>CM066165.1:30917946-32252946 GCA_033629205.1 Lithocarpus polystachyus
TTTTAATTTATTGTTGTATTGGTGTGATGCCACGATTTAATGTTGGGAAGTAGGAATTAAGATTACACAAGCCAAATTCGAAAAGAGAGAAAGAGAAGAGCAGCTCACTATCGGTGTTGCCGCCGCCTGGGTTCACAATGTGAGCCGATGGTCTATCTGAGTTCAGTCTGAGCCGAGGGGTTTGGGTTAGGGAGGTTTGGGTTCGTTGGGTTTGGGCCAGGGAGGTGTGAGCTCTTCGCGTTCTTTGTTTTTAGATTTTAGAATCTAGCCTGTCGTTTAGGTTAGAGATTTTTGTTTTAAGTTTATGCCTTAAACGAGGTAGTCTTGATGTATGCCAGATCTTCATTTAGTCATCACTAAAATGACGTAGTTTTGTGGTTGATTTGATAAAAATAAAATATATCAGCGTGATGATGTGTCCCTTAACAGCAGAAACTAATCGTGGAAGGTGAATTGCTAATGGAACCAAATTTCAGGGTGTAAAATCAAGTTTCTGAAACTTTAGGGTGTAAAATTTAGCTGACCCCAAACTTCAGGGGTATAATTTGCAATTTATCCTAGAACTTATATCTAAAATAAAAATTATAGAAATAGTGAATAGTGATAAACCATATGTTAAATAAGAAGGCAAAAAAAAAAAAAAAAAATCTACTTCCTCAAAAAAAAAAATCTAATTTTCATGAGGAAAAAATAACATAAAATAGTTATAATCATGTATAGGGGAGACCTCAACCAATTATAAGGATATATAGGATCAACCCTGATTTATTTAATTGTGATTAAGGCTTCATTAGTTGAATTGGGTAATAAATAATGAAACTTATCTTTCATATTCTTTTTCTTACCATAAATGGGGGAGGGGATTTGAACCTAAGTGACTTTTCATTATGAGAATTGGACAATGCCACTGAGTTACAAAATTCTTGATCTATAAGATTGTGTTTATAAAAATTGCAGGCTTATATGACACTTAATGAGCACATCAACACTATATATGGATGGAAGAACCTATTTTAAAACATTACATATAACAATAGGTATAAATCTAAATTTTTAAATGTATATGGGTAAAATCAAATGATCTGAATTCATTTTCAAATGTATGGATGGAAGAACCTATTTTAAAACATTACATACTGAAACTTAGAAATTATAAATTGCAAACTATAGTTATATATACAAAAATGTTTTACTTAATTTTGTTTCCATTCAATTATCTAATTAGCCTTTGTGTACATACACTCAATTGAAATTATAAACAAAAATAATAATATCATTATATTATAAAATAAAATTAAGTAAAATTTCTCTCTTTCTGAGCGGCTTTTGCTAAAACTCGAGCAATTTATTGAAAACTCACTTAAGATATAAAACTTTGAGTATTTAGAGATGCTTTCATTATTCCCAATAAGATAGCTTGGTAATTAATCGCTTCTTCTTCGTTCCGGCAACAATTCAATTAGTTCTCTTGGTGAAAAAATGTTAGACATTCCCTCTTCTTAAACCAACACTTTGGATGTTATTTAACGCACAATAATTTATATATGTCGATTCTGAATTTGTATCCCCTGAGATAGATAAACTTTTTGGATCTTATTAGCCAAAGAGAAACAACTTTGAACTATAGTTAGCTTAGCACTTATCTTGGCTTTTTGACTCCAAATTACAGGGTGGATCTCGAAAGATGTGAAAGATCTCCCTCCAAGCCGGACATACAACTTTCATCAAATATGACACTAAACCCTCTTGGGAACATGATTAAGAATAAGAAAAAGGAATCCCATGTAAATACCAAAGAATAAAGTTTAATCTTGTACATGCAAGTTAAATTATCAAGTAGAGTAAGAGAGTGAGTGACAGATTTAGCAGTACATTTAAGTGAAAAAGCCTAAGAACACTAAAAATGAAAGCTTTAACACTTTGATGTCAAGAGAAAGAGAAAGTGTAACATGGAAAGTAAAGAAAACATGAGAAGTATGTGAAAAACCATAGATAAGCAAGGGGAATGGTCCTTGCTCTCTTCTGTTTTTTATTATGTTAAAAAAAAATAAAAGTCTTGTACAATGGTGATGTTCCTTCCCAAATGATACCTTTTTCTCTACCTCACTTTCCCATCCAAACTTTCTGGTTTTTCTCTTAGTTTCTCTCTTGGTTCTTGCCCTTGTGGTTAGCAACATGTTTCTCTTATAATCCAAGGAATGCTACCAAGTACATAAGGACAGGTATCAAACCGTGATTCCTCTATTTGAATCTTAAAACAGCTACTGTATTATATAGTGGTTGGAGGAGAGATAAAGCATGTCAATGTCAGGGTAGTGGGACTAAGGGCAGCTCTGCTACTACATGGGGAGCAAACCTTGGTCAAGGAAAGGGACATCAGGTATGTTAAGAGTGATACACATGTCTTTAACAGTGGTCCAGCACAAACCCAGACAATATGGGGTGTTTTATAGCATTTGACTATAGGGAATCACTATCTCCCTTTTGTGCAAGTGCTGGTTGTCCATGTCAGGTACAAATCTCACTATTCCCCAAGATGATCACGCCGTTAGCACGGGCTAAAGATCCCTCCTTCAACCAGCGTTCCTTTTCCTTTGCCCATAGCTGTTTCATGTGTACGGCTTAGATCCAGCCATGCCAACATTCTCATATGCTTTGGTTGGTGTAATGTACAAATCCTATTCATGGGGATTCTATAAATATTAATTAGAAAAATAATTGCATTGTTTGAGGCTTTTGATTCAATTCATAGTCACCATCTCTTTCTCACTCTCATTTTATGATAAAAGTAGAAACAATTTAATTGTTTGAGGCGTTTGATTTAATTCAATGTCATATATTTCAATATATATTTTTTTAAAAAATCTTAAATTTATGTTGTATATATAGATTATTAAAATCTTAAATTCTTATAAAAACTCGCAATGAAATCATATTAATGTTAAAGAAGACAAGAATGAACATATGTGTAGGATCAATGTTTTTAAGTCACTCCCTAATATTTTTTTTTTCCAATTAAACACGAACGTCCCATAATAATCATCATTCTTTGTTCCTCCTCTCTCTGTCTCTCTTTCTCTCTTAATAGCCCCGTAATCAACATTGACATCGACAACAGAAGAAGGAAGATACATGATTGGAAAAGAGTAAGAAGCCTCTCAAAAAAAAAAAAAAAAAAAAAAAAAAACACGAAACGAGTTAACTTTGATTTTTAATGGTGAGGAATTTGCCCAACAAGTGTATAGGACTCTTCCAACTCTACTACTTTACAATCTCTCTACTCTTTCCATACTCGGTTTCCCATTCCTAATGCGGCTAGGACTACAATAACAACAAAATATTATAAAAAAAAAAAATTCAAACTTTTTCTCCAACTCATCCACAAAAGCAGGAATCCAGTGCATCACCGACTACAACTCCCATGACAGCAACCTCTGTTTCCACAAAAAACCCATCAATACTACAAAGCCAAGTGTCAAAAAAACCCACTCATATGTTACAATTTCAGTCCGAGTAAAACACTCAATAAACCTCTCCTCTAACACCTATATAGTAAAACCCGAGGTTGTCGAATCGATCACCAACTCGCTCTTTATCTCTCTCTCTCTCTCTCTGCTAGGGTTCCTTATTCGCTCTCCAATTCTAGGTTTTTTAGATTCAAATTCTCTCTCTCTCTCTCTCTCTCTCAAAATTGGTTTCAATTCTTTGCTTCATTGATTTTCTAGGGTTTCGATTCTTTGTTCAATTTTGCTCAATTCGTTGAGTTTTAGTCGAGCTAAAATTAAAATTAGGGTTTTGTTTTTCTTTGGTTTTGTTCAATTTTTCAATTTTCCCAATCTTTGTTTTGTGAAAGTTTGAGTCTTTTTGTTGGTGAAACAATGCCTCCACGGACTGTGAAGAGGGGTGCGGGATCGGCGGGGCCGAAGAGGACGACGAGAGGCACAAGAGGAGCCCAGAAGGCTCAGGATCCGCCACCGGAAGAGGTGGCTGCTGTTGTTGCGGCGGTTGTCGAGGCAGAAGAGGCTGTGAAGGTTGAGGAGGAGGTTCCGGCTCCGGTGGTTGAGGAGGAAGTTAAGGTCGAGGAGAAGCCGGTTGTGGTGGTGGAGCCTGAACCTGAGGCGAAACCTGTTGCTAATGGATCGGGTCCTGTGAAAAGTAAGTTTTTTTTTTTTTTTTTTTTTTTTTTTTTTTTTTTTTCTTTTGTTTTTGTTTTTGGGTTTTATTGAATTTTGATTTGGATTGTTTGGGTTGAGGAAATTGAATTTTGAATTACGGTGATTTTGGGTTATGTGTGGCCTTTGTTTGAATTGTTCAAAGTTTGTGATTTTCTTATGGGGTTGTATCAAAAGAAGGATTCTTTTTTTCCTTGGTTAGTTTATGCAAGCATTTAAAAAAAAAAAGGAAAATATCTGGATTTTGCGTATGGTATCTTTGTTAGTAGTCGAGAGTGTTTGTGTTAATGGATGAATTGCAAAAAGTTATTGTGTTTTGTTTGTTGTTAATTGAGTTCTTTCTATCTATAGTTTCTTTAAAATATAATTGAAAACATGGGTTTTTGTGGAATACATTGAGTAATGAAGTAATCAGCTTTCAATGGGAATGGTTCAGTTGGTGCACTTTGGTGCTCAATCTGCTTTTACGTGATCAGGGGTTGAGGCTCCCCCAACCCACCCCCCCCCCCCGCGCGGCGTCCCCCTGCTGTGCATTGAATTGTAGCGAGTATGATTAGAAATTAGTTACAGTAAACAGATAATTTCCTATTGTTTTCCTTTTTTGAGGATTTTGGTTTTATTGGGTGCCCAGAATGACAGGTTTGTGGTTAGGAATTATTTATAGTTCCAATGTGTTCTCAGACCATAATCGTGGTAATCATGTATATAACTTAGCTCCCCCATTTAAGTTCTAGGTGGAGGATGAGGCTGTGGGTTCAGGACCCGTTGGGTACAAAACTTGTTAAAATAAAAAATTCGAAGAAAAGGACTTTTTGTGGGTTTTGTTAATTTTGCATTATAAGTTTCCCTGAGCCTATTTTGACTGGGCTCATCTACCCTTATTTCATGACAGAAGAAGATGAGGTGAGGGAATCTGTAGACGAATATGAAAAAGATGAACGGTTAGAACTAGATGATAATGATCCTGAATATGAACCTGAAGAAGATGGTGGGGTTGACTATGATGAGAAGGAAACAGAGCAAGAGGATGAGAAGGAGGTGGTAGAGGATGGAGAGGAAGAAGCTGAGGAAAATGTTGGTGAAGAAGAAGAGGGTGATATGGTTGAGGAGGAAATGGAAGATGTTCATGAAGAACTTGACGGTGAAGAGGATGATGAGCATGCTGGCGTTGAGCAGGGGCATGCAGATCTGGTTGATGCGGAGGAAGAGGAGCACCATGAAGTTGTGAAAGAGAGGCGCAAACGTAAGGAGTTCGAAGTTTTTGTTGGTGGTTTAGACAAGGATGCATCCGAGGATGATCTTAGGAAAGTTTTCGGCACAGTTGGTGAGGTTACTGAAGTCAGACTGATGATGAATCCTCAGACTAAGAAGAACAAGGGCTTTGCATTCTTGCGTTATGCATCTGTGGAACAAGCAAAACGGGCTGTTGTTGAGCTCAAACACCCAGTGGTAATTTTTGATCTTCTATTAGTCTGATTAGGAACTATATTTCTTCACATCGTAAATTATATTTATGTTAATTACTGCAATTCCAGATTAATGGGAAACAATGTGGTGTTACTCCAAGTCAAGACAGCGACACCCTTTTTCTGGGTAACATATGCAAGACCTGGACAAAAGAAGCCGTAAGTATATTGGTTAACTTAATGTCACTATCAACTTACTAGTCATTAGCAGGAGTTGCTAAATACCTGACTGTTTGGTTATCAACTTTGGTTCCAGTTAAAAGAGAAGTTGAAACATTATGCAGTGGAGAATGTTGAGGATTTGACATTGGTAGAAGATAGTAACAATGAAGGAATGAATCGGGGTTTCGCTTTTTTGGAATTTTCATCTCGCTCAGAAGCCATGGATGCCTTTAAGCGTCTACAGAAGAGAGATGTTGTGTTTGGAGTTGATAGGCCTGCAAAAGTATCTTTTGCAGATTCCTTCATTGACCCTGGTGATGAAATTATGGCACAGGTAATCGTTTTGGGTCTAACTTTTCTCCATTCTGTTGCGTTATGATTGCAACTCCTGATGGTTTGGCTCTATTTTGATTCTGTTATGTATTATGGATGTACCATTATAAGCTTGTAGGGACCCTATTGACATTTTAGCTTGAGATATATAGACTAGTTGTTTCTCTTGGAGTTTATAGTTTGGATATGTGCATATCCTTTTATAGTTATCCCTAAATTAATTTTATAGTTCAATTAAAGTGATATTTGAGAAGCAAATTGAAGTTCAAATGTTTTATTTTCAGGGCCTTTTTTTGGTATTCTAAATTTGTTAAATCTACCCTTGGGTAACTATTTTTTGGTTTGTTTTTGAGGGGAATCTTCAATAATTTCAAACAGTTCATGTGTAGTCATTTTGTAGTGATGTTATACCCTTTCATTAAATATCTGAGAAAATATTTGGAATTGCTGATCACATATTTTTAAGTTGCAGGTTAAAACTGTATTTGTGGATGGTCTGCCTGCTTCATGGGATGAGGACCGTGTCCGAGTGCTTCTTAAGAAATATGGGGAGGTTGAAAAGATTGAGCTTGCCCGGAATATGCCTTCTGCCAAGAGAAGAGATTTTGGTTTTGTTACATTTGACACTCATGATGCTGCAGTGACATGTGCGAAAAGCATTAACAATGCTGAATTGGGTGAAGGAGACAACAAGGTTTGTCTTGGTTTTTCAAAAGCTTATGATTTTTTTCATATTTACACGATGATATTGTTGTTGTTGGCATCAGCTGCACGGCTTTGAATTATAACCATTTTCACATTTCAGGCCAAAGTTAGGGCCAGATTGTCAAGACCACTTCAGAGAGGTAAAGGAAAACATGTTAGTCGTGGAGATTTCCGATCTGGGCGTGGGTCTGGACGAATTGTCAGGAGTTCATGGGGTCGTCCAGCGCCACGTAGTCTCCCTATTCGTGGAGTAAGAGGAATTGGAAGTCGCATCCCACCCGTCAGTATGAAGAGACCTGGTGGATTGAGAGATAGAAGGCCTGTTGTGTCCATGCCAACAAGAGGCAGGCCCTTGCCTCCTCCAGCTAGGTCCTATGAGAGGAGAGCACCTGGTAAGCTCATATTCATGCATCTAATTGGCTGTATACTGCTCTTTTTCATGTATAAGTAATTATGTTGCTTTGCACTTTCTTGACAGTTCCTTCATACCCGAAGAGTAGCTTGAAAAGGGAATATGGTCGGCGTGATGAGCTTCCTCCTCCAAGGAGTAGAGCTCCCGCAGATTATGGCCCTAGGGCTGTCCCTGAGAGACGCCAATCATACAGAGATGACTACTCTTCCCGTGGTCCTGGTTACTCTGATCTTCCTAGAAGTACATCCCGTCCAGCAGCGAGAAGAGCTTATGTGGATGATGGCTATGGCCAAAGGTTTGAAAGACCTCCCCCTCCTCCTCCAAGTTATCGTGAAGGACGCCCTCGTGATTATGACTCCATTTCTGGGTCAAAACGTCCATATGCTGCACTGGTTAGTAAACTGTCTGTACGGTTCTGCTGCAGTGCTATATTTTTGGATCATATTTTGTCTTCTCACTTCATATTTGAGCAAATTTTGAAGTTTATCTGATGTGTTAACAAAATTATAGGATGATGTTCCCCCACGTTATGCTGATACGGGAGTCCGCCAATCTAGGGCTCGTTTAGACTATGAATATGGTGGTACTGCTTCTCAATATGGGGATGCTTATGGTGACAGGTGTGTTATTGTTCTTTGATATGAAAGCAGTTTTACTTTTTCTCCCCTTTTTCTGATTGATGTTGCTTTGGTTACTCACTTTTCTCTGTGATGGTTGGTAGAGTTGGGAGATCTAATCTAGGATATAGCAGTGGCAGAAGTTCCATCTCCAGTCAGGATTCACATGGAATTTATAGCAGTCGTCAAGGCATGAGTTATGGAGGAGGTGTGTTATGTTGGTAGCTGCCTGATTTGACATTCACCTTTGCAATTATTGTGCATTTGTTTAGGTGATCTTTTTCTCCAATTTTGCATGTTTTTCAGGTTCTTTCAGTGGTAGTGATGTTGGCGGAATGTACTCGTCAAGTTATGGTGGTGATTATATGTCCCGTGGAAGTGATGTATTTTCCTAACCTGATCCAATTGAATGACACTGTTGACTGTTAAGTCTTTAGCAATTTTGTGTAATTATTCTATTTCTGGCCTGTGTCGTAGGTTGGCGGTAGCTCTTACTCATCAATGTACTCTGGTCGTGGCATGGGTGGCAGCAGTTACATGGGATCTGGTGGCTCTGGATCATATTACTGATGTAAGTTTTTATACTCTTGGTTTCTTTAATAAAGTGCATAGGGATTTAGATGGATTATGTGCGTCCGTATCTTTTTATTGGAGGACGACTTTTTCCCGAAGGCACGGTATCTCTTTATTTGTCTAAGAGGTTTGCTTGGTAAATCTTGGAGCAGTCTCGTCACAAGTGAATTTGTCTATGGAACAGATCTGACATGACAAAGATGCTGCAGTAGGATGTGAACTAAATGAAGCTTAGGCCTTATGTGCCTACTGTCAAGTGAATGTTGCCAAGCATAATAACCCTCCATATGTTGTGGGAATTTTTACGGAACAAAGGGGCTGTTGGTTAAAGCCATCTTAGAAATCGACCAGTGTGTAGTTTTTCAGTTGGATTTAATACTGTAAGGAAAACTAAGTTATTCAGAAGTTGAATACAAGAAGTTCTTAGCATGTGATGTGTATTACATATTTTATTTTCTATATAAGGCTCCACTTGATGGACAGATGGAGGTATGCTGCATCATCTGTTCTTCTGAACACAGAATATTCTGAGAGCTTGAGGTTTTTTCTATATTTGGTTAAGGAATTTTGGAAATCTTCTTGTGCTTGAATTCATTGGAAAAGTTTTGGCTTCTACTAGACATTTTGGTTATTTTGGACCACATGCTTTTTTCAGGGATACACAACCTTGAATGAATAAGAAAGTCAGTTAACCAGCTACTTCTTGAAGGTAGTAGAAAATGTATGAACTTGTTTGGAATAGATATGAAGTACGGGAATGAGGTCATAGAATGTTGGCCTTGATATTCTTCAGTTGGTTTATAAGCTATGTCAAAAAGTGACATGGTTGCTAAATACTTATTAGTTGTTTTGTTTTCCATATGGAATGGGAATTGTGTTTCTTTGGTTATGGAAAATTATTGATACTTTCCAACTGATTGAGAAGATCCTAGCCAATGGGGTTTAGAAGACAAGCTTAAATGGCATGGTAATTAGTAGATATTATATTAATATTGTTTGTGGAATATTAACTGACAAGAGCCCCTGTATAATTGTCCCCTCGTTTTTCCTGATACGTGTTGTCTTTACTAATATCATTTAACCTCGTGAGAGCTTCATTGGAAACTTGTCACTGCTAAATTATTGGTAAAATAAAATCTTTAAGTTTGTATAACTAAGGAGAAGTTAAGGGTGGAGGAGTTCAATTGTTATGATTCACATCATTTCAGATATATAACAATCCAGAGTTGGCATTTTGTTATCTATGATCATAGATCAGTCGGGATATACAATTGAAGAAAAACTTGGGTATTGGTTACTACCCACTTTGTTGAGGTTTTTCCTAAGGAGGATTTTCTTCTATGAATATTTTTGCCTTTATTTGAGTTTTTCGCCTTTGTTATGGCTAGGATGAGTGATTTCATACTCAATTTATACTACATAGGAGTCTCAAGCTTCAGTGTCTTTTGTTTAGGACTAACTTCTATTAGCTATTCCTTCATGATTGAAGGTAGCTTTTTACCTTACGAGACTTGAGGGGCGTGAAATTTGAGAAATTTCTTATGCAGGCTGTTACTGATTAGGCTTCTTCAATTTCCGTAGTGCAGGAGTCTAGTTTTAGTGTCTTTTATTGTTTTGGACTTACCTCTATTAGGCATTAGCTAGTTCTTGATTGAAAGGTTGCTGTTTACATTATGAGACATAAGGGGCATGGAATATGAGAATGTATATGGAGGCTGTTACTGAGTATGCTTTATTCACACAAGTTTCTGACTAATTATCCCATTGTTAGCCCCATGCGTTATCGATAAATCATGCATTCTTGATTTTATAGTGTAGTGTTAAAAAGTTTTCATTGCCAACCCACCCCACGCGTTATCAATAAATCATGCATTATTGATTTAATAGAGTGGAATGTTAGAAGTGTTCATTGCTCATTAGCCTCATATAGGTTCTATTCTTTGGGTTTTGTACAATATCTTTTAAAAAAATCGAGTTGGGTCTGGTTCAGACTAGAATCTTGTAATTGTAAATTTTTTTATAATGAAACTATTATTTCATTACTTTCCAGTGTCACAGGGTGTTGCTCTTGACTAGTTTTTATTTGGTTCCAGAAGCTTTTTTGCCTTTAAAAACTGTTTTCAGTTTTAGTCTTGTAATCTATTTAACAGTGTATTTTAGCTTTATAAACAATTTATGTGAAGTGTAATTGCTTGAAAATTTTGTTTCTGTTGTGCTCTCTCTCTCTCTCTCTCTCTCTCCTGTGCAAGGAGCCAGGCTGGTTATGTTTTATTTTAAGATGTTTGGAAGGAAAAAGTTTGGCTCTAAATTTTGATTTTGAGCTATATTCTTCTAATGGTGCAACAACTTATGTGGTGATTGAAGAGATTATCTATATCTAGTTTTTGTCAATGCCTTTTTAACGAGTTTTTGAGTTGTTTAGATAATATACATGGATATTCTTTATAAATCACCGTTTGGAGCTAAATTTTGTTGTCTTTGAAAATACTGACGATATAAATAAGAGTGTAATGCTCGAAACAAATTTTCTCAAATTGCCGAGTTTTTGGGGTATTGATTGATTCTCATATAAAGGCTCACAACTAACATTGTTTTATCGTTCACTTTAACAACTTGCCAAATCAAACAAATGTGAAATTTGTCGTGGATTATGTTCGGGCTCTAGACTTGTATAAATTTGTTGGCAAGAGGTTTTTTCAACTTCTACAGAGTATCAAGTGGTATGTAAGTTTGATTGGAGGGAAATGGAGTGAAGAGATATATATTTTAAAGAGATATATATTTTAAATCTCTTTCAAACAATTTACATTATTGCGACGTTAATTTCCAACATGGTTTGACACTATATAATATTTATCAATGCCAACAAAATATCTACTAATAATATTTAAAAACTCTATTAAAATATTTATCAATCCCAAAAAAATAATTGACTCAAGTATTTGATGGGGTAACTGCGAACAAAATGTCTGACATGCTATTGTATTTTTTTTTTTGTTGATAAAAAAAATAAAGTGAAAGTTATTCACGTATAATGTCTGCATCTACAAATCAAGAATGGGTAAAATACTAGGACAGTCCTCCATCCAAATTGCTGGTTCCTCATAAGGCCTATTACAAGATTCTTTATTACAGGCCCTCCAATTAGTAATAATTGCTTCGGTGTGTACAAGATGCTTTATGAACTTAAGGTCTCCGTTCTCTCTCTCTCTCTCTCTCTCTCTCTCTCTCTCTCTCTCAGAGTGAATATAAATGGTCTAAAGTACAAGATGCATGTTATTATTTCTTCCTAAAGTTTTCCTTAAAACGTGACTTGGAGGAATTTCCTCCCATTCATAAAACCATTCACATGTTTTCATTTTATTTTAAAGATGTGATAAAACTTATAGGGCCAGCCCAAGACATCAATTAGTTCTTAATGTAGATGAGGTTTGAACCTTGGTTCTCTTATTTGACAACAAGAGATGGCTAATTGGAGTCTACCATTTCATATGTTTAAAATTACATAACTCATTAAATTATTCAAAAGTCATGTGGCTTGTTTAATTGATCATGTGACTAAAAGTACACATTGGTGGTTGTTTAAATTAGCATGAAGTGAGTTGAAGGGATTTTCCTCTAAATCGGTTTGGAGGTAAGTTGTCCTTAAAACAGTATAATTAAATCCATTTGCATGAGCACAAAAAAAAAAAAAGAAAAAAAGAAAAAAAAAGAGGAAAGGATGTTGATATAGAAACAATGGACTGGGCTTTTCATAGATAGGTAATTATTTAGTACTCTGAGAGCAATATTTCACCCTCTTACATAATAGTTAGGTTCGTTAATTAAATTCATAATGGAACTTATGATTTGTGAGTGGAGGAAGTTCGGATATTAAAATATGATTAATTTTCCTCAATAGAGAAAGCTTGTACTGGAGTTATAATTAGGCAAACTATCTTATTGAGGCTCTTGAGCAACTCAACTCAAACCCAATGAAATAGCCATTTTCCTTGGGCTTGGGTTAATCATGTAGGATTGTATTTGATTTGAAAAGAATTTTATTTTCTTACAAAATTTAAGTAAATTATTATTTTTATTAAAAAAAAATAAAAAATAAAGGAAGGAAGAAGTCCATAATATGTTTTATATATATATATATATATATATATATATATATAAAAGACAGCATTCAAATTGAACTAAGAAAACTTTTAGCCAAATTTAATCCAAAAAAAATTACTTTATTTATTTTAGTTAGCTTATTTATCACATGACTCTTCATCACTCTTCATCAAACTTTTCATTCCCACTCAGATCTGATTCGCTGCCACCCCATTCGACAACTCCGGTGGTCGAACACAGGTCTAGATTTCTTTAAACTTGACATCGGCAGGTTGGTTGTGGGTGTCCTTTCTCAAAACTCGTGAAACCTGACCCGCCTATAATAGTTATTGTTTTTGGCAATTTTTCAAGGATTTCAGATTGGATCGGCAAGATCTTGTCGAGATTCGTCGAGATTTAGTCCAAATCCTTCGAGATCTCATCGTTATTTGACGAAATCTAGGCCAGATCTCATCGGATCTGCCTAGATATCGGCCAAATCTCAACAGATTTGGCCAGATCTTGTTGGAACTGGCCAGATATTGGCTGAATCTTAATGAAACTGGCCAAATATCAGTCCGGTGGTAAAACCCGAGATCAACCCGATACAACCTAAAATCGACAAGACCCGAATCGGCAGATCTGATCAGATCTTCTAGGTCGATTTTAGGTTATTTTATAATCCACCCGAATTATTTGGGTCGAGTTCGGGTTGGGCACAAACCCGACCCGTGGACAGCCCTAGACCACACAAACCTATAGCCATCACCAATTGTCATTGTCATTGCCATTGTCCATGCAAACACTAAAATCTAAAGCCACCATCGCCATCCAATCACCACCCATGCAAACCCACAAACTTAAAGTCAATCTCAATGATCATATACAATGGTCAAATCAGTAATCCCAAATCACCCCATTTGAAACCTTGCATAGCCAAACCCACAAACCCAAGCCATGCCTCGGACAACCCAATCCCAAAATCCAAACAACTTAAGCTAGAACACCAAGAAGCCAATAAGACACTCCTTGGCCAATTAACCCTTACCTATAACCCATATCCTTCACCTCTGAAACCCCACATATACCTAGCCACAAATCCAAATCAAACCTATAGATCAAATTCACGCAAACTCATGATTCCATAATCTAGAGATCTTCTAGAGAGAGAAAGTGGAATAAGAGTGGGAAGGGGAGAGAGGTTTGGCCATGGCTAAGGAAAAATAGTTTTGACCATGGTCGAGTTAGAGATAAAGTACGAATATGGGAGGAGTTTCGGTGATAACTTGGTGGAAAGAGAATAAGAGAGCTTTGGTTGAGAGAGAGATGTCAAAAAATAAAAATAAAGGACTCATTTTGCTAAGCTACAATCCTAGTCAAATATGACCATCCATTGTAGCTAGCAATTGTTAGCTAGCTCAATGTTGATCCCAATTTTTGAGTTAGAAAGTCACATGTTAGATGGATTGATCAGATTATTCTGTCTAAAATTTCTTTAGAAGCAGATTGATGTTGACTGAACTTTCCTCAAGCTGACTTGCTCGCCTTGTTTCCTTCATTGTATTTTGAGTAGTTAATTACTCTTGGTTTTGTATGTATATTTGATCACTTCCTAACATAACATGTAAAATTGGACTTGTACTTATAGTACAAAACCATTTTTAGAATTGGCCGTCGTGCTCTTCCTATCAAGAAAACAATCTTAAGCATGATAAAGTTTGACTCATATTTGTAACCCACTTAAATATAGAGGATAAAATTGTATGAGTTTGATTTTTAAACCAAAAATAAATGATTAATGGTTATCCTATACTCAACGCGCTACAATGATGGGTCAGGCGAAGTTGACCCATTTTTAGAACCAAAAAAAAAAAAAAGAAAAAAAAAGAGCAAAATATCAGTAATTTTTGTATTTAAATGGCAATCTATTTGTATTTAGAATATAAGTAAGTTTTATTTTAATGATAATTTATTTTTTTCTTAAAAAAAAAATTTAATGATTGGATTTTTATTTGAAAGAGCCTAGACTTAACTCAAAGCAAAATACGCTATTTGACATACTCTTTATGTGGAAAGAGAATTAAAATTGAGCTTTTAAACAAACTCTAATATTATGTTTTTTTTTTTTTTTGTTTTTTTTTTCCATCTTATAAGCCTAGACAACAAAATTTGAATTTCTTCTACATATTATTATGCACAAAATTTGATTTGAAAACAACTATCAATCCTAGAAAAATAAGTAAATATTCGAATAAATAAAAAAATACATATAAAAATGTGGGGTCATAGGCCCAAATCATGCAATTGGGTATTAGGCCGAGATCGTGAGTAGTCCGAGTCTGAAGAAGAATATTTCCTCGGATAAGCTAAACACAATTAGGTATGGATCCCAGTGATTAAAGTGACCTTCCAAGAAACTCTAGTAATAGGCACGTGTGCCACAAACGTATAAGAAGGATAGGAACTTAAAAATATCTAAGGGAAAGCTGCTACCACCGCATTGAATGCCCTGCAACTAATTTTCTAGACTCATTTATGTGGACAAGACCTCTGAACAATGCTACCTCGGGTACCGCAACTCACAAAACGCCAGAGAGGGTGTCTGATGGGACAAACATTCAAGAATAGGCTTGGATGACCAACAAGTGGGAGGCCAAGATTGTTTAAAGGAGATATATAATAGAAGAAACCCACCATAGAGAGATGGTGGCGGGGGGAGGGGGGGGGGGGGGGAATGAACAGAGCAAGCACTATAGTAATCTCAACAACTTCTGTAACTATTGTCATCCAATATATATTAGAACAGAGCTCCTCGGATCTTGCCGAGGACCCATTCTCTTATATAAACCTGGTTCATTTCTATTTGATTGTTCTGGAAACTCATTATAACTGTTATCTCATTCACTTTAAGCCTAGTTCTTCTACCCACTCTCTACAAATTCATTGTTTTGGGCCTAGGATCAAATCCAGTCCTTATAATTGGCGCTATCTGTGGGAAGAGCTTGTGTGATAGTGAGTGCAATAGTTAATTATGGTAGGTTCAGGCCCCTATTAGCAAGAGTCCTTAGGTAAAGCCATTATGGTGGCCAGTTTACTATGTGAGCAAGTCACTACACGAGGCTGAGGTCTATACTTCGAAGTGTTGATTACACGGGGAGGATTGCTAAATGGGGCACAGTTCTGAGGGTTTTTGACATCAAGTGCATGCCTTGTACCTCTGACAAAGGACCAAGTCCTTGCGAATCTGGTGGCCGAATTCGCTGAACCTCCATTAGAGGAAGTGGCAGCAACACAGAGCATGGATGGAAAATCGGTTGGCACAATCTCCCTGCAAGAACCTTTATTCTAGAAGGTATATGTTGATGGTGTGGCAAATCAAAGGGACTCCGCAGCGGGGTTAGTTCTAGAAGGTATATCTTGATATCTTCTAATCTTTGTTCTAAAGTGTTAAACAGAGCCTTAGTTATGGCATGTTACTCAGACCTCCTGCTAAGAAGAGCCTTAGCTACGTCGAGTTCCTCAGACCTTCTGCTGAGTGTTAAACAGAGCTTTAGCTACGTCGGCTCCCTCGAACCTCCTGCTAAGAAGAGCCTTAGCTACGTTGGGTCCTTCAGACCTTCTGCTAAGTATTAAAAAGAGCCTTAGCTATGTCGGGTCCCTCGGACCTTCTGCTAAGAAGAGTCTTAGTTACTTCAGGTCCCTCAGACCTCTTGCTAAGTGTTAAAAAGAGCCTTAGCTACGTCGGGTCCTTCAGACCTCCTGCTAGGCAGAGCTTTAGCTACGTCGGGTCTCTCAAACCTCCTGCTAAGAAGAGCCTTAACTACGTCGAGTCCCTTAGACCTTATGCTAAGTGTTAAACAGAACCTTAGCTACGTCGAGTCCCTCGGACCTCCTGCTAAGAAGAGCCTTAGCTATGTTGGGTCCCTCGAATCTCTTGCTAAGTGTTAAACAGAGCCTTCGCTATGTCGGGTCTCTCGAACCTCCTGCTAAGAAGAGCCTTAGCTACGTCGAGTCCCTCGGACCTTCTGCTAAGTGTTAAACAGAGCCTTAACTACGTCGGGTCCCTCGGACCTCCTGCTAAGAAGAGCCTTAGCTATGTTGGGTCCCTCAAACCTTCTGCTAAGTATTAAACAGAGCTTTAGCTACGTTGGATCCCTTGGACCTACTGCTAGGCAGAGCCTTAGCTACGTCGGGTCCCTCAGACCTCCTGCTAAGAAGAGCCTTAGCTATGTCGGGTCCCTTGGACTTCTTGCTAAGAAGAGCCTTAGCTATATCAAGTCCCTCATACCTCCTGCTAAGTGTTAAACAGAGTCTTAGCTACGTCGGGTCCCTTGGACCTCCTGCTAAGAAGAGTCTTAGCTACATCGGGTCCTTCGGACCTCCTACTAAGAAGAGCCTTAGCTACGTCGGGTCCCTTGAACCTTCTGCTAAGAAGAGCCTTAGCTACGTCGGGTCCCTCGAACCTCCTACTAAGTGTTAAACAGAACCTTAATTATGCATGGATCCTTGGACCATATACTTTGGGGAAAGTAACGTTCCATGATATCTATTTGTTTCTCACTAAGTGTTAAGACAGACCTAAGATTCTAACAAACTCCTCAGATTGATAGCTCTGAAAGGAGCAATTTACCGTACAAATATGGTGCGCTTAAAACGGCACTTCCACGGGTATAAGTCAAAGGATCAAGTAGAATTAACTTTTAAGAATTCAAAACCCCATTTTTCTCCTCAGACGAGAGGAGAAAACCGGAGTTTTGAGGGGCTATTGTGGGGTCATAGGCCCAAATCATGCAATTGGGTCTTGGGTTTTGGCTAAGAGCGTGAGGATTTAGCTGAGATCTTGAGTAGTCCGAGTTTGAGGAAGAATATCTCCTCGGATAAGCAAAATATAGATCAGGTATGGATCTTAGTGATCAAAGGGACCTTTCAGGAAACTTTAGTAATAGGGACGTGTGCTACAAACGTACAAGAAGGATAGGAACTTAAAAATATCTAAGGGAAAGCTGCTATCACCGCATTGAATGCCCTGTAGCTAATTTTCAGGCCGCATTTATGTGGACAAGACCTCTGAACAATGCTACCTCGGGTATCGCAACTTACAAAACGCCAGAGAGGGTGTCTGATAGAACAGACATTTAAGAATAGGCTTGGATGTCCAACAAGTGGGAGGCCAAGATCGTTTAAAGGAGATATATAATAGAAAAAACCCATCATGAAGAGATGGTTGGGGAGGGGGGGGGGGGGAGGGAGGAGAATGAACAGAGAAAGCACTATAGCAATTTCAACAACTTCTGTAACTATTGTCATCCAATATATATTAGAACAGAGCTCCTCGGATCGTGCCGATGACCCATTCTCTTGTATAAAACTGGTTCATTTCTATTTGATTGTCCTAGAAACTCATTATAACTGTTATCTCATTCACTTTAAGCCTAGTTCTTTAACTCACTCTCTACAAATTTATTGTTTTGGGCCTAGGATCAAATTCGGTCCTTACAAAAAATAACTCAAAAAAAGAGAAATAGGATTTAAGTGAAATAAATAGTGATTAAGGGAAAAACATAAAAAACATTAAAATTCTTCTCCAAAATAAATAAATTAATATAAACAAAATTCCTTATTAGTCATTGCCAAATGGGATTTAAGTGGAATAGAATATGAGGTACCAGACAAATTTTAGTTGAAGTTAACGTGTCTTTTTATTCTGTCTTCGGCTCTTTGCCATGACAGCCCTACAACATTTGACAAAGAGCTCCATGTTCTATCTCATCAGAACAATTCCCAGATTTCACATTAACAACAAGATGAGGAAGAAGAATTAAGAGAAAAAACAATTTCTGGGTTTGTCAATTGGGTTCGTAGGCTCAAATGGGTCGCAGGCAAAACGACTCAGAACTCGGTCGTTGTGCAATTCTGAGCCTCTTGTTTATGGGCACAATCTCATGCTGCATGGTCTATGTTTGCCTCTCTGTGGTCTTCAACAGGCCCAGTAGGATTGCCACTGTTTCATCAGTTTCAGACGTTGTTGAAGATGGTGGTCAAGAAGAGAGCGAGTGTTGCAGTGGGATTGAGCATTTGGAGCTTTGGGGTGATGCTGTGAAATGGGGTTCTGACTTTAAGGTCAGTTCTTCAGAGGACTGTTGCATGGCTTGTAAGAGCATGTGTAGTGGTGAGGATGGGCCTTGTTTTTGCGATTCCTGGGTGTATTGTGGGGATAAGGAGGCTTGTGGTCCTAGATTTGGTGAGGTATTGTTTCTGTTTTCATTGTCTTTGGTTTCAGTTTCATTTTATTGAAATCTGATATCTGATCTGGGTTGGTGGATTTTAATATTTTATCGCTTTCAATGCAAATAACGAGCTGGAATGCTGGGAATGTCAATATGTGGAATTGGGTTGAGGAATATTCATCTTATTAATGTGGCTCAAGAACTAAATAAATTGTTATATGTAAATTATTTATATAAAGTAAGGTAATTTGTCAACTCAATGCAGCATATATAGAAAAACATTGGGAAAAAAAAATATTTATTCTGTAATCAGTTTGAAATTTTGGCTATAGTGCATATATAACCGGCCTAGTAACATGGATTGATAGAGTTTGAAATGTTGACTTTTGTAGTCTCAATTGGTGCTTATTACTTCAATGGAAATTCTTTTTTAGTTTGTTGATTCAAAAAGCTCATGGTTTTTTGGCATTTTCCCTTTAAATTAGCTAGTAGGATGTGATTCACGCAGCAATTAAGAGTGTAGAAATGTAAGGTTGAATTCATGATGAAGGTGTGTGGCTATTGGCTAAGCTAAGTCTTCTGTTTCCCTGAATGATGCTATTCAATGTTTTAGAACCCTTAACCCTCAGATCTGAACTGGAAGGACATTTGACATAATTAACAACCGCATCATATTTACTTATTTGTCCTCAATTACGGATAACCTAAATTCTCATGCACATATTCAGTTTAATTATATCATTTATTGTAATACATTTTTCCACTTTATTTATATTTTAAGGAGTATGTGGTTTCAATATTGAGCTATATATAATACCATAATGTGTGAATTATAGCTGCGCTGCAGTATATTGCATCCAGTTTGATATAACCGTATGGGTCACTTTAAACTGTCAAACCATCTTCCTTGTTGATCCGCTCTATTCTTTTGCCGATATTGCATGTACATCCTGTATGCGTAAGCCTAAGGTAGTTCCTTTTCAGTATATATATATATATATTCTTAATTTTTTGGCCACTCTGCCATCACTTTTTCCCTCGTGGATGCTTAAACCAAGACATTAAAAAGTTTCTCTAGAGTATCTGGACATCTATTCCAATAGTACCCATCCATATTACAAAGCATATTTTTATTCCTGCTGAGTGCTGCCTAACTAGAATTCTGCTCATTGTAAAGCATCTCACAACCCTCCCATTTCACATTGATATCCCCGCAGAATCTGATCAAAAACATGCACTGTGCCTGTTGTGTATTTTTTTATTTATTTAACCTCCCAGTTAGGAATTTAAGATATTAGTTGAAAAAAAAAAAAAAAAATCAATGTAGCCCAATATTGATATTTAAGAGAGTTGCAACTAGAAATTTTAGTGAAGAAGCAGCATATAGAGAGTCTAGATAAAATGTTTTTAAAACAGTATTATGGATCAGTAGGCTTGAAGTCTGGCCAGGTTGACATTTGGAATTTGTAATATGCGTGCCTTTTGAGGCTTTTTAGTGCAAAAAGTTCAAAGTGGCTCTAGATGTAATTCCCTTCTGAAGATAGTAGATATGTTTGTGTGTGTACATGCCTTAAGAGATTTCAACAAGTCTATTCACATTTCCTGATTCTCAGATTCTTGTCTTCCTGTTCTTGCTGTTAGTGTTGGTTGAAGAAACAGAAGGATGCATTGGACCCTGATCGGCGAGACTCAGGTGATAAAGTCATGTGGACTTCTGGGCTTGTCTTTGGAAAAGGAAAGGTACATTATTTGTTGAACATCATTCGACTGTTGATTACTGTTTGTGAACTTCTAATTTAGTCTGGACCAACATAACTTAGTATGTATAGTTGAAGCAATTTTGTTTCTTTCCTCTAGAGATTTCCTTGATGACATGCATCTCAGCTCAGTTTATATACTTCTGATACTGGATGTTAAACATATCTTTCGGCTAAAACTGGTTGAGTGTATAGTTATTTAGCAGGGAAAGAAAGAAAAAAGAAAAAAAAGATAGGCAACTGAGTGTATGAGGTTCTCAATGAGAAATTATAAAAAGTAAAAATTGGTTACTAGATTCTTCTGAAAATGACATAAGCAGGTATTGACTTGCAATTGCTTTTAGATTATTTATATGTCAAAAAAAAAAAAAAAATCTAAATCATTTTGTGTGTGTGTGTGTGTGTGTGTATTAAAATTTGTAGGAGTTCTGTTTTCTTATTTTGTATACTGGCTGCATATGGCAGGCATGATTGACTGTCCTGCAATTACAATAGAAAATATGCCAAGGGTAACATTTGTGATTATGTGGTCTCTACTTCAGAATCTGTCCCTGTGGTGAATGATTTCTCATAGATTTGAATGCACAATTCTAATTCCCATCGAAGAAAGGTTTACAAATTAATGCCACTATAAGCATAAAGATATTGATTGTAGTGGAATTAAGGAAGTTGCACAATGCCAGAAGAGGTCCCTGTGCTTGTCATGCAGGCATCTCTTCCGCCAGACAAAAAGTCCATAAACTAGTTTCCCTGTTAATTATACCTAAGTTTTTTCTGAGCCAGTGCTCATTTTAATATATTCAGCAATCTGTGGAAGGAACTGGTTGTTGTATAGCCCACAATCAAACAGCAAATTTTTTGGGCTGAAATAGTCAGTTACTTGAGTTCTGTACGAATTATTTTTTTCCCCCCTGATGATACTTTTTTTTTTAAAGCTTTTCTTGCAGCTATCCTCGGAAGAAAATTTTATATTAAACCGAAATGCTTGCTTTTTTTTTTTTCTTCTAAAATTTATTCTTCCCGGTGTTAATTCGTACCTATTAGCTGAGATTCCATCATTAGCTACCAAAGAGAACTTAGACTACTCAGTATCAACGATATCAGGAGTTTCACAGTTTCTGACTATAAATTTAAGAATTCTAGGGCCTATTTAGGACCAAGAGACTCTATAGTAGTTACATAAGAAGTTATCTGTTTTCATGTCATGTATTAGCAATATTTTGTTTATTTGATTGGTAAAGGTAACTTCAAAAAAAAACACAAGAAGGGTGCAACCATTTGTACATGTTTACTAACGACATATTGAGGATATATAATTCTTAAAAATATGGTATTTGGAGAAGTTTGTAAGGTTTTGTTAGTATTCATGTCACTGCTGTGTACAATGAACTCACACTGCTCATTTTTTGCTCATATGTATTCATTTTCCTTGCAGGGTATTTTTGGCTTGAAAACTGAATATGGGGTTATTCACATCAAAGTAAGTGCTTTTGGATTCTGGTTAATCATGCATGCCAGCATATTAATTCAGTTTTCCAGTTGCTTAACAATACTTGATTGCCCCAACACATTACATTACACTTCTTTCTGAACTCATTTTTTCTATTATTTAATCTTTAGGAATAAATAATGTGAGCTGCTTTTGCTTAAATATTGTAATTAATAATTATATGAGAGAGAACATTATGTGAGTTGAAATTGACCAGATAGCAATAATTCACATCTAAGGACATTTTGTCATGATCACTGTGCAAGCAGATATTGACCTCAATAACTCATTCTTCTCTCTCTCTCTCTCTCTCTCTCTCTCTCTCTCTCCCTTCATATATTTCTGTGCGTTGCTCTTCTATTGTTGGGGGTCACCCAGAACTCCCAAGTACATTTCTGAAGTCAGCTGACGTTCTGTTGATGCCTTTCATAAGTTTTTTGTGATGCCTGAGAGAAGGAATTGGCAGTTCTTTGGCCCTGCTTCATCTATGTTTTCTGCCTATTTATGTACACTATCTTTACTTTCTCTTTTTCTTTTAAATTTTTATATTTGATTCTAGATTTTTCTTAGGCTAATGTCTTTGGACACTGACATTTGCTCTCTCATTAGTGTATGTTTACATATACATTTTTTTGGGACAAAAATATCCCTTCGAGTTACTAAATTTAAGTGTGAGGTATTAGTGTTTTTGTAAATAGAATACAACTTCTTTTATATTTTAAGTGTCTTGAATTGTTTTAGCTGCAGCCACCACAAATCTTGTGGCAATGCATCTCATTGTTGGTGAGTCTGGATCTGCGAATGACTCTTACATCTCCCTTTCTCTCACAAGTTCCATTTTTTGCACCGAGATATAGTGTCCAACCTGCATCGTAAACTCAACACTTGTTTTGGATTTTTCTGCTGGTCAATTTTATTCCTTACAGTGGCAACCATGCCTGCCAGTAGACATGTCAAGCTTTAACTCTCACACTCTTCCTTCTCCCTTCCACTTCACTGCTTTTCTTGTCTAATTTACCCCGCATGAGGGACTTCAATGCATAAAATGAGGATTTTATTTTTCAACGCCTATAATAAATGAAGAAAGGAGGAAAATTTTCAGAACTCTTACTTTTAGCTATTATTGGTGAACAAGCTTCATTTCTGTTTCAAAGGATTAGAGGGTGAGTAACACAAGTGGATTTTTTTTTTTTGTAAGAGGCAGATGTGACGCTAGAAGCTCTCATTTTCTACCCTCCAAATAATGGTACAGTGTGGAATGAAAAAATTACCCTCTTATCTTCGGTTGTTGCAACAATCCATCTTGTCTTTTGTAGGCTTATATGATCTGAAAAATGTTATCGATGGTTTACAATGTGGTTTACAATGAGAAATTGTGAAAAATTTAAAACATAGAGGCTTTGACATTTGTATATTTGCTATAGTTTAATATTTATATTATTTGAGCACACTCTATTTGCCTCAAACACATAAAAAAAAGAAAGAGTTTGTAAACCTGCAAATTTTTGAAGGCCAATTTAAAGTTTTATTAGTTTTCTGTTGGCATCTCAATGACGAATGGCTTCTTTAAGGTTTCTTTTACTGAAAGTACTTTGATCTGTTTCTTAAATGTTAAACAAAAATAATTTTTGTCTCCAACCTCTCAACTTTGTCTTGATTTTTGATTTCTGCAGCTATTCCCTGATTGTGCCCCACATTCTGTTTCCTATATCCTTGAGATGTTACAATTGCGTCATTTTGCGGGTTGTCAATTTTATCGAGCAGAAAGTCGGGGAAACTTTTGGGATTCAGAAGGAAATCACATAGAAAATGTAAGATATTTATGTTTATATGCCAGTTATAGCAGGTTGATACTAAGTAGACTGCTTTAGGATGCTTACCTAATAATAGTTCAACATCTTTTTCATTGATTCCATTAAATATTTTTTATCTTAAAGATGAAATTAATCTGGAGTAAGAGTGCTCAAGTCTAAGGCTATTTGAAAATTTTAATGGACAGAAAATTACCCATTGTTTATTTTGTCACACACACACACACACACACACACACACACACACTACCTCTCCCTACGCACCCACCCACCCACCCACGACGCACCCAAGCACAAACACACAGCAACAAAAGTGCTTGTGCTACTAGTGTAAATATTATTTGCAGGTGTAGAGAGACAGAAAGCTTGAGTTGAAAAGGAGTTAATCTTAAGGATAGTTCAGAAAAAATAAGTAGTTCTATGGTAGACGCATCAAAGTACTAATTAAAAGATTTACTTTCTTATTTTGATATTTCAACCTATAAAATGGATTAAAAAATCTAGTTACTCTTTATAAAATAACTAAGAAGCCACCTCTGCTTTATCAATTTTTTGAACCTTCTAGACATGAGTCTCTCATGTGCTCTTGCTCCTTACTTTGCTTTGACGTCCAACCCAGCCTTTTTATTATAGAAGGTGTTTAGCATCAATTTTATTCTCAGTAATAAGGTAGTTTTTCACCTTTTTCTTTATATAACAGTTCTTTTTGTTTTTATCAATAAGTTACACTGTCACATGCACACTTGGTGAGTCTTGAACCCACGACATCACTGTCTACCTTACTTTTTACACTGGTGGAGGTGCCATTTGAGCTAAAACTCACTGGCTTCATACAAAAATGCTATTTTTATACTACATTTGTTTTTCTATTTGATGCATACTAAATTAAAGGCTCCAAATGTTTGAACTTCCAATATATTTGTTTGTTTACTCTCAACCCCACACCCGCTATATTCTTCCTTGACCCAGTAAAGATAATTTCTTTAGCTTGAGCTCTAGTTTCAGCAGAATGTTGCTCTGAAACTGTTCTTGCTTTCTTTTTCTATGTTTTAATAATAGCATATATAGATTTTGATATAACTTTAAATTCAGCAGGTGGTGTGAAGTGAATATCAATATATGTATTTATAGAGATATATTTTCTAACTCAAAAGAGTTTTACTTGAGCTATGCAGGCTCCATTTGGTCCACCTTTTGCAGTAATACAAGGTACACTTGAAGCAATCGGAAGCAGTTTTAAGGATATTCCTACAGAGGCCTGCCCAACCATAAGAAGAGGATCAGTTGCATGGGTTGGTTCTGGCCCAGAATTCTTTATCAGCTTAGCTAACCACAATGAGTGGAAAAAAGCTTACACTGTGTTTGGTTCTGTTCTTCCTGAAGATATGGAAATTGTGGAGTTAATCGCACAGCTTCCTACCAAACCGGAGGTTTGGAGTAACATTAATGTCTCTGTCTTGGAGAAACCTGTTGCCTTCCAATTCCAAAGAATCAAGACAAGTCTTGGAAACCTGAAATGATGTAAACATGGATAGAGAGTCAAGTGGGTCATAGAATTTTGTTCCATTATGGTTCCAATGATTGAATGCAAGTTGTGGATATTGAAATTCAATGCAAACATAGATGAAGATTCTAAATGGTATCAGAGAAAGCTGCTCCATTATGGTGGCAACAAATTATCTTATGGCTCGCAGTTCAATGCCGTCAGATTTTGAAATAATGTAGATAAAAGGCTTTGATTTCTCTATAGCTCCATACTTGTAAAAATAATTGGGTTTGAAAGTACTATGGATGTAGCCATTACATTTGTTGATACATGGAAAATCAGAAATGAAATAAAATCAATTTTTGTCCTAATTGAACTTGTATATTAATTGTTCCAAGATTCTTATGAAAATGTTTGGCTTAATTTCATTTTCTTCATTAACTGAAAGCTAAGATTAGATGGACAAAGGTTTGTGTACATTTTATGGATTTAATGACTTTGGTCTTGCTTTTTTGTTCTATAGTTGTTAAAATGACGCATGTCGTCTATATCTTCTTCTTCTTCTTCTTCTTCTTCTCCTTCTTCTCCTTCTTTATTTATTTATTTATTTATTTTTTTTTTTTGTGGGGATGAATTTCTGTATCTGAAACAGAAAGCAGTGATCAAATTCATTCAAAAACTTGTTTAAAAACTGAATCAGAAAATCCTAATGTATTTTTAAATAAGTACATCATGTTCAGAATTGCCTAAAATATGTTGTACATTGCATCACTATAGCAATGATAGCCAAGAATTCCCATATAGCTCCAACCTGCTTTTTATATTGAGGCACATGATTTTCACATTAGGTTGTATGGGACTCCAAGACGTGTTCATGTTTGTCTTTACCCTTGAATCACGTTTTATATGTACCAGTCAGCTCGGGGTTGGGGGAACTGAGTGTGATCTACGAGTATGACTATCGAGTGAAACCAAAATTTAATAAAGACAGAAAAAGAAAAGTGAGCATTCTTGTAAACAGTAACTAATTTCTAATTTAAAATGATGCAACATTATATTGACTTTTTATATTTGCGAAGGATCAAAAATTTGTGAACTGTTAAATGTTTATTATGAAATAGACCTTCTTCATTTTATAAACAAATGGAGAGATCTTTATTCGTTTTTGAAAGGGGTTTCTTGTTAAAGACTTTTCTTGCTTTCCTAAAATGGTGTTTGCTATGTAATATGGTCAAGAGAAGTGTTAAATCTACAATATTTTTACAACAAAAATTCTAATTAAAAACCACCATTAAAATTATTTTTTTGTCTACCTGTAACAACTTAACAATTATAATTTATTTTGAAAGTATTGAAAAAATATTATAAACATAGCATTTCTCATGAATTTAAAAGCATTTATGTATGACCAACAATGAATTCTAAATATATAGTCATTGATAACAATGATAGGATAAGAATGATTATAATGATATGTTTAATCCATACGGTTTCTCTTATAAATTTTATAAGAGAGTTTGTCAAATAAAATTGTAAATGAAAAGAAAAAAAGAGTTAGCTTATATTCCGTTTGTTTTGAAGTAAAATATTTTTCAAAAAAATGTTTTTATTTGAATTTTTAGGTGTTTGTTGCAGGTAAAATATGGTCAAATTTGTAAAATATTTTTCGTTAACAATAAAATCCATATAAAAAGTTATAAAACCTTTTACATTTAAAATTTTGGTAAAATATTTTACAAAAACATAGAGTGACTTTCTTCACCCCATCAAGTGGCTAGGTCACTAGTCTGGTGGCTAGAGTTGTTTTGACAATTGGTACTAGCGTTTCGACGGATGGAGTTGTTGCTTCAGCGATCGGTTCTAGGGTCAGATGCTTAGAGCCATTGCTTTGGCGACTGATTCTAGCGGTCCAATGATTGATGTTGGTAGTTTGGTGAATAGAGTCACCGTTCTAGCGACTAGCTCCGGCGGTCTAGTGGTTGAAGTTGCTACTCTGTTGACAGTCCGATCATCGAAGACACGCTTTGGTAATGGTCGTCAAAGCCACCGTTCTCGCTGCTAGTTTTGATAGTTCGATCATTGGACCTCTAACACTAGTGGCTCCAATGGTTAAGCAACCGGTTTTGGTGATTTGCTTGAAAATTTTTATTTGTCATACTAATATTTAAAAATATTTAATTTCAAAATAAAATGGATTGTTAGAAAAAAAAAAGGGTAGTAATTAGAATGGTGATTATTTATAAATTAAAAGAAAAAAAAAATTTAACTAAGCATAAAATAGAGGAAACATATAAAAATCACGAGGGTCGTATCTAAATTATGGTGCCAGCTACCGATAAGCGATAAATGCCTCACTATTATTTTTTTATTCAAACGTGATAGGAAAATAGAAAGCTTTAACATATTAACCAGGTTTATATAGAATATTAGTAAGCAACAATCACAAGAGGATCCGTGGCGCAATGGTAGCGCGTCTGACTCCAGATCAGAAGGTTGCGTGTTCGATTCACGTCGGGTTCAATTCCCCTTCATCCTCACCCTTTTTGTTTTTGTAGGTGCCACACACTATTCCTCTTTCAGTTTAATATTGGTAAACTGAGAATCTACCAAGCACAATATCATGCAGGGTGGTACTCCTTTAGAACCTCGGGTGTATCACACTTTATTCTTAAAAAATTACCTTTTGTCTTCTTTCATCTAATCTGGACCAATAGTATTCTTCTCTTTCTATATCCTCACATGGATATATGAAGGGAATATCTCACATAGATGCTTGCTTCACAAACATTAGTCACAACAACTGAACCCAGATTAAACTATCTTACAGAGATAGAAATTGGGAAAGGATTGCATATAAGTTATAACAAATGAGAGCAAATTTTATGGGCAGAGAAGTTTTGCAGGTTAAACGGTTAATGGCTTAAGAGTGTTTTCCACTTTCTATAGCTTTCTAGGTTTCTGGAAAAACTAACACTTGGAGGGCCTTTAATAGCCAATAGCACATCAGTTTGGAGCAATGTGTTATGTACTAATGTCCATTTCACTCACATGCATGATGCACTTGGAACCACTTGAAATCTTTTTCAGATCAAAAAGAATAATTCACTTGGAACCTTTGCAGATCCCTAACACTAGGAATATTGCACTTACTATTAGAGGCACTTGGAAACACACTTAAAATAATGCTCTTACAGTTGGATGCACTTATATACTGCCTGTACTTATACTTGCTATTGGACATTTTAGCCTTTAGTCAGCCTAAAAGATGATAAGGTGTTATTAGTTGGTGGTCTTTGACTCTCGATACGATAACTATGAGAGATAAATCACTTACTGTGGGATTAAGAAGTAATAAGTAAGTCATAATCTAGTATTATGGCATCATTTTTTAGATTTGATAGCTCTGCATCAAGTAGAGCTCTTGGGTCACCTCAATGAAAAATGATGAAGAATATAGTATAATGGATACAAAGAGTGATTTGAACAATTAGAATTTCCCACATAGTGCCCATTGAGATGTACATACAAGTTTGTCAAAATTCTTTCTATTACGTGATTAGACAGTTAAAAGTTAAAACTGTACAACAAAAAACTCTTCTACAAAAAGAACATGAAAAATTACAACTATTTTGAAAAGAAAAATTAAAAGATACTATCAAGAATGAAATTTTTTATATATTGAATTATTACAAGTGACAATTATACCTCTAACAAGATAATGATTAAATACAAATGTTTTATTATACGATGCTAGACATTTAAACTTTCAAAATTGCAAGCTACCGTGGCTATTCATTCAATTCTAGCTCATTGTTGATGTACAAGCATAGCTATTTGGATCACAAACACCTAAAAGAAACATAGAACTTATCGGAGGGCACCAATGTGGTATTGGCCATAGGTTCTCCAATACCTAAGTTAGAGAGGTTTTTATTTATTTATTTATTTTATATTATTTTTTTGGTGGTAAACTCAAAGAATTTTAGAGAATTATTTGTAAAATATGAGTGCGGCTTTTATGCGATCTAGATTCGTCTTCATACATGATTGATTGAGACTTTTAGTTAAGTGTTCTACTAGGATAATCCCTTTAAATTTGCTTGAACACACTAAGAATTCTTTAGATCAATGTTATCCCTTGTCAACTATGTAGTTTTTCTTTGGAATTAAATCTCTTTTTTATTCATGAGTCTCAATTTTTTCTTTTTGGTTGAGTCTCTATAAGTCTCGATTGATTGGACTCTATGAATAACTCGGTCATGTCTTATGTGTTTGTCAAGCTTGCCAATTGATGTTAGATGCCATATGAGACAATACTCTCTAATTAGGCAAGTTGACTTGTTTGAAATGCACAGCTCAATCATCACTGATTAATTATTCTTTTATTTTTTAATCTCGGTCTTATCCACTATTGAGATAAGGTGCCAACTTTAGTATGTTTGGAAAGGAGGAAGTGGGGAGGAAAATAGAGAGGAAGGTGACTGAAACACCTCTCTCCTCATCTCCCTTCATCCAAGCATAGGGTAATTCTAAGTATATTAGTCATGAATCTAGCGACTGCTAACATCAATTTAATTTCCAACATTTGGTGATCAACCACAGCCCCTTGAAAATTTTTACTCGGCCAAAGTTTCATGGTTACAACCACCTTCCCTTTGAGCTTTAAGGAGACAGGTATTGATCCACGGTATCCCATTTACTTTTCATGATGGTAAGGGGCACTATAAGGTGCAATAGAAAACATCAACTTTCGACAAAACGAGACAAAAATTACCGCTTGCTCATTTAAGGTGTAACGATTTGATAACAATTGACAATTCGGAAAATACTATTGCACACACACCAACACATGACACACCTCAGACTCACACATTGCTTTTTAATTGAAATTGTGACTTCAATTAAAAATTAACGACTTCAGTTAAAAACTAACGTATGTGTATAATATATGTGTTATTGTGTGTAATTACCATTACTTAGACAATTTTTCTTATATAAATATATAATTGAAAAATAAAAATGGTCTACATGCAGTCACTTTTCCTGCTCACTTAAATCCTGATATACATGTTGTGAAACTACTTGAGTAATAGTGAGTTTTGCTACTTCAACACATAACTCTTAGAGTATGTTTGTTTGGGGTGAAAACAGGGAGGATGAAAAATAGGGAGAAGAAAATAGGTGAAAAATGACATTTTTTACTGTTTGGTTCAGGGGAGAAAACAAGAGAGACAGAAAATGGAGAGGAAAATAATCCCTTCGGGCTCTCACTTTTTTATCCTTCCAATTTGGGAGGAAATTGGGAGGAAAAGATGCTGATAATGTAATTTACACAAACACCCTCACTTTATTATACTTACTTACCTCTCTCATTTTCCCTCTGTTATATAACAAGGACATGAAAGTTAATTTATATAAACTATATTCTTCATCTTCCATTTTTTCTTTCCAACCAAACAAAAAAGTTTTTTACCCTTTCACTTTTTCACTCTTCCAACCAAACACACATGAGAAAAAATCAAATCTTTTCTATCATTTTACTTTTTCATCCCCCCACTAATTTTTCATCTTCTCATTTTTTGACTTTTCCAACCAAACAGAGCCTAAACTTACAGGCGTGGTGGACTATAAGAGCTTCTCGCCAGTAGTCACACCATCTTATGGGTGACACCAATTTTATGTTTACACGCATCCACCAAATGACCAACCTAAGGAAATGTAATCGCCGACAAAGTTGGCAAAGCAGATAATGGTCCTTATTTATTTTTTGATGGGCAGATAATGGTTGTTATCAATAAAATACAAAAGTAAACTCATACGTAAGTTCCGCTACAAATCATCACACTTAAACGATTCCAAAAGTCAGAATCTCCACCGATTCATACGTGATAGTTTCCAACTTGTCCTCTTCCCCTGAAAGCAATGCATTTCACTGACTTCATTAATAAATGCAAGAATATACCCAGAATAACGAGCTGTGCTTTTTTAAAAAAAAAAAACATATATAAATAAGATAAAGAGGGCAGGATCGTAGGCTTTCTGAAATACCAAAGCTTGTGAACTCCGTGCTTTCTGACTTTTAATATAAAAAATAAAAAATTTATTTAAAAAAAAAAGTTGGGAATATTACACTTGACCTTTCAACACAACTTCGGCTTGATGACTTGAATGGAAAAACACGAATTTGGCCCCAAAACTTACACTAGGGACCAGAGAGCCAAGGATGAGGAGGACAAAAAGAGGTGGGACTTGTGTTCATGCTTTTTAAGTCATTTGGGATCACTTACTGAGTGAATGAAGAATATAACAATGTAAACTCCACATTGGTTGACCATGGAAAACGACAGTTTGAAATTTCTAATGAGGTGATAATCATTTTTCATACTTGTCAAAGTAATCATGGGTAAAAGGAATAAAATAAAGTAAAAAATAGAAGATCAAACTAGGAAGATCCTGCAACCCACATCTTAGTCCTGGACAGGGCCATCCTAATTTTCTAGCTCATACAGACTCCATGTGCTCCTGAATGAAGGAATTAACTAGAAATAGAATTAGAGATTGCAATATCTCATCATCAGAGTGCTGGGAAAGATCCGAAGCTTATCAAGTGCCGATGAAGATTATAGAGATAATGTCACTATGCAGCAGCAGGTAGCCAACTTTAGATGGATATATGCTTTAACAAGATACCAAACATTATCATCCCAATCAAAGTCATTGTTCTAACTCGTGAGTTCTGAGCTACTACCAAGACTAACCAAGACTAAAGATTTACAGCTTCCTGTGAATCAGGCATGTAGTTCCAGCCATGAGAAATTAATTCTCTGAGGCCTAACTTAGTTTTGTACCAACTAAAATTAACAATCAAATTTAGGTCCCAGCATATTATAGAAAGCAATGACAGAAACCTAACTGGAATTCCGAAGTCCAGAAGGCTTTTTAGTGAACAGATGATCTTCACCAAATGAAACAAAGATGGCATCTAACCTCTATCAATTGAGAAGACAACATAACCTCTGGCACTAGGATAAACACTTCCACCACACAAACACCATATTTGATACCAAAATGAACATCCTGCAGTACTAATATAAGCAGGAACTAAACTATGTTCATAGGTAAAATCCAAGTACCTTTTTTCATGTATTAAGAATATGAAACCCTTACAACTTCTTCTAGTATCATATCAATGAAACATCTAAACCATAGCATTACATAAGATTATGCATGTTTGTATGAGTTTGTACATCTTCAAACAGAGTTTAGACAGATTCATACTTCTATCAATTACCGTCTGGTTTCCTACTTTTGAGAGCCACTGTTTTCACCATACTGCATTAAGCATTAAAACAAAACATAAAACCCAATTCAATTATAGTTAGCACTCCTAGGATCTTATGCATAACAATCAGAATATAGCATTGTCAAAAGATATGTTCCAACATAAAAACTTTGCTCCTAAGCTTTGAATCAAAAAACACGAGTAAACACAATTAATGATTATCGAAAATAAAGCTACTACATTCACTGAAAATCAAAGCCAGAACTACCCAAATTTCCACATTCTACTATCTCTGGTGGCATGTGGAACCAAATGAAACATTGAATCAAAAAACACAGAGTAAATACTATTAATGATATATCGAAAATAAAGCTACTACATTCACTGAAAATCAAAGCTACAACTACACAAATTTCCACATTCTACTATCTCTAGTGGCATGGAACCAAATTAAACATGAAAACTAAAAAAAAAAAAAAAAAAACCTAAGCAAACTCACATTATAATCGAGTCACAAAGACTAAGACCCATTCGGCCTCTTGAACTAAGCAAAGCTCCAAGCTCTGCCACCTCTCAAACTACACAACAATAGAGCTTTGATAGGATAGGGGGATTAATAACAAAGACCCCCACATAAAAGAAAACCGAATTCGCCAACATCTAAGACTCCGGTGAGGGAATTCTCTTCGGCTTCTTCTTCTTCTCCGATACCGCCTTGGCAAAGGCCTCAACAATCCTCTGCTGGGACTCGAGAATCATCTCGGTCCGCTTCATCTCCATCTCCATCCTCATCCCTTCGATCTCCCTCGCCATCTCCATCTTCATCTGCTCCACTCTCACAAACCCATCTCCCAATACCTTTATAGCCGAAACCATCTCGGCCACTGGGTCCCTCTCCCTCTCTCTCTTCCCCAAACCCGACCTCACCGCCGTGTTACACTCCCTCATAACCCTAGCCCCAAAATTCACGCCAGAGCTAGAGCTAGGGTTAGGGTTTGAATTGAATTTCGGCTCAACTTTCGGATAAAACTTCGATCCGAGATGCGCTACGCTCACACCACTCGGGATCCGAATCCGAAACCCACTACCACTACCACCGCCACCGCCACCGCCTCCGCCGCCACTTCCGCCAATTCCGTTATTCCTGTAAAATTTACTCATGTGCCTCATGTTCGACCCTCCATTCTTGAACTCTTCGTACAAATCCTGATCTTCTTCTTCGTCGTTCTCAACGTCGAGCCCTTCGTCGTTGTTGTTGTCGTTTTCGTCGCTATCGGAGTCGTTGACTCGAGGCTTAGCCGAAGGACCTTTCTCCATGGCGTCCATGCGCTTGAAATGGACCCAGGAGGAGATAAATCTCGAAACGGGCATGGATCTCGCTCTCTGCAGCTCCGTGCGGTACCGCTTCCGCAGCTTCTCCATCTTGTGACGGCACTGCACGGCGGTCTTGGGAGGAGAAGCGGCGGAGCAGCGACGAGCGACCGAATCCGCCACCTCCTGCCAGTGAGTCGCCTTCAGATTCCCGCGCCGGAGCGAGTACCATTTCTCGCGGTAGGAGTCGATCAGCGCGACGGTCTCGTCGTGGGACCAGCACGGCGGCGGCAGGCGCCGCGAGGCGGTGGAGGGCTGGGGTTGGGCCTGGGGCTGGGCCTGGATCGGAGTCTGGGTCGGGGTCTGGGGCTGGGCCTGGATTTGGGCCGTGGGCGGGGCGGGCAGAGGGAGCGGGAGAGGGAGAGGCACGGCGGTGGGTGGGCTGGAGGGGATCGGCGGTGGGGTGGTGGCGGTGGTCTCGAGGGGAGAAGAGGAAGCAGCAGCAGCAGCAGCAGCAGCCATGATGTTTGATCAGTGGTTGTTGTGGGTGAAGGATAAGAGAGGAGGCGTAAGGTAGCGAGAGAGAGAATGAGAAGTTGTGGTGGTGGGAGTGGACATAATGGGGTTGAGGGAGGGGTGTGCGGCTGGTTTATGAGATCTATAGAATAGAAAAGAGGGATGGGTGGGGGGATAAGGTGGGAAGGAGGCCACCGCTTAGGTGGAGGGCTAACGTGCGCCAGGGGGTGGGGGGGTTGTGATAGGGTGTGGGAAGTGGTTGGCAGAGGAAGTGTAGTAGGTCCACACAAACAGGGGTGTCTGACTTTGGGGCCATTATTATCGCCATCAATTCGTCATGTTTTAACGTGTGTGTGATGTTAGTGTTGCCCACCGTCTAGGGTGGGTGGGTGGGTGGGTGTGTGGGGGGCGTGTGAGCGTGAGCGTGAGCGTGTGGGAGTGTGGGTGTGAGTAGGGTGGGGGTGGTTCTGACTTTGGGGTTTGTGGTTGAGTGGCGGGGTTGTAAATATTTGGGTTCGCATTTTTTTTTTTTCATTTCTTTTTTTGGTTTGATTGATGTTGTGGGCTTTGTTGATGAGTTGTTGTTGTGGGTGTGGGTGTTGTGGGTGTGGGTGATGTGGTGGTGGCTCTTGTTTCGTGTTTTGTTTGGTTTGACTGGGGGGACAAGAGATGGTGGTACTATCTCTATTGGTGGGCAAGTTTGTATTTATTGGAGAGAGAGAGAGAGAGAGAGAGAGAGTTTTTGAGACAAAAGGTGAGAGCAACTTGGGGGTCTTTCTTGCGTTGGTTGCGCGTTCCAAAAGATAAAAATTGAGTGAAATTCTCACATGGGGGTCGCTAGCCTAGCTAAGCTAAAATTAGCCAGATTTCCAAGCCTGTTTACCCATAGTTATAGCGGCTTTTCACAGTTATGAACCAACTTTTTAGAGTTTTTTAGTTGTGACTTTGAATGAGTTGTGTGAGCCGAACCGTCTCACAGTCTCATCTCATCTCATGGGCTTTGAGAATAAACAGTACAAGAAGCGTACACCAGCATTGGGCCTGTGTAAATTGCAAGACAAGCCCAAATAAGTAAACACTTGACACTAGGGCTGTCCATGGCTTGGTTTGGGATGGGTTTGTGCCCAACCTACAACCGACCCAATCAGATTGGGCAGGGAGTTTTCAGACCTGCATCTGACCCATAAGACTATTAGGTTGGGCAGTTCAGGTGACTATCGGGTGAAGACGAAAATCGCCAAAAATCACCAAAATCTCTTCAAATTTGGTGAGATCTCGCTAGATCTGTCCAAGATCTGTGACATCTAGTCAGATCTAGCAGAGATCTTGTTAAATCCGAAGAGATTATCACCAAATCGTGAGAACTCGCCGAGTCTGGTGTATCTTTGCCAGATCAAGTTGTTTTAGTTGTTGAAATCCGTTACATCTAACTAAAAAAGTCGCTGAAAAGCTTAAAATCGTTGGACTTGATGTTTTTCGATCAGGTTGGGTTTCATAGGTTTTTGGAGTATGAGATCGCAACCAACTTGTAGGCATTGGGTTTTTGAAGGCCGAGACTCACGTTCGACTGCCAAAGCAGTCGTAATGGGTAGCAGTGGGTTGGGTACGGGTTGGGTTGGGTGGGTTGGTTGGGTGGGCAGGTGGGTTGGACACCCCTACTTGACACGGTTTTGGACAAAAGGGCCAGATGCTTACCAACTATTTTAAAAACCTATGATCAATAGTTAAGGTCCTGTTTTGTCATTGGATTTTTGTTTTTGTTTTTGTTTTTGTTTTTTTTTTTAATTTTCAAAACTTTACTATTTTCTTAAATTTGAGTTTGAAACCAGTTTGAAACCCACAAATTTGACATAATTTGTGCGTTTGTTCCTATGTTTGAAAACAAGTTTCAAGAAGATAAAAACAAGAAATGTTGTTTGGGTGATATTTTCAGTTTTGAGAAAAAGTTGTGTTCTTAAACACTTTAAATGGTTGCGGCAAATAAAGACACTCGATTCTACATATCTCTCTCTTCCTCTCTATCTATCTTCCTCCCCTTCATGCCTTTCTTTCTCCTGTACATGTGAACACAACTTTATATATATATATATATATATATATATATTTTTTTTTTGTGATCTCTCAAATTTATTTTTAGTTTTAATTTGACCCTGAAATTTGACGTGGCTCTGCTAGAAAATAATAAGTTATTGCAACTAATCCCTTTCTTTAAAACTTTCCACTATACTCTCTTGCTTCCACTGCAAAATTCCCTAAGAAACCCCTTATAAACTATAAAATAATTTCACCAATCCAATATCTTAATGTTGTGAAAACCAAAAGCTCTTACAGTCTAACATATAGTTTTATACTAGGATGGATTCAAGATTATTTAAGGCGGCTTCTCACAATGACATGATTGCATCTCACTCATTACTAGTTGAAGGCGGGCTTTTACTTGACCAAATTATGCTGAACTTGGTCGAGAACTGTCTACAACTACACAAATCATCAGGGGCAGACATACCAAAAACTTAAAAGATATTGAGAACCTTCTAGTCTATCAAACATTTGGACAGAATTAACAAAAGAAATTGAAGAATCATCAATGGAAAGCCAAAATGCATTCATGGTTGTCGCGGTACTCATAGCGATAGTGACATACCAAGCAATGCTTAACCCTTCAAATGGTACTTCGTCAGTAGAGAACGGAAGATCTAGAATCAATAAAAATGTTCCAATGAGAGAGATAGCACCTGGAGAAGCTGTCATGGCCAGGAGTTTTTGCTGTGTTCACTGTTTTTAATGCTATAGGGTTCTTTGCATCTGTTGGCATGATATTACTCCTCATCTATAGGGTTCTTTACATATGTTATTGGAGTTTTTTATGTTGCTCCGACGAATCTTGCTGGGACTGTATTTGTTGTGGTTGCATTAATGGCAGTGGTTGTTCTTGTGGAGTTTGCTCGGTTTTTACTTTGGTTGCTGAGGATATGGGGAGGCCTTCCTACTAAAAGAAGAAGATGTTTTACTTGCGGCAATCAATTAGGGGTTTGAGTTTTCTTGTATGGTAACTACTGAATTACAGTAATTTAACAAGTTGATTTACTACAAAATTATTCAATTTTTTTTTAAAAATTAATCAACCATGTAATTTAGTTTGATTTCTAGTTTATTACCATTAGCATATAAGTCACCAATTATAAAATAATAAACAATAAAACATGCAAATACCATAGAAATCTAGCGACGAAATGAAAACTTAGGGACACATTTGTTAGAGATATATTAGCCCACTAGCATAGGCCAAAAGATAATTTTACTTTGAATGCAAGCCAAGTCTCTTACTTGTACTAGAAGTTTTTTAGTCTAGGGTTTAGCCTATTATATATACACATGTTATGGTTCATTGTAACATAAGATTTATACTACATTTTAATATATTATTGATATAGCCTTTCAGAGTTTCTCCGTGGATGTAGGCCGTTAGGCTGAATCACGAAACCTTTGTGTGTTATTGTGTTCTATACTTTATGCTCTATACTAGCATATTCAATATGGTGTATCAATGATAATATTTAACAACATTCAAAAGAAAAAAAAACAATTCCGAGGTTCCCTAACCCAAAGAAGGAATTAACTATATAGAATTGTAGTGTTCCAAGAAGTGAGAGAATGAGAGAAAAGCACGTAGTAGGGTGAAATATTGGCACGATGACGTACAACTGAACATATTTGGCTTCTGAAAATAATTTTTTTTTTCAGTCAAATACAAGTAAATTAGAGAAATTTGGGTCGAAATGATACAAGCTTGGGCAGGTGGGGAGTAAGAATTGAAAATATGTTTGTGCCCAATTATGGGAATATATATAACACTTTACGTCTTAGGGAAACTGATTTTCCAAGTCAAGTGAAAATACTTTGGTTTGACCAGAATTTTACACTATACCAAACGCTTGAAGACAAGGAAACCATTTTCAGTTAAATGCTTTATGCTACGCCAAATGAAGGCTTTGTAGGCATGCCGTTAGTTGTGGAAGTGACCAAGTGTGAGCATGTATATATATGGGTCACTTACTCGCATTGATCCATGTCTTATCACAAATGAGAGTTCTCATGGGGTAAATGCTAAAATTATGTCTATCTTTGAATTACTTTTTTTTTTTTTTTTTTAAACTAAGGTATCACGCTGACTACGTCGTTTCTGTAAATTGAGTTCCAATCCTACGAATTCTAATGGTGCAGTCCACACCATAGATAAATGGTCTCTCAAGCATAATATATTTGGTTCTTTTAATATTGGTTTTTGTCCCCTTTGTTTTGAGTCTATTATTAAGGCAAGCGGTCCTACTTCTCTGTAGTTCCTCTGTTTTGTTTTAATAAATTCCCCTTTTTCATAAATTAAAAAGAAAAAAGAAAAGTAACAACTAACGATCACATTATTCAACTAACAATTGCAAAATCCAAAAAAAAAAAAAAAAAAAAAATGTTCAGAAGCACACACTAATATCCCCAACTTACCGAAATTCGTTTTCTTATGAAGACATCATGTAGAGCAAGCCTTATCTATTGTTTAACAAAAAATGAGTTAACCCAATTCAAAATGTGTATCAAATGGTTCAAGTTCTTCCAATATTAGTAGCCACGCTATGATTAATTGTGTTGCTTTGACATTTCAAGATGGGTTAAAGTTGAAACCTCCCGGATGGTATTAATTTGGTGATCATCGGGGTGGCTCCACTTGGAGCATGGGGGTTTCATTTAAACCCTTCGAACTGACCCAAAGAAAATTATATATATATATATATATTTTTTTTTTTTGGGTTTTGACTCCTTAAAATAAAATTTTGAATACCCTAACCTTAGATCTTTTTTTTTTTTTTTTTTTTTTTTTTTTTTTTTTTTAAATCCAGCTGAAATAAGTTTGAATATGATCATCTTAACAATATCTTGACAGTTTAAAAAAAAAAAAAAACACAACAAATTAAAAAAGTAGAAGTTTGTTAATCTTAAACCTTAGAAAAAACTCATTTAGATCTTAATAAATTTGAAATAAATCAATCAAATGAGAGATTAATTGATGAATGATTGCTTGATATGTACATTAAAAGAGATGTAGCTGGTAGGATTAATAATGAAGATATCATGTAACGATTTCAAAATATGAAATATCTTGGAAAGCAATTGTAAAACTTTATGTATTTCAAAAATTTTTTTTTTGTGATATTGATATTGTAGGGGCAATGGGCCAATAGGAGTAATGGGCCGGTATGAACGACACGCCAGTGGGGATAATGGGCCTTGAAAGCCTCATCCATTTACGTAACACGTCCCTAAGCCTAAGCCGAGGACTGAGGCTAGTCCGAGGACGATTCAATTCGGCCTAGACGGTCCGCGTTGGCAGTCGAGAAAGTTGAATGTGAACTTAGCGATCCCAAGATTCCATTGAGGACTTATACCACCTCGGATAATTGAAGCCGAGGTAAGACTTGGAGCTCTGCCGGTCAGGAAGGTCCCCCAGAAGATTCCACTGGACAGGGTGAATATTGTAAAAGTATATACCAAGAAAAGATCCCAAAATATCAAGGGAGAAGACTGCCAACTTCGCATTGAATGCTCCACAACTAACCTCCTGACCGCATTTATGTGGAGAAGACATTTGAACAGTGATTTCTAGCCTCGCCATTCCTATACAGAGGGTTCTGGAAAAATTGGAAGGGATAAGTGTCAATAAAGAAATCATGACATCTATACGTGAAGGGTTCAGAGAAAGCAAGGGAAATAATATAAAAGGAAGAAGGAACCTAAAGGAAAGGGGAGGAAAAAGAAAGGAGAAAAAAGAGAAGATTGACATCCATTACAAAACAATATTTACACCAAACAACTATTCTCGGACGTAGGCAGAGAATAATCCTTTAAACAAGGAACCTATGTTTCGTCCTAGTCGGTGATCTTAGCCCATCCAGTTGGTAATTTAATCTTCATTAGCCCAGTCCTTTCTAACCTACTCTCTACAAATTCATTGTTGTTGGGCCTTTTAAGCAGATCCACCCACCTGTGGGCCGAATTTCTAATCTTGTGTCCTTACAGATATATTAAGTTCTCTTTTGTTTAAAATTTTATATAATTTATGTTTTTTATTGACCTTCCTAAAAAATAATCCTAAAGCCGCCACTGGTGATCATGTCCCTTACATAATGCTTTTGATTTTCATTTTGGAATATTGATTATTGCCTATATAGAGTGAAGTGTCTATATGGTATAGTTATGCTACTTGAGATTTTTATAGTTAATTTCTATGTAGAGAGATCCTTTAAAGTGTTTGGTGCCGTTGGTTCATGAAGACCTAATTTTCCATTTAGATATCGTTTTAAAGTGTTGCTACATTAATTGGTTCATGAAGATCCTCATTGCAATAATAATTGGCAAACTACAACAAAATACAATCACCTAACAATCATTCTAAAATATATAACTAATACTTTCGTGTTTTAGTTAAATATCAAAGTGGTTAATGGTAATTTAGCTTAGTTAGAGTTTCGTAATCCACTTTTGTTAAAAATATGGCTAAACATGTAATTTTGCTTCACTTTTATGTCTCCTTCCAAAAACATAAAAAACATAAAAATACAAAATCAAATAAGATAAAAAAGAATCTAGCAGAATACTTGCATAATGGGATATTAAACTACGAATCCAAATCTTTTGTCCCACTTTTCCTGCTCTACTCTATACTCCACTAATAAATGCTTACCATGTGTTAACTTCATTAATTAAATATGTAGGGGGAAAAGGCCCAATAGCAGATGGGCCACGGGCCTGTCCCAGGAGACCGCTGGTCCGAGGACACCCCGTTATGTAAGAAGTACCTGGCCTTACTCCCCTCTGACGTACAAACTACGTGAAGGAGAAAAGGACTTGTCCGAGGAGAACTTGCTGCTCGGATAATCAGAGGAACGACCCAGGCGAATACCCCAGCACCGGCCTTGGTATTTCCGAGGGATCCCCTAACGTTTATAGACCATAAGGGGCAGGTGGCAACAAGAAGATATTTTATAAGAGGCTGCTGCAACCACATTTATGACCCTGCAGCTAACATCATGGCCGCATTAATGAAGAATAGACGTCTGAACAGTGACCCTGATGGGATAAGTATCCAAAGGGAACTACTTACTGGCACGTGAGGGGAACTGACGTATAAATAGAGCTCGAAGCAAGGGAAGAAGGGACATTGAACATTTTCTGGAGAAACTAAGGAGAAGAGAACAGAAAGAGAATAAGGAAGCAAGAGAAATCTTTAGGAAGCAGCAAAGAACCACTCCTCGGACAGAGCCGAGCAGGACTTAACACTCCCTCAGCACTTCGTCTTCATCATACTGGTCACAACCATACTTAGGTCATAAGCAAGCCTATTCTCAACCTTGTTAGTTCAACCCACTCTCTTACAAATTCATTGCAAGGGTACTTTTTGTTTACTGGGCCAGAGTCCATCTCTCCTGTAGGCGCCATCTGTAATTTGTGTCCTTACAATTGGCGCTGTCTGTGGGAACTAACGGTGACGTTGGCGAGCTAAAAGCTTGAACTATGGTGGGATCAGGTCCTAACAGGGCGGAGTCAGATGATTCCCAACGTCTTGATCACTTTTCACGACTCGAGCGTGAAAGAGACCGCGAAGGAAGTGTGCACACAAGTCGCACAGGAAAGAGCCAACATCGGGAAAAAGGTAAAGAATCCCGCAAAGACACAACAAAGAGCATGCAACGGGAGATTGATCGCCTGAAAAGGAAACTGCGACATGCACGGAGGAGGCGCAGTCCATCTAGCAGTCCGTCCATCACGGATGACTCCTCTAACTATAGCAACGACGATAGCTACAGACACCGCTCCAGGACGCCCCCAAGTGAGACTTTCTCCTACGAGGAAGAACATCACCACGACCGCAGGAGCAGAAATACCTCCTCATGGGGCACAGGAAGCGATGTGATGAATAGGGCACTCAACTAGATCTCCATGTCACCCTTCACGCGTAGCATCGAAGGAGGGAGCCTCCCTCGATGTTTCACTCAACCCACCTTCACCGCGTACGATGGGAAGACTAACCCGGTAGAGCACGTGAGCCATTTCAATCAGAAAATGGCTGTCCACTCTCGGAATGAGACTCTCATGTGCAAAGTGTTCCCCTCCAGTCTGGGACCTGACTCCGTTGGGTCCTTCCGGGAGCTTACTAGGGCTTTCTGCTCTCGGTTCGTTACGAACACAAGGGTCCCTCGGCCACTAGACCCCCTGCTGTCCATGTCTATGCGAGAGGGGGAGACATTGAAAACATACTCGGACATGTACTAGGAGATGTTTAACGAGATTGAAGGCAGCTTCGATGACGTGGCTGTAAGAACCTTCAAGGTCGGCTTACCAGCCGAGCACGATCTGAGGAAGTCGTTAACTAGGAAGCCAGTAAGGAGTGTGCACCAGCAAATGGACCGCATTGACGAGTATAAGCGGGTCGAGGAGGACCAGCTACTTGGAAAGGGAAAGGCTAAGGTTATCCCTCAAGAGAGGTGGGATTTCAGGTCGGATCAGTACAGCAACAGCAGGCCGCGGACAGACTACAGTGTGCAATCCGGGTCTGCTGCGTCACAGGCTATTCATGCCTTGTTCCGAGAGCCAATCCACCAGATTTTGGAAAAAATTCAGAACGAGTCATACTTCAGGTGGCCAAAAAAACTGGGGGGAGACCCCATGAAGCGTAATCAGAGTCTTCATTGCCAGTACCACCAGGAGCGAGGGCATACCACCGAGGACTGCAGAACTCTGAAGAGCCACTTGGAACAGCTTGTAAGGGAAGGAAGGCTGGAACAGTTCATTTATCGGCCAAATAACCAAGGAAACCACATCAGGCCAGGGGCTTCAGGGACCACCTCATCAAGGCCCCCGCTGGGCACGATTAACGTGATCTTCGTGGCCCCCGGGAGAACTGGATCCTGCCCTTCCAGGGTAATGTCTATTTCTATGGCGTCCGCCGAGGACACAAACCAGGAGCCGAAACGGGCAAGGATGGAAGCCCGACCAGTCTTAAGCTTCTCGGACGAAGATAAACAAGGGACAATCCAACCCTATGACGACGCTCTGGTCATCACCCTTAGAATAGGGGGGTACGATGTGAAAAGGGTGATGGTTGATCAAGGGAGTGGGGCTGAGATCATGTATCCGAACCTGTACAAAGGACTGGGCCTACGGCCTGAAGACCTTACAGCGTATGAATCGCCCTTGGTCAGCTTTGACGAAAAGACCGTCATCCCCAAAGGCCAGATCAGGCTACCCGTACAAGCAGGGTCCGAAGTGGTCGAGGTGGACTTCATCGTTGTAGATGTGTACTCTCCCTACACGGCTATCTTGGCCAGACCATGGCTCCACGCCCTGGGAGCTGTTTCATCAACCTTGCATCTGAAGGTTAAGTTCCCGCCCGGAGGACAAGTGGAGGAGATCGTAGGAAGCCAAGCAATGGCAAGGCAATGCCTCATAGCCGCCATTTCACATCGGCCCAATACCGAGCCAGCAGCCACCTCGGTCGGAGGGTCGTAGCAATTATGTACCGCACCCTTGGAATGTAAATAGCCTAAAAAGGTATTATTATTAATGAAAGTGTCCATTCTCACATTTAATTCAACTATATTGTTTGTTACCTAAAGTGCTAAACAGAACCTTGATCCTGTCTGACTCCTCGGACCACAGACCTTGGGTAAATTAGCACCCCTGAGTATTAAACAGAACCTTGGTCGTGCCTGGTCCCTCGGACCACACACCTTGGGTAAATTAATACTAAGTGTTAAGAAGAGCCTTAGCTACGTCGGGTCCTCGGACTCTCTGCTAAGAAGAGCCTTAGCTACGCCGGGTCCCTCAGGCCCTCTGCTAAGAGTTAAACAGAACCTTGATCATGCCTGACTCCTCGGACCACATACCTTGAGTAAATCAGCACTCCTCGAACGGACCCGACACCTCGGATCGCTGCCGACGGTCCAAGCCGAGCACGTTCACAAAATTGAGCTTAGGGGCGCCTCCGCGTGGATAAGTGGAGAAGCTTAAATGGGTCCTACCCCTAGAGAAATCAAAATCCCACCTCTCTCCTCGGATAAGAGGGAAAGCCGGAATTTTGAGAGGCTATTGTAGGGGGAAAATGCCCAATAGCAGATAATGGGCCACGGGCTTGTCCCAGGAGACCGCTGGTCCGAGGACACCCCGTTATGTAAGAAGTACCTGGCCTTACTCCCCTCTGACGTACAAACTACGTGAAGGAGAAAAGGACTTGTCCGAGGAGAACTTGCTGCTCGGATAATCAGAAGAACGACCCAGGCGAATACCCCAGCACCGGCCCTGGTATTTCCGAGGGATCCCCTAACGTTTATAGACCATAAGGGGCAGGTGGCAACAAGAAGATATTTTATAAGAGGCTGCTGCAACCGCATTTATGACCCTGCAGCTAATATCATGGCCGCATTAATGAAGAATAGACGTCTAAACAGTGACCCTGATGGGACAAGTATCCAAAGGGAACCACTTACTGGCACGTGAGGGGAACTGACGTATAAATAGAGCTCGAAGCAAGGGAAGAAGGGACATTGAACATTTTCTGGAGAAACTAAGGAGAAGAGAATAGAAAGAGAATAAGGAAGCAAGAGAAATCTTTAGGAAGCAACAAAGAACCACTCCTCGGACAGAGCCGAGCAGGACTTAACACTCCCTCAGCACTTCGTCTTCATCATACTGGTCACAACCATATTTAGGTCATAAGCAAGCCTATTCTCAACCTTGTTAGTTCAACCCACTCTCTTACAAATTCATTGCAAGGGTACTTTTTGCTTACTGGGCCAGAGTCCATCTCTCCTGTAGGCGCCATCTGTAATTTGTGTCCTTACAAAATACTATCATTATTAATTTATTAATATTACCATTATTAATTAATGGTAATATTTAATTAATTAAGTTAACACGTGACAAGCATTTATTGGTGGAGTATAGAATGGAGTAGGAAAAATGGGACAAAAGATTTGGATTCTCAAACTACAGGTAAGTAGCTTAAATTTTGGTCAAACCTCAGGTGAGTAAAGTATTAAATTTCAAGCCACAGATGGATAAATTAAATTTCTGTCAAATCACAAGTAAATAAGTCGTAATTTATAAAAAAGAAAAAGAAAAAAGAATGAATGAATGAATGAGTAGACTTTCTAATGTAACATGACACTTCCCCATACACAAATTGTTTGGATGTTTAGGGGGAAAATGGGTTTGAGTTGTAGCGGCAATAACATATTGTAACTATTTCAAAAAAATAAATAAATAAAGGGAAAAAAAAGAAAAGAAAAGAAAAAAAAAAAACCCTAAGGTAACGTTTGTTTTATAGTGGGCTAGTAGAGATAAACAAAATATAGGTCATATTCTAAGAAAGTTGGATCAGTCTGGTAATGCCTCGGCTCTTTTCCTAGTTGGGCTTTCTTGTAAAGGTTGTTGTGATCTTTTTCTAGTTGGGCTTTTCAGTGGAGGTTTTTGTGGCCTTAAAAGGGTATATGCCTTAGTTCTCTTTTTGTTATGTTCTTGGTCCTTTTTGTGTTACTGGCTACTGTTTCGCCCGATTCATTTTGTAACAAATTATCTTTTAATCTTTTAGTATATGTAATACTTATTATGCATTACAACATTTGGGGGAATTTTTCCTAAAAAAAAGAAAAAAGAAAAAAGAAAAAAGAAATTGGGGGAAATCAACTTCAATTATGTGATTAGAAAAAGTGGAATGCAAATGGTTAGAATTAATATAATTAAGCATATGAAATTATTACATGAGTGGATGGGCAAATGTTTAATTATTTTCATTTATTTAATTAAGCGTAAAATTATTTTGGCAAAAACACAATTTTGGTCCCTGCATTTTGTGGTCACAGTCAATTTGGTCTTTATATTTTAATATCAGTCAATTTGATCATTATTATTTTCAACTTGCAATTAATTTGATTCTTACCATTAACTCACTAACAGAAAATGTCATGTGGCAAACGGTGTGAACTAAGAAGCTTATGTGGCCTATAATATGACAGGTTTGGCCCAACCAAAATTAGCCACGTCAATTGAAAATCCAAGTCATTTCCACGTTAGAGAAATTAACAGATCTAGTTGTCTCTTCATTACTCATGCAACCCAAATCCCTTCTCTCTCCAAACTCAATCCCAGTCATTCCTCTGTTACTCCTCATCTTCATCTCTTTGCTAAAGCTATTGAGGTGGACATCAAGTCAAGCGAGGCAACTTGCCAGGTGCTAATCTACACAAGGAAGAGTGTAAGGAGTAGAATAATCGAAGAGGAGAGACAACTAAAGGGGATGGGATGGTGGAGATGGTATTGGTGATGGTGGTGATGGAGGGTGATGAAGAACGGATGAAAAAGAATGGAGAGACAGGAGAAAGCAGTGTTGGTCCTGTTGGATGTCTAACGGAGAAAGTGGATGGTTTTGTTAAATTTGCTATCGTGGATATGGCTCAATTTTTTTAATTGATATGGCTGAATTTGGTTGGGCCAAGTGTGTCGTAGTGCACATCATTTGCCATGTAGGCTTTTTTTGTTAATAAGTTAACGGTAAGGATCAAATTGATTGCAAGTTGAAAATTATAGGGACAAAATTGATTGCTATCAAAATCTAGGCACTGAATTAAATGTGGCCCCAAAATGTAAGGATCAAAATAGTATTTTTGCCAATTATTTTTTTTACTCTTGAACGTGTGTTAATTTTTTTTAGGACTTTATTTCAATTATTTCCAAATAAGTAACAAAATTTGAATAAGAATGCCATTTTAAAAATAAATTAATTCTTATTCATGAAAAATCATTTGACATAAATAATTAAATCACCACCTATTTATATATATCTATATATATATAATAATAGGTGAAACTGAGAGAAACTCAAATTAGAATTCCAAATTAAAGTTCTAATTTTGCGTCATGTATTTTAAATTATTTATTTTTAAAGAGTTTTATTTCTTAATTTTAGAATCAACTGTGGGACCATGTCATAAATATTTATTCTAGTGAGTTATTAAGTACAAAAATCAAATAGTCTAGAATAAATGTATTGTATAAAACAAAAAGTACTTCACAATAATTTGAAAAAAAAAAAGGACAATTTACATTTTATACCTAATAATATTCTTACAAAATTTTTTAAAGAGTTAATAAAATATAAAAATGACTATTAATAATATTTAAATTATATATATAAGAATTATATATATATATATATATTTTTTTTTTTGAGAAACGAACACACACACAAAGGAGAGGGAAAGAGATTCTAATACAAAGACACATTACAACTCTACTCAAAAGCTATGGTAACTTTTAAGGGAGGGTGAGACAAGTTATACTACACACAACACACTCTTTTAAGCAATGTGGGATAATTACCCATTCTTTTTTTTTTTTTTTTGAGAAACAAACACACATAAGGGAGAGAGAAAGAGATTCTAAAACAAATGCACATAACAACTTTACTCAAAAGTCATGGTAACTTTTAAGAGAGGGTGGGACAAGTTAAGAATTATATTTTGCATCTTATTGTATATCTTTAAGTGTATTTAGGCATATACACAGGATTATAAGCTAGTAAATAATTAATAGATGAAAATAAATGTATATTCCCTGTTAATACTTTGTTTAATTACATAGTATAAATTAGTTTATTACAGTATTGGTCAAACACACATATACATTATGTCATTAAAGGAGTTTGTAAAAGTAAATTCGTAAGAATAATAAATTAGAATATGCAGTATTAGTCACACACGTATACATTTTCTATTTTTATTGAACGTGTTATTAAATTTGCCTTGTCTATTATTGATATTTTTGTTTCAATTGTTGCCCAAACAACTACATATGAGAAGGAATTTCATATTCCAAAATCAAATTTTTTTTTATCTTTTTTATTTTTTATTTTTTTTAATCATAAGTATTCCAAAGACATTATTTCTTACATAATTTTTTAAAATTCTATCACGTAAATTCATTTTATATAAATATTAGTACACCTCATGTGAGAGGTACTCATGCATTTGATGCATGATACATTTTTCCCTACTAAATTTCATGTAATTAATGCATTGACATAGATGCAAAATTTTTTATGAGGTGGAGGACTAAATGAACTAATAAAGAGAATTTTCTTTTTGTTCTCAAATCCAGGAAATCCTTTCCCTCCTAGACTCTCAAACATTTTATGTATAGAGAGGTGCCAATTAAGTTACAAGGTTTTTTTGTAACTTGACAAAATCTTGCCTCACATTATTATAGGCTATTGAAAATAATAATAATAATAATAATAATAATAATAATAATAATAATAATAAGATTTTCCTAGCAATTACCATGACTCTTTGTTCTCATTGAAAGACTATAAATTAAGTTCAGTTTCCAAGATAACATCAAACTATAAAAATATATCTAAATAATACTACACTTTAGCAAATAATAAAAGGGTGGATTTCAATTAGTTACACTAGTAAAATTAATTGTTGTCGAATATGGGATCTTACTTATTAATTCGAATTATGCTACCCAAATTTGGAACTTGGTGTGTCTTCCTTACATTATGATCTTTGTTTATATATTTGTAGTTTATATTAGTTTTGAGTGTATGTGTATATGTAACTATTGAGAGTTTTGCTTTATTAATTTAAGAATTGTAAATTACTTTGTAGGTTTCTGTAACTATGCACTTACAATTCAATAACATTCAATGTTAGACAATACTTCTAAACTATGGAAAAGTATAGAACTTAAATATTTCTTCATTTTTTTTTTAATAAAAAACACTATCTAGCAAAATGTCTATTTACTCATTGTTGGATTTTTTTTTCAAAGTTAATAGTTTTTTCATCACATGGGTTAGCGACTAGTGTTATGGAGAGTCTAAGGTTATTATTCCATTTTCATTGTAGGCTAATTATATTATATTTGAACAAGTAAACAAGGGCGATGGAGCCTAGCATCATGAAGTTTCATCCATGTTTGATATTGGAAGCTTCCTCATCTAGTTTTTTTTTATGATATATTTTTATTTTCCTGAGTCCTCATCTAGTTCATTAATCTTAACGATTCTTTTTCATCATTTACGGCTTCGTCTACCGTGCAGCATTCAACAAAGGCGAAAGAAAAAGAGGGCCTCCCAGTGCTTGACTTGTTGGATTCATGAGCACAAGGCTAACCTGGTGAGAGGCTCTTGACTTTGTCTGGCCAGCACTTGTTCGTTGTTCCTTCTTCCTTGGTTTTTTTTTTTTCGTTAATGATCTTCTCTTAACATTAAATAGGGGAAACATGCATGAGGATAGTCTACCTTACAAGCAGAGACAAGTTCTGCAGGCAGATTATCGTCATTGAAATAAAAAGAAATGTTGCAGCGTATAGCTTTGCTGTGGTATGAACCATAGAGTTGCATGCCTGCTTAACCCAACAAAAATTAAAACAAAGGCAGAACTCAGATATACTAATAATATTACAAATGGTGTTACTTATGGACCAATTAGATGGGAGGTCTCTGGAAATTAAGGGCTCAAAAAAAAAACTTTAGGGTCACCGTCAAAAATGACATAGCTCCATTACTTGCTAGTAGCAATTTGAACCGGTCACAAGAGTGCTGCAGCTTAAGCTTGGAGAGGGGAGCACTTTCCATGCAATTTAGCCCAAACCTTCATAATCTTACAATTAGAGTCTCTAGCTACGACAGCTATGGCGATGACTGAGTCAAAGACCGATGATCTTGAGATACTGTTAGAATCCTTGCTTTCCATCTTCATATTCTAGCTACAAATGGTTAAATTTTTTTAAAAATAATGTAGCTTAACAGGCACTCTTATGATATTTGTTAATAAACCATTTAAAAAAAGTTTTATTATCATTTTTATAAAAAATATGAAAAACTGTTCAAAAAATCAAAAACATTTTTTTTTTCTCTCATAAAATATTTTTAAAAATATTTTCTATATCTCAATATCCTTAATTAGGGCACCAATTAACTTTTCCCAATAAAAAATAATAATAGTATACTTTGAATTTTAAGTGAGGATTAAACACATTGACCATGATTGGCATAGGCTCCCCAAACCTAAATTTGACTTTTATTTTCTGTATTTTTCTTTGGCCACAAAATCATATTTCAACAAAAGCAAACTCTTTTCGCCCGTTCTTCCTAGTTGTGTAAAATTGACTTCACTGGATAACTAAAGACTAACTCCCAGTTTTCTCACTTTGAACTAGTAAATGTAAGGAATTAAAAAGAAATATTCCTTGAACCTTAAATAAAATTACTTTAGTGGACATACATTTTGAAATAGCCATAACTGGAAATTATATATACAGAGTGATAAAACTTATCATAACAACAAAGGGCGAATAAAAATATTACTAGTTGCTCTCTCTCTCTCTCTCTCTCTCTCTCTCTCTCTCTCTCTCTATATATATATATATATATATATAAATATATAAACTCTCTCTTTCAATCCTTGACACAAGCATTGGAATATTGGTACATTGTTATTTCTTGAGGAAAATGGCTAGCCCTCCTCTTCCAACTCCAAAGAGCTGGTTCAGATATTTCCAATACGAGGAAGGAAGGGACTCGCCAAACGATGTGCGAAACGTTCTCTTAGTAGTTGTCACACTCATTGCTGCAGTGACCTTTCAAGCTGGCGTTAACCCCCCTGGAGGGGTTTGGCAAGATGATAAATATGGTCCAAATGGACACAAAGCAGGGAGAGCAATTTATGCGTCTCAAAAACAAGCCTACTATGTTTTCTTGTTTTCTAACACCTTGGCACTTTCAACATCGGTTCTTGTCATTATGTCCCTCACATATAGGTTCCCTTTCCATTTGGAAGTATGTTTGGCCACAGCTTCAATGCTTGTTACTTATGCGTCTGCGGTATTTGCTGTCACGCCTGATGAATCTTTTAGATTTCGGTACATCTTAATAGCTTCTCTTGGGCCTTTTGCTTTACGATGTTTGATTCAAATAGTCAAAAAGTATAGAAGTTTGAGTTCCAACTAGTTAAGAAATATTCTATCATTTGCCACTTTCTTTGTTATTATTATAACCTGTTGAGCTACAGCTGCTCTAGCTATATACATGCATGTTGGGGCCTGTCTGATCAGCTTTTTCAATGTGTTTTATTTTTCCCTCCATGTTTAATTGTAACTTTTATGGGTTTTTCACTTTAAAAAGTTCATCATCATATTAATTCAAATCAGATAAAAATAAAATTTGATCATTTTTATAATGACTTAAACCACTTGAAAATAAAAATAAAACCACTTTAAACCAACCAGGTCCTTAATATCCTTGCTGCATATGCCAAATATATTCTCTATTTATTTTTTGGTAACAAGAAAAATTTGCTTGAGATAAATATATATATTTTTTTGGTGTTCTCGAGCATTTGGCCTAACTCAAGAACTATGTTAAGAACCGTGTGGCTCAATGATACTATGTGGTTCTTTCCGTGAGGAAAAATTAGAATTGAATAGTCAAATTTCTGAAAAGTGCATGTCTTTTTTTTTTTTTTTTTTTTTAATATGATCCTTCTATCATTAAAGAAAGTCAAGTTAGAACAGATCATCAAATTTCCGGAACACACATGCCTTTTTTTTTATAAATAAATTGCAGTGTTAATGTGTATAATAAGGTCACGAGTATCCAACGAGGCTGAATTTCAAAGTAAAACTGTAAATATCATATGGGGGACTCTATCGTATGGGAGGACCAAATACCTAGCAAAAAAACATTTGGACAAGTAATATATTTCACATGAGCTTTTATATATAAACGGTGCAAACAGAAACATTATGATAACGGCACAATATTATCATCACTAGGGTTTGAAACACAAGTACAATCTACAAAAGCCCTGGCCCAAATATTATGATCCTAATTGGGTCACCTATCCGGCTATTCCACAATATATATATATATATATATATATATTATTATTATTATTATTATTATTATTATGAATTAACACCCCTCCAACTAATTTGGATTTTTTTTTGAGAAAAAAAAAAAAAAAAGGGAGCTTCCATGTGTTGTGTGTAATCATCGCTTCACACCCCATGGTACATTGTCATTTGAGGTTTTGGCAAGCTTGTGAGTACCACTAGCACACAAGGTGTGCCATTATTTGATCTCATTATCACAATTTTTGCATATTAGAAAGTATGAGTCAATACTAGTACTCAAACCAGCGACCTCTTGACACTTAATCGTGTTCAGATTTTTTTCAAGGCTTCCTATGACTGCACCACACTTGCCGGTGGTAACTAATTTGGATACTAAGTAGCGAAGGTGAGTGGTGGATTGAGACTTTATCAAAAAAAAAAATGGTTTTCAACTTGTAAGTGTGAAGTAATGAAAGGCATGATAATGACTCCTTCACGTATGCAGTGACGAAAAATGTCATGTTATCTTGACGTGTTTGGTGTGATTATGAAAGACATCATTATTTGCTAATTAGACCATGACCTTGCTATCACAATAAAGCCGAGTTAGACTAGAAACATAACCCCTTTATCACTTTGAGTTAACATTGAAGCCAAATAACTTTTGAAGTAGCGTAAACTAAAGTTCAATATTCTGGTTCAGTTAAGGAGTAAACAGCTACAGATTAAGCATTAAACTCGAGCTTAGATGAACAAGATAATAACAGTCCTTTATGCATTATCCCACGCACAATAACGGACAACTGTAAAATGGACTGTGCATATATAGTGATGTCGTAGATTAACTGACAACATGAACAACTTATATAACACTAATGTCTTTTTTTTCCCCAATACCATATAGCTTAAAAACACATAAATAGTAGCTCGTTTAGATAATTTTTCATTTTCAACTTTGGGGAGAAGGACAAAACAAATGGAGCGAAATTAAAACAGCGAAGTTCAGAATGATTTGGAGGAATTTTGTAGAGCATCTCAAAAGGTGAAATTCCACCAATGGCGCCGGTTAAGGAGGGAATTCTATTCATTTCATTACATACACAATAGTGAAAGTTGCTTCACCCCAAACCTTCTTAGGAGCTAGGGATAGTATGATAACAATAAATTCCCTGGAAATTGATGTTGCTTATGTCTAAACCGGTCGGGGTTCTTAAAACATGGTTACAGTTTGATCTTACCCTACTTTTGGATGTATACACATATTGCTATGTTTTATGTCATGCCAATTGGGCACAGATTAATGTTATATCAACACACGTGTATTGGTTCTCGAATTTTTTGCTTGGTTTATCTTATAGGCGGAAGAGGTACACCGATAGCTAATAGTCTCCTTTGGGTTGATATTGAGTTTTAGATTTAGTTCCCAAAAAGACAATCGAATTTGTCATAATTAATGATATGTACAATTATGATTGGTGAACCATCACTGTTATACGGAATCACCATTTTTTCTCTATTAATCAGAATCACACATATTGTAGGATTATTAAAAAAGTTATGGTAAAAATATGTAGGTTTCAGGTCTGTATCTTATTTTGATTCATTACTAGTTCTGTTTGAAGTGTGATCGTTTCCTTTTATTTTTCGTAGGTTCAATTTGATAGTAAACAAAGTTTTGATTTGAGTTATTGATGGTGTAGGCCAAACATTTTTTACTCGACGGTGCTATTTAATTTTGAATTCTATATCAAATCTTATTTTGAATTATTGGTGCTAGCTAGACAGATCCGTTCTAACTAGCTAGCATGGCACATCACATGCCATCTTTTATTTGGAGGATGCCAATTGGCCATTTGAATGTGAAATGAATGTTGAAGAAAATTTCACTAATATCCAAAATAGAGGAAGTACTCTCTAGTTGGAAAATTTACACTCCTTTTTCATGTCGTCACTTTATTAAGCACACCAATGCTTAAGTTTGTTTTTTTAAGAGAATAATCTATGCTTTAGTTGATAGTTGATATATATAGCTTAAACAAATATGTAACAACTTTTACACATTCGCAAAAAAAATAAATATAATATTGTACACATTTTTTTATTCTAGGTATAAAAAGTATGAATTTTTCTTTACCACATGTGAGCGTCAAATAATTGTAACATGTAGGCCCAAGCCCACCAGAAAAGAAAATACTGATCCTTTTCGTCATAACGCTGATGCCACCTACTGATGTGGCAACTTTCCGATAGTCCACTTATCTTTTCCTTGGGCCCAAATGTTTGGTACATTATCAGAAGGCGCATGCTGTAGGTTGGTATACGTGATTCACGTGGGTTGCGTGTCCATCCATATCTATTCGGTGGTTTACATGTTCAAAAACATATTACCCTACTACTCAAAAGTTTATTGCATAATGTTATTAACTGTACGGTAACATTAGAGATCTATAAAAATAAAACGAGTTGATTTACTTTCTATGATTGAAAATAAAGAAGAGAAAGAAGACTGTTGTTTACAAGCAAATTAACCTGCAATACATCATTTTTTTTTACCTCTGTTGTTTCGTTATATTGAATATGTAGAGGGAATTTTTTGTTTTTGTTTTTGTTTTTTTTCACTCTTTCTTCTTTTCTTTTCTTTTCTTTTTCGTATCTCATTAAGTTGAAAATTTTCTCTTTATTTTACAAGCAAACCTGCAATACATCATTGTTACATTTATCAGCTGCCAAAAATTAGTGGAGTTAAATCCTTGTTTGGCAAAAATTAGTGTGCATAATTCATAGGGACCGCTAAATTTGACTCACAAAGCGTAAAGACAAACAAGTGGGCTTTTAAATAATAGTGAGTGGACGTGTTCATGATCTAAACCCAGAAAAACAACAGCTATAAAATGCAACAAAAGGAATCTAGTGTTTTTTAATCATGCAAGCACTTACTGCTCAGGGAAAATGATATTTAACTTCCATTTTTGAACTATATTTCAAAATATATAGCAAAATACACTTGTTTTTTTAATTTGATATTGCTGATGTCAAGTTATGCGTGGAACTTGACATTAATAATGTCAAGTTCTATACGTATTTTTCTACTTAAATCTTTTTGAAAATTTTGTACAAAATTTGACAATAAAAATGTTGAGTTCTATTTTAAAATACTCATATGTCGAGTTCCAAAAAAATGGTATTTTGCTAAAGTAGTTTGAAAATGGGATTATTTGGCTATATAATTTAAAAATTAAGGTTATTTAGCCATTTTTTCAGTCTAAAGACCGTAAGTCTTGGTCACAATTTTTGTCACTACCATGATATATGTGATTATAAGTAATAAAGAAAAAGTAATGAGTTTAGTTGTATGTGATAATTTATCAATCACAATTACACATCATTAAATTGTGACAAATTATATGGCAGTGGAAAAACTTGTCTAAAAATTGCTCAATAGTGCAGTATGTGATGCATGAAAATTATATTTTTGTGCTCAATAGTGCTAATTAATTGTGTACGGAAGGAGTCGTTAACAAACACAATCAAAAAGATTTTGAGATTATGTTGTACGGAAATTAGATAATCATTTTGGGATCTAATCTTGCTACTCAGTGCAATTCTTATCATATTTAGGGATCTTTGCTAATTATTGGAGTTTATTATGCAAATATTTGTAGATACTCAGATTTTTTTTTTTTTTTTCCGCTTCCAAAATGACACGCGAGAAGGACCATCTGTTGGAGAAATTTGTCTTTTTACTTAGATCATTAGAGATCTGATTAGTAGGGGAATCGAGAGTTTGTTTGGGGGTAAAAGTAACATACATGCCTCCTTTAGGGCTCACTTGGTGGAAAATATCTAATGGGTGAAGGACAAAAATGCCCACGTGGGCCTCAGTACGTGTTGTGTTGTATTGTGTTGTGTTTTTTTTTTTTTAATTATATATTTAAATTCCAGTTTTAATAACTGTATGATTTTTGTTCTCATTTTTTTTTCATATGCTTTGTTGGGCTTCAGTATGCTTGTTAAGTGTTTCTTTTGTTCTCATTTCAGTCTTTTTTTTTTTTTTAGACGTGATTTTATTTTTTAATAAATTTTGGTGTTTTTTTTTTTCTTTGGTAGTTTGTTATTTTTTTTGTTTTAATTAGGCATCATTTTTTAACAAGGATATATAAGTAAATTTATACAAATTCACTTTTTTCATCCCTTCACTTTTTCACTCTCAACCAAACAAAAAGGAGGGAAATTAAAATATTTTCTATCCTTCTACTTTTTCATCCTCCCACAATTTTTTATCCTTCTACTTTTTCACTTCTCCAACGAAACGAACCATTAGTCCCATATGAAAGTGGTATATTGTGAAAATTTTATGTCCCTTGACTTATTCATAGAGAATAATTGTAACAATGAGGCTTGAATGAGTTTGGCTTGTATTTTGTGTTCTTGTGCACTAGAGATGGAAGTATATTGAGATTAACCCCCTCCCCCCCAAAATTAATATTCTATATGTATTATTTATTATTTATCTTTATTAAAAATTTTAAGAGATTTCAACAAAAAAAAAAAAGGATTTTGCCTCCCAAAAAATTTGAATCACCCCCCCCCTCCAAAAGAAGAGAGAGAGAGATCTTTTGAACTCAAAAAAAAAAAAAAAAAAAAATTTGCAGTATCTCATTAAATATTAAATAATTATACAAATTTTATAAAAGCTCAACTCAAATTAAAATTTTTTTTTTGTGAAAATAATATTGTGATAATTCTTTAGTGGTTCTTATTCAATTAAATTTAAGGCATGTGGCAAAGGGAAATATATTTTCAAATTCAAAATTAAATACCAATTCGGTATGAGTAATAAATTAATGTTGTCTAAGGAGTTTAGACTTTGTTAACTCAAGCTCAATAATGCACATTTCAGACTATATTTTCAATATTCTTAGTTTTTATAATTTTCTTAAGTACTCTTTCTTATTCAATTTTTTGTTATTTTTTAAAATATATTTTATAGTATTTTGTTGAACTTTAGGACAATGTGCGAAGTTGCATGAGATATCAATTGAAAAGAAAATCAAGTTTTTTGAAAGACTAAATTGGAATGATAGTTTTCTATTTTTATTTGTTGGTCAAATAAGTGATATATATATATATATATATATATATATTAGAGATAATTACAACATACTGTTAACCCCGCAGCTCAAACCCTTTTCCTCCAAGACCTCCAAGGACTTTGTGCATGGGGAGATGCCAATTCAGCTATAAGGCCTTTGGCAATTGATATATATTCTTAGTAATTAGTGTATTACACAAGTTTTTTATTATTCATTATGAATAGTAAATGAAATTAAAGCAAAATTTATCTCAAAACACATCAATAAAGTTAAGAATATGTTACAAATACTATATAAACTCTCAATTTAAATTCAATTCTTTATATAACACTTAAAGATCCTTTTTTTTTTTTTTTTTGAGAATAAAGATCTTTCAATTACTCAATAATACTTATCCAATTTTATAAGAAAAATGGTACATAAGCCAAGCTTGTGATGTTAAAAAATACATAAAAGAAATTAAATTAAGAATTTCTTTGTAATTTTAACTTAATTACCTCTCACAAAATAAATAAATATATATGATGAAGTGCGGTTTCGTTAGTTATCGTGCGTGCATCCGAGTAGAGCCGTCCTTCCGCCCTTAGTGCTCTGAGGATGGAATAATATCTTTCTTTCAGGTGGTCATTGGTGTGGTGCCTGCCACAACGGCTCTGATACCAAAGTCAATATCAAAGAATTTCTAGGAAATAAACGAGTATAAGCAACAATATAATCTATGGATATGTTGTTTTTTTGTTACCTTGTGTTGATGCTGTGGTGGTTATATATACATGTGTTCCTAGCCGTTGTAGCCATTATTGTGGCTTTAATGTCCCTTTGCATAACGCCTCCTACTCTATTATGTGAGCCTTGATTTCTCTTTCAATGGTCTATATAGCTATCACTATAACCGTCCGAGGTATTTACTTAACTACGTTGAATAGCTTCTTTTTCTTCGTCATTAAGGTGGATTTCTTCGTCGGTGGCGTTGGACAGGTTCGTCAGTATACATTGCTTCGTTGGCTTGGATGAGTTCGTTCAAATGGGTCGTGCTCGTTGATCCCATCAATATATATATATATATATATATATATAATCACTAACATTTTTAATCGAAATAACAAACATATGCATACCTCTACATGTTTATTTGTTTTTGAGTTTCATACAATTTTATTTTGGTCCTAAAATTTGTCCAAAAATAAGATTTGGGAAGAAGAGAGCAAATTTAATTGATTCTACTTTACAATGCAAGACGAAAGCTTGCCACCAAGGTTTTGAAACCCGGACCGTTTATTGAACCGTAAAAGGAAGAGGTTCAAGGTTTTTGAGGTCCAACCGAGGTTGAACCGGGGTCGAACCGTGATGATGTCATAATTAATTTAATAATTAATTAAAATACAAATAAAGGTATTTTAAATATATAAATAGTAGCAAAATTGACTAAAAATAATTGAAACAGAATTTAAAATAAAATTTATTGATATTATAAGGTTAATATAAAATAGTACAACATAAATAAGCATTAAAAAAATATTTCATAATAATCCTACAAGTCTAAATTATTTTGATTAAATAAAAAAAATTACTTTTGATTATTTTAGTAAATTCACATGCAAATGCATTATTCTTTAATCAAAATTGCATTAATCAAAGGAAATAAATTTAGTAATATTTAATAAATTGAGAGAGAGGTGATAGAATAAGTTAAAAAATTAAAATTGACATAAATCTATAATAAATATAATACACTTCATAATTGTTCACAAACAGCATGTGTAGTGCATTGGTTCTGATGTTGGACATAAAGCCTTAAATAAGGCATAGCACTCAAGTTCTACACTCCACAGCTACCTTTTCTCTATTTTTAAGAAATAAAAAGTCAACACTTTGACCAGTTGAACCGGCCCACGGTTTGGCCGGTTTTTCCGGTTGAACCCCGGTTCAAGGGGTTCACTGAAAATGTTTAAATGCCCGGTTTTCACACTTAAAAAACCGGATTTGTGACCGGTTCACGGGTTTTCCGGTCCGACCGGCCGGTCCGGTCCGGTTTTGAGAACATTGTCGGAAAATGCTAACACGATAAATTTTGTTACAACTTATTCATATGTCAAGTCGTAGACAGTAAGAGGGACAAGCATATAACTTTCATTCTATTATATATAGATAAGACTAGAGACACAACAGAATCATTGATACATTGTTATTGCTTGAGAAAAACTAATGGCTAGCTGCGATCCACTTAATACACTCAAGAAAACCAAGAACTGGTTTTTAGACTTCAAATATTACCCAAAAAGGGACCAGACAGGCGTGGTCCGAAACATTCTGTTGATAGTTGCAACTCTAATTACAGCAGTGACTTTTCAAGCTGGGGTTAACCCTCCTGGTGGTGTTTGGCATGATCATACGATAAGGAATCTCACTTTATGTGCAGAAAAACGTGCTCAAGGGATTTCGCCAGACCCTTCATGTTTTAAATCACATGATGCAGGGACGGCCATTTACGCGTCTCGAAAAAACCCCTTCTATGTTTTCTTGGTTTTTAACACTGTGGCACTTTCCACTTCGGTTCTTGTCATTATGTCTCTCACATATAACCTCCCTTTCCATTTAGAAGTATTTATTGCCGCAGCTTCAATGCTTGTGACTTATGGATCTGCTATATTTGCTGTCACACCTTATGAATCTTATAGATTTCGGTACGTCCTGACTGCAGCTGCTTTTCCTTTTTTGCTACGAGGTTTGCTTTATATAGTCAAGTGCATAGCAGATAAAGGAAATAAGAATCTGTGTGACGCATGTAATAGACAGAATACAAGAGGGAATTCTACAGATAATTCATGCAGAAAATGTGGACTTGGGATTCCGAATAATCCAGAAGGCGCCGGAGTTTGAATCTCCATCAATTCTATCAAAAATAAAGCTCAAAAGACGCCTAGCATGTTCCGATTCTGTATTATTATGCCATAAAACTGTCGTGGGACAGCTGCTATAGCTATGTACAAATTTGCATGGATCTGTTTGATTTTGCTTTTTCGATGTTTTTTTTTTCCCTCTATGTATCTTTAGCTATAAATATTATGGAATTTTCACGTTAAAATTTATATTATCTTTTTTTTTTTTTTTGGGTTAACCAAGAAGATATAAATCAAGTTTAATTATTTATATATATATTTTTTAAAGCACTTGAAAAATTCAAACCCAATAGGCCCTTAATATCCTCACTACATATGTTAGATTTATTCTAATAAAAAACATATCTTTTCTTGAAATTTGATATTAGTTAGTGTTCTTAAGTTTTTGTTTTAACTTGGGCAAAGCCAATAATTTTTGTTTGGTAACCAAGTTATGGTATTGATACAATAACCAAGGGACTTAATTAAGATAAACTCATAACACATATCTAATTAATATATATATATATATATATATATATATATACACTACAACAAAGTTGGTTTGTTTCGAGGGTCAAAACCCTTAAAATAAATATTAAAAAGCCCTTAAAAAAGATTATTTTGAGGGTCTAGAAGCCCTTGATAACCTTTAAAACAAATTCTTTATTTCGATGGCCTATGTGACCCTTGTGTTAGGTTCTAAAATTTAGGAACTAATGTATTAGAACTTCAATTTGTAATGTTGGCAAACCATGATCAAAACATTCTTTAAGTTGTGTGTTAGATTTGCTCAAAGTATGGCTTTTTATGTAAAGTTGGAATCGAGTTAACTGCAGAATTTACTGTGCACTTCTGCCTGACTCGATCGATCGAGAATTAGACTTGACCGATCGAAAATCGTGCAGAACGTTTTTCTGCAGAAAATTTCCAACTCAGTCTTAGCCCATTTAATGTATAGGGTTTTATGTTTTGCCCTAAGTATATAAGGGAAAACCCTAACCACGTTTTTAGAGTTCTGAATGCTGTGTTTGTGAATCTAATTATTAGATCTAGAGGTGTTTACCTTCACATACACTTAGGGTTTCCAAACTCAAGATTCATGTCAAGAGATTGGTAAATCATACAGTTGCAGAACAACAAAAGAGTTTCAAGATATACAAGCAGGTGTTGCTTGTGCTTTGCTGAAGAATTCAAGGAAAGAAGGAGTTCGTGGTCTCGGAGCTGTCACGTGGTCGTGGTAGTAAGTTTCCTATAGGCAGGTAGCAATAGGATGTTAGTGGTCTAAGTCTCTATTGTGTAAACTTCGATTCTTTCATAGTAAATTCGTTTTACTTTGAGGGTAGCTAGGTTAAATCCTCCCCAGGTTTTTTGCCGATTTGGTTTTCCTAGATCATCATATCATGTGTTCTTTATTATTCCACACTTTTACATGATTTGATTTATTTGTTTTAACCTAGATCTGTTTAAATTACCTAAGTTAATCACTTGGCTAATTCTCTAGGTTAATCTGTTTGGGTTTAAGGGGTCTAAACGAACTTACAATTGGTATTAGAGCGGGTAGCTTTTGTTTTTGATCCTTTGATCTTTGAGCTGATTCTTGACCCCTGTTGTCATGGAATACGGACACTCTCTTGTTGTTCCACCTCATTTTGATGGAAACAACTATGCTTATTAGAAAGTAAGGATGAAAGCATTCCTGAAATCCATTGATGAGAGAGTTTGGAACTCTATTGAATATGGGTAGGAGAAACCCACTACTCTTGTGAGTGAGTGGCAAACTTCTCAAAAGGAGGTAGCTGCGTTCAATAGCAAAACTATGAATGCTATTTTCAATGCTGTCTCTATGGAGGAATTTAAGAGAATCTCTAGTGTTGAGGTTGCTCATACTGCTTGGAATATTCTCCAGATTGTGCATGAAGGCACAAAGGCAATTAAGATTAATAAGTTGCAGCAATTAACTACTAGATTTGAAGGCATTAGAATGAATGATGATGAATCTTTTGATGAGTTTTATGCTAAATTGAATGATATTGTTAATTCTGCATATAATTTGGGTGAAATCTATGATCAATCTAAAATTGTTAGAAAGATTCTTAGATCTTTGACTGAAGATTTTAGACCCAAAGCGACTGCCATCACTGAAAGCAAGGATGTGGACTCCATCCCTGTTGATGAACTTGTAGGATCTCTTCAGTCCTATGAGTTGGACCTACCCAAGACAAACAAATCCAAATCAATGGCTCTTAAGTCAGTTGATGATGTTGAGGATGGTGGATTTGATGATGAACTCTCTACTACAGAGATTGCTTATCTTGCCAAGAACTTTAGAAACTTTCTGAGGAACAATAACAGAAGCGCAAGAGGTAAGAACACTGTTGAACCTAGAAATTTTAGGAAGAATGATCCCACTAAGGTTAATAACACTGAAAAACCTAAAGAGAAAGTAGGTCAACCTTTTAATAATTCTTTGGGACAACAATGTTATGGATGTCAAGGGTATGGTCATATGAAATCTGAATGTGCTACATACTTGAAGTCTAAGGGTAAAGCTATGGCTGTGACTTTTAGTGATGATGAAGTTTCTGACAATGAATCCGCTAGTAATGAGGATGGAAACTTCATTGCTCTCACTGCTATTACTGTAGTTAATGAAAGCATGTCTGTTAAAGAGAACCCTTCTGATGGGGAACTCTCTGAAGATGCAGATTTACAGGAAGCCTGTAATAAACTTTGTAAAGTTGCTGCAAAGGATGCCATGAATGTTGATTTAGGCTTAAAGAAAATTGCATCTCTTGAGCTTGATAAGAAGAATTTACTTGTGAAATTGTTTAATGCAAATGAGCTTTTGAATAATGTGAAAACTGAGAACATGCTTGTACTTGATAAACTTAAATGTTTGGAACTTCAATTATCTATTGCTAGAGAACAAACTAATAGATCTGCAAGCTCCAAACTTGATCACATGTTGAGTGTTCAGAAGTTTCCTTCTGACAAAACTGGCTTAGGTTTTGTGGAAAATATCTCTGTGCTTGAATCTCATTCTACAAATTTTGTTCCCTCTTCTGAACCTCCTAAGAGTAAGATTGTCAAATCCTTGGTGAGTGAACCTGTTAAATCTGTAGATGTTACTCCACCTAGGAAGATTAGGGTTGATCTTCAAGAGTCTCATTCTAGAGCTTCAACTTCTATTAAGGGCAAGTTGCATGATAAGCCTGCATGTGTTTGTCACTTTTGTGGAAAGTCTGGATACATTCGTCCAAATTGTTTCAAGTTGCAAGCTACAAAGCGAGCAAATAAACCTAAAGTACCTATGCCTCAAGCACCTGATCCTATAGTACTTATTGGTGAATTGGTAAAGGCGTTAAACCTTTATTCCAATCTTGGAGTTGGTCAAAATTCTAATATGAATCATAACTCCAATGCAAGAGTTGCATCTAAAAGGTTTTGGGTGCAAAAGACTCGAGCTAATTGAGTCTGTTTGACATGGTCCTTGTGTTTCATTGTTCTATCTTTTGTGACCTTTGTTTTTTTTTTTTTTTTTTTGCATTGCATAACATTCATGCATTTCATTTTAGGTTGTTTTGTTTTTTTTTTTTTTTTTTAAAATTTGGTGCAAATTGTGTTTCTGCTATTTTTTTCTTGAATTTGAAAACAAGGTTGGTCAATCTAATTTTACATAACATGTTTATGTACATTGTTTAGCTTTGATGCACTTATTTCTATTGCACTTTACTAGCTAAAGTTTTGTTGTGCATGTTGTGTGGGAAGATGGTATATCTGTTGATCACATGATCTTGATCTTGAAGTCTTATGTCTTTGACTGTCGGACTTGATCTTATTGAGAAAGGCATAAATAACTATCTCACCACTGTTTACTAGCCAATCATGAACACCTTAGTGCATATCGTAAGATTTTGTACTCGAGAAAGTATAGCACATGCACAAAAAGAACATAAGGTGTAGCCTCTATTAAAATGCTAAAATTGGTGTGTACATTATTAGGCTATAATAATATCACAATTCAAATAAAATTGGTGTGTACATTATCCCGGCTATATTATTAAGTTTATAATCAATTAAATTGAATATTAATTCTGAAGCAAATCAAGAAACTTACATGATTGCAAATTTTTATTCTAGGAGATGTGAGAGTTATATGATGTAACTCTTTAAGTAATAGTCTCTTTCAAATTCATGTGATGAATTTTGTAGAAACTGTGATTGATCTCTATGTGCATATCATCTCACATGTTTTTCAAGCTTATGCTAGTTGCACACACTACACAAGTTATTCTTTGCTAAACTGTGTACATGTTATTGTGTATTTTTGGTCTGACCAACCAAGTTTGAAAATTTCTGAAAATTGTTGCAAAACATGTTTGTTTGTTTAGTGTTTCTTGAGGAAATTTAGGGAAAATCTTGTTTTGGGAGATCTGGGGTAAATAAATGTGTTTTTGGAAAACTTTTCAACTCATACTCATGCATTTTTTTCTTAAAATCTAATGCTTTGAGGAGTTTCTGCACTGAAATTGGTTTGTTTTTCAAAATTTGTTTTTTTCCAGAATTTCGATCGATCGAAACTGTTTTTCGACCGATCGAAAATGTCTCAAAATCTCTGGAAAGTCTCGGGTTGTTTCGATCGGTACTCGATTGGTTTTGGATCAATCGAAGGATTTTCGACTGATCGAATCTGTTTTTCAATCGATCGAAAGTCGGGCTGAGAGTTTTTAAAAAGAACTTTTCTTCACGTGTTCTTCACTTTTCTAAAAACTTTTCAATTTTTTTTCCCTCACCAACCGGTCAAAGCATCCAAGAATTTTCTTGTCGTTTTCCTCCGATCCTTTTGCATAATTTCACTCTCCCAAAGCCGGTAAGACACTTTTAACCCTCCTTTTGATTTTATTTTCATGTTTTATGCATTATTTCATGCATTTTTGGGTTATTTTTGGCATTTATAGTTTTGGTATTTTTGAGATTGATTTTGGACCTTTTTCTTTCAAATTAATCATGGGTTTTTGTAGGGACACCTTATCCTAGTACTACAAGTGTTTTAATTTGATTAATTTAGTGTTATGTGGAAAATTTGAAAATCTAGGGCTTGAAATTGATAAAATTGGGGTTTTTGTTCAATTTGATATAAATCGATGAAATTGACTTGTTAGATTGATTAATTTGATCATTATATTGTGTTATTTAACTGTTGTGATGATCAATTTCTCAATTTGTTGTGTTTTGAAAAATTGGGTTTTTCCCAAATTGGGTATTTTTGATTTAAATTTTATGCTCAAGCCAATTTTGTTTGGATCATAATTGACCTATGTCATTGCATTAGTTCATGCATCATTTGCATATTTTGTTCATGCATCATATAGATTGGTATTTCTATTTTATGCTGTGTTAACTTGCAGTCTGTCTTTGGTTTTTGTTTTTGCTCTTCTCTTTTTTTGACTCTCTTTTCTGTCCTTAGTACCATGCCTAGGAAAACTAGAGCCCATAGGACTTCTGTTCCTTATCCTTCCTTTGATAGTGATCGGTTTCCTAGTGAGAAGAACCAAGAGACATACGAAACCCTTAACCTTAGGCGTCAAATTTGGGGTAATAGGGTCATTCTAGACGAGGTTGATCCTGAGGTGAGACGTAATTTTGAGCGTCGGGGTTGGTTACCTTTGTTGGATATAGATCATCTACCTCCAGCTACCTTGATTAGAGAGTTCTACTTGAACCTCTCTATCCACATCTATGATACCAACACCTTAATTAAGGTTTGGTTACGAGGTGTGGAGTATCGGATTACCCCTTCGGTAGTGTCTGATGCTCTTGGGGTGCCTATTGTTGATCATCCCGTCTTTCCTTACGATGAGTCTCTGCCTCTTGATGACGTGATGTCATACATCACTAAATCTTCTATCCAGTGGGGTTCTGATCCTCGGATCACGTCTGCTGAGCTCTCTAAGCTTCATTATCTTTTCTTTAGGATAGCCTGTTATTCCTTGTGGCCTATTTCTCATCTTCATACTATTCTCATTGAGCGGTGTGTCTTTTTGTATGCTGTTGTTACTGATGCTCCTATCAGTTTTCCACACCTGTTTCTTCGTTCTTTGAACGAGGTACATCGGAGTAGTTCTACAGCTCATGCTTTATTCTTTCCTGTTTTTATTCATAGGATCCTCCTTCATTTCGGTTTAGGTGATTATCCTGCTTCTGAGCCCGTACACATTATTGCTCCTATAGGTGCTACCTTTCTGAGGCAAAGGGCTGCTCAACTTCGAGCTAGCTCTAAGCGTCCTAGGGTAGAGCCTTCCGGTGTCACTCCACCTCCTTCTTCTTATACAGATGCTCTTGCAGCTGAGACGTCTGTTGATCCTGCTGCTACTGTTAATGATGTTCCTCCACCTTCTCCTTCGGATGTTTCTGATATTCGTCGGACTCTAGACACTGTCATGACCGTTCAGGCGGCTCATGGTCAACTTCTAGTGGATGTCCTTGATGAGCTTCGTGCTTTGAGAGCGGATTTGGCGAGTTTTCGTTGTTCTCCTCCGCCGCCTCCTTTTGATGATGAGTGAGTGCCCTTTGACAATTCGTCACAAAAAGGTGGAGCACATATCTTGTAGAGGAGATTTTTGTCTTAGGGGGAGTTTTGTACCTTGCTTTGATACTGAGGAGCTTGTGAAGTTATTAGATTGTATCTAGGTGCTTCACTTTGTATTTACATTTTTGGCTCTTGTTAGGAGATATTTTTTGAGATACATTTTTATGTATTTGTTTCTCGTTTTACTATGCTACTTTGCTTATTGATTTATATTTATGATATTATTCATGATATATGTCTTTATTTTGTGTTATGTGAAATCAAGAAGTTCTTTTTTATATTTCTTGTATTTTCCACACATACGTTTATGTGTTTGTTAAGTGTTACAGGAATATACAGGTTGATTCAGTTGTGCTGCTGTCTACTTTGCAACTGTTAGATAGTAGTTAGGTTGAATTGTTTAGTGGCTTTTTAATTTTGTAATGGGTTGTTTCAATTTGTAAACTTTGAGCTTTTTGTTAAGTCTGTGTTTTGTCACGGATTGCCAAAGGGGGAGTTTGTTAGGTTCTAAGATTTAGGAACTAATGTATTAGAACTTCAATTTGTAATGTTGGCAAACCATGATCAAAACATTCTTTAAGTTGTGTGTTAGACTTGCTCAAAGTATGACTTTTTATGTAAAGTTGGAATCGAGTTAATTGCAGAATTTACTGTGCATTTCTGCCTGACTCGGTCGATCGAGAATTAGACTCGACCGATCGAAAATCGTGCAGAACGTTTTTCTGCAAAAAATTCCCAACTCAGCCCTAGCCTATTTAATGTATAGGGTTTTATGTTTTGCCCTAAGTATATAAGGGAAAACCCTAGCCACGTTTTTAGAGTTCTGAATGCTGTGTTTGTGAATCTAATTGTTAGATCTAGAGGTGTTTACCTTCACATACACTTAGGGTTTCTAAACTCAAGATTCATGTCAAGAGATTGGTAAATCATACAGTTGCAGAACAACAAAAGAGTTTCAAGATATACAAGCAGGTGTTGCTTGTGCTTTGCTGAAGAATTCAAGGAAAGAAGGAGTTCGTGATCTTGGAGCTATCACGTGGTCGTGGTAGTAAGTTTCCTACAGGCAGGTAGCAATAGGGTGTTAGTGGTCTAAGTCTCTATTGTGTAAACTTCGATTCTTTCATAGTGAATTTGTTTTACCTTGAGGATAGCTAGGTTAAATCCTCCCCAGATTTTTTACCGGTTTGGTTTTCCTGAGTCATCATATCATGTGTTCTTTATTATTCTGCACTTTTACGTGATTTGATTTATTTGTTTTAACCTAGATCTGTTTAAATTACCTAATTTAATCACTTGGCTAATTCTCTAGGTTAATCTGTTTGGGTTTAAGGGGTCTAAACGAACTTACACCTTGAAACAGAAATTTTGACAGCCACATGACCCTTGAAAAGAATGTTTCATCTTTATGGAGGATTGGCGACCTTGGAAAAATTCAAAAAGCACAATAAATTTTTTTGAGGGTCTCTCGACCCTTAAAATAAGGTTTTTCTCCTTTAAAAAAAAAAAAAAAAACCACAACCATGCACATAGACTTCAAAGAACCACATATTACAAAATCTATATTATAACAAAACACAAATATCAAGAAAAAAAAAATTCAATTAGCTTTCTAAATCACTAAATCCTTCATTTTTAAAGTTTATGGAGACACTTTCACATTAACCTAAAGGAACTTGGTATTTTAACTATAGAATTTTGAAACCAATGAACTATTTTACCCAACGCCTTTAATAGCATGCTGAGAGTGTTGGGCAAAGAATGATTTCTCAAGGCCATTCCAAGAGATTAGAAGATGCTTCAAAATACAAGAATTTGAATTACGCACAAGAAAACAAACTCCTTTGTGCAGGAACAAAAGGCCAGTAGCCACACAACACCCAAATCAGCCTAGTGGCTGCAAAAAACACAACCAAAGCTGCTATAAAAAGTCCAAATGACCTCCTCAACAAAAACACACAAACACAATGCAAATAGTTGCACTAAACAAACCAATGGACAAAATACACATTTCCAAACTAAAATGAAAGATGCAAAGACCAATGGCCGTTCCCATAAAGCTATTGCTTCTCCCAAATTAAGAAAGAGAACTTAAAAATCAACTTGTCCTTTGTCAAATTCAAATTGACAAGTAGGATACATCCTTTGAAGCTTTCTTAATTTCTTGTGAGCACAAAGCATTATCTCTGAGTCTAGATGACTTTCAAAAGTGATTTTCATTGTCTTTAATATATTTGCTTTCTTCAAGACTTGTCGAACAAGTTCCGTCTCAACTTCATGCCCTGAAAATCCTTTATAATAACAGACTGTAAGATGTGATGACAAACATTTAGGAACATAAAGCCACTTCTCCAAGTGATCTTCCAAGCGATTTTCAGGTGCGTAACCATCATTTTTACCTAGGAATGTCAATTCAAAAACAAGTGTTTGTACCTGTGATGCCCCAATTTGATTGATTGTGTGATGTATGTGGGTGTGTGATGAGTTCCACATCGGATATTTACTGGGTATATCTGGGCTTTATTAACAATTACAAGGATCCTCAATTGTGACTAGTCCTTTTGAGGTATAGCGCAGATGTGACTAGCGCTTTTCCTTGAGTCGTTACATATGGTATCAGAGCTAGGTTGGTAATCTCGTGTGGGCTCGGAGACACTACCCCACAAAGTGGGCCCTAACGAGAACGTTAGGGATTTAAGTGGGGGAAATTGTGATGCCCCAATTTGATTGATTGTGTGATGTGTGTAGGTGTGTGATGAGTCTCACATCAGGTATTTACTGGGTAGATTTGGGCTTTATTAACAACTACAAGGAGCCTCAATTGTGATTAGTCCTTTTGAGGTATAGCGCAGATATGGCTAGCGCTTTTCCTTGGGTCGTTACATATGGTATCAGAGCCGGCCCGGTAACCCCATGTGGGCTCGAAGACACTACCCCACAAAGTGGGCCCTAACGAGGACGTTAGGGATTTAAGTGGGGGAGATTGTGATGCCCCAATTTGATTGATTGTGTGATGTGTGTGGGTGTGTGATGAGTCCCACATCAGGTATTTACTGGGTATGTTTGGGCTTTATTAACAATTACAAGGAGCCTTAATTGTGACTAGTCCTTTTGAGGTATAGCGCAGATGTGGCTAGCGCTTTTTCTTGGGTCGTTACATATGACCCAAGAAAAAGTGCTAGCCACATCTGTGCTATACATCAAAAGGACTAGTCATAATTGAGGCTCCTTGTAGTTGTTAATAAAGCCCAGATCTACCTAGTAAATACCTGATTGTAACGACCTAAGAAAAAGCGCTAGCCACATCTGCGCTATACCTCAAAAGGACTAGTCACAATTGAGGCTCCTTGTAGTTGTTAATAAAGCTCAGATCTACTTAGTAAATACCCGATGTAGGACTCATCACACACCCACACACATCACACAATCAATCAAATTGGAGCATCACAATCTCCCCCACTTAAATCCCTAATGTCCTCGTTAGGGCCCACTTTGTGGGGTAGTGTCTCCCAGCCTACACGAGGTTACTGGGCCGGCTCTGATACCATATGTAACAACTCAAGGAAAAGCGCTAGCCACATCTGCGCTATACCTCAAATGGACTAACCTAAGTTCTGATACCATTAGTAACGACCCAAGAAAAAGCGCTAGTCACATCTACGCTATACCTCAAAAGGATTAGTCATAATTGAGGCTCCTTGTAGTTGTTAATAAAGCCCAGATCTACCCAGTAAATACCCGATGTGGGACTCATCACACACCCACACACATCACACAATCAATCAAATTGGGGCATCACAGTACCTTTAGAGCCTAACAAAGCAAGAGTTGTACTGCAGGCCACATATAATAACAAGACCTAATACAACCACCAAACGTCAAGGAAGTCAAATTGTTAAACACAGGAAGATCATCGATAGAACCATAGCAGAGGATCTGCATAACCACATAACAATCACAAGTTATACAAAGTCACAACCCACTCGCAACAATAATATTAAGTAGCATTGAGCAATTTAATTAATGATAAGAGAGTTTGAGCATGAAAAACGTAACATGTCCATACCTCTGCGGTTTCTATGCTGAATTCCATGGATTCAACGTTATAGAGTGATCCCATGAAGTCCCATATCCTCTTTACATAATCTTGAGTACTCACATCATTTTCTATCTCCTCAAATTTAAGACCTGATTTAATTAAGTTGGGGAGGTTTTCCACCGTAACGTCCCCGGCCAAAAGATCACTGAGATAAAACTGCTCAAGAGCTGGGGTGTTTAATCGGAGTATGTAATAATTGAGATACATTTCAACAGTTAGAGGTGGTGTTAGCTATGCTCAGTAGAGTCCTGGGAAGAAATTTATTAGGCTTATTTTGAGTTTCATTCAAGTGGAATACCTCCAAAACTTATCTTACACTGTTTGGTAAGCTTGAACCATTCAGTATGGAAAGATCCCTCCACATCAATCCTTTCATATGTATGAGCACCAGAATAGTCTTGTTGATCTTAAAGACAAATGATTAAATTAGAAAATAATAATTTCATAGCTGTTAAGTAGAACATAATGGCTTTGAACCAAGTTTACAAACAAGTGAACACCTTATTATTTAGTTTAAATCTCCAAATAATAAAACATGGTATTGACACCTGACACTTAATCCAAATTTCAAATTCCACAAAAATCAGCCCAAATACATTACACAGGATCTATTCACAATTAACATTTTCCTGATAAACCTGTATAAAGTTCATTGGACATAAGTTGTAACTTTAACATAGCAAGTCAAATCAGATCTATTTGGTAGGGCTCCAAGCAAGCAAAGGGAATCAATAAAGAGCAAGCAAAACCAAATTTAGTTCACTACAAGTACTCAAATCTCTATTTATTACTAGAGTTGCATGCTGTTTCAACATCTTTTGCTAATAAGAATTTACCAACCTCATTTGCCAGTAGCACAAGACCTTCTTTCCTGCAGAATTCCACCATATCACGTTGGTTCTCCTCACCAAGAACCTGTAGGTACAACAGAAAAATCATATAATGTACAGGGACAAAAATAGACAAATAGCAATGCATTCTCTTTTACGTGAACTTTAGGTACTTTGCTAGAGAAATCTCTACTTCTTCAAACCTACTAAGAGCTTCCACAGCAGTGGAGCTAAAAATTTAGCTATTTAGCACCACAAAAAGTTACTTTACTTATTTTATCTACACACGTGCTGCAGCAGTGAATCTATTTTAACTTACAATATAATAAAATAATATAAATATCACAATTAAATAAGATATTTACTACAATGAAATAATATATCTATTATAAACCTAGTGTGAATACAAATAAAATAATTTTTTTTTTACCTTTGAGCTACAGTGCACATCTATTTTTAGATGTGCACTGTAGCAATGTGTTAAAAAAAAATAGATATAGCTCCACTGCTGTATGGTTATTTTTGTGTTTTGGTGGAGCTAATTAAAATAACTATAAGATTAAGAGTGAAGTGTTTATGTATAAAAGTGTAGTTTAGCTACTCGAGGATTTTTATTTTATTTTATTTTTATAAAACGTCAACTTTTGATGATTGTGCTATTTATCAGATATTTTATCAGTTGAATTAACTGAAACCTATAATGAATAGAATTTCTAATGTAACGTGTTATGCTTCTTAGTTTCCTCAAATCCTAAGGTAACGTTAGACAAAAAGAAAGAAAGAAAGAAAAAAAAAAAAAAAAAATCCTAAAGTAACGTTTTGTTTTATAGTGGGCCAGTGAGATAAACATAACCTGGCTCATCTTCTAAGAAAGTTGGATCAGTCTGGTAATGACTCGGCCCTTTTCCTAGTTGGGCTTTTCTTGTAGAGGTTTTTGTGGTCTTTTTCTAGTTAGGCTTTTCTTTGGAAGTTTTTGTGGTCTTACAAGGGTAAAAGCCTTATTTGTCTCTTTGTTATGTTCTTGGTCTTTTTTTTGTGTTACTCTGAAACATTTTGTAACAAATTATCTTATAGTATATGTAAAATACTTATTATGTATTACAACATTTTGGGAGGAATCAACTTCGACTATGTGTTTTCTCAAAAAAAAAGAAAAAAGAAAAAGGAATCAACTATATGATTAGAAAAAGTGGAATGCAAATTTTTAGAATTTATGTAATTAATAATTTGAACTTATTAGTTTAGTGAATTGAAAAATATTTAATTATTTTCGCTAATTTAAACGTAAGATACACCCTGTTGAGTTAGAAAGTGCAGGTCTAACCTTTCGCAATTGCTAAGGAACAAAATTTGTCTAAAGCCAAGAGCTATAGCCTTTATTGCCACTTCCACAATAGCGTCTGGAACAGCTGCTGGAAAGGAGGAAGAGAGGCTGCTAGCTCCCCCACCGAAAAGTAGCGAAGATGATTGGTGGATTGAGACTTCATCAAAAAATTTGCAACTTGTAAGTGTGAAGGAATGAAAGGCATGACAATGACTCTTCGCTCACACAGTGATGAAAAAAATGTCATTCTATCTTGATATGTTTGGTGCAATCAAGAAAGACATCATTATAATTGTTTTGATCATGCCCTTGCAATCAAAATAAAGTGGAGTAGGACTAAAAACAAAACCCCTATATCACATTGAGTAACCATTGAAGCCAAATAACTTTTGAAGTAGCGTAAGCTAAAGCTCAATATTCTGCTTCAGCTGAGGAGTGAACAACTATAGATTTAAGCATTACGCTCTAGCTTAGATGAAAGAGAAAATAATAGTCCTTTATGCATTGTCCCACGCACAATAAAGGACAGCTGCAAAATGTACTGGGCATAGTGATATCTTAAATTAACTGACAACATGAACATAACACTGATGTCCCTTTTTTTTCCCTAATACCATAGCTTAAAAAAAAAACAAATAATAGCTCTTTTGGATAATTTTTCACGTTCAACTTTGGGGAGAAGGACAAAAAAAAAAAAAAAAAAAAAAAAAGGAGCCAAACACAACGAAGTTCAGAATAATTTGGAGTAATTTTGTAGAGCATCTCAAAAGATGAAATTCAACCAATGGCAATTGAGGAGGGAATTCTATTCATTACATACACAAAGGTGAAAGCTGCTTCACCCCAAAACTTCTTAGGAGGGATAGTATAATAACAGTAACTCCTTGGAAATTGATGTTGCTTAGGTCTAAACCAGTCAGGTAAAAACAGCCAAAACCATTAAAAATTGGGGCCGGACATTGTTTCAGTTCTTTGACCATTCCAGTTCTTAAAATCATGTGTACACATATTGTTCTGTTTTATGTCATGCCAGTTGGGCACAAATTAAGGTTTTATCAACACATGACTTTCTTACTTCTCAAATTTGAGTCCAAATCTTCTGTCTCATTCTTTTTACTCCACTTTATACTCCACAAATAAAAACATGCCACATGTTTATCTATTTAAGTAAAATGCTAGATTTATGCTATTTTTTTATTTCAGTTTCCTGAGATAAATAAAAATATAAAAAAAACCCAACGTATTCCTTCATCACCACCAACCTTCTTTGAAGCCACTATCAAGAGCCTGCCGACACCATCAACACCGTCGAAGTTAGCTTTTGAAAAAACCCAGAAAACTTTAATCTTTGAACTGAAAGATTGGAAAGTTCCACACTTTTCTATTAAATCACTAAGAATCTGAATGCAATTTACAGAGTGAGGATGTGTTGTCATTGATGTTAATGAAGAGGCCTTGGCACATAAGCTTGTTTTACAAGGTGAGTCCAATCAAGAGCTGTTTCTAGGTTTAGAGTTTGGAATTGAAGGGATTTGTTTTGGAGTGCCATAAGGCTAGTTTGAAGGCTGGAAAAATATAAATGGTACACCTTAATAGAACGTTCATTCTAGTGCTAGGTGGATTTTTTTTCTTGGGTTTGAGAGGGACAAAGTCGTGGGTTTCGTCGGTAGTAGTGAAATTGTTTTGAAATTAAGAGGACAGTGACCGGTAGTATTAGCTTGGCGGCAGCGATTGACAGTGACCGGAGGCGTTAATGGCATCGATGGACAGCCACTTCGGCGAAGTTGGTGGTGATGGCGGTGGGAATATGAATGAGTTTTTTTTTTTTTTTTTTTTTTAATTAAATGCTCATCTAAATTTAAATAATAAAAAATTTGAAATAAGAAAATAACATAAATCTAGCATTTTAATTAAATTAATGGATATGTGGCAAGTTTTTATTAATGGAGTATAGAGTGTGAGACAGAAGATTTAGACTTCTCAAATTTTGTGCTTGGAGGTACACCAATAGCTAATAGTCTCATTTGGGTCGACATTGAGTTCCAGAATTAGTTTCCAAAAGGACATTTATCAAATTTGTCATAATTAATGATGTGTGCAATTATGATCGATGAACCATCACTTTTATGTGGAATCATTATTTTTTTTTTCTCTATTAGTCATAATCACACATATCAAGATTATTACAAAAGTTACAGTACAAAAGTTGTGTACATAGACTCTCATTAAGAATATTTAAAATTCAGGTTTGTAGCATATCTTGATTCATTACAATTTCTATTTGAAGTGTGATCGTTTCCTTTTACTTTTCGTAGGTTCAATTTGATAGTTAACAAAGTTTTGTTTTGAATTATTGATGCTATAGGCCAAACATTTTTTACTCGATGCTACTATTTGATTTTGAATTCTCTATCAAATCTTATCTTGAATTATTGGAGCTAGAAAGATCCGTTCTAACTAGCATGGCACATCACATGCTATCTTTTATTTGGAGGATGCCAATTGGACATTTGAATGTGAATGTTGAAGAAAATAGAGGAAGTGCTTTCCAGTTAAAAAATTTACACTCCTTTTCTATGTCATCACTTTATTAAGCACATCTCTGCTTTGGTTTGTTTTTTAGGAGAAGAATCTATGATTTAGTTGATAGTTGATAGTTGATATATATATATATATATATATATATATATATAGACTAAACAAATATTTACAACATTATACATATTTACAAAAAATATATAATATTGTACACATTTTTTTAATCTACATAATAAAGAGTATGAATTCTCCTTTATTACATGTGAGCGTCAAATAGTTGTAACATGTAGGCCCAAACCCACCTTAAGAAATGTGTTAATCCTTTTTGTCATAACGCTTATGTCACCTACTGATGCGTCATGCTTTCATCTTACATTGTACAGTAGAATCAATTAAATTTGCTCTCTTCTTTCCAAATCTTAAATTTGGGCAACTTTTAGGACCAAAATAAAATTGTATGAAACTGATACGCAAATAAACATGTAGAGGTATGCATACATTTGTTATTTCGCTTAAAAATGTTAGTGTTGGGATAGATCCCGTCTACGTGTGAATTAAATTAAATATAACCCAACTAACAAAGAAAATAGAAATCTACGAAAGTGATAAATGAATCAACCAACAAGAATACCAAGAAATTACGTGAAAAACCCTCTAGTGTAGAGGGAAAAACCAAAGGACAAATCCGATCAATCCACTATAATAAAATAGAGATTACAACACTCAAGTTATACCAAAAACCTGAGTTTACAATAAATTGGTAAAATACAATAATATCTTTAGGAACAAATACAACCTCACCACAAAATCCGGTAGCAAGATCTTCCACTATGAATACTTCAACTCTCTGTGATTGTAACACCCAAATAATCGTCTTAGAGAAAACTTCCAATTTATTTTCCTTGTGTGTCTTGTGCAAAAGAAAAATCACATTTTTTTTCCCTTAGAGCGGCCCAAAACACTAATCTTTTTTCCTTTAGTTGGCTTCAAAACTGTGTTTCACTCTTCAGTCTCTCTGAATCTCTCTCTCTATTTGTGAAATACACGTACAAGCTTTATATTAAGCATTCAAACCACCTAGCACTCCTAATAGTTTGAATTAGGAGTCTTAAACCTGGAGTCAAGTTTTCCTATTTCCCCTTGAAATAGAAGTCTAAGAGCATTCACATTGGAACTGCCAAATGGTAAATGTAGGATATATTTAGCATTAAAGCCCAAAAACCACCCAACACCCGGACTTTTAAAAGCTTAGAATTGCAAAAAAATTTGCAATACTGCTACAGTACCATCGTAAATTTACGATGGTACTGTAGCAGCATTGTAAAACAAAATAATAAATTTTTATTCTCGCTTATAAATATCTACCACTTTCTCTCTCTTCATTATCTCATCTCTCTCTCTCTCTCTCTCTCTCTCTCTCTCTCTCTCTCTCTCTCTCTCTCTCTCTCTCTCTCTCTCTCTCCAGAACATTCTCAGTTTCACATCTCTTTCTTGTTTTTGTTCTACGTTTGCTCTTTCCTCCCTTCAAACCCAAAACCTCATTTTTCTCAAACCCAAAACCCCGTGTGGTAGTGGTAGCGGCAGAGGTAGGCGTGGGTCCTCCAATACGATGTTGTCTTCCTTGTGGCAGCGGCGTGGGTTATGTGGCAGTGGTGGTAGAGTGGGTTTGGGTCGATGGTCTGTGGTGGCGGAGTGGGTTGATCTGTGTTGCGGCACGGTGGTGGCAGTGGATGTGGGTATTTGGTGGTAGTGGGTAATGAGATTATGATTTGTGTGGGAGTGGGTTTTGGGTTTGGGTTTTAGATTTGTTGTGATTTACTTGGTTGATTTGGGTTTTGCTCAACAATTGTGTGTGCGCTTTCCGATGTGGGTCGTGGTGGGTCTGTGGTGGGTGGGGCGTAGGGAGTCGTGGTGGGTGTGAGGCATGGTGGTTGTGGGTTTGGTTCGTGGTGGTTTGAGGCATGATGGTTGTGGGTTTGTGGTGGGTGGGGTGAGGTGAATCGTGGTGGGTTATGGGTTGTGGGTTTTGTTTGGTTGTTGTGTATGTGAGTGTGTTTTTTTTTTTTTTTTTTTTTTTTTTGGGCATGGCGGTGGCGTAGTTTTTGTGGCCGATGTCTGGTGGTTTTTGTGGCCGGTGTTTGGTGGTTTGTGTGTGCATTTTTTTTTTCGGTTATTGGTGGTTCTTGTTGGTGGGTTTGGTGGTTTTTTTTAATGGGATTGCAAGTTGGCATGGTGGTGGCGTGGTGGTGGTTGCTAGCCGCTGTCTAGTGGGTTAAGTGGGATGTGAGTGGTGGTGTTTTAATGGGTTTTGCTGGAGCTGATTGAGGGAGAGAGAGAGAGGAAGAGGAAGAGAGAGAGAAACAGTAAAAAAACAGAATTAAAAATAATATTTAAGTAAAGTAACAAAAGAAATAAAAGTTGGGATGTTGTGAGTATTGTAAAATAGTATGGTATAATTGATAAAATAACTTTTTGAGATGGTAAAATAGGATAGGATAGAATTTTGGGATGGGGATGCTCTAAGTGGGCTAGACTCTAGGTGCCATACACCTCAATAGTTAGTGATATTTATATATATATATATATATATATATATATATATATTTTGTGAGGGGTAATTAAGTTAAAATTACAGAGAAATTCTTAATTTAATTTCTTTATGTATTTTCTAACATCATAAACTTGGCTTATGTACTATATTTCTTATAAATTTGAATAAGTATTATTGAGTAATTGAAAGATCTTTAAGAGATATATAAAGAATTGAATTTAAATTGAGAGTTTATATAGTATTTGTAACATATTCTTAACTTTATTGATGTGTTTTGAGAGTACTTTTGCTTTAATAAAAATTTTAACCTCAAAGCCTTTTGAAAATTTTATTTAGAAAGAAGTAATTTCATTTAACATTCATAATTAATAATAAAAGAAACTTATGTAATACACTAATTGCTAAGAATATATAACAATTATTTGACATACAAATAACAATAGAAAACTATCATTCCAATTTAGTCTCTTAAAAAACTCAATTTTCTTTTCAATTGATATCTCATGCGACTTTGCACATTATCCTAAGGTTCAATAAAATATATTTAAAAAATAACAATAAATTGAACAAAAAAGAGTATTCAAGAAAATTATAAAAACTAAGCATATTGAAAATATAGTTTAAAGTGCATTATTGAGCTTGAGTTAACAAAGCCTAAACTCCATAGACAACATTTTTTACTCATACCAAATTGGTATTTCATTTTGAATTTGAAAATATTCCTTAGCCACATGCCTTAAATTTGATTGTATAAGAATCACTAAAGAATTATCACAATAGTATTTTCACAAAAAACAATAAATTTGAGTGGAGCTTTTATAAAATTTGTATAATTTATCAATATTTCCTTCTCTTTTTTCCTCTTCCTTTCATTTCTCATTTTTGCTCCTCCACTGTAGCTCCTCCTCTCTCTTTTTATTAGTCTTCACTTCTCTCACCCTCTCTCCTTAGATATTTTTCTCTCTTCCTCCACCTTGCTAGCCCATCTCACTTGTCCAATTGTCGATCGACCCATATCCCTTGCCCAGCTCCAACCCACCTCTTCCTCCACTTGCCGCTGACCCAAGCCACCGCCCTTCTCTTCCCCCTTTTATTTATTTATTTTATTTCTTCTTCCACTCCTCGCAGTCCCAACTCCCTTGCCTAGAGGCCAACCTATCTTTCTTCCTCCACTCGCTGTTGACCCAAGCCCTAAATCAACCCATCTTTACCTCCATCACCGGCCCATCTTTGACCCATCTCGCCCTCTCTTCTCTCTTTGGATTTGAGTTTTATTTAGTTTTGGGTTAGGGATTCATTTAGGGTGGTGGTGGTGGTGGTCATTGTGGTCGTTATTTATTATAATGGATATATTATTTTATTGTGTTGTTTATATTATTTTAATGTGTTGAATGTTGAAATAAAACCACTAATGTTGAGTGTTTTGTAAAGTGAGATGGTAAAGTTCCCCATTCTGTGGTGAAGGAATATTTGGTGATAACCCTAAAAGCCATCTTGATTTGGTAATATCTCGAAAAACCATCCATGAAAGACATTAAGGCACTACTAGCTGTGTTATCCACTAAAACATCTAGGTGTAAATGCACTTTTAATCCCTACATTTTGGCTTTTTTTCATTTTGGTCCATACATTTTATTTTTACCACTTTTAGTCCCTAAACCAATTAACGCGTGACATTTAAGTCCTTACTGTCACCCAACTAACAGAAAATGCTGACGTGGCTGATGGCACGGTAAAATAATAATAAAAAAAAAAAAAAATCTATTTTGGCATTGCCACGTCAGCATCTAAATTAATTTTAATTAAATAAAAAAATTAAAAACAAAATTATTCTGTATGCATCAAAATCAAAACTCACTAACAAACTCGAAATTTAATAGCCCACGTGTTTGTCTTTACGTGATGACGTCGAAATCGTTAGTAAGTCACACGGTCCTAACATGCTCAAAACAACACCTACACAACACAGAACAATAAGACCTTAGAAGAGTACCGGTGTGGTACCGGCCAAGGACCCTGACAGGCCAAGAATGTATTGACCCCTTGTGATGAATTGATTGATTAATTAGCCAAGTTTATTAATTAAACAAATTAACATGTAAACGCGTGGTAGCACAAAAAAATCACCAATTAATTAAGTATGCAGCGCAAAATAAATTGACATGGTGATTTGTTTACGAATGGGGAAAACCTATATGGCAAAAACCCCATCAGGTGATTTTAAGGTCACCACTCCTGAGAATTCATTATTATTAAAACAAGCGGTTACAAGTAAAAGAATCTCAGTATCTTATATTAATCTACAGTTGAACTATTACCCCAATACCTAATTGGACTTGTTCTGTAGTGACAATCTCTTATTTTATTGCACGGCTCCTAGTACATGACTAACCAAATGTGTGGATCCCAGTACGTGACTTGATTCACCAACTAGAGAAAAATGTTGACTACAAAGTTCTTCAGTTCATCCAAACGATAAAAATCATGAAGTTGCTTGGTCACAAAACCCTATAGTGTACAAATATAGTAGCTTCTTCAAGAGAGAGATGAATTAGGGCAAACTCTATCTTCGGTCATAATTTACATGAACAAGCTTTTTCCACACAAGTGAGCCACCTTTTACGGCCCTTAAAACAATCCTTATATATATTTAAGGTTGTGAGAAAAGAAAGTTCAAACATACATTCACGGATTGGATGAAAATCAGAACAGAAAATCTGAACTTCATAAACCTCGAAAGATACTCTATCTGTCGAGCTACTGTCGAGCCACGGGATTCAAACAGCTCTGAGTCTTGATAGATGCTAACTATCGAGCTTTATTGAACAACACTTTCTGACTTGATTTTTGGACAGACTTGCATGGCTTTAACACTTAAACTTAAAACAAGGTTTCTTGAAGTATTAAACACATCTTAGATCTACCCAAATACAAGTAAAGTGCGTTTTGTCAAAGGATTAACCAATTACATAAAATATTGACATATGTTCTTAACATGAGAAACACATATGTCCTAACAGACCCTCCGAAGGTTAAGTTAGAAAACTTTTTCACAACTCTAGAGTGCAGAGTTGGAGGAAATTATGCGTACCTTGGTTTGTGAGGGTTTTGGGGTTTTTCTAGTAGCATAGGGTTGACATCCGCACCTTGGTTTTGAAGGTCTTTCCTTGTAGGAGAGAACCTCTTTAATTCGCATATCTCATGGAATTCTTTCCTTGTAGAAGTCTTCTTGATTAGGGTTAAGCGTGGGGTACAAGCAAGGTTTTCAAACCCGGACCGTTAATTGAACCGTAAAAGGGAGAGGTTCAAGGTTTTTGAGGTTCAACCGAGGTCGAACCGGGGTCGAACCGTGATGATGTCATAATTAATTTAATAATTAAATAAAGCCTAAATATAAATATTAAATTTATAAAACTAGCAAAATTGACTAACATATCTATATATGTGAGGGAAATTTAATGATTTTCAAGCATGTATTTAATAATTAAATAAGAAAGTTAATAAAATAAAATAATAACCATGAAAACATTAAAATTTATGATTAATTTTTGAAGTAAAGTTGAATATTTTTAAAGGATTTTAATTATAATTTTTTGATATTCCTTATAAGAGATGGATAATTTAATTAAGTAGAATAGAATTGTGTTAAGTTGTTTTTATAAAAAAAAAAAAAAAAAAAAATTGCATTAAGTTTACTTCAAGTATTTTTTTTGTTATCATTGAGCACCAGCTACTAGCTTGGCTGAGTGGTTAAGTTTTAGGCAAATTCCTGACCGGCCAGGGTTCAAATCCTGGCATCCGCATTTCCTCAATTTTTCTGATTTAGCTGTACTGTTTGAACCGGGGTTGGACCGGTCTACGGTTCGGCCGGTTTTCCCGGTCCAACCCCGGTTCGTCCGGTTCTCTCACAAAACACTCATACCCGGTTCTGGGGTGTTAAAAAACCGAAATTACCACCGGTTCCCGGTTTTCCCGGTCGGACCGCCCGGTCCGGTCCGGGTTTCTAAACTATGGGTACAAGATGCTTTTCTTATACACGCATGCATGGAGACCAAGTAAGGCCACGTCAAACCCGTCAAAGGTTTACATATCCCCTTCAGCTTATCTCCGTCAGCTTCTTGTATCGTTGTCCAAGGTGCCGTCGTCAGCTTCGGGGTGGAGCCATAGACTTTACACCGTTGTCGTCTCTCATGAGTAAAGCTGACGACCTTATTAGGACCATCGCCTTTTGCCTTGTCATGGGTGAGTATCAATATTACAAAATTACCCTTATTATTACGCTTTGTGAGTCAAATTTAGTGGTCCCTATGAATTATGTGCACTAATTTTTACCAAACAAGGATGTAACTCCACTTATTTTTGGCTGCTGATAGATGTAACAATGATGTATTGCAGGTTTGCTTGTTAAATAAAGAGAAAATTTTCAACTTAATGAGATACGAAAAAGAGAATAAAAGGAGTGAAGAAAAAAAAAAAAAAAAAAAAAACCCTCTACATTCTCAATATAACGAATTAAACAACAGAGGTAAAAAAAAATGATGTATTGAAGGTTAATTTAATTGTAAACAACAGTCTTTCTTTCTCTTCTTTATTTTCTATCATAGAAAGTAAATCAACTCTCTTTAATATATATATATATATATATATATATCTATATATATATATTTCTAAATGTTTATTTTGAGTGGTAGGGCAATATGTTTCTAAACACGTAACCACCAAATTGATACGGATGGACATGCAACCAACGTGAACCACGTATACCAATATACAATATGCGCCTTTTGACAATGTACCAAACATTTGCGCTAAGGGTAAGTTATGAGTAATGAGTTTTTATGCCACAATTTATTCTTGTGGTAAGTCGTGAGTGGTGAGTCCATACATGTTCATAACTCCATCACTTATGATCATTGATACATTGTACGTGGTGGGTCTATGCGAGTCCACAATACAATCATTGATACATTGTTATTGCTTGAGAAAAATTAATGGCTTGCTGCTTCCACCTAGGAGAAGCAAGAGCTGCTTCATAGACTTCCAATATAACCCAAAGAAGGAGCAGGCAGGCGATGTCCAAAACATTCTCTTGGTAGTTGCAACTCTAATTGCAGCAGTGACTTTTCAAGCTGGGGTTAATCCTCCCAGGTTTGGCAAGATACTATTGAAACGAAATGCAACATTTAAAGGACATGATGCAGGGACGGCTATTTATGCTGTTGCACTTTCCACGTATACCGATATAAAGTATGCGCCTACCAAACATTTGGGCTCAAGAAAAAGATAAATGTATGTTAACGTCACAACTTATGTCATAACTTATTCATATGGTAAATAATCTCGAGTGAAGGGTTTTTATGCCACAATTGGTTCATGTGGTAAGTTGTGAATAGTGAGTCCATATGGATTTACAACTTCATCTATTATGACTAGTCACATGAATAAATTGTGGTAAAAGTTATGATTCTACCGTTGCTTATAGACAATCAGAGAGTGAGAGAGACATGCATATAACTTTCATTCTATTATATATAGAGATATAAGTCTAGGCACACAACACAAACATTGAGACATTGCTATTGCTTGAGAAAAATTAATGGCTGGCTGCTTTCTATTCAGGAGAAGCAAGAGCTGCTTCATAGACTTCCAATATAACCCAAAGAAGGACCAAGCAGGCGATGTCCGAAACATTCTCTTGGTAGTTGCCACTCTAATTGCTGCAGTCACTTTTCAAGCTGGGGTTAACCCTCCCGGTGGTGTTTGGCAAGATAATATGACGAGGAATCTCACTTTATGTAGAGAAAAACGTGCTCAAGGGATTTGGCCAGACCCTTCATGTTATAAACATGATGCAGGGACGGCCATTTATGCGTCTCGAGAAGCCCACTTCTATGTTTTCTTGCTCTTTAACACTGTGGCACTTTCCACTTCGGTTCCTGTCATTATGTCTCTCACATATAACTTCCCATTCCATTTAGAAGTATTGATTGCCACAGCTTCAATGCTTGCAACTTACGCATCGATCATATTTGCTGTCACGCCAGCTGATTATTCTTATAGATTTCGGTTCATCCTCGTAGCAGCTGCTTTGCCTCACTACAACAAAATGTATTTTTAGTGACGAAAAAATTCGTCACTAAAAGTTCAGTTTTTCGTCACTAAGAACTTTTAGTGACGAAATCAGACATTTAGTGATGAAACTGATTTTGTCACTGAAACCCCGTCACTAAAAGTCTTGGTGACGAAAAATTTCGTCACTAAAAGTCCGATTTGATTTAAAAAAAAAAAAACTTTTAGTGACGAAAAAGTTTCGTCACTAAATGTTTTTCTCACTAAAAATACTATTCAGTGACGAAATATTTCGTCACTAAAAACACCTTAGTTTATTAAATCATATTTAGTGACGAATAATTTCGCCACTAAAACTATGTTCAGGTACATATAGTGACGAAAAAGTTCGTCACTAAAACTATTTTTAAAAAAATCTAGACACATATAGTGACGAAAATTTTCATCACTAAAATCATTTCTTACAAAATTTTGCTACAATTAGTGACGAAATATTTCGTCACTAAAACAATTTTTTGTTGCTATATTTGTAGGGCTATAAATGAGCCAAGCTCAAGCGAGTAGTGCCTGTTTGAGCTTGGCTCATCAGTAAAAATAAAATGCTCAAGCTTGGCTTGAGCTCGAGACAAACCTAAATATAATGTTTGAACTCGAGCTCATGGAAAAACTCAAAAGCTTGAGCTCAGCTCGGCTTGGCTTGATAAATTAATCAAGCCGAGCTCGAGCTTAACATCAAGCTCAAACTCAAGCTCAAGTCAAGCTTTTTCGCTTGGGATCTAACAAAATTGCATTATCAAGTGCTCAAATCTCCAACAATCAAGTAAACAAAAAAAAAAAAAAAAAAAAAAAAATTCTCATTTTTTCATGCTTCTAATTCCACCTGTGATCAGCAATTGCTCAAATTAAAGTTTTATATAATTTAATCTATCCATTCATACTTCCTTGTCTCTAGCTATAATATTTGTTCAAAATACAATTCACAAATATAATCTTCATACTTCATTCACAAATATACTTGTCATCTGATACTTCCTTGTCTCTAGCTATAATATTTGTTCAAAATACAATTCACAAATATAATCTTCATACTTCCTTCACAAATATACTTGTCAGCTGTGCAGATATATATAATCTTCAAACCAAAAAAGAAAGACCCTCTTGACATGACATTTCAAAAGTATCCATATCACCATATGCTAAGTTATCATATGAACCATGCCATTAACAAAAAGAATATTTAGTTTTTTAAAACAAAAAACCATCTATCATTCACAAATCTAAGTCTTTCACTTTCTGCACTAGATTAGAATATATTCCACCACAAAGTCTTTAATATGCACCAAATCAGAAAACCAACAACCTGCATACCAACAAAAAATAATAAAAGGACATAAGAAATCACAGGGGATGATGATAATTATAGTCAATATTTAGTAAATTAAGAAAAAATCAACTTTACATTATAACAGTTGTATTATCAATATGCACCATATCAACATTACATGCCCTTTGCAAATATAAGAAAATCATAGATATAAAAGACCATTATTAAATAACAAAGCACATACCTTACACCCTCTTGCAAAAACCAAAAACTAACATACACAACAAAAAATCCTTCAACTCAATATCCTTCCAACTGCATGTAAAAGCAAATATAAGCTTTCAAGAACATTATATAAAAAAAAAAGAACTATAAAAAAAATTTAATGAAAAAATAAGACACAGACATACTAAACAATACACTTAACATAGCATCATTTCGGAAAAGGTATGGCTATCTCCGTGATGCTAGTAGACCCCAGTTCAACCTACCCAAAAAAAAAAAAAAAAAAAATAGAAGCTTTAGATTCCAAGTCTTTGTTACAATAGACAAAAATTAAAATAAATCTAAGTTGTTTTTTGGAAAAGAATAAATAAATGTGATGAACACTTACTTTTGATTGTTTCTTAGTTTTGTAAAGAGGTCGAACCCAATCACCGCCACAAAGTAAAGCTTGTACAGTTTTTGTTGATAAAGAAGCTCGATACACATCAATTACTCTACCTCCTGTAGAGAATGCAGATTCTGAAGCTACTGTGGTGATGGGAATGGAAAGTATGTCAGATGCCATTTTTGAGAGAATTCGAAATTTTAGGTTGTTAGCCTTCCACCACTCCAAAGCATCAAAGTCTGAGTCTGAATCATCTGAGCATAAAAAGACACCTTCTTCCAAATACACATCCAAATCTGATTTTGTTGGTTGTATGTTATCAGCATTTCTAACAAACTGATCAAACTCCATTCTACCTCTAGTTTTAAACTTTGAATTATTGCCACCAACACTACTACTACCTTCAGTGGATTTAGATGCACTTTGTCTAGCATTGCTTGAAGTATAGTCCACAACATATTCATTATAAAGTTGATATAAGGCATCATGAACACGCTTAATGTTTCTAGCTACTTCAAACCCTTGATAGATCTTTGGAAAGGAAAAGTTTATCAAAGTCATTTTGAACCAAGGATCTAACACAGCAGCTATGGCCATTACAAAGTTGCATTCACCCCAATATTTGTCAAACTTAAACTTTATCTTACATGCCATAGCACTAATGTAATCATTTTCATCAAGTGACTTCTCATTTAAAACTTCTTTTATCTTCCAAACCTCAGGAAGGAATATATTTGCAGTTGGATATTCACTTCTTGATATGACATTTGTGACTTCTTCAAAAACTGATAAAAAATTGCACACATGTTCAGTCCTATCCCAATCTTCATTACTAGGCAACCAATTATACCCTGCATCTCTATCTTTGTACCTAGGGAACACCTCTCTAAACTCCAAAGCAGTAGCTAACATTGCATATGTTGCATTCCAACGTGTGGGACAATCTAAGATCAACTTCTTGGACGGTAATTGCAATTGCTTTGCAATCTCACCAAACTTTATAAGACGAGCTTCAGATGCAATTAGATACTTCACACTTTCACGGACATTTTCAATCACCGTCTCAATCTCACTCAACCCATCTTGTACCAACAAATTAATGACATGTGCACAGCAACGTACATGAAAGATCTTGCCACCCAACATGAGCTTCCTTTTGATAGCATCTTTCAAAATTCTTACAGCTGCATCATTGTTGTTAGCATTGTCCAAGGTTATTGTACACACCTTGTTTTCAAGCCCCCAATCAAGCAAGGACTTAAAAATAGCATCAGAAATTACAACTCCAGAATGAGGAGGTGGTACATCACAAAAATTTATAATTCGCTTTTGTAATTTTCAACTAGAGTCAACAAAATGACAGGTGAGACACATATACCCAATTTTTTGTCCAGATTTCCAAAGTAAGGCTAACTCTATTGACACTACCAAGCATAGTCTTCAATTTTTTCTTCTCCAACTCAAAAGTAGAAATACAATCATTCCTTGCAGTATTGCGTGAAATTTTCTGGTAATATGGAGTAGCAGTTTTCATAAAAACATTAAAAACCTCATGCTCCACCATATTAAAAGGGTATTCATGCACAAGGATCATATGTGAAGCCTTTTCCCTGACCTTGGCATGGTCATACTTAAAGTTTGCTATTGCCACCTCACTTTCCCCCCCACCTTCATTTACAGCTAACAGTTTTTGCTTCTTATCAGCTAGTTTACGACTAAGACAACCTTTCAAGTGCCTATGGTATTGTGTTGTTGCACCATTATTACTGTAGGCAAGTCTTTTAAGGCAGTGAATACATTGAACCTTTTTTGTTCCATCAGGAAGAATAATTTCATTAAAGTCATTCCAAATCATAGAAGTCCTTTTTCTTTTCTTTTGTTCAAATGGATTTTCTTCAAGTTTGACATCCTTATTTTTTATAGATTCTTCGTTCTCATCAATATTAATTACTGCATCTAGATTTTCAGTAGCAGGAGCATCCATTTGTTGACTCTCCACTTCACAAATCTAAATAAATTACCATTCCAAAAACATATATAAATAAACAAGAAATCAAATTTAACATCCAAAGACACATAGCAGCACAGATAATATATGACAACTAAAAACAAACCATGTATAGGTTTCAGCTGTGAATGTGGAGTTAGTGTATTGGTTGTCTTCTCTTTGAAGCAAGTATTTACATACTCATTAATTATATAGAGAGAGAAGCAGTTGGGCCGGGTACATCTCCATCTGGGGACAGCACCCAATTACAAATATAAGAGATGTATTCAAGCCAATTTGTGTGACAAAATCAAACCCATTTTGCTACGTTATATGCAACAAAATTTACATTTCAAGGAATCTCAATAATCTTATAAAATTCAAGCATTGAATTTTAAAAGACCAGCCATTGATTTAAAAAATAACTAAAATAGGAGCTATATGTATATGTATCCCTTCAAGTAGCCAACGCTTGAATTTTATAAGATTATTGAGAAAATTTATAAATACAAAAATTTGATAAAATTTCATATTCAGCTGATGTGGTAAATTTTTAGTAATAAATAACTAAATAATGTCATTAATGGGTACAAATAAAAACTAATATAAACTAACCGATTTAACTAAAAAAAAAAAAGGTTCCTTTTCGTGATGAATACATTTGCTGTGGGGTCATAGGGTCACTAGCTATGTTCTTTTTTTTTTTTTTTTTTTTTGAAGAATCACTAGACACTAGCTATGATTTTTGAGCCTAAAAGATGATGAAAAACACTGATATAGCATGGGTGATTCCCCAGTCACAATGACCATTCATGTGCTTGATATGAAAGCATCTAAAGAGTGGGCCTTTCTATAGCAGAATGTCTATGTTCTTATTCTTTTATAAGGAATGTACAACACAGTGAATTCAGATACTCATTTTTACTGCGAATCACATCATAAAATTTTTACCGGAAAAAGGATTTAAATTTGGGATAAATGGATCATGTGAAATGTGGAAAAAAATTATAATGAAAAAGAGAAACATGACCAGGTTTGGAAAGTATATTCATAGCTTGCTCAATCAAGTATATATGCACAAATCAAATGCATGTGTGACTTTATAGCACAAAACAAAGCTAAGTACAAAGCTAAATTTTTAAACATGAAAATTTACCTATGGTGAGAGAAGGCTATGAACGTCTTGGAGGATCGAGGTAGAGAGTGAAGATGGTAGTGATGCCAAATACTACACCGGAACTAGAGCTGTTGTCGGAGCTCTTTGCACACCCACTAGAACCCTTAAATTACACGGTGATTTGGTAAAGACCGGACTCTAAATCCTCTTTGCTAGCATCTAACTCTTCCAAATCTAGGACTTGTTCATTTGTTGCAGAGAGATATAGGGCAAATTTGGTGGAATTTTTTGGCCTCATGAGAGAGAGAGCTGATCAATTCTTTGTGAACATTTGGGGAAAAGAAAGAAACTGATGGTAAAAGAAAGACACTGATGATAAAAGAGAGAAAAATTGAAGCTTCTTGAAGAAGCTTCGGTCTTACCAAGATAGCCTAAGAGTTTTAGGCTGCAGACTGTATGGGATTGACATGGACTCATTGAGTGATAGCTGAAAATTTCAGTTTGAATAAAACTAAATTGGGTTTTTTTTGTTACTAAATGGTGAAGTTTTGGTAGAGAGAATTGAGAAGAAACTAAACTGTGCTAGCTAACACACGGAAGGAGTAACTAAATGACTAAAACTAACACGCAAAAATAATATAAAAAGACAACAAGGGATACGTAGTGAAGTCCAGCTGTATAAGTCTAGGCTGTGAAGTATTGTAGAACTACTCTATTAGAGTCTTTAGAGAACTCTAGAAGGTAGAAGTGGAGTGAAGTCCAGCTGTATGTATGATGTGCAATTGTACTAGCTAGAGAACTCTAGAAGGTAGAAGTGGAAATTGAAAAAAGTGTGAATTACAAAGTGAAGGCTCCGGTCTTTTTTTTTTTTTTTTTGCTAAAAATGTTTTTAAAAAATAGGGAAAGGAAAAAAAACTTGAAGTAATGGCACTGAAAAGTCATCTCATATGAGAAATTTTATTATTAAAATATGTGTAATATAAAAATATTTAGTTTATTTAGTAAATATATATCAAGCTTTTTATCAAGCTATATATGAGCTTAAGCTTGGCTTGTGTTGAATCGAGCCTGATTGTTCACGAGCTTGTTCACGAACAAATTTTTTTGCTCAGACTTGGCTTGTTTATCAAACAAGCCGAAAACTAAGGCTCAAGCTTGGCTTATTTATAAATAAACAAACATGAACGAGCTTTTTATCGAGCCGAGCCTGAGTTGTTCACAATCGGCTTGGTTCATTTACAGCCTATATATTTGTGACAAAAAAAATCATCCCTAAAACTTATTTTTTGTTTTTATTTTTTTCATGGCTTTGATATTAACTTATAACCTGTCATTACATTATTAAAACCTCACATTTCAATAACACATTTATTTCAACAACACATTTATAAAATTGGATCCATACATTCCACAAGTAAAAAATAAAACAAGAAACCAATTCAAACTCCTTCCATACAATAATTTTTTGCAGTACATATAATAACTCAAGATGTTTTATAACAATACAAAAAGGATAGCATAATATAAGTGTACCAAATCCCAAGCTACATAGTTCTTTTAACAAAAGTTTCATATCAGCTGCAATACCAAATCCCATCCTCATGTGAATTTTCCTCCTTGTGTTGATTTTCCTCCATGTTGACTTTCCTCCTCAAGTTGACTTGCTAAGTTAGCAGACTCTTTAAGCTTAGCTAGCTCACTTAGTACACCTTTGAGGGGTTCACTAAGCTTGCTTCTCTTAGCCTGTGAGAAAATATGTAGTGTAGCATGTTCAAATGATTGAAATAAAAAATAGTTACAGCAAGTTGTCACCCCAAATAGTAGCTTTAAAACCACATCACAAAAGAACATAACCATAAATAATTCTTCTAGTAGACTGGCCCTCAGTGAGCTGAACAAAGTCTTTTAAATTGTTAAATGTAGCACTAAAACTTGGGTCTCAAGATTGTTCAAGATTAATTTTGTTCAAATGATTGTTCAAGATTAAGAGGATAAGCATATTTATGACTACCATATTCCAGTAACAAACTTAATATACACTAAGGGAAAAGAAGAAAACATTAACCTTCAAAATTGATATGAACTTTTCTTTCGTAAACTTCATTGAGCTGTCATTCTTCCCTTTAAAACTATCTTCCTTTTCCTTTGATTTCAAAGTTGCTGCACCCAAGAATTTACACAAACAAACAAGTGTATTCAAAACATTGTATGTTCTAAACAAAGCTTCAGTGCAGGTTAGAAAGAAAGAAAGTAACAGGAATGTGGATATTGTACAAGTACTATTGCACATGTCACCACTGATTGGTTTGACTGGTACATGCAGTTAATTAGGGTCCCAAATCCAACCAATACCCATTTGAGAAATTACAAATTTAAAAGAACAATTGAGATATGGCAGAGAAGAAAAAATGAAGAAGCCAAATCAAACAAACCCCAACCAAGACATTATTAGATTAACAAAGAAAATTTTGCAACCTGAGTATATAACATGTACATAGTATACTTAAATTGCTACCTGAATCATTATACAAATATTGGCTTTATTAATACAATTACTCTTACTCGTCCAAAAAGAAAATTATATTTTTCCAACATGGACCATCAACATTTTCACCAAGAGATTTTCTAGGCCTTACTTTTTTCTTTTTTCTAGGCCCTACTTTGACTTTTGAGTAAGATAAAAACAAAATTAAGTATCAAACTTTTCACTATCAACTATTATAACAATAACATTTCTTGTAGTTAAACTAAATAGCATTTCTTGCATATTCCATTAAATAGAAATAGGATAGGAGTTCAAATCACCTCACCACATCACCACATTACAGTAACTATTGAAGTTTAAAAATAAACAATAAAAAATAAAAAAATTCAAAGGCAAGGGACAGACTTAAAAGCAACCAAAACTTAAATAGCGTAAAAGATATTGTAGCCAAAAATAAACAAAAAAGAGATATATATTTGAAATCAGGCTTTCCATTCCATGTGTTTCCATTCCATGTGAGTGTGTTAGTAATATTCATTACATCTAATTAACAATACTTATTCACATTTACAAGAATTTAAAAAACACTTCCAATATGTATTTAAACCACCTTATAACACCATGCAAGCCACCCGCTTGCTCCAATACAGCATACCACCACAAATCCAATTTCCAACATCACAAGTATAGAGTTTGATAAGTTTTTAACTAAAATTTACTTACTTTACTCAAGCTAAGCTTACAATTTTCAAAAAAAATCTAAAAGGACACAAGAAGCGAAGGCACCAGACCAGGAGTGATCAATCACTAGTTTTTGCCAAAGGGACACTTATTGTTGAAATGCTTTCCTGCAGAAAGAGAAACAAAATTGAAAATTGAGGAACACAAATAATAATCTAAAATAACTAACTAAACCATAAAACAAAGAGAAATCAAAAAATAAATAAATAACTAACTAAACTACAAAATTTTCTTAGAATTCTAACACAAGCATCATAGCAAAAAATTCACAATGACAACTACCTATCTATCATTTCTCAATCAAATTTCTCACCTAAACCAAACGAAAATTTCTCAGAATCTAAACACACACCAAATACTAAAAAACTGATTATTTAATACAGCATACCAAGATAAAACAGCGTACGGTTCAATAACCTAAATCAATGTATTACCACGTGCCCCCCAAATCTAGGTCCATATGCCCTTCCAAAGATAAAACAAAATCCGTTTCCACCGAACAATATGGTGTTGGGCTAATTGCTTTTAATAAGGCCACGATATTTATGAGCTTTTGCATTTAAAATATTGAAAATGCTTAAATACTACTGTGAATTTATAAATTTTTTTTTTTTACAAAGATGTGTCATAGAATGCTTAAATTACTCTTTATAAGTGACACAATAATTTGTAAAACCTACTTAAGAAAAGTTATAATATAGCATCACTCAACAATTTTTAGTCAATATCTTGAAATTAAACCACTTTCAAAGAATTCATCTCTTTAATTATTTAATATGGGTATAGAGAACTACACACACTCGAATAAATAAAAAATTGATTATCACCTTGCATGTGGTATTAGTTCATTTTTAGAGCTTCTAATTTTTAATAATCTAATATGTGTAATATACTGTGAAATGGGATAGTCATAGTATATTACACATCACAGACAAAATAAAATGAAATACAACTAAGTTTAAAATATGGCCACTGAGTGGGCTCTAGATTAAAGTTTTGGCACAGTGATCATTGAATTTGGATTTGAATTGTAAAATAGCTGACATCGGAGAAGAAATGTTGGTTGGGTGACTTTCCTGCTGAATTGTTGGATTCTATCTAAACTGATCTATCAGACTCATAGCCTAACACCAACTTAGACAAACCGTCCAACACAGAGAACAAATCCCAAACAAGAAAAAAAAAAAAAAAAACTGGAGTTCTCACACGAACACCTTAGACAAGGCAGAAAAATTAACATCAAGCATTTAGAATCATTAAACAAAAATCTGAACAATACATAGCACAAAAAAAAAAAAGATAGCATAAACCCAAGGGGAGGCGAAGGGTCGCCGATGCGAAAGGGAGCTGAAGCGTCGCCGAGAATCGTCGCAATCGGCGAGCTTCAGCGTCGCCGCTGCGATTGGCGAGCTGAAGCGTCGCCGTGGCGAGCTGAAGCGTCGCCGTGGCGAGCTGAAGCGTTGCCGTTGCGATCGGCGAGCTGAGGCGTCGCATCGCCGTTGCAATCGGCGAGCTGAATCGTCGCGTTGCCATGAATCGTCGTGAACGGCGACTTGAATCGTCGCGATCGGCGAGCTAAAGTGTCGCTGTTGAGCTCGATCGACGACGGTTGGCTTGATCGACGTTGGCTTGCTCAAGCGACGACTTTTGAGCTGAAGTGTCGCCGTTGAGCTTGATCGTCGCCGTTGAGCTCGATTGGCGCTAGTTGAGCTCGATCAGCGACGTGGCTTGATCGGTGACGTTGGGAGCTGAAACGTCGACGGTTTTTTATTTTATTTTTTATTTTATTATTATAGCAGATGGGAGCAAATGGTTTTTTTTTTTTGGGTGAAGGGGTGTGTAACTTAAAAGTAAATGGCTTTTAAGTTTTGTATGTGCTAGGTATTGAGCTTTTTATGTCTTTAGTGACGAATTTCAATTTCGTCACAAAAGACCGAGCTTTGTTAAGATTTTTAGTGACGAAATTCGTATTTCGTCACTAAATCATACTTTTAGTGACGAATTGTGATTTCGTCACTAAAAATATATAAGTGCAAAACTATTATTATTTTTAGTGACGAATATTTTTCGTCACTAATTCTTTTTTACAATGACGAAGAGATTTTCGTCACTAATACTATCCACAACAATACCTACAGTGACAAAATATTTCGTCACTAAAAATTTCAACTTTTAGTGACGAAATATTTCGTCACTATAGATTAATTATATTTGCGCCAAAATTTCCCTCCATTGGCGCCCATTTTTCAAATCACAATAGTGACGAAATTTATTTTTCGTCACTAAATGTTATAATTTTTTTCATAGTGAGGAAATTCATATTTCGTCACTAAAGCTGTATTTTTAGTGACGAAAAATATTTCCTCACTAATTTTCGTCACTAAAGCTTTATTTTTAACCAATTCTTTTATAAAAGAATTGGTTAATAAGGGATATTTAACGTTCTAGATAATAATGCTTGAAAAAAACTAAAATAGAACAGAAAAAAATTACATCAAAGTTCTCTCCATTTTACATTTTATACCTAATAATATTCTTACAAAATTTTTTAAAGAGTTAATAAAATATAAAATGACTATTAATAATATTTAAATTATATATATAAGAATTATATATATATATATATATATTTTTTTTTTTTTTGAGAAACACACACACACACACACACAAGGGAGAGGGAAAGGGATTCTAATACAAAGGCACATCACAACTCTACTCAAAAGCCATGGTAACTTTTAAGGGAGGGTGAAACAAGTTATACTACACATAACACACTCTTTTAAGCAATGTGGGACAATTAGCTATTTTTTTTTTTATTTTTTTATTTTGAGAAACAAACACACATAAGAGAGAGAGAGAGAGAAAGAGATTCTAACATAAATGCACACAACAACTTTACTCAAAAGTCATGGTAACTTTTAAGGGAGGGTGGGGCAAGTTAATAATTATATTATGCATCTTATTGTATATCTTTAAGTGTATTTAGGCATATACACAGGGTTACAAGCTAGTAAATAATTAATACATGAAAATAAATGTATATTCCCTGTTAATACTTTGTTTAATTACATAGTATAAATTAGTTTATTACAGTATTGGTCAAACACACATATACATTATGTCATTAAAGGAGTTTGTAAATGTAAATTCGTAAGAATAATAAATTAGAATATGCAATATTAGTCACACACGTATACATTTTCTATTTTTATTGAACGTGTTATTAAATTTTCCTTGTCTATTATTGATATTTTTGTTTTAATTGTTGCCCAAACAACTACATATGAGAAGAAATTTCATATTCCAAAATCAATTGTTTTTATCTTTTTTATTTTTTATTTTTTTTTATCATAAGTATTCCAAAGACATTATTTCTTACATAATTTTTTAAAAATCTATCACATAAATTCATTTTATATAAATATTAGTACACCTCATGTGAGAGAGAGGACTCATGCATTTGATGCATGATACATTTTTCCCTACTAAATTTCATGTAATTAATGCATTGACATAGATGCAAAATTTTTTATGAGGTGGAGGACTAAATGAACTAATAAAGAGAATTTTCTTTTTTTCTCAAATCTAGGAAATCCTTTCCCTCCTAGACTCTTAAACATTTTATGTATGAGGAGGTGCCAATTAAGTTACAAGGTTTTTTTGTAACTTGACAAAACCTTGCCTCACATTATTATAGGCTATTGATAATAATAATAATAATAATAATAATAATAATAATAATAATAATAATAATAATAATAATAAAAAATAAATAAATAAATAAATAAATAAAGTAAGATTTTCCTAGCAATTACCATGACTCTTTGTTCTCATTGAAAGACTATAAATTAAGTTCAGTTTCCAAGATAACATCAAACTATAAAAATATATCTAAATAATACTACACTTTAGCAAATAAATAGATGGGTGGATTTCAATTAGTTACACTAGTAAAATTAATTGTTGTCAAATATGGGATCTTACTTATTAATTCAAATTATGCTTACACTAAAAATCAATTGGTGTTTTGATTTAATGATAAAGAACAATAATTATGAAGAAAACACCGTAAATTCAAATCGTATTGTATCTTTTTTTTTTTTTGAATTTAATAATAACAAATGCAATGGATGAAAACATCAAGTTCCCACACCACCAACATTTGGTCCATAAATAATTACTAAGTTATCTCTAATGAGTGTTCCTCAAAAAAGAGAAAAAAGAAGGTTATTTGTAATGAGTGGTAAAAAAACAAAGTAAAAACGATGATGAATAGCAGTTGTATATCTATACTATTATTTAAGCGGCTGCACCTGTTTGAACCGGATTTTTCTTTTGTTCCAAAATACCCCTACAGCTTACCTTTAAGTAGGGGTAAAACTTGGTAAAATTATTTCTTTAACTTCCACGTAAAACACTATCTAGAAAATAGGACCTGTTTGGACCGGATTTTTCTTTTGTTCCAAAATACCCCTACAGCTTACCTTTAAGTAGGGGTAAAACTTGGTAAAATTGTTTCTTTAACTTCCACGTAAAACACTATCTAGAAAATAGGACCTGACTCCCAGTACAGTTATATATATATTTATTTAGAGAGAGAGAGAGAGACTGTAACCAGCGGAGGAGGAAGAGAAGGAGATACTTCAACCGAAGCAGTGGTACAGACTACAGAAACAGAAACATTAGATTTAAAAAAGGCGGAAAAGAAAAGTAAAAAACCTAGAAGCAGAGGCAGCGAGAGTGGAGAATTGAAGAGACGAAACTCCATTTTTTTATTATACAGCAACAAGTCCAACATAGACACCCTGCACTCTATACTCATTAACACCAAGGTACTACTATTTATTTTCTCCTCTAATTCCCGGGACTCGACTACGGTTCCATACAGACTCGCCTCTTCTCTTGGTTGTTTTTTTCATTGATAGGACTAGGGTTTCTTCGATTCAAAATCTGATTTTTTTTTTTTTTCTAGGGAGAATTTTTTGGGATGGCTTTTAAGTCAGTGCAGCACTGATGTCACTGTTCTGGATTGTGATTCGTCAGCTTGCGGAGATCGAAGCCATGGTAATTTTTTTTTCTTTCTTTCTTTTTAGTGTTTCACTGATTCCAATGGAATTGTGTAAATGTTTGCATTTTACTCTTATCTGTTTTGTTTGTTGGAATCTTAAGGGAACATTCAGAGACTAACTAATTAGTTTTATTATTTAAGAAGAATTTTGTTTTTCTGCAAGTGTGTAAAATGTCGCCTGAAAGAATTGAGCAGCAGGTTTCAGCTTTATAAACATGGCCCTAAAAGTGATTTTCGATGTGACTCAATTTATCTGTGCACAGGCTACATCAAAGAAAGTGATAACCAAGGAAGAATGGGAAAAAAAGCTCGAGGATGTAAATATTAGGAAAGAAGAATATAATTTCTTTGTAGTCATTAAATAAGAAAAATATTACTTATTATTAATTAAAATGGATAAATTAAAAACAGAATATCAACGGAGTGCACTGGTGTAATACCAGTTAAAACCCTTCCAAAGGTTAAGTCAAAAACTCAACAATCTTCAGGAACTTTAAAAGTACTAGCCTCTGAGCACGCGCTCACGCGCGTGCTCAGAGGCTCTTCTATTTTTTGGATAAGGATTAATTTAGAGCATTTATTATAATTTGGGATTACTACATTTTTCTGATCACAAAAAAATCTAGGGGTGTGATGAAAAATTATTTCTCCACACATGATACTCATCACACCCCTAGATTTTTTTGTGATCGGAAAAATGTAGTAATCCCAAATTATAATAAATGCTCTAAATTAATCCTTACCCAAAAAATAGAAGAGCCTCTGAGCATGCGCGTGAGCGCGTGCTCAGAGGCTAGTATATATATATATATATATATATATATATTGTGGGGACAGGGGCCCAAGACCACGCATCGGGCCATGAAGAGGCTGAGAACCCCAAGATTATGTGGTGGGCCTCGTAGGATTGAAGGCCCATAACGGTGTGCTGAGCCCCCGACCATGTCCGAGGGCGTGGTGTGGTCTGAGGAGGAGAAATGAACATGCAAAGCCCCAGATTGCGGTTTTTTACGTTTGGAGTAGGAGAGACGGTCCGAGGAGTGACTCTAACTTTGGAGAGATGGGAATCCCCAAAAATACCCAAAGTAAGGCTGCTACCACTGCATTAATTGTGTTGCACCAACTTTTCTGGCCGCATTTATGTGGAGAAGACCCATAAACAGTGTAACTATAGCCACCGTGACTCACAGCAGGCAAAAAAGGACACACGATGGGACATGCACTCAAGTGAAGAATCAGATGGATGACAAGTGTAAGGTGGAGATGGTCTAGAGGGAGCTATATAATGTGAAGGAATTCCCCTCTAGAGGAGGAGGCACTTTTTTTGTAAAGAAGAGAAAGAAAGGAAGTGTGAATAGTAGAATTTGTCTCTTCGGACCTTTGTGGAGGAGAGTTGGTCAAGACTTGGGCCTCTTATTTTCTCTTTCTGGAAACCTCAACCTATTGTATTGGACGTTTAAATCATTCTAGCCCAATTTTCACATCTCACTCTTTATAAATTCATTGTTTAGGGACTACTTAGGCCGTCTCGTCCAGTTTGGGCCGGCTCACCAATCCGTGTCCTTACAATTGGCGTCGTCTGTGGGAAAGTTTGGATTGCTTAGAGTTTTAAACCTTCAATCATGGTAGGTTCGGGGACACACCAGTTGGAGTCCATGGCATCTCAGGTTGAAAATCGTACTCAGAAGGATCGGGAGAGAAGCGTGCATACCACCCATACTGGCGAGAGCCATTCTAAGGGCGGTGGCCGCATCTCTCGGGATGAACGGGAAAGAGCTATGTAGAAAAAGATTGACCGCCTGAAGAAGAGGCTGCGCCAGGAGCGAAGGAGACGAAGCCTTTTTGTCTCTGACCTCTCTTCTGACGATGAGAGGGATGACGAGTACAGACACTGGTCAAGGACACCTCCAAACGAAACCTTCTCTTACGAGCAGGACTACCATCGCAAACACAGGGGGAGCGGTTCATCCTCAAAGGGGCTGGAGAACGATGCTATGAGCAAGGCGCTAAATCGAATCGCCGAGTCTCCCTTCACACGTAGGGTCGAGGACGGACAACTTCTCAGGAGGTTCACCCAACCTACGTTCACCCTCTATAGTGGCCGCACAGACCCTGTTGAGCATGTTAGCCATTTCAGTCAGAAAATGGCAGTGTAGTCCAAGAATGAGTCCTTGATGTGCAAGGTATTCCCGTCTAGCTTGGGGCCTGTGGCAATGAGATGGTTCGATGGGTTGAGGGTGGGTTCCATCGACTCTTTCAGAGAGCTTACTCAGGCCTTTGGATCCCGCTTCATCACCTGCAGCAGAGTCCCTCGACCCCTGGATTCCCTATTATCCCTGTCCATGTGAGAGGAAGAGACCTTAAAGACGTACTCCGAGAGGTACTGGGAGGTGTTCAATGAGATAGAGGGTGATTTCGATGATGTGGCTGTCAGAACCTTCAAGGTCAGCCTGCCTGCCGAGCACGGTTTGAGGAAGTCTTTAACTAGAAAACCCGCTACCAACGTGCGTCAGCTCATGGACAGGATTGACAAGTATAAAAGAGTTGAAGAAGACCAGCAACAGGTGGGCAAAGGTAGGGCTATCCCTCAGGAGAGGAGGGATTTCAGGTCGGATCGATACAACAACAGTCGGCACCGCAAGGACTTTGGAATGGAATCTGGACCTCCACCAGCCCAAACTGTTAACACGCTATTCCGAGAACCCGTACATCAAATTTTTGAAAAAATCAAGGATGAGCCGTACTTTATGTGGCCAAGCAAAATGATCGGGGACCCAGCAAAGCGCAATCAGAGTCTGTATTGCTAGTACCACAAGGAGCGAGGCCACACTACTGAGCAATGTAGGAACTTATGGGGCCACCTGCAGCAGCTGACTTGAGATGGTAGGTTGAAGCAGTTCCTAACCCAATCTGGCGGGCAGGGGAACCAGATATTGTTGGGGGCTCAGGGCGGCGCATATTCTAGGCCCCCTCTGGGCACCATTCATGTCATCCTTGCCGCTATAGGCAGAACAGGATCCTGCCCTTCCCGGGTAATGTCGATAGCTGGTCCGGTTGCCGAGGCATCAGGTCGTGATCCCAAGAGGGTTAAATTGGAGACTCTTCCGACATTGAGCTTCTCGGATGAGGACAAGGCCGGAACTATACAACCACACGGCGATGCCTTAGTCGTAACCATCTGGATTGGCAGCTATGACGTGAGGAGAGTACTGGTGGACCAAGGCAACGGGGCCGAGATCATGTATCCAGACCTCTATAAGGGGCTTAACCTCAGGCAGGAGAACCGGACCAGTTATGACTTGCCACTGGTCGGCTTTGATGGAAAGGTTGTTGTCCCACGCGGGCAGATCAGACTGCCAGTCCAGGCTGGCTCGAAAGTGGTAGAGGTGGACTTTATCGTGGTGGATGCCTACTCCCCCTATACTGCCATCGTGGCGCGGCCCTAGCTTCACGCCCTAAGGGCCGTCTCGTCTACCCTCCAGCTCAAGGTCAAGTACCCATCCGGGGATAGGATTGAAGAGCTGGTCGGAAGTCAGTCAGTGGCCAGGCAGTGCTTGGTTGCTGCCATCACGCATCGTCCCGACCCAAAGCCCTTGGACTTTGCTGACGGGGGATTATAGCAATTAGAGCTCAAAGCCTCCATCTCGGATGGCGGGGCTAGCGACGTGGAGTGCGAAGGGTTGGAGAAGGTCATCATCGTGGACGATCCCGAAAGGTTTTTCCAGGTCGGCGTTCAGTTACCCCCTTAGGAGAGGGACCAACTGGTGCAACTTTTGAAGTGAAACATCGACGTATTTGCCTGGAATGCTTACGAGGCTCCAGGAATAGATCCGAACTTCATCTGCCACCATCTGAACGTCCATCCTTCTGTCACCCTTAAGAAGCAGTCCCCTCGGCGTTCTTTGAGGGAGCACTCCGACGCTGTCCGGGACGAAGTGGCCAAACTCAAACAGGTTGTGGCTATTAAAGAGGTGTTCTACCCCGACTGGCTGGCGAACACCGTGGTGGTAAAGAAAAAAACTGGCAACTGGCGGGTGTGCATGAATTACTCAGACCTTAACAAGGCCTGCCCGAAGGACCCTTTCCCTATGCCTCGGATTGATTAGTTAGTCGATGCGACTGTGGGACATCCTCGGATGAGCTTTTTGGACACCTTCCAAGGCTACCATCAAATACCTCTGGCCGTGGAAGACCAAGAGAAAACGGCATTTGTCATTCCCGTTGGGAACTACCATTACAAGGTAATGTAGTTTGGGTTTAAAAATGCGGGGTCCACTTACCAAAGGATGATGACGCGGATGTTCGAACCGCAGCTAGGAAAAAACATCGAAACCTACATTGACGACATGGTGGTTAAGAGCGGAAAGGAGGCCGAGCACGTAGATGACCTCGAAAGCAACTTCGAAATTTTGAGACAACATAGGCTTCGACTCAACGCCTCCAAATGTTCCTTTGGCGTAGGGTCCAGGAAGTTCTTGGGATACATGGTCACCCATTGAGGGATTGAGGTCGACCCGAACCAAGTCAAGGCCATTAGTAACTTGCAGCCACCTCGGAATCCTAAGGAAGTGCAGAGATTGACAGGAATGACCGCGACCTTGAATCGATTCATATCCTGGTTTGCAGATAGGTGTAGACCCTTCTTCCAGTTGTTGAATAAGTGGAAGGGTTTCGAGTGGACAGAAGAGTGTGCTTTGGCATTCAAGCAATTAAAGGAGCACCTTGCTCGGCCACCTATCATGTCGAAACCTGAGGCAGACGAGGTCCTGTTCGCCTACATCGCGGCCACCACCCATGCCGTGAGCTTAATGCTAGTAAGAGATGATAACGGCATACAGAAGCCCGTTTATTACATGAGCAAATCCTTGCACGAGGCCGAGGTTAGATATTTGCCATAAGAGAAGGCTGTCCTGGCGATAGTACATGCCACGCGCAAACTTCCTCATTACTTTCAGTCTCATACCGTCGTCGTCCTGACCCGACTGCTGCTCAGGGCGTTGCTTAGAAGTGCGGATTATATTAGAAGGGTTGCCAAGTGAGGAACAAGGCTGGGGGCCTATGACATCAAATACATGCCACGCACTTCGGTGAAAGGGCAGGTCCTAGCCGACTTTCTGGCTGAATTCGCCAAGGCCCCCGTAGAAGAAAGCACAGGGAGGCAGGGCACAGATGAAGGTTCAGTTGGGGTGATGTCCATGAATGGGGCTTCACGGTGGAGGATCTTTGTCGACGGTGCTTCGAATCTTCGAGGATCCGGAGTAGGGCTGGTCTTGATCTTTCCCGAGAACATCATAATTGAGAAGTCGTTAAGGCTTGGGTTCTCGGCCACAAAAAACGAAACAGAATATGAGGCCTTACTGGTAGGAATGTCCATGGCCTAAAAGCTACAAGCAAAGGCCGTGGACGTATTCTCGGACTCCAGGTTCGTTGTGGGTCAGGTCCGAGGGGAATTGGAAGCTCGGGATCCAAGAATGCAGGAATACCAGTGCCGGGTCAAACAGTTACAATCCGGATTTGAATCCTTCAATTTAACGCAGATTCCCAAGAGTGGGAATACGCATGCAGATTCTCTCGCGACGCTGGCAACCTCCTCAGCGCAAAGCCTGCCGAGGATAATCCTTGTCGAAGACCTCATAAAACCTTTTACGTCAAGAAGGGAAGTGTTGTCCGTCCATCAGGCAAGGGCAACTCCTAGCTGGATGGATCCTATCGTTCAGTTCCTCAGAGACGACACCCTACCGGAAAACAAGTTGGAGGCGGACAAGATTTGGAGAAAGGCTCCTTGTTTTTGCCTGTCCGAGGACCAAAAGTTATACAAAAGATTTTTTTCAGGGCCATATCTGTTGTGTGTGCATCCCGAGGCTGTTGAAATCCTTTTGGAGGAGCTACACGAGGGCATCTACGAAAGCCACACGGGGGGAAGATCCTTGTCCCATCGAGCTCTCACTCAGGGGTACTGGTGGCCCAACATGCACAGAGAAGCCTTGGAATATGTAAAAAAGTGTGATCAATGCCAAAGGTTTGCTCTGAACATTCACCAACCGGGTGGACAACTCAACCCCCTATCCAGCCCTTGGCCTTTTGCCCAGTGGGGTCTGGACATCGTGGGGCCCTTCCCGAAAGCGGCAGGAAACAAGAGGTATCTCCTAGTTGGCACAGATTATTTCACCAAGTGGGTTGAGGCAGAGCCACTGGCCAACATCCGGGATGTAGACGTGAAGAAGTTTATTTGGAAGAATATCGTCACCCGGTTTGGAGTCCCCCATACACTCATCTCGGACAATGGACTCCAATTTGATAGCAAATCCTTCCAGAGATACTGCTGTGGGCTAGGGATAACCAACCGATACTCCACCCTAGCCTATCCCCAGGGAAACGGGCAGGCCGAGGTTGTGAATAAGGTCATAGTGAACGGGTTGAAGAAAAGGCTGGATGATTTCAAGGGAAGATGGGTCGAGGAGCTGCCGCATGTCCTATGGACGTACCAGACTACTCCTTGGAAATCCACTAGCGAAACCCCTTTTTCACTAACGTACGGCGCCGAGGCGGTGATACCACTGGAGGCTGACTTCCCTACTCTGAGGACGAGCTCATTCACTCCGGGCAGCAGCGATGGCTTGCTAGAGAGAAGTTTGGACCTAATTAAAGAGCGAAGAGAAAGCGCCATGGTCCAATTGGCCTACTACCAACATAAACTCAAACGCGGGTATGACGCTAACGTCAAGTTGAGGCCTTTGGCGCAGGGTGACCTTGTACTAAGAAAGGTGGTCGGATTCGCAAAGAATCTAGCCTGGGGAAAGCTAGGACCGAACTGGGAGGGGCCGTACCGGATTACCTCGGTGGCTGGAATAGGGGCTTACTACTTGGAAGACTTAGAAAATAAGACAATATTGCACCCTTGGAATGTAAACAACCTGAAAAGGTACTATTATTAATAAGAATGTGCTTTTGTCATACTTTCGGGTTTATTATTTTATGGGTGATGTTCAATTGCTCTAGAGATTGTAAGAATCAGCTAAACCTCGGTTATGCGCAAATCGTTCACATAGTTTATCTTTAAGTATTAAACAAATCCTAAGTTACGCCGGGTCCTCGGACCATCTGCTTTGAAAAAATTAACAGTTCACATAATTTATCCTAAGTGTTAAACAGATCCTAAGCTACGCCGGGTCCTCGGACCATCTGCTTTGAAAAAATTAGCACTTCACATAATTTATCCTAAGTGTTAAACAGATCCTAAGCTACGCCGGGTCCTCGGACCATCTGCTTTGGAAAAATTAGCACTTCACATAATTTATCCTAAGTGTTAAACAGATCCTAAGCTACGCCGGGTCCTCGGACCATCTGCTTTGGAAAAATTAACACTTCACATAATTTATTCTAAGTGTTAAACAGATCCTAAGCTACGCCGGGTCCTCGGACCATTGGCTTTGAAAAATTAACACTAAGCCTAATTTATTTTTAAGTGTTAAATAGATCCTAAGCTACGCCGGGTCCTCGGACCATCTGCTTTAAAAAAATATGGCAAAATTCAATTCAATTAGAAACATTAAAATATGGAATGTAAAGGATGAACACACGGGCAAAAGGAAGGAAGAAATTTTCATTCATCAAAGCACACATTACATCCCTTTTCGAAATAACGTGCATATACCACTAAGCTGAAAATAGAGAATGAAGCTACAAAAATAAAAAGTAAGAAAACCTTAGGTTCTAAGCCTTGTCCTTGAGGGCAGAGGGGTCTTCTTCTTGGGCCGGCTGAGTAGCGAAGACTTCCTTAGCCTTGGGATCATCTTCCTTTACCTTGGCCTCTATCTCCTTTGCCTCGGCAGCAACTCCTCGGGCCCCAAGGTCGGCCTCGCTAGCCTCAGCATCCTTGGCCTCCTCGGCGACAGTGACTTCTGGGAGATCGGCATTTAGAACTTCGCAGATGTTGGGATGATAGTAGATGTTCTCAGAATGCCTCAGGGCCGAGTCGGCGGGGATTCCAGCAGCATTGTGAGCTTTGTCCCAATTCATGCTGCAGAACTCCCTACACGCCTCGGCCAGCTCCTCAGTCAGCCTGGCCTGCGTCTCTTTAACCCCAAGCTGATATGACGCTTGTTTTTCGGCCTCAGACGCTTCCTTGGCGAGTTGAGTGGCCTCCTTCGCCTTTTGCAGCTGCGCCTTCAGATCAAGCACAAGCTGCCTAGATGTAGCCGAGTCCAGCTCTGTCTTGTAAAGCAGCTTGCGTTGATCCTCAGCCTGCGCCTCGGCGCTCTTCAACCTCGCCTCTGCGCTTTTTCTCTCCTTCTCCTCGTTCACCAGCTTAGCATGGAGCTCCTTGTTCTCGGCTTGGGCAGTTCCCAGGGCTTTCTCGGCGTCGCGATGAAGAAGAATTTCGTTCTTCACCTCGCCACGAGCCTCCTTCACCCACTCCTCGGCCACGAAGACCTCCTGGATGATCTGCACAAAAATGATGCAACCACGTTAGCAAAGTATGAATGGAGAAAAATTGACGCAAGTAGAGAGTAAGGAGTTTGAAGCTCACCATTGCGAGGTCCCTCTTCAAGCACAGGAAGAGGTCCTGCTGTCTCAGGTTCCTCACGACCTCTATATCTTTGGGCAGCAAAAGCGGCTGTTCTAGCGCCTCTGCCACATAAGCAGCCTGGCCCTTGCGGTACTCTCGGACCGAGGCGTCCTAGGGCACGGCCGCCCCATCTACCTCCAGCCGAGGGGCCAAGACCAGCGATGCTATGCGCACGTTAGCTCGGTTGTTGTCTTCTCGGCTGTCCACGGAGGAGGACCTCTTGTCCCGTGCCTTCTTAGTCGTCCTCTGTTGCTTGGCCCCCTTTTGCTGACCAACCTTCCCCTCTTCGAGGTCCACGATTGGCCTCTTCTTCTTTAAGTCCAGGCACGGTGTCAGACCAAGGCCGACCGGAGGAGGAGGAGGAGGAGGAGGGGGAAGAGTAGGAGGAACCTTGGGTTTGGGGGCTCCTTTTGAAGTCCCTCCCTTCGTCCTTCCGGCCAGCAGCTCCTTGAGGCCCTTGCCCTTCTGGATGAAGGCCATCTCTTCCTCGGAAGTGCTGTCCAAGTAGGTCACCACAACCGCGGGGGCGTGCACACTTGAACGGTCGTCGGCCTCGGCCTGAGGATCAGAAGCTTGGACTAGCTCTGGTGCCGGGCCCTCCTCCTCTTCAAATTGGAATCGGTCTATCTCCTCGTCAAGAGACAGACGGGATGAGCTGGTTTCCTCCTCAACTACGCCCGACGCCGCTGGCAGAAGCCGTTGCAATGAAACCACGAACTGAGGGGCGTCCTGGCAGACCGGCAGCACAGCCGGGGGAAGGTTGTTTTGAGGTAGGAAGTCCGGACGAGATACGTCAACCCGGCGTATCTGAGGTTCACATTTTCTAATGCTGTAGCCGATTTCCTGAAACACTTTGGAAATGGGCTCGAAGCCTAAGATGAGATGGACTGCGCGCAGCTGACTGTCCTTGTTGACAAAGATCTCTGATATGAGGAGGAAGTTGAGTGCTGGGACGTTGCTTAGGCTGAGCCGAGGAGCCACGTGATTCTTATCTGCAAACATACCAGATAAAGGGGAATAATTAGTAAGGGGGAGCCGGAAGCCAACATCAATGGAGAGAAAGAAATAAAAGGGAAAATGACTCAGCAAGGGGTAGAAAAGGGGGCACTCTTTCTAAGTCATCTAACTCTAAGGCATCCCACCTGGCTCTCCCTCTCGGACGGGGTGAACGCCATCGTGCCACACTCTTGAGGCTATCAGGTAGTCGTCCTTTATGCCTTGCTTGATTTAGGGAGGCCTGAAATCAGTCTGACCACGTTCGAGCGGGACTTAAGGTAATATCCTCCCTTGGCTTGGGAGTGGAACTCGTACATGTGTACCACGTCGTGCCACGTGAGCCCCAAACCCAGATGCTCGTTCAAGGCATCTACGCACCCTAGGATTCTAAAAACATTGGGTGCGCACTGTGCGGGGCAGAGCCTGTGGTTGAAGAGGTAGTCCCGCGTTATTTGTCCCATGGGGAGTGTCATCCCTCCTTCAATGAAGGCTATCATCGGGATGACCACCTCCCCCTCCCTCCTATCGAGATCTATCCTATCCGGGTCGCAGTACCGCAGGGCTACCCCCTGCGGAATCTGGTATTTATCTTTGAAGAGCTCTATCTTCGCCGGGGAATCTACCAGGTACTTAAACCTACCCATGAGGGACGAGCCAGAAGGGAGCAGCAAAAAAAAGGAAGAAGGGAGGAAGTCTTTTCCTTCTTTGAAAGGTCGAGAAGGACAACCGAGGAGAAAAAAAAAAAAAAAAAAAAACTAAAAGACTTGACAACTTACTAACACTAATGAGTAATGGTCTTTGAGATCCTTAAAGCTACAGTTGAGAAATTGAAAGGGAAGTGAAGAACGTTCGAGTTTTTCAGGTTCTTAAACTCTTTGAAGCTCTGAAGAATTTGAAGGCTGAAGAAATGGGGAAAATAATCCCCACGGGGACATTATATAGGGGAGTGAAATGAGTGGAAGTTACCCCGCTTGAAATTCTTGGAGCAATGTGCACCATAAGATCAACGTCTCACCCTTAGATAAGGGGGACAAAGCGCCGCCTGGAGCAATCAATATCGCTTTGCGAGTTCCGAGGCGTTATCATTCCCCACGAAGTGCGCGCAACGTCTAATTGGCACGTGCTAGCAAGGGGGTCAACTGACGTGTCCCTTGTAAGTCAAAACTCCACCTTTTCTCTTAGGATAAAAGAGAAAATCGGGAGTTTTGAGGGGCTATTGTGGGGACAGGGGCCCAAGACCATGCATCAGGCCATGAAGAGGCTGAGAACCCCAAGATCATGTGGTGGGCCTCGTAGGATTGAAGGCCCATAATGGTGTGCTGAGCCCCCGACCATGTCCGACGGCGTGGTGTGGTCCGAGGAGGAGAAATGAACTTGGAGTAGGAGAGGTGGTCCCAGATTGCGGTTTGTTACGTTTGGAGTAGGAGAGGTGGTCCGAGGAGTGACTTCAGCTTTGGGAAGATGGGAATCCTAAAAAATACCCAAAGTAAGGCTGCCACCACTGCATTAATTATGCTACACCAACTCTTCTGACCGCATTTATGTGGAGAAGACCCATAAATAGTGCAACTTTGGCCACCGTGACTCACAGTAGGCAAAAAAGGACACATGATGGGATATGCACTCAAGTGAAGAACCAAATGGATGATAAGTGTAAGGTGGAGATGGTCTAGAGGGAGCTATATAATGTGAAGGAATTCCCCTCTAGAAGAGGAGGCACTTTTTTTTGTAAAGAAGAGAAAGAAAGGAAGTGTGAATAGTAGAATTTGTCTCCTAGAACCTTTGTGGAGGAGAGTTGGTCAAGACTTGTGCCTCTTATTTTCTCTTTCTGGAAACCTCAACCTATTGTATTGGACGTTTAAATCATTCTATCCCAATTTTCGCATCTCACTCTCTATAAATTCATTGTTTAGGAACTACTTGGGCCGTCTCGTCCAGTTTGGGCTGGCTCACTAATCCATGTCCTTACACACACACACACACACACACACACACACACACACACACACACACACACACACACACATATATAACCGAAACCTCTGAAACTTTCACAATTTTTCACATTAGCACAATATTTAATAAAATTATCATTTTATTTAAATAAAATTATTTTTGTTTAATCCAAATTTAACAAGGAGTGAAACTCTATTTCTCTAAAAAGTCCAACATATACTCAAATTCATCATTGCCATTTTTTAAAAAAAAAATTATTTTTGTTTAATCTAAATTTAACAGGGAGTGAAACTCTATCTCTCTAATAAATCCAATTTACATCATAACTCATAGTGTACTATTAGCTCATAACTCATAGTATGGACTGTTTCCCCTCTAAGTCCCCCTCAGGGGGATTGAGAGTAGTTGAGCTCCTTAGTTTACTAATAGTTTGGTTAAGGAGTGAAGCTCCTAACTCTTTACTAGCTTGCTTTCCTTCGCTTGTCCATGTGAGTGCATTTGTGCCTCATATTGATAAGTCACTTCACTCCCTTGAAAGCCTATTCACAGGAGTTAAGCATTGACTTCTACCTTTAACTCATTTCTTTATATTAGCGTAGTTCCTGAGGGCACATCCCCCAGGGACCCCCTAGTTACATTCCTTGTTCACTACTTGCTTTCACTACCATTAGGTGAAAGAAGCATAAGGATAGAAACGGTAGTTCGGGCCTCATGTTGATGAGTCCTTTCACTTCCTAATGTCATAAGTGACTATTGAGCCTTCAAGTGACACTCTTTAAGAAACTAGAGGGATGTTCTTACAGGAATCATAATCACAATAAGTGGTCATCTCCTTGTATTGCACTTGAAGACAAGGACGACAATAGTTGTCCAAAGATGCTATAGGATTCATGTAGCCCTTTTGATAGGTAGGGGATGAGGAACCTTCCTGTTACGTTGCTGTAAACATTGGACGTGTTTGGTGCTTAGGACGGGGAGTGGTGACCCCTATCAAGCTTAAGTCCCATTCACATGTTGTTTTTGTAATCACACTATTAAGCGGAATAATTATTTATTGATTACATATGAGGAAGCTCAGGCGTGTATTAGTTAAACTTAATTGGAAATTTTTTTTTGTTAAATAAGGTATCTACGATCGAATTATGTCTATGCAAAAACAAAACCAATATTGAATCTTTAGTTTTATTATAAAGAATAATTATTATGGAGCGAACATCATAGATTTAAATCTTATTGTATCATAAAATTAAATAAAAGATCACTATGCATTTTAAAAAAATGATCATTACTTAAGTTTGCTAACCATATGTGTCATATGTTTAACAAGTACTAATCTATATATATAATAATAGGTGAAGCAGAGAGAAACTCAAATAGAATTACAAATTAGAGTTTCAATTTTGTGCTATGTGTCTAGATTTGGATTCTCAATTTTGCGTCACTTGTCCTAATCAACACTAAAAAAAAAAAAAAAAAAAAAAAAATCTAATTAGATTATAAATTGGACTTCAATTTTGTGTCATATATTTTATCTAAATTTTCTAATTTTTGTGCCCAAATAAATGATGCATTAACATTTAACACGGAAGTCAAGAAAACCATAATGATAATACTCATTGGCTTAAGTAAGAACATCTCACCTGCACACTACCAGAACCAAGGAGTCTAATGAGAAAGACTATAAAAGTAAAACATCATCTCTTCCTAATGTCATATCGTCATGCCATGTCTCCTCCTTCTCTCTCAACCTCTACCAACTAGATCCACACACTACTCTCTCCTCCTCCTTTCAGAATTCTAAGAGTAAGGCCGGGTTCAAACACAATGTTCAATCTCACTTTTCCTTACTTCACACTCTCATACATTACCGCTTCATTAGCGCCTCCAAGAAGATTCCAAGCTCAATGTGGAAGCTGAATCTACCAAAATGAATATCTTATCATCACAATTGTTAATATTTTTTTGCGTACGTATGGACTACATGCTAGTTACCTATTAATATATGATCATAGGGTGAAATATCCAACTGAGAACTCCAAATTTAGTCAACTCCCCAAGTGTAGCCCGGCCTGAAGCCAAATCTTTTCTGTTCCTTGACCTAAGTTGAAAAATGGGTCAAACTCTTCTAACTAAAAAAAAAAAGAAAAAAAAAAAAAAAGAAGAAGCTTTCCAAGCTCTTTCACAGTGAACAACTGAACATTAACCTCCTAATCATAACTATGCTCCCCAGAAGCAACATACATTGGAGCTACTAACTAATACTACATAGTTACTATAATTTAGCACTCATATGGTCTAACTCCAAAAACGGATGGGACAATGATCAAAGACCAAAATGTTAATTAAACCTAGTTATTCCTTATGGTTGAGTGTTCCTTTACAATGTCTAGCACATTATAGCTAACGTGCCCAAATTTTTTTTTTTTTTTTTTTTTTGCCAACGATCAACGCGCATTCTTCGTTCACATCAGCCAAATAGCCTAGCCTCGGCAGTCCCAAAACCGACGGGGCCACGTGCCACGTGCAGGAGAAACCTTTTTATTTTTTGGTACTGTATGGGCTGAAGTATTTTTGAAGCGCGATCCTGCGTAGGCTTTTTTTTTTTTTTTTAAAATTTTATTTTAGTAGTCTTATTTAATATCTTGTAGCAAAATAGAAATTTGTGTTTTTATTTTATATATATAATTTTTATTTTGAGGATTTAATTTATAAGTTGATAAAGTAATTTGAAAATTAATAAGAGAATTTAAAAAAAAAAAAAGTGACCTTATTTTTTAGATAATATTTTAGTGGGAGTTAGAGTTATATTTTTACCAAGAGTTAGGGATATAGGAGTATTTTTAAACTAAAAAAAAAAAATGAAAAATCCAAACAGGAGAAACCTTTTAAATAATAGAATAGATTATATAGGGTATTAGTAATGATTTTATATATAATATATATAATTATATATAACAGCCCTTATTTGCGTTGCTATATATATGCATAGATATTCGAAGTTTCTAACTTAATTCTGAGTTTGAGACTTCAAACATTCATCAAAAAGTTTGAGACTTCAAACATTCATCAAAAAGTTTGAGACTTCCTACGTGTTTCTCAGTCTGAGATTTTTTACATTCACCAAACATTCATCAAAAAGTTTGAGACTTCCTACGTACGTGTTTATAGAAAAGGGAAAGAAAGTTCTTTGATTTCTTGAAACAATGGAGATGGTGGGGTTTCGATATGATCCTACAGATGATGAATTGATGAAGATTTTAATGGAGAAGGTCAACGATGCTGAACAACACACTCACCTAAATCATCATTTTATTGTGAATGATTGTGAGATATATGGCAAAATTCCTCCGTGGGAAATATATGATTCTCATACCCGCTATCATTTACACACTTTCCACCGCAAGCTCTACTTCTTCACCGACCTCAAAACAACAACCAGCAATCGTGTGTGCAGGGCTGCCGCTTGCGGAACCTGGCTTGAAAAAAGCAAGCCCAAAAGACTATGATTCTCAGGGCGATGTTATTGGGATCGACAGGATGCTCTCTTTTTAAGGCCAAGGATCTCCATTCGGGCAAATTCAATAAAACTAATTGGATAATGCACGAGTTCTCCTGGCAAATCAGGAATTTGGAGGAATCAACACAGTCCTCTGTGTCATCTATAAGCTAAATAAAGGGGGTCAGATTGTGAGGAGGCCAACGGAAGAGGTCTCAAAAGAGCTTTTTCTTCTGCTGCTGCTGACGAAGAGTTCTCATGCTTCAATACAACTGCTGCTACTGTGATTTCACTTGAGCCTGAGCCTGAGCCTGAGATGCCTAGTGCTGATGATGAAGAGTTCGCTGCATGGATTTCTGGATATTTTTCTTCTACTGCCGTTGTCGCTGAAGAGGCCTCAACCTTTAATACAACTGGTGTGATGTCACATGGACAAGAAGATGCCCAAGCCCAAGAACACAAAAAAAGACGGTTGGTTGCTGTTGCTGATGCTTTTACGAATGAAGAGTTTGCTGCATGGATAGCTGATCCCACATTCCCAGATGAACCATTGAGTCAAATATTTTCTGATCTACCACTCCTGGTTGAAGTATGCAGTCAATCCAAATCAGACTCTGTTGCTGATGCTGATATTAATGCATTATGGCTTGTTTGGAAGTTTAGAGAGGGAGGAGAGTAGAGGGAAGGAGAGTAGTGGGGAGGAGAGTAGAGGGGAATGATTCCCCTCTACATTGTTTGGATGTTTTTAAAATTAGGGAGGGGAAATGGGGTAATTAGCTCTTTAGAAAGAGTAATTTTGTTAATTTAGAAAGGGTAAATTAGGAAATTCATTTGGCCAATAACTTATCTACTCCACTCTCCCTCCAAATCTCTCCAATTTGGAGGAATTAAAAATGAGGGGTTGGAGGTAGTTAAAATCCCTCCAAACCCCTCCAAATTCCTCTCCCTCCTTCCTTAAAAAACTTCCAAATAAGGTAATTGAATTACTCTCCCTCCCTCTACTCTACTCTCCCTCCTTTTTTTAACTCTCAAACAAGCTATTAATTACTTCATTAATTTCTGATCCGACACAGCCCGATGAAACATGGAGTAAAATCTTTTGTATATGAGAATTCTTTATCTTAAGCACAGATTTTTTGTTCTTAAGAATTGAAGGATTGTACAAAAACTTGTTTTGATGGTGAAGGAGCTATTTGTCAACTCAAAGTTATGAACTTCTTATGCTTTCTTCTCTTATTTGCAATCTTTATGTTTTGATATATAAATATGTTGTGAAGGTTTAGATATAGTGTGACTCTATTATTTCTTGGTTTCATTTATCAAATTTTTTTTCTTTCTCTTTCCCTCTTAGCAATACTTGGATGCTATTGGTTAGTTTTTTTTTTTCAATGATTGATTTTAAGGTGCAATTCCAATTTCCCTTGTAACTAAAGATGATTTTTGGTCACTCTAAGCACCTTGTCAATTGAATGAATACATATGAAATAGCTTGAAATTTCTTCTTTGATTAATGAGTTTTATGTCAAATTTTTTTTTTATAATGTTATTATTTATAAAATTTCAATTCAACATATGTGGATATTTGTTTATATTTAAGATTTTCTTTCTATCTTATTCTTTTGTTATATTTAGAATTGATTTTCTTTGAGTATCTGGGTTAATCTCCATATTTATATTGACATTGTTTTCGTAAGTTTGGTTTTTAGGTTAAAATTTCTATTAATTATTTTTTTGAAGAAAAATTAAAACTGCAACCTATGTCTTCTAACCTAAGGAACGATAAATTTTTATTTGGTATGTGTGGGGACTATTTTTGCCGGTCCTCGGCAAGGCCATGGGCGCAGTACCGAGGAGGCTCAGATGTCCCACATCGAAGAGAGCTTCCCCCACTTTCAACCTTATAAACTGTAAAGTGAAGGAAGTAGTGTACCATCATATTTTCATATTCGAATACCGAAATACGATGGTACACTACTTCCTTCGCTTCACAGCTTATATGGTTGAAAGTGGGGGAAGCTCTCTTCGATGTGGGACATTTGAGCTTCCTCGGTACTGCGCCCATGGCCTTGCCGAGGACCGACAACATGAGCCTCCTCGGCACTGAGCTCATGGCCTTGCCGAGGACCGGCAAAAATAGTCCCCACAGTATGTTATATCTATTAATTATTTTTTTTTGAAGAAAAATTAAAGCTGCAACCTATGTCTTCTAACCTAGGGAACTATAAATTTTTATTTGGTATGTTATATATAAATTTGTTGAATTTGGTTTGATTTTGAAGTAGAATTTGAAGATTCTATAAATCTTGAAGTTTTAAGTCTTGGAGTTTTTGGTATTTGCGTCATAGTAGGTTGATCTTAATCCTTCACCTTAAATGCTTTTTATTTAAGTTCATTTGATTTTTTGTTTTCCTATTTAAAGCTATGATTTTTGGTTGATTATTTATTTGTTTAAATTAATTTCAATTAATTATTTGTTTGGATTCAACATAAAAGATAATAGAATTAAGTATTATAATTTTGATATATTGTTTCATGTTTTGAATAGTCTATATTGTTATTACTACGAAAAAATCATATTGCTACTCAAATTTGAAACTTGGTGTGTCTTTCTTACATTATGATATTTGTTTATATATTTGTAGTTTATATTAGTTTTGGGTGTATGTATATATATAACTATTGAGAGTTTTGCTTTATTAATTTAAGAATTCTAAATTACTTTGTAGGTTTCGGTAACTATGCATTTACAACTCAATAACGTTTAATGTTAGACAACACTTCTAAACTATGAAAAAATATAGAACTTAAATATTTCTTCATTTTTTTTTATTTATAAAAAATACTATCTAGCAAAATGTCTATTTACTTATTGTTGGATTTTTTTTTTCAAAGTCAATAGTTTTTCTGTCGCACGGATTAGTGACTAGTGTTATTAAGAGTGTAAGGTTATTATTCCATTTTCATTGTAGGCTAATTATATTATATATGAACAAGTAAACAAGGGCGATGGAGCCTAGCATCATGAAGTGTCATCCATGTTTGATATTGGAAGCTTCCTCATCTTGTTTTTTTTAATATATATTTTTATTTTCCTGAGTCCTCATCTAGATCATTAATCTTAACGATTCTTTTTCATCATTTACGGGTTCGTCTACCGTGCAGCATTCAACAAAGGCGAAAGAAAAAGAGGGCCTCCCAGTGCTTGACTTGTTGGATTCATGAGCACAAGGCTGACCTGGTGAGAGGCTCTTGACTTTGTCTGGCCAGCACTTGTTCGTTGTTCCTTCTTCCTTGGTTTTTTTTTTTTTCGTTAATGATCTTCTATTAACATTAAATAGGGGAAACATGCATGAGGATAGTCTACCTTACAAGCAGAGACAAGTTCTGCAGGCAGATTATCGTCATTGAAATAAAAAGAAATGTTGCAGCGTATAGCTTTGCTGTGGTATGAACCATAGAGTTGCATGCCTGCTTAACCCAACAAAAATTAAAACAAAGGCAGAACTCAGATATACTAATAATATTACAAATGGTGTTACTCTTATGGACCAATTAGATGGGAGGTCTCTGGAAATTAAGGGCTCAAAAAAAACTTTAGGGTCACCGTCAAAAATGACATAGCTCCATTACTTGCTAGTAGCAATTTGAACCGGTCACAAGAGTGCTGCAGCTTAAGCTTGGAGAGGGGAGCACTTTCCATGCAATTTAGCCCAAACCTTCATAATCTTACAATTAGAGTCTCTAGCTACGACAGCTATGGCGATGATTGAGTCAAAGACCGATGATCTTGAGATACTATTAGAATCCTTGCTTTCCATCTTCATATTCTTACTACAAATGGTTAAATTTAAAAAAATATAAATGTGGCTTAATAGGTACTCTTATGATATTTGTTAATAAACCATTTAAAGAAAGTTTTATTATTATTTTTATAAAAAATATAAAAAACTGCTCAAAAAATCAATTACATTTTTTTTTTCTCTCATAAAATATTTTTAAAAATATTTTCTATATCTCAATATCCTTAATTAGGGCATCGATTAACTTTTCCCAATAAAAAATAATAGTATACTTTGAATTTTAAGTGAGGATTTAAAAACATTGACCATGATTGGCATAGGCTCCCCAAACCTAAATTTGACTTTTATTTTCTGTATTTTTCTTTGGCCACAAAATCATATTTCAACAAAAGCAAACTTTTTTCGCACCTTCTTCCTAGTTGTGTAAAATTGACTTCACTGGATAACTAAAGACTAACTCCCAGTTTTCTCACTTTGAACTAGTAAGTGTAAGGAATTAAAAAGAAATATTCCTTGAACCTTAAATAAAATTACTTTAGTGGACATACATTTTGAAATAGTCATAACTGGAAATTATATATACAGACTGATAAAACTTATCATAACAACAAAGGGCGAATAAAAATATTACTAGTTGCTCTCTCTCTCTCTCTCTCTCTCTCTCTCTCTCTCTCTCTCTCTCTCTCTCTCTATATATATATATATATATATATATATATATAAACTCTCTCTTTCAATCCTTGACACAAGCATTGGAATATTGGTACATTGTTATTTCTTGAGGAAAATGGCTAGTCCTCCTCTTCCAACTCCAAAGAGCTGGTTCAGATATTTCCAATATGAGGAAGGAAGGGACTCGCCAAACGATGCGCGAAACGCGCGTTCTCTTAGTAGTTGTCACACTCATTGCTGCAGTGACCTTTCAAGCTGGGGTTAACCCCCCTGGAGGGGTTTGGCAAGATGATAAATATGGTCCAAATGGACACAAAGCAGGGAGAGCAATTTATGCGTCTCAAAAACAAGCCTACTATATTTTCTTGTTTTCTAACACCTTGGCTCTTTCAACATCGGTTCTTGTCATTATGTCTCTCACATATAGGTTCCCTTTCCATTTGGAAGTATGTTTGGCCACAGCTTCAATGCTTGTTACTTATGCGTCTGCGGTATTTGCTGTCACGCCTGATGAATCTTTTAGATTTCGGTACATCTTAATAGCTTCTCTTGGGCCTTTTGCTTTACGATGTTTGATTCAAATAGTCAAAAAGTATAGAAGTTTGAGTTCCAACTAGTTAAGAAATCTTCTATCATTTGCCACTTTCTTTGTTATTATGATAACCTGTCGAGGTACAGCTGCTCTAGCTATATACATGCATGTTGGGGCCTGTCTGATCAGCTTTTTCAATGTGTTTTATTTTTCCCTCCATGTTTAATTGTAACTTTTATGGGTTTTTCACTTTAAAAAGTTCATCATCATATTAATTCAAATCAGATAAAAATAAAATTTGATCATTTTTATAATGACTTAAACCACTTGAAAATAAAAATAAAACCACTTTCACTACAAAAAAAAAAGACTTTAGGCCGCGTTTGAAAAACGCGGCCTAAAGTCCTAAAAACGCGGCCTAAGGCTATGGCCGCGTTTTTTTAGGCCGCGTTTTTAAATGCGGCCTAAACCCCGCGACTATAGGCATCCGGGGTCTATGGCCGCACTTTTAAAAATGCGGCCTAAGACCAAGGTCTATGGCCGCGTTTAAAACGCGGCCTAAGACCAAGATCAATGGCCGCGTTCTAAACGTGGCCTAAGACCAGTCCACCTTAGGCCACGCTAAAAACGCGGCTACTGCCAAAAATATTTAAAAAAAAATAATTCTGAAAAAGCAATAAATTTATTTAAATTTATTGCTTTTTCAGAATTATTTTCGTTGAAAAATAATTCTGAATTTTTTTTGTTTTCTGGAAAAAAAACTAATAACACAGCAATTTTAACAAAAATTTGAAATCAATTTGAATCAAACAAACACATAACCCAGCAAAAAATTAAAACACAGCAAATTTGATCATAAACAAGAACAAGAACAAGAAAATTAAAACACAGCAAATTAAAACATAGCAAACAATTTGAACACAAACACATTACATACTTAAACAAACACAAACCTAGCAAAAAATTTGAACACAAACAGCAGCACATGATTCAAAATTGAAACACTGAAAATCCTAAACAACTAAATCCAATCAACTAAATCCAACAATAATATAACTAATACACAACCAAATTATCACAACCCACAAAAACTCAAAACTCAAATTCAAAGAATACCCAGAAAAAACAGAAATGGGAAACAAGCATGGAGTAGCTGCTGTGGCCGGAGATGGAGATCGGAGATGGCTATCGGAGATCGGAGATCCTCGATCTCTGATCTGATCGGAGATGGAGGCCCAAGCCTCGATCTCCGATCGGATCGGAGATCGAGCTCCAAGGGTCGATCTCCGATCCGATCGGAGATCGCGCTCCAAGGGTCGATCTCCGATCGGATCGGCGATCGCGCTCCAAGGGTCGATCTCCGATCCGATCGGCGATCGCGCTCCAAGGCTCGATCGGAGATCAGATCGAAGCTAAACTAGTGTGTGCATGGGGGACTCGGTGATGGAGATGAGGGTGATGAGGACTCTTGGAGCTCTGGAGGGTGATGTGTGAGGGTGATGAAATCACTTGGGATCAGATCAGATTGATATAGGTAGAGGGATTCAAAACCTAAAGCCGCGTGTCTAACACGCGGCTTTAGGCAAAATTGGGGCCGCGTTTAGAATAACTGAAGCCGCGTTTTGCAAACGCGGCTTCAGAAAATTGCTTGAGGCCGCGTTTTGAAACGCGGCCTCAGGCTTTTTTTTTGGGCCGTGTTTCAAAAAACGCGGCCTCAAGCTTGTGTCTGGGCCGCGTTTGCAAAAACGCGGCCCATGGGATGGCCTGAAGCCGCGTTTTTAAAAACGCGGCTTCAGGCCTTGTTGGGCCGCGTTTTTGCAAACGCGGCCCAAAAAAACGGGGCCTAAAGGCCCCGTTTTTTGTAGTGTTTAAACCAACCAGGTCCTTAATATCCTTGCTGCATATGCCAAATATATTCTCTTTTTTTTTTTTTGGTAACAAGAAAAATTTGCTTGAGATAAATATATATATATATATATATATATTTTTTTTTTGGTGTTCTCGAGCATTTGGCCTAACTCAAGAACTATGTTAAGAACCGTGTGGCTCAATGATACTATGTGGTTCTTTCCGTGAGGAAAAATTAGAATTGAATAGTCAAATTTCTGAAAAGTACATGTCTTTTTTTTTTTTTTTTTTTAATATGATCCTTTTATCATTTAAGAAAGTCAAGTTAGAACAGATCATCAAATTTCCGGAACACACATGCCTTTTTTTTTTTTTTTTTTATAAAATAAATTGCAGTGTTAATGTGTAGGAATAAGGTCACGAGTATCCAACGAGGCTGAATTTCAAAGTAAAACTATAAATATCATATCGGGGACTCTATCGTATGGGAGGACCAAACACCTAGCAAAAAAACATTTGGACAAGTAATATATTTCACATAAGCTTTTATATATAAACGGTGCAAACAGAAACATTATGATAACGGCGCAATATTATCATCACTAGGGTTTGAAACACAAGTACAATCTACAAAAGCCCTGGCCCAAATATTATGACCCTAATTGGGCCACCTATCCGGCTATTCCACAAAAAAAAAAAAAAAAAAAAAATATATATATATATATATATATATTATTATTATTATTATGAATTAACACCCCTCCAACTAATTTGGATTTTTTTTTTTGAGAAAAAAAAAAAAGAAAGTTGCATTATGTGTTGTGTGTAATCATCGCTTCACACCCCATGGTACATTGTCATTTGAGGTTTTGGTAAGCTTGTGAGTACCACTAGCACACAAGGTGTGCCATTTTTTGATCTCATTATCACAATTTTTGCATATTAGAAAGTATGAGTCAATACTAGTACTCAAACCAGCGACCTCTTGACACTTAGGGTGCGTTTGGATTCGCGGCACGTTTGCTGCGTTTCCATTGCTCTTGCATTTTTTTTTTTTTAAGCTCCGTGTGTGGCATTGTTCATTGGTCATGAACAATGAAAATAGGCCAATGAATAGTGCCACAAAGTAAAATGAACAGTAAAAATATTTTTTTTTTTATTTTTTTCAGTTTTCAATTTTCAGTTTTCAGTTTTCAGCCAAATAAGCGGTATCCAAAAGCATATTTAGTCGTGTTCAGATTTTTTTCAAGGCTTCCTATGACTGCACCACACTTGCCGGTGGTAACTAATTTGGATACTAAGTAGTGAAGGTGAGTGGTGGATTGAGACTTTATCAAAAAAAAGGTTTGCAACTTGTAAGTGTGAAGTAATGAAAGGCATGATAATGACTCCTTCACGTATTCAGTGACGAAAAATGTCATGTTATCTTGATGTGTTTGGTGTGATTATGAAAGACATCATTATGTGTTAATTAGACCATGACCTTGCTATCACAATAAAGCCAAGTTAGACTAGAAACAAAACCCCTTTATCACTTTGAGTAAACATTAACCAAATAACTTTTGAAGTAGCGTAAGCTAAAGTTCAATATTCTGGTTCAGTTAAGGAGTAAACAACTACAGATTAAGCATTAAACTCGAGCTTAGATGAACAAGAAAATAACAGTCCTTTTTGCATTATCCCACGCACAATAAATGACAACTGTAAAATGGACTGTGCATATATAGTGATGTCGTAGATTAACTGACAACATGAACAACTTATATAACACTAATGTCTTTTTTTTCCCCAATACCATATAGCTTAAAAACACATAAATAGTAGCTCATTTAGATAATTTTTCATTTTCAACTTTGGGGAGAAGGACAAAACAAATGGAGCGAAATTAAAACAGCGAAGTTCAGAATGATTTGGAGGAATTTTGTAGAGCATCTCAAAAGGTGAAATTCCACCAATGGCGCCGGTTAAGGAGGGAATTCTATTCATTTCATTACATACACAATAGTGAAAGTTGCTTCACCCCAAACCTTCTTAGGAGCTAGGGATAGTATGATAACAATAAATTCCCTGGAAATTGATGTTGCTTATGTCTAAACCGGTCGGGTAAAACGGGCCAAAATCAGTAAATATTGGAAACCAGACCCTTATTCAATTCTTTGACATTTCTGGTTCTTAAAACATAATTACAGTTTGATCTTACCCTATTGTTGGATGTATACACATATTGCCTTTATGTCATACCAATTGGGCACAGATTAATGTTATATCAACACACGTGTATTGCTTCTCAAATTTTTTGCTTGGTTTATCTTATTGGCGGAAGAGGTACACCAATAACTAGTAGTCTCCTTTGGGTCAATATTGAGTTTTAGATTTAGTTCCTAAAAGGACAATCGAATTTGTCGTAATTAATGATATGCGCAATTGTGATTGGTGAACCATCATTTTTATATGGAATCACCATTTTTTTTTCTATTAATCATAATCACACATATTATAGGATTATTAAAAAAGTTATGGTAAAAATATGCAGGTTTCAGGTCTGTATCATATCTTGATTCATTACTAGTTCTGTTTGAAGTGTGATCGTTTCCTTTTATTTTTCGTAGGTTCAATTTGATAGTTAACAAAGTTTTGATTTGAGTTATTGATGCTATAGGCCAAACATTTTTTACTCGACGGTGCTATTTGATTTTGAATTCTATATCAAATCTTATTTTGAATTATTGGTGCTAGACAGATCCGTTCTAACTAGCTAGTATGGCACATCACATGCTATCTTTTATTTGGAGGATTCCAATTGGCCATTTGAAAGTGAAATGAATGTTGAAGAAAATTTCACTATTTAAAATAGAGGAAGTGCTCTACAGTTGGAAAGTTTACACTCCTTTTTCATGTCGTCACTTTATTACGCCCATCTATGCTTTAGTTTGTTTTTTAAAGAGAAGAATCTATGCTTTAGTTCATAGTTGATATATATAGATTAAACAAATATGTAACAACTTTTACACATTTGTAAAAAAAATATAATATTGTACACATTTTTTAGGTCTACAATATAAAAAGTATGAATTTTCCTTTATCACATGTGAGTGTCAACTAATTGTAACATGTAGGACAAACCCACCGAAAAGAAAATATTGATCCTTTTCGTCATAACGCTTATGTCACCTAGTGATGTGGCAAGCTTTCGTCTTGCATTGTAAAGTAGAATCAATTAAATTTGCTCTCTTCTTTCCAAATCTTATTTTTGGACAAAGTTTAGGACCCAAATAAAATTTTATGAAACTCAAACACAAAAAAACATGCAGAGGTATGCATATGTTTGTTATTTCGATTAAAAATGTTAGTGATTTTTTTATATATATATTTATTTTGTGAGAGGTAATTAAGTTAAAATTACAAAGAAATTCTTAATTTAATTTCTTTTATGTATTTTTTAACATCATAAGCTTGGCTTATGTACTATTTTTCTTCTAAAATTGAATAAGTATTATTGAGTAATTGAAAGATCTTTAAGTGTAATATAATGAATTGAATTTAAATTGAGAGTTTATATAGTATTTGTAACACATTCTTAACTTTATTGATGTGTTTTGAGATAACTTTTTCTTTAATTTCATTTACCATTCATAATTAATAATAAAAAACTTCTGTAATACACTAATTACTAAGAATATATATCAATTATTTGACCAACAAATAACAATAGAAAACTATCATTCCAATTTAGTCTCTCAAAAAACTCGATTTTCTTTTCAATTGATATCTCATGTGACTTCGCACGTTGTCCTAAAGTTCAACAAAATACTATAAAATATATTTTAAAAAATAACAATAAATTGAATAAAAAAGAGTACTCAAGAAAATTATAAAAACTAAGAATATTGAAAATATAGTCTGAAAAGTGCATTGAGCTTGAGTTAACAAAGCCTAAATTCCTTAGACAACATTAATTTATTACTCATACCGAATTGGTATTTAATTTTGAATTTGAAAATATATTTTCCTTTGCCACATGCCTTAAATTTAATTGAATAAGAACCACCAAAGAATTATCACAATATTATCTTCACAAAAAAAAAAAAAAAAATTGAGTTGAGCTTTTATAAAATTTGCATAATTTATCAATATTTAATGAGATACTACAAATTATTTTTAGAATTCAAAAGATCTCTCTCTCTCTCTCTCTCTCTCTCTCTCTCTCTCTTCTTTTGGAGGGGGGGGGGTGATTCAAATTTTTTGGGAGGCAATTTTTTTTTGTTGAAATTTCTTAAAATTTTTAATAATGATAAATAATAAATAATATATATAGAATATTAATTTTGGGGGGAAGGGGGTTAATCTCAATATACTTCCATCTCTAGTGCACAAGAACACAAAACACAAGCCGAACTCATTCAAGCCTCATTGTTACAATTATTCTCTATGAATAAGTGAAGGGACATAAATTATTTCACAATATACCACTTTCATATGGGACTAAGGGTTCATTTCGTTGGAGGAGTGAAAAAATGGGAGGATACAAAATAGTGGGTGGATGAAAAAGTAAGAGGATAGAAAATATTTTAATTTTCCTAATTTTTGTTTGGTTGGGAGTGAAAAGTGGAGGTATGAAAAAAGTGAGTTTGTATAAATTTACTTATATACCCTTGTTAAAAAATGATGCCTAATTAAAACAAAAAAATGACAACCTACCAAAAAAATAAAACACCCAAATTTATTAAAAAACAAAAATCACGTCTTAAAAAAAATCACGTCTAAAAAAAAAAAAAAAGACTGAAATGAGAACAAAAGAAATACTTAACAAGGGCACTGAAGCCCAACAAAGCAAATGAAAAAAAGAAAAGAAAAAAAGAATGAGAACAAAAATCATACAGTTATTAAAACTAGAATTTAAATATATAAATAATAAAAAAAAAAACACAGCACAACACAACACATACTGAAGCATTGTCCTTCACTCATTAGATATTTCCCACAAAGTTTCTCCCCATTTTGAGGAAAAAACTTTTTGGTGGGTTCTCAAAGGAGGCATGTATGTTACTTTTACCCCTAAATTACTCGATTCCTCTACTAATCAGATCTCTAATGATCTAAGAGAAAAGACAAATTTCTGCAACAAATGGTCCTTCTCGCGTGTCATTTTGGAAGCGGAAAAAAAAAAAAATTGAGTATATACAAATATTTGCATAATAATCTCCAATAATTAGCAAAGATCCCTAAATATGATGAGAATTGCACTGATTAGCAAGATTAGATACCAAAATGATTATCTAATTTCCGTACAACATAATCTCAAAAATTTTTTGATTGTGTTTGTTAACGCTCCTTCCGTACACAATTAATTAGCACTATTGAGCACAAAAATATAATTTTCATGCATCACATACTGCACTATTGAGCAATTTTTAGACAAGTTTTTTGACCACTATATCATTTGTCACAATTTTTGTCACAATTTAATAATATGTAATTGTGATAGATAAATTATCACATGCAAATAAACTCATTACTTTTTCTTTATCGCTTATAATCACATATATCATGGTAGTGACAAAAATTGTGTCCAAGACTTTTGGTCATTAGACGGGAAAAATGGCTAAATAACCTTAATTTTTAAACTATATAGCCAAATAATCCCCTTTTCAAACTATTTTAGCAAAATACCACTTTTTTGGAATTCGACATATGAGTATTTTAAAGTAGAACTCAACATTTCTATTGTCAAATTTTGTACAAAATTTTCAAAAATATTTAAGTAAAAAAATACAGATAGAACTTGACATTACTAATATCGAGTTCCACGCAGAATTTGACATCAGTAATATCAAATTAAAAAACAAAAGTATTTTACTATATAGTTTGAAATATAGTTCAAAAATTAAAGTTAAATGTCATTTTCCCTGAGCAGTAAGTGCATGCATAATTAGAATTTAGAAAACGCTAGATTCCTTTTGTGGCACTTTATAGCTGGTCTTTTCCTTGCTTTAGATCATGAACTCGTCCACTCACTATTATTTAATAGCCCACTTGTTTGTCTTTACGCTTTGTGAGTCAAATTTAGCGGTCCCTATGAATTATGCACACTAATTTTTGCCAAACAAGGATTTAACTCCACTAATTTTTGGCAGCTGATAAATGTAACAATGATGTATTGCAGGTTTGCTTGTAAAATAAAGAGAAAATTTTCAACTTAATGAGATACGAAAAAGAAAAGAAAAGAAGAAAGAGTGAACAAAAAAAAAAAAAAAAATTCCCTCGACACATTCAACATAACGAAACAACAGAGGTAAAAAAAATGATGTATTGCAGGTTAATTTGCTTGTAAACAACAGTCTTCTTTCTCTTCTTTATTTTCAATCATAGAAAGTAAATCAACTCTTTTTATTTTTATAGATCTCTAATGTTACCGTACAGTTAATAACATTATGCAATAAACTTTTGAGTAGTAGGGTAATATGTTTTTGAACATGTAAACCACCGAATAGATATGGATGGACACGCAACCCACGTGAATCACGTATACCAACCTACAGCATGCACCTTCTGATAATGTACCAAACATTTGGGCCCAAGGAAAAGATAAGTGGACTGTCGGAAAATGCTAACACGCTAAATTTTGTCACAATTTATTCATGTGTTAAGTTGTGAGTGGTAAAGTTGTGGCAAAAATCTATCATGATAAAGATTGTAGCCGTATTCTTATCATTGCTCGTGAGCTATCAGATAGTTAGAGGGGCAAGCATATAACTTTCAATCAATTATATATAGATAAGACTAGAGACACAACAGAATCATTGATACATTGTTATTGCTTGAGAAAAATTAATGGCTAGCTGCATTCAACTTGATAAACTCAAGAAAAGCAAGAGCTGGTTTATAGACTTCCAATATGACCCAAAAAGGGACCAGACAGGCGAGGTCCGCAACATTCTGTTGATAGTTGCGACTCTAATTGCAGCAGTGACTTTTCAATCTGGGGTTAACCCTCCTGGTGGTGTTTGGCAAGATAATACGAATCACACTTTATGTGAACAAAAACGTGCTCAAGGGAATTGGACAGACCCTCCATGTGATAAATCACATGTTGCAGGGACGGCCATTTATGCGTCTCAATCAGACCCCTTCTATGTTTTCTTGGTTTTTAACACTGTGGCACTTTCCACTTCGGTTCTTGTCATTATGTCTCTCACATATAACTTCCCTTTCCATTTAGAATTATTTATTGCCGCAACTTCAATGCTTGTGACTTATGGATCTGCTATATTTGCTGTCACACCTCATGAATCTCATAGATTTCGGTACGTCCTGACTGCAGCTGCTTTTCCTTTTATGCTACGAGGTTTGATTTATGCAGTCAAGTTCAAAGCAAAGCATCACCAGGATAATGATCATATGTGTGGCAAATGTAGAAGTGGGATTTCTGAAGATAATTCGTGCAGAAAATGTGGAAGTAAGATTCCCGAAAATTCAGAAGGCGTCAAAGTTTGAATTTCCATCAGTTCTACCAAAAATAAAGTGCAGAAGACGTCTAACATGTTCCAATTCTGTATTATTATGCCATAAAACTGTCGTGGGACAGCTGCTATATGTATGTACAAATTTGCATGGTCTGTTTGATTTTGCTTTTTCAATGTTTTTTTTTTTTTTTTCCCTCTTATGCTTTTTGGATGTTCGGAAAGTGCTGTTTTTGCATGTATGTAGAAAAGGAAATCGATCTGCTTATATCTTGGCTAAATATGCTATTTGTATTGTTGACTTTATGATCTGGATGGAAGAGAATTCTTGTCTTTTGGAACAAGCTCTCCATCATAATGTAATGTTTTCTTCTGTTTAATAAAAAGTTTTCATGTTACCTATCAAAAAAAAAAAAAAAAACTATAAATATTATGGAATTTTCACGTTAAAAATTATATTATCTTTTTTTTTTGGGGGGGGGGGGGGTTAACCAAGAAGATATATAAAGCACTTGAAAAATTCCAATAGGCCCTTAATATCCTCACTAATGTTAGATTTATTCTAATAAAAAACATATCTTTTCTTGAAATTTGATATTAGTTAGCAGTGTTCTTAAGTTTTTGTTTTAACTTGGGCAAAGCCAATAATTTTTGTTTGGGAACCAAGCTATGGTATTGATACAAAAACCAAGGGACTTAATTAAGATAAACTCATAACACATATCTAATTAATATATATATATATATACACTACAACAAAGTTGGTTTGATTCGAGGGTCAAAACCCTTAAAGGAAGTATTTAAAGCCCTCGAAAAAGATTATTTTGAGGGTCTAGAAGCCCTTGATAACTTTTGAAACAAATTCCTTGTTTTGATGGCCTATGTGACCCTTGAAACAGAAATTTTGACAGCCACATGACCATTGAAAAAAATGTTTAATCTTTATGGAGGATTGGCGACCCTGGAAAAATTCAAAAAGCACAATAAAAAATTTTGAGGGTCTCTCGACCCTTAAAATAAGGTTTTTCTCTTTTTTTTTTCTTTAAAAAAAAAAAAAAAAAAACCCACAGCCATGCACATAGACTTCAAAGAACCACATATTACAAAATCTATATTATAACAAACACAAATATCAAAAAAAAAAAAAAAATCAATTAGCTTTCTAAATCTCTAAATCCTTCATTTTTGAAGTTTATGGAGACACTTTCACATTAACCTAAAGGAACTTGGTATTTTAACTATAGAATTTTGAAACCAATAAACTATTTTACCCAACGCCTTTAATAGCATGCTGAGAGTGTTGGGCAAATAATGATTTCTCAAGGCCATTCCAAGAGATTAGAACATGCTTCAAAATACAAGAATTTAAATCACGCACAAGAAAACAAACTCCTTTGTGCAGGAACAAAAGGCCAGTAGCCATACAACACCCAAATCAGCCTAGTGGCTGCACAAAACACAACCAAAGCTGCTATAAAAAGTCTAAATGACCTCCTTAACAAAAACACACAAACACAATGCAAATAGCTACACTAAACAAACCAATGGACAAAATACACATTTCCAAACTAAAATGAAAGATGCAAAGACCAATGGCCATTGCCCATTCCCATAAAGCTATTGCTTCTCACAAATTAAGAAAGAGAACTTAAAAATCAACTTGTCCTTCGTCAAATTCAAATTGACAAGTGAAATACCTCCTTGGAAGCTTTCTTAAATTTCTTGCGAGCACAAAGCTTTATCTCTGAGTCTAGACGACTTTCAAAAGTGATTTTCATTGTCTTTAATATATTTGCTTTCTTCAAGACTTGTCGAACAAGTTCCATCTCAACTTCATGCCCTGAAAATCCTTTATAATAACAGACTGTAAGATGTGATGACAAACATTTAGGAACATAAAGCCACTTCTCCAAGTGATTTTCCAAGCGATCTTCCAAGCGATTTTCAGGTGCGTAACCATCATTTTTACCTAGGAATGTCAATTCAAAGACAAGTGTTTGTACCTTTGGAGCCTGACAAAGCAAGAGTTGTACTGCAGGCCACATATAATAACAAGACCTAACACAACCACCAAACATCAAGGAAGTCAAATTGTTAAACACAGGAAGATCATTGATAGAACCATAGCAGAGGATCTACATGACCACATAACAATCACAAGTTGCACAAAGTCACAACCCACTCGCAACAATATTATTAAGTAGCATTGAGCAATTTAATTAATGATAAGAGAGTTAGAGCATGAAAATCGTAACATGTCCATACCTCTGCAGTTTCTATGCTGAATTCCATGGATTCAACGTTATAGAGTGATCCCATGAAGTCCCATATCCTCTTTAGATAATCTCGAGCACTCACATCATTTTCTATCTCCTCAAATTTAAGACCTGATTTAACCAAGTTGGGGAGGATTTCCACCGTAACGTCCTTGGCCAAAAGACCACTGAAATATAACTGCTCAAGAGCTGGGGTGTTTATTCGGAGTATGTAATAATTGAGATACATTTCAACAGGTAGAGGTGGTGTCAGCTCTGCCCAGCAGAGTCCTGGGCAGAAATTTATTTGGATTATTTTGAGTTTCATTCAAGAGGAATACCTCCAAAACTTATCTTACACTGTTTGGCAAGCTTGAACCATTCAGTATGGAAAGATCCCTCCACATCAATCCTTTCATATGTATGAGCACCAGAATAGTCTTGTTGATCTTAAAGACAAATGATTCAATTAGAAAATAATAATTTCACAGCTGTTAAGTAGATCATAATGGCTTTGAACCAAGTTTACAAACAAGTGAACACCTTATTATTCAGTTTAAATCTCCAAGTAATAAAACATGGTATTAACACCTTACACTTAATCCAAATTTCAAATTCCACAAAAATCAGCTCAAATACATTACACATGATCTATTCACAATTAACATTTTCCTGATATACCTGTATAAAGTTCATTGGACATAAGTTGTAACTTTAACATAGCAAATCAAATCAGATCTATTTGGTAGGGCTCCAAGCAAGCAAATAGAATCAATAAAGAGCAAACAAAACCAAATTTAGTTCCCTACAAGTACTCAAATCTCTATTTATTACTAGAGTTGCATGATGTTTCAACATCTTTTGCTAACAAGAATTTACCAACCTCATTTGCTAGTAGCACAAGACCTTCTTTCCTGTAGAATTCCACAATGTCACGCTGGTTCTCCTCACCAAGAACCTGCAGGTACAACAGAAAAATCATATAATGTACAGGGACAAAAATAGACACATAGCAATGCATTCTCTTTTACGTGAACTTTAGGCACTTTGCTAGACAAATCTCTACTTCTTCAAACCTACTAATAGCACACCTGGCCTGTTGGGTTTCTAGGATTTATAACATTTACAGCCCTAACTATGATGCCTTGGGACTTGGCAGCCTCCAATTGCTTCTTAAGTGAAGAGACTTCCAATCCCCATCCTGTTGCTTCATTAAGAGCCTGAAATGACCATACTTCAAGATTGAATGAAAATTCAAAAAAGAATAAATCAAATTTCCATTTTCCAACTTCCAAGTTACCAAGTCAGGTCAGTGTTAAATCTATGTTGAAAAGAAAAATACAGTCTTTTCACTTAGTACTTGAATACAACCAATCTTGAGCTTCTGAATAAAATGCTACAAATTAGAAGCATACCAGTGTGCCACCATGGAGATCAATTGAAGCAGAGTATAAAGGGTACTGAGGAATGGGACAAAGAATTCCATCATTCTCTGATCTTATCAGTAATTGCATCATCATATGGACCTGGTAAGAGAGAGACACTATCTGTTATAAATTTATCAGTTGGAAATGGAAAATACTGGCAGTTATAGAAACAAAAAGAAAGTGAAGTCAAAATTTACAGCTGGGCTTGCACCATCTGTCAAGAAGATATCATTTGGATCAGCTAAGAAAACCATCACGAGCTTCAATACTAGCCGCAATAGTATCACATAAGAATAACCCAAAAAATATCATTTTTATTTCCTACAATAAAACAGAGCTACCAAACACTTTATTTGAATGAGAAGCAGCAATAACTATGGATTCAACAATCAATCAAAACGAATCAGAAGTTAAGAGAAAAATATACCATATATGATATTTTTAAAGGCATTATCTTCCTCACTTCCTTCGGGAGTAAATGCGTAGAGGTTATGCTCATTTTGTTCCTCAGCTAAATCCTTGACCTTCCTAATGGGATTTTCTCTTTGAGATTGATCTTCATTACCTACCATAAATAATCTATCCGTATTGTATAAGTTAATCTGTTGGCAAAATGATTAAAATCTAAAAGGCTTTGTTTGTGGTCTGAATCATGTGTGACAAAAAAATGAAATTTGTTTTGTGATTTAATCATAGATTACACTAGGAGATGAGCTAGATATGACATTGTTAATGATTTTTGGAAGTCCAGCTACAAAAGCTTTTGTGTATACTCCAAATTTCCTACAGAGAAGAGTACTCTTTAACACAAGTTTCAAATGTATAAATTATAAATTTGTAGCAACTTCTTGATATCACATAGTCCAGCCCTTTCAAAATTAGGGAACTCAAAAAACTCTAATTTATACCCCATAACAAAAAAATACAATAAAAATGGTTAATCAAATTGCGTTGATTTTAGCTTAAATAGTTTGAGAAACACAAAGACTTGCATTGCACTGGTATAATCAGTGAGCGTTAGGGAAGTGCGTTTTGTGCTTCCCACGCCTGCATTTTTTTTTTTTTAAACCAGCACCTATTGCACTATTCATGGGACATGAACATTGCATTTAGGCTAATGAACAGTAACTTTTTTATTATTATTATTTTTTTTTATTGTTTTCAGTTTTTAGCAAAATAAGTAGTATCCAAATGGACCCTCAATATATCCATTGGGGAAACCTATAGCTGATTTTCAATAATTAACATACACATAGAATTTTCAAAATCAGCTTCAAACTTTTAGATAAAATACTGGAAAACAAAAAAATAGCAAACATAGCACCACCAGAAACCTTATAGATCCAACCCATACTTAAATTGATACTGTTGTTATACCACACCATTAACACTTAGAAACTCCTTTTTAAGCATTTCTTCAATATAATATGTTCAAGCCTCTTAGATCTAATCCATACTTCAGATTCCAAAGGACATGTAATCCAAACCCTAGCCCCCAAATTATACCAAAGGACATGTAATCCAAATCCTATAGCCCCCAAATTATACCAATGGTGAGGAAGAGAAATATCTATCAATGGAGAGAGAGAAAACGAGAGAGAATACCAAAAATTGTTTGGATAGTTCTGCTATGTAATTTCCATAATTTCTCAGGAAACAAACAGAGAAAGACAGACCTGTAATCGGAAAATAAGGTGGCAAAGAGTGCTCAATCTATCAACTGCTCGCTTGTCGTCGAAGATGAGATAGTTGACCACTGCAAATCAAGCCGTCGGAGATGAAATGAGCTCCGATCTTTAAGTTTTTTGAGATGAGCTCAAATCGATTGTGAGACAATTTTCTGAGATAGCTCCGATTTTGAGAGAATTTTCTGAACAAAAATGAGCTTTCCCCATTGTATTTTAATTTTGAACTTTATTTCAAGGGTTGGAAATTTTGGGATATCTTTTTTCAAAGGTTGTGATAGGATGTGTTGAAAAATGTTTAAATTTGGAGCTAAAATTAGCGCTGGAGTGTAGACACTAGCCCGCCTAATTTTAATATAATATTTCGAGGGTTGTATAGGTTTATTTCAAGGGTTTTAATGACCCTCGGAATAAAGCTAATCAAACTTATCCCCATGCCCCAATTTTTAGTGATGGTTTCCGCACTTTTTAGTCAACCCTTGAAAAAAGCGGGTTGAAACAAGTCAAGTTTTTTGTAGTGATATATATATATATATATATATATATATATATATAATTTAAGAGAACTTATCATTTTCCTAAACTCTATATTGTCTATAAAAAAAAGGTTGTATAATGTGTTGTAAACAAAAACAAATATTGCGAAAGGAATTGGTTAATAGGGGATATTTAACGTTATAGATAGTAATGCTTGAAAAAATTAAAGAGAATAGAAAAAAATTACATCAAAGTTCTCTTCATTTCATCTATTATACAATTAATATTTTATTATTTTTAGATCTAATATTGTACAGACAATCACATCATTTAAAATTTAAAATTTAAAATTTAAAATAATCAGATAGTAGCTATACTTTTAGATTTGTAAAATTTAACCTGAGCTATGAAATTTTTCCATTTGAAATGGAGAGAATCATTTTCCTTACATATCTCTCACTACAGTATTACACTTTCTTCAAATTAAGTGGAGCCAACTGAAAAAAAGCTCTTCCAAAGCAAGCTATAACTTCTTCTTCTTCTTCTTTTTTTTTTTTTTTTTTTTTTTGGGTCTTTCTTTTCAAATAAATATAGCATAAAAAAAGTGTTGTATAATGTTATGTTTGGTATTGTCTTGGGCATTCTAGATGTGCCATAAATTGCCAAGAATTTTATATTTCAATGATATACTTGATCTTTTTAAGGAGAAAGCTAATTCAAATCTTCCTTTTTTTTTTATTATAACAATTGAATTACCAAAAGAGATGTACCATAAATCTCAAATTTTCATCTTATTCTTATTATTAATGTAAATTATTAATTACATTTCGCAATCTTGAAAAATACATGCATTGTCTTTTTGTTAGGCATGTGTGAAGTTTGTTAGGTTCTAAAGATTAGGAACTAATGTATTTAGAACTTCAATTTGTATGTTGGCAAACCATGATCAAAACAATGTTGAGTCGTGTGTTAGACTTGCTCAAAGTATGGGTTTAATTGTAAAGTTGGAATCGAGTTTTTATGCAGAAGTACTGTTCACTTTCTGTATGACTCGATCGATCGAAAATTAGACTCGATCGATCGAAAATCGTGCAGAACGTTTTTCTGCAGAAAATTCCAACTCAGCCCAAGCCCGTTTTAATGTATAGGGTTTTATGTTTGCCCTAAGTATAAAAGGGAAAACCCTAGCCACGTTTTTAGAGTTCTGTTTTGCTGTGTTTGTGAATCTTTCTTTGAGATCTAGAGGTGTTTACCTTCACATACACTTAGGGTTTACATACTTGAGATTTATGTCAAGAGTTGTGTAGATCGTTACAGTTGTAGAATCAAGAGAACACAAAGATATACAAGCAGGTGCGCTTGTGGATTTGTTGAAGAATTCCGGAAAGAAGGAGTCCGTGGATCTCGGAGCTATCATGGGGTCATGGTAGTAAGTTTCCTACACTCGGGTAGCAATATGACGTTAGTGGTCTAAGTCTATTGTGTAAACTTCGATTCTTTCATAGTGGATTCAGTTTACCTTGAGGATAGCTAGGTCAAATCCTCCCCAGGTTTTTACCGGTGTGGTTTCCTGGGTTATCAGATCTTTGTGTTGTTTATTTTTCCGCTGCTTTATTATTTTTGCTTAACTGTGTTAACCTAGTTTTAATTAAATTACCTAAGTTAATAACTTGGCTAATTCTCTAGGTTAATCTGTTGGGTTTAAGGGGTCTAAACGAACTTACAAGTGGTATCAGAGCGGGTAGCTTTTTTATTTGATCCTTTGATCTTTGAGCTGATCCTTGACCCCTGTTGTCATGGAACACAGACACTCTCTTGTTGTTCCACCTCACTTTGATAGAAACAACTATGCATATTGGAAAGTAAGGATGAAAGCCTTCCTGAAATCCATAGATGAGAGAGTTTGGAATTCCGTTGATTACGGATGGGAGAAGCCCACTACTCCTGTGAGTGAGTGGCAAACTTCTCAGAAGGAGGCAGCCGCTTTTAATAGCAAAGCCATGAATGCTATTTTTAATGCTGTTTCCATGGAGGAATTTAAGAGAATCTCTAATGTTGAGGTTGCTCATACTGCTTGGAAAATCCTCCAGACTGTGCATGAAGGCACGAAGGCAGTTAAAATTAATAAGTTGCAGCAATTAACTTCTAGATTTGAAAGCATAAGAATGAATGATGATGAACCTTTTGATGAATTCTATGCTAAATTGAATGATATTGTTAATTCTGCTTATAATTTGGGTGAAATCTATGATCAACCTAAAATTGTTATGAAGATTCTTAGATCTTTGACTGAAGATTTTAGACCCAAAGTGACTGTCATCACTGAGAGTAAGGATGTGGACTCCATCCCTGTGGATGAGCTTGTAGGATCTCTTCAGTCTTATGAGTTAGACCTCCCCAAGACTAACAAATCCAAATCAATGGCTCTAAAGTCTGTTGATGATGTTGATGATGGTGGATTTGATGATGATCTCTCTGCTACAGAGATTTCCTATCTTGCCAAGAACTTTAGAAACTTTCTGAGAAATAGTAACAGAAGGGCAAGAGGCAAGAACACTGTTGAACCTAAAAATTTTAGGAAGAATGAACCCACTAAGGTTAATAACTTTGAGAAACCTAAGGAGAAAGTAGGTCAATCTTCTAATAATTCTTTGGGACAACAATGTTATGGTTGTCAAGGGTATGGTCATTTAAAGTCTGAATGTCCTACTTATTTGAGGTCTAAGGGTAAGGCTATGGCTGTAACCCTTAGTGATGACGAAGTTTCCGACAATGAATCCGCCAGTGATGAGGATGGAAACTTCATTGCTTTCACTGCTACCACTGTAGTCAATGAAAGCATATCTATTGAAGAGAACCCTTCTGATGGGGAACTCTCTGAGGATGCAGATTTACAGGAAGCCTACAATAAACTTTGCAAAGTTGCTGCAAAGGATGCCATGAATGTTGAGTTAGGCTTGAAGAAAATTGCATCTCTTGAACTTGAAAAGAAAAATTTACTTGTTAAATTGTTTGATGCAAATGAGCTTTTGAATAATGTGAAAACTGAGAACATGCTCTTACTTGATAAAGTAAAATGTTTGGAACTTGATTTATCTGTTGCTAAAGAACAAACTAATAGGTCTGCAAGCTCCAAACTTGATCACATGTTGAGTATTCAAAAGTCTCCTTCTGATAAAACCGGTTTAGGTTATGAGGAAAGTATTTCTGTGCTTAAACCTTCTTCCACTAAATTTGTTCCTTCTTCTGAACCTCCTAAGAGTGAGATTGTTAAACCCTCGATGAGTGAACCTGTCAAACCTGTTAATGTTCCTCCACCTAGAAAGATTAGGGTTGATCTTCATGCTTCTCATTCTAGAGCGTCTACTTCTACTAAGGGCAAATTGCATGATAAGCCTGTATGGGTTTGTCATTTTTGTGGAAAACCTGGACACATACGTCCAAATTGTTTTAAGTTGCAAGCTGCGAAGCGAGCAAATAAAACTAAAGTATCTGTGCCTCAAGCACATGATCCTATGGTACTTATCGGTGAATTGGTAAAGGCGTTAAACCTTTATTCCAATCCTGGAGTTGCTCAGAATTCTGATGTGAATCATAACTCCAATGTAAGAGTTGCATCTAAGAAGTCTTGGATGCAAAAGGCTCAATCTAATTGAGTCTATCTGACATGGTCCTTGTGCTTCATTGCTCAATCTTTTGTGACCTTTGTTTCTAGGATTTGCATTGCATTACATTCATGCATTTCATTCTAGGATGTTTGTTTCTTTGTTTTAAAAAAAAAAAATTTTTTTTGCAAATTGTGTTTTGCTATTTTTCTTTGAATTCGTAGACAAGGTTGGTCAATCAAAACTACATATCATAAGTATGTACCTTGTTTAGCTTTGATGCACTTATTTTTATTGCACTTTACTAGCTAAAGTCTTGTTGTGCATGTTGTGTGGGAAGATGCTATATTTGTTGATCACATGATCTTGATCTTGAAGTCTTATGTCTTTGATTGTTGGACTTGAACTTATTGAGAAAGGCATAAATAACCATCTCACCACTGTTTATTAGCCAATCATGAACACCTTAGTGCATATCATAAGATTCTGTGCTCGAGAAAGTGTAGCACATGCACAAAAAGAACATAAGGTGTAGCCTCTATTTAAAATTGGTGTGTACATTATTGGACTATAATAATATCACAAATTCTAAATAAAATTGGTGTGTACATTATCCCGGCTATTATTAAGTTTCTAATCAATAAATTTGAATAATGAGGCAAATCAAGAAACTTACATGATTGCAAGCTCTTATTCTAGGAGATGTGAGAGTTATGGGATGTAACTCTTTAAGGGATAGTCTCCTTCAAATTCATGTGATGGATTTTGTAGAAATTGTGATTGATCTCTATGTGTATATCACCTCACATGTTTCTCAAACTTATGCTAGTTGCACACACTACACAAGTTATTCTTTGCTAGAATTGCGTACATGATAATGTGTGTGTTTTTGGCCTGACCAACCATGTTTGAGAATTTTTGGAATTTGATGCAAAACATGTTTGCTTGTTTGTTGTTTGTTTTTGGGTATATTGAGAGAAAATTATGTTTTGGAAAATCTGGAATGAATACTTGTGTTTTTGGAAAACATCTCATCTCATACTCATGCATTTGATTTTTCAAATCTATTGCTTTGAGGAGTTTTTGATCTAAAATGTTTGGTTTTTCAAAAATCTGATTTTTCCAGAATTTCGATCGATCGAAACTGATTTTTGACCGATCGAAAATGTTTTAAATTACTCACAAATCTCTCTGGTTGGTTCGATCGATCCAAGCGGTTTTTGGATCAATCGAATAAGTTTTCGACCAATCGAATGTAATATTCGATCGATCGAAAATCGGTCCGGCTGTTTTTTAAAAGAAGTTTTTCAAGTGACTTTTCACTGTTTCAAAAACTTTTCAAATTTTCTTTTGGTTTCCTACCAACCGGTCAAAGAGCTTTTGGTGATTTTTGTCGTTTTCCTCCGAATCTTTTGCAAAATCTCTCTCTCCCAAGTGTGGTAAGTCCCTTATACCCTTCCTTTTGCATTTATTTTCTATTTTCATGCATTTTTTTTCATGCATATTTGGGTAATTTTGGCATTTAGGAATTTTCTATTTTTGGGGTTGTTTTTAAATGATTCTTTCTCAAAATCTTTATGGGTTTTTGTGGGGACACCTTGTCTAAACACATCATGTGGTTTAATTGGATTATTTTGGTGGTTTGAAGGAATTTTGAAATTCTAGGGCTTGAAATTGAGTAAATTTGGGGTTTTTGTTCAATTGGATTGAAATTGATGAAATTGGCTTGTTGGATTGATTAATTTGATCATTATATTGAGTTAATTGAATATTGTGTTGATCAATTTATCAATTTGTTGTGTTTTGAAAATTAGGGTTTTTCAAATTGGGTATTTTTGATGAATATCGAATGCTCAAGCCATTTTTGTTAATTTGGATCAAAATTGAACATGTCACTGCATTAGTACATGCATCATGTTATGTTCATGCTCATGCATCATATGGAATTTTTATATTCTATTTTTTTTGCTGTGCTAACTTGCAGTCTGCCCTTGGTTTTGGTTTTTGCTCTTTTCTTTTTGTGTCTGTCTTTTCCTTAGCACTATGCCTAGGAAAACTAGAGCCCATAGGACTTCTGATCCTTCTCCTTCTTTTGACACTGAGAGGTTCCCTAGTGAGTCAAACCAAGTCACTTATGAGACTTTGAACCTTAGGCGTCAGATTTGGGCTGAGCGTAGGGTTATCTTAGATGAGCTAGATCCTGAGGTGCGTCGTAATTTTGTGCGTCGGGGTTGGTTACCTTTGCTCGAGTATGAGCATTCTCCTCCTCCTGCCACCTTGATTAGAGAATTCTATTCGAATCTCTCTATTCATGTCTATGATAACGACACTTTGGTTAAGGTGTGGTTACGTGGTGTGGAGTATCGCATTACCCCTTCGGTGGTGTCTGATGCTCTTGGGGTACCCATTGTGGACCATCCCGTTTTTCCTTACGAGGAGTCGCCTCCCCTTGATGACGTCCTGTCATACATCACTGGGTCTTCTATCCAGTGGGGTTCTGATCCTCGGATCACTTCTGCTGAGCTGTCTGAGCTGCACTATCTTTTCTTTAGGATAGCGTGTCATTCATTGTGGCCTATTTCGCATGTCCACACCATTCCTCTTGAGAGGTGTGTCTTTTTGTATGCTTTGGTCACTGATGCTCCTATCAGTTTTCCGCATCTGTTCCTTCGTTCTTTGAACGAGGTTTATCGGTCTAGTTCTACGGCTCATGCTTTGTTTTTTCCTGTTTTTATTCATCGGATTCTCCTTTTTCTTGGTTTTGGTGAGTATCCTGCTTCTGAGCCTGTTCATGTTGTCGCTCCTATTGGTGCTACCTTTTTGAGGCAAAGGGCTGCTCAACTTCGAGCTAGCTCTAAGCGTGCTAGGGTAGAGCCATCCGATGTCACTCCACCCCCTTCTTTTTCTACAGATACTCATGCAGCTGGGACTTCTTCTGATCCTGCTGTTGCTGCTGATGCTGCTGATGTTCCTCCACCGTTTGATGAGGTTTCTGACCTTCGTCGGACGCTTGACACTGTCGTGACCGTTCAGACGGCTCATGGTCAGCTTTTGGTGGACATCCTTGATGAGCTACGTGCGTTGCGAGCGGATTTGGCGAGCTCTCGTCGATCTCCTCCTCCACCTTTTGATGATGAGTGAGTGCCCTTTGGCAATTCGTCACAAAAAGGGGGAGTACTTAGTTCATTGTATCTAGGAGATTTTTTGTGGAGATTTACATTTTAGGGGGAGTTTTTTGTTTGCTTGGTAGTGATACTGCGGAGCTTGTGGAGTTATTAGATTGTATCTAGATGCTTCACTGTGTATTCTCATTTTTAGCTCTTGTTTAGGAGATTTATTTTGTTGAGATACATTTGTGTGTATATGTTTCTTATTTCACTATGCTACTACTCTGCTTATTGATTTATATTGATGATGTTATTCATGATATATCTCTTTATTTTGTGTCATGTGAAATTAAGAATTTTTTATTTATGTATTTCCTTTTTTTTTCCACACATGCGTTTATGTGTTTGTTAAGTGTTACAGGAATATACAGGTTGCTTTCAGTCGAGCTGCTGTCTACTTTGCAACTGTTAGATAGTAGTTTAGGTTGAATTGTTAAGTGGCTATTTTATTGTAATGGGCTATTTCAATTTGTAACTTTGAGCTTTTTGTTAAGTCTGTGTTTTGTCACGGATTGCCAAAGGGGGAGTTTGTTAGGTTCTAAAGATTAGGAACTAATGTATTTAGAAGTTCAATTTGTATGTTGGCAAACCATGATCAAAACAATGTTGAGTCGTGTGTTAGACTTGCTCAAAGTATGGGTTTAATTGTAAAGTTGGAATCGAGTTTTTATGCAGAAGTACTGTTCACTTTCTGTATGACTCGATCGATCGAAAATTAGACTCGATCGATCGAAAATCGTGCAGAACGTTTTTCTGCAGAAAATTCCAACTCAGCCCAAGCCCGTTTTAATGTATAGGGTTTTATGTTTGCCCTAAGTATAAAAGGGAAAACCCTAGCCACGTTTTTAGAGTTCTGTTTTGCTGTGTTTGTGAATCTTTCTTTGAGATCTAGAGGTGTTTACCTTCACATACACTTAGGGTTTACATACTTGAGATTTATGTCAAGAGTTGTGTAGATCGTTACAGTTGCAGAATCAAGAGAACACAAAGATATACAAGCAGGTGCGCTTGTGGATTTGTTGAAGAATTCCGGAAAGAAGGAGTCCGTGGATCTCGGAGCTATCATGGGGTCATGGTAGTAAGTTTCCTACACTCGGGTAGCAATATGACGTTAGTGGTCTAAGTCTATTGTGTACACTTCGATTCTTTCATAGTGGATTCAGTTTACCTTGAGGATAGCTAGGTCAAATCCTCCCCAGGTTTTTACCGGTGTGGTTTCCTGGGTCATCAGATCTTTGTGTTGTTTATTTTTCCGCTGCTTTATTATTTTTGCTTAACTGTGTTAACCTAGTTTTAATTAAATTACCTAAGTTAATAACTTGGCTAATTCTCTAGGTTAATCTGTTGGGTTTAAGGGGTCTAAACGAACTTACAAAGTTTATTTGGCTTACTACCATCTTGCATACACACATCGAAGGCTATTGGACCATTATTACTTAGGATTGTTTTTATTACATATAAACAAAGAGGGACCTACGGTAGGGCAGAGGGGTGTCATGCCCCCCTCCCCCCTAATTAAAAAAAGAAAAAAGATTGATATACAAAAAACTAAGATTTGCCCTTAAATATATATATATATATATATATATATATATTTTGGCTCTCTTCTAAAATATTTAGATATTAACCAACAAGAAAAAATAATTCATGCTTCTTTAATTACAAAATAAAAAAATAGATATCGTCTAAACAAAAATCATGCACAAGACAATAAATTCCAGAAAACATAAATCACAAGTCCCAAATTTCTACCTCATTCTTCCTCCACTCAACCTCAACGCCTCCAATTCTTAAAAAAAAAAAAAACCTCACCGTCTCCATCACTGCCATCTGCTGTTGTTGCTGTGTTGTTCCTCATTTCAGATCCAATCTACAGTTGCTGGCTTGTTGCTACTGTTGCTCTTGTTCCTCAGATCCTCGATCTACTACTGCTGTTCTCACTTACACATGATTTGAATCAGCTAAGGTATGGTGAATCTGAAAAATTTCTCTCCTTTCCCAAGTTCATATTTGTGTGTTTTTTTTTTCCCTCTGCTCTATTGCTCTGCCTCTGCCGTCTGCATTTTTTAGGGACTGGTGTGAGTTGTGACCGTAGTTTGTGTACTGTTTGTGACTCTTTTTTTTTTTTTTTTTTTTGGTTTTATACTTTTATTACTTTATCTATAAAGGCATAACTTTGTCTGAGCTTGAGAGTACTACGTAACTTTGTCTGAGCTAGTTAGTAAGAGCATTCATATCCGGTATCTTAAAAAAAAAAAAAAAATTCATTTTACTATCTCAAAAACTACTTTATCATTTATATTATACCATTTTACAATAAACCTAACATCCCAAACTCTATTTTTTTTTCCAATTTATTTAAATATTCTTTTTTTTTTTAACTATTTCACCCTCTCTTCCTTTTCCTCTCTTTCTCCCTCTACCTCTAGTACCAGCCACAACAAATTAAAAAAAAAAAAAAAAAAACATAACCACCATGCCACCCACCAACACACTGCCACCCCACATATCCCAGCACCACCCACCAGACCATCAAACCAAAACCAAAACCCCATTAAAAAAAAAAAAAAAAAACCATCAAGCCATCAGTTCAAACCCAGAAGAACCCACACCTAGCACCTAAACCCAGAAGAACCCATGCCACCGAGAAACCTACCAATCTCCACCGATCCAAACCCACACCACCACCTAACCCAATGATACACCGATCTACCTATCCAAACTCATCACTTGACCCACAACTCCAAGCCCACCACTTGACCTACGACCCACACAGCTCACTGATCCAAACACAACCCACCACGATCTCCAATTTTCGCCGATCCAAAATCCACGCCAATTGCCATGCTATGACCACAAACCCAACCCAGCTCTGGTGCAAGCTTTAAATGCGAAAGATTGATGCGAGATGAGAGAAAAAGTGAGGACTGAGGAGCTCTTAGAGAGAGAGAGAGAGAGAGAGAGAGAGAGAGTAAATGAGAAACAAAAGTGAGAGTGAGAGAAAACAAAAAGTTGAAAAGAATAAAATATAATTTTTTTGGTTTTACAATTGAGTTACAGTGCCATCCTACATTTAGGATGGCATTGTAGCGCAATTGCAATTTTTTTTGCAATTCCAAGATTTTACAAGACCGTGAAATGGGCCATTTTTGTGTCTTGATGCTAAAATGTATCAACATATAGCATATAGGAGACCGAATGTGAATGCTCTAATAAAAGCATAACTTTATTACTTTATGTGAGTACTGTGTCTGAGCTTGAGACCAAAGTTTTTGGTACTGAGTCATTAAATTTTGTCTTTGTCACTTTGTGTGGTGTGGGCCGTGTGACCAATATTATATATATATATATATATATGTATGTATATATGAACTTGTTTTTGTCTCTTGTGATTTAATTTAATTCTCTACGTGGTTGTGATTTAAGTCTTTGTGTGGCCAATAGTCAATAATCAGATAGTATTAAATAACTATTTAAATCATGGCTTTAGAAAACATTCTAGAGAATAGAAACATTGGTGTCATGTTGTGGGCGTGGCTGTGTAATTGTGTTCCATTCTTTTAGAATTTTTTTTTTTTGAGAAGTCCATTTTTTTATTTGGCGAATCTAACACATGATTAACAATTTAACATTAATATTGTTGTGGCTTGTGAGGGCATATTTGTTTTTCTGTTTTTTTATTTGACTAGGAAAAATAGAACTACAAAATATGGAAAAAATAAATCATTTTTTTATTTGTGGATCATGAGTAAGTCCACTACAATATTAAATTTTTTCAAAAGAAAAAAAATCTAAATAATTTAGAAGTCATAGCTGATGGTGCAAAGTTGCCAACCTCTAGCGTTGATGTCCCAGTTTCTAAAAATCTTCAAACAGAGGTTCCAAATATCACCATTGATGTAAGTATAGGTTTTGCGTGTGACCCTAGAAGGCATAAGCAAATATGAGAATATGATGCTAATGAACGAGATGAAATCCATACCAACCTAAACTAGATGAGTACAAGAAAACTAAATTTGGAAGTCATTCTCATAAATTTCAATATTCATGGTTTGCAATTGAGTCATTTCGTACATAGCTTGAATATTCACCTAGGAAAGATGTTGCTTTTTGTCTACCATGCTTTCTCTTTAATAAGCCAACTGGGAATTTTGGGAGTCATGTATTCACTAAGGACAGATTTCAAAATTGGAAGAAAGCTAATGATGGAAATAATTGTTTCTTTTTGAATCATATGGCGAAAGAACCTAACTCTTTTCATAGAGCTTCTAAGCAAGCAATGACAGATTTGATGAACCAGTCTCAACACATACAAAAGGTACTTGAAAGTTTCAATTTTGATCAAATTGCAAATAATCGATTGCAGTTAAAGGCCTCAATTGATGTTGTCAAAGTGCTTGCTTTTCAAGGACTTGCTTTTAGAGGACGAGATGAAAGTTCTGATTCAATTAATCATAGGAATTTTCTTGAAATATTGGATCTGGTGATATCATATGGTAAATATGTTACAGAAGTGATAGAGAATGCTCCCAAAAATGCCTCTTACAAATCCCCAAAAATCCACAAGGAAATCTTACTTGTAATTTCAAACAATGTGTAGAAGGCAATTCGTGAAGAAATTGGTGATGCAAAGTTTTGACTAATTGTTGATGAAACTCATGATGAGTCAATGAAGGAGCAAATGACTATTGTTATAAGATTTGTAGACAAAGATGGTTTTGTTAGAGAACGTTTTTTTTTTTTTTTTTTTGGGTAGTTCATGTCCCTGATACTACGGCATTAACCCTAAAAGACGAAATATATTCTTTCTTGTCACATTGTAGTCTAGATATTCAAGATATTCGAGGGCAAGGGTATGATGGTGCAAGCAATATGCGAGGTGAGTGGAATGGATTAAAAGCTTTGGTTTCAAATGATTTTCCATATGCTTAATACATTCATTGTTTTGCACATCGCTTGCAATTAGCATTAGTGGTAGCATCAAAAGAAGTTATTCTTGATCAAAGCTTTTTTAATAGATTATCTTCTATTGTCAATGTTGTTGGTGCTTCATGCAAGAGTACCGAGCAACTAAAAAAAGCTTATGCCGATCAAATTGCATATTTTGTTAAAATTGGTGAGCATGAAATTGGAAGAGGACTTAATCAGATTAGCACATTACAACGGGTTGGAGATACTCGTTGGGGTTCTCACTTGAGATCGATTTCTAGCTTGGTAAAGATATTTAGTCCAACATGTGAAATTTTACTTAAGATCACCAAGGAAGGAAATACTACTTCCCAACGAGAAGCAACATACTCATGTTATTATGCTATGATTTCTTTTGAATTTGTGTTCATTTTGTATCTCATGAAAGAAATTATAGAGATCACTGATGCACTTTGTCAAGCTTTGCAATGTCAATCTCAAGACATTTGAAATGCCATAAATTTTGTTTCATCCACTAAAGCACTTATTCAAAAATTCAGAGATGAAAAGCAGGATAATTTACTTGCCATTATGAAATCATTTTGTGAGGCACGTGAAATAGATGTCTCAGATATGAATGCTCATTATGTTGAGAAAGGAGGTCTAGCTCGTCATCAACAAGATGACTTCACAATTAAGAATCATTATCGGGTAGATATTTTTTATGTTGCAATAGATTCTATATTACAAGAATTAAATCATCGGTTTAGTAAGCATGCGGTAGAATTGCTTAGTCTTAGTTCAGCTCTTAATCCTAAAGAGGCACATGAGTCTTTTAGAAGTAAAGATATTTTGTTGTTAGTAAGCAAGTTTTATTTGAAAGACTTCACAGTTCAAGAAATGACACTCTTAAAGGCAAAAGTTAATCATTATGAGCACAATGTAGTAAGGCATTCGGACTTCAAAAAGCTATCAAGTATTTCTGAGTTGTGCCAATTTTGGTAAAAACTCGAAAATAATTATTTTACCCATATGTTTATAGAGTGAATACACTTGTGCTTACTCTTCTAGTTTCTATTACAACTACAGAGTGAGCATTTTCAGCCATAAATATTATCAAAAATAAGCTTCGTAACAAGATGGAAGATAATTTTCTAATGGACTCTATGATTTTGTATATTGAGAAGGAGATTGTTGCAAAATTTGGTACATAATCAATCATAAACGACTTTAGAAATTTAAAAGAGTGTCGAGTTCTATTTTTGATAAATGTGTTGAAATGTTTAAGAAACACTTATTTTGTATGTTATACTTTGTTGACGTCTTTATAATATGAAATGTTTAAAAAAATATTTATTTTGTGTGTAGTATTTTATTGAATATGAAATAAATTTTAGTTTTTATTTTCATAATATTTTTTGGTTTTAAGCTTTGGCTCCCTCAAGTTCGAATCCAAGTTCCGTCCCTACATACAAATTGTTATTGACCCTAAAATTTCGTTTGTCATTGACTCAAAGATTCACTGCAAACAATTTTTTGTCATATTGACACAAAATTTCATCTCTTTTTAAGCCCATGAAAAAAAAAATTCATCCTTTTTCCAAGGAACTGAATTGTATATACATATATTTTTACTGCATTGCGTTTTCCTTTTCCATAAGGATGAAACCTCCTTATCTCTTCCTCACAAGGCACATCTTTATTGGTCAAAACAACAACTAATATGGTTTTATAAAAAAAAAACAAGTATGCTATATATAGCAAACAAATGATAAAAAACGTCCTGCAAGACCAAGACCGTATGGTTTTGCAGAGACTTATATGATTGCTTGCGCAGAAAAAAACATGGCTAACCTACCTCAAAATACTCGTAGCTGGAGGAACTGATTTAAGTACTTCCAATACGAAGGAGACCGGGACTCACCAACCGAAGTCCAAAACGTTCTCTTAGTGGTTGCTACGTTAATTGCTGCAGTGACCTTTCAAGCTGTGCTGGGGTTAACCCTCCTAGCGGGGTTTGGCAAGGTAATGACCGTGGACAGAGAGCAGGGAGAGCCATTTACGCATCTGAAAAAGAAGCCTTCTACGTTTCCTAGATTCCTAACACTTTGGCTCTCTCAGCTTTAGTCTTGGTCATAATGTCACTCACATGCACTGATGCACGGAGGTTCACTTAGATCAATTTGAAATATTTGTTGCCACGGCTTCAATGATTTTAACTTATGGGTCTGCTATGTTTGCTGTCATGCCCAAGGAATCAGTGCGTTTTAACTATATTTTGCTCGCGGCGGCTAGGCCTTTTGAAATGAGGTATTTCATTAAGAAGTTCAAGAAGATTAAGAGTGAAGTGTCTATATAGTATAGTTTAGCTACCGAGGTTTTTATTTTTATTTTTTTTTAGAGCGTGAACTTTTGATAATTATATTTTCAATCAAAGATTTAACTAATTGAGTTAATTGAACCTATAACTAATAGACTTTCTAATGTAAAGCATTACTTTTCTTAGTTTCCTCAAATCCTAAGGTAACCTTGCAAAAAAGAAAGAAAGAGAGGGAAAAAAAAAAAACCCTAAAGTAACGTTTGTTTTATATAACCTGGCTCATCTTCTATGAAAGTTGGATCAGTCTGGTAATGACTCGGCTCATTTCCTAGTTGAGCTTTTCTTTAGGAGGTTTCTGTGGTCTTTCTCTAGTTGGGCTTTTCTGTCGAAGTTTTCGTGGTCTTACAACGGTATAAGCCATAGTTATCTCTTTGTTATGTTCGTCTTTTTTGTGTTATTTTGAAACATTGTGTAACAAATTATCTTATAGTATATGTAAAATACTTTTTATATATTACAACATTAGGGGGGAATCAACTTCAACTATGTGATTAAAAAAAGTGGAATGCAAATTGTTAGAATTAATATAATTAATAATATGAACTTATTGCTTGAGTGAATTGAAAAAAATTTAATTATTTTCACTAATTTAAACGTAAAATATTTAATTATTTTATACTCTTGATTTGTGTGTTAATAATTTTTTTAGTAATTTATTCCAATATTTTTTAAAGTAAGTAAATTTGAGCAAGAATGTTATTTTTAAAATCAATTAATTGTTATATATATACTAGAAAAATAATAATGAAAATTCATTTTACACAAATAATTAAATTATGAAAATAAATATATTTACCCTATTAATACATTGTTTAATTACATAGAACAAATTAGTTTATACTATGGTCAGACACATATATAAATTATGTCATTGAAAGGAGTTAGAAAATGTAAATTATTAAGACTAATTAATAAATTAAAATATACAATATTGGTCACACACTAATACATTTTTTTTTTATATTTATTGAATGTGTTATCTAATTTGCCTTGTCTACTGATATTTTGTTTCAATTGTATCCAAAGAAACTATATATGAGAGAGAATTTCATAATCCAAATAAATTGTTTTCATCTTTTTATTAATAATAAATATTCCAAATAAATAATTTCTTATATAAATTTTATAAAAATGACCTTATAAATTCATTTATATAAATATTATTTAGTATATCATTTATAGATAATTAATTCATGAAAATAAATGTAGTTAGCTTATTAACATATGATATATAATTAATGCATTGACATAAATGAACAAAATTTGATGAGGTGGAAGGCTAACTAATTCTTTTCTAATGAATGCCCACTTGGCAAGAATTTCATCTTTCAAATCAGTTTATTTTTTTATTTTTTATTTCATATGTATTCCAAATAAATTATTTCATATATGAAATTTTAAAATCCATCACATAAATTCATTTTAAATAAATATTGTAAGGACCAAATTTGAATCCCCAGCCCAAATGGTGGATGGACTTAGGCCCAAAAAGTCCAAAACAATATATTTGTAGGGAGTGAGTTGGAAAACTAGGCTTTAATGAATTTAACTACCACTAGGGTGGATTCAAATGGCAAGAGAATGAAGATGGACAAGTTTATATTGAATAAAATCGACCTCGGCATAGTTCGGGAAGGCTAGCTCTTGTATATTACTCTCAAATATGATTACCAGTTCCTCTATCGATTGCTATAGTGTTTTTGCCTTTCTTCCCCCCCCCCCCCTTTTCCCTTGCATCTCTCTCCTTTTATACTCTCTCTCTCCTTCTTCTTTACCTTCCACGTGCAGGACAGGTGTCTGGTGTTGATACTTGTCCTATTAGCGCTTTCCTAAAGTCTTTATGTAATAGTTGTAAGACTGAAAACCACTATTCAGGTATCACTTCCGCATTAATGTGGTCAGAGAGTAGCTACAGAACATTTAATCCGGTGGCAGCAACTTTCTCCTTGGATATTTTAGAACTCCTACCTGCCCTTTGTTTCTACAATGCTTATTCGTACCAAACGAACTACCTAGAACGTTTCCCTGAACGGCGGACCACCTCCTTAGACCTCGGCTTTGGTTATCCCAAGAGGCATTCATCCTCGACACTTGTTCCTGGACCATTATAACTAAAACTAACTTCTCCATCCTCAGATTACCTCTCGTCCTCGGCCTAGGCCACAGGCCCAACATACATATGGATAATGGGCTCTTGAGCCTAATACCCCTACTAATATAATTAGTACACCATCTACAAATAATTAATACTTTGAAGTTAATGCATTTATGCATTAACACATGACATGTAATTAATGCATTGACAATAACATAGATGCATTGATAATAACATCTAATAAAGAGAATTCTGTTTCTTTCTCAAGAAACGTGCAACTTGACAAAATCTTAAAAAGGAATTAGCTCTCCCACCGTAGGAGTTTCTCTCTCTTGACTCTCTGAGTCATTTCTTTCCATTCTCAAGGGCTCTTTCTTCGTCTCTGAGTGGTAATTAGCTCCCTTTACCACCTTCCCATCAGATGGATCAGTTTGTTTTGGAAAGCTTACAACATCTTAGGCTTACTAAGGAAGAAGAAGAGGATATAGCTCTCTCAACAATGAGTAGATCGGAACTTATGGAGGAATGTGCTCTTAGTCTATTCGGTAAATTGCTCTCAGACAGGCATCAGAACCAAAAAGCTCTAAAAAGCACTCTCAGAACGACATGGAAAATGGGTTCAAAGCTGAGAATCGTTGATGTGGGTAAGGATATTTTGCAATTTAAGTTTACTTCAGAATATCAAATGGAATGGGTTGAGAGGAATGATCCATGGAATTTTGACAACAATCTCCTCCTACTGTGTCGATGGAAAAAAGGCTTATTAGTCTCAAATATTTCTTTTACCCATTCCCCTTTCTGGGTTCAAGTTTGGGGCCTCCCTTTTGAAAACTTATCTGAGGAAGTTGGAAGAGATTTGGGTAACAGTTTAGGCAAGTACATTGAAAAAGACAAACGTTCTTGGCTCTCTGAGTAAGCCAAGTTTATGAGAATACGAGTGGACTTGCCGCTTAACAAACCTCTTCGCAGAGGAGGTAACATCGTCAACTTGGATGGGAGCAAAACATGGGTCACCTTCAAATTCGAGAGGCTACCCTATTTTTGTTTCCAATGTGGCTTACTGGGTCATGACGAACGGCATTGTCCTAGTTTCCCCTACAACCCCGATTCACCCAAACAATATGGGGTTTGGCTCAAAGCAGGTGGAAACTTGAAAGAATCCAGAGCACCAAGTAGCCAGAACCAAGATGATGATAGAAGGAAAAGTCCAAGTGACGGCTCAGGCGAGAAATCCATCCCGGTGTCTGCTAGAAGGGCTGATGTGGAATTTCCTCAGAGGGTAAATTTGAACTTTCAAAATCTAAGGCAGAGCGGACAAGACGTAGCGCCAGAAAAGTGGGGTAATTCCGAGGGCTCAAGCACCAAAGTAGATAAAAATCAGGAGAATAGATACGGGGCTGAATCATCTGACTTGGGGGCTCAGTTGTCAAAGCTTCCACATAAGCTGCACGTTGAGATGGATTCAAGTATGGGCCCTAGTGAAGCTTACTCTTTAGTGGGCTCTCTTAACCCCTCAACAAATGAAGCCCACGAAATCACAAGCCCTTTAAAAGCTAATGGGGACACCCCAAACCCTTCAAGGGAGCCCGTTACTTTAGTTAGCCCAAAAATAGAAACACAGCCCAGAGTAAAGGTAAATTTGAAAAGATATGCTCATGAAAATGGTAAACAAACCCAGATTACTCCAACTAAAACCCAGGTAAAGCTCTCTGGCTCTAAACGTCCAAGTCGACTGGATTTTCTGGAGGAAATAGAAGGTAATTCTCCCTCTAAAAAAAAACTGTGTGTGGCACAACTTAATAACCCTACTCACATACTTGATGGATCGGCGGTGTCTACAAGGCAGCACCGTTAGGCGCAATGAATTGCCTATGCTGGAACTACCGGGGAATTGGGAGCCCCCGGATAGTTCATGCGTTGCGTGATTACGTGCAACGTTGGAATCCTTATATAGTCTTCTTAATCGAGACAAAAGCAAGAATAAAACGTATGGAGAGAGTCAAATATAAACTGGGTTTCTCTAATGGTCTTTTTGTTCCCAGCAGAGGCCATAGTGGTGGCCTTGCACTCCTATGGTCTAAAGAGATTAGGTTGGAGATTCAATCATACTCACCTCACCACATTGATGCAACAATTTCGGAGCTGAAAAACACCTATTCCTGGAGATTCACGGGTTTTTACGGCCACCCCGAAACTCATTTAAGAAAGGAATCCTGGAACTTACTGTCTTATTTAAACAATCAATTCTCTTTGCCTTGGTTTTGCTGTGGTGACTTTAATGAAATTTTGTCTTTAACAGAAAAATCAGGTGGAGCTCTGAGGTCTCAGCACCAAATGGAAAGGTTCCGTGAGGCTGTGAATTTATGTGGTTTCCAGGACCTTGGTTTCTTTGGTCCTAAATTTACCTGGTGTAATTTGCAAGAAGGAAGTAACAGGGTGTATCTCAGGCTTGACAGGGCTTTTGCTAATTCTGATTGGCTGAACTTGTTTGAAGATGTAAGAGTCCACCATCTGATTGAGTCCACTTCTAATCATTGCATTTTAAAAATCTCTGATCCTAGCTCCTCTCCTCTGTCTCGCAAACGTCGCTTCCACTTTGAAGCTTTATGGGCCAAAAGAGAGGATTGCCATGAGATAATTGAAGTAGCTGGGAATAGTAATGTCTCCGCAAACACCTCTGAGGGAACTGCTGCTCGTCTTAGTAGGTGTGCAGCTGATTTATCAGTTTGGAACAAGGAGGTAGTTGGCAACATCCCAAAACAAATCCAAGAGAGAAGGAAACGGCTTAACATTCTTACGGCTCAAGACCAAGATGGTTCCCATGGTGCTGAGATAAATCAGATTAGAAAAGAATTGAATGACCTGCTGGATAGCAAAGAGATGCTGTGGCACCAGAGGAGCAAAATTCACTGGTACAAAGAGGGGGACAAAAACACAAAAATTTTTCATGCTAGAGCTTCGGATAGAAGGAGGAAGAACACAATTTTAGGTTTGTGGAGTGAGGATGGAAGGTGGTGTGATGATAAAGAAAGTATCTCAGCAACAGCAATAGCCTATTTTTAGAATATTTACACCACTTCCTCTCCAAGTTGCATTGAGGAAATCACCAGAGCCATTCCAATAAGGATCACCAGTGAAATGAATGAAGAGCTGATCAGACCCTTCACCGGTAAAGAAGTCACAAAGGCCCTGCACCAAATTCACCCTACCAAGGCTCCAGGCCCCGACGGTATGTCAGCTGTCTTTTTTCATAAATATTGGAGCACTGTAGGAACTGATATTACCAATATGGTGCTTAATGTTCTTAACCAAAACCTTCCCATGACAACACTCAATAAAACAAACATTGCTCTCATTCCCAAAACTGCAAACCCCTCTAAAATGTCTGAGTTCCGACCAATCAACTTTTGTAATGTGGCTTATAAGCTCATCTCCAAGACCCTTGCTAACCATCTAAAAGCTATTCTCCCTACGGTTATCACTGAAAATCAGAGTGCCTTTACCTCAGATATGCTTATTACAGATAATGTTTTAGTCGCATTTGAATTAATGCACTACCTGAACCACAAAACAGATGGGAAGGATAGTTTCATGTCAGTCAAACTTGATATGAGTAAAGCATTTGATAGGGTTGAATGGGGTTTTGTGAGAGGAGTTATGGAGAGGCTTGGTTTTGATGGGAAGTGGATCTCTCTTATTATGCAATGCATCTCTTCAGTTTCCTACTTGGTCCTCATTAATGGTGAAGCATATGGGAACATCACTCCCACGAGGGGTCTTAGACAAGGCGACCCTCTCTCTCCAAGCCTCTTTCTCTTATGTGCTGAGGGCCTATCAGCTCTCATCCATCAGGCTGCCCGTACTCAAGCTCTTCATGGTATATCCATTTGTAGGGGCTACCCAAACATCACCCACCTTTTCTTTGCAGATGACAGCCTTTTATTCTGCAAGGTTATTGCCCAACAATGTCTTGAGCTGATTCAAATTCTTAATTCTTATGAAGCGGCCTCAGGACAAAAAGTCAATGCAGATAAGTCTTCGGTTTTCTTTAGTCCCAACACTCCCAATGATGTTAAGGAAGAAATCTTAAGCATTCTTGGCCCTATGCAATGTTCGCAACCCAAGAAATATCTTGGCCTTCCTTCTCTTATTGGAAAATTCAGGAATCAAGTCTTTGCTGAGATTAAAGAGAGGGTGTGCAAGAAATTGGCTGGCTGGAAGGAAAAGCTTCTTTCCATTGGGGGTAGAGAGGTTCTCATAAAATCAGTTGCTCAAGCGGTGCCCACTTACACTATGAGTTGCTTTCAATTGCCAAAGTCTTTATGTGATGATTTAGAAAGAATGATGAGGAATTTTTGGTGGGGCCAAAGAAATCAGGAGTCTAAATTGGCGTGGGTGAGCTGGAAGAAATTATGTAAATCAAAGCTTTATGGGGGCATGGGTTTTAGAAATCTCCAAGCATTCAACTTAGCTCTTCTTGCCAAACAAGGATGGCGGATCCTATCAAATCCTAACTCACTTTTGGCCAAAGTCTATAAAGCCAAATACTTCCCCTATGATGATATTTTAAATGCAAAGTTGGGTAGTAACCCTAGCTATGCTTGGAGGAGTATTTACAATAGCCTTGAGGTTATTCGAAAGGGAACTAGATGGCGGGTGGGCAATGGTAAGAGAATCCACATTTGGGAAGATAAGTGGCTCCCAACTCCAACCACCCACAAAGTTATCTCCACTCCGAGGGACTTTGGTGATTTCCCTATGGTTTCATCCCTTATTGATGCGAATTCCAAATGGTGGAAGCCGGACTGGGTGAAAGCTCTCTTCCTACAATCTGAAGCTAATGAAATCCTCAAAATTCCTCTCAGTCATAACCTCCTTGAGGACTCTCTAATCTGGTTGGGGAATAGAAGGGGCTCCTTCTCGGTGGAAAGTGCCTATTATGTTACTAAGGAGTTGGTGGAGTCTAAGGCAGCAGGTGCAAGCTCTTCAAATCACCTTGCTTCTCCTTTTTGGAAGAAGATTTGAAAGGTCAATGCTCCCCCAAAAATTAAAATTTTTGCTCGGCGTGTGTGTTTGGGTGCCTTGCCCACTATGCTCAACCTTAGGCGGAGGGGTTTAAACACTACTGGGTTTTGTCAAATATGTGACAAGGAGTTGGAATCAATATACCATGCTTTGTTCCATTGTAATCATGCAAAGCAATCTTGGTCTTGTTGGAGTGATTGCCCTGTGAATCTTTACTCTTTAACCTGTGATTTCATTGACATTACCTCCCAAATTATGGAGAAAGGGTCCTCCTCTGATCTTGGTCTCCTTTTCATGGCTGCGTGGTCTATTTAGGGAAATAGGAACAATGCCATTCATAATGATGCTAGTTGCCCTCCTTCTCAAGTTTGGGAGATTGCTAAAAGGTCTTTAATTGACTTCACCACTTCCAACTTACCTGATCTCCCTTCCCTCCCATCGGTTAGTGTTCATTGGTCTCCTTCCCCACCGGGTTTCTACAAAATTAATGTTGATGGGGCTACAAATAATAACGAGAATCATTCTAGTATCAGAGTCATTATCCGAGACCACACCGGGGCCACTATCAGTGCTCTCAACAAGTCGCTCCCATCAGCATTCCTTGCTCCTACAATAGAGGCTTTTGCTTTGCTTCAAGGTGTCCTTTTTGCAGTGGAAATGGGCTCGACAAGGGTTATTTTTGAATCTGATGATTTAGCCCTTATTCAAGCTGTTAGGTTCTAAGAATTAGGAACTAATGTATTAGAACTTCAATTTGTAATGTTGGCAAACCATGATCAAAACATTCTTTAAGTTGTGTGTTAGATGTGCTCAAAGAATGGCTTTTTATGTAAAGTTGGAATCGAGTTGATTGCAGAATTACTGTGCACTTTCTGCCTGACTCGATCGATCGAAAATTAGGCTCGATCGATCGAAAATCGTGCAGAACGTTTTTCTGCAGAATTTTTCCAACTCAGCCCAAGCTCGTTTGATGTGTAGGGTTTTATGTTTTGCCTTAAGTATAAAAGGGAAAACCCTAGCCACGTTTTTAGAGTTCTGAATGCTGTATTTGTGAATCTAATTGTTAGATCTAGAGGTGTTTACCTTCACATACACTTAGGGTTTCCAAACTCAAGATTCATGTCAAGAGATTGGTAAATCATACAGTTGCAGAATCAAGAGAACTTCAAGATATACAAGCAGGTGCGCTTGTGGATTGCTGAAGAATTCAAAAAAAGAAGGAGTCCGTGGATCTCGGAGCTGTCACGTGGTCGTGGTAGTAAGTTTCCTACAGGCAGGTAGCAATAGGATGTTAGTGGTCTAAGTCTTATTGTGTAAACTTCGATTCTTTCATAGTGAATTCGGTTTATCTTGAGGATAGCTAGGTTAAATCCTCCCCAGGTTTTTTTCCGGTTTGGTTTTCCTGGGTCATCAGATCTTTGTGTTCTTTATTTTCCGCTGCTTTATTGTTTTTGATATATTTGTGTTAACCTAGATTTGTTTAAATTACCTAAGTTAATCACTTGGCTAATTCTCTAGGTTAATCTGTTGGGTTTAAGGGGTCAAAACAAACTTACACAAGCAGTTAATTCTAATGAAAATTGGGGAGATCTAGGTCATATACTGCAGGATATAAGAGCTCAAGCTCTTGTCTTCAATTGGAGCACTTTTCAGCATCTGAAAAGGGATGGCAACAAGGCTGCCCATGAGTTAGCTAGAGATGCAAAGCTCACGGGTCAGTCCCGCACATGGAAGGGGGTCTCACCTCCTTTCATTCATCAGATCTTAATTGAGGATATGTTGTAATTGTTTTTTCAGGCCCTGTTGCTTTTCAATTTCAGTTTTGCTGTTTCTTTGGGTTTATGTTGCTTCAAGTTATGTTTGCACCTTTCAGTTCTGATGTATTCCAATTTCCCTTCAATGAATTACATTCATTTTCCCATCAAAAAAAAAAAAAAAACTTGACAAAATCTTAGACTCATTTATCTCATTGAATTTTATATATATATATATATATATATATATAGATATATAGTTTTTTATTATTTTTTTCCTGAGTCCTTATCTAGTTAATTAATCCTAATGATTCTTTTGAATCATTTATGGCTTCCTCTACCATTCAACATTCAACAAAGGCCAAAGAAAAACGGGCATACGAGTGGTTGACTGGAGTCTTCTTGTTGGATTCATGAGCACAAGGCTGACCTAATGAGAGGCTCTTCACCGGGTCTGGCCAGCACTTGTTCCTTCTTCCTTTGTCTTGATCTTGAGACCCTATTAGCATCCTTACTGCAAATGGTTTTAAAAAAAAAATCAGCTTAATAGTGGCTTTGGGATGTTTGTTAATAAATTATTTTTAAAAATTTTCAATACCACTTTTACATGAGAAATATTAAAAGTTGTTCAAAAAATCAATTACTTTTTTTTTTCTTATAAAAGTTTTTAAAAGTTGCTCAAAAAATCCATTCATTTTTTGCAAATTCTACTCTACTCTCTTCTATTACTCCTCTCTCTCCCTCAATCCGGTAGTAAGTTGCAACTATAGTAATATCACTTTAATTTCCGGTCAACTCTTCTTTAATTACTCACCCTCCACAAGCTTTTAATAATTTGTAAAATAATGTTGTGAGTTGCGAAACTACATCATTTTAAGTTGAGGCGACATTTAACAAATACATCAGCTTCATGGACGCATATAAGATTAACTTTATATAATGTAAGGGATTTAAATCCAAAGTTGTAAACGTTAGAGGATAAAATAAAAATCATCTCAAATTTTAAGAAGATAAAATTTTGAGAGGTAAAGTAATACTATAAATTTAAACACGTACAGCGAGGGATAGATTTTTATATGTGGATAAATCTCTAAGGGAGTCAATCTCGTACCGGAGGCTGTACCGATTTGACCAGTGGAACGATATATTTCGGTATCGGTCAATACCGGTGTACCGTTTCGGGTTTACCATTATTTTATATATATATATATATATATATATTTATATGTATGTGTGTGTGTGTGTGTGTATATATGTATTATAATAAATATAAAAGTTTACCATAAAACATTTTCTCAATTCAGAACAAATTATTCATAGTTTTAGATTTTAGCATCAATTAAAAGGAAAAAAAACATAATATAAAGAATAGAAAGCTTAAATGTTCATTGCATACTAAGAAAATAAATAATACTAATAAGTTAATGTAAATAAGTAAATAAGTTACCATTCTGCCTTAACAAAAATTCAAAAATTACAAAACTAAAAAAAAAAATTTTGTTCCAAAATTAAAAAACTAAAAAAAAAAAATTTTATGTACTGGCCGGTACGCCCGGTACTGGCCGGTATTGTCCGAAATTGGTTAGTATGTCCGGTACATGACCGGTACGGCCGATATTTAAACCGATACGAAATGTTGATGTTTCGATACTGGTATACACACCGGTACGGCCGGTACCGGTACGGTATTGACTATCTTGCAAATCTCGTAAAATCACATGCACCACGGTACTACCTTCTCGGCAATTGACAAACATTTTGGGATGGACCCAACCTAACTACCAGGAAATGATTGAGACACAACAAAAGGTAAAGAAAAAATGAACAACAGGTAAAGAAAAAAGATTAACACCAACTTTCGATGAGGTTTCTCCAATATGACACTCTAATTCTTTAAGAATAGACACTGTACACCAACTTTGGATGAGGTTTCTCTGAAATGACACTCTTTTGATCAATTTGAAATATTTGTTGCCACGGCTTCAATGATTTTAACTTATGGGTCTGCTATATTTGCTGTCATGCCCAAGGAATCAGTGCGTTTTAATTATATTTTGGTGGCTGCGGCTGAGCCTTTTGTAATGAGGTATTTGATTAAGACGTTCAAGAGGATAAAAAGTGGAGCGTCTATATAGTGTCAACTTTTTATAATTGTGTTTTTCATCAAAGATTTTACCAATTGAATTAACTGAAACTTATAATAAATAAATTTTCTAACGTGTTACGTTTCTTAGTTTCTTCAAATCCTAAGGTAACCTTACACAAAAAGAAAGAAAGAGAGGGAAAAAAAACCCTAAAGTAACGTTTGTTTTATATAACCTGGCTCATCTTCTATGAAAGTCGGATCAGTCTGGTAATGACTAAGCTCTCTTCCTAGTTGGGCTTTTCTCTTGGAGGTTTTTGTGGTCTTTTTTAGTTGGGCTTTTCTGTGGAAGTTTTTGTGGTCTAACAAGGGTATAAGCCTTAGTTGTCTCTTTGTTATGTTCTTGGTCTTTTTTGTGTGTTACTTTGTAACATTTTGTAACAAATTATTTTATAGTATATGTAAAATACTTATTATGTATTACAACATTTGGGGGAATCAACTTTAACTATGTGATTAGAAAAAGTGGAATGCAAATTGTTAGAATTAATATAATTAATAATATGAACTTATTACTTGAGTGAATTGAAAAACATTTAATTATTTTCACTAATTTAAACGTAAAATATTTAATTATTTTATACTCTTAATTGTGTGTTAATAATTTTTTTTAGTAATTTATTCCAATATTTTTTAAAGTAAGTAAATTTGAGCAAGAATGTCATTTTTAAAATCAATTAATTGTTATATATATATATATATTAAAAAAATAATAATGAAAATTCATTTTACACAAATAATTAAATTATGAAAATAAATATACTTACCCTATTAATACATTGTTCAATTACATAGTACAAATTAGTTTATTATAGTATTGGTCTGACAGATATATAAGACTAATTAATAAATTAAAATATACAATATTTGTCACACACATATACATTTTCTATATTTATTGATTGTGTTATCTAATTTGCCTTGTCTACTTATTTTTTTGTTTCAATTGTTTCCAAAGAAACCATATATGAGAGAGAATTTCATAATCCAAATAAATTGTTTTCATCTTTTTATTAATAATAAATATTCCAAATAAATCATTTCTTATATAAATTTTATAAAAATAACCTTATAAATTCATTTGAATAAATATTATTTAGTATATCATTTATAGATAATTAATTCATGAAAATAAATGCAGTCAGCTTATTAACACGTGTGTAGAGAGGGAAAATTCCCGACCTATCACAAGCTGACACGTCATGCTATCAAGTCCACAAAATACAGTTAATTATAAAGTATCACGCATGGCAACTAGGTTTTGTTATCAATACTCAGAAACCAATAGAAATTTGCCAAGTGTTATTGAAGTCATTGAAGTAAACCAATCACACATCAGCACATGTAAGCAATGACACAAGCAGTCCAGCACGTGTAAGCGATGACATAAGCAGTCCAGCACGTGTAAGCAATGACACAAGCAGACCAATCAGGCTGCGACATGTGTCACCAATCAGACTCCGCCACGTGTCGCTCACCTACCTCTAAACTCCTATAAATAGAAGCCTTCCTAAGGCATTAAGGAGGAAGGGATCTTAAGAGGAAGAGGAAGCCATTTAGAGCACAAGCAGCATCAAAGAAGATTCAGAAATATTGAAGCTCTGCTAGAATCAAGCCCTGAAGCCTCTAGGAACTTCAAGAGTTTCAAACTCAAATGCAAGGAACATTCAAAGCAGAATCATCCAAATCATATTCCTAGATCTTCAAATTCACTGGACTCAAGCTCAAAAGCCTCCAGAAACCTCAACAAACCATAAATCAACGAAGCTCTACGGATTCAAGCCTCTAAAGCACCGAAGACCTTCCACCACAAACCTTCGAAGACGAAGAACACGAAGAACACGAAGAACATGAAGAACAAAGGATTTCTAACAAGCTCATAGCCAGAGATTCCTTGTAATTCTGTTTCAAAGATCTTCGATCCATGCTTCAGTCAAATCAAAGTATATTTGGTGTTCGAATCAAAATCACATTACCACAATTCCAATCAACAAATCTTTCAAGGAGATCAAATCAGAGGATCACTCTTTTGTAATCACAGAGAATTGTACCACACATTCATCAATACAAATTCGCATTTGTGAAACTATTTTACTTGTTTGATTTATTTCGAACTAGAAATTTAGTCGTCTACATATTCTGGCACGCCCAGTGGGACATCTCTGCCTCTCATCTCTTTCTCTTTCAAAAGAAAAGAAATTCAATTTGCTACCAGCTTCAATGGCCTCTAGCAAGAATGTTCGAAAGTCAGTGGTTGATGCTTCCAGTGCCGACGATTATGTACGCCCAATAACTCGCAGTCGATCCAAGGCACTTGACCGACACCAACCCCAAGCAACCAAAGAAAGCGAACCTCATACTGTCATCTCTCTAGACTTTCTTGCAAATAGGGAAACTACCCCCAAGGATTCATTTGTCTTGGAAGATTTGGAAATTGATAATGAATCATCCACAACAAAGACCTTTTCTATTGGCTCTTCACCCATAATGAGAATCTTAAGGAATGAAGTACCTTTGACTCATCCTGTTTCATCACTTTCTCCATCATATCTAGAGGTCATGCCAGTAATGATGACCAACACTTCTACTATGGAAGAAAAGATGGCTGAAATGGAACAAAGGGTCACCCTTCTCACAAAAGCACTTGAAGACAAGGATGTCCAAATTGCAACCCTGATGAACAAACTGGAGGTACAAGATTCTGGTGAATCAGATCTTAACCTTGAGCACCCACCTGGCTTTACCTTGAAAGGAGATAACACTAGGGTAGATAAGGGAAAAGGAGGTGAAGGCACTTCACAACACGGACATTCCACCTCAATGGCCTCAATATCTGTCCAACAACTGCAGGATATGATAACAAACACCATTCGAGCACAATATGGAGGTTCTTCGACAAGTTCTCTCATATATTCGAAACCCTATACCAAGCGCATTGACAGTATGAGAATGCCGAATGGGTATCAACCCCCCAAGTTCTTGCAATTTGATGGCAAAGGAAACCCTAAGCAACATGTTGCTCACTTTGTCGAAACTTGTGAGAATGCAGGGACACAAGGAGGCCTCTTTGTAAAGCAGTTTGTTCGTTCACTAAAAGGGAATGCCTTTGATTGGTATACAGACTTAGAACCTGAGTCAATCGATAGTTGGGAACAACTTGAAAGAGAGTTTCTCAACCGATTCTACAGCACACGTCGCACGGTAAGCATGATGGAGCTTACCAATACCAAGCAATGGAAAGATGAGCCTGTCGTTGATTACATCAATCGATGGCGTTCTTTGAGTCTAGATTGCAAGGATAGACTTTCTGAAATATCTGCTGTAGAAATGTGCATCCAAGGCATGCATTGGGGGCTTCTGTACATCCTTCAAGGGATAAAGCCCCGAACGTTTGAAGAATTAGCGACTCGTGCACATGACATGGAATTGAGTATCTCTAGCCATGGAAATACAAAGCCTCCCATACCTGAGGAAAGAAAAGAAAGACGAGAAATAAGGAAAACTGACAAGAATGCAAAAGGTAATATCAAAGACTCAATGAATATCAAATCAGCCCCAGTCAAAATTTCAACAAATGTAAAAGCCAATGAGAAGAGGCCTGAGGAAGGCCAACGGCGCGAGGTGCGTCGCTCATCACTTAAGGAATGGGAACAAAAGGTGTATCCTTTCCTAGATGCCGATATGCCCGAAATGCTAGAACAACTGCTCAAGTTGAAATTAATTGAATTGCCAGAATGCAAACGACCAGGAGAGATAGGAAAAATTGATGACCCGAACTATTGTAAGTATCATCGCATCATAAGCCATCCAATCCAAAAATGCTTTGTTCTTAAAAAGCTCATCATGAAGCTAGCCAAGGAAAGGAAAATCGACCTGGATTTTAATGATGTTGCTCAGTCAAACCTTGCTACATTTGCTTACGTGTTGCCTAGTTGCATGTCTCCAACTACTAAGCATGGTGCAAATGCCACGCTCATCCAGTTTGGCTCTCTAGAACCTGTTCAAGTTCAGCTCTCACAAAAAGCATCTGATTATAACTTGAATGAGGATATAGGGTCAACAGTGGATGAGGAAGAGGGCTGGACGGTGGTTACTCGCAGGAGATGGAAGAAGAAAAAAGCATTCCCTCTTCATCTGATCACCCAAGAGTCTAGAAGAGCACAAAACCAGATTCAGCCTTGGTCAGGAAGAAGGAGTAATAAGAGGCAAAAGAGACCGGGAACAAAAATGTATGACGATTCGGCACAAACCCAAAAACCTCGAAAGCACATCACATTGGAAGAATTCTTCCCCAGAAAATTCTTTCAAAATGACTCAGCAGAGGCCGTTCACACGGTCTCTCGTCACGAAATTCATGACGAACAGGAGGATGTAGACCATGGTGGTCCAAATGAGGCTTCGTCATCTTTAAAGGAACTCCAATCTAAGGATAATGAAGTCGAATCCTCGCAATCCTCCACCTCATTGAAAGAGGTACTCACCCAAGCTCTTGAAAAGCCAGAGATGTACACCTCTTCTGCCAGTACGCTTCAACAAGCACAGGGATGTTACGCATGCTCTCCGGACTTAACTTTCACTGATGATGATCTGTTGTTAGGCTCTAAGCCCCACAATCGTCCACTTTATGTCTCCGGTTACGCTCGTGAACAAAAGATCAATCGTATCCTCATTGATGGAGGTTCAGCTGTTAATATCTTACCAAAAATGACAATGAGACGACTTGGTCTTACTATGGAGGAATTATCGCATAGTCGTTTGGTCATTCAAGGTTTTAACCAAGAAGGACAACGCGCAATCGGCATGATACACTTGGAATTAATCATTGGAGAATTGACAAGCAGCGTTTTGTTCCATGTCATTAATGCCAAGACAACTTACAACATGTTGTTAGGACGTCCATGGATCCATGGAAACGGAATAGTGCCATCAACTTTGCATCAATGTTTCAAGTTCTTTCAAAGAGGAATAAAAAAGGTCAATGCCGATTTGAAGCCCTTCGCTGAGGCTGAAGCTCACTTTGCCGATGCGAAATTTTATGTAGAAGATGACATTCTTAGTGAAGTCCTCCCGGTTGAGATTCCATCCATGGAAAGCAAGCAGGGTGAAAAGAAGCATGTTGAAGTCATCACTAGAAAGGATATTCCTTCCCCAAAGGAAGGTCCAAAATATGAGAATGATCATTCTAGTGAATCTACCAGTAATTCAGTAGGAGCAGAAATTTCAACTCCTTCCAATAAACTTCCATTCCTCCGTTATGTACCATTGTCACGCCGCAAGAATGGACAATCACCATTCACGGAATGCCGTCAATCCACAGAAAACATGGGAAGGGCTCCTGCAAAGCTCACAATGGAGGATGTAGCCGTATTGAAAGAAAATCATGTCATGCCTTTAACTTCATCCACAAATCCTTTACCCTCAAAGCCACTAAATGGATTCGTGAGGTCTTCACAAAGTCTGACAGAGCATGGTATTCTACCAAATGAACGGACAAAAGAATGGTTCGATCCAAAGGCATATAGGTTGTTAGCCAGAGCAGGCTACGACTTCTCAAAACAAGGGGACCTAGGGAAACTAATTCCAGAAGTCACCGGAGAAGAAATGCATGGCCTTAGCAAAACACAAAGGAAAATGCGGCTTGAAGGGCATAGAATTCCTATCCCAAAGACCGGATTAGGTTATACTCCAGAACAACCAGCTCAAATATGGATCAAAAGAAGAAGCAATGCTTCAAGTTCCCAATACATAACAGTGGAGGTCGGCGAAGGTTCAAAACGAAGAGAAGATCATTCTTCATCGCGCGTCTCAGTATTCGATCGCATCGAGGCTTCATCATCACGAATCACAGTGTTTGATAGGTTAAGTACAACTTGCTTAACACAAAATCGAGACACTCTTGCTTGTAAATCAATCTTTGATCGATTGGGGGCAACAAGAAGGCCTGTTGATAGTCATCCTCAGAATTTAATAAACTCTGAGGTTCAAAAGGAGAAGAAAGCTAATGATGAGATCCGCAGTAGCATTCCTTCACGCATGAAGCGTAACTTTACTCTAGACATTAGCACTGAAGGATCGCTCAAAGTCAAAAGGCGAACGATTGTACACACTGGACAATCATTTGTACACAATGAACAAATTGAGGAAGTATCATCCTCGTTTCATATTACAATAGAAGAGGGTACACTTTCAGATGCCGAAGCAACCAATGAAGAGGTCGATGAAGCTCCTCCAGCCTTGGAAGATGGAGTAAAGGCTACAGTTGATGAACTTAAAGAGATCAATTTAGGAACTATTGAAGAACCTCGACCCACTTTCATTAGTGCGCTTCTCACTCATGAAGAAGAAGAAGGATACCTCAAGCTCCTGGGAGAATATAAAGATGTGTTTGCTTGGACTTACAAAGAAATGCCTGGGCTCAATCCAGGTATTGCCCTACACCATTTGGCAGTAAGGAAGGGTGTGCGCCCAGTCAAACAAACCCAAAGACGTTTTCGGCCGGAGCTTATCCCTCAAATAGAAACTGAGGTCAATAAACTAATTGAGGCAGGCTTCATTCGTGAAGTACAATACCCAGAATGGATTGCTAACATTGTCCCTGTCAAAAAGAAGAATGGACAAATTCGGGTATGCGTTGACTTCCGTGATTTGAACAATGCATGTCCCAAGGATGATTTCCCATTACTCATCACTGAAGTCATGGTTGATGCCACTACTGGTCATGAAGCTTTATCTTTCATGGATGGTTCTTCAGGTTACAACCAAATTCGAATGAATCCTAAGGATGAAGAGCTTACAGCTTTTCGTACTCCTAAGGGCATTTACTGTTACAAAGTGATGCCTTTTGGATTAAAGAATGCTGGTGCTACTTATCAACGGGCTATGCAAAAGATCTTTGATAATGTACTTCATAAAAATGTGGAGTGTTATGTCGATGATCTGGTGGTTAAAACAAAAAGGAGAGAAGACCATCTGGCAGATCTTCAATCTGTGTTCAAACGCCTAAGAAAGTATCAGCTTAAAATGAATTCCCGCAAATGCGCTTTTGGCGTAACATCTGGGAAATTTCTTGGTTTCATTGTGAGGCACCGCGGTATTGAAATTGACCAGTCTAAAATAGAAGCTATCCAGAAAATGCCAGAGCCCAAGAATCTACGAGAACTTAGAGGCTTGCAGGGAAAACTAGCCTACATACGACGATTTATTTCGAACTTGGCTGGTCGATGTCAACCTTTCCATAGATTGATGAAGAAGGATGTGCACTTTGAATGGGATGAGGCTTGTAGCAATGCTTTTGCACGCATCAAAAAATACCTGCTTAATCCTCCAGTCTTAGGTGCTCCTATCCCAGGAAAGCCTTTGGTGCTGTACATCGCGGCACAAGAAAAGTCTCTAGGTGCTCTTATGGCACAAGAAAATAAAGAGGGGAAGGAAAGAGCCCTTTATTATCTAAGTCGAACTCTCAATGGGGCTGAATTAAATTATTCTCCTATTGAAAAGATGTGTCTCGCTCTTTTCTTTGCCATAGACAAACTGGAGCATTACATGCAAGCATATACGGTCCGTTTAATTGCAAAAGCAGACCCAATTAAATATGTCCTCTCCAGGCCAGTGATTTCGGGTCGTATAGCTCGATGGGCAGTCTTGCTACAATAATATGACCTTGCATACATCCCACAGAAAGCCGTCAAAGGACAAGCATTGGCAGATTTCTTAGCTGATCACCCAGTTCCATCTAATTGGGAGTTCTCCGATGATTTCCCGGATGAAGACGTGTTTTTCATTGAAGTAATGCCACCATGGATGATGTTTTTCGACGGGGCTGCACGTCGAGAAGGAGCAGGGGCAGGTGTAGTGTTTGTTTCTCCACAACGGCAAATACTTCTATACTCATTCTCATTAAGCGAACTTTGCTCTAACAACGTAGCTGAATATCAAGCGTTGATTATTGGTCTACAAATGGCCATTGAGATGGGCATATCGCAACTTGAGATCTTTGGGGATTCCAAATTAGTTATCAACCAAATCTTGGAGCAGTATGACATCAAGAAAGAAAACCTTATCCCTTATTGCAAATATGCGAAGAAGTTGCTAGCAAATTTTGTGGCCATCACATTGGAGCATATACCAAGGAATGAGAATAGGCAGGCTGATGCATTAGCTAATTTGGCTACTGCCTTAGCATTATCCCAAGATGAGACAGCCAAAGTTGCTGTTTCCCAGAGGTGGGTAATACCTCTCTTAGTGGAAGAAGAAGGAGAAGAAGAGCAAGCCAACATCATTTCTGTATGCCTTGTTGAAAAGGAAGATTGGCGACAAGCGATCATTGGGTACCTTCAACATGGAAGACTCCCGGATGATATACGCCATAAGACTGAAGTACGGCGAAGGGCTGCTCGATTCATTTACTACAAAGACACTCTCTTCCGCCGTTCCTTTGATGGTTTGTTTCTCCGATGCTTAGGAGAGGAAGAGGCTAAACAAGCCTTAGAAGAGGCTCATTCTGGAATATGCGGTGCACACCAATCAGGTCCCAAGTTACACTACAGGATCAAACGAATGGGTTACTATTGGCCTACGATGGTGCAAGATTCCTTGGAGTATGCTAAGAAGTGTGAAGCTTGTCAGTATCATGCAAACTTCATCCATCAGCCGCCAGAACCTCTACACCCGACTGTAGCCTCTTGGCCTTTTGATGCATGGGGACTTGATGCAATAGGGCCATTACCAAAATCATCCGGTGGCCACTTGTATATCTTGGCTGCAACTGATTACTTCTCAAAGTGGGCGGAAGCTATGCCTCTTAGGGAAGTGAAGAAAGAAACGGTGGTCAACTTCATTCGAACTCACTTGATCTATCGGTATGGTGTCCCTCGGTATATCATAACTGATAATGGCAAGCCGTTCTACAACAAGCTAATGACGAAGCTATGTGAGAAGTTTGGATTTAAACAATACAACTCCTCCATGTACAATGCCCCGGCAAATGGATTAGCTGAAGCCTTTAACAAAACGCTTGGCAGTTTGTTAAAAAAGGTGATATCCAAAACAAAGCGAGATTGGCACGAAAGAATCGGAGAGGCATTATGGGCATATCGAACAACATTTCGAACGCCTACTCAAGCAACACCATATTCTCTTGTTTATGGAGTAGAAGCTGTCCTTCCTTTAGAACGCCAAATCCCATCATTACGGATTGCCATTCAAGAAGGGTTGACTGAAGAAGAAAATGCCAAACTCAGATTGCAAGAATTAGAGGCACTTGATGAGAAAAGGCTTGAGGCCCAACAACGCCTTGAGTGTTACCAAGCTCGTCTTTCAAGCGCATTCAATAAAAGAGTTAAACCACGATCATTCCAAGTAGGTGACTTAGTCCTTGCCGTTCGAAGACCCATCATCACAACCCATCGTACAGGCAATAAGTTCACTTCAAAATGGGATGGACCTTACGTTGTGCAAGAAGTCTACACCAATGGAGCTTACAAGTTGATTGATCATGAGGGTGTAAGGATCGGCCCCATCAATGGGAAGTTCCTCAAACGCTTCTATGCTTGAAAATCCATAATTGCTCCTCCGTAAGAGCTTAAACTACTCACTGCAACGCTGCAAGGGTACATGATGTCTTCCCATTGCCTTTGAAAGCGTACCAATAAGGAGAAATTAATCCCACTCTATGTCACCAATTGCTAGTGTGGCGTAGTGGTTGGATGCCCATGTCGCCCTTGAGAGGTCTCGGGTTCGATTAGTGGTGATACCCATTATTACACACTGAGCCCCCCTTTTTGCAAAAATAAACAAAAAAAAAAAGAAAAAAAAAAGAGAAGAAGAAAAGATAACCAAAAAAAAAAAAAAGATAACAAAAAAAAGGGATAACAAAAAAAAAAAAAAAAAAAAAGGAGATAACAAAAAAAAAACATCAAAAAAAAAAAACATCAAAAAAAAAATCATCAAAAAAAAATCATTCAAAAAAAAAAATCTGTTGAACTACGTGATGACTTGATCCCTCTCCGGGGTACGTAGGCAGCTTAGTACTTGTCACTAAGTTCAGTCACATGAAAAAAAAAGGATTGCCAGTCTAGCTTGAAGAGTTTCCAACGGTCATCAATATGTTTTTAAAGTCCCTTTGGTTGGTAAGGCATTGCTTAAAGACAATCAACTGTTCAATAGGATGATCAAAGATCGTTGTAGCTGAAGATAAAGACTAAATGAAATCTGCACGGCATTGCCTATCTTCTATGGACATTCTCCCACATTTCTGAAATATACTTTGCATCACCTCGCTTCTATGGGCATGTTTGTGCAATGCTGAATTCTTGCTGGCATGTTGACATCTTCAGGGTTTTGTTGACATTTCCTTGCATCTTCAACATCTTGTTAGCATCTCTGAAATCTTGATGTCTGAGTTATGTTGCCCCTAAAAATTGGTGCAACTTCATAGTAGATGTAAGTGCTATTGTTGCTTCATGGCAAGGAGGAAGTGTTGACGTAGTTTCATGGCAAAGATGAATGTTGATGCGACTTCAGTGCAAATGATGGTACGACTTCATAGCAGATGTAAGTGCTAGATGTTGCTTCATGGCAAGGACGAAGTGTTGACGTAGCTTCATGGCAAAAATGAATGTTGATGCAACTTCAGTGCAAATGATGGTGTGACTTCATAGCAGATGTAAGTGCTAATGTTGCTTCATGGCAAGGAGGAAGTATTAACGTAGTTTCATGGCAAAGATGAATGTTGATGCGACTTCAGTGCAAATGATGGTGCAACTTCATAGTCGATGTAAGTGCTATTGTTGCTTCATGGCAAGGAGGAAGTGTTGACGTAGTTTCATGACAAAAATGAATGTTAATGCGACTTCAATGCAAATGATGGTGCGACTTCATAGCAGATGTAAGTGCTAATGTTGCTTCGTGGCAAGGATGAAGTGTTGACATAGCTTCATGGTAAAGATAAATGATGATGCAACTTCATGGCAGATGCAAGTGCAAATATTGCTTCATCACAAAGATGAAGTGTTGACGTAGCTTCATGGCAAAAATGGACGTTGGTACGGCTTCGATGCAAATAAAATGACAAGGTAGCTTTATGGCAAAAGAAGAGTGCTAGTGCAACTTAATTGCCAATACAAAGGCCAGTACGACTTCAAAGTCAAGTACTAGTAACAGCATCATTGTATCAGGAATACTGGTGATAACATTGTTGCTTAGATTACTGCCGCTATGAGAACATCAAGGATAGATATTGTTAAGAGATTATTGTTGCAAGGCAATAAATTGATAATATGGAGACAAACATCAATGTAAGAACGTTGTATTCAAAAAATGTAAAGTCGCCAAAGAAAGATGGACGTCAGGCTAAGAATGTTGATGAAAAGCTTGATGATAAAGCCCAAAGAACAAGGAAAGCATGCTGCATAACAAAAACAAACAACGACAAAGAACTTGTCAGAAGAAAATTTTATGGCACGTCTAAAAAAAAAAAAAAAATTCCTATAAAGAGAGAGAGCTCCGGTTTTAATCTCTAGTCTGTCAAAAAAGGAAAAAAGAGTTAGTACAAACTAAGCACGTAAAAAAAAGGATATTGAAAAAAAAGAAAAAAAAAAAAAAAAAGAGCATAATTTCTCTACATATTATGCTACCCACTCTGGAGAGTATATTGGTACAAACTAAAGCATGCTTTAGGAGGCTTTATATAGAAAGCTCCTGAGATAGCAGACAAAAAAAAGGGGAGTAGGCAAGTCATTAAATGCTGCCACCAAACAAATGTTATTTGAAGTCAGATTTTGCAGCTCAAATACACTTACGGTGTCAAAAAGAAAATACTGCACTAGACCTCAGAAAAAAAAAAAAAAAAGCTTATAGGCTTGCAAAAGCACACATGTCATCTTAAAAACTACAGCACTAGACCTGGGATGAAGTTCTAGCCTGCAGATTGTTCAAAGCAATTGTGCTGCCGACCTTGAAAGCAGAGACATTTAGTGATTAACCAATGTCAAACACTGTCAGAACCAGTAGACTAACCAAGTTCAACAAGATCAACAATGCTTGCCATTTTCTCTTCCGGATTTCTAGCAATTTCTGACAAGATTTCACAAAAATCAACTCATCGAAATCTTCTAAAGACTTTGAGCTTCAGAATCCAGAAAAATCATCCACGGTGGAGCCATAACGAGCCACCACGCACGGCCACAAATCCCAACGTCCACTGGATTTCTCATTCGAATTAGTGCAAATCTGAGAAATATTTTACAAAACCAACATCACCACTAGACTCATCGGCCTTCGATCTACAAAACCCAGAAAGATCGTTGCCAATGGATCCCCCACGCGCCACCACTCGCCGCCACAATCTAACGATGACCGGCGACCTAGTTCTTCAAATCTGTGCAAATCTGTTCACAAATGCATAAAACTGAACCTACAGGAGTCTTCTACGGCCTTAGATCGACAAAGCCCAAAAATTTCGAGCCTAAACGAGTAGACACGCGCCACCACGCGCCACCAGAAGGTTCGGTAATGCTGCCCTCAGCAACACGCGCTCTCACGCGCCACTCTCAGCTTTTTCACGCGCGGACACGCGCCGGCAGGAAGTCACGCGCTTCACGCGCCTCAATGGCTGACGCGCGCTTAAGTCGGATGACGTCATGGATGACGTCATCCTCCAAGGCTTGACCCGGTTGACCAAACCGACCCGGTTTGACCCGCTCATCCTGACCCGGTCCGAACCGCCTGAAAAAAAAAAAAAAAAAAAAAAAAAAAAAAAAAAAAAAAAGAGCTTTGACCAAGTGGAACTTTGACTTCGACCAAAAAGTCAAAATTTTCAAGACGGACCTGTCCCACTCAGTTTTTCGAGTACATTCCATTTTTGGGATCTGTTTCTTCATTTGAAACTCGAAAATCGTGTAAACAGTCCAATTTTCAAAAGATTGACTTTTGCACAAATCTTGACCAAAAGTCAAAATTTTCAAGACGGACCTGTCCCACTCAGTTTTTCGAGTACATTCCGTTTTTAGGATCCGTTTCTTCATTCAAGACTCGGAAATCGTGCAAACAGTCCAATTTCCAAAAGATTGACTTTTGCACAAATCTTGACCAAAAGTCAGAATTTTCAAGAAAGGCCTGTCTTGTCCAATTTTTCGCGTAGAATCCGATTTTGGGGTCTATTTCTTCATTTGAGAATCCAAAATTGCTCAAATGGTGTGATTCTGCAACTGTTGGCTTTAATGTGAACTATGACCGAGAATCATGATGACCGAACAAGGCTTGTCCTATTCAGATTTCCGCAAAGATTCTGATTTTGAAATTCGCTTATTTGCTTTAGACTTAGTAACCACTAATCTGACCCACTTCTCCGAAGTACTAGCAATGTACAAAACTTAAGCTCCCAAAATCAAAATTGGAGATTCATCCATTTGGTCAGGATTCCCTCAAGATTATCCTCCATACTTCATCAAGGCTTCTCTTTCAAAAAAATAGACGAACTGTCACAAGTATGTCCTAAACTGGGAATTACTTCGGGTCACCAATTCAACCACTCCCGTTCGGTGCCTACCAGTCTCCAACCTACCATTCCCATTCGGTGCCTACCATTCTCATCCGCCGTTCTCACCGAAAATTCCTCATCCACCAAAAATTTTTCATCCGCCATTCTCGACTACCTATCTACCATTCTTCATCTCTTCGCTATAAATAGAGGGTCGGATCCATTGAAGCTCATCAAGAAAAACATACTGAATCATGAAATGAAGATTCGCTTCTTTCAAATTTTCAAACCCTTATTCTCACAGTCATTTCTCATTATAGCCTCATCATTCTCAACACCGAGCAACCAACATTGCTTCATAATCAGTTTGAAATTAACCCTCTCATGGCTCAGTAGAAATCCTCTTCACAACATCATTATAGTTTTGAGATCCAAACGAATTTTGTTTCTAACAACCACATTTGTTCATAAAATTACTCATAACAAGGTCTGTATCGACCTTCCATGCTTCCTCGGATTTGGTTGACCAGGACATCCAAGTCCAGCAGAGACACCTGTTCCTAAACTCATGGCTCTCGTAGTCTCTCTCCAATTGCCTGGTCTTCCAGCAGAAGCAGTGGTTCGGAACAAACAGCAACTTGGCTGGTTTCTAAGACCAGAATCACAAGTTAGCTCCATCTTTCATTTTTCTGTGCTTTTCCAACAAGCGACAACAGATGAAGATGGTAAAAAGCGTTGGGGTATCCTACAGATTATCCTCCATCCAATGCTTACGATGACCACCAAGGTACCAGCTCATCAAAGATCAGCCTTTGGGGCCGGTAAATGGTCACCAAAGCCTTGTTCCATGTCCCCACCAATGTGGAACCCAAAGATCATCGTTGCTGGTACCGCAGAACCCACTTTTCTGAAATTACTCCAACTTAAATTCTGCTTGAAGTATTTCAGAAAGTACTCTTCTGAAATTACTTCAACTTAACGTCCGTTGGCATGGTCCCATCACACATGCACATTCGATGACTTGCCGCCGGACCTCACCCAGCATGCAGTCGGTCCCATATCCCAAGGTGTACTCCCTAGAAGCATCTGCACTAGAGAGTCCTCAACATACAGGACCAGCACCATGGAGTTGTGTGTTTCACCCATTCACTTAGCTTCATCCCCGTCTTCTTCACCACCCAGCATGCAGTCGATCCCATATCTTAAGGTGTACTCCCCAAAAACACCTACTCCTTGACGTACAAGGTCAGCTCCATGGTTTTGAATGTTTCACACAGTCACCATCTCCTTTTCATCTTCATCGTCTTGTTCTTTTCACAATCTCCCCCAACCCAAAATCTTATACTTGTGAAATTACTTCAACTTAACCTAAGTGATACAATTACACACGCACATTCGACCACTTTTCCACATGTCCTCGCCGTAATCCAAAATAGACTCCTTCGAGATAACTTCACCAGGAGTTCTTAAAAACGCGAGGCCAGCCCCCTAGCTCTGCATGCTGTACCCAGCCAACATCCTCGCCTCTTCCCCATCTTCTACACCCTGTGATCGCCACCAACGATCCAAAATACTCTTCTGAAATTACCTCAGCTTAACCTCTGTTGAAATGATTCAATTTTGCAAGCATATCCAACTTCTTGCAAATAATTTTCAGCCTCACCAACCACTCCAAGTACCATGGAACACTCTTGTGCAATTACTTCGACTTAACCTCTGTTGAGAAGGCTCGGTCACGCAAGTGCATTCAAATACAGGCAAACCCCTTTTCGGTTTCATCAAAGCCTTTCATCTGGGTGGGTTTACTCTTCAGAAATTACCTCATCCTGTTGAAAGCTTCACCACCTTCAGGTACTTCACTTAAAAAGTCAGAAGTAAAAATTTGTTTTCGAAACTCATTCCCGCACCACACTCCGAAACTGTGTGCATGAACGAGTCTCGAAGGGGCATTTGTAGAGAGGGAAAATTCCCGACCTATCACAAGCTGACACGTCATGCTATCAAGTCTACAAAATACAGTTAATTATAAAGTATCACGCATGGCAACTAGGTTTTGTTATCAATACTCAGAAACCAATAGAAATTTGCCAAGTGTTATTGAAGTCATTGAAGTAAACCAATCACACATCAGCACATGTAAGCGATGACACAAGCAGTCCAGCACGTGTAAGCGATGACATAAGCAGTCCAGCACGTGTAAGCAATGACACAAGCAGACCAATCAGGCTGCGACATGTGTCACCAATCAGACTCCGCCACGTGTCGCTCACCTACCTCTAAACTCCTATAAATAGAAGCCTTCCTAAGGCATTAAGGAGGAAGGGATCTTAAGAGGAAGAGGAAGCCATTTAGAGCACAAGCAGCATCAAAGAAGATTCAGAAATATTGAAGCTCTGCTAGAATCAAGCCCTGAAGCCTCTAGGAACTTCAAGAGTTTCAAACTCAAATGCAAGGAACATTCAAAGCAGAATCATCCAAATCATATTCCTAGATCTTCAAATTCACTGGACTCAAGCTCAAAAGCCTCCAGAAACCTCAACAAACCATAAATCAACGAAGCTCTACGGATTCAAGCCTCTAAAGCACCGAAGACCTTCCACCACAAACCTTCGAAGACGAAGAACACGAAGAACACGAAGAACATGAAGAACAAAGGATTTCTAACAAGCTCATAGCCAGAGATTCCTTGTAATTCTGTTTCAAAGATCTTCGATCCATGCTTCAGTCAAATCAAAGTATATTTGGTGTTCGAATCAAAATCACATTACCACAATTCCAATCAACAAATCTTTCAAGGAGATCGAATCAGAGGATCACTCTTTTGTAATCACAGAGAATTGTACCACACATTCATCAATACAAATTCGCATTTGTGAAACTATTTTACTTGTTTGATTTATTTCGAACTAGAAATTTAGTCGTCTACAACGTGATATGTAATTAATGCATTAACATAAATGAAAAATTTTTGATGAGGTGGAAGGCTAACTAATTCTATTCCAATGAATGCGACACTTGGCAAGAATTTCTTCTTCCAAATCAATTTATTTTTTATTTCATAATTATTTCAAATAAATAATTTCATATATAAAATTTTAAAATCCATCACATAAATTCATTTTATATAAATATAATTAGTACACCATCTACAAATAATTAATACTTTAAAATTAATGCATTTATGCATTAACACGTGACATGTAATTAACGCAATGACAATAACATATATGCAAATTTTTTATGAGGTGGAGGACTTAATAAACTAATAAAGAGAATTCTCTTTCTTTCTCAGTGCAACTTGACAAAATCTTAGATTCATTGATATCATTGAATTTAATATATATATATATATATATATATTTTTTTTTTTTTTAACTTTCCTGAGTCCTTATCTAGTTAATTAATCCTAATGATTCTTTTGAATCATTTATGGCTTCCTCTACCATTCAACATTCAACAAAGGCCAAAGAAAAAGAGGGCTTAAGAGTGGTTGCCTGGAATCTTCTTGTTGGATTCATGAGCACAAGGTTGACCTGAAGAGAGGCTCTTGACCGGCTCTGGCCAGCACTTGTTCCTTCTTCCTTCTTCCCTTGTCTTGATCTTGAGACACTATTAGCACGTGCAAATGGTTTTAAAAGAAATCAGCTTTAATTGTGATTTTGGGATATTTGTTAATAAATTATTTTTAAAAAATTTTAATATTATTTTTATAAGAGAAATACAAAAAACTATTAAAAAATTAATTACTTTTTTTTTATAAAAATTTTCAAAAATATTTTCTTACTCATACTCTTAAGACATCCATTCATTTTTTTCAAATTCTATTCTACTCTCTTCTATTACTCCTTTCTCCACCTTAATCCAAACAAGAGTTAAAGTAGTAAGCTGTACTTATAGTAATATCACTTTAATCTGCTATCAATTCTTGTCTACTTACTCTCGACAAGCCTTTAATAATTTGTAAAAAATATTGTGAATTGCAAAACTACATCATTTCAAGTTGAGGTGAGATTTAACAAACACATCAGCGTCATGGACGCACATAAGGTTAACTAACTTAACTTTATATAATGTAAGGAATTTAAATCCAAAGTTCTAAACGCCAGAGGATAAAAAAAAAATCATCTCAAATTTTAAGAAGATAAATTATAGCCAAGTCTAACATCATTCCATGAACTTTTGACTTTTGAGAGTTAAAGTAATACTATAAATTTAAACACGAACAGCGAGGGATAGATTTTTATATATGGACAATCACGTAAATTCACATGCACCACAGTACCACCTTCTTGGCAATTGACAAACATTTTGGGATGGGCCCAACCTAACTACCAGGAAAAGATTGAGACACGACAAAAGGTATGGAAGTAATTAAGATGAATACTTAACACCAACTTTCGATGAGGTTTCTCCGATATGACACTCCTCTAATTCTTTAGGTATAAACACTATACACGAACTTTAGATGAGGTTTCTCTGAAATGACACTCTTTTTCTTAAATATAAACGCAACAAATAAGTCCATCTCCTCTTACATCTTTACTTTTCTAGCAGAATATTCCATTGATTACACCTCAAAATTAAGGGTGAGAATATTATTTCTTAAAACTTTTGGGGATGAGTGTGAATTCATCAAATGGAAAGCTTGTGGAATTTGCCCCCCAAAAAGATGCTAGTTAACATTATTCATTCTATATATAACTAGTCCTTAACACAGGCTTTTGTACACTGTAAATGTTTGAAGAAAATGGCTACTCCTTCAACCACAAGGAGCAAGAGCTGGTTTACACACTTCAAATTTAAGGATGGCGAGGACTCGACTACCGAAGCTCGAAACGTTCTCTTAATAGTTGCTACATTGATTGCTGCAGTGACCTTTCAAGCTGGGGTTAACCCTCCCGGCGGGGTTTGGCAAGATGATGACCATGGACACAAACCAGGAAGTGCCATTTATGCCTCTAGAAAACAAGCATACTATGTTTTCTTGGTTTTTAACACTCTGGCACTTTCCACATCGGTTCTGGTTATTATGTCTCTCACATATAGGTTCCCTTTCCATTTAGAAATATTGATTGCCACAGCTTCAATGCTTGTGACTTATGGATCTGCTTTATTTGCTGTCACACCTCATGATACTTACAGATTTCGGTACGTCATGACTGCAGCTGCTTTGCCTTTTGTGCTACGAGTTTTGATTCGAATGTTCTACATGTGTAAAAGTAAGATTGACAAATGTTTAGAAAACTTCTAGCATTTGCCAATTCTGTATTATTATGATTAAAATGTCATGGTATAACTGCTCTAAGTACAAATTTGGGGCCAGTTTGACGTAGCCTTTTCGAAGTGGTTTTTTTTTTTTCCATGTATCTTTTATTGTAAGTGTGGCTTCAGATTAAAAAATCAGTTTATTTTACTATTTAACTTATTTTTGATATTATTTAAAGTCTCATTTTACTTTTTGGTATTATTCATAAAGCTCACTGTACTATTTCAACTAACTTTTATCTTTATCTACATTATTTTCAATAAAAAATTTTCAATTTTAACAAAATAAACAGGTTTCAAAATCCTAAATTTTATAGAATTTTCAATTTAAAATTATCTTATCTTTCATCTCGCTAAGTTTTTACTCTTCTAACGAAATAGAGCCCGAAAAACGTTATGAGCCTTAAAATTCATCCGACGCAATCGAGATATTTAGGATTTATATTATCCTTCTATCATTATTTTTATTTATATATTTTTTAAATAGAGCCTTCGAAAGGTACAAAGGAAGAGATTAGACGGAGAAGAAAGTTAGAATGAAAAAGTATAGAAAAAAGACAAAAACTTAAGAAAGTGGAACCAGATGATGGACAGGTATGAAAAGGAAAATGCGAGAGTTAAGTATGATAATAAATTAAAAAAAAAAAAAAAAAAAAGAGAAAAGAAAAAAAGATAAGGGTTAGGTGTCACTATTTTATTAGATGTGCACTACAAAAAACGGGCCCTTTAGGCCCCGTTTTTTTGGGCCGCGTTTGCAAAAACGCGGCCCAAAACGGGCTGAAGCCGCATTTTTAAAAATGCGGCTTCAGTCCTCCCAATGGGCCGCGTTTTTGCGAACGCGGCCCAAAATATTGGTTGAGGCCGCGTTTTTCAACGCGGCCCAAAAAAAATTGCATTAAGCCGCGTGTAAAACGCGGCCTCAAATATTACTTGAAGCCGCGTTTTTTCAACGCGGCCCAAAAAAATGCTTGAGGCCGCATGTAAAACGCGGCCTGAAGCCATCTCCAATCTCCATCTGATCCCATTTAATTTGAATCCATCTGATCTGATCACTTTGCCTTCATCACCCTCACACATCACCCTCCAGAGCTCCAAGTCCTCATCTCCATTTCCGAGTCTCCCATGCACACACATCTCCATCTCCGATCGGAGATCGGAGCTTGGAGCTCCGATCCTCGATCTCCGATCTGATCGGAGATCGAGGCTTGGAGCTCCGACCCTCGATCTCCGATCCGATCGGAGATGGAATCGAGGAGATCGGAGATGGAATCGAAGAGATCGAGGAGATCGGAGATGACCGGATCGGAGATCGAAGAGATTGAGGAGATCGGAGATGACCGGATCGGAGGTCGAAGAGATCGAGGAGATCGGAGATGACCGGATCGGAGTTCGAAGAGATCGAGGAGATCGGAGATGACCGGATCGGAGATCGAAGAGATCGAGGAGATCGGAGATGATCGGATCGGAGATCGAAGAGATCGAGGAGATCGGAGATGATCGGATCGGAGATCGGAGATCGAGGAGATGGAGGAGATCGGAGATTTTCGGAGATCGGAGATGGAGGGTTTAAATTTTGCTGGGTTTAAATTTTTGTTCAAATTAATTTTGCTGGGTTTAAATTTTGCTGGGTTTAAATTTTTGTTGGGTTTAAATTTTTGTTCAAATTAATTTTGCTGGGTTTAAATTTTTGCTGGGTTTAAATTTTTGTTCAAATTAATTTTGCTGGGTTTAAATTTTGCTGGGTTTAAATTTTTGTTTAAATTTCGGAGATCTTGTTCAAATTAATTTTGCTGGGTTTAAATTTTTGTTGGGTTTGTGTTATTGGCATGAATGGGTTTGCTTATTCTGAATTATTTTTTTTTGAGTATTTTTGGCAGTAGCCGCGTTTAAAACGCGGCCTAAGGTAGAATCTAGGGCCGCATTTTAAACGCGGCCATAGGAATTGTTCTTAGGCCACGTTTCAAACGCAGCCATAGACTTTGGTCTGAGGCTGCGTTTAAAACGCGGCCATAGACCTTGGTTTTAGGCCGCGTTTGAAAAAGTGTGGCCATAGACCTCGAAGGCCTATAGTCGCGGGGTTTAGGCCACATTTAAAAACGCGGCCTAAAAAAACGCGGCCATAGCCTATAGCCGCGTTTTTTGGACCTTAGGCCGCGTTTTTCAAACGCGGCCTAAAGTCTTTTTTTTTGTAGTGGTGGGGGGTTGCGACGACTTGGTGTAGATAGATAAAATAGAAAAAAGACTTTCTAACCAAAATTTAACTAAAACTTTGATGAGTTCTTGGTGAATGTTATAAGTCGTCACTATTAATGATTGGGAACTCATTCGTTAACATCCAAGCAAGTTCAAGTTAGAATCCAAGAAGGAAAGGAGAAGAGGTCCTTGATTGAAAATTGTCAAAGAGGTTTCAGCTTGACTTTTCCCAAGGTTGGTTCGTATAAATTTTAAATCCATTGGATATTTGGATTTTGTCTTCTTATTTATTTATTATTATTTAGATGGAGTCTGAATCTTAATTCTAATCATTAAATTTCCAAAATGTGTAATTCTTTATATATATATATATATATATATATATATAATATGGTGAATGAGAATATTAGTTGTTGTAGGTCATTTCAAGGGACCTAAGCCTCCATAGAGAGAGAGAGAGAGAGAGAGAGAGAGAGATATGCACTAAATAATTGGTTTATTTTGAGAGAGAGAGAGAGAGAGAGAGAGAGAGAGAGAGAGCGAGAGAGAAATACACACTAAGTAATTGGTTTATTATTTATTAATACCTAATGTTGAATTAAAATAATTTATTTATCATGGTTTTGAAATTCGGATTGGACCGTACAGTCTGATCCGATTAACTGAGAACCGTTCATTAGAACGGTTCTTTTACTCTTAAAACTTCCTTTACACAAAAATTCAATGAACCGTGCGAACCGAGGTCAAACCGCTCGAGTTTGAGAACCGTGATCGAGTCTCACGGTTGAGACCAAAGCTTCAAAAAAAAAAGATTTCATCAGTTCATATCCGATGAAACTGAGTTGTTTTGCCACTTTGTGCCATTTTCTGTCTTTGTATCTCTCATTCTCAATGCCAAATTTGATATTGCAATCCCAAAACACACTAATAGATCCACATAAAATGAAATGAAAAGCACAAACCTTTTCTTCTTCTTCTTCCTCATTTACGTTTTCCTTCTTCTTCCTCTTTTCCGTTTTGCTCCTTTCTTCTATCACCAGACACCAGTCACTAGTACCCAAAACCAAAAGCCAAGTTTTTTTCCTTTTCAATGAGTTGTCTATCACTATGGCATTGGATGGCAAGCACGACCCTTTTCCCATGTGAAGAGTTGGACACATGGCTACCTCTCCACCTTTCATTTGGTTTGTAATTTTTTTAAAACTTATTTGATTTGATTGCTTCATTTATTTACATGTGATTCGGTCATTTCTTATACAAAATACGTACGGTAAAATCCCACTAATTTCCACAAATTTATTTACTGCCTTTGTACTGTCAATGTAAATTTAATTGTAGATTAAAAAATGCATGAAACACATTGTATACAGGGCTGTCCACGATTCAGGTCGGATCGGGTTTGGCCTCAACCCTCATCCGACCCGAATTGATCGAGTGGAGCCATTAACAACTTGCCGTCGACCGGGAGGAGAATCAAATCGGACCGGTCGAAGCTTCGACGGATGTCGGGCAGATCGGGTCGAGGTTGAAGATCTAGAAAACAACAATAATCCAGCCAGAAAATATGAAAAACAGCAAAAATCCGATGTGAAAAAATTGCAAAACGGCTTAAATCCGGCGAGATCTCTCCAGATCTAGTGAGATCTCAGCCATTATAGGCAAGATCTTGACTAGATCTAGCGAAATCTCGCCGGATTTAGCTAGACCTTCCTAAAAAAAACCCAGATTCGTCGGAAAATACAACTGAGTTGGTCGGTTCAGGTTTCTCAAATTTGAGAGGTGGAGATCCAGTGCCCGAATCTTCGATCTCGGTTTTTGGAGAATAAAATCCGTCGCCGACCACCGGAGCAATCAGATCGATCGGCAGCGGGTCGGGTCCGATCGGCGGCGACAGCGGGTGGGTCAGGTCCAGCGGGTCCCTGGACAGCCCTAATTGTATATATTTATAAAAAGTGTACGATATTATACATATTTACATGAAAGTGTACAATGTTGTAAGTATTTATTTAATTTATAATGTAAATCTTGCTTTGACAGTATATTATAAATAAATAATTTTCTTTTATATATTTATTATTATTATTTTGTTTAACAATTGATAATATAGTGTTAATTTTTGAAACACTATAATGAAAGATGTGATATGAAAAATACATTTGAAAGATGGTCTTTATATTTATTTGTTTTATTTTAGTCAAATTTTCACTTATACTAATTTAATAAATTTATTTATATTTAAATAATTATTAAATTTATTATAGCATCATCACGGTTGAACCTCGGTCTAACTTCAAAAACCTTGAACCTCTTTCTTTAACGATTCGATGAACAGTCCAAGTTATAAAACCATGGTATTTATAGGAGACTAACTCTAATGCCATAGGCCCACATTGCCTAAAATAATTGGCTAGTCGATTTAACATGTGCTTTATAACTTAAGTCATGTGTTACATTAGTTACATGTGCTTAATTCTTAACTAATACATCATGATCTCAAATAACTAATTGACTAAAGGAAAAACAACAACTATTAGGAGATTACAAGGCGTGTGGTATAATTTGGCCAATTCCTAACAAAGATCCCTTAGTCCTATGGAAAAAACTAATGGAGAGATACGAGTACCATAAGAGTATAATCCTCCCAAAAGCTCATTATGACTAGACGCACCTAAGGTTGCAAGATTTTACAAGTGTGAGTGAGTATAATTCAACACTATTTAAAATTACCTCACAATTGAGATTATGTGGCGAAAAAATCACTAGGGAAGACATGTTAGAAAAAAAAACATTTTATTAAATTTCATGCTTCAAATATGCTCCTACAACAACAATATCGTGAGCTTAAGTTCCAAAAATATTCTGAACTTATATCATGTCTTCTAGTGGCCAAACAAAATAATGAGCTTCCACTGAGAAATCGCCCATCCTAACTAACCAGCTCCACACCATTGCTTGAAGTAAATGTCTTTTGAATGAAATGGAGGAAATAAAAATCAAGGGAATGGACATGGTAAGAACAACCAAAATAGGGGAGACTTACTCATAATCCTTTAAAGAGGCATAACACACCTTATTGTTAGGGTCATGTGTTTTGGTATTGTCAACCATGCCAATTATGTGTCTTTTATTGAGTTTTGATATGTCTTAAAGTTGTAATTGAAGACCAAGTTAAAGACACAAAGTTTGTTCCAGAAAAACACATTTTCAGCATGTACCTTGATAGCAGCTCGATACTTCTCGATAGAAGCTTAAAACTTACTATCTCCTTGATAGAAGCTCGATAGCAACTCGGTCTATAGAGATTTTGTTCTCGGTAGCAGCTTGATAGATTGAGCTTCGCAGATCAGCAAACATCAGCAACGCAAAAAAGCCCATAACTTATTTGTTTGAAACCCGAATTGAGATCCGTTTAAATTGGTATTTAAAGGACATTATAAGCCATCTATTATAAGGTTTTTCAGAGATAGAAATGCTCTGTTTATGCGGCTAGGGTTTTGTAACCAAGTTTTCTCTATTTCACCAAACTAAAGATTTTCAAAGTAAATTTGAAGATTCCATTGGTGAAGAAGCTGAAATCTACATTTAGATTCTTGATTAGTTTGGTTGTAATAGAAAATTTAGACATACACTTAATGGATGTGGTTAGAGAATATCTATATAGGTCATTAGATAATGATATATACATGAAAATGCCTAAAGCATATGACTCCACATCCCAAAACATGTATTTTATCAAGCTACATAGATTCTTATATGGATTAAAGTAATTTGGACACATGTGGTATAATCGCCTCAACAAATATTTATTGAAAGAAGGATTTGTGAATAATCTAATTTGTGCATGCGTTTTTATTAAAAATTCAGAATCTAGATTTGCTATTGTTGCGGTATAAGTTGATGATTTAAATCTTGTAGGGACTCTAAAAAAGCTCAAAAAAATGAAAAATTATTAAAGAATGAGTTTAGGATGAAAGATCTCGGTAAGCCAAAACTTTGTTTTGGACTGCAAATTGAACATCTTCCAAATGGAATTCTAGTTCATCAGTCAACATACACATAAAAGGTCTTAAATCAATTCCTAATAGATAAAGCTCACCCTTTGAACACTGTTAGGGTACTTTTTTTTATTACACCTAATTTTATTTATACACACCATTCTATTTAAAGCCCAAGAATACTTATACTTGGTAATATTTGAAAAGTCCATGATTCAAGTCCATGGCAAAACAACTTCATCAATGGAATTCAAATTCATGATCAAAGCCCATGATTTAAACCCATGGCAATTTATTTATTCAAAGCCCAGTTCTCGCTGGCAATATTCAAATTTCAATTCTCACCGGCGACATCAAAGCCCAGTTCTCGCTGGCAATACTCAAAGCCCAATTCTTATTGGCGACATCAAAGCCCAATTCTCATTGGCGACATCAAAGCTCAATTCTCATTGGCAATATCAAAAGCCCAATTTTTCATTGGCACTATTAAAAGCCCAAGCTAATTACTTGGCGTTATTTTATCAAAGAGCCCAAGGTTATCAATACTTGGCAAAAATACTATATCATAGTTATTTCACTTATAAGTCCAATAAAAAATACTTTAGATTCTTAAAACTATTACTATTACAAGCTCATAGAATTTACGAATTATCTATTCTCAAAATCCATGGCAATCATCCTATAAAAGCCCATGGAAAGTCATGATTATTAGACCCATGACATTTATTTATATTATAAATATATATTACATCACAACATTCATAACATTTATTACCAAAACTTACGGTAATTATTCATCCTACTTATCCATTATGATTATCTATGGAGAAACTCATGAGAAACACCACATTATTCCATTATAGTGGTTGTTAACATATTTATTTAAAACCCATGGTAATTGTTATTCTCATATCAGCTGAAGTCTAAAGGGTGATCAAACTTTATCATCTTCCTCAAAGCTGTACCCCCAGCGGAAGGGGTGTTGAAGCCAAATCATCCAAATTTCAACAAATTGATGCTATAAATGACAAAAACGTTCAATACATGATTCATGTACCAAGCCCATGAATCCTAAAGGGGAAAAATTGGGAACATGTGGTTTGGAGGGCATAAAGAGATCTCCAGCAGAACCCCCTGAAGTAGACTAAAACTTGACACCTGGCTTAGGGTGTTGAATCTTGCTTTTTGGGGGACCAAATCTCAGTTGCAGCATTAGGATTCGTTCTTAATACATGCCATAATCATATTGATTCACCTCAGCCCCAGAAATCTCGGCAATTAATGAAAAAATCCATCATTTCCCAAAGAAGCAAGGCAGCCCCAAAAGCAAATCCCCCAATTCTGACCAAAAATCTCAGGAAACTTGATCTTGATTTCGTCATCCCTAAGTCGTCATCTTTTTTGGATTCTTGTCAATTAATGCCCCCTATAGCTCCATTATAAATAGACAAGCAAACAACCACAAAGAGAGCCAGTCACCCCCCTCTGAAACTTTGGGTTCGTTTTCCATCTTTTCTAGTGTTTTAGCTTTCCTCAAGCTCACCACTCATCATCCTTAACCCACTCTCATCTAATCCCGGATGTTCCTCTCATACCTTCACACAATCACAGCCCACCACTCATAAAAAAGCCTTGAATTTGGTGTTAATCCCATCTCACTCATCATCCCTAGCCCACATTCATCTAATATTAGATGTTCTTTTTCTATTTTTACATAAACACAACTCAATGTCTTTCCAACTAGTCACAAACAACCCATTACTCATAAAAAACTTCAATCCCAGCATTAATCCTATCCCACCCACTCAAAACAACCCACATTCAGCTCGTCCATGCCTTATAAACACATACTCACCCAAATCGTAGCTTAATACTTGTTGCACTGAGTTGGGGATCTTTCTCTCCCTTCATTCCATCCTATTTTTTCTCTTTTATTTGTAACTATGGAGCCCTTAATCTTTGTTTATTATTATTATGATGAAGAATATAATATATTTGTAAAAATTGAAATTTTCCCTCATATTGATGTAATGATGGCTGAAAGTACTATAAATTCTCTTGATCAAGACATACAAGGAGCCCCCAAGAGTGAACACTTCCCTAAATTTATTTAATTATGGACTGTTGGACTCAAAGTATAATTTCACCCCTACCGCTGGAGGACTGATTTGAACTATGACACTGTAAAAAGGACTAAAAAATATAATAAACTAACAATATTGACATGTTTATTATGCTTTAGTGTTGTCTTGCAGCCTCTATATCTTGCTTGGATGGACTTCCACAATACCGAAAGTCTTTGGGCTTTATCTCAAGGCCCATCGTCGAGTTTCGGCTTGGCTACTCGACATTTTATTTGGGGGACATCGAAATTTTCCCCTCAACAAACACTTTAATAGTGGGTAGGTCACTAGATGTCAGAAATGACCCTTTTCATCCTGTTAGGGTACTTTTTTTTATTACACCTAATTTTATTTATACACACCATTCCATTTAAAGCCCAAGAATACTTATGCTTGGTAATATTTGAAAAGTTCATGATTCAAGTCCATGGCAAAACAACTTTATCAATGGAATTCAAATTCATGATCAAAGCCCATGATTTAAACCCATGGCAATTTATTTATTCAAAGCCCAATTCTTGCAAGCAATATTTAAATTTCAATTCTCATTGGCGACATCAAAGCCCAGTTCTTGTTGGCAATATTTAAAGCCCAATTCTCATTGGCAATATCAAAGCCTAATTCTCATTGGCAATATCAAAAGCCCAATTTTTCATTGGCACTATTAAAAGCCCAAGCTAATTACTTGGCGTTATTTTATCAAAGAGCCCAAGGTTATCAATACTTGGCAAAAATACTATATCATAGTTATTTCACTTATAAGTCCAACAAAAAATACTTTAGATTCTTAAAACTATTACTATTACAAGCTTATAGAATTTACGAATTATCTATTCTCAAAATCCATGGCAATCATCCTATAAAAGCCCATGGAAAGTCATGATTATTAGACCTATGACATTTATTTATATTATAAATATATATTACATCACAACATTCATAACATTTATTACCAAAACTTATGGTAATTATTCATCCTACTTATCCATTATGATTATCTATGGAGAAACTCATGAGAAACACCACATTATTTCATTATAGTGGTTGTTAACATATTTATTTAAAACCCATGGTAATTGTTATTCTCATATCAGCTGAAGTCTAAAGGGTGATCAAACTTTATCATCTTCCTCAAAGCTGTACCTCCAGCGGAAGGGGTGTTGAAGCCAAATCATCCAAATTTCAACAAATTGATGCTATAAATGACAAAAACGTTCAAGACATGATTCATGTACCAAGCCCACGAATCCTAAAGGGGAAAAATTGGGAACATGTGGTTTGGAGGGCATAAAGAGATCTCCAGCAGAACCCCCTGAAGTAGACTAAAACTTGACACCTGGCTTGGGGTGGTGAATCTTGCTTTTTGGGGGACCAAATCTCAGTTGCAGCATTAGGATTCATTCTTAATACATGCCATAATCATATTGATTCACCTCAGCCCCAGAAATCTCGGCAATTAATGAAAAAATCCATCATTTCCCAAAGAAGCAAGGCAGCCCCAAAAGCAAATCCCTCAATTCTAACCAAAAATCTCAGGAAACTTGATCTTGATTTCGTCATCCCTGAGTCGTCATCTTTTTTGGATTCTTGTCAATTAATGCCCCCTATAGCTCCATTATAAATAGACAAGCAAACAACCACAAAGAGAGCCAGTCACCCCCCTCTGAAACTTTGGGTTCGTTTTCTATCTTTTCTGGTGTTTTAGCTTTCCTCAAGCTCACCACTCATCATCCTTAACCCACTCTCATCTAATCCCGGATGTTCCTCTCATACCTTCACACAATCACAGCCCACCACTCATAAAAAAGCCTTGAATTTGGTGTTAATCCCATCTCACTCATCATCCCTAGCCCACATTCATCTAATATTAGATGTTCTTTTTCTATTTATACATAAACACAACTCAATGTCTTTCCAACTAGTCATAAACAACCCATTACTCATAAAAAACTTCAATCCCAGCATTAATCCTATCTCACCCACTCAAAACAACCCACATTCAGCTCGTCCATGCCTTATAAACACATACTCACCCAAATCGTAGCTTAATACTTGTTGCACTGAGTTGGGGATCTTTCTCTCCCTTCATTCCATCCTATTTTTTCTCTTTTATTTGTAACTATGGAGCCCTTAATCTTTGTTTATTATTATTATGATAAAGAATATAATATATTTGTAACAATTGAATTTTTCCCTCATATTGATGTAATGATGGTTGAAAGTACTATAAATTCTCTTGATCAAGACATACAAGGACCCCCCAAGAGTGAACACTTCCCTAAATTTATTTAATTATGGACTGTTGGACTCAAAGTATAATTTCACCCCTACCGCTGGAAGACTGATTTGAACTATGACACTGTAAAAAGGACTAAAAAATATAACAAACTAACAATATTGACATGTTTATTGTGCTTTAGTGTTGTCTTGCAGCCTCTATATCTTGCTTGGATGGACTTCCACAACACCGAAAGCCTTTGGGCTTTATCTCAAGGCCCATCGTCGAGTTTCGGCTTGGCTACTCGACATTTTATTTGGGGGACATCGAAATTTTCCCCTCAACAAACACTCCAATAGTGGGTAGGTCACTAGATGTCAGAAATGACCCTTTTCATCCTGTTAGGGTACTTTTTTTTATTACACCTAATTTTATTTATACACACCATTCTATTTAAAGCCCAAGAATACTTATGCTTGGTAATATTTGAAAAGTTCATGATTCAAGTCCATGGCAAAACAACTTTATCAATGGAATTCAAATTCATGATCAAAGCCCATGATTTAAACCCATGGCAATTTATTTATTCAAAGCCCAATTCTTGCTAGCAATATTTAAATTTCAATTCTCATTGGCGACATCAAAGCCCAGTTCTTGCTGGCAATATTTAAAGCCCAATTCTCATTGGCAATATCAAAGCCTAATTCTCATTGGCAATATCAAAAGCCCAATTTTTCATTGGCACAATTAAAAGCTCAAGCTAATTACTTGGCGTTATTTTATCAAAGAGCCCAAGGTTATCAATACTTGGCAAAAATACTATATCATAGTTATTTCACTTATAAGTCCAATAAACAATACTTTAGATTCTTAAAACTATTACTATTACAAGCTCATAGAATTTACGAATTATCTATTCTCAAAATCCATGGCAATCATCTTATAAAAGCCCATGGAAAGTCATGATTATTAGACCCATGACATTTATTTATATTATAAATATATATTACATCACAACATTCATAACATTTATTACCAAAACTTATGGTAATTATTCATCCAACGTATCCATTATGATTTTCTATGGAGAAACTCATGAGAAACACCACATTATTCCATTATAGTGGTTGTTAACATATTTATTTAAAACCCATGGTAATTGTTATTCTCATATCAGTTGAAGTCTAAAGGGTGATCAAACTCCACCATCTTCCTCAAAGCTGTACCTCCAGCGGAAGGAGTGTTGAAGCCAAATCATCCAAATTTCAAAAAATTGATACTATAAAAGACAAAAACGTTCAAGACATGATTTATGTACCAAGCCCATGAATCCTAAAGGGGAAAAATTGGGAACATGTGGTTTGGAAAGCATAAAGAGATCTCAAGCGGAACCCCCTGAAGTAGACTAAAACTTGACACCTGGCTTGGGATGTTGAATCTTGCTTTTTGGGGGACCAAATCTCAGTTGCAGCATTAGGATTCGTTCTTAATACATGCCATAATCATATTGATTCACCTCAGCCCCAGAAATCTCCGCAATTAATGAAAAAATCCAACATTTCCCACAGAAGCAAGGCAGCCCCAAAAGCAAATCCCCCAATTCTGAAAAAAAATCTCAGGAAACTTGATCTTGATTTCATCATCCCTGAGTCGTCATCTTTTTTGGATTCTTGTCAATTAATGCCCCCTATAGCTCCATTATAAATAGACAAGCAAACAACCACAAAGAGAGCCAGTCACCCCCCTCTGAAACTTTGGGTTCGTTTTCCATCTTTTCTGGTGTTTTAGCTTTCCTCAAGCTCACCACTCATCATCCTTAACCCACTCTCATCTAATCCCGGATGTTCCTCTCATACCTTCACACAATCACAGCCCACCACTCATAAAAAAGCCTTGAATTTGGTGTTAATCCCATCTCACTCATCATCCCTAGCCCACATTCATCTAATATTAGATGTTCTTTTTCTATTTATACATAAACACAACTCAATATCTTTCCAACTAGTCACAAACAACCCATTACTCATAAAAAATTTCAATCCCAGCATTAATCCTATCCCACCCACTCAAAACAACCCACATTCAGCTCGTCCATGCCTTATAAACACATACTCACCCAAATCTTAGCTTAATACTTGCTGCACTGAGTTGGGGATCTTTCTCTCCCTTCATTCCATCCTATTTTTTCTCTTTTATTTGTAACTATGGAGCCCTTAATCTTTGTTTATTATTATTATGATGAAGAATATAATATATTTGTAACAATTGAATTTTTCCCTCATATTGATGTAATGATGGCTGAAAGTACTATAAATTCTCTTGATCAAGACATACAAGGACCTCCCAAGAGTGAACACTTCCCTAAATTTATTTAATTATGGATTGTTGGACTCAAAGTATAATTTCACCCCTACCGCTGGAGGACTGATTTGAACTATGACACTGTAAAAAGGACTAAAAAATATAACAGAGTAACAATATTGACATGTTTATTGTGCTTTAGTGTTGTCTTGCAGCCTCTATATCTTGCTTGGATGGACTTCCACAACACCGAAAGTCTTTGGGCTTTATCTCAAGGCCCATCGTCGAGTTTCGGCTTGGCTACTCGACATTTTATTTGGGGACATCGAAATTTTCCCCTCAACAAACACTCCAATAGTGGGTAGGTCACTAGATGTCAGAAATGACCCTTTTCATCCTGTTAGGGTACTTTTTTTATTACACCTAATTTTATTTATATACACCATTCTATTTAAAGCCCAAGAATACTTATGCTTGGTAATATTTGAAAAGTTCATGATTCAAGTCCATGGCAAAACAACTTTATCAACGGAATTCAAATTCATGATCAAAGCCCATGATTTAAACCCATGGCAATTTATTTATTCAAAGCCCAATTCTCGCTGGCAATATTTAAATTTCAATTCTCATTGGCGACATCAAAGCCCAGTTCTTGCTGGCAATATTTAAAGCCCAATTCTCATTGGCAATATCAAAGCCTAATTCTCATTGACAATATCAAAAGCCCAATTTTTCATTGGCACTATTAAAAGCTCAAGCTAATTACTTGGCGTTATTTTATCAAAGAGCCCAAGGTTATCAATACTTGGCAAAAATACTATATCATTGTTATTTCACTTATAAGTCCAATAAACAATACTTTAGATTCTTAAAACTATTACTATTACAAGCTCATAGAATTTACGAATTATCTATTCTCAAAATCCATGGCAATTATCTTATAAAAGCCCATGGAAAGTCATGATTATTAGACCCATAACATTTATTTATATTATAAATATATATTACATCACAACATTCATAACATTTATTACCAAAACTTATGGTAATTATTCATCCTACGTATCCATTATGATTATCTATGGAGAAACTCATGAGAAACACCACATTATTCCATTATAGTGGTTGTTAACATATTTATTTAAAACCCATGGTAATTGTTATTCTCATATCAGCTGAAGTCTAAAGGGTGATCAAACTCCATCATCTTCCTCAAAGCTGTACCTCCAGCGGAAGGAGTGTTGAAGCCAAATCATCCAAATTTCAACAAATTGATACTATAAATGACAAAAACGTTCAAGACATGATTTATGTACCAAGCCCATGAATCCTAAAGGGGAAAAATTGGGAACATGTGGTTTGGAGGGCATAAAGAGATCTCCAGCAGAACCCCCTGAATTAGACTAAAACTTGACACCTGGCTTGGGATGTTGAATCTTGCTTTTTGGGGGACCAAATCTCAGTTGCAGCATTAGGATTCGTTCTTAATACATGCCATAATCATATTGATTCACCTCAGCCCCAGAAATCTCGGCAATTAATGAAAAAATCCATCATTTCCCAAAGAAGCAAGGCAGCCCCAAAAGCAAATCCCCCAATTCTGACCAAAAATCTCAGGAAACTTGATCTTGATTTCGTCATCCCTGAGTCGTCATCTTTTTTGGATTCTTGTCAATTAATGCCCCCTATAGCTCCATTATAAAAAGACAAGCAAACAACCACAAAGAGAGCCAGTCACCCCCCTCTGAAACTTTGGGTTCGTTTTCCATCTTTTCTGGTGTTTTAGCTTTCCTCAAGCTCACCACTCATCATCCTTAACCCACTCTCATCTAATCCCAGATGTTCCTCTCATGCCTTCACACAATCACAGCCCACCACTCATAAAAAAGCCTTGAATTTGGTGTTAATCCCATCTCACTCATCATCCCTAGCCCACATTCATCTAATATTAGATGTTCTTTTTCTATTTATACATAAACACAACTCAATGTCTTTCCAACTAGTCACAAACAACCCATTACTCATAAAAAACTTCAATCCCAGCATTAATCCTATCCTACCCACTCAAAACAACCCACATTCAGCTCGTCCATGCCTTATAAACACATACTCACCCAAATCTTAGCTTAATACTTGCTGCACTGAGTTGGGGATCTTCCTCTCCCTTCATTCCATCCTATTTTTTCTCTTTTATTTGTAACTATGGAGCCCTTAATCTTTGTTTATTATTATTATGATGAAGAATATAATATATTTGTAACAATTGAATTTTTCTCTCATATTGATGTAATGATGGCTGAAAGTACTATAAATTCTCTTGATCAAGACATACAAGGACCCCCCAAGAGTGAACACTTCCCTAAATTTATTTAATTATGGACTGTTGGACTCAAAGTATAATTTCACCCCTACCGCTGGAGAACTGATTTGAACTATGACACTGTAAAAAGGACTAAAAAATATAACAAAGTAACAATATTGACATGTTTATTGTGCTTTAGTGTTGTCTTGCAGCCTCTATATCTTGCTTGGATGGACTTCCACAACACCGAAAGCCTTTGGGCTTATCGCAAGGCCCATCGTCGAGTTTTGGCTTGGCTACCCAACATTTTATTTGGGGACATCGAAATTTTCCCCTCAACACATCCTCAAGAAGATGATGAAGAAAATTTTGGTCCCTAAGCACCATATCTTAGTGCAATTGGTGCTCTAATGTATCTAGCAAATTGCACACGGCCTGACATAGCATTTTCAGTAAATTTGCTAGCAAGATATATTTTTGTACCAACTCAAAGACATTAGAATGAAATTAAGCATGGATTACGTTACCTCCATAGAACAACTGACTTGGGATTGTTTTATTCAAAATGATCAAATATATAGTTGATTGGATATGCGGATGCATGTTATCTTTCTAATCCACATAAAAGTTGATCACAAATAAGATATTTGTTCACTTGTGGCAACATTGCCATTTCATGGAGATTTGTCAAGAAAACATTATCTGCTACTTCCTCTAATCACTCAAAGATTATTGCAATCCATTAAGCAAGTTGTGAGTGCATTTGGCTAAGATTAGTAATTCAACACATTCTAGAAAAATGTGGCTTATCATCAATCAAAGATAGCCCCATGATCTTATATGAAAACAATTTTGTCATGTATTGCTCAGATTAGGGGAGGATATATCAAAGGTGATCGAACTAAGTACAATTCACCAAAATTGTTTTACACATGATCTCTAAAAGAACGGTGAAAATTGATGTCATGTAGGAGAAATTATAAGGTCCTTATGGTAGATAAGTGACGTGGTCCACTATTCCACTAAAAGACTTTCACCTATTTAAAATTGCTGAGTTAAAATTTTTTTTAAAACAAAAACTAATTACTGACTTAGTAAGTTTAAATAAATAAAAATTTTTTAGTATAATGATGGACAAATGATGTGATCCACCAAAAAACTATATAATTTCCCGTCATATAGATATTGTCAAGTGACAATTTGGCAGGTCTATTCACTAAGTCATTACCAACTGCAGCATTTTATAAATTATTGCATGACATTGGCATCCGTCGACTTAAAGATTTTTGAAGATATATGTAATCATGAGGAGGAGTAAATGCCCAAAAGGATATGTGATGCACTTTAAATGCACTCAAAAGCTTACTAGAATAATATACTTTATTTCCTTCGCCACTGGATTTTTCACTAGGTTTTTCCTTGGCAAGGTTTTAAAGAGGCATACTTTTTGCAAAAGGTCATTCAAGGGTGTTAAATATCTCTTTATATTACACATGGGCAGCTTGTAAAACATATGGGCTGCGTGTGAAACATACCCTAAATCTATAGGGTAGCCAAAAGCTACTATTTAGGAGTAGAAATTTACTCCTTCAATTAATGCTTTGTTTGGAACTTTGTTATCTATAAATAGATAGTGCAAGAGGCGAATGTGTGTAGAAACGGTAAAATCGTTCAGAGGTAGATATCTCTCTTTCCCTCGTCGTTTTCTCTTTAGATAACAAAGAGAGATATGTAAATGTAGAATATGGCTGTGATGGATGACCACTGAAAAGGTCTACTGTAGCATCATTTTTATATTGAACTCTATTATTTCATTCCATTCCTTGATAGAAATTTCTAAGCAACAAGCCTCTTGAGAACAACTTGCCACACTTTTTTTTTGCTGAATAACTTACATGCCACACTATTGGAATAGACTCTAGAACACTGACTAATCTAACACATTATTTCAAGAAAAGATTTTTTTTTCTTAGAAAAAGAAAAATAAATCTAACATATGTACTAGGATATTAAAGGCCTACTTGGTTTAATTTTTTCAAGTGGAGTAAATCCAAAGATAAGATTTATTTTACAAGAGAAGAATTGTTAGAATTACATATACTTGAAAATTAAATAAAAAACCGAAAGTGCTAAATCAAATTAGATGCCGCCAATTTGTACATATAGCAGATGTACCACAATAGTTTATGGCATAATATTAATAATAAAGACTTGGCAAATGATAGAAGGTTTCTTATCAATTTGAAAAAGCTAATTTAAAAAAAAAAAAATTTCATGTATCCGTAATTGAATAATTTTTATGGGTTTTCACCTAAAAATTTAATGTTATCTTATTTTTGGGCTAAGCAACAAAATAAATATCAAATTTAATCCTTTTTAGGATTTAAACCACTAAAAACTTAAACCAAATAGGCCTGCAGTATCTGTTCATGAAGAATTTTTTTCAGGCTTTAAGACCCAAGTCATGAAAAGCCTAAATCAACGTGTAGCCAGAACTGGGCCATTGCCAGCATTGCGAAGAAAAGAGACCCATTGTAACTAATTAATGAAGGCCCATTTTGTAGAAGCAACTTTTGGTGGACCCAATGACCTCCACATCTGTCGCAATAGGATAAAATCCAAGCCCTGCTCCAAACGGGCATGCATTAGTTCTTCTATTCTCCAAAAGAGTGGCCCAACTCATGGTGCAAGCACGCGATGGCCTACTGGGGTAAACCCACTGAAAGTCCATGGAATCAGTTTGGTTTTTTTTTTAAGAGGCAAGTAGTTTTAATTTATGGTATTTGCTTAACGATCATTGTTTTTTATTATTAAACCAAAATATTAATTGATTTTTAGTGTAGGTGAGATTCAAATCCAAATTTCTTATTTGATTTTATCAATTGAGTTAACTAAAAGTCTAAAACCCACGTGATTAGTTTGGTTAACTGGGAAGTGAAAACTAAGTAATTGGTTGTCTGCTACACCTCTTGATTATGTCTGTTAATGGACACACGCACCTTTGGTCTTCGGGTGTATCCTTCACCAACAGTCAAAGCCACAACAACCATGCAAAGTCAATTCCAATGGTGTTTCTTCAACGAAAGGAGCAAATGTATTTTTTGTTTGATGGGATTTGATTTTCTAAAAAGGGTATTAATGAAATAAGTATTGTGTGTGGTAGACTATAATCTTTAAGGTGAGAGACATATAGTAAAACTGTGCAGAGTGCAAAGTTTAGAAAGCCAAGAGATATGTGTGGTGAAGGACGCTAGAGGGTAGGTGAGACACATTTGAAGATTGAGGGCAATTTGGTATCATGTTGGCAAGCATGTTTTCATATTTATTTTCCTCCAATTTGGAGAGATTAGTTTTTGGTGGGCCTGGAGAGAAAATGCCTGAGCCCCACTAAAAATCATCCATTTTTTCTCTCCTTACCAAACAATACCAAATCCTCTTTTCTCTCATTTCCTTTCTTTTCTATCCTTTCTCATTTCCCCTCCAATAAATGCACCCTTTAAGGATCAAGCCCATGGTCAATAGGAGTTATCAGTCATGAGCATGTATTACCCTCAACTATCCTCCTCCTTTCTATAAAGATGTCAACTTATTAGTTCTGAATTCTGCCGTGACTTTGTTCAAATTTTCGGATTAGGGCCATACGCTAATTACAAAACTCAGTATTAAAGTTAAACTCAGTTTGGTTAAATGGTTGTTCATAGGAAAAGCTTCGGAATATTGGGTTGAAGGGTCCAAAGGTGTGTATTTTTTGAAATATTGGGTTGAAGGGTCCAATGGTGTTCATAGGAAAAGCTTCGGAATATTGCTCTAACGGACAACCAAACTGACCAGCACATGAAAGTTGTCATACCGAAATGATCACTTGGGCTTCGGAAAAGCTTAAGCACAATGGATCTTTCACTAGCTAGTATTTTTTCAATAAAACATAAAAATTGGCGTTTTGCCTTATAAGAGACTACATAATTAAATCCCTAGCAGTAAGCACAGACGAGCATCCTCAGGAAAGAACACCAAATGGCTTAAACCCTCTTTTCTTACTTCGTCTTCTTCTTCTTCTTTTTTTTTTTTTTTTTTTTTTTTTTTTTTTTTTAATTTTTATATTATCCAAAGACCAAGTATATTGCCAAAACTCACTGACCAAACAAAGGAAGGATACTTATACACATTACATTTTCCCTTTCTTTTTCTATTCCCATTGTTTTCTGTTATTTGCTTACTTTGTTTTGAAACATATTATGCAAATTATTATTTAAAGAACCCCAAATACATTCTACGGCAACAAAGTATGTAAAACCTTGAATAGCCTTACTCCAATACGTACAATAAAGTGATAAACCATTCCAACAAAGAAATTTAGTCCTTTCTACCATCATAACCTACACTCATAAACACCTCAGATTTCCTCACACAGTGGCGAAGACAAGATTTGGCCTTAAGGGGAGCAAAATTTATAGCTAATATAAATGTGTTTCCATAAACAAACTTAGATACACATATTGTGTAAGACAAAGTTTAACTACAAAATTGGTTATAGCTTAAGGCTACAAACTTATCTAATATCTTTTTATTGAAAATGAATTTTGATAAATCCACCATTGGATTACATCTTCTTCATTTATCCTCTACACTTGCAAAATTTATAGAAAATTAAAAATCAATAGCCATGTCATCAATAAATTTTTTAAATTACAAATTTTTGTAGTTTAAAATTATGCATAAAATATAAGTTTATAGATCATATAGTAAATAATATCCGATTGACACAAAATTTGACATGTGTATTAAGAGTGTAAAGAACATGCAATTCAACGGTTAGATTTTCAAAATATGTAGTAATATTTATTTTATTAAGTAAGTTTGTAGCCTTCGGCTACAATCAATTTTATAACTAAACTTTGTCCTATTGTGTATGCAGCATATAATGCATGCATCATATATACAAAATATTAACCAAACTTGACAACCAAATGCCAGTAATATGAATAGTAAGTGATCATTCAATATTAAGAGATCCCCTAAAATCATTGCATATCATTATATTGTGTATATTTTATTATTATTATTAATACATAGCTAAATTATATTGTAATTTTTTATGATAAAATTTCATTTATAATTCTCATGTATGATTTTTTTTATAGGATCATATGATGATTTTTAATAAATCAATAAACCTAAAATACAGTTTTTGTTAAACTTATAATTTGACTAGATTATAACAATTTTAAACCTCATATTGACTATTTGTGCAACCACAATTTTAGCGTTTAACTTTAAAAATCATATCAAATTTTGGAATTTGTCATGTAATTGTTTCCAAATTTTATTGCTTAATACTTTTGAAAGGAAACTTTTTTTTTTGAGTAATGCTACGGCTACAAATTATTTTATAACATTTTTACAAATTGTTGATATTGCCAACTTCTTATTGGTTTTAATCTAGGTCCACCATTAACATCAATTTTTCATTTACCAATAACCACTTACAACATCAGCAGTTTGTAAGATTTTTTGTAAAAAAATTTGTATCTCTAGCATTACTTCTTTTTTGGTGGCATTTTCGTCTCTTCAATTAAGACGTTTTCTTCTTTAATTTAGTTTATTTTATTATCATTTTTTTCTTTTTATAAATTTTGAACTTTAAAAAATATTAATAAAGTAAAAAAAAGATTGAAGATATAAGATATATCAATTGAGTTTGACTTATAAAAAAGATATCGAGATATATACACACACCCAAAAAAAATTGGATATATGTGGTTGCTTACTATGGCTCCACCACTTTTACAATTTTGTTTTGTAACATGTAGCTGAAGGAGTTTTCAATGCAGCTCAATTATTCAAGCACTATTTACGTTCTCCACCTTTTACAGCAACACACATTAGAAAAGGGAAATTTTGGGCAGGGTCGAGGTGGTGGCTATTGCCCCCTCTTGACCCCCTTGGCTTAGACATGGCAAAACGGATCAGAATTTTTTGACTCGACTCGACCCGAAAAATAGTCAACCCGAACTCGATTTTTTTGACCCGAAGCAAAAACGGGTTGACCTGTGACCCGACCTGTGTTTTTTGCGGGTCAACCTAACCCGACCCGAACCTGAAACATTTTTTTAAAACTTTTTTTTTTTAGTAAAAAAAAAAAAAAGTAAAATTAAGACAATATTGGTTTAATTGTTTATTGTGAGCTTTAAGGAAACAATTGATACATTTACATAACTGCATGTAAATAATTGAAAGATAAATGATTGAGCATTCTGTAATGAGTAAAGATTTTTAGATATAAAATAGATTTAAAGATAATTTGATTACAATAAAGTTAAAAACATAGATTTAAAATTGTAGACATGTGTGAGAAACATTCACAAGTGTGAACATAGTGAAGCCAAAGTATCAAATTAACATAAATTATGAATGCTTTAACCTATTTTTTAACAATTTATGTCCAAAATAAATAGCTTTTTAATATAAATTATAATATTTCCTAAAGTGTGTGTTACTTAACAATTATATGATATTCATAAAAGAAACCATGAATAAATAAGTAACCAATCAAACTTTAATGTATATTTCAAATTGAAATAGAGTGTCAACCACAATTGATAATAAATTATAAAATTAATTTTCAAGATTGTAAATTTCTTATATGTTTTTATTCTTTATCAAATGAGTTATCCAATAAGTCATTTGTAATTTTGTTTTATATTTTGGAATGTTGATATTGTGTAGAAATAAAACTTGTGTATTTGTTTTACTTATCTTTGTATTATTATGTTTTAGATAGCAATGTTAAGATTTGTATAATTTTAAAATTATTGAATAAGTATTAATAAGTTTAACTGAGTTCATTCTTGATATAAGTGGTGAATTCAAAATAATGCATTTTACATCAAGTAATTTGTTGCATAAATTTCTAAATGACAAATACATGTTGTTATCTTTATAAAAATAAAAAACAAAAGAGAAAAAAAAATTCATGTGAAAAATACGGGTTAACCTGACCCGACCCGACCCGCAACCCGATTGACCCGAACTCGTTTTTAACCCGCTAAAAATGACCCATTTTGACCCGTGACCCGTAACCCGATTGACCCGACCCGAACCCAACCCGACCCGCCTATTTTTCCATGTCTACCTTTGCTGTGCCCCGGTCCTCACATAATCATCATTTCAGTATATAAGAGCCTTTCTCAAAACAAACAGGGGTCCTTTATTAAAAGAAGCCCTTATCTTTCCCAAACTGGTGATAAGAGAACTTGGCTAAGCATGGCTGTGCAGAGTTGACACTACACTCCAAGTTTGTTTCACAAATTTGAGGGCATCATGGAAGGACTTAATTAATATGAGGAATTACATGAAAAAGCTCAAAGTCCATATAGGCATGGCAATTTCGGCCCAATTTGCGGGTACCTGGCCCGGCCCGACCCTAATGGGCCGGATTTTACCCGGTTTGATAAGGAATAGGGTCGAGTATAGATTTAAAAAAAAAAAACCCGATCTGGGTCCGGGTCAGGTCCAAGTTTTACAAAAACCCGGCCCGAAACCCAGACTCGGACTCGGACCCGGACCCGGACCCGGCCCGGTGTTATAAAATTACTAAAAACCCTATACTCTATATATCTCTCTTAAATTAACCCTACTTCTCACTTTCACTTTCAGCAGAGCAGCCACAGCCACTCGCCCCTCACTCTCACTCACTCCTCCCTCAATCCCTCCTTACCCTCACTGCGCTACCTTACTCAGCACACACACTCAGCACATCTGCACACGGTGACACGGCCTCACACCTCCAAACGTTACCTCACACGGCCTCACACCTCAAACCTCACACAGCTCACACCTCACACAGCTCTTCCTCACGGGTCACGCAGCTGAGCAGCTCTTCCTCACACAGCTCACGCAGCTCAGGGCTCCTCACACAACTCACACCTCCTCAACAGCCCACGCAACTCACGCCTCCTCAACAGCCCACGCGGCTCTCTTGCTTTGACACTATTTGCTACAGCCACACTCTTCCTCAGGTACACTTCTCAACTCTCTCTCTCTCTCTCTCTATTGTTTTTGTCTTTTTCAGTTTTTCTTGATCTGGGTATTGCTTGCTGATTGTTGGATTTGTTTATGTGAAAATGTGAAATGGGTATAGCTCACGCCTTCTCTTGCTATTGATTATGTGAAATGGAAATGTTTTTGATTACTTGATTGGAATGGGATTGTTGGATTTTCTTGTTTTGAGCTGAAATATGATTTGGGTTTTAAACATTGATACATTATTTTCCTACTTATGCACAGGAAGTGAGTTTATTGAAAAGTTAGAAACTTAGAATGATTAACCCAAGATTCTGTGACCACATGCCTAATATGATTCGGCTGCACCATTCTAATTTCTAAACTATATAAAATTTATCACTATCTTAAGGTTGTGGTACATCATGCACTTGTTTTAGCAGCTTAAGTAAATGTCCTATTTATTAGTCCACTCTCTCGTGTAATATTTATATATATATATATATATATATACACACACACACACACATACACACACACACACACACACACACATATATATATATAGTACGATTAAAAAAATTAAAAATTAATAAAAAAATAAAGCAAAATAGTCCATAACTTATGTACAATTATCTAGCTATTTTGAACATTTTAAGCAGCAATTTTTATAAAGATCAATAAACAAGTTGTTGGGGACGTTTTTGCGACAAGGGCCAAAAATGCAAAAACGGCCCAAATCTCCCCTTGGGTTCTTTAGAAGTGTTTATTTGTGGAGAATCAAGCCCAAAATTCACAATGTATAGAAAACAAAGGCAAATGGTGCTTTGACAAGAGAGAATCAAAATGCTAATACCAAAAGTGCAGAAAAGGCATAAAAACATAACAAGTCTGAAACTTCGACTCGCAGTCACCGAGAAGAGGAAATTGAGGGACGTCATGAGGAAGAGAGGGAAGGTTCCCCTGCACCCATATTTCTACCCCTAAGGTTCAGAATTGTGAGAATGTTTCCTGGCTCAGTGGGTTTCAGCTCTCAAGTTTCAACTCTATGGGAAAAACGTGGTTCAACAGGTCTGAAATTTCGACCCACAGTCACCGAGAAGAGGAAATTGATGGAGGTCGTGAGGAAGAAAGGGAAGGTTCCTCTGTACCCATATTTCCACCCCTAAGGTTCGAAATTATGAGATTGTTCACTAGTTGAATGGGATTTTGCTCTGAAGTTTCAGGTCTCTAGTTAGAACGTGGTTAGCTTTGTTTTGAACTGAAGAAAGAGTTTTATATAGAATTTGGGGTGTTGCTAATGACTGGTTTTTGAGTAGTGGAAGAGGCTTTTATCCCCTATGATACTAATTTGGTGTTTTGGCTTGGGTTGCTTTTGTTCAAGGAAGAGTTTGGTATGCTTTTTACATGATTTTGGAAATAAAGAGGGCTTGCTTCTAATTGGTTGCCTTTGGTCAGACATTTTAGACCATTGGGAGGCTCACCTAAGGGAGGGTTAGCAGATGGAGTTAGCCAATGAGAGCCAACTATGTTTTAAAGGTAAAAGTGGATTACGGCAGAAACTTGAGGCTACAGTCACCTAGAGCATAAAAGCTTTTTTGAGGTGGAAATTTTGGATACAAGACCTTTTCCATAAGCCTGAGATGCTACCAGTGTCCCTTGCCCACTTGGTAGCACGCATGGGCTGGGCTCATGCAAAAGGTCTAAAAGGAATTGACCCATACCCTCCAAACCACACTTCCTCAATTTCCCCAATAAGTCACATGAGCTTGGGCTATGCTTAAAAGAATAAAATAAAATATAATACATGAATTGAGCCCGCAAGGAAGTTGAGCTTGGTTGAATCAGGCTTGTATGAAATATGTCGCGAAAATGGGTATCAACACAAGTTAATATTGTAAAAAAAAAATTAACATGAAATGTCAAAATAAAAAACAATTTTGTACTTTTCAAGCTATGTTAAAAAAAAATGAAGGTAAGCATATGTAATTATGAATGGAACTAGAAAAGTTACAGCTACATGTGATTATAGATAGCATCGATGTGAATCACAATACAATTTCTTTTATAATAGTGCTATGTATATAAAGTATACTTTTTTTTTTTTAAGAAGAGAAATAAAGTATACATGGAGACAAAAAAAAAAAAGACTTGGGCTATACACAGTGAACTTTATGAACTTTGTTTTTGTAACATGGATCATTTTTCTTTGTTAAGGATTTTTTGTGTTTGTTGTGAATGTAGTGCCTAAAATAAAGATGGGAGACACAAACAAATCTAGTTCTTCCTCGCCAAGTGGCTCTCCCTCGGGAACTGGACGTTGTCCCTTGCCAGCTATGCGGTCTCCTTCGCCATTTTCACGATCACCCTCGCCAGTGTCGCCTTCTGGCAACTCACCCTCAAAATCACCATCACCATCACCTTTATGCCCATTAAACAACGAGTGAGTGTTTAAATTTGTAGTTAATCATATTTAATTATCATTGGGTTGATAGAATTTGTGAATCTGTGTAATTATGAATTTGTGTTCATTAATCAATGAGTATGTGTAATAATGAATTTGTGAATATTTGTTTTGATTGATAGAATTTCCAACTTCCAAACTTTTGAACCAATTAGGAGTCCAAAATCCCTAGTAATGGACTTGGTGGAAGAGGACTTAGAGGTAGAGGAACAAGAAGGGAGTCAAGGGATAGGGGAAGAGGGAGAGCAAGAGGGTACAAATGAGGATGAGGATACCGGTAGGAAAAGAAAGACTACCTCAGATGTTTGGGAGCATTTTACAAGGAAGAAAGTTAATGGAAAATTTAAAGCCGAATGCCATCATTGTAGTAAGCTTTACTTGGGCGATTCTAGTCAAGGTACAACCCATTTGCGTAATCATTTAGCAAGATGTCCACGGTTAAAATTTAAAGATATAAGAGATATGCGACAATAAGTGTTAATTAGACAACAAAATAAGGTGGATGGAACAATGGGTTTAAATGCTTACCAATTTGATCAAAACATAGTGAGGAATAATCTTGCCCGTATGGTCATCCTACATGAATACCCACTTTCAATAGTTGACCACCTTGGGTTTAGAGTATTTGTGAAGTCTCTTCAACCTTTGTTTAAGCTTATCTCAAGAAACACTTTGAAGAGTGACATTATTAAAATTTATGAGAATGAGAGGGAGAAAGCTTTGAAGATGACATACAAGAATGGAAGTAGGATGGCAATTACAACTGATATGTGGACTTCAAGTAACAAAAAGAGAGGGTTCATGGTTATTACCGCTCACTTTATTGATCAAATTTAGATGTTGCAAAGCTGAGTTTTAAGGTAATTTTTTAATCTATGAATGTTAAATCTATTATTTATTTATGAATTGAGTTTATTGATCAAACTTAGGCTTTATGTTGAATAGAATGTTTATAAAGTTATGTTATAATTATTCCTATTATTTTTCTAGGTTTGTTTATGTTCCTTCTCCACACACGAAAGATGTTCTTGCTGAAGTCCTTGTTGATTTTTTTTTTTAGAATGGAACATTGATAGGAAGTTGTCCACAATAACTGTTGATAATTATAGTACTAATGATGTCATGATAAGACTTCTTTTGAATAAGCTTGATACTAGTTCTCTTATGTTGGGTGGCTCTATGTTGCATATGAGGTGTGCTGCACATATTTTGAATTTGATTGTTCAAGATGGTTTGTCTCTTATTGGTGATGGTATTGAAAGGATTCGTGATAGTGTGATTTATTGGACTGGATGACCAAAAAGGAGGCAAAAATTTGATGAAAATGCACGCCAATTGCGTATTTAATGCACCAAAGAGTTGGTTTTAGATTATAAGACACGTTGGAATTCAACTTACTTAATGCTTTCTACTGCATTGGTTTATAAAGATGTTTTCTTTCGTTTGGCTAAACGTGAAACATTTTATACTTGTTTGCCATATGACCATGATTGGGAGGTAGCCAAAGATATTTGTGGGAGGTTGGAGTTATTTCATAGTGTGACTGAGTTTTTCTCTGGTCGTAAGTATCCCACAACTAATATGTATTTTACTTTGGTGTATGAGCTGAAAATTGCATTAAATGAATGGAGTTTGTCTTCAAATGAGATGATAAGTACGATGGCAGAAAGCATGCTTGCTAAATTTAATTCTTATTGGGCTAGTGTTAGTGTTGTTATGGCTGTTGCTGCTATCTTGGATCCAAGGTATAAGATGAAGTTATTGGAGTTTTATTATCCTAATATTTATGGTGATAATTCTGATTTGGAGATTGAAAAAATCAAGAATCTTTGTTATGATTTGCTTGATGAGTATGGAGATATTGATGAGTCCCCTGTAGATAATGAAAGAAGTTTTCATAAGCCTACAAGTACTTCAAATCAAGTGGCACAAATGAAATTTAGGTTGAGTGGGTCAATGTCATCTTTTGATTTGTTTGTGAACAATAGTTCAAGTAGTTCAAAGAAACATGGGAGTGCTAGAATGGAATTTGATCATTTTATTGATGAGGGGGTGTTGAAAAGGAGTGAAGACTTTGATATTTTGGCATGGTGGAAAAGTAATGGTCTCAAATATCCTACTTTACAAAGGATTGCAAGAGATATTTTAGCCATTCTTGTCACAACTGTTGCTTCAGAATCTACCTTTAGCACTAGTGGGAGACTGTTAAGTCCACACCGTAGTAGGCTTCATCCCAAGACTATAGAGGCAATGATGTGTGCTCAGGATTGGTTATGGAGTGAAATCAATGGTTAGCAATTGACTAATTTGTATTTATAAAATCAATTTTTTTTTTTTAAATTTGTTAGTTATGATTTGATGAAGTTTATTCTATTTTTTAATTTATTGTTGTTGTAGGTTCTTCAACTATGTCTAGAGATTGTACATTTCAATCAATTCCTGATGATGGGGAGCCCAATGAAGAGGATGAGACTTGTGTCACAGCTGTAGAAGATTAGATTTTATGTTAATTTAGTAGCCTTTTTAATTTCTTAGACTTCTTGAATTAATTTTTTGGTTTGTAATTATTCTAAACTTGCCACTTGTGGGACTTATTTTGTAGTTTTTTAATTTTTTGGACTTGTTGGACTTGTAATACTTATTTCTTGGACTTGTTGAATTTATTTTATTTTTATGTTTAGTAGGTGATTTTAGCTATGTTTTATTGATTTATGATTAAATGGTTATCTTAGCTAGGTGATTTATTGATTTATAATCTTAGCTATGATATATTGGTTTATGATATTAGTTATGGTTTATTGATTTATGAATTTATAATTAACAGGTGATTTATTTATTTATGATTAGTAGCCTATGATTTGGATTAATTTGGCATTTAGGCCACGTTAACAACGTGACGTTATTTAGGCTTGAATATGCATGCCTTGAATGTAGGCAAAAATAAGTTTGCTGCCTGGATTCTCATAAAAAAAATTGGGCTTCAATTCTCATAAAAAAAAAAAAAAAAAGCAAAATTGGGCTTCAATCCAAATTTTTTTTTTTTGGTTAGGTCGTAATTTGGGCCTTAGATTAGGCCCAAATTTGCCAGAGCTTAACGGGGCCCATGGAGCCCGGCGGGGAGGGTCTGGGCCCCGGAAAAAAAACCTAGTGAATAAACGGGCTTGGTTCGGGTTGCGGGTCTTGGCCCGCGGGTCGGGTCCGGGTATGAAAAAACTCGGCCCGAACCCGACCCGTTGCCATTCCGAAGTCCATACCATGTTTCATATAATAAGGTCAAAGGTTATTTATTTATTTATTTATTTATTTATTTATTATTATTATTATTATTATTTTATATTATGAAAGTTCAGTTTCATATTTGAAGTTCATGTCCATGTCCATGTCCATGTCCATTACTTATTTATATTATTTTGAACAGCAATAGAGCAGAGAAAACGAAAACTTTTTATTAAACTACAATCATCTAGGCTAATTCATAAATCAATCTCACAGCCAATAAAGAAAGAAGGTAAAGAGAAAAGAACTTTATTTAAAATGATTTTTTTTTTTTAGAGTGAGAAAGTGATTGCCAGAATAACGAAAAATGAAATAACAGAGACATACAACGTTTCCTAAATTTAGGAATTTAAGTGATAAAATTAAAAATTTGCGATCTAATTTGAAATATGGAATCTTTTCTTTAGTTTATAGTTTTACTATTACTGAATTTATTGTTTTTGTTAGAAGTTTAACATTTCGTTTTCCTTATCTTTGGATGTTCACTGCTTTGTTCACCTCTCATTGTTGGATGTATACACAAATTGGAAGCCAATCAACACTTGTCTGTCTTGTCTCACTTCTCAAATTTTGTGTTTGGCTTATCTTGGGTCTACGTTGAGTTCCAGATTTAACTCCCTAAAATTTGATTCCGTAAGATCAACTTTTTATCGAAAAAAAAAAAAAAAAAAAAACTGTTTATCGATTCACATGTGACAAAAAAAGGGTTTGATTTTTTCCATATCCACTATTTTACAAAAAAAAAAAAAAAAACATTTTTACATCTAAATTTATGTGTTAAAATGTGGTGTGAAATAATAAATATGTAAATAAGTGTGAAAAAATTTAGCCAAAAAAGAATAAAAACCTGACAATACTGCACTTCAATTTTAACATTTGTGGTGCCTAAACATGCAAGAGGTTAGGTTTATCATATGTTGATTCATTGCTTTTTGAAGTGTGATTGTTTCCTTTTATTTTCATAGGTTCAATTTGGTATGGTTAAACAAGTTTTATTTTGAATTATTGGTGCTATACCGCTATAGGCTAAACTTGTTATACTCGATATTGCTAAATATCCTTCATTTTTTTTTAGATGTATAAAAAGGTGCCATGTGATTTTGAGGTCTATATCAGATCTTATTTTGAATTATTGGAGCTAGACAGCTTCACTTCACGTGCTGTCAGTTCCTCCTGTTAATTTTAATATCCTCATCTTTTTTTTTAGGGGAGGATGCGAATTGGACTAATTGAATATGAATGTTGCAGAAAATTTCACTGTCCAAAATAGAGGAAGCACTTTCTCCAAGTGGCAAAAATTTGATCACTCCTTTATGTCGTCACTTTATATAGTTTTTTTTTTTTTTTTTTTTTGAGGGTGACCACTTTATATAGTTGATTACACATATTTGTCACATTTGAGCGTCGGATAGGTATAATTATAAATTCCACGTCAACTTTAAAAAAGTACCATGACTTTTAAGATATATTAGACACTAATAAACATGGTTCGATCACTCCTTTATGTTGTCACTTTATATAGTTGATTACACATATTTGTCACATTTGAGCGTCGAATAGTTATAATTATAAGTTCCATGTCCACTATAAAAAAGTACTATGACTTTAAAGATATATTAGACACTAATAAATATGGTCGTGAAAATCTTAATTTAGATCTTATAATTTTACGATCTTACTTGTTCAAAATGATTTGAATCTTTCAAGAATCTTTGTGATCATTTAAAATTGGTAGGATTGTACGGTTTTGACAATCTCAAACAATCCTAGTTTCTTATAATTTTCTTTAACTTGACAAAAAAAGTTTAGTTAAATCTAAATGAAAAATAATATCCAAATAGACCAAATTTTCCGTTCCAAAATTGAGAAAGTAGTTTCTCCGGGTGGCAATAATAGGATCACTCCTTTGGGGCTTTACACCTCTGACTCTAGTATGGGGCCATGTCACTTGGTGACATCACCTGCTGATGGCTTGCTTTTGTATTGTGAAATCAAGTAATAAATTTGATCTTTTATTTAAATATCAGAAATTTTGTATTTTTGGGTGCAAATCTTTTGAACCAAAATGAAATGGTATGAAACTCAAATCGCACACACGCAAATTATATATAAAATATGAGAGCATGCTTGTGAATTATAAAAGCTAAGCATATTGAACGTATAGTCTGAAAGGTGCATAGTTGTAATTGGACAAAACCAAAACTCCTTAAGACAACATTAATTTTACTAGTCATACCAAATAGGTATTTTATTTTAAATTTGAAAATAAATTTTCTTTAACCACATGCATAATTTAATTATTACATATAATGGTATTAGAACCACTAAAGAATTGTCAAATATTATCTTCATGAAAATAATAAATTAAGTAGAACTTTTATAAAATGCGCATAATTTATTTGTGATCTTTATATTTTTTTCAAAAGGTGCTACCGATTACTTAGAGTTCTTAAAAGACTCCTCCTCCTCTCTCTCTCTAAAAGGGAATTAATACTATTAAAATTTTTAATAAATTATAAATAACATATATATTATTAATAGTTAATCAATTTTTTAGCAGGGGGCCCTTAGCCTCAATATGATGAGAATTGCACAGATTAGCAAAATAAACTTGATTAGCTTATAATCCTAAAACAATTATCTAATTTTCTAGCAACATAATCCCAAATTTTGATTGTGTTTGTAAATGACTCTTTCTGTACACGATTACCTCTATATGTTGAGCATAAAATTAAAATTATCTTGCATCGCATATAGAAAATTCTTAGGTATTCCTGGAGCACGGAGAAATGATGTTCCCTCCTTTTACATTCATAGTGGACCCCATCATGAATTTAATGAGTGGATCTCACTTTGAATGTGAGAGAATGAAACACTATTCTTCATGCTCTGGGAATACCTAAAAATTACTCATTGCATATACGATTCTATGCACTATTGAGCATTGTTTAGACTTCAAACTAGTAAGTGCAAGGACGGAGCCATCCTTGGACAATGAGGGTCAATACCACCCCCCCCCCCAACCCCCCAAATTTGTTTTTTAAAAATTATTTGTGTGTGTGTGTGTATATATATATATATATATTAATTTTAGCAATTTATTCTATAAAATTACATTTTGCCCCCCTTAACAATATCTTTAATTTTTTATGTGAGTAATGTTACAAGACAAAATGTTTCTACAATATTTTTACAAATTATTGATAGAGATTCTTATTGGTTTGTATTTGGGCCCGCTTTTTACATAACTTTTTTACATAACAATAATCACTAACCATATCGGCAATTTATAAAAAAACATTTATAATTCTAGCATTTTCCTTCTTTTAAAGGATGTAAAAAATTTATAGATCTAAAATTTAAAACAAAATATACAAGGCCATAAAAATTAGCCCATCAACAAAAATTACCAATAGCAAAAATATATTAAAAAAAGTAAATCCAATCAACCAATTTTATCCAAAACAAACAACCCAGCCTTTTAAAAAAATTTAAACAAAATAATTTTATCCTTACCAAGTAGTATACATCAAAGATACTAAATAAATAAATAAATAAATAAATTTGAAGCAGCTAAATAGTAGAGCCGGAGGCCAAAGTTACCGCATGTAGTCAACAGCAAAGCCACTCTTTCAATTCTAAGTTCTGGCTCCATCCCTAAGTAAGTGTGTATGCATAATTTGGAAGCACTAGATTCCTTCTTTTACACTTTATACCTATTGTTTTCTTGGTTTTAGATCATGTAATGGTCCACCGGCTATAATTTTGTAGCCCAGTTGCTTGTTTATTTAACGATTAAAGAGTCAAATGTAGCAAGTGTTTTCTTTCTATTTTCATTTTTTCAGCAAAGACTTTATATCTATATAAATTTATGAAAAATGTTATATCTACAGTATTTTCACAATAAATTTTAAGTGATGGATTATTATTAGTTATTATAGGTGGACAAAAAAATAATTTTAATAATGAATTCAAATTAAAACTAATAACAATTTAACATGTATGATTTATTATAAAAGTGTTGTAAAAATATTGCGAATATAATATTTCTTAAAATTTATATACGAAACAAAGAGGTAATGACCTTTCAGAAACTCTAATAATAATGAAAAGACGCCTATGTTAGAGATAGTGACCTTTCAAAAACTCTAATAATAATGAAAAGAGGCCTATGTTATATCCTTACGAAGGTGAGAGAAAAGATAGAACTAAAACTTATTCAATTATTAATTAAAATTAAAATTTTAAACTTATCTAATTAACCTCTTTTTGGTTATTAATTGGTCCCATACAAAATATGGGGGCCTTTACTTGATAGACAAAGGTGAAGTTGTAATATAAATTGATCACCATGTGTCTAATTGATTTTAAGTTAAATTAAGTATAAATTATGCTTTTTAGTTCGACACATTTTTTTGTACCCTAATTTTTTTTTTCAATTTCAATTTCATCCTTTAACTTTCATTTTATATGAATTCGATCATTCAATCCACTTTCATGAAGTGGATTGTTTTTTAATTAATAACTTATTTAAATGTTATAAGAAAATTATATTTAAAATGTAAGAATAAAAATCCTGCCCCGATCAATTTTAATTATCGTCCTCTAGTTCTAAGCAATGTTTTCAAATTCGGATTGGACTGGGAGGTCGAATTGGGAAAACCAGGAACCAGACTAAAATCCGGGTTTTTAAGCATAGAAATCTGGGCATATATGGCAATTCTGTGAACCCCTAAAACCAGGGTTGGACCGACAGTTCATGCAGAACCGGTGACAAGAGCTGTGAGGTCCAACCCCTTAGCAATTTTTATTTAAAAAAAAAAACTACTTAACACAGTTTTATTCTACTTAATTAAATTATCCATCTCTTACAAGGAATAAAAAAAATTATAATTAAAATCCTTAAAAATATTCAACTTTACTTCAAAAATTAATCATAAATTTTAATGTTTTCATGGTTATTATTTTATTTTATTAACTTTCTTATTTAATTATTAAATATATGCTTGAAAATCATTAAATTTCCCTCACATATATAGATATATTAGTCAATTTTGCTAGTTTTATAAATTTAATATCTATATTTAGGTTTTAATTAATTATTAAATTAATTAAGACATCATCACGGTTCGATCTTGATTCAACCTCGGTTTGACCTTAGTTCAACCTCGGTTTAACTTCAAAAATCTTGAACTTTTCCCTTTTACAGTTCAATGAACAGTTTGAGTTTCAAAACCTTAGTTCTAAGGTCATACTAGGCAAATGATAAATGTAACAATGATGTATTGTGGGTTTACTATTGAAAAAAAAAAATTAGAGAAAAATTTCAACTTAATGAGATGGTAAAAAGAAAAGAAAAGAGAGAGTGAAGAAAATTATTCATAAATTTCCCTCTACATTTTCTATATAACCTTAAAAAAAAAAAAAAAAAAAAAAAACTTAGAAAGTAGAAAGTACATTGTGATTCTCCATTTAACCATTCTTTATTTTCTTGGTATTAACATCTTTATTTATTTATTTATTGTTAGGTTATGATTTTATCCTTTTCGTTATTTCATATCCACTTTTATGTTTATGTGTTGACATGTAGATATTCTCACATCAATAATAAATATATGGGTGAAATAGTGAACGTAAATGGGTGTGAAAAAATATTTTCCATTTTTTTATTTACTTAAAATTTCGAATGTTACCAAACAGCTAAGAACATTATTCAATCAACTTTTGAGTAGTAGGGTAATTAATGTCTTTTTTTTTTTTTTTTTTTTAATGAATAGGGTAATATGTCTTTAAACATGTAAAATTGGATATAAATTGAGTCAATTTAATTGACTGTCTCTAGAATTATTCAAAGTCTCAAATCCATGGAATAGATATGGACAACCCATGTGAAGCACATACACCGAGTATATGTCTTTTTTGATAATTGAAAAACATTTGGGTCCAATTAGCAGGAAAAGAGAAGACGACAATCAGATAATGAGAGAGAGACAAGCATATAACTTTGATTCTATTATATATAGATAAGTCTAGGGACACAAGCATGAGGCATTGATACATTGTTACTGGCTTATTGCTTGAGAAAAATTAATGGCTAGCTGCGTTCCACTTGGTAAACTTAAGAGAAGCAAGAGCTGGTTTAAAGACTTCGCATATAACCCAAAGAAGGACCAGGCAGGCGATGTCCGAAACATTCTCTTGATAGTTGCAACTCTAATTGCAGCAGTGACTTTTCAATCTGGGGTTAACCCTCCCGGTGGGGTTTGGCAAGATACTAAAGACGGACATGTTGCAGGGTCGGCCATTTATGCGTCTCGAGAAGCCGACTTCTATGTTTTCTTGATCTTCAACACTCTGGCACTTTCCACTTCGGTTCTTGTCATTATGTCTCTCACATATAACTTCCCTTTCCATTTAGAAGTATTGGTTGCCACAGCTTCAATGCTTGGAACTTACGCATCGGCCATATTTGCTGTCACGCCAGCTAATTATTCTTTTAGATCTCGGTACATCCTCATAGCAGCTGCTGTGCCTTTTGTGCTACGAGTTTTGATTTATATGGTCAAGTACCCAAAGGAAGAGCAGGAGAATCTGTGTTGCAAATGTAGAAGGGAGAATTCTGATGATAACTCATGCAGAAGATGTGGAAGTGAGATTTCCAAAATTGCAGAAGATGTCAAAGTTTGAATTTCCATCAGTTCTATCAAAAATAAAGTTCAGAAGATGTCTATCATGTTCCAATTCTGTATTATTATTCCATAAAACTGTTGTGGTACAGCTACTCTATGGTACAACTTAATTTCCATTTATGGGTCTCTTTGATTTAGCTTCTTTTAAGTGCTTTTCTTCCCCTCTATGTATCTTTAGCTGTAACTTTTATGGACTATTCACGTTACAAATTATCTTATTATCTTCTTCTTCTTCTATTTTTTTTTTGTGGGTTAACCAGGAAAGATAAAAATCACCCACGTTAAGCACGTACACCATATATAGTATCAGACTATCAGCCTTTTGGTAATGGACAAACATTTGGTCCCAAGTAGCAGGAACACGTATGAACGTACTATCTGTGAGTGAGAGGGACAAGACAAAAGGCGTATTAAAAGAATAAAAATACTAGTCACTAGTATAACTCTTTTTTTTTTTTTTTTCATATATATATATATATATATATATATATAAAGGGTAGAGGGAGGCGACCAGGTTTTCCTACTTAAGTGCAACCATAATAGCACTTTATCCACTCTCGGGTAAGACCTCATACTTCTAGTTTGTGAGAAACTCACTTATTAATCTTTGGACCATTTAAAACGAAGATAGGAGAAATTGACGGCTAGTCGTAACCATGTTGAAATTTTCGAATTAAAGGAATCTTTCCTCTCACAATTAGGACCATACGCCCCTTTTCCTTTGCTACTAAACTCAACAATGAAGTTAAACTCAGTTTGATTAAATGGGTTTTCACAAGGAAAGCTTCGGAATTTTGGTATGGAGGGTCCAATGATGTGTTTTAGTAATTAAATGGACAATCAAACTGCTTATGCACTTGAAGCTTGGCATACTGAAATGATTAAGGGTGATCACGGTGTGGTGTGGTACAGTTTTGGGTTATTTTTAGCACAGCATTTTGCGGTGCAGTTTAATCAAAACTATAACTGCACCGTACCTTATTTTTGTGGTCACTTGTGCGGTGTAGTGCAGTTTAAAGTTTAGCCAAAACTATTACCGCATCGCACCTTATTTTAACGATCATATGTACGGTGCGGTGTATAAGATATGGTTTGAACGGTAAGTCAGTATATTTTTCAAATTTTGGGCTTTTCCTACCCAGCCCAAACAAATTTTTCCCTTTGTTTTGGGCCAAGTTTTAAACTATTGAACTAGTTTTTCTTTATTTTTGGTCGGCTTTCCTTGTCAACACTTGCTAGGATTATCAAATTATTTTTTTTTTTTGAAAACTAGGGTTATTAAACTATTAATAATATATTTAATATTAAAAATAAATAAATATATAGAGAGGGTGTGATGCAATGCGCTTTGTACAGTTTTTTTATTATGAAACCGCAAACCACACTGCACTATGCGGTATGGTGTGGTTATACCATTTTGTAGACGGTTTTAGTGCAGTTTTCGCAGTTTGTGTGGTTTGGTGAACACTCCTATGATCACTTAATATTTCCCTAGCCAATATTTCCGATTAAATGCCTTAAAATAAGAGGCCACACAAACCCTAGTCAGCATAGATGAGCATCCTTTAGGAAAGAACACCGAATGGTTTAAACCCTCTTTTCTTACTCTTTTTTTTTTTTAATTATTATTTTGCAAAGACCAAGTATACTGCCCAAACTCCATAGCCAAATATAGGAAAGATACTTGTACACATTGCATCTTCCATTTCTTTTCCGATTCTCCAATTTTATTTATTTATTTACTTGCTTTGTTTTCAAACTTAATATGCTAAATTATTATTTAAAGGAGCCCAAATACATACTAAGGCAACCAACTATGTAAAACCTTGAATAGCCTCACCCCAAATACCATAAACCATTCCAAAAGATGTGCTAAAAAATATACGATGTGTGAAACATTCTCTTGATAGTTGCCACTCTAATTGCCGCAGTCACTTTTCAATCTGGGGTTAACCCTCCCGGCGGAGTTTGGCAAGATGATGATGTTAGACATGAACCAGGGAGGGCCATTTACGAGTCTCGAAAAGAAGACTACTCTGTTTTCCTGTTCTTTAACACTGTGGCACTCTCCTCCTCAGTTCTTGTTATAATGTGTCTTACTTATGCCTTCCCTTACTATATAGAAATATTGGTTGCCACGGCTTCAATGCTTGTAACTTATGGATCAAGCATATTTGCAGTCACTCCTGGTAATTCTTTTAGATTTCGGTACATCCTGATAGGGGCTGCTTTGCCTTTTGTGGAACGAGGCTTGATTTATTAGTCGGGTACTGCTATGATTGTGTAGATAGGGAAGAACAGGAGAATCTGTGTAGCAATTGTAGAAGGGAGATTTCTGAAGATAATTTGTGCATAAAGTGTGGAATTAAGATTTCCAAAATTTCAAAAGATGTCGAAGGTTGAATTTCTATCCGTTCTATCCAAAAATATTATTAAAAAAAAAAATGAAGCTTCAGAAGATGTCTAGCATGCATGTTCCAACTCTGTATTATTATGCCATAAAATTGTTGTGGTATAGCTTTTTTATGTACAAACTTGCATGGGTCTTTTTTATTTAGCTTTTTTGGAGTGTTTTCCCCCCCTCTATGTATCTTTAGTTGTAAATCTTATGGACTTTTTACTTAAAAATGTTCTTATCTTTTTTGTTTTTTGGCTTAACCAAGAAAGGTATAAATCAAGTTTAATAATTTTTTTTTATGATTTAAACCACTTGAAAAAAATCAAACCCAATAGGCCCTTAATATCCTCACTACATATGTTAGATTTATTCTTCTTTTTTCTACTGAAAAAAAAAATTTTTTTCTTGACATTTAATATTTGTTAGTGTTCTTGAGTTTTTATTATAACTCAAGATCGAGCAGTGGAAACCAAGAATGTTTGCTTGGAGAATCCGGTTTTGATGTTGATACGTTAATCAAGAGATTTAAGATAAACTCAACACACATATTTAAATAAATATACAGACATATATAAGTATATATGAGTGTGTATAGGAAAAAAATCTTAATTTTCTAATATTAAAGTCGTAAATATATATATATATATATATATATGTATATATAACTTAAGAGAATTTATCATTGTCCTAAACACTAAGTTGTATAAAAAAGTTGTCTGATTTGCCATAAACAAAAATGAATATTGTGTAAACGTTATATATAATAAAGCTTGAAAGAATAAAAGAGAATAGAAAATAAAATTACATTAAAATAATGGTGACTTTGTTTGATAGTATTCCAAGTTTCAACATTAGAGTTATTTTAAAAACCACATAAATTTTTTTTAAGAATTTCACTATACAAATATAAATAGTTGAAAAGGAAGAGATTAGACGAAGAAGAAAGTTAGGATGAAAAAGAAAAGAAAAAGGACAAAACTTAAGAAAGTGGAACCTGATGAAGACTCATGAAAGGGAAAATGCGGGAGTTAAGTGTGATAATAATGATAAGATAACTAGATAAGGGTTAGGTGTCACCATTTTATTGGATGTGGAGGATTGCCAGATATTGTGTAGGTTTATTTTTTATTTTTTATTTTTTATTTAATTATAAAGTGTATGATTTGATGTAGCTGTTTTGCTGTGGCATTGAGGTAGAACAATTAGCAATACCCCTAACAGATATTATACTCCTCTTCTAAATGACTGCATGACCTTGCTCACCCGGTTCCAAGGCATGTGGATCAGGCATGTGCACAGGGAGGGGAACAAATGCACGGACATGCTTGCGAGGGAAGGCTGTTGCTTGAATGATGATTTGTAGTTCTTGAAAATCCTTTGTCAAAGGAACTGTGTATTTTGTTAGAGGCAGACATTGCTGGCATGTATTCCTTTAGGCTTATAGCCAACGCACAGCCCACGCGGGCTAGTTAGTTTTATGAATCTATCCTTTAAAAAAAAAAAAAAAAAAAAAAAAAAAAGAGGTTAAAAAAATTAATATTTAAATGGAATAAAAAAATGAAAAAAACTTTTTTTTTTTTTAAGAGTGTTAAATTGTAATAGGTTGCAAGCCTTAAGCCCACCTTATTTACTTGTATTTCACACAATTTGTACTACACACTCTGCCTCCTATATAAAGGCACTCATGTATATTTTATATTAGAAATAAAGGAGAGATAATACCTGAATTTTCCCTGAAAATTACACAATTTGATTTTACCAAAAAAAGTGGCAGAAATGAGGCGTGGACTAAGTCACTGTTTGATTCAAATCGTGTTGTCTACGGTATATCCGATGTAGTTAGACAAATAGTTTCTGCATATTGCCCCTAGGATACAACAGCCTAATCACCTTTACTGATTATCCTTGTGAGCCTACACTGCTCGTAGGATATAAGCTCTCATAGTACTTTCTTATTCCCAGAAAATTTAGTAAAGGTAAAATATTTTTGTGAATAGTAAGAAGCAATAGATAGTAAGTGTTTAGAACAATAAATTTTTTTTTTTTTTTTTTAAAGTTTGTAGCTTTGTAATTCAAAAATAATGTGTGTATATCAATTTTTATTTCTTTCCATATATATAGCCGGACCTATAGCTTGTCTTTAGCCAAAGAATCAAAAGGGTTTGATACCAATTAAATAATAATAAAGTTAATGAAATTAATATATATATATATATATATATATAATCAATAGCTTTCTTTATATAATATAATATAATATAATATAATATAATATAATATAAACCGGAAATCAAATATTGTCTTTGACAAAATCTCAACCTGTACATTGGGAACAAAGAAAAGGTCATAATGCTATGAAATTAATGCCCCATAGATTATGTTGCTGTACATTATTACAATATCTTTTTGAAAATTTCTGAATATATATTACAAAAAATTGCTAGCTGTTTTGATCACTTTCCATTAAACTAAATAGTAAATACTTGTATATATATGGTAACTTAAAATAATTCAGTAATAACTGTACATTTAAGGGCTGAAAAAATCTTCCATATATGACGTTATTATGTCATATTCAAATAAGAACATTTAAATACAAAACATTTAGAATGGAAAGCATATATTTGTAATAAAACCAGATATGCTGACAATTATGGTATTAATATCACATTAATATTCAGAAAATTTTCTAATTAAAACCATTAATAAAAGCTATTCAAATTTTGAATTATATTTGAATTTCAAAATTTAGCAATCAACATATCTGACAGTAAGGGATAATTGATTTCCTCAATTCACATAAATGAGTATTAGAATAAATATGATATTTTTTATAAAAATATCCAACAATCCCCCACTTATTTTTATAAAAAATAAATAGGTAAATATATATATACATATAAGAACAATTTTTTCTGGGTTAAGTAGAACATTATGCATAATGAGAGTGCTAATAGCTTGAACCCTCATTTAGTGTTTCAACAACACTGTTCCAAAATTAATAGTGATCTAAGTCTTGAACTATAACATTTTCTATGGATACAAAACATTACATCACACATATAATATTCTAGTACTCTACAATGAGTTTCTAAGCCAGCACATTACGACCGTGTGCTTAATCCCAGGATCCATGAGCTATTTAGAGAACTAGCCCCATTCTCAAAGGAAGCAGCCTCATTTCCATGCTCACTTAGGTGTGGCTATCAAGGATGTTCTTGTAACTCTAACATCCCACTCATAAGAGCTATAGCCCACATTAAGAGTTTTTTTTTTTTTTAATAAATAAAAACTCATCCTATATAATCTTACAAGATACATGCACGCACACCATAGGGAGGGACATGAGTATTAGTACTCATACATATATTTAGTGCATGTTAATCAAACTACTCTATGATTAGTTTTTCCCTTTGAACCTAGTTCTTGGGATCTCCAATCCCTAGGTAGGGTATCCTCATAGGTAGTTTATTCTTCTTTGAGCTTAAGTCCCATCCCCCTCGATGCTATCCAAATCTTTTCCCTAACTAGAGCTTTAGTTAATGGATCCGCAATATTATCATTTGTACTAATATAATTAACATTTATGGTATCATTGTTTATGCATGATCTCACAGTACTATGTTTTCTTCTAATAGATCTGGATTTACCATTATAGTATTTATTGCGCACTCTACCAATAGTGGCAGTACTATCACAATAAATTAAGACGGGTGAAATAGGTTTCTCTCACATAGAAATTTCAAATAATAAATCTCGTAACCAACCAGCTTCTTCACTAGCTAAAGATAAGGCAATTAATTCTTCCTCCATGGTGGATTTAGCAATAATCTGTTGTTTTTTAGATTTCTTACTTATTGCTCCACCACTTATTGTAAATACATAGCCAGTGGTAGACAAAAAATCACCCAACAAGATGTTCCAACTAGCATCACTATATCCTTCAAGAACAGCAGGATATCTTTGATATAGCAAACCATAGTGCGTAGTTCTTTTTAAATATCTCATTAATTGAGTCATGACATTCTAATGCTCAAAATTAGATTTGCTAGTAAATCTTGCTAGAACTCCTACGGCATAAGCAATATCAGGTTTAGTACAATCAATAGCATATTTAAGAGTACCAATAATGCTAGCATATTCCTTTTGATTGTAAATATCATTTTCATCTTTAGTAGGAAAAAGATGCACACTAGAGTCAAAAGGAATACTTGCAGGTTTACAATCAAAGTAATTATATTTTTTCAAAATTTTTTCTATATAATGAGATTGATCTACAAATATGCCATTTGAAGTTCTAGAAATTTTCATGCCAACAATCACATTAGCTTCTCCTAAATCTTTCATATCAAAGTTATTTTTAAGAAGCATTTTGGCAGCATTTATAATATCCATATTAGGACCAAAAATTATAAGATCATCAACATATAAACAAATTATAATGTGAGCATCATCAAAAGTTTTATAATATATACATTTGTCACTTTCATTTGTTTTAAAACCATTAAAAAGCAAACATTGATCAAATTTTCCATGCCACTGTCTGGTACTTGTTTTAAATCGTTAAAAAATTTTAATAATTTACATACCATGTGCTCATTACCTAGCATTGTAAAACCTTCTGGTTGGTCCATGTAGATTTCTTCTTCTAAATCGCCATTTAGAAATGCCGTCTTTACATCCATTTGATGTATCATCAAATTATGAATGGCTGCTATAGCAATCAATAATCTAATAGATGTAACTTTAGTAACAGGAGAAAAAGTATCGAAAAAATCAATATCTTCTTTTTGTTTAAAACCTTTAGCTACAACCCTTACTTTGAATTTTTCAATAAATCCATCAAGTTTTAATTTCCTTCTAAGTACCCATTTACATCCAATTGTTTTACAACCTGGAGGTAAATCTACAAGTTTCCAAGTATTATTAGATATAATAGAATCCATCTCATCATTGATGGCTTCTTTCTAAAAACCTAAATTAGGAGAAGATAAAGCTTCTTCTAAAGAAGTAAGGTCACCTTGTAAATTACACACATAATATTCAGGACGAAAAACCTTTTCAATTCTAGGTCTTTTACTCCTCCTAGGTTCAATCTCATATTCATTAACATCTTTTGACTTAGATGTTGAACATTCAAAATTCTCTTGTTGTTCAAAACCCCCACTATTTTTATATTTAAATGGAAATTTATTTTCATGAAACTAGATTCAATTATTGTATTATTATCTATATCAAAAAATCTATAAGTTGTGCTATATAAAGAATAACCCAAAAATACACATATAGAAGCCTTTACCCCAAGTTTAGGTCTTTTAGGATCAGGTAGCTTCACATATGCTAAGTAACCCCAAACTTTGAAAAAGTTCAGATTTGGTTTATATTTTTTCCATAATTCAAAAGGAATTAAAAAAAAAAAGTCTTTTTATGAGGTACTCTATTCAAAACAAAATTTGCATTTAAAACAGCTTCACCCCAAAAATATTTAGGAGCTCCAAAACTAACAAGCATAGCATTAGTTAAATTTATAAGAGTTCTATTTTTATGTTCAGCTACTCCATTTGAAGATGGAGAACAAAGGGCAGTAGTCTCATGAACAACACCAAGAAATTGAATATAATTATTAAGACCAAGAGTATCATATTCTTTTTCTCTATCAGTTCTAAACCTTTTAACCTTTTTATCAAAAGTATTCTCAACTTCTTTTAAGAAAAATGATAATTTTTCAAAAGCATCACTTTTATTTTTCATAAGATAGACATATGAATATTTTGAAAAATCATCTATAAAGGTTATAAAATACCGATTACCTCCACGTGTCAAATGTCCTTCAAATTCACAAATATTACTATAAATAAGCTCTAGTAATTCAATATTTCTTTCAATTGATTTATGAGGCTTTTGAGTAATTTTAGTCATGCTACAAATTTCACATTTTTCAAGTTATTTTCAAGTTTAGGAATTAAACCTAAACCACTCATTTTTTTCATATATTTATTATTAATATGACAAAATATACCATGCCAAACATTCACACAAGAAAAAATATAAGCAAAACTTGAATTTTCATTCATCTCAACATTAAGTTTAAACATGTCATCACAAGCATAGCCTTTGCCAACAAACATGCCCTTTTTAGAGAGTACATATTGATCAGCCTCAAAAACTTTTTTGAAACCAGCCTTATTCAACAAAAAACTAGAAAATAGATTCTTTCTAATGTCAAGAACATGAAAGACATCTTTGAAAGTGACTTCTCTCCCAGGAGTAAATTTGAGAAGCACCTCTCCAATACCCACAACTTCAACGGTATGAGAATCACCAAGCATAATTTTTTTTTTCTCATCCAAGATGGTGTAGGTCTTGAACCAATTTTTATCATAACAAATATGTCTGGTTGCCCCAGAATCAATCCACCACCCTCCTAAGCCTTCGAGAATAATAATCTTGGTAACCGTAGCCACAAGAGGCTCTTCAATGACATTGGCTTGAGCCATAGGCCCATGTTTTAAAAAACAACAATTTCTAGCTGAATGTCCAGGATTTCCACATACAAAACATGCATAGTTGCTATTATTAGGGTGGATGCCATTATTTGGAGCATGCTTAGGATGGTGTGCTTGGTTCTTTCATTGATTAGAGTGGGTCTTATGTTGAGGCTGATTTCCATTCGTCCTACGTTTGAAGTTCCTTTTCTTAAGCCTTACATAGTCATTATTTTTTGCATTGGCTTTTGACATGTTTTCATTTGAAGAGATAAAATTTACCTTAGGACCATTTGCTCCATGGCGTTCAACAACTTAGTCTTGGTTCCTTGCCTCCTCCTCCACTCTCAAACGGGTGATAAAGGATTCAATGGAGAGTTCCTTTTTCTTGTGTCTTAGGACTTTGGCAAACTCCTTCCAAGATTCAGACAGCTTGTCAATGATGGCTGAAACTTGCACTTGTTCATCTACTAGAATGCCTTCAGATCGAACATCTTGTGAAATCATTTGGAGTTTATAGGATTGTTCCACCGTGGACTTGCCTTCAACCATCTGAAACTTGAAAAATTGGCTACATGCATATTTCTTGGATCCAGCTTGCTCTGTATCATATTTTTGATTCAATGCCTTCCATATCTTTTTGGCTGATTTGTAAGCTTGATCATAATAATCATACAAATCATCAGAAAGACAATTAAGTAAATAATTTCTATAGTAAAGATAATCCTTATCCCATTTCTTAACATCTTTTTCATGTTGAGAAAGTTCTTCTTTAGTCAATTGTTCAGATTTATTTTTCTTTGGTTTTTTCTCAGTTAACACATAAGCCACATTCAAGAGAGTAAGATAAAATAAAGTCTTTTGTCTTCACCTCTTAAACACCACAGAAGCGGAATGGCTTATTAAGATCACTTGCTCCAGAGGAATTAGACATAACATTACCATTTTCTAAGGATGATTTTGTGTTCTCCATAACGATTTGTCTCAAATTGTTGGAAATAAAGGAGAGATAATACCTGAATTTTCCCTGAAACTTACACAATTTGATTTTGCCAAAAGAGGTGGTAGAGATGAGACGTGGACCAAGTCACTGTCTTGAGACAAATCGTGCTATCTACGGTATATTTGATGTAATTAGACAAATAGTTTCTGCACGTTGCCCCCAAGATACAATAGCCCAGCCACCTTTGCTGATTATCCTTGTGAGTCTACACTACTCGTAGGATATAAGCTCTCTGTAGTATTTTCTTTTTCCTAGAAAATTTAGTAAAAGTAAAATATTTTTGTGAATAGTAAGAAGCAATAGATGGTAAGTGTTTAGAACAATAAAAATAGTTTGTAGCTTTGTAATTCAAAAATAATGAGTATATATCAATTTTTATTTCTTATATATATATAGCTGGACCTATAACTTGTCCTTAGCCAAAGAATCAAGAGGGTTTGATATCAATTAAATGGTCATAAAGTTATTGAAATTAAAATATATATATATATATATATATATAATCAATAGCTTTCTTTATATATATTGTTGGGGTTTATGCCCTAAAATCTAATTTTTTGGCATGTCATAAATAATTAAATTGTTTAATTATATAAGACTAACTATAAATGAACTAATGGGACATTATCTTAATCCATGAGATGCATAGTATGTGATATATATGAAAAGTTATAGAAAATATAAATTACAAGTTTTTTGTAAACTTAGAATTTTAGTTCGTAGTCGATGATGAAATTGAGCATATCATCTGCAAAGACTATAACATATCAACTAAGATGATTTGTCTTGATCATGAAAGTGGAGACTTCTAGTTGATATGTTGATATGTTTTAAGAGTTATGACATATTGAACTGGACCGCTGTGAGATTTATTATTCTTCTAACGACTGCCAAATGAATAATAAATCTCACAACTTCTATTTACATCAACTCTAAATCCTCAGAGAATAATGGACCTGATCATGAGGTGTAGGTTGCTTTAATATATTAGGAGTGAGATCTATAAGTCACGATCAAAACCTCAGTATGTTGGGCAACTGCATTTAGTGTTGATGGAACATATATTCTCAAGATGGAATTCATAATCTTTTAACGGAGATATAAAATATTCCCTTGAGATAAGTTTAATAGGTTTGGTTATTCAGAGTGTTGGACCCAATCACTTTAATAAGGAATTACTAAAGTATATATTTATGGAATTGGATTTCATAAATATATGATGAATAACATAAAGGATTAAACCGGGTACTTTAGGATTAAGATGTAGCAATCTTCAAAGTAGCAGTCTATATTCATGACTTTGTATTACTACGAATATTTTAATGAAGAGGTTGCATGTATAATAAAGTCTTGGGATATAATTTATTAATAAGACCTAAAGTGAAATTATATTCATATAGTGGTATTCAATTTAATTAATGGTAATTTTAGACTTATCAAAAATTGACAAAAAAAACCCAATGCCCATTGGAGCTAGAGTCTTATTTGTTCCCTTTTGGTCCCACTCCAAGCCACATACTAGAGCTCAATTGGAATGACCCAAAAGACTAGCTCAATTAGATAATCGGTTATATATAAGGAGAGAAACATACAAAATTTTATGTAGCTTTTCATAAGGTTTTGATTAAGATCACATAAGAACATGAAATAGTTTGTATGTAAGTGTTAGACATTCTCTTATTCTCTCATTAGAAACTAATTGAGAGACCACACTTCTTGGGCATTAAGTGAAATTGGAGTAAAGATTAAAAGTGTTCCTAAGTACTTCTAGTCTTTTGTTTTGAATTTCATCACACCAAGGTACGCTCTCTTATTCTTAAATTCTGAAACTTACATAGTACATGTTATCAATTGCGAATGAAGTCTATCCATTAATTTTTCGCTGTGTATGTTTTGTATGCAATACAAACATGTATTTTTTCAACATATATATATATATATATATATATATAATATAATATAATATAATATAAACCAAAAATCAAATATTGTCTTTGCCAAAATCTCAATCTGTACGTTGGGAACCAAAAAAAAAAAAAAAAAGGTCATAATGCTATGAAATTAATGCCCCGTAGATTACATTGCTACACATTATTACAATATTTTTTAGAAAATTTTTGAATATCTATTACAAAAAATTGTTAGCTGTTTTAACCACTTTCAACTAAACCAAATAGTAAATACTTGTGTATATAAGGTAACTTAAAATAATTCAGCAATAACTGTACATTTAAGTGCTGAAAAATCTTTCATATATGACGTTATTATGTCACATTCAAATAAGAACGTTTGAGTACAAAACGTTTAGAATGGAAAGCATATATTTGTAACAAAACCAAATATGCTGGCAATTATGGTATTAGTATCACATTATTGTTCAAAAAATTTCCTAATTAAAATCATTGACAAAAGCTATTTAAATTTTGAATTATATTTGAATTTCAAAATTTAGTAATCAACATATCTGACATTAACGGATAATTGATTTCCTCAATTCACATAAATGAGTATTAGAATAAATATGATAAAGCTTATGAGTGACAAAAATGCAAGCTTTGACATCATAATATCTAGAGAAGAAGAAAGTGATGGCAAGAATGTAAAGTGGATATAAGATGTACATGGAAAACCCTAGGAAAGAGATAAAAAAAAAAAACCACGGTTTGAGCAAAATAGAATCACCCTTGTTTTGTTTAGCTTTGTATATGTATGGAAAAAGAGGTATCTCTTGTACAATAAGGATGTTTTTAAGAGAGACCTTGTTTTTTACCTCACTTCCTTATTAACTTCCTACTCTCTTCTTAAAAGATTTACTTGGTTTCTTACTCTAATAGTCCAGTTGCATGTTCCTCTTATAGTCTGAGGAATATAGCTAAGTACAAAGACAGGTGTCAAGTTATTATTTTCTTATTTTGGACCTTACTACAGCTAGGGTAGTGATTGGATGAGAGAGAATACGCCAACATAAGCATTGTGGCATGAGGATAATTGGTTTTGCCACTACCTGGGGAACAACTCTTGAGTAGCGAAAGGGACATCAGAAATACTGTAGGTGATACATGTGTCCCTGAAGTGGTCCAACATGCACTCAGTCAATAAGGGGTGTTTCTATAGTTGCTGACCTTAGGAGGTCGCTATCTCCCTTTTTGTGAGTGCTTGAGTACCCACGTCAGATGCATATCTTACTTTCTTCCTAAGGCAATCATGCCTTTGGCACAGACTAAGGATAAAATATTGTAGTCAACATTTCCTCTCCCTTGCTCATAGCCACTCTACGTGTAAGGACCAGATTCAACCACATCGACACTCTCCCATGCCTTGGTTGGTGTATTGTACATTAGCCCATTGACTGTCAATGACGCTTAATAGTTAAGGCCTTTGACAGTCAAATCATTTCAGGCATTAGCACTTAAGCAATCACACCCTGTGATGTTTGAACATGGACACGTGGCTTGCAAGGGTGCTTTTAGCTATTTTGGCGTCTCTTCGTTTCCCGTGTTTTGGCAGATAAACATTACTCCTCATAAATGTCTTGTCTCTTCACTTAACTACAGTTAATGACTTAAAAGGAGAAGATCTCTTCTTCATTCTTCATTGCTTCTGTATCTTCATATCTTTTTCACTATACAAATGATCAATAATTGAAAAAGGAAGAGATTAGACGTAGAAGAAAGTTAGTATGAAGAAGAACAGAAAAAAGACCAAACTTAAGAAAGTGGAACCTGATGAAGACTCATGGAAAGGAAAATGTGGGAGTTAGGTGTAATCTATATATATAATAATAGGTGAAGCTGAGAGAAACTCAAATTAAAATTTCAAATTAGAGTTACAATTTTGCGTCATGTGTCCTAAATTATTTATTCTTAAAGAGTTTTATTTATTAATTTTAGAATCAAATATGGGACCACATCATAAGTATTCATCCAAGTGAGTTATTAAGTACAAAAACTAAAGAGTCTAGAATAAATGAATTGTTAAAAAAAATGCTTTACAATAATTTAAAAAAAATTGACAATTTACATTTTATACCCAATAATATCCTTATAAAATTTTTTAAAGAGTTAACAAAATATAAAAATGATTATCAATAGTATTTAAATTATATATATATATATATATAGGAATTATATTATACATCTTGTTGTATATTTTTTAGTGTATCCATTCATACGCATGGGGTTACAAGATAGTAATAATAATACGATAACTAGAGAAGGGTTAGGTGTCACCATTTTATTGGATGTGGAGGATTGCCAAATTTGGTGTAGGTTTTTTTTTTTTTTTAATTATAAAGTGTATGACTTGATGTAGCTGTTTTGCTGTGGGATTGAGATAGAAAAATTAATATTTAAATAGAATAAAAAAATAAAATAAAAAAATATTTTTTGAAGAGTGTATAAAAAATAAAAGTATATAGATAAAATAGAATACAATGACTTTCTAATAACAAAAACTCAGCTATAACTTTGAAGGGTTTATTTCGAATGTTCTATGTTGTCACTATTAATGATTTGGAACTTATCGTTAGCATCCAAATGAGGTCTATTAAATCATCAAAATTTCGATGCATGAGTGTCTTTTAGTTTTCAAAAATAAAAATAAATTAACTGCAGTGTTACACAAAATAACAACAACGTATGTTACACACTCTCCTTTTTTTTTTTTTTGGTAAACTGGAAATAATATTCAACTAACAAAAAGGAACCAAAACAGGGCAAAGCCTATTACAAGAAGCACCCTGGTAATCAGCCTCAACAAATGAGACCAGATCCACGGGTGGAGCAGAATGGATAATAAAATCTACAACTTGAGCATGGCCGGAGTTCGCTAAACGATCTGCACATTTATTAGCCTCTCGAAAGACATGCTTGACACGAACATGGGGAATTTGGGAAATCAGGTGCTTACAATCATCAAATAAAGGAGAGATCACTGAGTTGCTGGAGCGGGGGTTACTAAGCGCATCAACAAGAGCTTTCGTGTCAAGCTCAATAATAATAGCAGGGAGTTTCATTTGGTGACATAACATTAGCCCATCACGAAGAGCCCACACTTCCGCAATGAAGCTATTCACATTACCCAGCTTCCTTGTAAAGCCAACCACCCAGTTACCCAAATCATCTCTAATCAAACCTCCCCTAGCTGCCTTACCTACCGCTGCATTACAAGATCCATCAGTGTTCAGCTTCATCCACCCTACCTCCGGTTTCTCCCACTTCACTTGACTGGGCATCATTCGAATGTTCCTTCTAGGTTGAGAGGCACAAAGGAAAAACTCTGAAGCTTGTAAAGTAATAATTTTGCCAAGATTAAGGTTCACACTCTTGCTATTGAAAACAACTTGGTTCCGTTGCTTCCAAATCAACCAAAGAGCAAAAGGAAAAATAACATTCCATGGAATACCCACTGCATTTTGGGAGGACTCAAGGCTGCCATTAGTGGTTATCCATTCTCTAATGTCTTGAGAGAAAAAAGGTGAGTGCAAGTAGTGAGTACCCAGCTGCTGCCAAATAGCTTTAACCAAACTATAATCTCTGAGAGCATGTAAGATAGATTCAGCTTCTGAATGGCACAGCGGACAGGTAGTATCTAGAGGAATCCCTCTATTAGCTAGGCATTCCTTAACACCAATACTCTGCTGCATACACTTCCAAATGAACATTTGGACTCTAGGCAGGGCTGGAAGCTTCCAAATCCAAGAACCAGAGAAGGAACCATTACCTAAAGAATTTATTGCAAGGAGATAGGCACTTCTCATATCAAAATCCCCTTTTGAAGAGAACTTCCAAGCTAATTTATCACAGCACCTAGCCACACGGGGAACAAGGACAGCTTGAATATCAGCTTTAACTTCAGAGGGGAGCTCAAAAGGAATAATAGACCAATCCCAACCAGTAGGAGAAATCACATTTTTAATTTGCAAATTCTCCGAGGCTTGCAGGATCGGGCCTTGGATTACAGACCTGATGGGACCAAGGTTTGACCAATTATCATACCAGAAATTAAGGCTGCTTTCATGACCTGGAACCCATTTAACCCCTTTTCTAAAAACTTCTTCACCTTTCTTTAACCCTTTCCAAACTGAGGAACTTGGAAGTCTCGCTTCGTTCCTTGAATTGAGTCGTTGTCTATTGCAATACTTGAACTTAAGAACCTTAGCCCAAGGGGCATTCCCCTCTTTGTGAAACCTCCAATTGAGCTTGGCCAGGAGTGCCGTGTTCCTTCCTTTAGCAGATTGTAATCCTAAACCGCCTACCTCTTTTGGTTTAGTCACTTCCCCCCAATTAACCCAATGCATCTTTTTGGCATGATCCGTCGTCCCCCAGAGGAAGTTTCTATTGACCCTATCAATACCATTAAGGACTTTATTTGGCAAAGAAGCATATTGCATCACATAATTCGAAATAGTTGAAGAGGAAGCTTGGATAAGAACCACACGACCAGCCATAGAGAGTAAGTTCGCTTTCCACCCTGCTAGCTTCCTCTTGACTCTATCTAGCACAAAATCAAAGCCGTGCTTGCGCTCTCCTGAATGCTTTAAAGGAAATCCCAGATACTTGCCAAGATTTGGCGTCGAATTAAACCCAAGAATACCAGAGTAGTGTTCCCTTTGATCCGGCCCCACATTCGGAGAGAAAAAGACACGAGACTTGACTTCACTCACCCTCTGGCCGGATCTTAGGCAAAATTCCTGCAGCACCGCCTTTATTGTATTACAGTTGTCTTGATCAGCACTTGCAAATAACACCAAGTCATCCGCAAAGAATAAATGCGTAAATGAGGGACCATTCCTAGAAGCTTTCACTGGAGCCCAGAGCTTAGCTTCCCGCTTCTCTTCAATAAAATGACCCAAAAATTCCATACAGAGGATAAACAGGTAAGGAGAAAGGGGATCCCCTTGCCTAATACCTCTAGATGGGCAAAAAGAATCAAGGCAGCCACCATTAAACTGAAGGGAAGTCGAAATTGTGGAAACACAACTCATAATAAGCTCAATAAGACTGGTAGGGAAGTTGAAAAAGATCAGCATTTCCTTAATAAAGCTCCACTCAATCTTATCGTAAGCTTTCTCAAGATCTATCTTAATAGCCATATACCCCTTCGGACCTCTGGCTCTTCCTATGGAATGGATCAACTCCTGAACAATAATGACATTATCAGCTCCTCTTCTGCCTGGAACGAAAGCCATTTGGTAAGGCGAGACAAGAGACTCCAAATGCGGTCTTAATCGAGCAACAATAACTTTAGAGATAATCTTATAAATAGTGTTGCACAGACTAATAGGTCTATAATTACCAATGGTTTCTGGGCCTTGAATTTTTGGAATAAGCACAATGAGGGTTCTATTAAGATAATCGGGAACCTTCCTTTCACGGAAAACTCTCCTCACTTCCTCCAAAACAGAATCCCCAACCACGAGACAAAAGCACTGAAAAAATCCAGCATGAAGACCATCCGAACCCGGAGCCTTATACGGTTTCATGGACCATAAAGCGTCTTTGATTTCCTCCAAGGTAACCATGCCACCCATAGAGTCCTTAGTTTCCTCAGACAGCTGCACATGCCCTCTCGTAATATGCCTAGTCACCCGAGAGGTCTCATTTAGAGAAGTGGTGTACAGGGAGACAAAACCATTTCTAAAAAACTCCATAACTTCTCTCTCATCAGTTAACCACACTCCCCTCTCATCTTTAACCGAAGCAATATGATTTCTTTTCCTTCTAGCTAAGGCAGACACATGATAGAAAGAGGTATTACGGTCCCCTTGGATTAGGAATGGCAACGGGTCGGGTTCGGGCCGGGTTTCTTAATGCCCGAACCCGACCCGCGGGTTTTTTCAGAAAACCCGAACCCGCCCCGTTTAATAAACGGGTTTTTTTCTATGCCCCAGATCCGCCCCGTCGGGCCCCGCGGGCCCCGCCCAATCCATGCCATTTCAAGGCCAAAAAAAAAAAAAAAAAAAAAAAAAATTTGCCTGAAGCTCCACTTACCCAGATCAGAAATCCAAAAAAAAAAAAAAAAACCCCAAGATCATGTCATTATCATCAATCTAGATCAGAAACCCAAAAAAAAAAAAAAAAACCCCAATACACCAAGATCATGTTCATTAACCGATCAAAAACCCAAAAACAAAAAACCCCAAATCATATTCTTCAATCGGAACAAAGCAGCAACTAAAAACACAAAAACAAACACAAATTTCAGATTTTTTATTTTCCCTTTCAAGATCACAAACACAAAAACAAATCCCAACACAGAAATCACAAACCCATTACCCATACCAGATTCTTAAGAAAAAAAAAAAAAAAAGAACCCAAACTCCCTAACGATCCCAAAGGTCCGTAATGAACCCAAACAGAACAAACCAAACCGGCGGTGAACGATGATACTGATAGAGCTTGGGACGGCGGCGAACGCGTGGGTCGGCGGCGAGAGTTGGATCGACGGTGAGAGGTTCGGTAGTTGGCCGAAGGTGAGATTGAGAGTGAGTGAGTGAGATTGTGGTTTGTTTGTGAGTGAGATTGTGGTGAGATTGTGATTTGTGAGATGAGAGTGAAATAGTTTGAGTGAGAGTGGAACAGATGGGAGGCCGGTTGCAAGTGAGAGCTGAAATGAAATGAAGAGAAATGTTAGGGTTTATAACCATATATATATATATGAGGGCATTTTAGACTTTTAGTAGTTATATATAACCGGGTTGGGTCCGGGTCCGGGTTCGGGCTGGGTTTTTGTAAAAATCCGGACCCGACCCGGACCCGGTTCGGGTTTTTTTTTTAAGATCCAAACCCGACCCTATTACTTATCGGACCGGGTAAAATCCAGCCCATTAGGGTCGGGCCGGACCGGGTATCCGCGGGTCGGGCAGAAATTGCCATCCCTACCTTGGATCAGCCAATTAATTCTGGACTTTAACATCCAGAGATCCCTTTCCTAGTCTAATACCACCTCCAGCTCCTGCTGAAGCTGATTTTCAAGATTAAGGAGGGAAGAGCTCGGCCAATTGGAGATAGCTTTTTGAACACCATGGATTCTTGCCATAATTCTCCTCTTCCTCTGATGGATATTCCCAAAATGATTCCTATTCCAACGGGTTGCTTCTTTAGAGAAAAACTCAATAGATTTTGCTAAATTCCTGTTACAACTCCAAGCACTATAAACAACATTAGGAAAAGTCATATCCGAGAGCCAGAACTCTTGAAATCAGAATGGGCGGTTAAGGTGAACTGTTCTGCATGGAACTGTCTCCATAAGGACCAGACAATGGTCAGAGTGACAACGAGGAAGATGGGTTACTTTCGCCTCAGGGTAGAGGACACACCAATCCGGATTCATGAAAAACCTGTCAATCCTTTCCAAAATGAGGTTGCTAACATCCCGCTTATTTGTCCAAGTGTACCTTGGCCCAGAGAAACCCATATCAACCATACTACAGAAATCTAAGCAATCTTTGAAGGCCAGAGACCGACTTACACTAACACTCCTACCACCAAATTTATCATCCTGGACAAGAGGTTCGTTGAAATCTCCTGCCAATATCCATGGTTTACTATGTAATTCAGCAACCTTAGAGAGATTATTCCATAAAACGCACCTCTCTTCACTCCTAGGACTAGCATAAATAGCAGAGAAAATCCAGTAAAGATTTGAGGCACGAACCTTAACTTCAACATGAATTTCCTGCTCAGTTTTAGCTAACTCTTCAATCACCACTTTGTCTTCATTCCACAGCAACCACAACCCGCCAGTGAAACCAATCGTCTCCGTATGAATAGCACCATCAAAAGGTAATCTGTCTGTAACTTCCTTTGCTTTGCTACCACCCAGCTTAGTCTCCATAATAACAAGAATAGCCAGATCATACCGCCGAGATAACTCATGAATGTAAGTTTGGAAGGAGGGTTTTAAAGCTCCTCTGCTATTCCAAATCAAAATATTCATGATTAAACTAAAGAAAAATGGAAAAAACAAATCAATCAGACAAAGGGATTCCATCCCCTCCCTCCGATACCATACCATCATACCCTATATCTTCATAAATTGACCCTTCTTTAGAACAAGGACTAGAAAGCTCCTCAACAATGATATCTCCATTACTGACACTACTGGACTGGCCATGAACATCAGAAATGATTTTTAGTTTGGTAGACTCACCTATTTTCCCATCGCCGTTGATTGTATTAGCATGATCCTCTGATATCCGTGGCTCACTCCAACCACATAACTGATCTCTTTCAACATCTGAAACCCGTGGGTCACTCCCACTACTTTGGCGTTGTCTATCACCACTTGATGAGGCCGTAAATTTGAAGGAGTGATCAATAGGAAAAGCAGATACATGGCTAGATGAGAAATCGTGCAAAGGAGGCAGGGGAGTGGGATCTGCAGAAGGCAGCTTCCTTAATGAGGACCGGTCAGTGTTAGGTAGGTATGCTTTACTTAAACCCTTGGCTAAGACTTTTTTACCCTTAATAGAGGACGGGTATTTACTATGGGGTCGAACTTGAGAATTCGTGTCTAGCAGTGGCCCAATACCCGTATCAGAAAACTCGGCCCCCTTTGTCAACAAAAGGCTACCCAAAGGGCCCAATTTAGGACTGTCGCTAATGTCCGTGGAGCCCAGGCTGGCTACAGAAGGAATCCCATTTGAGTCGATCCTCCTGTAATGGTCCCCCACGCCATGCAGAGCTACCTTACGTGGCATGGGCGTGCCCCTCCATTCCGAATTTTTTGGAGGTTGTTGAGGCGCAGCATTCCGAGTTGCTTTGTTAGAGCTCTCCGTACTGAGAAAGAATTTTGTCCCCTTGCGTCCGTTTGTCCTTCTGCTCACTACCATCCACGGACCGTACTGATCGCCCACCTCCGTAGTCTCACCCGCCTTAGCCATGGCTTTACTGGACTGAGCATAGTGGCCACCAGGAGCTTTGTGAGATGGATCGTCTCGGCTAGGCTGCACTTCCTTGTTAGACGCCACCTGCTCCTTTCCTTTACGTATGGTGTATGGGCATGCTATCACTTTGTGTCCGAGCCTACCACAGGAAAAACAAAGACTTTGGATGCCCTCATAGCTCACAGCTTGCTCAAAACGCCCAATAAGAATGGTGTTCACTAAAGGTTTATTGATATCAATTTGGATGCACATTCTAGCGTATTTGCCCCGAGCCTCCATGGCCATATGAGAGTCAATCCTTAGAACCTTACCAATGGATTCTCCTATCTGCTTTAGCACCTCTGCTTCGTAAAGCTCGATAGGAAGTTCATAAAGACAGATCCATACCGCAATCAGGGAGACATTCGTCGTTGATGGCTTAAAGAAAGGTTCCCATGGTCTTATTGATAGGAACTGATCACCAATAAACCATGGACCTCTCATTAAAACACTGTCAAGGTCCTCTTTGGAAAAGAACCTGACCAGAAAAAAACCAAACCCAAGATCCACACAATCCATCCTATTCGTTGGCCTCCACATTTGGTTCAGTTTGGTCCTCATGTATGGGAGGCTGTTAGTTCTACCCACAAGCTTTACTATAATAGACTTAGACCAGGGGCCTCTAATGCGCCGTTTGGTGTCCTTGGGCAGCTTGACAGAGACCTAACCTTCCCTAGTCTGACTGATGTCCTCCCCACCTTCACCGTCAGAATCATCGTCTTCTTCCATAAGACTGTCAAAGGCAAAAGCTTTCACATAAGCCCCTGGCATTTCACCCACGAGCTTTTCCTTGAAAGAGGCTCTGGTAGAAGTTTCAGAGTTTTGAAACTCCGGAGGTGGAGAGCACTCCCTAAGACCCTCATTAAAATCAGCATGATGGATATCCTTAACCTTCTTATTGCTCCGAGCCAACTCTACCTCTTCCTCCCTAGAGAGCGTGCGTGGTTTCATAGCTTCTCCACACACTCTCCTTGTCGCTAAGAGGAATACAAGCAAAAATGCTGAACTTAAAATAGTATATTGGTGACCCTTTCGGTTCGTATATTAAAACGAATTACGGCGACAATGTGTCGTTTTGAGATTATCATTTTATATGTTTGGTTAGAATTCTTTGTTAATGTTACACACTCTTTGCTCCTAAGAAATATGTTCTCTTTCGTATTAGTTAAATGTTATTTATTATTTTATTCATAAACATATAATTGTTTATAATTATTTTACTATATTTGATAATTACAATGGAGAATAAATGATTTGAATTTTGGATGACTCTTTTGGAAATACAAGAAGTTGTCAATTGCAAGAAGTTGCCAATTGATTTGCAAGGCTCTTAGTATCTTATGTATAATTTTAAAATACAAAAAAACTTGAAATTTAAATATTTTATAGTTAGAATTTCTATTAATCTTTGATAATCCTATCCATTAACTCATCGAAGGTCAATATATTCTAATGGTAATTTTTCAAAAATCACATTCAATGAGAAATTCAGTTGTCTAACATTGAGAAACATACGAACTATATTTGAACTCAACATTTGTTTGGATTTAGATCCAAGTTGGCTAATTCCTATGCAAAAACGTTCTTTAATGAGGGTTTTAATAATTGCAAATTAAGTAAGTTATATAGTGAGTCAGGTTGCTATTTGAAGGTTGCCAGTTCATGAAGAGTTGCTTGAGCACTTTTAAGCTAGACTCGCTCAAGCGATCAATAAAATCAAAGAGAGACTTCACTCAACCCTCACTTGATCGAACAATTTGTGGAGGAAGTTTTATAGAACAATTCCAAAGTTTAGGGACACACATCTAGTCCATATAGATTTTGTAAGTATAGACTTGTTGTAGTTGTTTTTTCTAATATTGTAAAAATTTTATATAGAGTTGAATACTCCTACAACGATTTTTCTTTTAAAGAGTTCTTCTAAAGTTTTTGGCATCATCACCCAAAATTGTTATATTTTTTTTGTATTACTTTTTACTGTGGTATTGTGGTTTTGCTGTTTATTAAATTGTTAACTCTGACCATTAGTAATAATTAATTCTTTAATTAGAACATTGGTGTCAATTTACGATTATTTATAATAAATATAAACCGAGCCATTTGACTTTTGGTTAGCTTCAAAATATTATACCACATAAGTTTTTTATGCCTCACAAATTTACATGTTATGATTCTAATAAGAGATTAAATTCTACAAGGACGTGGTGTAAAACCCATGTTTTATCCCTTCAATCCCAACATGTCACATCATCTTCTAATAAATATTTTAAAATTTGAATTTAAATTTTATTCTATATATATTTAGACCCTTCCTTAGAATCTTGATATATTATATTTTCTTTCAAATAATAGACAATACAATTTCAAATAGAATCATAATAAATTAGTGAGACTTACTATTATGTGAGATGAGAGAATACATATTTATTATACTCACAAAATATTCCATGATTACCATAGTTACACACACTAAAGTACTACTGCCCTAATAGAAACACCTAAAAAAATAAAATCTCCTCTACCTCCCCATCTCAAATTCAGGCCCATTCTTGTGTGTTGATGGTTGTATACCACTACAATTAATCCAAAAAAAAAAAAAAGGGGTAGCAAGGCATATGTGCATTGGAAATCTGATGATTTTTTTAATAATCATTAATTACAAGATATTTGTTTGGCAAAAAGTTTTTATTCTTTCCCTTTTGTCTCAGTTTTTTTTTTTTAATAAAAAATAATTAACAAAACAATAGCTTTTAAAAAAATGAACTAAATTTTAGTTTTTTTTTTATCACACATTTAACATAAAAGTTATCAAAAATTATATCATTTGTCCCATATTGCATTGGTTCTCAATTCATAGTGTTAGACATGATGCTAACTCGGTGACACACATGTTTTGGCCCGTTACACTAGACATGTCTCTTCCGATGTATTTTGCTTAGAGGACTCTCCTCCCCCTGCTATGAAGGCTTTGTATTCCGATTTGGAGCATTTACAATTTATAAATGATGACTGCAGCGTGGACAAGAAGGAGCTCAAAATCTAGAATGGCCTGCTTGTGGTGGTTTCGGCAACATCAATGGTCATAGTGGTCAGTACTGCTGGGATGGTAGAAGTAGTGCTAAATATTGCCACTAAGTCTAGAGTTATCTCTAAGGGCAATATCAATTCTTTTGAGTTTTTTGGGCTAAATATACCAAAATTATTTTTGAAGACCATTTTTTAAAGTGAGATCTATTGGTTTTTTTAATATCTTGGGATACAAAATAATTTATCTCCAAATTATTGTTTTTGTATTGTTAGGTTGTGCATTGTCAAATTCCATGACATTGTAATATCTTATCAAGTCTTTAGTGTGTTAAAATCAAAGTTCAAAAGGTCCAACATTCAACTCGAAAGAAGATAGTTATTCAAGATTCTGATTGCCATTCAAACGATGCTTGATCGATTGAACATTTGATTTCAACAGCGTTTCGATCGCTACTCGATCAATGCAAAGAAGAGTTTTGACTGCCTTTCGACTGAAGATTGATCAACTGAAACTCATGAAAAAAGAATTAGACAGCAGGTTTTCATGCCCAACGTGCAAACATATAAAAGGTTCATTATTATTATTATTATTATTATTTTTTTTTTTTTTTTTTTTGAGAAACATAAAAGGTTCGTAAGTATAATTTCACAACTATTAGAGAGAGGCTATTGCTATGTCCTACGTCTAGAGATCACTTGAACCTAAAATTGATTAAATCGTAAGTTCAGAAGTTTAAATTCACAAAGGAGTTGCTGCCTTTAGTGATTAAGAGCTGAAGTCACAGAACCATTTTTATTAGCGTTGTTGCGGAGATCAATTCAAGGAGGGTTCTTGAAGTTGGTTAGAGGGTCAAGCCGTAATCATGGTGGAGATTCGTGAAAGGAATTCGTGTACGAAGAATTTAGCTAGTGTGAGGTCGCATATACTACATGTAATTAAGGCATGCACATGCTAGGTACTAGATTACAGATAATGAATAGACCTAGTGTTTAAGCGCATAACTCTAGACACCATGACCAAACCTTACTATATTACTCATAACAGTGAAACATGGCACAAGCAAATCTTCCTCGCCATATTCTTCCTTTGAAGACAGCTCTCGATGGGGCGAGCCAACCCAGTCTTTAGAAAGAATGAGATCTAATATGTGCTATTTCTTAGTTTGATTTTGTTTTTGAAATTGTTTCCCAGCGTTAGACATTGCACAGTGATGTTTTGGTTTCAAAGTATTGTTTCTGGGTTTTATATCATATTTAAATACTATTAAATACTAATAATAATTAATAACCATCCAAATTGTTCATTGGTTATTCTTATAAACCTATTGTTATAACAATTTCAGTTTTTGGTGTGGTAGATTTTCAAATATATTATGAAAGAGAAAAATCACATAGCTGAATTTTAAGAAGGAACTTAAGGAACAATACTTAAATTTTATTTATTTGAGAATTTGATAGAAATATTGTTTAATACTTGCTAATGGAAAATGGGGATCTATGGGTTATGGGTTACGAAATATGGATTTAAACAAAATTTCTCAAATCAAATGATAGTTTGCGATACTTCTCAAAAAAAAAAAAAAAAAAAAAAAATGATAGTCGGAGATTAAGGGATTTGTGGTTTTTTCGATAGGTATAATAAAATATTGTTATGGTAGATACAAATCAAACAATAAGTTTAGGGAGATAACACTTTTTTAAAGTATTAAATTCATATTTTGCAAATTTTATTTTGAAGTTGAATTAAGAACTGCACTTAGTATATTGGGGAACGAGTTCAATTCCAGATGCGTTAACAAATATTGTTTTTATTCGGTAAGTTTTTTTATGCATTGTAAATAATAATAAATGTCACTTTTAATGAAATTTTCATGAACTATTATTTGTATTAATAAATGTTTGAAACATATAGTTGTTAATATATGTTTTAGCAATAACTTTTTTCTTTCCACCTATCCATACAATGGTAAAAAAAATCTCAAAATAAAATTCCAATATAAATTGATGAAATCTAATAAAAGAGGACATAAAACCTTCAATATCATTAACTCCATACATACTCATTGCACTACATGCATAACTAGAATCCTAAGCTTAAAATCCTCCATGGTAACTAAAAGACCGCTACTACCTATACGAACATCTCAACAACTTGGATCCAATCTCATAGGCAAGGAAAACTTCGACAGTAGCATACATAATTACATCGTTTGAAAGTAGAGGATCCCCATACTCATCATATTTATCGCTCCACCATGTCGTCTTCTTAGGCTTTACAAAATGCATGTGTTCACCCAATACCAGTTTGGCTAACTCCGCTAATTTGGACCCACTGAGATTGTACCCCTTCAAACTCTTTTCAGCTTCAGCCAATTTTCGAAGCTCCACCGGATTCTTTATGATCACACCCGTCTCTCTTTCAAGCTTCTGTGCCACCTCCTTGATCCCAACACCAACCACAGTGGTGTATTTATCATAAAGAAAGCCCTTCAGAACTTTGTGCTTGGTGCCGGTGAAACTGCGTCGGGAATAATTAACATCATCAAGGTTATAGAGAAGGCAGTGACTCCCAACGCATAGCTGCAATAATTGAAATGGAGCATCATTCGCCATCCCTTTGTAGTTGCAGAAACCTCTTCCATAGCCATGGCCGGTATCAGCACAAAGGCCAACAACAAGATTATTTTTCTTGCCATATATTTCTCGTATCTCGGCTATACAGAAACTGAGATGTTCCTCATCCTGAACAACCCATGTGGTGTTTATCATGAATTCTTCACCAATGTTAACTACGTACGTGTGCCAGATTTTCTTGTCCATCTCAACTCTAATCTCCATGGGTGCTTTCTTCTTGGCCATGGTGCTGCTAGACCCCTGTGTTTTTGTGATTTTGTATTGCTTAGTTTACCCACAAGAGATTGATCGCCTACAAAAAACACTAATTTTTCTTTATGATGGCTTTCAGGTTTGTGTGTGCTTATATATAGAAAGAGAAGTCGGTTTAGAGATAAGTCGGTTTACAATCTCTTTTTCGAGTTGGATAAGGATTATGCAAGTTTTTGACTTGATTACGTGATTATTGCTTTCACTATAAGTATTTTTTTTACGGTTGTCTACTAGGATTATGAATCCTCTCGTAAGTAGATTTTCATCTAATACGTTTGAACTGGATAGAAAGTAATGGAAGAGATTAAAGCCAAATTAGCAATTGTTCAAAACAAATAACAGAAAGTGAGACAAACAGTGAATATGCATGCGAGTGATTTTATCAAGATTTTTTTTTTCCTTTAAATACTTATGCTCTATTTGTTTTGCCACTAAATATTTTACAGAAAATATTTTTAGCATTTTACCCTCATTCTTTACCCCCACCCCAATTGGGTGGATGAGGTTGCCAATTTGGTGTTTGTGAGGCACCAATTTTGGTCCTTTGTGTTTGTTAAATTTTGTTACCTTGAGTACCTGAAAATATGTTAACTGAAATTTTTTTTCAATAAGACAAATTGTTTGTGTATTTAGACCTCTGAACACTCAAATTGTTTTAACTAATAAATTAACTAAGTTGTTACTTAGTCAATTAAGCAGATCTAGGTTAAACAATAGCAATAATATCACATAAAGCGGAATAATAAAGAAGACAAGCGATATGATGACTTAGAAAAACTAATGAAATCGTCCAGTTTCAAGGTAAAAAACTTGAGGAGAATTTAACATATACAATCCACAAGGCAACAAATTCACTAAATAAGAATAGAAGTGTTTACAATAGATTTTTCTCTAAATTTAATGCTCCATCTTATCATACTTACTCACGTGACCACACATAGTTCTGAAACTACGGACTCTTCTATTTGAATTTGTTGCACACAAACACTCCAGTTTGTGGCTTTGAGATTTCACTCAAAGGTTTAGATCATCAACAATAGTTGATCTTGTATGCAGCTACTTATCTCCACCAATTCATGCAATATCAATCTTATCTCCAACAGAAAGTTACAGAACCTCTCAGATCTCACAAGAGTAACTCACAAGACTTAGACAACGTGTATTAGGGTTTTGATTTTATACCTTGTAACGTTGGACTTAAACCATAAATGTTTTGCAGGATTTTGGGCCTTCTTTAAAGTCTACAAAATTCGTGTCTCGATCAAACGAAGAACATGCTTAATCAATCGAGCCTTGTAATTTCTGAATTCTTCTTTCTGCAGCTTGACTATTCTTGAATCTTGACTTGAATCAACTTGAGCAATGTCTAAAACTGTTCTGAGACATAAATATCTTATACTAGACATGTGTTTGTACTTGGTTTTCCAACATAAATAAAATTAGAACCTAAACATTTAATCTTAAATATTTAGAACCTAACAATCTCCTCCTTTGGCAATCCGTGACAGAACATACATACACATGAATTGCCCAAATTCAAGAACTAACCCAATACAAGTTATTGTCCTACTACAATTTAGTCATAATCTACTATCTACAAGTTGCAAAAATAAACAACAACATCATTGGAGAATTAACCTGTAAATTCTTGAAACACTAAAAACAAACTATAAACGCGCGTGTGGAAAATAAAATATAAAACATAACTTGGTTTCACAAATCCAAACTAAGATACCCAAAGAGAATAAACAATGTATCAATATCATCAAGTTTGTGAGACAAGTTATAACTAAAGTAAATAACCAAACATACTATAAAAAATAAACATAGATAAACTAAACTCAAACTCCACCAAAGTACGTACATCATCTCCAACAACTCAAAAAAAAACTCCCCCAAAATTCCCCTAAGTATAACAACTCTCCTCACTACTACTCCCCCTGTTTGTTACGTATTCTCAAAGGCAATCATCTCAATCATTCGAGGGTGGAGGTGGTGGAAAAGACCTCTTATACTCACTAAAATCATCTCTCAAAGCAACTACATTAGATATCAAGGAGTCCAAAAGTTGTCCATGAGCCGCCTAAGTCGTCATGAATACCTCTGTCATGATGAATATCTCCATCATGATAAGTTGTGATGACTGCATATCAAGAACTCTCTCAAGCATGGAGCAAAGAGAAAGAGAAGCTCCAAAAGGACTAGTAGCAGCATCAACATTTACATCTTCATCATCATCAGCGGTAACAGCACCTGTAGGATCAATATGCATATCCTCATATGAAGGCTCCACTCATTGTTTCTTTATTGTTCCTTCACTTGGTTTTGCTGTCTTCTTTTGTGCATCGCACTGCTTTGGAAAATTAGCTCTTAGAGGTGCCATTTGATGAACAAGCTCAAAAGAGGAGGGACACTCAGACTCTAGGTATTCTAAGATCCTAAGGATAGAAACAGGAAAATAGAGTATTTGTTTCCTAGCATTATTCCTATGGACCTCAACAATTATTTGAATGAACAAAGAGGAAAGACACAAGGAAGCACCAGTGATAAGAGCACATAACAATATACACCTATCAATAAGAATTGTACACACATTGTCAATACCATATTTTGTCCGGCCCCGATTTATGCATCAAAACAAAGACCAAAATATTTATAAAAAAAAAAAAATATATATATATATATATTTGAAAAGGTGAAAAAACATGAGTTTCAAAGCCAAAAAGGGCAAAAATAAATAAAACATGTTTGAATGGTAAATCAAAAAGCCACAACATTTGAAAAACCTTTACAGAAAATTTGACCAAAACATTAATTGAGGGTGGTCAAAAAGTTGACTTTTAATCTTACTGTTGGATTATGTTGGATTTTGGACCTTCTCGTAAGGAATATTTTTCCCTTTGAAATGATAGTTTATGAGATAAAATCGGAGTTGAAATAGATGAGATATCACAAAAATACTAAAAGCTTAATAAAGTCTTCACTGTATTTTTCAGAAAAACTAACAGTTTTTTACCCAGCTTCGTGTAATAAAATATACCGATTGAGCAAGAACTAGAACAAACAAGATGGACCATCTTGAAGAACAAGGTTTTATCTAATTTTCACCAAAAGGGCTTGATGATATCACTTCCGGATTAAAAGATATGAATTTTTCAAGGGAAAACGTTCAGAATTTTCTGCTTTGCGTCACCTCCCTTCCGTGAGCGATATCTCACGACCGTAGTTCCAAATTGAATGAGTCTAGAAGCATTGGAAACTAGACATCCAGAAATTTCTGTGCATATAAAATTTGAAGAAAGTGGAGCTTGGAATGGCCTCTAAACAGCTGCACAAAAATCGGACCAGAAATCAGGAAAAAAAAAAAACGAAAAATGCTGATGAGGAAAATGATGTGGCGGATAACGATGGAGCTGGGGTACACCAATGCTAGCCGCCCCTTCAAAGGGGCAGCTAGCACTATTATACTATTATACTTGTGCTGCCCTTCTTTTTGAGGCTAATGATTTCTTTTTTGATGAACGAAAAATTGGGTTGGGGAACAGAGTTGGCGTCTTGAGCAGATATATAATATACTAACATATATATGAGTGAGTACTTGTTTTGCCGATAGATTTTTTGAAATCTTTACAGTCAGATATTGAAGTCTCTGTTAGATTTCATGAATTTTGACTCGTAGAAACTCAAGCCTTAGATTTCTTTTTTGTTAGGTTGTAAGTGATGATTTAAAGAACAGTTGATGATTCCTCAAACTCCATGAGTTCTCAGGATAGGATAATATTCTCCGTCCAATATTGGGAATCCATATTATTCTTGGGCCATTTCCAAAATTTAAATCGTAAGAGAAGATACTGTTTCTGGCCTCCTTTGTCATAAATTGGTTGGTAAAGACTGTTGTCTCATACTGATCGACATTGTTAGCAAACTGCCTTGGCTACGTTTTAAAGCTTTGATTGGTTGGCGGTATTCAGTGCTAAACTATCTTAGTTTTTGATTATTTGAAAATTACATTTTGATGCACTCTTAAATAATGAAGATATGTAGATAGGAAACTGATGGGAATACTACATAGCTACACTTTGTGGTCCAAGGGATTATTAGATCTGAAGGTACGGTACTTCTTCTACAAGTGAGAAATGAGAATGTTCAAGACAAAGTGGGAAAGTAGAGACCTCAGCAATGTCAAAGAAACAAATTAAATGGACTCAGGTGTGTTGAACAGCTGTGTCAAAGCTTGAAATGTGAGTTGACAACATAGATTGGCTTTGCAATTTGAGAAGCCATGCGTACAGACTAAAATTACATTTTTTTTTTTTTTTGAATAATTTTATATAGGAATTGAAACTCTACTCATGAAGAGGGTTGAAGAGGAAATTTCTTGAATCAAGGCCAATAATCTACTTATGGGTTCCAGTTTGCTCAACTAATAAAGTTCATGATGGTTGAATAAGAGAAATGAGGTTCAATTTCCGCTTACACCAAAAACTGATTGGCGTCTTAGTTTGATGATAAAGAATTATTATCAAGAGTGGACATCATAGGTTGAAACTCTCTATAAAAAAAAAAGCTTATAATCTACTTTGGTCCACTTCAGTTCCCTTGGTCCATTCGTCCAATTCAATCTATTTCAATTTACTTCACTTCATTTGGTCTATTCAGTCTAATTTGGTCCACTTCAATCCATTTCAGTCCAATTCTGTATATTTGGTCCATTTCAGTCCACCGCGGTCTATTTTGTCCACTGAGGTCTAGTTCGGTCTATTCCACCCACTTCAGACTAATTCGGTCTGGTTCGGACCAATTTAGTCTAGTTCGGCACATTCGGTCCAATTGGGTCTATTCTGTCCACTTTGGTCCATTACTCTCTCTCTCTCTCTCTCTCTCTCTCTCTCAACACAAATTTTCTCAAGTTTGAAAATCAAACAATTGAAAAATGCTTCGCAAATATAATTTTGTTATAATCAAATGATGAATACAATACTCTGTTTTAACTCTATTACAAAAGAGTAATCTCTTGATTCTATTTTCTTTGTAATTTTGACTTGAATGTAAAATCTTCTTCACTTTGAAGGGAAGGTAGATCGAACAATATTTACAACGAATTTTTGGTTTTGAGCTTGTTAGAGATTTGTTGTTCTTCAAGTTCTTCAAGTCTTTCAAATGTTCTCCAAATTCTTCAAAGATTCTTGAAATTGGGTTGAAATCCTTTAGTGCCCTAGAGGCTTGATCTGTTGAAGTTCAATGATTTAGAACTTTTGAAGTTTATGGAGGCTCTTGAGCTTGGTTCCAATAGAACTTTAAGTCCTGGAAGAATTATTCAAGTGAATTTCTTTGAATGTTCTTCGTTCGTTCTTGAGGCAGAATTTCTCAAGAGAATTAACTTCTTGAAAACTTGGTGGAAAATGAGAGTGGAGTGTCCTCTATTTATAGTGGTTTCAGAGGATAAGTCCCACTTTGAATTGATATCTTTGAAGATAAGTAGTAGACTTTGATTGGCCTAAATTTTACTTACAAATACTTGTCTCTATTTATCTATTGTGATAAATATTCTATTTTGATAAAGATAATAATCAACAAAAAGTCCTACTATAATTTGTTACTTAAAAATAATTATCTCTATTTTATTTAGTTATTTTAATAAAAAATAGTTATCTATCAATTTTGAATAGAAAATTTATCTTTATCTTGTGGGTCAAATGACACTGGATAATTTTAATATGTCCATGTAATATCAATTTGGATGACTTATGTCACATTTGATTTAATCTATATCTATATATATCTAAAAGCTGAAGCGTAGCATTTATTGTTGCTACGCTCCAGTTGAGCCACATCATCGCTACGTCACAAAGTTTTTATTTTCCTTTTTTTTTTTTGGGTTTCTATTTCATATATTCTATTTAATCAATCCCATTCTCTCTCTCAATTAATCATCTTCCCATCAAACAAACAGCTAAAATTTATACTATTAATGACTTTCCCATTGAATCCAAATTCTCTTAAATTTAGCAATCAATGATTCTCTCTCTTGGACTTATCATCTCCTTATCAAAAAAAAAAAAAACAATTTCTTTTCCCCATCAAAACATTCAATTGCCTCCTTTTGGATTTAAAGCCCACTGATTTAATTTTTTTATATATAGGTTTTGAATTGCTTTCATTTCACCCCATCAGTCACCAAATTACAACTAGAATTGGAAGGTCCATTTGAGGTTAGTTTTTTTTTTTTTTTTCCCTTCCCTTGAACTTCTTTGCTTTTTTGCCGCATTAGTTTATGATTTGTACTGGATTTTCTTTTCTAGAGTTGTAAATACCATGTTTCTTTTTTCTTTTTTTCTTTTTTTCAATTTTCAATTGATAGTCTATCTCTTTGTATTCATGTTTATAATTTTTATTTATATTATTATGTTATACCCATTAAAATTGTTAGTGTCTAAAGAATTGGAATGCATTTTATTGATTTAGTACATGATCATTTGCCTCCCATTTGTTTATTTTATTTTCTGAATGGCTTTGTAATTTTTAAACTAAAATTGTTAGTATCTAAAGAATTGGAATGCATTTTATTGATTTAGTACATGATCATTTGCCTCCCATTTGTTTATTTTATTTTTTGAATAGCTTTGTAATTTTTAAACTAAATACTACGTAAATTCTTGCTACTTTTCTTTTAATTTCATCTAAATCTATGCTAATTTTTAACTTCTCAGGATAACTTGGAATAGAAAACAAAATGTTATAATTGATAGGTATGGACCATATGTTATTCCTCTTTTTCTTTGTATTTGGGATTATAACTTAGTTTAATATGGTTATTTTCATTAATTTTTTGACAAATTACGATTTAAAGATTTGTATTGGATTTTCTTTTCCAGGGTTGTAAATACCATGTTTCTTTTTTTTTTTTTTCTTTTTTTTTCAATTGATATTCTATTTTTTTGTATTCATATTTACAATTTTTTTTTTACATAATTGCTTTTTACCCATTAAAATTTTTTGTGTTTAAAGAATTGGAATATGTTTTATTGATTTAGTACATGATCATTTGCCTCTCATTTGTTTATTTTATTTCCTAAAGAGCTTTGTAATTTTTAAAATTAAATATTGCATAAATCCTTGCTAATTTTCTTTTAATCTCATCTAAATCGATGCTAATTTATAACCTCTTAGGAAACCTTGAAAGAGGAAACACAATATTATGATTGATAGGTATTGACCGTAAGGTGTTTCTCTTTTTCTTTGTATTTGGGTACCATTTATCTTCTAAAAAAAAAAATAGAATTCTTACGATTTATAACTATTGCATCCATTTTATGATCGTAGACATGCATGAAATATTTCTTTTTGTTTCCATGGTAATGCTAATGTCCATTACTTTTAAATTAAAAAACTATCTCAATTGAAGCATATACCTTGACGTGATCTCATTCTTAGGAAATCCTACAACTTAATTCAAATCATGCTAACCAAATATATATATATATATATATATATAAATAGAATGATTTAGTATAGTCCATAATGAATTAAATCATATTGCCTTAGTAATTAGCTTAATTAAGCTTATCTAATTCTCAAGGGAAAAGGAAAAAGAAAAAAAAAAAAAACCTTAAACTTATATCTTATATCTTATTGCTCAATTTGGCTATGATATATTGCACTTCAATCCATCATACTCTTTAAATATTCAAAAATATAATATAAATAACATAAGAAATATAATAGATAAATATAACAGGAAATCAACTAGGCATTTCTTTTGTACTACAAATTTCACTATTATAGTTCTTAAATAATATGTACTTAAATATTCACTATTAGCACTTTTAGAAATACACTTTTTTTTTTCTTTTTCTTTTTTTTGCCTTCGTATATATTTCTTCTATCTAATTGGAAAAAAAATATCCATAAAATTCTCATTTATGAAGGAAATTATTTTCTTTGATAAAAATTTTTGGGAAAAAAATAATGAATACGGAAAATCTTAAATTTTTCATAAACCTAAATGGTAATTCAAAAGTCCTTTATTCAGGCTTACTATTATGTTACTACATTGGATTTGATAATTTTTTTTTTTCTAAAAAGAATATATATGTGTGTGTGTGTGTGTGTGTGTGTGTGTGTGTGTGTGTAACATTAACCATGCAACTTAGCAGTTATAAATACATTTTTCAATTACCAAAACATACAAAGTCTCTTCCTCTTCCCCAACCTTTCCCCTTCCTCAACACTTATGTATTGTATATACATTTTTCCCTTCCCCCCACACATACATATATTTGTGAAATCTTTTAATCTCTCTGTTAATTATCACTAAAATTTAGAAATTGTGTTTGGCTTCATTTTGTTAGGTTCTTTTTCATGATCATTGGTTTATATGTTGCAAGTTGGGTTAAAGTTGCAAAACTGGGAGAGATCAAACAAGATACAGTTGCTACATGAATATTTTAGAAAGCAAGAGTATTATTATACTAAAACAAATATGAACACATATCAACAATTATACTGTGAATACGTTTGCTTTCCCCTACCCCTTTTATGCTATTTATTGATTGACTAAGATCAACTACACATTTTTATTTTTTGGAGAAACAATCAACTACACATTTAGCTTCCTTAGTTTTTCACATTTATTAAATTGTATGGAAAGGAATAATAGAAATCAATATATGTTTTGGGGAGAAAATTTTTTGTAATAGTAAATTCTCATGCATGAGTTTAGTGATTATCAAAATACAAACTATTATAATTTTGTTTAATAGTTATTATGTGATCAAATGGAAACAAATTTTGGATAAATTGCTCAATGACTTATCCAAAAAATGCAAAATAATGTTAGCTTTCATATGAAACCAACAAGATTTATTTTCATGTTCTAATAAAAATTATACATTTTTCATTTTTTAATTGTGTTGTATTTTGATACATATCTCACACTATTATAACGTATTACAAAATATTTTGTCATATATAATAATTGAAAGTAAAATGCAACATGTTTCCTCACCAATACACACACACACACACACACACACACACACACACACACACACACACACACACACACACACACACACACACACAAATCAAGATAAATACTTCTTTACTTACATAGAATTTATTATATATTTTACAATATAATCACATTATTGTGAGATGAGTTTGGGACTATTATTAATCAACCTCAACTATTATTCTCATTCTATACTTAACAAAAAATAATATGCTATCAAAACTATCTCGCGCATTGCGTGGGTCTGCGACTAGTTAATTTAATAACACATAAATTTTGAATTTGTCACTAAATTTTAACATAGAATATTGTAATTGGCTCAATTAATTTTTGATTCCTATAAATGCCCTCTCCGGACTTGGGCACGTCTACAGTTCTAAGCGTAGAAAGTGGGCAAGACCCATAACTTTTAATTTTGATGCTATTGTTTTCAGCACCCTTCATATATACATACCTTTTTATACCATATCACAATGATCCCACAAGGTTGGTTCGCTGCCCAAGCCACGTTCACATCCCTTGGCCGAGGTATATCAAGACCCAAAAAGTTCAAATGTTATTCATAGAGCATCTTTCACCCCTTCAATTCTTCACTCTAAACAGGATACTAACTTGTAATGCTTCATAGAATAATAAAAACCTCCTCATAACAGGTGAACAGCTTGTATTGCTGGGTTCCAAGATCCTAACCATCAGATAAAGGAGTAATCTCCTCGTAATTTCGACTCCTTTTCCTAGCCAAATTGGTCTTTGACTAGATAAGTACTTCCAATAACCATCAAACAGTTCTATGCCAATATGACTCCACGTTAATATTAATAATGGATATTGGATAGTATTCTTTTGGACAACTTCAATCCGAGGAGGACTTCTTTTGGACTTCTTTTTTAACTCAAACTTCCTGATATCAACATCCAAAGTCCAAAAATGAATAAGGATTTAAACTCTTATCTTTCGAAGAGTCCTACTTAAACTCGGAATACCAGTAGGCAAATACTAATTACTGAGATGTTTGTACTCCTGAAGGTTTATCCTTACCCCAAAAGACTTCTTCCCCTAGTTAAATTCGTCTCGACTGAATGAGTTCTAGTTGGAATTAAACTTTCTTCAACCAGCCCTATAAAAGGATAGTCACAGCCGCAAAGAACTGAATTCGCAGTCTCTCTGGTGTAGTGCGTGAGTGCAGAAAGATCTCAGTAAAAAAAATTTCTTTTCTCCTTTCTCAATCAGGTAACAGAATGATCTTCTCTTCTCATAATTTTACCTTCATGTTTATATTTTTATAAACTGTATTCATGGTCTTATTCTCTTTTCTTCTCTTTTGCTTGCTTTTCATTGTCACTCTTTTTTCATCTTCAGATCGTGGCATATCACAAAGCGCTAGAGATACTCTTCTTGCTAAGCACATATTCCTTTTTCTTCGAAGGTTCTTTCTGTCTTCAAGTATGAGACAATTATCTTTTTCACTTTATCTTGATTTTGCTTTCTATGCATTTATTTATTTTTTTTGTTCAATATGGCATGAACAGTACTTCTGGGACCCTTCTAATATATGCAGATATATGAGATTCAGTTAGATTGGTTTTTTTTTTTTTTTTTTTTTTTATAGAATACAAAGTCTTTTTAATACACACGCAAGAGAGAGGAAATAAGGTTTTTTAAAGAAACTTATAGTAGTGTATATCTAAAAGTGTCTAACTCTTGGATACACAGCACAGGTTTTAAACCTCTTTAACTCACACTCATTTTCCAATGTGGGATTAACCCACAGTTAGATTGATTGATTATCTTCCATTTGCTTCTTTTCCTTTTTTAATATGAGTCTAATTTATTCTATCCCGTCCCCCTCCCCCTCCCCCTCCCCCTCCCCCTCCCCCCTTTTTTGTGCAGCCACGGGTCTTCTTGGAATAATTTAGTATCCATTTGGATACAACTGAAAATTAAAAACATTGTAGCAAAATAATTTTTAAATTTGTGAATAGTACTGTAGGACTCATTTTTAATAAAAAAAAAGTTGCTGAAAAATGAGATTTGTAGGTCCTGTAAATAGTACACGGGACCCACTGGTGAGCAAATAACGGCAACCAAAAAAAAAAAAAACAGACGCAAACGCAGACGTGGGAAGTGCGTTTTACGCTTCCCACGTTTGCATTTGCGTCTATTTTTTTGCAAGAGTTCCATCACTGAAATCTTTGGAGGCTAGGTACATTCTCGTACAAAAGCTTTCTTATTTGTGAATTTCTTTTCTTACATGTCTATTTTTTTATTTTGTATTGTTTTGCGTCGGTTTAGAACATGTCATATGGTGACTTATTGGCACTTGTCCATGCAAAGATGTGCATTCATTGGCATCTTGCATTGGAGCTCTACCGATGCAATGATCTTGAAGACGAAGATCTTGCAAGAGTTTATTTTGTCCCCCAAGCCAAGTGTTCTGCCAATGCAACGATCAAGACGATCTTGAAGATAAAGATTGTCTATGCAAGGATGTGCATTCATTGGCATCTTGCATTGGAGCTTTATCGATGCAATGATCTTAAAGACAAAGATAGTCCATGCAAGGATGCGCATTCATTGTCATCTTGTATTGAAGCTCTACCAATGCAACGCTCTTGAATATGAAGACGATTTTGAAGTTGAAGATGATCTTGAAGATGAAGATTGTCCATGCATGATCTTGAAGATGAAGACACTCTTGAAGATGAAAACGATCTTGAAGATAAAGACTGTCTTGAAGATGTAAATTGTACGGGAAAGTATGCACCTGAACAACTAATTGTTGGAGAAGAATGAACAATCTTGTTTAGCCTTCAATAGAGACTAGCTAGAACTAGTATGGCTAGACTAATAGGGCGACGTGCTGCCATGAAGCTTGCAATCTTGAAGTTTCTAGGGAGAATTGTATTGAGATCTTCACTTGGCAAAACAAACGTGCAGTGCCAACAAGATAGTAATGCAGCTAAGTAGGTCTCTTCCCAGAGTTCATCTTCAATCTTGAGTTTGACAAAAGAACGTTTCCCATATTTGGACCAACCTTTAACTTTATTAAATAAACCATCAGGATCACAAGTCTTGACAGGAAGACTTAACCTCTTTGTCCTCCGAGCAGGTGGTTTTGAATGAATCTATTCACATTTACACCAAAAGCCGACCCAATCACTTGCCAAAATCACGCAAATCTCCTTCCTTTCTAGTATTAAGGTAATGAAAAGCCACAAATAGGTGTTCACAACTCTTTGGGATGAACCTCTATTTCCCGTCATTTCCTGTCAATTCCTCACAACAAGGATGGCTTCATCATAAAGAGAACCAACGATAAGGAGCCCGCCAAGTCGATACAAATCCCAAAGAGAGATAGACATCTCACCTAGTGATGTGTGAAGGGTGTTGATATGTATGCACCATGCTTCACAAAATGTTCGCATTACATAAGCATTTCGATCATATGTATAGAGAGATGCTAAAACTGCGTCATAGATATAAGCCTTGATAAGATTTCCCTTGCTTCTAAAAAGGACATCCTCAAGCTTTTCCCAATATAAGGCTATGTAACTACACTCTCCATTGATCTTGGAAAGAGCACCCCAACGTGTTCTACCTAAAATAATACAACGACCAAGAGTCATTAGTTAATGTGACTCCAACGAATTCTTGTGAAGCCTGGTCGCTGTATTATTTTAGGCAAAATGTGTTGGGATGCTCTTTTCAAGATCCATGGAGAGTGTAGTTAAATACCTTTATATTGGGAATGGCTTGAAGATGTCCTTTTTAGAAGCAAGAGGACTCTTATCAATACTTATATCTATGACGCAGTTTTAGCATCTCTTTATACATATGATTGAAGAGATGTAATGCGATCATTTTGTGAAGCATTGTGCCCACATACCAACACCCTTCACACATCACTAGGCGGGATGTCTATCTCTCTTTGGAATTTGTATCGACTTGGCGGGCTCCCTATCTTTGGTCCTCTTTATGATAAAGTCATCCTTTGCTATGAGGAATTAACAAGAAATGACGAGAACAAAGGTTCATCCCAGAGCATTGTGAGCACTTATTTGCAATTTTTCATTACCTTAATACTGGAAAGGAAGGGGATTCGTGTGTTTTGGCAAGTGATTGGGTCGGCTTTCGGTGTAGAAGTGAACAGAAATATTCAAAACCACCTGCTTGGAGGACAAAGAGGTTAAGTAGTCCTATCAAGACTTATAATCTTGATAATTTATTTAATAAAGTTCAAGGTTGGTCCAAATATGAGAAACGTCCTTTTGTCTAATTCAAGATTGAAGATGAACTATAGGAAGAGACCTACTTAGCCGCATTACTATATTGTTGGCTCTACACGTTTATTTTGCCAAGTGAAGATCTCAATACAATTCGCCCTGGAACCTTCAAGATTGCAAGCTTCATGGCAGCAGGTTGCCCTGTTAGTCTAGCTGTACCAGTTCTAGCTAGTCTCTATCAAGGACTAAACAAGATTGCTCATTCTTCTCCAACAATTAGTCGCTCGGATGCATGGTTCAAAAGATGTGACAAGTTGATGAAGAGGAGATGAGAGGTAGAGATGGTCCCACTAGGCATGCCAGAAATTTGTAAACAAAAAATTTTCTCAAGTTTGAAAATCAAACAATTGAAAAGTTTTTCAAAAATATAATTTTGTATTAATCAAATATTGAGTACAATTCTCTGTTTTGACTCTTTTACAAAATTGTGATCCTCTGATTCTATCTTCTTTGTAATCTTGACTCAAATATGAAATCTTCTTCACTTTGAAGGAAAGGTAGATTAAACGGTCTTCACGACGAATCTCTGGCTTTGAGCTTGTTAGAGATTTGTTTTTCTTCAAGTCTTTCGAATGTTCTTCAAGTTCTTTGAAGATTCTTGAATTTTGGGTTGAAATTCTTCAATGCTTTAAAGGCTTGATTCGTTGAACTTCAATGATTTAGAACTTTTGAAGTTTATGGAGGCTCTTAAGCTTGATTCCAATAGAACTTCAAGTCTTGGAAGATTGATTCTAGTGAATTTCTTTGAATGTTTTTCATTCGTTCTTGAGGCAGAATTTCTCCAGAGATTTAGCTTCTTGAAAACTTGGTGAAGAATGAGAGTGGGGTGTCCTTTATCTATAGTGGTTTTAGAGGATGAGTCCCACTTTGGATTGATCTCTTTGAAAATAAGTAGTAAACTCTGATTGGCCCAAATTCTACTTATAAATACTTATATCTATTTATCTATTGTGATAAATATTCTATTTTGATAAAGATAATAATCAAAAAAGAGTCCTACCATAATTTGTTACTTGTAGATAATTATCTCTATTTTATTTAGTTATTTTAATAAAGATAATTATCCATCAATTTTGAATAAGAAATTTATCTTTATCTTGTGGGCCAAATGATATGTGGCAAATTTTAATATGTCAATGTGATGTCAATTTGGATAACACATGTCATCATTTGATTTAATTAATTTAATGACACATAAATTTGGAATTTATCACTAAATTTTGACATGGCATATTGTAATTGGCCCAATTAAATTTTTGCCTCCTACACTCTCTCTCTCTCAATACGTAAAGTTGTTTTTTTTTTTTTTTTAACAACAATACATAAATTTTTAGTAGTGCTAGGAATACTATAAATTTTAAGGCTAAAATAAAAATTTTATTCCTCTAACCTTACTTTAGTTTAATTGATTCATCTAAGTTTCTAATTCGGGCAATTTATGCAATTTCATTAAAAATTGCCATTAAAAAAATATTTTTCTCTCATGAAAAAATATCTATAAAATTAATACAAATATTTTATAAATTTCTTGTATGAGAATTGAAAAAAAAAATTAACGGAATTTGATGAAAGGTCTGAATTGAATAAATTTAAAACTCAGACGACTCAATTAAATGAAAGTAAAATTAAAAGATTTAATCAAATTTTAATCTGGGTGCAATTTACATTTCTGCCAATTTTTAATATATTAACCCAAAAAATTAATTTATCAACTTTTAAAAACCAGATTAAAAAAAAAAGGTAGTTAAGAAGTTTATTTTGAGTGCATACAGTCAAATGTTGGACATTGACTATTTACTATGATAGAAGGGCAAGCTGTGAGAAGGGTTTATCTATTCTGGAGCTTTGGCATCAAGGACAGACATAATATTCTTTTCACTGATGTTTACAGTGGAAAATGAAAATTTGGGAATGAAAGATTTAAAAACAAACCTCTTTTTACTCAATCCAACACAAATAGTTAAGATAGGTCCATTTTCTTTTAGATCAGATTCCCACACATTTTCAAACATATCATAAAGTTTTAATGTTGCTTATGATGCTTATGTCGGAATTTATTTGATCAATTACCAATAAAGGCAATTTTTCTGAGGATTTTTTGTAATGATTTCCCGGGCATTTAGATAAAGATATTTACCTGAAGATTTTACTATTTTGAGTGGGCCTATAAAGCCAACCTCAATGAGGTCCTTGTTTAGCAATGACCAAAAAGAAGAAAATCTACAGGGGAAAAAAAAAGTATAATTCCTAATAGGTTTTTTAATATAAGGATTATAGCTGTTCAAAGTTCAAACTTCAAAGTAGATTTACAAAAGGAAAAGATGGTGATCTGATCCAATCTCTGTATGGACTTTACATAGAAAAAAGAAAGGTATATATAAATCCAGTGTCATATGTTCCCTAATTTGTGATTGTCAGGGTGGTAAGTGCATTTGACCAATGAGTTTTAAATCAAATGCATTTTTTTTTTTTTTGATAATTTAATTATTACAACAAGTAGGAAGAAAAAAAAATTGAACCTAAATTCTCTTTATAAAAAGATTAGGCAGTGCTATTAAGTTGTAAAGCTATTCACATATAACATTTCTTTCTAAAATAAGTAAAAGGTAAGGGTAAGATCATAAGTTCAAGATCCATGAATATGTTGCTTTTTTTTTTTCTTTTCTTTTTTTTGGGTTAAAAGGAGGCATAGGGAAAACTAGTTGAAAAACCTAGAATAGTTTCAATTCCATATTTTCCTCAAAAATGAAAATAAAGTTCACATAGTTGTTTGAATTTGCCTCAAACTATCAAAATGTAAAGGAATTGGGCCAATATCAGGAAAATGTTACCTAAAGTGGCCAAAATCTTTAGTAAGTCTTGCATCTTTTTGGGAGAAAAGAAGAAGATATCGACTATTAGTGTATTTTACACAAAAGATGGACTCACTCCATCCTATAAAAACGATAACTTAAAATATATATAAATATATATATATATATATATATATATATATATTCTAAAACATATGAAAATTTTCAATAGAGAAAGTTCAATTTCCTATGTTATCCTTAGCTTTTATAAAAATGAAAAAATTAAAAGAAAAGAAAATTCTATAAAAAAAGTTGTATCACTATTACTATATAAAATGATATTTTAGAAGGATAATCTTATAAATAGAAGGATGATGCTCTTACTACTGCCTAATATTTTGTTTTCCATGCTAAAATATAAGATCATTCTATGGTAGACACCTTTTTTTGTGGTATATAGTACCATATATGTCTAATCTTAATTGTTTGTTTATTATTATAAAATATATATATATATGTATGTGTGTGTATGTATAAAGTGTGCATTGTAGAATTCATCTTAAAAAAATGAAGGCTCTTTTTCAAAAGATCATGAGTTTAGTGAAAGGGCACCATATATGTCTAATCTTAATTGTTTGTTTATTATTAAAAAAAAAAATATATATATATATATATATATATATATATATATATATAAAGTGTGCATTGTAGAATTCATCTTTAAAAAATAAAGGCTCTTTTTCAAAAGATCATGAGTTTAGTGAAAGGGCTTTTTTCCCATCGCATTCCTGTCTTATAGAATTTGGGCCTGGAATCAATCCGCCAGCCCAAAACTTGGCTTAGTTTGATAGAAACTTTGGGTCAAATTATAAAGGTCCAGATAGGCAAGGCCAATCCAAGTTAACCATTCTCTCTCTCTCTCTCTCTCTCTCTCTCTCTCTCTCTCTCTCTCTCTCTCTCTCCTAGTCCTAGCTGTCCATTATTACACATGCTCTTTGTCCCCTTTTCAAGAATCTGTACAACTGTGAAACAGAACAAACTGTCTTCAAGGCAAAAAAATATAACCCCAACAAAATAGTCCTCTTTGCGTACATTACTATTGTTCTCATCCCATGACCCACCCATATCACCAAACTTAGCTTCTACACTCACCAATCACCACACATTTTTCCTACAATAAATCCAAGTTGTCTCCAAGTATAAGCCTATTATGCCTCCTCTGAACTTAGAGTGACAACTCAAAAAGTAAGAGAATCCTAGCGTAGATAAGAGCAAGTATCCACCACATAACAATTTTAAAAAAAAATTAATGACCCATGAGACTTTGATAGCCAGACTGTAAAGAAGAAACTCCCATATGTACATTCCAAAATAACTTCAATTCCAAAGCCCAAAAAAGGTAAAACCAAAAAACATCAAAAGCAAGTTTGGTACACAAAAATCATAAAGCTTAATGAGATAGAGGACAATGTTACTACTTCTATATCTAACTGCATTTTTGAGATGTGCATTAAAAGCTTAATTACACAGCTAATTGTTGCTGTTGATGAGAGGGCTCATCCTCATTGAAGCACAAATGGAGTTTGAGTGATTTTCCTAGATTTATAGAAGACTCTGCTAGATTAAGAGGAGGTTGTTGCATCATCATCTCTCTTTGGAGGTAGGAGCAGTAGATGTGGAAGGTGTTGGGGGTCACATTTAATCTGAAGCCCAAACCAAATAGGAAATCTACTTCAAGAAAGTTCATTTCTATTGTGCTGATTCCTCCAACTTTTGCATAGTATGCATTGTTGTAGTAACTGAAAATTTCAAACCATAAACAAAAAACAGAACATTAGCACATGATTGTGGAAGAAAATAACCAGTTACATAATTACCAAAATGAATTTTACAGTATAGGCATTTAAATTAAGTGAAAATAGGAAACTAAGCAAGGCCAATTTTTTTTTTTTTTTATTGGTTCATTGACCTCAAATCAAATTATTTATATAACTTCGCTGGAATCACATGCTTCTTGGCTGGAAATATGTAAAAGAACCAGGGTTTCACATGGCTGTACCCATTTGTATCTACACGTGGAAGCATTAATCTTCGACAAAGAATGTCCAGTGATTATGATTTGACAAAAAAAGTGAATACAAGCTTTGCAGGATATAGAAAACCAAAATTTAATATCAGAGACTTTTCAGAGTTTCAATTATTTGCAAAGAAAAACATTCAGACACAGCAAACCCAGAAAAGAAAACTCTGCAAACTACAATTCTAGCATCAGGTCAAACAGATAAAGGAAATCCTGAATTTCACAATTTTGTACCTCTATGAAACATGCTCTAAAACTAGCTAGTAGAACTTATATTAACACAAGAAACAAACTTGAAAGCCAAGTAAGAAAAGGCAAGAATTTAAAGATGTCACTTCATTTCAAACGTTAAGTTACATACAATATTAAGTTTCAAGAAAATTAAAAGCAGGGAATTGAAACTCTGCATCCAATATTATTGACTTCAAAACTATAACACTTACATATCATCCATGAATTTTGCAGCCACCATGACACTTGTGATTAGTAGACGATGAACGTTGAAGGAATTGACGGGCAAAGCGGGTTGGCTTTGAGCAAATCGATCGAGATAAACATATGCAACAATGTAACAGGAAGGGCTACAATTTGCATACTTGAAAATTCTCTCTAGGTAGCTTTGAATTGAGATGGTTGGTCGAGATAGGCCATGGAAGACAGAGATTTTCTGGGGCTGGAATTGACGGTTGAGATCGTTCGAATCGGCCACTTTTTGGAGAAGAGAAGAGAGAAAAGTTATGAGCTTTGGCATCAGATTTGGGTTCTCTAACTCAGCCATTGTTTTGCAACTTTTAGTGCTCTCTGTGTTTGAATTTTGCCGTTGAATATTTTGGGCTATAAAAGGTTTATTAGCACTAGTCTATATATAAAAATAAAAATAAAAAACAGGTACAGTGATCGTTAATTGGTTGGTACTTTGATTGACCAAAACACCCTCAGATATTTAAATAATGACTCACCAGTCTCTTTTTGTGGGTTTGAGTTCTTTTTTGATTAAAAGTTTGTGATTTTGAGTTGGGTAATCATTGTTATTATTATTATTATTAATTTCAAAAACTTAACTTGTGAAAGAGGGAACATAGGTGGAACAATGTGGATCAGTGTCTTTTTGTTGATAAAAATTTGTGGTTTTCTGGTGATTTATTGTGATGTTATGGTGATGGTGGCATGCCATACCCATCATGTGATTACATGTGGGAAATTTGTGATTTTAATTGAAGGGCCCACTTTTTGGGAGATCTAGCATGTGTTTTGATTCCTAAAAAATTGGGTGACATAACATGGATTTGCTATGTGGATTTATGGCATTAGAATATGCTGCTATTGTTCCAAGCATACAGAAAAACAATGAATTTAAGAGTACTGATGGGTTGGATTCAAGTTTGAGACATGTAATTAAGGATCATTAACAACAAGCTTGACTAATAAAGTTTGGATGGGAAAGAATGGAAATCTGAGGAATAATCCAGCTTTTTAGAAGTTGTAAATGAACAACTATGACTGCATAGATTTGTCTAAAATTTAAAAGGAAACAAAATCAGATCTAGAATTTCAAGTAGAAAAGTGTTACGTTAATAATATTTTAATAACAAATTTTAAGTAGTAGATTGTTATTGGTTTTAATCTGAACCCATCATTAGAATTATTTTCTTACTTTCTAATAATAATAATAAAAGGAAACAAAATCAGATCTAGAATTTCAAGTAGAAGTGTTACGAATAATAATTTACTGTTTAAGATTTGTTACAAAAAATGTTATAAACATAATATTTCTCTTTCAAATATTACAGACCACTTGCCATGCCCCTACCTGTAGGCTACTGTGGGCTTTGATTCGTGTTGGATTTTATGAATTATGGGAGTTTCATTCATGTGTGATTAATTCCCATGAGAAGTTGACGTATAGTACAACAAAAGCAATGTGTTATATAATTTTGTTGGACCACTAAAGCCCATTAACTTATATTTATGTAATAAAATTCTGTCACATTATGTGCATCTTGTTTTCAATAAAAGAACTCTCCCAAAGTGTAGCACTCTCTAACAAGTGTTATCAATTATCAAAGTCCTCCATATGGAATAAATGGCATTTTTATATATGAATAAAAGTCTTACTCATGCATAGGAACCTTCACATATATATAAATAATTTAATCAAGAAAAAGAAAGCACTAGAAAGAAAATATTTTCTCACCACGATCACCATTTTTGTGTGTATAATGAAGATGGTACTAAGAAAGGTACTTATTGTGACGGACCAATGATTTAGGTTTGATCAGTAAAGCCCACTATTTTTGGATCGGCATTCGTGTAAGATTGCTAAAAGAATTTGTGATTACATATTTTGCATTGGGTAACGGTGGGGTAAACAAACCTCAGATAGAGGAAAAGTAAAAGAGATGAGGAAAACAAAATATAATTGGTCCTAAACCCATAAGTTTAATCTAATGGATTAAGTGCTCTTATATATTGTATTAGGAGAAATGTTAGGCCCATAATATTTTCACTACAAATTTTAAGTGGCAAACTATAGTTGGTGGGATAAAAAAGTGAAGTCAATAGTGGACCACCATTAGAACTAATAATAGCTTGTCACTTAGGATTTGTTATGAAAGTGTTGTGGACGAAAAATTTTATTTTTCATTAAAAATAAATAAATAAAGCAACACTTTACTCCTAAGGTTTGTGATTTATATAAAAGATACACCCATATGACTACTCAGGTATTATTAATAACTAGTAGGTTGCCCACACGATGCGCGGATAATGCTATAAGCTTTTATATAAGATGATTTTAGAAAATGTTGTATATATATTATAACACAAATGGTGGATATTTATATTTCTAAAATCACCTACAATTATAGCTAAAACTTCAGAGCAAGTAGGCATATTTTGTTCCCTACCATCAGTTGATCATGAACCCAATTAACTGCAAGCGTATGTTGTATATATCAAATTCATTGAACCTATCATTTTTCATATGAAATTTCTAACTTAGGCATTGATCTCATCAAGCATCCTCGATAATATTTTAACTATATATAGTAGTATCAAGGTCATATAGTGAGTAATGTCTAGGCAAAGCACTTAGCCCATTATTAATCTATTTGGCTGTGCAAAACGGGGTTTTTCTCCAACTATCAAAAGTAATGAGCCAATGTTGTGATGGTTTTGGACATTCAATTGAAAGATGTAAGGACTTCGTCCTTCATTAAATGGGCATCAACACTCTCTCTCATAGAAGTCATTGAAACAAGGAGTTAAGCCTCCTTATATTAGCCCCGTAATGTTTATTTAGGATGCTTTGAGTATCAGTAATTCTAATCTACATAAATATAATTTCAGCTATTTTGAATGAATATAATTAGATATAATTATCCAAAAACTTGTTCTTAACCCACAATCCATCTTCAATACAAGTATGACAATAAACTAATTACTAAGTATAGTCACTCAATCAATTACTTAAATTTGTAAACAATTTATAGGAAAGCAAAAGTACAAATATAGTAATTAGAAAGTTAATATTGATTTATGATAAAAAGAAGTGGCAAAGTGCAAATAGAAGACCAAAAGAGTTTGTATTTCAAACAATTGGCAGATTTTGCTATATACCTTTCTATAAAATTCATGCTTATAATATTGTTGGAATAAATAGCAGTCACACTAATAAAAATAAAAATAAAAATAAAAATAATTGACCTGTATAATATATATATATATATATATATATATATATATATATCGGAAAGAACTGAAAAAAAAAAAAAAAAAAAAAAAAAAAAAAAAAAAACATTAAAGAGTCAAACATACATGGCAGTCACATCTAAATTGATGCACAACATCTATTCCCAATTGTCACCACAATGATCAGCGCCCACTCAATTAGGTGATACATTCTTCAGCTTTTACAAATTCCTACAAAAAAGTAAAAAAAAAAAAAACTAAAATTAGAGAGCTTTGTCAATCAAATTTTTGTTTTAATATAATTAGTCAAAGAATGATAATTGAAAGGTGGAGACCTATTTGAATGAGACAATTCCACTCACATAACCTTGAAATAATCATTTTACTATCTTCATAGTTGCAATAAATCTGTTAAAACACAAATGAATGGTTTTTCTCGGTTCTGAAAACCCATTTATCAATTAGATTTACCTTAAAAGTAATAAATATTCAACAAACATGACCATCTTTTTTCTTGTCCATCAAACACAGCTAGTTGAATTATAAGGCTCTTGACTATTAAGAAAACTTTAATTCTTCTTAAATACATAGACAAAAAGGATCCTATGAAGTACGCATGAGGGTATACAAATTTTGTGACAAAGTTTATAGGTATCAGGATAGGATTTCGTAACATTTATTTTCATTGTGGTTTCTGCAATTCTATTCTTCTGTACGAGGGAGGATTGTCATGGCAATGAGCAAGTGTACCGAAAGTGAGACAAGGTGTGTGATGGGAAGGAAAACTAGGAAGCCGAAGTTGATCATCTTCTTGTACTACAAAGTATTAAAAGCATAATTCATTCCAATATGACCGAATTGGCATAGCTCCCTTGCCCATCTTGAGTACCGTTTTTCTTTTTCTTGGAAATTAAAACTTGAAAGTTAAAATGCACAAGAAAGTTCCAAAGAGTTTGAATCCTATATACAATTAGTTTTCTAATCATTTTAATTAAAATAAAGATACCTTAATTTAAAAATCAATTCATCTGAGAAATATATATTTTATCAAACAAAAGTTGATTCAAACAAAGAGCCAGTTTTAAAATTAATGGCGACTCTTCTAGGAAACCTTGGAAGTTGGAACAAAACGGAATTTGGTTAACTCATGTTTGTAATCAACCTAGGATCAGAATTTTTATTTTTAAATTACTTAATAGCTTGTGTGTTTGTTTCTTAAAATAAAAAAATTCAAGTTTGCCCTTGTGTTCACTTCTTACCTGAATAGGGCAATGGTGATGTGTGAGGAGTAAATATTTTAAATGGACCAAAATTAATTTTTGAGATTTTAAGGGGTGATTGATCAAATAAAACTATTTAAGGAAAAAAAAAAAAAAAAACCCTAATTGATGAGAGTTTCAGGAACATCTAACATATGGTAAAATAGTGTGTCTAGCAAAAGATATAGTTTCAAGGGCTTAGTTATGGTTGTGGAGAATGTGTTAACAAATATCTACCATTGAACCAATCTATAACTCCCTCACCTCAAACTCTCTCCCAAACTCTCTTTCCCTTCTTCTTTTCCTTCCCAACAATCTCTCACCCTCAAACCAAACCACAATAGTCCCACTAGTTTCGCTCTCTTTGTTACCCAAAACCAAGAAAAACAATCCCAAGAAACACACACACACACACACAAAAAAACAGTACTTGTCAAAAAACATTAACAACAATTTCGACAATTTTAACGAAGATGAAATGAGAAAAATCATAGCAAGTAGCAGTTTCACAAGGTGAGCTTCAATTACCCTTCAAGCAACACAGAATCCTGGCCACCAAAGTTGCTTGCTCCTCAGCCACCTCGGTTGCCTGCTCCTCAGCCACCATCGCTTTCTCCTCCAACTCCTCCACCAACAATCTTACTTGTTCCTTCACACAATCCTGTCCTAACTTGTTCTTTAGTTCTAGGAATATTTCAATCTACTCCTCTAAAAATAGCCCCTAGAACTTATCTTCTCTACTACAAGAAAAATGCCTATTAGCGACCAAGAATTTTTAACGGATCCAAAAAGCCCTCTCAAAAATCTTATTTGTGATGGCAAAATAAAGCCCTCACAAATACTTAGTAAAATGTGAAATATTTGCGACCAACAAAAAAAGCTATCGTAATTATGTGTTATAGCCGTCACAAATACTAATATTTTAGAGGGAAATTTTCCCTCCATATTATTTGCGAGGGGCAATTAAAAATCTCTAGCAAAAAGTGTATTATTTGTGACGGTTAAAAAAAATCGTCACTAATACTAAATTATTTGCGAGGGCTAGGATCAACCTTCACAAATAATCATTAAAATGTCAATTTTTGAAGGGAAATGTTCCCACCAAATTATTTTCTAAAAACAATAAAAATCCGTTGCAAAAAGTTTATTTTTTGTGTGGGTTAAAAATAGGCTCTTACTAATACTAAATTATTTGTGAGGGTCACGATTGACCTTTGCAAAAAATTATTAAAATATTAATTTTTTTTGGAGATAAAAATTATTCTAAAATTCAAAGAAAAATAAAAAGAAACGCATAAACATATAGCACTTTGTATTCTTTAGATGAACCTTTTGTTTACAGTCTAAAAAAAACCTTTTATATACATCTTATATAAGAAAGGTCTGTCCTTATTTTCTAAACGATTGTACCCATAAAAAAATGATAACACTTTCAACTTCAAAATGATAGCCTAAAATTCAAGAATTTCAGCCTTTTGTACTCTCTCTCTCTCTCTCTCAAAAGTGAATAAAAACTTCTTCCCATTAAAATAATGCAAAACAGATGAGTTCATAAATCAAATGGTAAATTACATCCGCTTGGTATGAAAATTGGCATATATGTTAAGAACATATAGAACATGTAATCCAATGATTGGATTTTCAAAATATGAATTCATTAATAAGTTATTGGATGATGTAACATTTTTTAGAGTTACAGCATGTATAACTTAAACTCAACTCTATATTTCTTAATTCGATGTGAATTTTGACAAATCTACCGTGAGATTACATTATCTTCATCTATTGTTCATGCATATAAAATTTCAATGTAATCATATATTAATTGTCATGTCATCAATTGATTGTTTAAATTCAAGTTTTTATAGTTCAAAATAATGCATAAAAGATAAACCTGTAGATCAAATAGCAAATTACATCCGATTGGCATGAAAATTGGCATACATGTTAAGAACATATAAAGCGTGTAATCCAACAGTTGGATTTTCAAAATATGAATTCAATAATAAGTTATTGGATAGTGTAACATTTTTTAGAATTACGTCACGTGTAAGTGTGTAACTTGAAACCAATCCTATATTTTTTTAATTTGATGTGAATTTTGACAAATCTACCATTAGATTACATTATCTTCATATATTTTTCATGCTTACAAAATTTCAAGGTGATCAAAAATCAATAATCAAGTCATCAATCAATTGTCTAGATTCAAGTTTTAGTAGTTTAAAATAATACATAAAATATGAATTTATAGATTAAATAGTAAATTACATCCGATTGGCATGAAAATTGGCATGCATGTTAAAACCATATAGAACATGTAATCCAACGATTGCATTTTCAAAATATGAATTCAGTAATAAGTAATTGGGTGGTGTAACATTTTTTAGAATTATGTCAGGTGTAACTCGAATCCAATCCTATATTTTTTAATTTGATGTGAATTTTGACAAATCTACCGTTAGATTACATTATCTTCACATATTTTTCATGCTTACAAAATTTCAAGGTGATCAAAGATTAATAGTCATGTCATCAATCAATTGTCTAGATCCAAGTTTTAGTGATTTAAAATAATGCATAAAATATGAGTTTATAAATCAAATGGTAAATTACATCTAATTGGCCTAAAAATTAGCATGCATGTTAAAACCATATAGAACATATAATCCAACGGTTGGATTTTCAAAATATGAATTCAATAATAAGTTATTGGGTGGTGTAACATTTTTTAAAATTACGTCAGGTATAACTCGAACCCAACCCTATATTTCTTTATTTGATGTGAATTTTGACAAATCTATCGTTAGATTACATTATCTTCATATATTTTTCATGCTTACAAAATTTCATGGTGATCAAAAATTAATAGTCTTGTCATCAATCAATTGTTTAGATTCAAGTTTTAGTAGTTTAAAATAATGCATAAAATATGGGTTTAAAGATCAAATAGTAAATTACTTCCGATTGACATGATAATTGGTATGCATGTTAAAATCATATAGAACATGTAATCCAACGGTTGAATTTTCAAAATATGAATTTAATAATAAGTTATTGAATGATGTAATATTTTTTAGAGTTACGTCAGGTGTAACTTGAACCCAACCCTATATTTCTTAATTCAATGTAAATTTTGACAAATCTACCATTAGATTACCTTATCTTCATATATTTTTCATTGTTACAAAATTTCAAGGTTATCAAAATTAATAGGCATGTCATCAATCAATTGTCTGAATTCAAGTTTTTATAGTTTAAAATAATGCATAAGAGATGAGTTTATTGAACAAATGGTAAATTACATCCGATTGATATGAAAATTGGCATGCATATTAAGAATATATAGAACATGTAATCCAACAATTAGATTTCCAAAATATGAATTCAATTATAAGCTATTGGGAGATGTTACATTTTTTAGAGTTAAAGTTTCATGATATGCAAATCCATTGGGGCCATTTTCTAGGTTTTTGGTTATATTTTGTAGGTCATTTTCTCAATTCTTAGTGATATATATAGCGTATAACTCTCTTGGAAGAGTATTGGATATTTTTAGTTATTAAAGTTTCATGATAGGTAGATACAACAACATGCGTCCATCTTGTGCCAGAGTCAGACTTAAAATTTGACCATTGGATTGAAAGTGTGGGATAAAATATTGGTTTTGATGAATTTTGAGCTCAATCAAATGGTTGGATTAGAAGAACGTGAACAATAAAATTTCTTGGTGTGTTGGTACAACAACACATGTCCATAATGCTCTAGACTCAAATCCAAAATCCAAAATCCAACCGTTGGATTGGAAGAATTTGATGAGATATTAGTGTTGGCGAAGTATGACAACAATTAGATGGTCAGATTGTAAGAACTGAGTAGTCAAAGTTCGCAAAACTTAGTCAATATTTGGTCAACCATCAAAGTTGGGTCTATGATCACTCGATAGAATCAAATTAGGTTGAATAGGGAGGTTTTGAGTGGGTTTTGGGTATTGGTTTGTATTTTTAGGGTTTTCTCGACTTTTATGCTTTTCTATAAAATTTTCTTTACTAAAGTTTAACAATGAATAGTACATACAATACTGAAAATTCTAGAATAATAATACAAAGTTTATCAAGCACTAAAATAGCTGCAATGACAATTCTCTCCACAACCCGTTGAAAAACTTTTAAAAAATGTCATACTAAATATTTTAAAATACTCTTTGATTAAAAATTGAAATCAATGAATTTTAATTATGAAATAAGATAATTTTTGAAATTTTCGGGCAAGTTAGTATACAACATGTTTAATTTTAATTTTAAAAAAATATAGTTAATGGGATGTCAAGTAGAAAATATTTTTTTCCCTTCAAGTGGGGTGGTTTTGCCAAATAAAATAGACAAAGTTTGTTTTTTTATTTTTTAAATATTGAGGTTATATTTTCCCGACTTTTTTAAAAGAACACTTGCTATGAAAAAAATTGCAAGAAGTGAGATTTCATAGTGTTTCTATCTTTTTTTAATAATAATAATAATTAAAAAAAAGTTATATTTCAAACTAACCAAAAAAGAAAAAGTGACGTTGTCATAAACAAAATACATAATTTTATAAATAAAACAAAAAAAGAAGTCACATTGCTATAAAACAAACCTAGCCCCACATTATTGTTGTTTTAAAAAAACACACACAATATCATTTTAACATTAAAACAAAAAGAAAAATTAAAGGAAAAGAAAAAACCCTACCTCCTAGTTCCCTTCCTCTCCTTCTCACTAAAAACAAGCGCCCCCCTTTTTCTTTTTTCAATACCACACCTCCCATTCCCTCTCACTAAAATACTAAGTACTAATACACTATTACACACTAAGGCCTCGCTTGAAAGGAGGGAATGAAATGGAATGGAAATGAATGAAAAGAATAATTTTAGAATATTCTTTCGTTCCCTTATTTTGGAGTTTAAGTAGGAGGGAATAGAATTGGTAGGAGGGAACACTGATTCCTCTCTATCTCTTTAAAACCTCAAATTTTCATTTCCCTCGAAATTGGGAGGAATGGGAGGGAATGGAATTAAATTTAATGATTTTTTTACTAAAACTCCAAAAAAAACCCTATACATTCAACCTTTTATTTTAAAATAGGGGTCTAATAGTAATATTGTCATAAAATGATTCCATTCCATTCCCTCCATGTTACTCTCAAACAAGATTACTTACATTCCATTCATTTTCATCTATTTCCGTTCTTTCATTTTAAAACATCCAATCAAGGTTAATTAATTCCATTCTATTCCATTCTTTTTCATTCTTTTCCCTTACTTAAATACATTCTATTCTATTCTATTCTATTCCATTCCCTTATGATCATTCCATTTCATTCCCTTATAAACTCCCAAGCGGAGCCTAAAGAAAAGAAAAAAGAAAAAAAGCTCTCACCTCTATACTCTATAGCCCACATATTTTTCAATATCCCTCCACCGTTCACTCTCTCTTTCTCTTTCTCCCAATCACAATCAAGCCCAAAAGGTTAGTCTTCTTAAATCCTTATATTTTGATTTATTTTGTTAATGTAGTGGATTAGTAAATGGATTTGTTGGTTTATTTCCTTTATCTAAATTTTGGATTTGGTTTAGATATATCTCTTTCATAATATACAATCTCGTATTGTAGGCAAAGTTCTTGACAATTTGGCACTAGACCATAGTGTAATGTTTGCAAGTATTGGTGGCCCCAACCAATCTGTTGATTAGTCTTAATTATATGCAAGCACCTACTACACATATAATTTTTTTTTCCAGAATAATCAACATTAATTTTTTTTTCTATTTTATTGAGGTTGTTGAAATAAGTGATAAATTTGCTCATTGTAGTTTTCAATCAATTGCTATTCTTGGTACATATATAATTTTATGTGACTTGTGGTGATGGATAAATTGCTAAGAGTGATAGAGATGTACTATTAATGTGGTTATTGGTGGCAGATGTATTCTTGGAAGTTCTTATTCACAGGACAACTACAAGGTTCTTGTAAGTAGTAAGGATTTATGATAGATGCAATGTTTGTGTCAGTAGTAAGGATTTATTTTTGATGTTTTGTCATTTATCGTGGTGATTGTGTTAATGTTTTTAAATGAATATATTTTAGTTAATTCTTTATTATTTACTGTAAATATAAAAATTTGCATAGTTATAATTTTTGTCTATTTATTCAGTTTAATCTAAAATATTGCAAAACAATGTTAATGAGGAGATCATAGTGTGAATAATGACACGAGACAACTTTGAGGAGGAAGGTGACTCTTAGATAAAGGAAACTGTAAGTATGTGGGTTACGGTTTATAAAAAATCACGCGTGCAGTACTAATAATTATTTTTGTTTTCTGGGTACAAAACAGTAACATTTATAAGAATCAAACAAAACTTTGTGATTTCTTCTATGTATGGTTTCATTGAAGCTCATGTTTTGCCTGGACCATATATGTTTACATTGATCGCTTCTTGTTTTGTTTCTGCCAGTAAAACCACAGCTCTGAACCCTTGTCTTCATGCACACTATTAAGGGTCTCTCCCTGATGTTCATGAAGTGCCTTAGTGTTTTTTTTTTTTTTTTTTTTCTCTTGCAAGACCATCATAGAAGCATCCTTGTTTGATAATTTGGCCTATCCTACCTTTTAGTTTTAGGACAAAATTACTACTGACAATAATTAATAGTATTGGCCAAGGTTTGCATTAGGTGAACCTGTTTTAACCAGTGGCTAGGTTTGGACTTGAAGTTTCACTTTTGTTAACTTTAAGGGCCAAGATATATCCATTCTGACTTTAAGCTTTGGATTGTGTGGAGGGCCTTGTTGGCTGTTGCACATAAATCCGGAATTGTTATATTATCTTAGTTTATATTTAATTTTGATACTGGTTTAAGTAACCAAATTAAGTTATTGTTATCATTAAATTTAAAAAAAAAATTATTTATGTTGTTTATGATATATTATTATATGATTATATTTGATATAGTACATGTGTACTTATTTAATGAAGCATTGATACAAATACAAATTTACTTTAATTGTTTCATTTTAACTCATGTTTAATGTTTTTTTTTTAATTTTTTATTTTTAATGATGGTACTAGCAGAGATGAAGAGGACAACTCAAACAATAACATAGACGTCAAAAACAGCTTGGAGGGTAACTCAAAGGAAGACTAATATAGATCTTGTCATAATTCTAGTTGTTTAAGTTTGAAACAAGGTTTAATTTCAGGATTTCTTTGTATATTTTATATTTTAAAGTTTGAACTTATATGAATTTTTATCTTTCAATGGATCAATTTTTAGCAATTATTGGACCTATTGTATCAATTTTTAGTAATTATTGTACCATTGTAACATGATAGTTAAACAAAAATGATATAAAATAAATAATAAAATGTTTCAAAAATTATATAAAATATTACCACTGATGACATAAAAATTTGGTCATAAATAATTTTATAGTGACAAAAAAGTCCCTCGCAATTTAAAGTCACTATTATTCTTAACTAATTGCGAGGGGTTAAAATCTTTTGCAAATAAATTTTAGCGACGTCATTATTTGTCTCGTCGTTAATTTGAAATTCACAAATAACTAATTGCGAGAGTATAAAGGTCTTCACAAATAATTATTAATGACGATTGCTTTCCTCGCTAAAAATAAGTTGCGAGGGTTAAAAACCCTCACAACTAAATTTTAGCGATGTCATTATTTGTCGCTAAAAAGTTTGTCGTCAATTTGGAATTTGCAAAAAACTAATTGTGAGGGTATAAAGGTCCTCACAAATAGTTGTTAACGATAACTACTTCCTCTTACTAAAAATAAGTTGTCGACTTTTCTCATCATTTGGTAATATATTTGTGAGGGCGGATTTGTTCGGTAACGATGGTGGATTGCCCTCATAAATTATTTATTTGCAAAGATATGGTCGCAAAATCTTTTTTAGCCACAAGAGCAAATACGACAGCCTTCAAGGGCCATATGCCCTCGCTAATAACCTTTTGCGATGATATTTGAATTTTTACGAGGGCATTTTACCCTCGCTAGTAGACTTTTTTCTTGTAGTGTTTCTTTTAGAATCATTTTGTGCCAATCTTCAACTGATTTTTCCCTTTTTGAACTAGCTTTAGAAAACTCCTTCACAAATTTTGCTACTCCCCTCTGGCTTTGAGCTTCATAATTTGATCTTCAGTTTTAAAACACTTTTCAGCTACGCACTTCTTACAATAAACTTGCATTATGTTATTAGTTTCTCCGATATTTCAACAATTTTCCTTACAAAAACTATAATCATTTGTATTCTATTTTATAAATTTGAAAATTGCATAATATAATGGTTAAATTTGAAAATTGCATAATATAATGGTTAATATAGATACACAAGTTTCATACCTACCCAAGAATGCAAATATCATTTTCAAAAAAAGAAAAAAAAATGAAAATGTTTGATTTGATAAAATCAAAAAGCAAATATCCCTTGGTTACTTTCTTTACGTCTTGATTGTGTGTTTATATATATTTTTTGTTGGACTTGTTTAAACTGTTGCCAAAGTAACTACATTTGAGTAAGAGTACCATATTTCAAATTAATTGTTTCTCATATAAATTTCAGAAAATGACATTAAAATTTCATTATATTCAAATAACTAATGTTCCATTTAACATAATTAATATAACAAATCAAAATAAATGTATTTATCCTATATATTAGTAATTAACTCAAATAAAAATAGTTTATTATACAAAATTTATAAAAATAATCATATAAATTTCTCTAATATAAATAATTATTATATTGTATGTATTTAATTCATTGGCTAATCCAACAAACTAATATTTTGATATAAATTCAAACTTATAAATAGTAATGTACGAAGTTGTGCTTAATAGATCTAAAAAAAGTGTGAGGGGGCTTTTTTCAGTTATATATATTTTGTGTAGAAACAAATGGAATGTACTCACCATTAGTGATGACAACTATAATTTGAATTCCATTTTGGCTTCCCTAGTTACACATCATGTTTGCAAGTCCAGAATTTGGCAATTATATCTTAATGACTTGGAATTGAGACCATCATTTATGGTCTATTAGGCTTTCAAATTATAAGATTCTTCTTAGTTCCATCTATGATTTCCCATAGTAAACTCCCTGTGAAGCTTACCTTATCTTTCATAACTTGAACAGGCTAAGGATATTAGTATGAAGCACGGATGCGTTTTCGGATTCGGGTGCGGGTGCAAGTGCGGGACTCGGTAATTTCTGAAAAAATTGGGTGCAGGTGCGACAGGGTGTGGTGATTAAAAAATTATTAAAAATATTTTTATTTATATTTTCTATATATTATTACTATTAAAATATTCTTAAAAAACACATTACTATGCCTTGATTCACAAAACAAAGAAAGAAGAAGGCAAGAAACACCACACAAAACAAAAACCACAAAACAAAAAAGAAAACACAAAAGAAGTAACAAATATTCAAAATAAAATTAAGGAATGACAAATTTAGGGTCCGTTCGGTTAGAGGAGTGGAAAAGTGAGAGGATGGAAAATTGTGGGAGAATAGAAAATATTTAGTTTTCCCTCTTGTGTGTTTGGTTGGAGGGTTGAAAAAGTGAGAGGATTGAAAACTTTTTTATTTGGTTGGAGAGAAAAAGAGAATGATGGAAAATGTAAATTATATAAATTGACTATTATACCTATAAGGGCACAGATTTGGTTTTCAAGCCCACACAGTAAATGGATCAACCCAAAAGGCCCAAAAATAATAAATTTGTAGAGAGTAGGTAAAGAAAACTGGGCTAGCTTGAATTAGACAATCAATAGGACGGGTTTAGATGATAAGAAGAATGAAATAGATAAGTTTAACTTCAGTAAGTAGTCCTCGGCCAAGATCCGAGGAGATCAGTTCCTGTATATAATGTTCTAATTTGGTTACACATTTGGTTCTTAGTGTCTATAGTGTTTCTTTCTTGATTTTCCGACCCTTATTCTTGTGGGTATCTTCCTCCATTTATACTCCTCCTTTATCTCCTTTTTGCATTCCACGTGAAGTCTAGGTGGTTGGTGTTGATACTTGTCCCATCCACCTCCTCCAGAAGTCTCTGTGTAGTAGTTGTAAAGCTGAAAATCACTGTTCAGATATCACCTCCACATTAATGCGGTCAGGGTGTTAATTGCAGGGTATTAAATGCGGTGGTAGCAGTTTTTCCTTTAGATATTTTAGAGTTCCTAGCTATGCCATACACTTGTAAGATACGCCCTTAGTAGTAGGACCTTCTTTCACCTTACCCTAAATAGCAAAGTATACATCCTGACCTTCGCCTTATTAAGCCGAGGATCTATTCCTCCTCGAATAACCTTCTGATTCTCCACAATCAAAAATTGGTAGTGAAGCTCACCATCTGCTTCTTCTGTACTACCGACCCGTCCTCGGACATTTGAACCTCCTCGGACGGACCCAAGGCCAAGTATATGCACTTGGGTCCCTAGCCCACACAATACCCTTATTATATAATATGTAAGAAATAGATTTATTTGTACTCATTAAATAATATAAAATTTACCACATCATATATATAAATTTATTTTATTATTTTTATTATTATAATGTAAAAATTATAATAGTATACATATAAATTTAATTGGGCAAAGGATTTTGTAACCAGCAAAAAGGTGGTTAGCAAAAAAAAAATAGATCATGTCACGTTGAAAAAAAAAATAATAAAAAAGAAGAAGAAGAAGAGAGAGAGGAGAACTTGGAGGCTGGACCCGTTGGTGAAAGTGATGAGAAGAGGAAAGTGATAAGGATGTTTGTAGGCAAAAGTCATCAGGTGGGGTAGGTGAGAAGAGGACATTTTTGTAAAAGTGCTGCAATAGCACTTTTCTCCCCAAGTTTTTCCTCTCGATTTTGGAGGAAAAAATATGGGCCCAGGAGAGACAAGTTTCTCCCGGATTTTCTATCCTTCCTATTTTTCTTTCCCAAACGAACAGTGAAAAACAGCATTTTTCACTCTATTTTCCTCTTTCTATTTTCCATCCTCCCTATTTTCACCCCAAACGAACACACCCTTAGGATGTTTAGGCCTCATTCAAAGCCGATTTTGGCTGTTCTGACATGATTCAAGGCCGATTTCGGCCTGTTTCAGCCGTTTCAGTCCGTTTCGGCCGATACAGACTGATTCTGGCCGAATTGGCCCGATTCGGCGTAAATCAAAGCTGAGTCGGTGCGAATCCATGAAAAAAAAAAGCTCAGACGCGGCACCAACGCGCGGGCAACTACGTCGGACGCCACACCCCGCATCGGACTCTAGTGCAGCACCCTCCCAGCCACGTCCGTGCTTCATAGGCTATTACTGATTTAGGTTCTTTAAATGAGGCAGCAAAAATTTTTGTTCCAGGTAATAATACTCTGATTTCTTTTACCTGTCCACTACCTGAGTCAACTTATCTTCCTCTGCTCTTTCTGGTTTTCGTTCTGAAAGCTAGTCATGCTGCTTGGCAGGTGGTTCAACTTTATACTCTGCAAGAACTATAAAAATAAAGGAAAAGGAAGCCTGTTAGAAAACATTGGTATCTAATACTATCAGAGTAGAAGTTGGGCCTTAAGAGGAAAATTAAACCTTTATATAAATAAATATAAATATATATATATATATATATATATATATATATATACAGTGCCGGCTCTACATGTGAAGCAACTAATGCAACCGCCTAAGGCCCCAAGTAGAAAAAAGGTCCCCAAATTTTAACCAATTGGGTTTTTTTTTAATATTATAATAGTATTAATTAAGTCCAAATATTAGCCAATAAATAAAATAATATTTTTTATCAAATGAAAAACAAGAAAAAAAATGTTACACTCACAACATATTTCACAACACTTTCAGAATAAATCCTAAGTAGTGGGTTGTTACAGGGTATTATTGACAACAAAAAATTAATTTCAGTGATGAGTTCAAATTAAAACCAGTAACAAATTAACACCTATGATTTATTGTGAAAATATTATGAATGTAGCACTTCTAAAAAAAAGAGCAATACAAAAAAAAATTCACAATATTTTTCACAAGTTGAGTTAACAAATTTTTACTAGTTTTTATCTAAGTTCACTACTAACATCATTTTTTTACTTATTACTATCAATCTGTCACATCAACAGATGTGAAAAGTTGTCTATAAAATTTCAAAAAAATCTACATGGTTTATGTTAATTAGAAGTAATTTTGCAGCTAAAACAAAATAATAGAGTATAAGTAATATTTAATTTTTTAAAAATCATATTTAAATATATGAAAGGCCTCAATTTCAGCTTTTGCCTTAGGGCCCCAAATACATTAAGCCGCCCCTGTATATATATATATATATATATATATATATATATATATATAATATGGTGGAAGAATAAATTCCTGATGTAGAATGAGTTCTATCACCTTTCCACCATAGCTACAGTTAGCAATAATAGGATCTATTCTGCTCATATTTTTAATTGGATTACATTAGGACTCAATTATCCATTTTCTATCAGTATCTCCATGAATTATAGAGTGGTCAGGATGTTAAAATATAATCACTATTTCTTGTAAGCATTTGCATGTTATATTTGGAACTTTTATTTCCTAATGTTTGGTGTTAAAATACTTGTTTCAGGACTTGTTACTTCTATGAATTTGGTAGAGATGAACAGCATGTAGCCTTAATGGCTGCTGTTAACAGTGGAAAGGTTTGTTACTATTTCTTTTCAGTGATAGAATGCTTGTTTGTAAAAAATATAGCCAGTACATACCAGGCTTCTGTGCCTGTGATGGATATTATAAGTGCCTATAGCTCTTTAGTTGATCAACTCAATAGAATTCTACTGAAAGGCCCAAGAACTTTCTGATAAAAAATTAGGATTTTGATTTGCACAAGAAAACCATGATGCCGGCCAGTGATTTTGTTTTCATTTTGGTGTTTAATGATTTCATCAAATTAGCGTGAAGGGAAATGACTTTTGTATATGTTTTTGTTTGTTTGGATGCTAAGAAAATGAAATAAAAGAGAAGAAAATCTTGAATTTCTTATTTTTTGGGCAACCATATTCTTGGGGGAAGAACATGAAGAACAATTATTTTTAACTAAAATTTTTAATATTTTTATTTTAAAATTATTCATAACTAAAATTTTATTTTATTTTAAAATAAAATAAAATATTTTTAATATTTTTTTAATTCTGCCGTTTGCCACGTGTGCATTTTCCATCTCTGATGTAATGGCCAACACCAAAACGGGAAGCGTTTTTCAAAATAGGGACTAAAAGCTGTAAAAATAAAATCTAGGGACTAAAATAAAAATCGCCTGAAAATATAGGAACGAAAATGTGATTTTCGCTTTTATTATATTATTACTAGATGTTAAATGAGTAAGTTGTATCAGAAAAAGTACCATTGTTTATCTAGTGATTAAACTAGTAACACATTAGTATAACCATGCAATGCATGGTAAACTACATAATAATTTGTGACTTAAAGAATATATTCCTTTAATATTTTTTTTATAGAAATTATGTAAGAAAGATTATCTTAAATATAGTTAGTGGGTAAAATAATTAATTCATAAGAAACCTGTCTTGCTACCTCAATGAAAAAAGGAAAAAGTATTTATTTATTTATTTATTTTAATTTATAATTCAATAATTACAACAAGGGAGAGGAGATTTTAACCTTGGATATTGCCGTTGGAAACACCATAAAGTGTCAATTAATTCAACTATAAAATTTTTGAATATTAAGAGAACCCTTATTCTTCTTAAACACACATAAGAATTCCTTCAACCAAAAAAACAGATAAAAAAATTCTAAGATGTAGAGGGAACGAGGATTATTTTCTTATGCTTCCATGTAGAGAGACAAAGAGGATGGAGAGGGAACAAAGATGAAGCTTTTTAAAATCTAAAATTTACTTCTAAAATTCCTAAAATTTGTCTTGCCCCGAACCATTTGTGCCAATTGTTTGGGTGTACAAAATGGATCCTACGAAGTACGCACGAGGGTATATACAAATTTCATAACAAAGTTTATAGGCATTGGGATATGATTTCATAACATTTATTTTAGCTATATTTTCTTCAATGCTTTTCTGTTCTATTTTGTACGACGGAGGATTGTCAAGGTAATGAGCAAGTTAACCAAAAGTGAGACAAGGTGTGAAACAGGAAGGAAAACTAGGAAGCGGAGGTTGATCATCTCCTTGTACTACTACTACAACAACAAGTATAAGCATAATTCATTCCAATATAATCAAATTGTGATGTAGAATAGAATCTACTATTTAATTTTTATAATTTATTATTTTTTGTATTTTTATGTAATTTTCTTTATTTTAGGTTTAGGGCATTTTATTTCCTTGTTTTTAGGTGTTTTTCATGTTTATTAGGTCAAATTTGGTTCTTGTAATGGTTAGGTATTAATTAGGAGTACTTATTTTAGAATATATTTTCTTGTTGTCAAGTTTTTTGGAGCCCTTAAAAATAGGTCCAAGTTTGTAAACGTTTTCCATAGATTATGATAAATAAAACACAAACTTTTTGTCGAATTCTTTCTCTAGTGGATTCCAGTTTATTTCCTTGTGGATTCAAAGAACCCCTCATGGATTAATCCAGTTTATCCGCAACAACAGTTGGTATCAGAGTCTTGACATACTCTGGTTTGATGGTTAACCGGTGAGACGGTGACCACCACAACAACGACAGTGGCAACAATGTCGACAACACAGTCCTCTCCAAGGCTGAGTTCCTCAAGTTTCGTGAAGAGGCTCATGATGAGAATCAACAATTTCGTTAAAAGAGTCAGCAAATCATAGGTGAAATCCAGCAAAAGATTGCTACTCTTCTTGCTAGGAAATCATCTCGCAACAATAATGTTCAATATATTCAAAGACACACTCCTAATTACAAGAAAATTTCATTCTTTAATGGAGATATGTGTAAGTTAGATTTTATTGGTTGGCTTCTTGATTTGTAAGAGTATTTTAATTTTTGAAAAATTTGTGATGAAGTAGAGGAAAGTTGGGAAGACATTCAAATAGATAGAAAGTGGCGAGGTAAGCATCTAATCTGCTCTTGGCAAAGAATGAAAAATGTATTAATTGATTTATGGTTTCCTAATGACTATTATGATATACTAGATTATACAAGTGTTGATTATAAATTTGTACATTCATATGAAAAGAAAAACGTTCAAAACATGAAAGGTCAACTACAAAACCAAAATTATCATAGCCAAGTCCATGTGTTAAGAAAAGAAAAGGGTTTGAGGGTTGACAAGAAGCAGCCTATTTATAAAGAAAATTTTGAAATGGTTAAAAAAAATCAAGACTTGCAACAAGTTATTGAATTGAAGATTGAAGATGCCACTTGTCAAAAATTTGATGAATATTTCAAAGAAAAGAAGGTTGAGTTGATTGTGGAGAATGACAAAAATAAAGAGATGGTAATTATTGAGAATATTTTGAAAAATCCAATTGTGGTTAAATATGAGGGTGAGTCCACAACTCACAATCCCCAAATTTTGATTGATTTGTTGAAGATGACTACACAAGCATGCATGCACACACATTGAGATAGACACATCTGTTTATGAAGTAACTTCACATGTGAAGTCATTCAAACATATTCATATGGAGCCAAAAGAAGCAATAAAAGACATTTCAAAAGCCACATGACACTATTAGCTTACCATGTCAAGAGATTCCAAGGTCAAGTAACACAAGAATGCCCCAATAAATTGGGAACTTTCTATAAGTCCATTATCAAGGTAAAGATTAGCATCTTCAATGTGCTCTGATACATAAAGGTCCCCCCCCCCCCCCCCCCCCCAATTAGCTACTTGCAGGTTGTCTTTTTTGTTGTAGTACTAAATGAATGTTAATTTAGATTTTTACTCGATCCCTCCCCCCCCCCCCCCCCCCTCAATTGAACTTTTGGCTTCATTCCTGCCCATTAGGCCAAACCATGGAACTCTCTCTCTCTCTCTCTCTCTCTCTCTCTCTCTCTCTCTCTCTCTCTCGCTTCTGCTTTATCATCTCTACAACATCAATTTTCTATTGATCCTTTAATTTTAACAAATACGGCATAATAAAATTGAGATTATAATACTCAATTTTATGTAGAAGAATATTCAATCTCTATAAATAAATACAATCTCATTACAAAAAAACTAGAATCCTGTGAAACCAGTAACACAAGGAGATCTCCTCCTGGAGAAAACCCATAAGTTGTCTTTTTTGTGTCTTACCAAATAAAAAACAACTCCTTCCACCACACCCAAACCCGCCCCCCCCCCCCCCCCCAAATCACAGCTTCTCTAGCACTAACTCTTTGGCTGCACTAAACACAAACACGTTGGACCGTTGGTTTTGAACCAACCACCTGTGTTCTCTTGATTCAATAAGAATAAGGAAAGTTGATGTGAGATGTGACCTACTAGCCACCGACAACATGAGTACCTTAAGTAGCTTAGGTTCCATGTCAGGTCTAGACACCAAGTTGTGGTGCACTCAAAACAATCTCACACTCAAGCCCACTGAGAAAGTAGATTAATTAGTGAAACGTTTGGATAGCAGCAAGCGTCCAACGTTTGCGCGTTTTGTGCGTAAGTCTCGTGCACTGTTTACGGGACCTACAAACCTTTTTTTTCGGCAAAACTTTCATTAAAAATGGATCTCACGGCACTATTCACATATTTAAAAATTATTTTGCTACAGTATTTTCAATTTTCAACAATAAGCGGTATTCAAACTGACCCTTAACAATCCAAATCTTCAATTAATATCCATGCTGACCAACTCAGCGCAGAGCTCAAGTTTCTTACTAGACATAACCTCTACATATCAAACGGATTTTTGTCGTTCAACACTTTTCTCCATAACATCAATTGTTTCTCAAAAACTAGCCATAGCCAATAGTATCCCAAATAAATATGCTTCTTATGAGCTAGATTGATACATAGCCTTCTTACTTAAGTCTAATGTCCTCTAATTGTCATAATAAACTACATATTTGTCTTGCTTTAAACCCAAGTCTTAGAGAAACAGTTTCAGCAGCATCTCTCTTCTTCTTCTTCTTCTTCTTCTTCTTCTTCTTCTTCTTTTTTTATGATATTAATCGCGTTCTTATACTTAGCTTCATTTGTAGATAAGTAAACTAACTTTAATAGTTAGGATTTCCATAATACAACCCCCACTAAAAAGTGAACAAAAGCTCACTTAACTATATTTATGTGCCTATATAATCATTTAAAAATTGATTAGGTTCACCAAAACTCAAGCACGTCTTGGATTTCTCTCAAACATTTGGAGATCCACTTGCCATTGATATCTGCCAAGATTGACATAAATATCCTAACTATCCTCTTCGCATGAGCAATATAAGGGCCTATGGAAACCATAGCATACATCAAATTACCGATTGCAAAGATGTAAGGAATCATTTCTAGGTCTTCTTTCGCTTTCCTGATTACATGGGAAAAGATCTCCTATTCAGGTTGAAATGACCACTAAAACATAGGTGTATAAACTAGCTTAGCATGATTTATGCCTCTCAAGTATTCTTGACACATTTTTCTTGTGACAACAGAAAAATTCCTATATTAGTCATAAGAATCTATATAGTACATACTATTATTATTTGTATATACCCTATTTTGCATTTGCTCTTTAACCTAAAATCAAGGATAAAAGGGTAATTTTGCAATGTAAGACCAAAGCTAATTACAAACAATATCATAATTCCTAACAATCAAAACCATGCCTTAATATTGGAAATCAAACCACCAAATCACAAGATCAAACCACACAAGTTTCAACAAACAAAATACATTTAAAATTAGAGTTAGCACCTACACGTGATTGTGGATAATTAATTATAGTTGATTCTCATGTATACTTAATTAAGATTAATTACATGTCAATATCGCATTGGTCTAAACTCCAAAACAATTAAAAACATTATATAACCATATTTCGTGTAGTTTCAAGTGTTCCAAAAGTTGTCATTTTAAAATAACCCTTAGTCTAAATGATAATTAAATCCATCAAATAAAAATATGTTTTAAGGATGAACTGATTTTCGAATTAAGATATCTTTATTTAAGAAGGAGCCCACTATTGGTTTTATATTTAAATTTTACAGAGCAAGTGTAAAATCGAGCAGCCCCCTCTCTTCCAAGCAACTAATTACAAAACTATATTCAATTATTCATGACTCTTAACCAATTCAAAACATGATAATATTTAAAACAACCCTTTGTCTAAATGATAATTTTATTCATTAAATAAAAACATATTTCAAGGATGAACTGATTTTCAAATTATAAAGTTGTCTTTATTTTAGAATCATTCGAAAAATCAGTATATAAGGCTCAACCTTGTATGGATTTGATTTCATTTTAAACTTCCAAATTATATTAATAATAGTATGATGAATCTCAATTTAGTTATAATGGCATGTATTATGCTTCAAGCTGATCATGCTCTATCTCCACGTCTTATTCCTCCCTATCCTACTCCCTCTCTTACCTTACCTTTAGAACACCTACACATTTCCATGACTCTCTCCCTTCGTCCTTTAACCTTGAGCTTGCTGTAGGTATGTATTGTGGCAAGGAGTGCGAGAAAAAATGTGGGTTGTACTTTAAAGTTAGAGAAGAAAGCTACGCACTTTTTTACGCTGCATGTTTTCCGCCATGCGCAGCTAAAGCAACTACTAGTTGCAAAGAAAACTTGTCTTTGGACGATTAACAGAGCTAGGGGCGGAACCAAGAATTTTGATTTGGGAGGGCGGAGTTACATATTCATAAATACATACATTTACGCAATTACATATATTGATACATACATACATTTTATATAAACTTTAATGCGTATACACAAATTGTCTACTTTGCCACCAATATGTACAAAACGTTTTACCATTATTTAATTATAATTTTTTAAATCTTTTATTTTTGGAGTGTTATCAGACCTCAACATTAAATATCTTCTATTTTTTTCATTCAACATTTTTAGTCTAAATCAAGCATTGACAAACAATTGGAAACTTAACAACAATAGCAATGAAACTTAACAACAATAGCAATAACAACAAAGGACTTGGTCCCACATTGAAAAGGAAATAAAAATTATATATTCATGTCCAAGAGAAAAATTCTATTTAAGTATTGTCACTTATATATCCCCACCATAGTCTTTTTTTTTTTTTTTTTTCATGTAACATTTTGTAACTAAAACAAGTATTGACAAACAATTCAAAAATTAACAACAGCGAAAAACTTATTCCCAAATAAAATAAATAAAATAACTCTACCAGGAAATTTATTTTATCAAAAACTTACTATTTGAACTCAACAACCAAAACTTACCAATTATGAGAGGAAAAAACTAAAAAGATTTTTTTTTTTTTTTTTTTTTTTTTTGCGTGTGTTACAATGTGGATAAATTGTTGTTCTTAACAATTATTTTTTAGAACCCAATGTTTAATTAGTTATTCAATACTTTTTGGCATAGGCCAACTCTTATTTTTTGGAGGGGCCAGCTCAATTTTAAGCTCTAGAATCTAAAAGAATTACAAAAATATATATATATATATATATATACACAATTATTTTTTAGAACCCAATGTTTAATTAGTTATTCAATACTTTTTTGCATAAGCCAACTCTTATTTTTTGGAGGGGCCAACTCAATTTTAAGGTCTAGTATCTAAAAGAATTACAAAAAAATTATATATATATATATATACCTTAAAAAGTTTTTAAAAAATTTTGAGGGAGCCATGCCCCCCATAGCTAAGTGTAGCTCCACGCTTGAACAAAACAGCACTAGGAGGATTTGTCACTAGAATTGGTAAAACTACTCTGATAATTTACTTATATGTCTAAGAAGAAGGGAAATCTTTTATCAATCCCTTTGATTTCATTTTTTAATAGATAGGATAAAATTTTAACCTATAACGTCTGCTCCATGATAATTGTTCTTTATCATCAAACTAAAACACTAATTAATTTTTTATATTGAGGGGTTCAAACCCAGATCTCCTATATCTAATGAGTTAATTTGGAACCCATTTGTTCCCTTTGAGTTTAAGAGAGCTTAATTAGTGTCAATTATTTATTTTAATACTAACTAATATACTTTAAAAGATTCCTAGAGGCTAGAGTATTGTAGCCCAACCAATTTGCACCTCTTAGTGCATCCAAGGTTCAAATGAATCAAATTCTCCTCCTCTGTTATAACTATCAAACTATCAAATAAAAAATATAGTTTAGAAGATGAACTACTGAGTTAAGAATAACTACATTTCATTCTCACTAATATATAGATGATTTAATTCTTGTAGTAGAAATTTATTCCAGCATAAAATAAAAAATATACTTTAAAAGATTTCTATGAGTAAAGAATAACTACATTTCATGCTCACTAATATATAGATGATTTTTCTCTCAAAAAAAATATATATAGATGATTTAATTCTTGTAGTAGAAATTTACTGCAACATAAACATATTTAATTATTATTGGTGATCTATTGAAACTAAAACGTCATGTTGCTTAGAGTAGTCCATTCCACCTTAAATTGAGAAGACAAGCTAAAAAGCCAGTGCATATTCTAGCTTGATCTGCATCCCAAAGGCATTCATAACTTTGTAACTTTGTTAGAGGATTGAGTTGATTGTGACTCAAGATATATTGTTTTTATCTTCTACTAAATAAAAGAATAAAAGTTACAAACTTCTCATAAAAAAGAAAACAGAAAAAAGAAAAGGAAAGTCATATTCCAGATGACCCCACACAATAAAAATAAGGAAGAAAAAGATTGACCTAAACAAGAAGAAATGATGTTCCATATTAACCATTTTCAAAAATTGTGTGAACTGTCCCCATAAAACCAGATCAACAGTCCCAATTTAGAGCCCACAGAGCTCTCTGTCTTGGCCTTTCGGACACCTCAATAAGCCATTCAGAGGAGGGGTGAAACATGATTAAGCCTACCTCCTTGACCACTTGGATTCCTGGAGCTCCCTGAATTCTTTTTTCGTAATCTCAACACCTTCAAACAAAATACACGTCCAAAGAGAGTTCGTCTATGAAAAATAAAAGGCTTTAACAACTAATCAAAAGTTGGCCAGCCACAGCGCTACACACATTTGAAAGGAAGTCCTTTTATAAAAAGAGAATTAGCAGTGTACTCTTTCTTTATTAGAGTTTTTTTTTTTTTTTTTTTTTTTTTTTGCAGTTTTTCTTGGACATGAAAGAAAAATTCATTGGGAACCAAAACTAGGCTAGCGTGTAAATGAAGTCCCAAAGTAAACCTTCTTTAATTCAGATAAAACCATATTAATGGTTTGTAAGAATTTCCCTGCACCTAATATCCAACTGTGTGAAAAGAAACCTCACAGAAGTTAAATGACCTCAATTTAATACAGCTTCAGAACAGTAACAGAAGAAATGCTATTATACAAAGAGAAAGTATTTCGGAAATTAAAACAATGAACCGCCTTTGGAAAACAGAGAATCACAATACATTAGATCCAATTTTGAAGTTGAAGCTACAGTTGGTAACAAGACTCACATTGCTTCTGCAAACTGTAATAAAGCCATAAAATTTGAGACTTGTATGGTCCAAAAGCTAAACTGAATTAGAAAAAGGAGTCCCACAGCCAACGAACAGAGATGAGATTTTGGATATAAACATCTGAGATATTCATCTGCTGAGTAAAGCTCCATGTATTAACACCTATATAGATATTTCAGCTCCACAGAGAAATTCCAAAATCCCTATCCTGGCACTATTAGCAGAACTTTGTAATACTAGACTGCCATTTTTGTAAGAGCTCTTTGAAAATTGCAAGAGAGCCACTTCAGCAAGAACTCGCACCTTTAAGTCTAACAACCGAATGTCCAACGTATACAACAGAAGTATCACAGGCTCCCTTGTAGTTGGTTAAGAAGCACTTCAGACCCATTGTTCTCATCCTCATCATTGTCACTGTTAACATCAGTTTTATCTTTCCCCACTGAAAGTTCATTTCCACCGACGTCTCCATCAGACAAGCCGATGAGTGATGCATATGCTTTATTTTCAAGAGATCTTGATTGCCTCAACAGGCCAACGAAAACTTCCTTGCTCTCCATGTCATTGTTTTCCTCACACAGCTTAAAGAAGGCAGATACATTAACTGGCTTTGGCCTCCAACTCCATGATCCCTCAGCCATAAAAGCTTCTTTCCAGCAGGATAAAGCCTCAGAAATCCTCCTTTCTCCAATATGCCCCTCAGCAAGAGTTTCCCATGAACTTGAATTTGGTTTTCCTCCAACTTCAACCATATGGTTGAAAAAACCCTCAGCTTTATCCAAATTTCCCTTTTTAACATACCAACCCATGAGAAGATTTGTTATCCTAGGGTCAAAAGATGATTTTACTTGCAACCATTCCTCATAAATTTTTTCTGCCCCTTCAATATCACTTAGCCTGACAAGAGAGGAGATTATAGCATGATAAGCCAAATTTGGAATACCAGGAAAAATGGTTTTGTAAATTTTCCACACCCGATAAGCCTCTTCTTTGTTACCAACATTTCCATAAAGACTTATTAGATAATGATAAGGTATCCGATCCCGGCCTGTGATCCTACTCTCAACATTCTTTAAGCAATCTTCAGCCTTTCCAATCTGCCCCATCTTAGTGTACATTGTAGCCATTGTGCTGAATGTAGTCCAATTGGGATTAATGGTCCTGTCCTGTTTCATCTGTTCAAATACTTGTTCCATCTTTTCTGCAGATCCTTGTAATCCACGAGATGATAACCAGATATTATAGGAGTATATATCTAGTTTTATATTTTTCTCAGTCATTTCTGAGATCATCAAATCAACTTTATCATACTCCTTGAGATTCATATAGAGAGTCATCATCACATTGAAAGGAAGTGAGTGCATGGCATAACCTTTACTTCTCATTTTTTCAAGTAAAGATTCTGCCTTTCCTCTAATTTTGGCTCTCACATAAGCATTGAGAAGAGCCCCATATATCCTCCTGTCTTTCAACCTATCTGGTAGCTCCAGGAAGTAATCTTCAGCTCTAGAAATTCCATGAACCTTGCCAATTAGATCTAATTGAATTGCAGCATCACTAGCTGCTACTCTAAACCTCTCTCCTCTGTTGTTCATCCAATCATAAACCTGTAAAATGCATAAAATTTCAAACCTAATAATAATGCAAGCCAAGGCTTTTCATCCAAATGAATAAATATAAAAAGTAAGAAATGGCTAATCAGTGAAAGAATTATAGAGCTATAACCCAATACATCAGTTTATGCTGAAATCTATAGTGCCAAAATGCTAATTAGAATGGAAATACCCTTGAGCTTCTAGTTAACAGATTATTACAAAAGGTCATGTTTAATTACACAGAATGGACTATTTTATTCATGATAACTTCAGCATCTACCATTCATTATAACCCCATATTCGCGATATGCTTACCATCTGTCCGAGAAATTTATGCCCTCATTTAATAGAGGATCTTGTGAACAGAAAAAACCCAAGCACAATTAAGGAAAATTTTAGCACGCAGGTGCACAGAATGAATTATTATCAATCGGGAATCACTCATTTATTGTAACCCTGGCTTCAAGTCATGTCAGAAATATTTTGCCCTCATCCAACAAAGAGGAGCTTACGAACAGCAGAATCCAGCACTGAATATGCTCTTCTTTTTTTTGGCTGAAAAGTTAGACAGAATATGCTCTTCATTCTTTAAGATATAGGAAAACCAGTTAAAGGCATCCAAAACCTTCCATGGATTTTTTTTTTTCAACTAAATATGATCTTAGACAGTAAGTACATAAGGTTGCTATTTGACCTCACAACCAACACTATTTATCATAAAACCGAAAAACTCAACACCATATTATAACAATGAATCCAAAAAAGGTTGATGTTTGTGTGGCTTTACCAGACAAATTTATAATAATTGTAGAATGTCTTTTTTTTTGAGTTGCAGCCCTGCATTCTGATATGCTTAACCAAGTTGTACTGATATTGGTGGAATAATACTAGTATACAACTAATGCATGCCATGCTATCCTCATTAAATTTTTTATTTATTTTTTAAATCCACGATATCATTCCACTTGCTACACATTTAAAGGTCATTATGCCTTAAAATAATAATGGGTAAAGAGAATTTATAGTCTTAAAGTGGATTATTTAGAAGAGCACAAGATAATGATTCAGATTAAAAATATGTGGATTCTCAAGGATCCCTAAACTTTAGAATTATAGTAATTGCAGTGACAAAAACTTAATCTTTAAGCTCTTTTTCCCATCTCATAGTTCATTCCATCATTCAACTCATATTATCTACGATCAACCTTGGCTTTAAACTAATCACATTTGCAACTTTTATCACAAGAAGTGAAGATGCTACTGCAAACCAAGCCCATTTTTGGTATTCAAATTTGATGTCAAACTTCTAACTCTTCTTCAATTTCCTTACAGCCAGTAAGCTACACTACAAGGTTTCAATACATGTTTCATTGTACCATAATTTTATTTGAGATACCACTTTCATTCCCAGATTCCTCCCCGGCCCTTCTAACCTACAATTACTGTTACTATATCGTTATACAATTATCTTCGTCAAAAGGTTTCTGTTTTCAACTATTCGCTTTAACTTGCACTCGGAATTCAGGGTTTAACACTATAACCCATATCACCCTGTCAAATTCCCTTCCTTCAGCTACTCAGACTTCTTAAACATCTAAAGAGCAAGATCATACCAAGAAACACAAACAGCAATGGAATACAAACTCCTCATCCCATCAAACCAGGACAGAATTCCCAACAAGAACAAATATCCTTTTTAAGCAAAACATGCTGAAAACAGCAACACCACTACAAATCCCAAATTCAGCATCTTGCTCAACAGAAAGTTCACAGCAACATACAGAACAAAAATGATACACAATATCACAACCCCATTAACCCAACCAGTCAATTTAACCAATTTCTAACACATGTAACACATACCAGTTAAGCCAAAGAACCAAAAAGGGCTTGATTTTTCTGCCAAAAATAGCACACACCCATTAACCAAAAAAGATCAAAAACATCAAAAAGGTACCCAAAACTACGTTTTCTTTTACCTCAAGAGCTGGCTTGAACCTCTTGTACTTCCGGAGCTCCTTGACCACCCTACAAAGCTCCCATTTTGAGAGCCTCCTACCCTGCTTCTCCCACTGGTCCAACACAGTCCCAGAACCCAACTCAGGGTTTTCCATCATAGATATTCTCTTGTATATAGCATTCCATTTCACAATGGGTCTACGCTCATAGTCCATGGTGCCATAGCTGTGGATTTGCGAGATAGAGCAAGTGACCGTGATTGGGACTCCTCTGTAATTTGCAGTCTTTGGGAGTGTTAGATTGGGAACTATGCTTCTGCATGGTAGGGGCAAGGAGTAGGAGAGGGATGATGATGTGAGAGAAGCGTTGTGGTGGTGAAGAGAAGGTTGGAGAAGCATTTTTTTTGGTCGAGGCTTTTAGAGAGTGTTTGCGTACTACGAATGAGTGTGGTTTTGCTCTGCAATTCTCACTTCTCAGAGGGTTTTTTTTTTTTTTTTTTTTTTTTTTTTGGGTCTTGCCCTAGTAGATAAGTTTCTGTACCTCATGGTCCCTTGTGCTTAGTTCTTGATTTCCACTTCAAGCAAAAGTCTAGAATCATAATTCATAAAAAAAATATATAAAAAATAAACAATTTCAAAAATTATTTAACAATTTGAAATGACAAGTTGTAAATAATTGACAATTGCACGGTGCTTATGATCAATCCAAATAATAACGAATAAAATCTTGACAATTCAAAATTTGTAAAATTTGTAGTAAAAAAAATATTATGCCTTTCTAATATTACTCTTATTACTTTCTTTATTTCTTTGAAATATGCACCATATTTTTGTTATCTAGAGTCATTGTTAAATTGGTATTAGGGTTTTCAACTGGGATATAGAAAGTTCAAATCTTCTCTTGATAAAGAAATTATTGAATTTTATTTAGATAGGCCCAACATATGTTATTAAAAGTTGTCAATTTTTTTTATATTTAGTCTCTAAATTTTAAAAGAAACAATTTGATCTTTAAATGATTTCAAAAGCTCTAACTTTCGTCACGAGAGTTCCCAATTTTTTATAAAAATTTCTATTCCATATTTAGCTTAATATGGTCAATATCCTTTGCTCTTTTATTATTTTTTTATTTTTCTTATTTATTACTATCTAAGTTATACACACATCCAAAGGGTTTTGAAATCGCAACCTCACAATTCACTTGGCACTTATAAAAAAAGAAGATATCATATGCGTTACAACTTATTGAGTAAAAATTAATATATTTTACATGTTTTAATTTCTTTATTGTTAGTCAATTTTTGTCAAAGCCTTGTCATCAAATACTGTCTAAACCAAATAGTATCTTGTCCTAATAATAAATAGTTACAATAAAAAAAGTGGCCTTGTATGTTGAAATTCTGGTGGTGTGGGCTGTGGGTAGTGGTGGTGGTACTCTAGGTTTTGTATTTTTGTATTTTTTATTTTTTATTTTTTATTTTTGGGTATTGTATGATTTTTTAGATTATTCTAATATGTTGTATATATTATTTTAATTTGTTGTGTGGAAAAATAGAATATCTGATGTAGGTGAATTGTAAAATGATGTGTTAAAATAAATAAAGTAATTTTTTGATGGGCAAAAACAGAATTTGTTTAGTACAACTAATTTTTTTTTTTTTTTTTTTTGAGAATGTAGTACAACTAATGTTGATGCTCTAAGAAATTGAAGTTGGATATACTTTAGTACTTTACAAAGGTATTTCACTTTTCTTTTTCTTTTCTTTCCTGGTAAAAGAAAATTTCTTTTCTTTTATATTGTCTTGGTCAAGTTTGAAAATCAGTGACTTGACTTTCACTTCGATTTTTTTTTTCTTTTCTTTTCTTTTCTTTTTCCTATCATTAAAAAGGGAAGAAGAAAAAAACAAAGGCAAAATAAATATATTGTGATTCAGCTATCAACCATAGGTCCAAACCCCTTTTTTTCCATCATTAATAGTGAATCAAAACAAAACACGCCTTTCAAAATTCTAATGGATGGGGATTTTCTGAAATTAAAATTTCTAATAATTTATAAATAGCAGGTCAGTTATTTTTATTTTATTGCTTTTCTCAAATGACAATCAAAATCTAATAGGCCAAAAAAAACATTCAATTAAACAGAAGCCGGAGACTCAATATCAACATCACCAGTTTTCCCATGTACAAGCGGAACCAATTCCCCAGCAGCACAAGCCTCCTCACCCACAAAAAGATCATCACTAACCCGTAAAAGTGCATGAACCAAAACTATTGGTATTCCACAAGCTAAGCTAACAACAAGATGAATAGCTGCCCTTGTCAAAATGAGCTCAACCGCAGTCCCAATGGCTAACAAAGACAGTACTAGTCTTTTGTCAATAATTCTATGTAGGACAACAGAATTAGGCAGTGCACGCAGTAATGTTAGGTACAAGGATGTCACAATTGTCATGACCACCAAGAGAGTTAAGGAAACTTTGCGCCTGGGAACAAGACTTATGAAGAGTATAATCCATACAAAGAGTGTGTAGTATAATCCGAAATACCTTAAGTTTCTGATAATTCGGACGGCGGCGGCTTCTGGGCTTATGGGGATGTTGAAGGGGCAAAGGAGCTTGAAGTCATTGCGCTTCTTACGTGCTGAGTCTTTGGAGTCGTCAGGCTGAGTCAATGGAGGTGAAGTTGAGGAGGTACCTGGCCTTTGCATAGTTCCATAAGAAGCCATGATGCTTGGATTGAAGTTATAGACTTTTAGGGACTACAGAAATAATGTTCTTGAATGATCTTCAAGTGTGAGAGATGAAAATTTGATAGAAATCGATCTCTCCTTGTATGTGAAGGAAGAGTTCTAATCCAAACACTATGAAGAAAAGTCAGGAGTCATTTTATTGACTTTGAACATTATATTTTTTGCTAAATTATTGACTTTGAACATTATATTTTTTGCCAAGTTATTGACTTTGAACATTATATTTTTTGCCAAGTTATTGACTTTGAACATAGGTATCACCGATTATGTCTTTGTTATTATAAGCAGAATGAATCACAAGGTCCAGGTCCACAATGCATAATTAATTTCTTTTAGTACTATGGAGTATGGATAATTGGATGGTTTTAATTAAATAAAAAAAAACCAAACCAAACAAAAATGCAATGCCAAACAATATGAGCACAACGAAGTTTTGGAGCTCCTTTGCCAAGCTTCCAGTTGTTTATGTCAAAAGACTTTGTGCATGATGTAAATTGATTCTACCTTTCTTGAAGGCATCATTAAGCCATAGGATTGAGACCCAAGAAGTCCAAATTTGTATGAATGTCACACAAGAAGTATGGTCATCAGCAACCCATAAAACCCAAGAAATTTTAATACAACAACCATTAAATTTAGAGAAATTAATAAACACAAAAATAATTGACACTGTTATAAACTACTTAAAACTCAATGAACAAGTTGAAGAGGGAAACAACTCACATTGACTGTGTCAAGCAGGATTGAGGCAGAAGAAGATGCTGTATCTGATTCCATATATAAGGATTAATGAGGTTTATAGAAGCAGTTGAAGAAAAGATATAGGATTTATGTGATTTGAGAGAAAATGAGGAAGGATTCGAAAGAAAGTTCGGAAGGATTTGTTAGGAGATCTAAAGTAGGAGCTGAAAGCTGTGAAGGATTTATGAGAATAGAGCCATAGGTAGATAGAGGAGTAAATGTGAATCTTAAAAATTTATGAGATGGTATCCAATCTGTTGTGAAAGAGGGAGAGAGAGGTGTTCAAGGCATTAGAGATAAGTCAGGCCTGAATGGTAGGAGACAGAGAGAAAAGAAGTCCTAGAGGCATGAGAGAGAGAAAGATAAGTTCTGATGAGTGTGGTCTAATCAAGTGGGACCTATGGTTTTTAACATATTTACAAAAGTGTCATTAAACAATATTATTTAAAAACTGAAAACTAGTAAGAGGAGCTTTTTAAATTCAGTATTCAAATTCTCTAAAATGAAAAACGTAACTCAAACACGCCTAAAAGAAATCTCTTACCAAAAGCATTTTCTATTTTTTGGCCCACAATTTCCAGTATTTAAATACTAAAAACTATTGTTTGAACTACCTTACCAAACAAGCCCTAAGCTTGCTGTATATATGGTAGTGTGTGTGATGTTAAACTATGTCAAGCCAAATGTTGGGTCAAAATCTGTTCCCTTCTCATTCATGGGAGTCAGTACAGTGAGTATGCTCGTAGTCATTTTAAGACCATACATCAAGTATTACAAAGAAACGGAAATGGGTTAATTATCTTGCGCAAATGACACCGCTGTTTAGCTTTCAACATGGTTTGTAAACCATCAAGTCCAGTTGGTCTTGGGTCTTGGGCCATCAGGTCTAATGCAAACCTCAGACAAAAGATTGTGACCTGCCCAAAATGAACAGTTAGGTGCAAGTGGAATTTATACAAAATTTAAGTTTCATTTATGAGAATTAGACCTAACCTCACGATAATTACGAGCAGCCTGGCCAATGTTTATTCATAACATCCTCATTTTTCGTATTTCCATGAATGAAAACTTTGGGCTCTTTAAGCTGCAGAAGATATAAGAAAGAAATTATTATTATGTTAAGCATATCAAGCATTTATAAGTGTGAAAGTGCAAGGTAGTGTTCATTCTCTACCAGTAAAAGCGGTGGGAAGCCTATTTCAAGACGAGTTCTTGAGAACCCGTTTATAGAGAATAGACACTGGAATCCAGCAATATAGCGATGTTCACTGTAACGATGAGAACAAGAATGAGACAAAAGATACCAAAAATTAAAAAGGGGAGGAGGGGGGACAATAATTTCTAACCATAAATAAACACCTTAAAAACACAAAATAAAACAGCATGCATTCTCAAATTCATCTCAAATGCAATCCATCCATAAGGATGATAGAAGTATAGGCAATCAGTTTTAGGCTGATAAATCCTGATCAACCTTATCTAAGAATAATACAATAGTTAGCATTATGTATTTAGTTTAATTTTTCTTTTGGTTACTAGAAGAACCAAAAAACTTGCAGAATATAACAACAGCTACTAAAATGCATGACTGCTATGTTTGGTAGGAGGGATTAAGAGGGGAGTTGAAAGGGGAAGGATAAGGGAAGGGCGTCCATTCCCCCTCATGTTGTTTTGTTGAAGGGATGATATATATATTCAATTGTTACAAGTGGGGGAGGGGGGATTTAAACCCTCGTTCTCATCATAAAGAAGACCAGACAATGCAATTAAGCTACAAGGCTCTTAACAATAAAAGTGATGAAAAATTAAACAAATAAGAAAATCAAGATATAATTTTACCATTATGTCCCCATTTAAATGGTTCAAGGTGTGGGCAAAACTGACATGTCACACAGTTTTAATAAGGGGTTTGCTTTCCACCTTTCAATCAGCCTACTTTTTAGCAGATTGAACTTTCTGGGCCCAGGAGGGATTTTCCTCTGCCTCCCCCTCCCTCTACCTCTCTTCTATTTTCCTCCTTCAAAACGAAGGGATTTTCATCTCCATCTCTTCCAACCCCTCCTCCTACTTCTCCCTCCAAAAATAGTGCAAGTATTAAAAAAAATTCTATTAAAAATGGCTAAAAGATTGTCACCAATTATCCTACAACAACCATGATTCTCTCTACCAATTCCGTTAATTTATAACATAAATCACCTATAAGGCTATAAGTGAAGAAAAAAATATGTGCATCCAGAAAGCATGACAAGTAAGGAAGTTCATCCTCTCTACAAATTTCTTTTTAGTTTTAATTGGCCTTTAGTACAGAATGAACACTTCACCTAATAAATCGCCAGACTAACTACCATGCAAAAACTCACTCTTAATACAAAATCAAGCTAGCTTGGCAAGGAAGTATATATTAACTCTGCCAAATGAACAGAATCGATATTAAAATGCATAAGAAACATAGAATACAATGTATTAGGAGGAAACATCTATCCCATTATCTCCATTATCTGAACTATCTGTACTCTTCAATATTCACGTTTTCCAGAACACATCAAATATTCACCAGTTCAGATTGAACTGCCTATATATATCTTAAGGATAGTTTAAAATTTGAAATTTTGAATTTAAATGCTCATCCAGTCCTATCTGTCGGTGTAAAGGAAAAAAGAGAGAGAGAAAAAAAAAACACCCATCTGAGTGCAGCCTAGCAGTTTGAGGCTTGGGATGATCTATATAGACCCAGACTTCCTAGTTTTAATCCCCACTAGGAATTTTCCTGGATTATTTGATGCATAATTCTGGTGGGTGGGGTCATATATCCATGGTTTGATTCCCAGGGGTGGGCTCAAAGGGCTCTGCCTTGGCAAGGTTCCATATCAAAAAATAAATAAATAAAAAGTGGAGGAAAAAAGCACGAGGCATAAACTAAAAATAAGGACCAAGACACATCCAAAAACAGATTGCTCTCCTGCACAAATACTTTTATTGCCATTAATTGGCCCAGGATGCTTTAGGAATGAGAAAAAGAGAAGATGATGGTAAACTTACTTTATAAGAAAGGTGAAATTTCTGTGGTAAAATTCTTCTAGAGGGATTTCTTCTTCTTTAGAATACCTGCATTACATAATTGTCTAGTCATAAATTAACGCAAAAACTTTGCACCTTAGAGAACAGTAAATATACTTAAACATGAAATAGAATTTCCAATGTAAGAAATATGCCAATAGAACTCAATCAACAATATATATATATATATATATATATATATATTTTATTTAAAAAAGGCTGCATTGCTTGGAACAGTTATCTATGTTATTCAGGATTACTTACACAAACAGAAAATTTACATGTAATGGACAAAATGATGATTAACAAGAAAATATCATCAAACTCAGAATTAAAAACTGAAATGTTTCACCATCCATCTTCAATATCAAATGGTCCAAAGATGAGTTTAATTTCAAAAAATAAAGACTCTGGCACAATGCTTATTTTTCCTAGGACCATTTTGTTAAAGGCCAAAATAAACTGATTATGATAAAATTAAACAGAATAATTATATATAGGAGAGTTATCTCAGCGCCGTCCTGAATGGATGTTTAAATAAGTAAAAAATCCCATCTTAAAAAAGAATCATTTTGTTTGTGGCAAGGCAATTATTAAGAATATAGTCACTGAATAGGTCACCGCGCACCATCTAAGTGCTGCATCCATGGAATTATCATTGGTTCCCAAAATATCAGCATTTTTAAATAAAAGAAGAAATAGACAACTGCAGTCAAAAGTTATAATTAGTCTACAATAAGCAATAATCAGATATACCTCCAGGGATACTCAGTTTCACAGAAGCGAGAGATTCCATTCATGGCTGAAAAGGGATCAATATGAACCCACTGCTCATTTGTATTGTTTGGAAGATGACCTACCAAAAAAATCAATGCTCAAAATTTTCCCAGAAAAGCATAATCTATTCTTCTCTTTTAATTCAGAGGGAATATAGAAAGCATCCCAAATATTTTAGCTCGAGAAACTAATCAAACAGATTATAAAGCCTGAATCTCAAACAAGAATACATGTCATACTTGCTATCAGATCCGATAATCAAACAATATTTATACATATTAGCACCCAATTTGGGATGGTCAAATATATGAGCCAACAAATGCACCTTGTGTTTTTATGCAAGAATTGTTATACCAACATCAAGCAGTGTGAGTTTCATGTAAGGCATTTTTATGTGCATTTTATGCACTTCTACTAAATTTATTCATTCATAGTTCCTTTTCTAGGTTGGTGTTCTCGCCTATTTCTTTCCGGAAGTTCTTAAGAAGTGCTATGTCCACAACATATTTACAACAAATTATAGGTGATTATTTGTTATTGGTTTTAATTTGAACCTACCACTAAAATGACTTTTTTGCCCCACCAATAAAAACCCTGTAACAACCTATCACTTAGGATTTGTTGTGAAAATGTTGCAGACATCTATGAAGCACGGATGCGTTTCCGGATTTGGGTGTGGGTGCGGGACTCAGCAATTTTTGAAAAAGTAGGGTGTGGGTGCGGGTGCGGCAATTAAAAAATTATTAAAAATATTTTTATATAGTGAATTTAATATTTTTTATATAAAAAAATTCATATAAAGGGTAGAGTTTATTATTAAAAAACAATTATTTATGATTTGTTTTTAATAAAATCAATATTTTTAGTAATTATAAACAAAAAACCACCTTTCAAGAAGTTTCCTTTACTCCTTTTCCAATCCCAAGCCCACCCACGTGAAACAATTGACTTTCCCAACTACTTAATTTATATTCTTTTGTTATAGACCTTCATTCTTCTTCCTCACATGTTCTAACCATTTCTTTGCGTCTTCTCATCTTCTTCCTTCTATCTTTTTTTTTTTTTTTTTTTTTTTTTTTCCTCTCTCTCTCTCTCTCTCTCTCTCTCTCACAAGGCCACATGAAGCAGAAGAATGGCGGCCAGCGGCCCATTTTGGCCTGTTTCAGGGCTGTATTGGCTGGAATCAGCCGTATCAGCCTGTTTCGGCGACCATATCGGTCTGTTTCGGCGGCCGTTTTGGCCGGAATCGGACTGATTCAGCAGTTTCGGCTCCCGTTTCCGCCAGAATCGAGCCAAATTGGCCGGTTTCGGTGCGAATCAGGCTGAATCGGAGCAAATAAAAAAAAAAAGGGAGGGGCAAACCAGCGCATCGGACACCAGATGCCACGTCGGTACAAGTCCAGTGCGGGTGCGGCGACCCTAGAGCCGCACCCGTGCTTTTTTGGCAGACATAGCATTTCTCTAAGTTTCGCCGCACCCGTGCTTTTTTGGCAGATATAGCATTTCTCTAAGTTTTTAGATGCTGTATATTGCAAGAGGCAGTCCTAGCTGTCTCTTTAAACTGCTCATTTTTTCTTATAATTCTTGTGTACCTCAGCTGCATTTCTTTTGGTGTTAATTAGTTGATTCCTTATCAAAACAAAAGTGCAACTCCAAGCCCATTGTCATGTTAATTTTAAGAGAGAGAGAACATACCAATCTGGTGCAAATCTTTCAAAGCATGACCACTTGGATAATTGTTGTAAGAAGCCATGAACGTTATGATGGTGCACCCTAGGCTACAAAATAGAAAATGAGCAAAAGCGGAGAAACTTAATTTTTCACCCAAATTGTTTGTCCACCTTCAGAAATGAAACTCCCACATTAAAATTCACGTTTAAAAATATAAGTTCTCAAAAACACCCTCAGTAAGTTGCAGTTTGTCAAAAATTTGTAATGAAAGGGAAATATTTTCTTGCATAATATAAGAAAGGGAAATTAAGTAGAATGATAGAATCCTGTACATCAACCTTCCAAAATAGGACATCCATGAATGGTAGTGGAAAAAAAAATTTGAGACATAAGACTGAATTGCTATCCAGAGAACAAAATTTTAGAGCACTGTTTTAGTAGTTCAGAAATGGAAATGTTTCAAAATTGTTTCAGAAACATCATGGAAGCAGTGAAAATGCATAAGAAAAACTAGAGGACTATGTAAAACACACCATTTATAAGTAAAGACAACCATACCTAATGAGTATCTGAGTATATTACTGGCCTAGGCATTTGTCCTAGTTAAATTACACTAATTTTGTTGTGGCTGTTATACAGAAGGGTTTGTCATCCAACCTGATTAATAATAATCCCAGCATAATGAAATTAAGCAACTTCCAGAAAGTCTTCTTCCTATTGTTGTAACTGTAAGAAGTTGGGATATATATTAGAAAATGTATCAGCAATTGAAAGCTCAGAAAGGATTACAAAAGCAAACCATACAAAAAAAGATAAAATAATTGAAGTTGAGACTTGAAAGCTATTAAAACAAGATGAAAATTGTAAGAATGCAATTATGTTTTTGTACAGACACACACAAACACAGATATCTTATCATCAATGTGAAGCTTTATATAGTCTAGAGGTAATTACATTTATATGCATTTCTTACACATATTTCAAGAGAGGGCATGTAGGCATTTATGAACCCACTAAAATTTTCTTTTTCTGAGTAAGCATGAAGTCGTCACACTCGGCCATTAAAATAAATTAATGTTTTAATCCTTTCAGCAATCCAATTCCATTGCTATTGTAATATTACAAAAATTAAATGAAATTCCAAACAATGTCTCTTACAAAGTGGCACTAATAGAATATGAGGTAACAACACATCACACATTTGGCCCATCACCAACAAATCACAGGAAAAGTAACATACAAGATACCGGACAGAGAAGTTTTCCAACCCCCCAACCAGCCATTAAAATGAGAAAGAAATAGCAAAGATAGAGGATGGGTAGATAAGAAAGGAAAGACGAAGAAGATACAGAAGAATCATCAGTCTTAAAATACTGTTTTATCACTCACAAATTTTCCTTAAGTGGATGACTCCTAGCACATAAATGAAGGTTGGACACTTAAGTTAGGAAGAGGGCTCAAACTCTTGCTTAATCCAACCTTAGCTTATTAGCAATAGCTCCAGTAAACTGAAGGGCATTGAATTTATCTCTATTTCTATATAATTAAAAATAATTTCTATCAAACAAGAGAAAATATATTTAATATAAGACTTTTCACACAATGGTAATGCACACACTCAAATGCCAGCTATCTAAAAACTCATGGAAATAACAAGAGTGATTGTTGCCTAAAACAACCGTTTACTCATATAGACATCTCAAAAAGGATTGCTTGATAACACGAATTGGATGCTCAGCACCATCAAACGTTCTACTGTTTCACTCTTAACAAATGGTCCACGAGACACATAATGGTAAAGGTAAAGCAGAGCAAGCTTTAGAGCTTCAAAAGCCTTGATGATCTTATCCATTGATTTCCTTTAGCTTAAAGTGTCATGTTATTTCTTAAACAATAGGTAATAACTTCAGTGGAGTTAAACAACTGTTCAAAAAATAATACCACAATCCATAATTACTTCAGATAATGATGAATATCAAACATCTGCAACATACATTCTAGTAGCTGCAATTGCCGCAGATAAGTTGAAGATTGGAACAGAACTAATAATAAAACGAAGCTCCTGCATCAACAAATGAAATGGTGTTACATATGTCTTCTTAAGAAGTAAAAAGATATTCCCTCCATCCCAAAATAAATAATAACATTTCCCTTTGGGTTATTCCAGAATATATGAAAATTTCAAAAAGTGAAAGTCCAATATCCAAAACTACACTCACATTTTGTTCAAAAGAACAAACAGAAGATTTATCAAGAGTTATGTCACCTCTAATAGAAAGTTAATGTAATTTTTGGGAAGATCACCATACTTTTACCTTTTCTTTAACAATTGTGACATTTCAAACATTTCATGTATTTAGGGATGAAGGGAGTAAATAAAAAATAATGAAAGTCAATGAAGCTACATTGAATATCCAATACCTTATGGGCAAGCTTTGAGTAAAGTATGATAAAAAAGAAAATTGGAAGAACAAAGGGCAAAATCCTTCTGTCGAGTAAGATCCCAAGCTGCAAGAAGGATAGCTTTTTCAGGTAAGGTAGTTGAAGTGAGAGAAATAATAGAACCCGTAACTTAAGAAGAATAGACATCAATATACTTGAGCAGGACAATTATTCAGTGTCCAAGATTTCTCAGTTTGTTCCAAAAACATGCATTTATTTCTTTTACCATTTAACTGACCCGACTGAAAGCATAAATTTCATTTTATTGAGTAAACGTTTGTTTTTTTTAAAGGTAATAAGAATTTGATTAAAATAGAAAATGTACTCTATGTCATGATGATGAACACATAGTACTAAAACAGTTACAAACAAATCATATAGAAAATCTAACAAAGTGTAGGAAATCATAAATGGAAGTACAATGTGTAAAACCTAAAACCGAGATCAATCAAACAAAGTCCAGATTAGCCAGGACTTTAGATGGTCAATAGGTCTCTAAACATCCTCAAAAGTGCGACTGTCGAGGTTTTTTTTTTTTTTTTTTTTTTTTCCCCAGCTTCTTTTATTGATTCCAGTGTTTTACATCTAATTTGCTAGATGTAATAATGGTCTTCCTTTCAAAAGGTAAGCTTTGACAATAAAAACTGCAAAGGGTAGGCCTTGACAATAATTTATTTTAATTATTTTTTAGGTTTAGCTGAGTCTTAATGGTTAGTCAATCCTTTTCCTAATAGGACATTAAATGTTCCAGCTTATGCTTAGATTCACCACCATATAATATAAAAGACAGTGGTCTTGTAACAATTGAACAACTTGATTGAAAAAATTTGGCTATTTTGCTTTCTATTAACAGTGAGGCTCCATTGAAATTTTTCTAGATGAGACCCAAAGGCTTCCTAATCCTTTCTTCTCCTTCATCTACTTTCTAAGTAGCCACAACCGTATCTCAACCAACCCCCTTTCAAGCCCAATCAATCCCAAAATCCTATTTCATGACCCCAAAGAGAGCCCACCACCAATCAACACCAAAAATTCCTAAACACGAAGGTTATTATTCTTGCTACTGTTCACAGATACTGGAAATCACCGGTGTTCCTTTGTTTTCTTGAATTATTCTAACTCCAAAACCTCCATAATCCCCAAAGAGCCTTCAGATCAACAAACCCCAACAGCTTTCTAGGTACACTTCTTGTGTACTCGGAGGTGTTTGAATTTACTAAAATTTCTTACTCATCAGGGGAAAAAAAAAAGGTTCAACAAACCACAATATCGAGAGCCTTTTGGCCTACCCATATTGAGGTTAGACAACTCTAATATCCAATCCAGAGGGCCATCCTACATCAGAGACCATATCAAATGCACATCATTACAGAGTTAATGACAAGAACTATAAGCCACCATCCAAATGAAGTTAGGCAACCTTTTTCAGCAGTTGTATGATGCTTAGCAGATACCTTAACAAATGCATAAAGAAAATTTTTTACCAGTTGCAAAACTCACCAGAAAAAGAGGATATGCAACAAGCAATGAGCGTGGCAATGCAGAAGTGAAGTACCAGTGAAAGGAATGTGTCTAAAAATAAGAGATGATAAGGAATACAGAGTAAAATTCAAATAAATATATAGTTTCTTTATTACTGCATTTTCAGAATCAACTATGAAAACATCAGATGAGACTCCTATTGAGTAGGCACCAAAAAGTAACTACCTGAGTGCAGTTATCGCACAATAGTAGGATAGCACCAAACCATTAAGAAATTGCAGTTAGCATTGTACTGCCATGCTTTAGTCTTTTCCAAATACAAGCAGGCCTAGTCTTTTTACCTCATTAAACAGTATTCAGAATGCCTATGAGCCAACCAACTCACCATTGTTTAAACTTAACAATATGTGAAACGAAGCTGTATGCAACTCTGCAGTGTTTTTTTCAACAATATGCAATATGAAGCTGCAAACTAATAAGTAGCTTTACCTGCATGTCATGCTCAGATGGACCCAAAAGAGGAAAAAAAGTATATGAGTAAGAATATAAATAAATCATAGACCCAGATGGATAATTAAAATTTCCCATAAAGCAATCATGACACACTTTTTTTTTTTTTTTGATAAGCAACGTAAGAATATTATTAATAATAGAAAAAGTGCCTAGCCGAGTACATTGGGGATGTACTATGGGGGCACAAGTCAAGAGCCAAAAGTACACCGATCAAGAAAAATAGTAAAAGAAGAACAAGAAGAATGAGAGAAGACCACACTCCATTCAAAGAGAGTGTGCAAGAAGAAAGACTTAAATTCTAGCAAAGAACGCTCACAGCCCTCAAAGCTTCTAGCATTCCTTTCACATCAAATGCACCATATCAAGCAATGAGGCACTAATCTCCAAACATCTATGTGACGGTGTCTCACAAACTTCCCTTGCCAAGTCTCAAACAACTCAAGGACAGTATGAGGCAAAACCCAATGAATACCAAACAAGCAAAAAACTAAAGACCACAACTCCCAAGCTATGGGGCAATGAAGGTGCAATAGAAAATTCAAACTAAAGCATTCATAACACACATTCTCAATTGTACAACACATTGAAGGTGCAATAGAAAATTCTTTTAGAAAGGATACACCCCACTCAGAACTTCGATTCAGAACAGAGTTGAACCAAAAAACTTCAAATTCAGGCCACAGTATCCTCTTCCACATAATGGAATCAATCAACACGGTGAGACCTGCACTGAGGAGAATTTCAAAATAGATATTAGATCAGGAGTTCTCATCAAATGGCCAATTTTAATTAGATAGGAAGGCTTAATCAAGTCAAGTTGTAATAAAAATGAATGAACAATTAACCAACCTATGCACAACAGAGCTATCCCAATGCAGCGTATTAATGCCTCCCATAATGAAATTGATTTCATCTGTCATTGATGAAATGAAATTCTCTTATATACCATATCTGGATTGAAAGAAATACAAGAAGCTATGGTAAAGTTTGTGGAGATGAAAGCTTAGTTAAAACTATATGTGCTGATGTTAGTGATAGAATCTGTTCCTTGGAGCACTTACAGAAATCAGTTCAAGCTAGGAGATTATCCACCAACTGGAAATGTGACATACCAATATACAGCCTGAAAATAGCTAAGTTTTAAACCCCATTCTAATTGTATCTTGATGGAAGATTGTCTCATGCTATGCTAAGCATGTAATCAATGCAACACCAATAGATACATAGCATGACTAGTGTATGATTAGTGATGAGTTCGACTCTACGTGAGATTTTTATTTCTATTTATGTTGTGAGTGAGAGCCAAGAAGCAACCAGTGACCATATCATAGGCAGTTTTCATCAGGTATCCTTTAATATCTGACCTTGAAGTTTCAGACATACAACAGTAATACAATTTATTAAAAAAAAAATTATAACTTAAGTAAAGTTCACTGTGCTTCTCATCTTAGACTAACCTCTTAATCTAATCAAAGTTGAGAATCATATAAAAATGAATTCACAATCCTAATACAAATTACTGAAACAAAAAACAATAGCTCCAAGAAAAAAATTAAGCAGCATAAAAAATCTTCCCAATCTGTGCAATAAAAGGATAAAAATCTCATTATATAATGCAAGAGGCTTGAATTTTAAGAAAATAATTATTTAAAAAATAAAATTAAAAAAAAAAAGGGCTTATTCTACTTGAACCATCTTTCTGATCATGATTTCTAAATGAATGATGGCTTCTTTGTTAACTTATCCAATATATATATATATATATATATAAGGATTCTTTGTTAATTGGTGGGCAGAAGCTCAAGAGCTTTGGATCTCAAAGTACTTATTCTACTGAACACATCCATAATTGCCATGTAAGAACCTTGAATTAGGAGAGTTGGCGCCTGCTGTTGTGAATTCCAACATTATAAATTAGGTGGCATCCTGATGCAAAAGATCAAAGGAATCTAAAATGATCCCACATAGTCACTTTTATAGTCCTTGAGCATCTTCATTTGCATGTTTTTCACATTTTCTCATGCACCTTATATTTACATATATATAGTGTATCAATTGTATTTTTTTTTTCTTTTTTGATAGGTAATATAGTGTATCAATTGTAAAGTTTCAAATGAAAATTTTACTAGTAACTGAATTTAATGAAATAACTCAGCCAAGTTCTTCCAATTACATACATTCACATAAAAATTGTAGGGAAAGAAATGTTTGACCAAGAAACAAAACAGGTATAATCATAAGAATTCAAAGTCACAATCTGACAAGATCCTAAGAAGATTATCCAGCTTAACAAGATTAAAAAAAAAAAAAAAAAAGGGGGGGGGGGGGGTGTGGGGACGAAAACAAAAGTGAGAAATAGTGTCACAAGCAACCTACCAACAGAAGCATCAGGCCAAGAGGGGCAAGAAGTAGCAGCATATCACATCTAAAGATGACAGTAGCAAAAATCTGATCATTAAAAAATAGAGAATCATAATAAGATTTATGCAATTTAGATCATAAAAAGATTCTACTTGTAAGAAATAAAAGAAAAAATATTGAATTAAATGTCAGAACAGAAATATCAGTGTGTATACATATAAATATATAATATCAGGAGTGGATCCAAAGGGGGGGGGGCCTTTGCTCCCCCTTGACTCCTCCCAAAATTTCTTATAGGTACTGTTGCTCTAGTATTTAGGAGCCCCTCTTAAAAGCTCAGCCCCCCTGACATAAGGAAAAAGAAAGGCAGTGCCAATGAGAAGAAAACTACTCTGGCACCACCAAAAAAAAAAAAAATGGGGGAAAAAGCTTCTCTGACGCACAGTAACACACCCAACACTTATGTTTTGTTTTGGTTCAAGGATTTTAGCTTTTAAATATTCACAGAATCACAGCACTTATTTAGCTAAAAAATAGTCTCATGGCACTTTTTAAACTTTTACTATTTATCCTTTTTCACTTCTTTTTTTATGTTTCCAAGGCATTTCACTTGATGGCTTTATTTTTATACAATATCAATATAATATATATATATATATATATATATATTTTTAAATACTTGATGTCTTTGTACAATGCTAAAACCCCACTCCCCCTTTCAGGGTAAAAACATATTTGCTCTTCCATAAAGGCCTCTTTAGCCATTTACTTATCAAAAAATATGAAAAGATAATTACCCCTTTAGCCTGCCATAACTGCAACCTTTGTAAAACATAGAAGGGATAACTTCCAGTCAACAATCACTCTTTGATTTCTTCGCTCACCTTTGCTAAATTTTGAAAAATTCCTGGAGATCACTTGGGCTTTATTCAACTATTTGACAAGGTCTATTACAACTTGATTATTTCTTAGTGCATGCCATCACAATTAGACATTGCCAAAGAGACGAACAATAACCCTAATTTATTTTGCAAAGTGGTATGATGATGGAATTGTTCTCCAAAGTTCATGAAATGCAGCAATAGGATATGTATAGTTTTTCAATTATGAAGAACACAGAAAGCATACTGAAATAGGCAATGAATTTCAGAATGGTTTGCATTTAATCTAACTATAAACCTCAATGCACAAGATTTTGTTAAGCATAATAGAGCTAAGAATGTAAGAGCTAGTGACATTTAGTACAATTAGAACTGTGTAATCTGAATTGATAGTAAATAGGGCACATACCAAACAGTTCAAAGCTGCAAAAAAATTCCCCTTTAGCCAATATCCATATGCCAAGTTGACTGCAACAGATAAGTATAAAAGAAAATTAGAGCCACCTCACATGACATACTCGTCAGTATTTTAAAATTTAAACTTAAAAATAATATTAAAATCAAAAACCCTTTATCAGCAACAAAAATCCTCTTGTAAGAGCCACAGTCACCTTTACTTTACAATGAGAACATGGTAATGCATCACATACCAGGCATACCATCCCTATTTGTGATATAATAAATCAGAAAACATATAAAAGAAGCACAGTGATAATCTTAGTCTTTCTCTAATCTTTCCAATTAGAACACCAACGTAACAAATCCTAAAAAAAGCAATTGCATGACGCACAATGCCCGGCAGGGGGAATTAATAGAGAGAGAGAAGATGAAGAAAAGTACTAAAAAACCTTATAATTAAGGTGTCCCCCTGTCTCAAAGATGCATCACTTGAGGGTTCAAGTCAAACATACAAGATGTTTCACTTGTGGCTTAGAGACAAACGAACAGAAGAGAGTGTAATGGTGTATAAAGCAAAATGGTTCCAGCTACCCAAAATATCGTTTGCTAAAGATTAGACTTGTTGCAGCCAAAAAAGAATAGAATTAACAACTATGGTTCCAATCACAAAATGACTAATATAGAATTAATCAGGGTATCAGACACAGCAATTTTATCCACCTCAACTTCAAGCAAAATTCTTTTTCTCGATAAGTAAAAGAAATTTAATTGTAACCAAAATACAAAGGTACAAAGAGAACTGGGTAATCAGCAATATGCTCCAATATTCATCTACTATGACATGGATACAATAATCTATAAAGCCACGCATATATTCTGGTCTACCCTGTCAAAAGACATCCAAAAGAAAAGGGACCCATTTCAGGCTTTTAGCCACTCTAATGACAAACTCTTGCCCCTCATTCAACCTCCTATTCCTCTCCCTCCAAATTTGCCACATACTCAAGCAAACTCTGAGCTTTTCAGTCCATTACACTTCTTTAACAGCATCATACATGAGCCAAAAGTTAACAAAAATTTTATATATGATAGGAATCAGCAAATTCCATATAGTCATTTAAGCTCAGCAACTTAATTAAAAAATTAATTAAATCTGCTAATCGAAATTCCTCCAACATAGTACTGGCTTCTGTTACAAAGAGCATATGAACCACTTGTGCAAGTGTTAGCTAGATAGCATGTTGTTAAAGCAAACACAACTCTCCTTTGGAGCAGCCAGCAACAGAAAACAACAACTTTTACAAGGAAGACAAGGAGCATAGAAGAGATACTGCAATAAGTAATTACCTACACCAAAAGCTAGTATATTAGGAAGAGGACGTGTACAGTAGAACAGCACGTGAAACTGGATTGCAGTTAGTATTACAAAGAAAGCTTCTACATGCTTTCCAAACTTATCTCTGACCTGATCCAAGAAAAAAAAAAAAAAAAAAAACTTCTACTTCATTAAAAATTAAATATCAAGAGGGTAAACCTTTAGAGTGGAAAAAAAAAATGAATACAAAATACGTGGTTTTGCATCTTATTTGTCTTAAAAAGGAGATGCAGAGTTAGTTACACATTTGATGATTCTTGTGTAAATAATGAATTGAATATTATCTATGTATAAGGCAATTTTATTTGTTGAAAAACAAAATTCAAGGTTGCGTGTATCAACTGCAGCCAGATCCTTATAACCAAGTCCACCAAGGGTAATTCTGATGGTTCATGGATTGTTGTCCTTTTTTTTCCTGTTGAAAAGTTTTGATTGTTTATTCATACCAACATTAAGAGATTTAGACTAGTTTATTACATGTTATTGAATGTCATAATGGCCAGATTACTTTTCTTGCTTTTCCCTGGTGTCAGCAACCACTAGGTGTACTTACAATTGAAGGACAGTTATTTTATACTGCTAAAACAAGCATCTTCAATTCAATCATGTTTATCAGGTATACTGGCCATGCAAGATGAGAATCACTTTTCAGTTCCAAAAGGGGTAACTTATCTAGAACAAGCAGCATGATTTTGTTATTTCCAACCTAAATTTGTATTTAAATCAAGACATGTAAATGGCAGAGGCTTCATGCAAGACCTTATTCTTCAGCCATATTGAACCTTCCAGGCATAATAGATTTGACCATAAAAATTATCCAGCAATAAGTTTTAATCTCATGGTTCCAGCAAAAAAGTGGATTTCCCATAATAAGTAGATGCAAATGAATACTGGTGCCCAAATGGAGAAACAACACAAACATACCTGGAGACGGAAAAATCGCAGAGTGCTTAATATGATGCAACCTAATGCCATGCGAACTAGACAAAAGAAATTGAAAAAAGGTTAGCCAACTTTAATGTAACAAATGAACCATATAACATAATGAAATAGATAGATTTTTTTTTTTTTTTTTTTTTTGGGGGGGTGGGGGTGAAAGGGTTTTTCACTAAAATCCGGGTATAAAAATATAAAAATAATATAAAAATGTGAAAAAGGAGGAATTTTCAATGCCAAGCATTCAATAAGCTAATTATAGGAAGCATATAAAAGCAATTACACTATTTATATTATACTGTTGAAAGAAACAAAACCAAATGAAATGATGACATATATTGTAGAAAAATGACGAAAGAGCCATGCTAAAGAAAGTGCCTCACATCAGTTGGTGCATGGTCTTGACTCTTGACTATGAATTTATGAACTATTTGGGTTTCTCCATCTATTTTTTTTTATAGGTAATAACAAACTTTATTGATAATGAAAGTACAGTGAATTTACGGTAGTAAACTCACTACACTGAAAAGAATACAAACCAATCAAAAATAAAGACTAACAGAATTAAGGAATTCAAGCAAAGAATGACAATGCGTAAACCCCCAAATGCGGGACCACTCAAATAAAGTCCTAAATAGCAAAGACTTCACACAGTCTACCAGTCTCTCAGTTTCCTCAAAAGTTCGAGCATTACGCTCCTTCCAAACTAACCACATAAGACACGCTGGAACCATATTCCACACATTTGAAATGTGACACCCCAGCCAATTCCACCAAGCAGAGAGAAGAGAAACAACATTCTTTGGCATCACCCACTGAACCCCAAACAAACGAAGGACTTCACTCCACAAGGTATGAGCATACTTGCAATGGATCAATAAGTGATCCACAGTTTCCTCTTCACATCGACAAAGGCAGCACCAATTAACAAGAGGTACATTCTTCTTAACGAGGTTATCTATAGTAAGAATCCCACCCCTAGCAGCTGTCCATAAGAAGAAAGCCACCCTTTTAGGTACCTTAACACACCAAATACTCTTCCAAGGAAAAGGCACCTGCGGGGCTGCTAGCAATGAAAAATAGAAAGAGCGCACATCAAAAACACCTCTACGATTCAATTGCCATATCATGGTATCATCACCCCCCCTAGGTAACTTGGATGAGATATGAGCAAAAAAATCATAAAAGATCCCTATCTCCCAATCTTGAAAAGCATGACGGAAACGTAAGTTCCAACTTCTGCCACCCCCATCCGATGCAAACTCAATCATATCAGAAATCATAGCTGCCTTATTCACAGCAACAGCAAAAAGGGCCGGATATAAATCTTTCAAGGCAATAGGGCTACTCCAAGGGTCATACCAAAATCTAATACGAAAACCCTCACCCGCCGCATACAACACATGACCAAAGAAGCTCTCAGCCCCCTTCCTAATGTTCTTCCAAAAACCACACCCATGCGTCCCTCTAACAACTCTAGTACACCATCCCCCACTGGTCTCCCCGTATTTGGAAGCTATAACTTGCCTCCATAAACGTGTGACCTCATTCCCAAATCGCCATAGCCATTTCCCAAGCAAAGCTTGGTTAAACAACCCAATCTTCCGTATCCCCAAGCCACCTGCCTCCACTGGCCACACAACTTTCTCCCAAGCAACAAGTGAGAATTTAAAAACATCATTAGATCTCCCCCAAAGGAAATTCCTCTGAATCCTCTCTAATCTGTCTGCCACATGTTGTGGAATAGTGAACAAAGATAAATAATAAGTAGGGAGACTTGATAAGGTACTCTTTAGTAAAGTAAGTCTACCCCCTTTTGACAAATATAATTGCTTCCAACCTGCGAGCTTTTTTCCATCCGTTCAATGATAGGGTTCCAAATTGAGGAATCCTTATAATGTGCTCCCAAAGGCATACCCAAATAGGACATTGGTAAACAGCCTACCTTACAACATAAAATACGAGCTAATGCATCCAAATTCCCAACCTCACCAACTGGCACAATCTCACTCTTACCAACATTTACTTTCAATCCTGTGATAGCTTCAAAGAAAATTAGGACCATACGAATATGTAATAATTGTTCCTCAGATGCATCACAAAAGAGAATAGTGTCATCAGCAAACAAAAGGTGAGAAATATGCAAACCTCCCCTTGTAGTGGGACTTGCTTGGAATCCACTTAGAAAGCCTCCATCTTCTGTTCTTTTCAACAACCTACTCAACACCTCCATTACCAATAAGAATAGAAGTGGAGATAAAGGATCCCCTTGGCGAAGACCACGAGAGCTGCCAAAGAAGCCAGCCGGAGACCCATTAATAAGCACTAAAAAACGGGCAGTAGAAATACACATCTTCATCCATTTCCCCCACTTCTCCCCAAAACCCATCCTCCCCATAAGGTAAAATAAGGCACTCTAACTCACATGATCATAAGCCTTCTCAATATCCAATTTAATAATCACACCCAGAATACCACTCTTCAATCTACTATCCAAGCATTCATTTGCAATAAGAACAGAGTCAAGAATCTGTCTTCCCCCAACAAAAGAATTCTGGGAGTTGGAAATAAGTTTATCCAAAACACAACGAAGTCTATGTGCCAAGACCTTTGAAAGTAGCTTGTACAAACTACCCACAAGGCTGATAGGACGGAAATCTCTAATATTAATTGCACTAAGCTTCTTGGGTATCAAACACAGAAAGGTGGCATTGAGAGACTTTTCAAAGATACATTCTTTGTGGAAGTCAGCAAAAAAAGCCAAGATCTCCTTCTCAAGAACACACCAGCATTTTTGAAAGAAAGCCTAAAGCCATCCGGACCGGGAGCCTTATCACCCTTAGCCTCCTGTAGGGCTGTAATGATTTCCTCCTTCTCAAACTCCCTTTCTAAAGTAAGCCTATCAGTTTCATCCAGATTTGCAAACTCTAAACCATCAATAGTGGGCCTCCAAGATTCGGTCTCCTGGTACAAAGACTTATAAAAACCCACCACTTGATCCTGAATTGCAGACTTCTCCTCATACAAAATGCCCTCAACCTCCACAGCTCTCATAGTATTTGTACGTCTATGAGAATTCGCAAGCCTGTGAAAAAATCCAGTATTATTATCCCCTTCTTTTAAGTACAAAGCCTTCGATTTCTGCCTCCAAGAAGTCTCCTCCAAAGAAGCTAAATACTCAATATCAGCCTTGATCTCAGCTCTTCTTGCACTATCTGCCGGTGACAAAGATTGCATCCCTTCTCTCAAATCTAAGTCCAAAAGCTCAGACAGCAAGCATTTTTTTCTAAAAGGCACATCCCCAAAAACATGTTTATTCCAATGCTTCAAATCTCCTTTAAGAGCCTTCAATTTGCAAGCTAGAACATAACTAGGAGACCCCACAAAATGGTATCCATTCCACCAACCTCGCACAAGATCCACAAATCCCTCCACCTTAAGCCACATGTTCTCAAATTTGAAAGAAGACTTTCCCCTCAACATTCCACCTGCTTCCACAAGAAGAGGACAATGGTCTGAAATCACTCGAGGAAGAGGCCTTTGAGTCACATCCAAAAAGTGATCCTCCCAATCAACGGATACCAACACTCTATCAATTCTAGACATAGAAGGATTGTCTGAATCACGGAACCATGTATACTCGCCTCCCACCAAAGGTAGATCAACCAAAAAATTCCTCTCAATAAAGTCTGAGAATTTGAACATAGCAGGACTAAAAGAAGTGCAACCAAGACGTTCTGCTGGATATCTGATGAAATTAAAATCACCAAAAACACACCAAGCTGTATTCCACCTCCCTCTCACACTATCAAGTTCAGTCCACAAAGCATCTCTATTATGTTTTTTGGGAGGAATGCTTCAACATGATATCATAGTCAATTTCTTTGCTCTTGGACTTCACATGCATGCATGGCCTATATGCATTTGTTGCAAGCTCTGTTGAGCTAATTATAGTGGATTTCTTCAATTTCCAATTAAGCCAGTATGTGACAAAGAAGTGTTAAATAAAGTGTCCGACTTCAATTAGATACACGTTTATGTACTAATTGAGCATCTCCACCTTCTAGCTTAAAATTTTCGAATACATGCTTTAAACACTTTGCGATGTAATTCTCTTTCTCTTTTTTTCTTTTTTCTTTTTTTTCTTTTTTTTTTTTTTCCTTCTTCTTCATCTTTGCTTGATTTTGATTTTCTTTGTAATTTTAAATTTGTGGCAATCATCAAAGTTATAATGCACCTATTAAGTTGAAGGAAATTTTGCATAAGAGTACTACAAGACCAGCTACGCTCCATCCAAGAGGATGTTGGGCTGTTAATAAGCAACAAGTTCATACAATGAGAATGTTAAGATGGATGTGGGAATGTTACGAAGGATAAGATACGGAATGAAACCATACATTCAAGGTAGGGTAGCCCTTATTAAGAAAATGATGAGTGAGAGTCACTTAAGATGCTGTATACATGTGAAGGGAGACTGAGTAATACACCACTAAGAAAAGTCAAAGAAAAAAGAAGCAAATATGTTTTGTTTAATTTCATGTTTCAAATGACATATGGGCGCCAAAGTATCCGAAGCACTAACCTGCAATAAGACCATAAAGCTTTGGCAAGTGTAGCAAATTCATTGCCAATATAAATGGAGACGCCAAAATTGATACAAGCAAGGCACCTACAGGAACAACGGTACTTTGTAAGAAGTAAACTTAATCTACTGGAAGAAAGATTTAATTTTCATGGACTCGTTCATGCATTTAGCAAAATTCATTAAAAATCTAGTAAACTCTGACTAATGGGTTTCATTTATCTCAAAAAATAAAAACAAAAACTAGCGTATACACATAAGAATCTAAGCACAGGAAAATCGCTAGAGAGAGATCAAAGCACAAAATGTATAATGCTGAATAATCATATGAAACATAAATTATATAATAAACCACGAAGAAACCACCTCAAATTTAAACAAAAATAATTGCAACAGATATGGAATTGTATTAAACTACATTACGGGCCTATATCATGAGTTTTAGCAATATTTAAATATATTAAAAATTTATTAACAAACACGAAAAATCACTAACTAAACCTTAGAAGAATCAAAAAACTTACCAATAAAAGTGCGAGGAACCACTCCAGGGAACTCCAAATGATCGTACTGATTACCAAAAACAAATACAAAAAAAAAAAAAAAAAAAAAAAAAAAAAAAAAAACCAAACCAAACCAAACAATTATATCGAAAGCCATCCGATAAGTTCCTGGGTAAATAGAACATACAAAAGATATTGAAAATACAGACAAGTAAACTTACATTATCCAAGTGATGCCGATGATAGAGAATATCGTGCATTGCCTAAGTAAACAAAACCCAAGATACTTAGCAAGTATATATGCAATAACAAGTTGATTTTGGAATAATGGACTCATAAATTCAATGATTTAGCCTCAAATGCTATAGAAGCCACAATATACATGAAATTTTGAGTAAGAATTTTGAACTGAAACATCAATTTTTTTTCAAATTTCTAAAACTTGTCAATGTTCTAAACCAAACCAAGCATAACAAGTTGATTTTGGAAATAATGGACTCATCAAGTCAATGATTTAGCCTCCAATATATATATATGAAATTTTGAGTAAGAATTTTGAACTGAAACATCAAATTTTTTTCTAATTTCTAAAATTTGTCAATGTTCTAAACCAAACAGGGCATAAGCAAACTTGCTAGCTCAGAAAGTTAAGATTTTTTGTTAGTTTCTTGACATTTGATTCTACGTTTTTTTCTAGGAAATTTGACAGGAATTGAAAATTGAAGGTTGTTTGAGTTGAATGAAATAAAAAATTCGAGTGAAGAAGAAGAAGAAGAAGAAGAGTACCTGAACGTTAAAGCTTTCTTCAACCTTGGTGTACGGAACCATGATCACGTAGAACGCAGCGATTGATCCCAACAGTACATCGTAGCCGTAACGCTCCATAGGTGTTGAAGATTTGGAATTGGAAGCCATTGTCAGAGAGAGAGAGAGAGAGAGAGAGAGCACTTGAATAGATGCTGTTTGAGTTATTGGGCTACAGATTTTAGTTATGTTGTTTACGGAAAAAACCTGGATTGACATTCTGGTAATAGCCCATTACGTTACAGCCCATGTTGTGCTCATGAGCTCAGACCAAAAACTTATAAATAAATAAAATAAAATAAAAACAACAAAAATACTATAATATATATCAAAAATTAAAAAAACAAAACAAAACAAAAACAAAATAAAATAATGAGGAAAATCATTAAAAGAACACTTGCAATTGCAAAAATAATTTGTCTTTTGTTGATATTCATTTTCGAAAGCCCAGAAATAGGAAGAAGCCTAACAACATGGGCAAGAAGAGAGTTGGTGGATTGATAAGGAAAAAGAATCATTAAACCCGAACGGCAGAAATAATAGATCTTGGACCTATGAGATAAACAAATGGGTCTTGAGAAAAGAAAAATGGGCCAGAGTGGGTCCAGAGAAGGAAATAGCAAACTCATGGGCATTATCTGATGTAAAAAAAACAAGAATGAGGCCACAACAAGCCCGAGGTAATAAAGTAAGAAAGTAAGGGGTCATGACAAGCCCATAAACTCCAAGGATAAGGAATGAAGCAGTTGGGCCGAGGAAGCCCAAAAAAGTTAGCAAGGTGCTCATGTGTATATAGAATGAGAAACGAGTCGTGGACGCCCAATGGGAACAAAAGGGTCGAGGATGCCCAAATAGAAAGTAATGGGACGAAAGAACCCACAAGCAACGAAACGGGCTGAGAAAGCTCAAAGAAGTATAAGTGACTGTGCAGAGTCATTGAAAAATGGCTGGGCAGCAGGCCCAATAAGTGCCAGTTAAGTAACATCGCGATAAAAGCAGTAAAGCGGTACGACAGAAAATGGCAGCAGGGTTGCGGAAAGAGGAATGAATAGGCTCAAGAAAGGAAGGCCCATAATCAAGCAAAGCCCAGTCCTTGAAAGAGGTGAGCTGTAAGGAATAAGAAATCAGAAGGTAGTTCACGTCATAAGAGGTCAAGGATAAGCAACAGAATGCACTAACGAGCCTTCAGACCACGGCAAACGCATGAACAGCAAACAAGTTTTGAACGTACGCAGGAGTGGAGCACACGCAAAGCTCAGGCTCTACCAACCTGTACCCAGCCAATATAGGAGTTGTGGGTCATAGGTCAGAGGTAAGAAAGGATATGGTCCGGCAGTGAGGAAAAAGGGGAGCCTATTCTGGGTTTCCCACTCAAGTCTTTTTGGGGGAAATGTCTTGCTGGAATGACATACCACCCAAAAAAGGGAGGATAAGCTGGAACCACTAAGTGCATGCCATAAAGGATAGGGAGAGAGAGAACACCCATACCATAGCAGACTAGCATGCCACGGTGAGCAAACAAACAAAATAACCTTCTTTGTCTGGCAACAAGGAGCGACATAGTTAACATAGGTAAGTAGTGGTGGCTGGATAACTGACAAACCTGTGATGGTCGACAAGGACACCCAAACCAGACAAAGGTTGGTAAAGGCTAAAATGGTAAAAAAAGTAGCCATGGCAAGCAATATAAAAAGGGCCTCAGCTGTGCACAATGAGGATAGCGTAACAGTAGGAATCACCCCAAGAGTAATCACTATCACACCACACAAGAGAAACACAAAATAAAGAAAGAAATAGAGGAAAGAAATCGAAATAAGGAGATGGAAGGAAAAGAAACAGAGAGTTAAATAAAATATAAGGAAGAAGATAGATTGGAATGGCAAGCATGCATGAATAAACTCTTTTCCCCTTGTCTCCCTCTTAAAGCCAGCTCTTTACTAAGGATAGAGAATTTGTCTGGGTGCAAGCCATTTAGGTCCGTTCCCTCAAAATGAGTAATTTCCATGGCAAGATCCTCCTGCGAGGTACCCATGTTGAGGAAATGACTCCCTCCTTGGCCTCAACCCTATGACAAAATTGAACATGGCAGATTAGTTGCCTTTTCTTTGATTTTAGGAATTAATATTGTCATTCCTTATCCTATGTTTGTTATTCCCATTTGTGACGTGTTGTTTCTTTTCACTTTGACTGTTTATTTATTCAGTTTAACAATAGTGTTGTCCACCTATTATTGTCTTACCCACCTATTATAGCTTTTCATAGTAACTTCGCCTACCATGGGCACTTGACTAAGGTTTCAGCAAGTGGGGTAGAGTTTGTGCGCAAGCCAGACCAAGGTGAGTTGCAGTTAGATCGGTCCCGGCTCTCTTATCAGAACACTTAGGCCTAGCACGACAGGAGGCACCCCAGCCCAAGAATCACAAAAGGCCCACCATATCTTTCTAAAAGGTTGAGGGTTCTTATATGTGTCATGTGCTACTGCTCTTACTTCAATAGGCTTCTAATCTTGCAATATTTGTCTTTGTTAAGGTATGTTATGTTCGCATGATGAGATCTAAAAGTTGATACATGAAAAAATATGTAAAAGTTAGGTTTTAATTTTTACAAAACCTAGCTTTTTTATCTTCTTTTTCCTTGATTTTTTTAGTTTTTTATATTTTGAGAGGAGAGAGACATAAAAAAGTAACAAAAATACAAATTTACTTCTATTTTTAACAGAGGTGGGTAATGGGAAACAAATGAAGCTAACCTTAGCTGGGTAAAGAGCTAATTTTTAAACCACAAGTAGGCAAAGTGTTTTTTGAGCAAACCACAAATAAGCAAAGTGTAATTTCCCCTAAGGAAAATCTTAGATTTGTTGGTGAAAATAAAATAAAAGAGACACTTATGTAGGATAAAATGTATGAGAAATTTATGCTTTGAGCCTTTAACTGAAATTAGATGTTGAAGAAGAACTTGTCTTGAGAATATTGGAGAGAGAGAGAGAGAGAGAGAGAGAGAGAGAGAGAGAGAGAGAGAGAGAGAGAGAGAGAGAGGGGGGGGGGAGAGCGAGTTTGTGAAAAAATCACCATCTCCTATGCCATGAGGAGGAAAGAAAAATGAAAATAGTTGAAACTTTGAAAGGTTGAAACTTCGAATATGACAAGACTTAAAACTTAAAAGTCCTGACTAATATAATGGTAGTTAGTGACAAGTGGTAACATGTGGTGTTAGATTTTGGTGGTAAAAAAAAATAAAAAATAGAAGCAAACCAAGCCTTTGAATAAATTAGATTTGAAGAACTTGTCTTGAGAGAGAGAGAGAGAGAGAGAGAGAGAGAGAGAGAGAGAGAGAGAGAGAGAGAGAGAATCACTGTTTCCTGTGCCATGAGGAGGAAAGAAAAATGAAAAATGACGAGTTTGAACTTTGAAAAGTTGAAACTGTGAACATAATAAGACTTAAAACTTAAGAGTACTACCTGATATAATAGTAGTAAGTGGTAAGAGCATTAGCATCAGTAGATGTAAAAGTTCCTTCTATTTTACAATAAAAACCTACTTTTTCTATTTTACACAATCAATTTGCAAAAACACTCGTATCAGATTATCTATAATACATCATCTTTTATTAAAATAATATTTTCTCACCTTTTTTTTTTTATTATTTCCCTTACCCATACCTAGCCCCACCACCTTATTGCACACCACTTCTCTAAACACTCTTTCTCTTTCTTCTTCTCCTTTTTCTTTCTACTTTCTTCTTTCTTCTTCTACATTTTTTCTTCTTCAGTATCTTCTTTCTTTTTTCTTCTTCCTTTTCTTTTGCTATTCTTTCTTTCTTTCTTCTTCTTCCTTTTCATTTCTAAAAAAAAATATTCTCTCTTTGTCCCCTCTTTTTCTCTATCAAATCGGTGCTCTCTTCAAATCTAAAAAATATCTCTCTACCAAGCTTTCATGGCTCAATACACTCACACACTCTCTCTCTCATGGCGCTGGCAAGCTTGGGTTTTGGGTTGATTTGTATTTTTCGAATGGGTTTTCTGTTATGTTTTATTTTGAGTTGATTTTAAGTTGGGTTTGTGATGATTTTCATTAATTTTGGGCTGATTGTGTTTGGATTAAATTGATGTTGTAATGGGTTGGTTGTGGGGGTGGTGGTTGGTTAGTAGTGATGGTGGATGGATGTTGGTGGTCAGCAGCTTCTTCTTCTTCTTGGCATTGAAGAGTGGGTGAGAGAGATTCTGACAAGGCAAGAGAGAGGAAAGAGAGAAAAAATAATCATATACAAAGCTATAGTAACAGTGCATATATGCACGGTTACTGTAGCAATTTTGCATATATACAGTGTTTTAAACAGACTGATGTGAGCAGTTTTGGAGCAAAAATGTGTAAAATTTGCAACTTTTTCTATTTTACACTAACTAGTGCAAGTGCTCTAACATGTAGGGCTAGATTTTGGGGGTAAAAAATGAAGAAGCAAACCAATGTAAACGTTTGTGGTTGGGAAGTGGGAAGTTGGGTTGGTAAGTCAATGACTTGTCTTGTCATAATGACATTTGAGATTTTTTTTTTTTTTGAGGATAAATGGCAGAATATTTTTTTTAAGTTAAATTATTAAACTATTATTTATAAAAATAAATTACAAACTTAGCAAATTATACTTTATCAAAAAATTACTAACTAGAAAAAAAAGGAATAAGCTAAAAAAATCTTTATATTTTATATATTTTCATAATGTAAGTTATGAAAAATCAAAATTCACATAAAATTTATTTAAATATTTTAATTATATTATCATGACATCATCGGTTTAACCACCAATCTAACCATGGTTGGACCAAAAACCCAGTTATTAGTCTCTTTTTCTATTTTTTTGTCATACTAATTTTTAAGACCATGGTTGAAACTATATATCTTCTATTTATTTTATATTTTTCAAATAGAAAAATATCATATTTTTAAAAATTAAAAACTCAGTATACAAAAGTCGGATTTTTTTTTTCAAAATAACATTAATTTGCAAACAATTTTGTTAGTTAGCATCGTTTCTAAACTATTTAGGAAACTAACATCTTGAGTATGTAAGACTCGAGTTCATTGTAGCAAATCGAGTTTCATAGACTCGATTTGCCTGAAAATTCTGTGGAAATCAAGTCTCTGAGACTCGAGTTCCACAAGCAATCCCAGAAATCATAAAAACACGCAAAGGTACACAAGCAAACAAGTAAAAAACAAAGATCAAGCCACGAAACCAATGAAGACAAAAAAGCAGAGAAAGATCAAACAGAGAAAGAAGAACCTAGAAACCCATGAAGACAAAAAACAGAGAGATCAAACCAAAGAGATCTTTCTAAAGAAACCCAAACCACAAAGACAAAAACAACAAACTAGAGAGATCAAAACCAGGAGGCGACAGTGGCGAATGAAATCAAGTGGTGATTGAAATCAAGCTCTCAAAGGGTGGGTTTTTTCATTCTGCTTGTTGATTTTCTCTCTGGGTCTTGATCTATCACTCTAGGTCTTGTAAGTTTTGATTTTTGGGTTTTGTGGAACTCGAGTCTGTAAGACTCAATTTCCCTTGAATTTTGATAGAAATCGAGTCTGTGATACTTGAGTTGCTATAGTAAACTCAACCCTTATATATTCGAGATGTTAGGCTCCGTTTAGATAGAACTTATTTTACTGAAATTGAAAACTGAAAAAACTATAGTAAAATAATTTTTAAATGTGTGAATAGTGCCGTGGGATCCATTTTTAATGAAAAGGTTGTTGAAAAGTGAAATTTGTGGCTGAAAAAAAAAAAAAAAAAAAAAAAAAAAAAAAAAAAAAACTGAAAACGCGCTAAAGCTGAAAACTTGGACGTAGACGTGGACGTGGATGTGGACGTGTATCCAAATAGATACTTAATCTGCGTTTGGGTTCTGCGTTTCCTGCGAAACCCACGATGCATTTTCTTTTTTTCTTTTTTCTTTTTTTGAACAGTAGCTAATATAGATTTTTCAACTATGAACAGTGCATCCGTGCACTGTTCATGGACCCACAAATATCACTTTTCAGCAACTTTTTCATTAAAAATGGGTCCCACAGTACTATTCACACATTTAAAAATTATTTTGCTATAGTGTTTTCAGTTTTCAGCTGTATCCAAACGGACCCACTAGTTTCTTAATTAGTTTGGAAATAATACTAACTAACAAAATTGCTTAAAATTTTGTGTTATTTTGAAAAAAAATCCTACGACAGTGTCTTTAGAGCACTACCAATGGGTTTAATCTTACATGCAAAACTTAAAAAATGTTGCTCCGGATAGGGTCTGGCTTACCTCTAGTGAAAATTTAACTGGATATCTCCTTTTATTTTAAACAGAAGCTGCCACATCACTAACTAATAAACCAACGGTGGAGATTAAAAACCCAATGCCACCTCATTAAATTTTGAGCAAAAACTAATAGAGCCCACCCAAGACTAACGTTGCTGCTCCTTCTCACGTTAACGTTAATGGGTTTTTTAAAAAAAAAAAAAAAAATTCATCGACTCTTCAGTTTCAAAACTCAGTGCCAAAATAAAAAAACAGCAATAAGAAAACTATGTTTTGCCACCCAAGTTCTCCCTCTCTTTTTATTTATTTATCTTTTTTCCAGCCTACCAAATCAGATTTTAGAACAATTTGGTATAATCTTTAGAAAAAAGAGTGAAGAAGAAGAAGAAATTTCTTTGCAAACTGTCAGAGTATCGAAGAAGGTATTTCCATCTTTACTTTTGATTTCTTATTCAATCCTATGTTTATGAGATGTCAAAATAATTAAAAGATTAAGTTTAGGCTAAATATTATTAAATCTTTGAGTTTTTCTGTCATTCTTAATAAATTTAGGCAAATAATGTATGAGATTACAAAAGTTTTGCCATCATTCATTCATTTATTTTCATTTTTCAGTGGTAATTCATGTTTCTTGTACATTTTGATTTATATTTAACAGTTACATGAAAGAGGAAAACAATGATAATAGTTAAAAATTGGATACTGATTATATTCCAAAACTTGGCATTGAATTTGGTTCTGAACAAGAGGCATATGACTTTTATAATGAGTGTGGAAGAAATTCTGGATTTAGTATTCGAAAAGAATGGTGCAATAAAAGAAAAAAAGATGGCGTGGTGACTTCAAGAAAGTTTACTTGTTGTAAAGAGGGAAATAAAACCCCATGGGAGAGAGATGGTGAAAATAAGTATGAACGGGCTGAAATAAGGACAGGTTGCAATGCTCATATGATAATTCGGCTTGATAAAAAGAAGGGGAAATATTTTATACATAGCCTTGAGCTCAACCATAATCATATTCTCCATATTCCACAATGTGCTCACATGATGCCATCCCAACGTAAGGTCTCAAAAGCACAAGCAATGGAAATTGATTTGGCTCATTATAGTGGTATAAAATTGAAGGATTCATATGAGTTCATGGCCAGGCAAGTTGGTGGTAGAGATGCTTTTGGTTACACCAAGCAAGATCAAAAGAATTACTATTATAGTAAACGGCAAAAAGAACAAAAATGTGGTGAGGTAGGGAGTTTATTTAAATACTTTCAGAAACAAAGGAAAGAGAATCCTTCCTTTTGCTATGCAGTACAGTTAGATGCTTCAAAACTAATAACAAATATTTTTGGAGCAGATGCGCAAATGATTGTTGATTATAAGTTATTTGGAGATGCGGTTTCTTTTGATACAACGTACAAAACTAATAAGGAGTATCGAGCCCTTGCAATGTTTGTTGGGTTTAATCATCATAGAGAGTCTACAATATTTGGGGCTGCCCTTTTATATGATGAAACTATTGATACATTTCAGTGGCTGTTTGAAGCATTTTTTGAAGCAATGTCTGGGAAGAAACCAAAAACAATTTTTACCAATCAAGATCCGACAATGGCAAAAGCCATCTCATTGGTGATGCCAACTACTTATCATCGATTATGTAAATGGCATTTGATGCAAAATGCTCTCAAGGGTGTCAACCATTTATTACGAGGTGAGGATGAATTTAGAAGTGATCTCAATGCATGTTTTAAAATTTGGGAAGAGGAGGAAGAGTTTCTTAGTGCTTGGGATGCTATACTTCATAAGTACAATGCTTTTGATAATTCTTGGTTTCAAAGTGCGTTTGAAGTGAAAGAGAAATGAGCTAAAACATATGTCAAGATGTCATTTTCTGCAGGAATTACTACAACTCAATTGAGTGAGAGTATAAACTCTGATTTGAAGGATTATTTACAGTCAGACTATGATATTGTAAAATTCTTCATACATTTTGAGAGACTACGTACTACGTTATAAGGAGTTGAAGGGTGAGTACAATTTAAGGCAAAAGTTGCCAAAAGTTAAGATTGCATCACCTATGCTGATTCAAGCAGAACAGATTTATACACCTAAATTATTTTTGAAGTTTCAAGAGCAATATGAAGAGTTCCAAGGAGCTTTTGTGAAGGAGCGTGTTGAAAGAAATGCAACTCATGAGTATATAGTTTCAATATATGGTAAGCCAAAAGATCGTCGAGTAATTTGGAATCCTTTTGAAAAGATTGTTTCATGTAGTTGTAGAAAGTTTGAAAGAGGTGGAATTTTGTGTAGCCATGCTTTAAAAATTCTTGATGTTATGGATATTAAGGTTCTTCCAGAGAAATATATCCTTAAGAAATGGACAAAAGATGCAAAAAATGAGATTGTGCAAGACTTTAATGGACGTGATATCAAAGCTGACACCAAGTTGGAAGTTACAACTCGATATAAGTTTTTGGGTCCAATGTATGTCAAGCTTATCTCTAGAGCAAGTGAATGTGAGGAAGCATACGAGCTAGCATTGGGAAGCTATAATGAGTTGAGCAAAAAATTGATGATATCCTTAGAAAAAAATCTAATCCCTATCAAGTTGATATTAACCAAGAAAATTCATCAAATGAGATGACAACCAATTTTGCCAAGGGTCCCAAGAAGAAGCAAGGCTGTAAAGGAAGATGCTAGATTAAAAGTTGTCTTGAAAAGCCCAAAAAGAAGAAAAAAGGAAGCATCCATCAACCCATACAAACAAATTAGTGTTTACAGGTATTAGTCTCACCATTATAATTTTTAACATTTATACTGCTTCACAAATATTTGATGAGAATGCAAATTGGCATATATTTCTCTCTTAATGCTTAGTCTTTTACACTTATTTAGTGCTTAAATATACTTATTATTCTTATATTTTGATTTAGGGTGCAAATGGAGGCATTAAGTGCAAAACGTAGCTAATTGGGCGATTCTGGACAGCTTTGACATCTCTTCGTAATCTCAGCATAACTCTCTCATCTGAGCTCCGATTGAGATGATTCAAGAGCTATGGAACGCTAAGACAAAGATCTACAACTTTCATGTTTTGAGTTTTGAGAGATACGGGCCGCATCAAGGTCGAAATTGGGCTTGAAGTTGCTGCACCTGCACTGTTGACGTTCTGGAGTGTTCCTTTGCCTACAATTCTAATTTGTAATCTAATGCGATTTATTTATGGAAGCTTCCAAATCTGATGCACGAAAATTCCAGCTAAAAAAACACCACTTTCCTAGTTATATTAGGGCTTTGTTTTATTTTTAATATTTTTCCTTAATTAGTCAGATTTGAATATTATTATTTAGAATATTTTTAGGAGATTTTGTAGGCTTGGGAAAGGGGGAATTAACGTGAAAAAGAGGGAGGAGAAATCAGAATTACACACACACACACCTCTCTCTCTCCCCTCTTCTCTAATTTTCTCTTTCAAGTTTTCTGTCATGGCCCTACGTGGCTAAACTTTTATACTTGGTTGAGGAAATTGAAGCTCCGGAATCAATAAAACTGCGAGATCTAATTTGTTTTTATTGTTCAATCTATGCTTTGAATATTGGATGTTCTTCTATGCCTATTTTCATGATTGTCTTGTTTAATTACTAGGAGGCCTACTAGTTTATTATTCGTTGCAATCTACTGCTAGGTTAGATATCAAATCCGTAATTGTTTGATCTCTCTAATTTGTGAAGCAACCAAGATTTAATGATTTGCTGCGTTAGAAATTATTAGATCTTAGGAAGAATGCCCGACTAAATTAAATACAACCGCTTGTGCTTGTGTTGTTTAGCTTCATCGATCTCTCTAATTCTTAAGGCTACTACTAGATTAAACCTTTAGCGCTTGTCTTGGGTTGTTTAGTAGTTAGAGTTAATTAGATCGCTTGTTTTCTAATTAACTGTAATTAAGGAGAGATAGGAAAATAATTCCAACGGTGAATATTCAAAGTGTGAATTGATATATATTTGCATCGATGATCAGTTGTAAAATTCCGGTGGTGGATGTTGACTTAGACCAAGGTTTGTTCTTTTAATTGATTTCGACATTTTAATTTGAATTATTCCTTAGTTGTTTTTCTTAAAATTGTTTTCATTATACTCAAACCCCCCCCTCCTTGTTTACGTGACATAAAACTAGGCTAAATACTCTCCGTGGGAACGATCCTTACTCACACTACTACATATACTTTTAGGAGTATAGGTTTTATTTTTGGTTGCCTGCGACAGCACACCAATATTCTAGGTTCTTTATTTAATGACATAATAATTTACTAAACATTACACATTATGTAGGATAAGCATTTAACTTCATCTATGCAAGTTAATGGGGCCATTAATTATAATCCTCTACCATACATAGATCATTCAATTCAGGTAACTTCATCCATGTTGTTTAATCTTTTTTTCCCCCTTCATTTTAGGTGATTTTGATTTCATAAATTGTACACTATTATTGATCACTAATAAATATAGGATTTGTACATTCCTCATTTTTCAAGTGTTGGTGAACCTTGTAATCCTTCATCGTTATCTCAGGTATTAGAGTTTACTTTGAGTGCATAAATAAGAATTATTTGAATTTTATTTGATAACAACTAGTTTTATACTATAAGATTAATCATCATTTTTAACTATTATGTTTCTATTATATATAGGGAAAGAGATATTAGAAATGATCAAGAACAAAGTTCATTTGGAACTTTTGAGAATTCAGTAAATTTTTATGGTAAGAAAAGAAATGAAGAATTTTCAAGAGACTTTTGTGGATTTTCTAATAGTTAATATTTGGCTAATAGTTGTAATGTGTCAAGCAGGAATGACAAATCCTCATGTTCCACTTCCATGTTCTAAGAATCCTAGTGATCTTGAAGGGGATGATATCAGTTCATTGCTTACAAAGTTTACAACTGGTAAAATTGAAGCTTTTTTGACCTAATCTTCGAATGGATGCAGCAAATTCTTAGTTTTGAATGATCGTAAATAACCATTATTTTTAATTGTTGGAGCTAACAATTTATACTACTTTTTGGAGCTCAAAGTTTGTAATTGTTAGAGTTCATGATTTATGTTTTTTTTTTTTTTTTTTTTGGAGCTTGAAGAATGTAATTGTGGAACTCCCAGTTTATGCTATTTTGTTGGAGCTCAAAGTTTGTAAAGGTCAAGTTCTTTTTATCTTTAATGCTACTCTGTACTTTTTTAGCAAACAATTTATGCAAATTAAAAGAATAGTATCTTTTTTGATGGAAGAATAGTATGTTGCTGTGCTATTGGCTTGCAGGAAGAATATATATATATATATATAAATCTATGTTTTTGCAGCTATAAAATCTCTAATAGGTGCATAGTGCAGTGCTGTGGCTGCTGCATAACTGATGCAGTGCTGTGGCTGCTTCAGTTTGCTAGTTGGCCTTAGCATGATTCCTTCAAATACAATGCTTCCTTCATAGTATATGCTAGTTGGCCGTGGCCCTATTTGAAATTCTTTGGAAACTTTTCTCAAGCACTTGGCATGCAGTTTTTTAAACCCAAAATAAAAACTATCCATTCAAAGAGCACGCCTCCTCTTTACAAACAATTAAGGTGGTAATCATGAATAACAACAAAATTACAAGACTGTCCATTCAAAATTACTGTAAATAATCCTCTTTATTTTGATAGGTGAAAAGTTCAGAAATTTATGTAAATAATCCTTCAAATCAGAGTTTCTACTCTCACTCAATTGAGTTGTAGTCATTCATGCAGAAAATGACATTTTCACATATGCTTTAGCCCAATTCTAAAATCTAATTTGGCAGGCTGGAAAAAAGAAAAATAAATAAAAAAAGAGGGAGAAGTTGGGTGGGCACTGTTAACGTGAGAAGGGGAAAAAAAAAACGTTAGTGAAAACGTTAACGTTGTTAACGTGAGAAGAAGCCGCAACGTTAGTTTTTGGTAACTCTATTAGTTTTTACTTAAATTTTAATGAGGTGGCATTGAGTTTTCGGTGCTATCCCAATCTTCCTTCCTAGGTACGGGGCCAAAATTGGGAATTAATCCCAATTTTTAAACTATTTAGTTAGTAGGCACAGTTTCTAAACTATATTTTTTACGAACATCTCGAGTCTAAAGGACTCGATTTTGAGTTTATAAATCGAGTCTCAAAAACTCGATTTCAGTGTTTCACATTTGACGTGGCATTTTTTCCACGTGGCGTCCACCTGAAAATCGAGTTTCTAAGACAGATTTATAAGCCAAAAAAAAATTTAAGTCTAAGACCCCATTCCCAAAAATACCCAAAAAAACAATTTAAGAAATCCCAGTACAATCCCAACACAATGAAACGAAACAATTTTTCTGGATTTTTCTAGTAACACACTTCTTCTTCTTTTCCAATCCAGGCACAAAAAATATACACTCAAATTCAAAACCAACCAATAGGTAATAGTTTATCAAAAACCCTAACTCCTTCAAATTACAATAATTGAATTAGAATCCACCTTCCCAATCGGAGAAAAAGAGAGAAAACAGAGACTAACTTGCGACCCAGACCTGTGACAGCGACCTAGACCCACAGCGACCCACAGAGACTGACCTGCGACCTAGACCCAGACCCACGGTGACCCAAACCCATGGCGACCCACAGCGACCCATAGCGACCCACGGCGATCAGAACCAGACCCACGGTTAGCCACAACCACTAACCGGCGATCAGAACCATCTTAGTCTGCTTCCGATCTTCTTCTCCTCGGTTTATGTGTGCTGGGTATGGGTTTGTCTTCTTCTTCTTCTTCATCTTTTGGGTTCTTCTTCTGCTTCTTGATCTTCATTTTTAGATCTTCTTCTCCTCTGATCTTCATTTTTTTTCTCTATCTCTTTCTTTTTTGATGAGAAAATGGTGTTCGTTTGTAAAAGGTGTATATGTTTTAAGGAAATCGAGTCTTAGAAACTCGATTTTTAGGTGTACGCCACGTGAAAAAAATGCCACATCAGACTTGGTTGGACCATGAAAATCAAGCCTCTGAGACTCGATTTATAATTCAAAATTGAGTTTTTGAAACTCGAGATGTTAGTAAAAAATATAATTTTGTAACAGGACCTACTAATTATATTTAGGACCAGCTCAATGGTATATGCCATTGATGCGGCTGCCTAAGGCCCCAAGTAAAAAAAAGGCCCCTAAATTTTAACCAATAGTATTAATTAAGCCAAAATATTAATCAATAAATAAAATAATATTTTCTTATCAAATGAAAAACAAATAAAAAAGAGAAAGAAATGCTATGTCCACAACATTTTCTACAACATTTTTATAAAAAATCTTAATAGCAAATTATTAAAAGTTGTTGTTGGCAGCAAAAAAATAATTTTAGTGATAGATTCTACTAGAAAACAAGAAGCAGCTTAATATGCAAGATTTGTCATGAAAAATATTTTGAATATAGCACTTCTAAAAGAAAAAAGAACAGGAAGAAAGCAATTCACAAAAAAATTCATAGCATTTTTCACAATAGTCAAGTTAGTAAACTTTTACTAGTTTTCAACTAGATTTACCACTGACATCACTCTTTTACTCACTACTATCAATTTGCCACATCAACAAATATAAAAATTTTGTCAAAATTTTGTTTGTTTATAAACTAAAAAAAAAAAAAATTCTACGTGATTCATATTAATTAATAGTAATTTTATATATAAAACAAAATAATTAATTTTCGTTTTAGGCTTCAAATGTATCAAGCCGCCGCTGATTATATTGTTTAGAAAATACTGTTACTTTCCAATTTTGGCTCTGGGTACGGCTTTCAAGTTTCATTCAAGGTGATTGCAAGGGTCTGATCTCACCTCATACGGGTGTTCAGCGAGCTCAGTTCATGCTTTTGCTCGATGGTCTCTGTCAAACAGATTTTTTGTACCCAACTTAGCTCCTCCCTCTCTTATAGTGGAGGATGCTTTGCTTGTATCTTAGTCTGTATTTGCTTAATAAAACTTTTGCATTCAGCCAAAAAAAGAAGCAAAGCAGAGAGTGAGCAGAGCAGAGCAGAAGAGCTACGAGAAGCAACAGTGCCCAGCAATCTGCCGGACGAAGTGTTGGCACATATACTCTCACACCTCCCTCCTAAATTTCTACTTCGATTCAGGTGTGTCTCCAAAACTTGGCTTGCTCTCATTGGAACTCCTGATTTCGTATCCAAAAACCTCATCAACAACTCCATTCTCACCACCAAATCCCAACACCCATACCCACCCTTCCTCCTCGTCAAAGCCTGAGAAAAATCCAACCAAGAAATCAAGAGTTCTTGGTTACCACCTCCTTTTCTTGAACTTGACTTAGTCTCCTCCTGTAATGGCATCCTCTGTCTCTACGACCGTTTCCAAGGCGATGTCTACCTCTGGAATCCTACCTCCTCATTGAAACTCAAGGTTTAAACTACCATCTACCATCTTGACATGATAGACGGCTTAGCCTACGGTATGGGGTTCGGGTTCGATTCCATAGCTGATGACTTCAAGGTGGTGAGATTTCTAGACACTCTCAATACCAGTTTCATGCCCGACGCGGATTTTGTGGATGTCGAGCTGAAGTGTACAGTTTGGGCCCTGGTTTAGGGAAACACCTCGACACTGTTCTTGATTCAAACATGCTCTCTATTTTCGCTCCCAATCCAAGGACGAAAATGTACGACAATGGGTTCTTTTACTGGTGGGCAGAGCCTAATGATGATTATGATGAGAGAATTGTTTCGTTCGATTGTAGGGATGAGGTGTTCAGAATGACGCCGTTTCCGGATAAAAGTGTTATTGGGCATTGTCATGAAGGATGTCGGAGTCTCATGGTGTTGAATGGGTTAGTTGCTATGGCGGTTTATCCTTTCAGAAGGAAGAAGAAGGTATCGTTTTCTATATGGGTTTTGCTTGAATTTGGTGTGAAGGAATCATGGACTAAGCTGTTTAGAATTGGGCACTATTTCGATTTGGGGAGGCCATTGTGCTTTAGCAAGAATGGGGAGTTGTTTATGGAGAACAGAGAAGGGCAGCTGGTCTTGTATGATCCTTTAACACAGACAACCAAGAATCTTCAACTTAACGGGTTTACTAAATCGTTCCTTAACACGCAAAGTTCAGGAGTTCAGGCACAGACAAACATATTGAGCTGATCTAAGAGGAGGTAAGGTATGATATAGTCTTCAATGTGCCTTTTCCTTTTATATAAATTGTCCTAAACATTGGTTTTGAGTGCTAAAAAACACCAATTGACAAATATGTTGAGCTGATAAGAGGAGGTGAGATGAGGTTCACTCTCCAATATGCCTTGTCTCCTTTTATATAAATTTTCCTAAACATTGGTGTAAGTAATACTTTTTTGTGTTTAGCAATTGATGCATTTGATAATTACTTTGTAAAGAAAGAGGAGGGTGCTTAGCGAATTACATGGTGACCCCCATTGTAGACAGCTGAAAAAATCAAACCATTCAACCAACAGTCCCTCCCTCTTTCATAAACCAGATCAATATTTCTCAAAACCTGTCAGCTGAGTATGTAATAAAATGGGGAAAAGAAAGGAAACTTGAAATGTCTTATGTGAAGACACTTGTTAACATAGAGTCAATGATGAAAGCAAACTAAACCACTATGACAAAAGAGGGAAGAAAAATGTGATTCAATTCAATGTTCATTCAGTAATGGTACTTAAATATTAATTTTGTAGCTTCCCATAGTTAGAGTTGAAAATGTACCAGAATATAAGCGTCTTTTATCTCCAAGATGGGTATGAAAAAGGAAAGTGAGGTTTTAAAAGAGCAATAGACATGAAACTGAGGCTTGAAATTGAACATGGTTAGCTTCAATATTTTCAAGAAAGCCAAGCGATGTAGAACAAAGCTCAAACTGTCAATTTTCATGCAAAATCAATTGGTGAAACATGAAAATATAGTCCAAATTTAAGAAATCCTTAGAGCCCATTTTCAAATTTTTTATAAAAACTACATTTGGATAGACATTTTTGAGCATCTATTGACCTTAACCCTAGGAGATGGTTCTGGTAGGAGATGTATTGTTCGGAACCTAGAAGAATTGGCCAGACTTATTATGTGCAATTTCCCTCATCTCTTCTTGTAATACTTGGGGTTATGATGTGGTTTGTAAAAATTTTGAGGATAAAAAAGATTAAATAACAAAATACAAGATTTTCTGGAATGGGCTGTCCTTGGCTTTACCAAAGGCCCATAAGTCTTATTTTGTGTTTGAGTCCTTGTCCTAGGAGATGTTCGGAACCTAGTTGGAGTTGTTTCTCATTACCTGAAATAGAGATGCTACTGTTGCAGTTCACACATATTGTTTGAATGGAAATTGTTGGTGGAATACGTAATTTAATCATGCAGTCCAAGATTGGGAGCTAGAGTTCATACAGTCATTTCAAGATGATCTATACACTCCTAAAGTTAATCCAGGAGAAGAGGACAAGCTGGTCTGGTCTGGTCTCTCTTCAAGAGCCATGGTTTTTGTGTTAATAATTATTAAAAGGCTTTGAGGAAAGGGGCCAACATCAATTTCCCACAGATATCTATTTGGTGTGTTGGAGCTCCACCACATGTAGCTTTCTTTACTAGAACAGCTGTGAAAGGCTCAATTCTAGCTGCCGACAATTTGAGGAAATGGGGCATTATAATTTCTGATTGGTGTTGTGTGTGCAAATCTAATGGAGAATGAACTGATCATCTTCTTCTTCATTATGAGACTGCTAGAGTTATGGTCCTTGGTTTTAAGATTGTTCAGTGTAAGTTGTGTTATGCCAAAATATATGATGAAACTATTGGCTTGTTGGCAAGAGAACTTTGAAAGAAGGTTAATGATGGAATATGAAAGTTCATGCCTTTGTGTTTGATCTAGCAGTTGGAGGGAAAAGTATACGCACAGGTTTAAAGGAAAAGAGCTCTATAGTTGAAGTACTCGTTTTTAGTGATTTTTTAGCTATGATGAATTTTAGATGCTACGTTTCTTTTGTTTTGTTTTGATTTTGTTTTTGTTTTTGTTTTTGTTTTTTTTTTTTTTTTGTTTTTTTGCCTTTTGGTTTCACCTTTGCATATACCATGTGTACTAGGCTTGTTCCTCTTTTTGTGCTTTTTAATAAAGTTCACAAAAACCCTCTTCAATCTTATAGCTGGCATGTAATTTGCAAAAATCATAAAATGTACCTTTTATACATGTTGTTGTGTCAAGTTGGTACAACAGAACCTTTGGGCATTAATGTGCATTTGAATGAGCTAGTTTTTGTTAGCTTATCTTGATTTAAAAACAAGTTTGGTAAAATAAACTGTACCTTGAAAAGTTGGGCTATCTGTGGAGTAGCCAAACAGCCAAATAAGTATGATTAGATTAGTCATTGACATTAAAGGAAACTTATAGTGATTGTTAATTGTGGAGCTCCATCTTAATTTCTATGTTTTAAACTAAAATTTTGTACTGTATGTTATATCATTGAGAATAGCAAAAATGTTTCATGAAGCTCTTATAATATGTATAACTTTTGAACCTTGATATCATGAATCATTATCTCTGCAATATTTTGAACATAGTTGTTTCTGTTGGCATAACTTGTTATTCCTATTGGACGAAAAAGCTGTTTCTCTGCCTTATTATAATATCTGCAGCAGGACTTCATAACTAATTCCTGCCTTGTTTCTGGAACTCAAGTTGGATATTCAATTTATTGTTAAACTGTAATGGGAGTGAAAATATGACATCTTTGGAGGTGACAGCATAGGTGAAAAATGCAAGAGTTGAAAAACAAGTTTTAGGAAGAAACAGTTATTCACTTATTCTGATGAAAATAATTCCATAGAATTATTATTATTATTATTATTTTTTTTTTCTAGGTTTAGGAATTAAGCCAATAGTGTTGATATTTTTATGTTTAGCCCAAATCTTTATTCTAGTATATCATTTTATGAGTTGATATTTTCTTTTAGTAGTATCCTTACTTCTTCTGTTTCAAAATTTTTCAGTCTTCTAGATTTTATAATTTCATCTCCACATAAACCTTCTTAATCGAACAACTTTTTATTTTATTTTTAAGGGAACAAGGAACTAGAATTCTCTTCTGAGGTGGTCTCTTAATTCACAAAGACATGATCAAGTGGCATAAAAACATTACGATATCTAAAAATAGATATGCTCCTTCAACATTCGTATTTGTACATGATGATCTTGTTTTGTTTTATCTTCAGTTTCTAGTGACAAGCTATTACAGAATAGTTCTAGATGCAGAACCTGCTATTATGGATAAATTTTTAAATTTGTTATTACTTTGGCCCCCTCATTCTTAAAGTTCTAGTTCCACCCCTGATTATGTAAATGTAAAACTAATAAAAAGAAAAACACTGTATTCACTGCTACATCTTCGGAGTGGAAAAGAATCTTTCTTGGGAATTTTCATTTCCATTTACCTGAAACAAGCATCATAAATGTTTTTTTTTCCACACTTGCTATCATTGGACATAGGCATTATTTTTTTTTTTTCAAGGTGATCTCTACTTACCCTGCGTATCTTTGGTTCAACACGTGTGCGAGAACTGTTATGGACGTCAACATGGTGAAATTATATTTTGATTCAGGTGAAATATTTAAGTGCTTGTTAGAGCTAGTCACACTGTCACAGAAGCATAATATTAGCTTAGTATATGGTGTTTGCTGTATATTTGTATGAATGTTTTCTGGTTAGCTACTTAGAGACAGGTTACTAGTTTGGTGCTGTGTCCCCAGTTGTTTCAACTTTCAAGGGTACAAGACTATATAAGCTAGATAAACAAATACGGTGAGAAATACAGACCAAGGGAGGAACTTTATTATTTTTGTATTTTGTGGGGATTACTTTAACCGAATTTCACTTTGAAATGTTGGCCTCTGATTAGTGGAGTGATGATTTGGGTCTCCACTTGCTGAATTTTCTGATTTACATATACACCAGGAAGAAGTTTGTAGCCAAACACTTTAATTTCATCTAAAATAATCCTGATTTCCAGCAATGGGTATCTTTCACTTGTACAATTTCCAGTAATGCTAAACCAAATCCCGCTTGATCTCTCACCACTTTCTGATCCTAAATTTTACCAATATGATCTTGACATAGTCGCTTCCTGTCATGGTCTCAGCTGTCTCTACTACTGTTCCCAACATGGCGACATCTACCTATGGAACCCCACCACCATGTCGTTGTCATCATCAGGACTCAAGCCTCTTCCTCCTGTTACCCCTCGTGAAAAGTTCAACGTCGAGCCTTATAGTGTTGGGGTCGTCTTCGACCCAATATCCAATGGCTTCAAGGTCCTCAGGCTTCTGAATGTTATGTACAATGAAAAACTCGAAGCAGAAGTGTATACCACAAGTACTGGTTCGTGGAGACTGCTTGAAGATTGTAGAGGACTTTCCCCATGCTTTTTGTCCTGATTTTTGGTACACAGCGTACATGGGTGGATTCTTTTTCTGGTGGACAATCGATACGGGTGTTGAGAGTATTGTTGCTTTTGACTTCAGCAAGGAGGTTTTCATACTGATGACGCTCCTGGACCTTTCTGCTTACCCGTGTTTCAGCCAACTCATGGTGTTGAACAAGTCTTTTTGCGGTGCTGGTTAACCCTTTTGGAGACGGGATTAATTTCCCAGGGCATAAATAGCCGTTACCCTTATTCAGAGGACAACACAGATATCCCTTATGCATAGGAGGGTGATTTTTTAGATATATGGGTTTTGCTCGAATTTGGTGTCATGGAGTCATGGACAAAACTTATTAAAATTAACCTCTGCCATTTGAATAGGTAGTCGGGGCAATTAGACTCTACTATTGTTGATTGCTTTGCCATGGTTTGCTGGGGGGGGGGGGGGGGGGGGGTGGTGTATATGGTTAAAGTGTAATGCTGTCTGTTTGAAGCAAGTTTCTCTCCCTTACTCCCAAATTTACTCTGATTCTGTTGCAAGACTGCATGATTTTCACTTGGCTGTTGACTCCATGGTTAAACCAGCTGTTTTTTCTTGCCCCAATCACTCGGATGGCATCTGTTTTTCTCACTTTGGCCCTCTGTTGGACGACTCTTGCACTGCTGCCTCTAAGTTTCGAACTTTTTTTTTGTCTCACGTCCGTTGAGATTGTAATAGACTTGCTGCCAAGTTAGCTAAAAACTAAATTTTTGTTTGCGCCTTTGGTGTGTATTGAGAATGTCTCTCCCTTTGTTTCTCATGACAGACTTCATTTGTTGATTTAATATATTTGATTTGGTCGGTTTTCTCAAAAAAAAAAAAAAAAAAATTATGCCACTTGTGTTTTCAACCAAATTCTTTCTATTCACAATATTTCCAGCGTGTCTCAAGTTTTAAAAAGTAAAACGTTTTACAATTTTTTATAAAAGATTTTATTGTAAAAAAAAAAATTTATAAGTTTAATTTGACCATATTTTACATTCAAATGATCACCTACAAATGAAAAAAATATTTTCTAAAAAATATTTTATTTCAAAACAAGTGGAGCTTTGTTAAGTTTTTTAGATGCATGCAGCTCATATTTATATTCAAAAACACATTTATATTGAATTTAATTTTCCTTCAAATAGAAATATATTGGGGTAAATGATATATTTAATCCCAAACTTTTGCATCATATGTCAATTTAGTTACTAACGTGTCATTTGTGTTATTTTAGTCTCCAACATTTTGTTATTGTATTAAAATAGTCTTTGTCATTAAGTAATAGATGGAAAATGTTGACATAGCTAACTAAAAAAAAAAAAAAAAAAAAAATTTTATGCCACATAGGATGCTAAGTGTATTGACATAGGAAAAAAAAAAAACCTATTTTCCAATTTCAACTCTAGAGAGAGTGAGAGAGAGAGAGAGAGAGAGAGAGAGAGAGAGAGAACAATGTCCAGCTCCACCCGACCGTAAACTTCATTAAATCATTTATATTTGTGTCTAAGGTTCAATTCAGAATAAGAAATCAAAATTCAAAAGACCAATTTCAATTTATGAAAGTAGCTATTAATACTATCTCCTTCCTCTCAGCTTACAAAAACAAAGAAAATCTGAATTATTAATAAAGAAAGAATGCTGCAAATTTCAACTTAAGGGCGGCAACGCTAGCAACCACGTGATTAGATCAACAACTTCAATTACAATTTCAACCAACAACTAGTAACTAAGAAGCATTGATAATAATAATTGGAGATTGTGGGTGAAAACCCAACGGCAGAGAGAGTGGTGTTGCTGCTATTTGTGTGTGGTATATGCTCGTGGCCAAAATGCTGTCTATGTTTGCTATATGCTCGTGGCCAAAATGCTGTCTATGTTTGCTATATGCTCGACCAAATGCCTCAAAGAAAATGAAATACCTAGGTAGAAGTAGGGAAAGATATGGATGGATGTAAAGCAACGCAAAGTGACGAGTGTGGGGAAGAAGAGGGACTAAGATAGTCATGTTTGGGTAGGCATTCGCTGTTGCCCTGCTACCACTGGAGATTTAATCTTACACAAAGAAGAGTGTTAATGGAGAAAAAGACGAATTCTTAGGTTTTTGTTAGCCATTGGATGAGGTGGTGTTGACTAATTGGATTTTTAATCATGTCAGTACACTTCGCATGCATAAAAAATAAATTTTTTATTTTAGCCATTAACAACGTTATTATTTTTCATCCATCATTTAACGGCATGGACTATTTTGACACAATATCAAAAGGTTAGGGACTAAACTGATACAAGTAAAACATTAGAGGCCAAATTGACGTATGATGTAAATGTTAGAGATCAAATATGTAGTTTACCTACTATATTGTTTATAAATAAAAGGCGAAAATACTATTTTCGTCCCTACTTTTTCAGCTCATTCCTATTTTGGTCCCTACTTTTTTATTTTTACTGCTTTTAGTCCCTATTTTAGAAAACGCATTTCGTTGTGGTCCCTATCGTTACCTCAGAGATGGAATTTCCTAGGTGGCAGATGGCAAAATAAAATATTGTTTCTTTATTGCAACGTGTCAATTGTTGCTCCATGTGGCAACTTCTTGCCATTAAGAAGTCACATGACTCTCACGAGACTTAGTTTTTAACCACCCACGTGTGTAAAAGCTTCGGAAAACCCTAAATCAGCCCTTTAGAAACCCTAATTTTTGAAAATCCTTTCTTACTTGCTCTCACTCGCTCAACAATCACACACCATACCCAATTTATCATTAGAAACCTAAAGAAGACGCTCTGTGATTGTGAAAGCTAGATTGTAAAGGTATGTTCTCCTTCTCTCTCTCTGCCTCTCTATCTTTATAGCTTTGTGTAGTGGACACCTTTTTTAAGGACTATAACGTTGACTGTGATAAAAAATGATATGTTTGTTGGTATTTGTATTGTTTGTTTGTATTGTGTGTTCCTTTTTGAAAAATGCTCTGGTTCATGTGTTCCTATGATGTTTTTTGTGGTTGATTTTTATTTGTTTATTACTTTGTTAGACTAAAAAAATAATTTTAATTTCAGAAGTGGATATCTATTTTCATTGTAAATTCCATGCAGGATGGATGAGTTTTTTACTCTACATGTCCACCATGGTGGGCATTTCACTTGGGACCCTCAAAAGTATATGGGAGGGACAGTACATCAAGTAGAAAATTGTGACCCAGATAGGTGGTCAAAAGTAGAAATTGAGAGTATCTGTAGGGACTTTGGATACACTGCAGTTAAGGTTGTTAGAATCGGGATCTTACGTAGGATCGTGGGAGGTAGGTAGAATCGTGGATCGTAGGATCAGATTGTGGATCGTAAGATTTTACATTATTTAGGAAAAAAAAACAAAAAATATACATTGGTATGTTAAATAATAACATAAATTATACATTCATTGATATAATTACCATAAATCACTACATTCATTTGTAAACATCATTTAAAGAGGCCAAAAACCTCAAAATGTGACACTCTATTGTGATATTTTTTATTTGGGTCTAACTGACACTCTTTCTACATTAGTGTGGAAAAACTTGGTCTATTGGGATTTTATTTTTCATTTGGGTTCAACTGAGCCTTTTGTCAAGTTAAAAAAGATTATAAAAAACCAAGGTTGTTTAGGATCGTTAAAATCGTTCGATCCTACCAATCCTAAACAATCGCTAAAATCCTTGAAAGATTTGGATCGTTTTGAGTAGGTGAAATTGTAAAATCGTAGGATCGTAAGATTTAGATTGAGATTTTGATAACCACGACTGTAGTTGATAGGCTTTGGTTTAAAGTGCCTGGTGTGAACCCAGAGCATGCAAATTTCCACTAGGTAGTTGATGATGATGTTGTTGTGTTCATGACAGACTTGGTGAAGGGTTATAAAGAGATTCATGTGTTTGTTGAACCTGTAGTGGATGAGCCACTTGAGTTACTAGTGGAGGATTTTGAGCCCTTAGATGTTAGACAACCTAGTGAGGAACCAAAAGGTGTAGATGCTCAAGCCTTAGAGGTTGTTGGTGATGATCAACAAAATGAAGATGTGGTTTATTGTGTTAGTAGTGAGAGTGAGAGTGATCATTATTATGGTTATGCAAAGTATGCAGATGATAATGATAATGATAATGATGATGAGTATGGACATGGTAATGATGACTGTAGAGATGATTTTTCATAGTTTGATGGACATGTTGATGGTGAGTACAGAGATGATTTTTCAAATTTTGGTGGATATGCTAGTGATGATTACAGGCTTGATTTTTCACAATTTTGAGGCCATGATAATAAGGTAGATGCTGACCATGGTAAACCAAATGAGGTAGATGCTGAACAGGTTTATGCTAGGAGGCTTGGCAAAGAACCAGTGGCTGAGGACCAACAACAGGACCTAGTCGATGAACAAAGAGAGGAGAGTAATGAGACTAAGGGAAGTGACCTAAAGGGTGAACTAGAAATGCAACCAATGAATATTGGTGAAGAAAGTACTAATAGTTAGGATAATGAAGCTGATAAGGTTGAGGTTGAACCAGGCTAAATGGGTGCTGGTGTAATGAATTCTGGTTATGAGAGTGAGGAGCTGCTGAGTCTTGATGAATCATCATCTGACAGTGATCATGGTGATGCTTTAAGTGATGATGACAACCCTACTGCTGAGGTTGACAACTCTATTAGGAGGAATAGATTTCCAATATTCAAGCCAGTAGCCAAAGTTGAGCAAATTAAGTTTGAGAAGGATATGTTGTTTATCTCACCTAAGTAATTTAAAGAGGCTATAACTGATTATGCAGTCCATGGAGGTTGGGGTATAAGGTTTGTGAAAAATGATTTGGTAAGGTTAAGAGCCAGATGCTAGCCAAGGTGCAAGTTTGTTGCCTACCTTGCAAAGGTGTTAAGGGAGAAAAGCTACAGATTGAAAACACTCAACATGGAACACACATGCACCAAGAGTTATAAAAATCCAAGGTGCACAGCATCATACATTGGGAAGAAGTTAGTGAAGAAGGTTAGGAGACAGCTAGACATAAAGCTCAAAGATATTCAAGATGTTGTGCATGAGAAGTTTGCGGTGGATATAAGTGCAGGCAAAGCAAGTAGGGCTAGAGCGAAGGCTTAAGATGTTGTTGATGGGGCTCACATAGCACAGTTCAACTAGCTTTGGGAGTACTGTGAAGAGTTGAGGAGGTGCAACCCTAGGAACACAATGCTGATGAAGGTACATACCTTCAATGATGGTGATTTGACAGTTGAACATGGCTTGGTAGTTAGGCTACCATATTTTGAAAGATTTTACATTTGTCTAGATGGTTGCAAGAATGGCTTCTTGGCTGGATGCAGGCCAATCATTGGACTAGATGCATGCCATTTGAAGACCAGGACAGGTGGCTAGCTGATGTGTGTTGTTGGCAGAGATCCCAATGATGAATACTTCCCCTTTTCCTATGCAGTTGTTGAGGTTGAAACCAAGGAATTATGGACTTGGTTTCTAAATTTATTATTTGCTGACATAGGGGATGGCCAGAGATGGGTATTCATATCTGATCAATAGAAGGTGTGTACTGCCCTTTTACATGCATTTGATATTTAATGTTGGTGGTTAGAAGCTTTAGTAGATATGTAATAAATGTTTGTTCTTTGCAGGGATTGGTGTAGACCTTTAAGACAATTGGCCATAATACGAGCACATAATTTGCAGCAGGCATCTATACAATAATTTGAGGAAGAATCACCCTGGTGTACTTATTAAAGACCTTTTTTGGAAAGCAGTCAAAGCTACTTATTAACAAGAACATGAGAGGGCAATGAATGAACTGAAGGAAGTTGAGGAAGATACATACAAGTGGTTATAGTTTTACTTAACGACTATTTGAGTTAGGCATATGTTCAGAAGTGATGGTCATAGTGACATAGTCTTGAACAACATGTGTGAAAACTTCAACAATAGGATAGTTAAATTTAGGCATAAACCTATAATCACCATAGTAGGCCATCTATACAGTTTGATCATAATTTGTAATTTATAAATGTACTTTATATAAATGTGCTGAAATGTGCTTTGTGATTTTTAAATGTGGTGAAGTGTGCTTCGTGATTTTTAAATGTGTGTAAATGTGCTTTAAACAGGGATATGATTTCAAGCAAACAGGGATATGATTTTAAAGGTAGAATCAGAGCCATGTCCTAAGACAAGGAAGAGACTATATAAGGAGAAGATGGCTTGCAGCAGGTGGCTAACATGTTGGGCTAGTCATAGCAATTCTGAAGTGAAGAATGGCTTGGAAAGTTTCATTGTGGATTTGGTTGAATCCAAGTGCAGCTGTAGGAAGTGGGACATAACTGGCGTACCATGTGCCCATGCCATTTCTTGCATCTTTTTCAATAGAGAAGATGCTAAAAAGTATGTCCATCCTTGTTATAAGAGGACTGCATACATTGCTTGCTGTGAGCCCATTATAGAACCCATTAATGGCCAGAATATGTGGACACCCAGTGGTTTGCCACCTGTGTAGCCTCCTATCAAAAGAAGACCTCCTGGTAGGACTAAAAAGAAAAGGGCTTAGGAGCTTGATGAACCTAGAAATCATAGAAAGAACAAATAAATAGGCATTTCCAAGCAGTGCAAGGCATGTGGGAAGTTAGGGCACAATAGGAGAAGTTGCAAGGGAGAAGTAGGAGGGAACTCTGCCCTACCTGGGAATACAAACCAAGCCAGAAGGACCACTAGGAAGGTAAATTTGGTCTTTATGTTGATTACTTACCATGTGGCTTGCTCAATGAAGGTTATTTTGTCTGTGTTGATTACTTATTATTTGGCTGTTTGCAAGCTACCAAGAAGGGTAATGCAAACAACCCAACTTCTGGACCACCAACCTCCAATGCTGACCCATTTGTACATGCTGGACCACCAACCTCCAATCCTGAGCCAACAATACATAGTGCACCACCAACCTCTGATGCTAATGTGTTCACAGGTGCACCTTCACCCTCAACTGATATCCAACCCAATCCAGGGCAGAAGAGGTAGAAGAGGAGAAGGGTAGTCACCTCTGAGACACTTAATGGAATTAGGAATGCAACAAGATATATGGAGGTAGTGAGGTTTACTGGAAGCTAGTCCTCTGTCTAAGGTCTTGGGAGATAATCAAACTGATGATGGCCTCTTTTTTGTGTGCTCTGTGTTAAGGGATGATAAGTACGAAATAAAAGTGTGATTACCCGAGTAGTGGAAAGGCAGGAGACGGACCAACCCGTCGGCTTCTTCTCTGTCGTTTGGAACTACATGTGGTCTATAGCTCAAAGCTGACGGGGTGAATTCGGGTTGATGGAGGCTGGCAGGTTGAAGCTGTGCGAAGTTAAGCTGAAGGCATGAAGTCGACGAGGTTAGCATGACTTGCCCTACCCGCCTGCACATAAGAAAATATCTTGCACTCTACGCAACAGAGAGTGGCTCCGGTAAGGGAAAGGCTTCGTGAAGAACATGTAATAGGGAGTGGTTCTGGTAAGGAAAAGGCTTCGTGAGGAACACGCAATAGAAAGTGGTTCCGGTAAGAAGATGGCTTCGTGAGGAACACGCAACAGAGAGTGGTTCCGGTAAGGAGATATCTTCTTAAACACGCTACGGATGTCGATTCTATGCTACTATAAATACCCCCAAGCCCTCATGAACGAAGGTACGCATAACTTTTTTCAACTCTGGCATTCTAGGGTTGCAAGCACTCACTAACTTAACTTTCGGAGGGTCGTTGGCCGGTACCACGCCGGTATCCCCCTTGAGGTTCTTTTGACTTGTGCAGGTTGACTCGAGTTCATAAAGACCCTGTAGCATACTGAGGAGATTTTGACATCATCAAGGGAAATATTTTGTTGTTTATGTTACTGCCTAAAATATGACTTTTTGGTACATATATGTGAAACCTGAACTAATTGGCTGTTTTGATGTATGCTGTTTATGGGTAAACATCTTAATTCTATTTTGTAATTGTTGTGGTGCTCCAAAACTTGACATTATTGAGTAATGAAAGTGAAGTTAGGCACATAAAGTGATGCCATGTGCTTGTTCTATAATTGTTTTGAAAGTGATGTTAGGTCCAATTTTTAAATCCACAATTAGGACCAATAACAGGTCAAAAATGTGTACATAGCATGTACAACATCTGGTCAGATGTGATGAATTCATGATTTGGTACAATAGAACTTTATTGTGATGTTAGGTTCACATTTTCAACCATAACAGGTCAAAAATGCATACATAATAGGTACAACAACACTTCAAAGTGGTGAATTAATGTTGAAAGTGATGTTGGCCCAACCAAAATTTGAAAGTAATGTTGGTGATGTTAGGTCCAAAATTTCAAGCATTACATGTCAAAAAATGCATACTCAGCAGACATAAACATCTCAATATTATCTTAATAAATATTACCCTAAAAGCACATCAATTATCAACAGAAATTGGACACACTACCATAAATATTATATAGATGTTCCATTGATAAGTAGTTCAAATTACAGGGAGAATTAAGTGTTCCAATGCTAATTGGAAACACACTGCCAAAACATACAACCACATGACAAACCATACCAAAATAAAGCATCACTTCCCAACACATACCACTTCCTAACAAACTGCTAAAACCTACAGAAGGACCCTTAAAATTTTGGCCTTTTCTACTAAATCCCAACACTAATTCCCACCCACCTATCTAACCATGTTCACCCTGCCTATCTAACTAACCAAAGATAGGATCACACAGAGTATCATCCCACTTATCACCAGAGACAACACCAAACAGATGAGCAACCTCTTCTTTCTCTTCTTGTAGCCTGCAATCTCAGCTTCAAGTGTTAGTATCCATTACCTCTGCTCTGGGATTAGTACCTTGCCATGCTTACAGATTTCATCATCGCACCATTGGAAAAATTTACACTTATGTCCAGCCTACATCCAAAAGCACAAGAGAATCACTATAATAGATCAAATTAGAAAACTTAATTGGAAGTCACTTTCAACCCAAAACAGAGCATCACTTTCAACCCATTATGTACGCTCCAAGGAGAAACAATGTATGGGCCAATCTACACTTGGGCCTACAACGTATTTATTGATGTGGGTTATGGATTTCCTACTCCGGATGGTCCACTGAACCGTGACCCTGGAACCCTTTGACTCTCCTTCCTCGTTTTCTAGTGTTCCCTCCTATTTCTAGCCTCTCTTTCTGTCTTTTCTTCTTTCAGTCTCCACCCCTTTTTTTATTCCCCAGCTGCTCCTATTTATACCCCCAAAATTAGTGGGATGTTATAATTAACCCGACGGTTAGTGGATGGGGAGGTCCAATGTGAGCATGGCTAAGTGGAAGTTTAGGTGGGAGTGGAGCGAGGTGGGAATGGCCTGGGAACCAGCTCCTAGTTTCAGTGTATTGCTCGGTACAATACAACCTATTGAATTGCCGAGCGTGTGCACGAGCAGTGCCAATGCACGGGGGTGCCAACTTAGATACGTTGCCAACGTATAGGCCGCGACACGTGTAAAGTGCCTACAGCCTATTGGGTCCGAGTTAACTAAGTGCTTGGGCCTAAGACCATCTGGGCCGTTTTGCTGGAATGGGCCTTTGTGGTCTCAAATCATGAGGATGATGTTAGGGCAGTGCTTTGAGAGGGGAGTTAGGGTCGTGAATTTAGGGGTTAGGAATTTCAACTAATTTGGGAGCTTTTATGTGGGAGAGGAGCTTTACACACATGAGAGGAAGTCACGTGAGGCTCGCGTGGGTCTGTTAATGGTGGGAAGCTGGGGTGGAGAGAGTGCACTAACATGTTGCAATAAAGAAAACAATATTTTATTTCATTGTTTGCCAACTAGGAAAATTCCAGAGATCACAATGAAATGCGTTTTCTAAAATAAGGGCTAAAAGCAATAAAAATAAAAAGTAAAGACCAAAATAAAAATGAGCTGACAAAGTAGGGACGGAAATAGTATTTTCATCAAAATAAAAAACTAAAACCTGTACCTAAGTAGTGTATATAATTATTGTCGTAGAAGAACTACATCGCTCATTACGAAGTGCGGACAATGTTACGAACAATGTCAACAAGCTATTTGCCTGAGGCACTTGTGGAAAACATACTCTCACGCCTCCCACCTAAAACCCTAATTCGTTTCAGATGCGTCTCTAAAACCTGGCTTGCTTTCATTGGAACCCCCGACTTCCTCTCCAAAAACGTTCTCAATCACTCCATTCTCGTCTCCAACAACACCGCACAAAACCCTAATCCTCCCTTCCTCCTCGTGAAAGCCTGTAACAACAAAAAACATATCTGCAACTTCCTTTCTTATGACACCCTCGACTGTTTATTCCATGTCCAGGTCCAGCTTGACTTCCCCAGTCCAGGTCCTCTTCAACTTCAAATAGTCGCTTCCTGTCATGGTCTTATCTGTCTCTACGACGGACAGTTCCAAGGTGTCTACCTATGGAACCCCACCACGTCGTCGTCATCATCATCATCATCGGGACTCAGCCTTCTTCCTCCTGTGAGCCCTCGTCCCAACTCGTACGTCAACATAAGTGTTGGGTTTGGATTCGACCCTATATCCAACGACTTCAAGGTTGTCAGGCTTGTGGAGAGGTTTCCTGTGTTTAACATTTTTGAGAAAGGATTATCAAAAAATAGTTCTAGGAAAGAAATCGAAGCGGAAGTTTATAGGGTAAGCAGTGGTTCGTGGAGACAAATCAACCTCGGACATGTCACTTTTAGTTTTCAATGGCTCTCCACAACTTACATGAACGGTTTTCAATGGGTCTCCACAACTTACATGAATGGAGTCTTTTTCTGGTGGACAAAGCAGAAGGTTGATGACAAAATTATTGCATTCGACTTTAGTGACGAGATTTTCAAAACTACGCCATTACCGGAGATCGGTAATGCTGACACTTATCCCAGTAAACTTACGGTGTTGAACAGCTTTGTTGCTATTTTGGTTATACCTCACGATCATAAGGTGAAGAGGAGTTGTTCTGAAATATGGCCTCATTTTGTTGATATATGGGTTTTGCTTGAATTCGGTGTTAAGGAGTCATGGAATAAGCTTTTTACAATTACAGCCCCATCAACTTGGAGAAGGCCATTGGGGTTTTGGAAGAACGGGGAGCTATTCATAGAGAATGGCCACAATCAGCTGGTTTTGTATGACCCTTTTACAAAGATAGAGAAGAATCTTCAACTTAATGGGATTGAAGAGTATTTTGATTCGTTTCCAAATTATTTCCAGGTTGTTCCATATACGCAGAAAGAAGATATTGAGCTCAAAAAGGAGGTCAATCCTTGAGGTATGGTATAATGTGTCTTATTCTTTTGTACATGTTTTGGTATTTGTTGGCATTTATTTTCATATTGGATGTTCCTAGGCTGAAATCAGTTTGGTGGAATGACATAAGGATTTGATATTGTGAGCTAAATTTGAATCATATCCCCATAATGAGAAGGACTGATTGATATATTAGAAGGCGAATGAAGAATTTGAGTCTCTTTGTTTTTGTGATATGGCTGAAACATTAGTTAAAAATGTATAGAGAAATGCTACTAGTTTTTGGAATTTCGACAGGCACAGTAACATCTTTTCCTTAGTTTCTTAAAACGTGTGTGGTTATACATAATTCTGTTTTGACATATAGTTTACATAATATTCCAGCACTACCATAGACTATAATAGGTTTTATAATGCTACGTCAGTTAGTGGTTTAGCACTGTAAGAAGGTGTTGAATTTGTAGGCTTTGACCAGGGGAAGATTATATATTAGATAACTGTATAGGAAATAAGGAATGACTTTGTAGTGCAAGAAACTGTCTCTTATGTTTGGATTTTCTGGAGCTTTTCCTGCTGGCATTATTAAAACATTTCATTGTTCTTTCCCTGTCACTGTGTTTCCATCAATTTTTTCTCTGAGATTAATCATTGTCACTGAGACAAGATGTTGGAATCCTAAAAAAGGAACCCTTCGCTGAATTTGAAGCAATTTAATTGTTTATCATGAAGTGGTAAGTAATAAGCTAGGATGCACGGACACTTTATTTGGGGTGTCATATTTATGTCGTATTCGTGTCGTAGTTGTGTTCTATCTGTCGTGTCATGTTATATTTTTTTAAAAATTTCTCGTGTCACTGTATTGTACCCGTACCCATACCCATGTCTGTGTATGTGCATCCTAGGTAATAAATTACCTGCTTTGTTTCCTTTCTTTGATTCTTGGGAGCTGGGTTTCCTGGTGAGGAACCCTCCCTCATACACAAGACCATGACATGTAAAATTGATTTCTACATATCAAGTATGACAACAAGTCATTTATGTTATTTTGCACTTATCAATAGTGACTGGCTTTAAAAACAATTCAGAGTAGGACAATTTGGACTGTAATTTCCATTAAGAACTTACTGTTTTTTGTAATTGAATATGAGAAAAGTTAAGGGAAAGGATTACTTGGTTCAGATTTTATGTTGATCATATATAATATCACTTTCAATGAGCTTATGATTCTTTTGATGGTTTTTTATAGTGTGTGCCTCCAACTTCTTTTAGTTCTCTATCTGATTTTTCCTTTTGTTTTGCTGTATGTTCTAATATATTTCTCAACTTCTAGAGCACACTTACCTGAAAAAAAGTACCAGAACATACGTATATTTATTGCTTCCCATATCTACAAGATGAGAATGAACTATGAAGTGAAATGTCGTTCAGAATAAGGGAGAGTGAGGTCTTAAAAGAGCAAGAGACATGAAACCGAAGCTAATTGAGCTTGGTTTACTACAATATTTTCAAGAAGATTGGGAGCTAGAGTCCATGGAGTAATTTTGGAATGATGTAGATTCTACTAAAATTAATCTGGGAGAAGATGTAATCTGGTCTGGTCTCTTTCAATAGCCATGGTTTTAGTGTTAATAATTATTATTAGGCTTTGAGAAAAGGGGGTGACAATGATTTCCCGCGGAGATCTATTTGGTGTGTTAGAGCTCCAACATGGGTAGCTTTCTTTACTAGAGTAGGACAGCTACAAAGGGTTAAATTCTATCTATAGACAATTTGAGGAAACAGCACACTAAAATTTATGATTGGTTGTTGCGTGTGCAAATATTATGGAGAATCAACTGTTCATCTTTTTCTTCATTATTAGACAACTACAACCGTGGTCATTAGTTTTAAGCTTGTTCAGTGTAAGTTGCTGGGTTATGAAAAAATCTATGAAGGAACTGTTAGTGACTGCTAAGAGTTAATTGTGGAGCTCCATCTTATTTTCTATGTTATAGTCTATAGTTTCTCAAATGTGAACATTTACTAGGGATTCAAAAGTTGACCATTTTTAATCAGGTCTTGTAGGGGAAGTGGCATTGGCATTTTGGTTAGGAAGGTGATCTTTAATGGAGGAGGCGGATTAAATATGGTGAGTTAGCGAGGGTCAGGGGTTCAACATCATAGTCCTGTATGGCGTTCTTATGGTTGTGGTATTTGGAAGGAAATTCAAGCAGGAAAGGGATTCTTTCTCTAGATTCGTGGGCTTTGATTTAGCTATTAATAAAAAGGCTATGGTGTCAGATTCCACTGAGTTGATAAATCATTAATGGAGCAATCATTGGAATCCTACATTTGTGAGATTTGCTCGTGATTAGGAGCCAGAAATATTTGCTCAACTCTTCCAAACTCTCTATTCAATCTAGATCCGAATAGGTGTGGATGAAAATTGCTTTGAAGTTTGAGCAAGAATGGACGTTTTAGTGTCATTTTTATCTATGAGGTTTTGAGAGGTTCTAGTTGCATGGATTTCCTTTGGAATGCTATTTTGGTGGTATTTGTGGACACTGAGCTAGCGCAAGAAATTATAGGGCTCTGAAATTTAGTCTCATAATGGAACTCTGCTATCTGCAAGACTTTAGCTTGAGATCCTCAAGAGAGTTTGAAAGGGTGAGATAAGAGTGGAGAAGTGAAGAGGAGGTGGAGGTGTTTGAGAGTTTCTTAGGGAAGTTTGAGGCACGTTTGAGAAACAAATTGCCTCTGCATTTTTGGGTTTGAAAATTGGAATTACTTCAGCTTTGGTGCTTTTTTATTGAAAAGTTGTTTTCTTGTAGAAGGGGAAGTTGTATATGCAATCAAAGAATATATTTTTTGGACTTGAGATTCTGTTATAGCTTTGAAATTGAGGGACACTGAGTAATATCAAAGCTATGCTATAAATATTATTAATCTGAAGCCAGAAAGCTATGAAACTATGAAACCACGAAGCTATTTAGCTTTGAAGCTATTACTCAATAGCTTTGACATAGCGTAATTCTGTTATAGAAGGAGAACTCGTATATGCAATCAAAGAATAGATTTTTTGGACTTGAAATTCTGTTATAGCTTTGAAATTTAGGGACACTGAGTAATATCAAAGCTATGCTATAAATATTATTAATCTGAAGCCATGAAGCTATGAAACTATGAAACCACGAAGCTATATAGCTCTGAAGCTATTACTCAATAGCTTTGACACAGCGTAATTCTGTTATAGCTTGGCAATACTGTTTTCAAAGCTATAACATTGCACAGGTTTCCTATTAGGGAAAAAAAAATTGCATAGGTTTTTTGGACTCGAAATTCTGTCATAGATCTGACTTGTTTTAATCTGGCTTTGACATTGATTGCTTAGTTTGTAACTCTGCTTGTTGGTATTGATTTCCTATATTTACTGGATGATTGCATTTTCTTATTTGCACAATTCATTTTGATTAACATGTACATAGTAATAAGTACATCCTAGCAACAGAACCACATAGTTTTTACCTATCAAAACAGGAGCCAAATAGTTTCTAAAATTTCTGCCCTGTCATTCACTATGTTATCTATTTTAGGGATGGACTCACAAGGAGACATGTTATTCTACTAAACACAGAACTACAGAACATGACGTTTCACCATTTGGGGTTCATAGCCAAATGGTGTTGTGGAGCTTGTAACTAGCTGGTTAGGCAAGTTCAACAAACACAGAACTATGGTGATTTGGAGCATGATCCCTCATTGCCTTATGTGGGTTATTTGGCAGGAAAGGAGTGCGTGTACATTTGAAGGGAATGGGAGATCGATTTGTGAATTGAAGCTTTCTTTCTTCTAGGCTTTGTTTGAATGGACGAAGGGTGCAGGTGTTTTTTTTTTTTAATTAGTTCCCTGATTCTCTTGATTGTTGTACTCTCATTGCATTTTAGTTTAGGCATTATGCTGGTTCCATATTACACTATCTGTGTGCCTTGGACTTGGTTCACTGTATTTTTTCTTCGCTTTTCAATGAAGTTCTCTACTTTTCTTTTCTTTTTTTTATTAAAAAAATTCTGATTGATAAATGAGAAGACAAGTAAAGAATTTATGGCTCACTTTTTGTGATCTGGTTGATATGGCAGTAGCATTAGTAAGAGTGTAAATAGAAATGCTAGTTTTTGGAATTTAATTTCATATTTCAAGGGACATTAAAGCATCTTTGCCCTTGTTTCTTTATACATTTGTGGATAAACATAATTCCTTTTTTTTTTTTTCTTTTTTTTTTTTCTTTTTTTTAAAGTAACAAAATATTCCGGCAATATGAACCATAGGCTATAAATTAGGCTTAATAATGCCATGTCAGTTAGCAGCTTACCACTGTAAGGAGGTGTTGGATCTGTAGGCTTTGGCCTTAGGAAGATTATATTCTAGATAGGTGTATTGGAAATAGGGAATGACTTTGTGGTATGCAACAACGGAGACATTTAGAGTGTGTTTTGCATGAGCTTATACTTTTAATTTTTAGCTTTTATATACAGTTTTTTTTAAATTTTTTTTTTTTTCGCCTCTTCTCACATTTTCAATTTTTTTTCAAGGTTCAAGCATAACACTTTCAATAAAAAAGTTTTCGGGTTTAGCTAAATAAGTTGTTCTCCAACGGACCTTTAGTTTTAGAAGCAATCTCTTATGTTTGGGTTTTCTGGAGCTTTTCCAAGTAGCATTATTAAAAAAATTTGTTGTTCTTCCCTGTCTGTGTTTCCATTTCCTATTTTATCTCCAAGACTAATTATTGTGATTGTTGTGACAAGTTGTGGGAATTCCAAAAAAGAAACTCTATGTAGAGGCAATTTAATTGTTTTATTATGATGTGGACCATGTGGTAAATAATAAGTAAACTTCTTCACCGCCTTTCTCTTAATTCTTATGAGCTGGGTTTTCTAGTGAGAACCCTCCCCCATCCACAAGATCATGCCATTTAAAATTGATTTGTCAATTAATTAATTAAGTTGTGCGCTATCATCATCACCATAAGTTGTTTATATATGCTCCTTTGAGACTTTTATCATATTCTTTTTGTTTTGTTCCTTTGCTACTCGTCATATTCTTTGGATTTGATACTCTTGGACGTGCCTTGCGAAATAAGAGGTAAGAATTAGGAAAAATATTTTACGTGAATCTATAACAAAAGGTTCATTAAATATATTTTGATTCCTATTTTTTTGTCCATTATTTATTCTTTTCTTGACATATAAATTACGAACACAAGAATTATAAAGCGACCTGTCAAGGTGCAGCCTAGTGGTTGGAGGCTGAGAATGAGCTATAGACCAAACATCCTAGGTTTGATTTCCACCAAGAATTCCCCTTGATTTGATGCTATTCTAAAACAAATGGAGCGCTTTCTACTTCAAGAACAAGTATAAAGAAATTCCTTTAAATAACTTTCTAATTTTTTAGAAATAATTATTTCTATAATCTATTATTTTATTTTATTATATATTTTTTATATTAATAGTTTTATAGTAATACAAAATTATTATTAAGAATATATAATCAAAATAAATATATAAATAAGTATAAGCGTCTCTTGTTCAAATCATGGTTTTAAAATCCGGACAGGGCCGGCTGGTCGGACCGCGGTAATCAGAAACCGATCATCAGTCTAGTTCTTTAGAAGTATAAAACTGGAAAATTCTAATTTGCAGTGAATCGTTTGGACTGTGGTCAAACCTCCCGGTTTGCAAGACCGGACACGGTTTTACCAATTGGATAACAAATACTTTGAAAAAAAATCTGCGGTGTTCTATCTTGTTTTTCTTCATCGGAAGCTAGAGCTTGACATTTTGAATAGCCAAAATGTTTTACCGTACCGAAAATTAGATACCGGATTGGAAAAAAAGAGAAAAAGAAAAAGAGGTCGATTTAACACATAATAACCCAAAAATTCTGCTCCTCACACCGATTTGGGATCTTTTCATCTTGGCCTAACACTGGTGATAGTGAATCTGGTAGGTAGTGAATAGCGGCACCGGCATTGAAACAGTGAAACGGAGTTGAATGCCTAATCTAAGAAAGAAGGAGAGAGAGATCAAATCTGAAAACATGTTTTCGCTAATGGAAGGGAAATAGTCTCATGTTGGAGAGAAAAATCTGAAAATATGTGCGGGGGGAAGAGCAAGTCACGTGAGATAGAGAGAGTCTTAGAGCAATTGCATCAGTTCGTGCAAAAATTCCGTCTATTTTACACAAAAAAACCTACTTTTTTTATTTTACACTGTCACTTTTATAAAACACCCATATCAGTTTATCTATTATACACACATTTTTATTAAAATAATATTTTCCCTCACTTTTTTTATTATTTCCCACCTAACCCCTACCTAACCCTTCTTTAATCCTTCTTTCTACTCATACACTAACACCCTTTTTTCATCTTTGTCTCCGCGTCTCAGTCTTCTCCTTCTTCTTCTCTTTTTTTTTTTTTTGCTCCACATCTTCTTCACCGGCCCGCCGATCACGAACCAAGCTCCACATCTTCTTCACCGGCCAGCCGATCCACGAACCAAACTCCACATCTTCTTCACCGGTCGGCCGATCCACGAACCAAGCTCCACATCTTCTTCACCGGCTGGCCGATCCACGAACCAAGCTCCACAACTTCTTCATCGGCTGGCCGATCCACGAACCAAGCCCCATAATTTCGTCACCGGCCGATCCAACCTCCCGAGTCTTTGTCTGTGTGGGTTTGTTTGTGTGTGGGTGTGTTTCTGTGTTAATTTGTGTGTGGATGTGTTTGTGTGTGGGTGTGTTTGTGTTCATCTGAGGTGAAAGAAGATGAGGAGGTCGTTGTGAACGGAAAAGAGAGAGAAAAAATGGTGCGAAAGGAAAAATAATAAAATAACGAATATAGGCGCTATAGAAACCGTGCATATATGCATAGTTACTGTAGCAATTGTGCATTTTTGCACAATTTTGCACGATCTAATGTGGGTGTTTTTGGGTCAAAATGTGTAAAAACACCACCTTTTTCTATTTTGCAAGACTTTACACGAGCTAATGCAATTACTCTTAGAAGTTTAAATTGTGTGAAATGGGAAGTTGTGCTGGTCAGTAAGTTAACGTGTGTAGAGTAAAAAGCTGACAATAGGTACTTGAAAGATGGGAAAAATTTTGAGTTATTTGGTTTTAATCACCCACCATTTTAGTTTTTCTAATTATTTAATATTTTTCTACCAACCACCACTCACGTAATATCTCATTTATCACCTACTACTCCTTTTTTATTTTCTGTTTTTGGCCTTATACCTTTATCTTTGTTCATTTTTTTAATAATAAACTTATAAACTTAACTAGTTTAATTGCTTAACAAATTAACTTTTACCAAATAATTAAAGTTATAAATATACAAATAATACATATTTATTTTAAAAATATATACAAATAATATATATATTTTTAAATAGCGGTAAATTAGAAACGTTACATCGGTATTGACTAGTACTGAAATATATCGTTTCGTTAGCCAAACCGATACAACCTCCAGTACGAGATTGACATATGAGTGGGTTGTTTTGGAAATAATAATTTTTTTTAATTATATAAGGTGAAGTACATAAGTGTATGTAGATTTTTTTTGTTTGTTTCTTGTTTTCGTTTGAAATTTAAAATTTGAATTTGAAGGGGTTATAAAAAGTGACAGTATTAGTTCCTTGATTTGGGGTGAAGTGTTTTTTTCTTTATAAAAAATAAAAAGAGACATGACATATGTTGGCTCATGGCATTGTGGCAGTAGGTTTTCATTTTTTTAATTTTAATTTTTAATTTTTTTTTTCATTCGGTTTGTTACATTTTTTTGGCCTAAAAGTATTAAAATATAAAAGTTGTGAAAATATATTTGAAAGCGATTTACTATTCTATATTTTTTTGAACAAATATTCTATATTTTTAGATCAATATTGTTTATTTTTAAAATTTGTTACATTTTTATTTTATTTTATTTTATTATTAAATTAATTATGACGTCATCACGGTTCTACCTTGGTTTGACCTCGGTTCAATCTCAAAAACTTTGAACTTCTTTCTTTTACGGTTCATTGAACGGTTTGAGTTTCAAAACCATAATTTAAATCATTCAAAATTCCTAGTTAGTAGAAAGAAATATATGGAAATCCATCGCGTCTAATAAGATTTGAACCTATACTAAAGGTTTAGAAGAGGTCTGTCTTATCCATTAGACAATGGACGCGGGTGAGGTTGTGTCTTCATGGTTTACTCCACAAGGGTGGGTCCAAAGGAAAAAAAAAGCATTGTAAAACTATTTTATGCATTTTGAGGATGACAATTCCAAGTAAGCAAAATTTTTGAAGCAGTGGAATCTAAAGATCATTTTGGTGAGTATTGTTTTGCTTGAGTGGGTTTATTAGTTTATTTTCTCATTAGCAAGTTGCGACAGATTAGTTTATGTTCTCATTAGCTAAGTCTACATCACCCTGAGTTTACTTTGGTTATGCTTCAATGCTGTGGAATTCATTTCATACACATATTAGAGACTAGGGATGATAAGTGAAATCACAAACTTCTCATGTTCAACTTGTGTACAGCTTGGTAGTAGTGTATTTCAATATGCTCTAAACAAACCAATTTGAAGCAAAGCCAAGCTCAACTTAGATCTGTAATTGAGTAGCTGGGAACTTAACCAAACTATGTCAGCTGATTTCAGGACCTTTGATAAAACACTAGCAAATAGTGAAAATCAGCTAATAAGTCATTAGTTGAGGTTATGAGAATATTGATGCGTAGCTTATTATGGGATGGGAAAATAGGAATTATTAGAATAGACCCTTCATTTTAAGGTGTTGTCATCTTATACAGTATTCTTTAGGATTGCTCAAAAGCTAAGCATATTTGAGGCAAGAGTTTGAATCCTCCCTTCACTTGTAACAATTGAATCATCAAAGAAAAAAAGAAAAAGAAAAAGAAAAAGAATAAGCTAAGCATATTTAAATATCCCCCTGCTCTTTCTTTTTGTCATCTGGTGTGGCTCAAAGTAAAAGATAATTCAACTCTAATAGCTTGTTTGGGAGTTAAAAAAAGGAGGGAGAGTAGAGTAGAGGGAGGGAAAGTAATTCAATTACCTTGTTTGGAAGTTTTTTAAGGAAGGAGGGGGAGGGATTTGGAGGGGTTTGGAGGGGTTTCAACTACCTCCAACCCCTCATTTTTAATTCCTCCAAATTGGAGAGATTTGGAAGGAGAGTAGAGTAGATAAGTTATTGGCCAAATGAATTCCCTAATTTACCTTTTCTAAATTTAACAAAATTACTCTTTCTAAAGGGCTAATTACCCCCTTCCCCCTCCCTAGTTTTAAAAACATCCAAACAATGTAGAGGGGAATCATTCCCCTCTACTCTCCTCGCCACTACTCTCCTTCCCTCTACTCTCCTCTACTCTCCTCCCTCTCTAAACTTCCAAACAAGCCATAAATGATCTGCAACATTATTAGCTGTGTTTCAAATTAATTTGAACTGTAAGGAAAAATATATATATAATTAAGCCGTCCGAAATAAAACTCCGTTCCTTACACTAATAGGCTGATTGACTGGTAAGACTGCATTAATCTTTGATTATTGAGTAGAAAAAGCATAGGTTTAGTTGCCAAATGGTTCTAGACAGATGTTTGATGTTAATGGGGATAGGCAGGCAAGGGTGATTGATACGAGATGATCTTTTGAACCTTCCTACTGTTACCTTTTTACACCTAACACTTAATATAAAAAAGCCTTTTTTTTTTTTTTTTGGTTAAGAAGGATCTTTATTAACCTTAGATAGCCAAGAACGGCAAAGTATTGGCTACACGCCGTACATAATACAGACCAGTGGCATCTTCATTCACAAAAGTTACAATATCAGGGGTGGGGGGATTAAACAAAATAGCAAATTCTTCTTGCTGCATACAACCCTCCTTTGCCAGCCCATCAGCTGCCCTATTCACTTCTCGATAGGTGTGAAAAAGCCTTTTCATGTTGTATGAAATTTTTCCTGCTGGGCCAGCAAGATATATTTTTGGTTTTAAAAGAAATTTTGTCACAGTATCAAGTACAACTGGCCTTCTCATTTCACTTAATAACTGGTTGTTAAATTTTAGTTCAAACTGACTTGGAAACAACTGATAAAAGATCTTCGATCAACTTTTCCTGAACCATCACATTAGAATTTTGAACCTTCCTACTGTTACCTTTTTACACCTAACACTTAATATAAAAAAGCCTTTTCATGTTGTATGAAATTTTTCCTGCTGGGCCAGCAAGATATATTTTTGGTTTTAAAAGAAATTTTGTCACAGTATCAAGTACAACTGGCCTTCTCATTTCACTTAATAACTGGTTGTTAAATTTTAGTTCAAACTGACTTGGAAACAACTGATAAAAGATCTTCGATCAACTTTTCCTGAACCATCACATTAGAATTCTGATTAATGATTCCTATCATGACTTTCATACTGGTTCGAACTAGGACCAAAAATTATCTTAGATCAGATGAGTGGAAATGTGTATACTTGCTTGAACATAGATGAAACTTGAAAGGAATCAACTGTAATCTTTAATGACCCATCTATGGGGGATCAAAACTCTTCTTGCTGCTGATATGTCACATGACTTTTGTTCTCAGATGGCCTACTTGTAGTATTATCCCATGTGTAGGGTTGTAGTTTTATTTATCTCCAACTATCCATATCAAGGTTTATTTTAATTGCAGTAGCTTCTTTGACTTTCTACTGGTCACTTTGAATCTTTTTTTTTTTTTTTTTTTGTATCTCCAGTAATGTAATAAAGAAAAACATGAGGCAATTTTCAGAATATATGTTCAAATTACAAATTCTTCAGTGTATTTATACAAACTTTACGAAAGTCAATGAATTACATATAAAACTACAACATGCTTGGTTGGATTAATAATAAATATTTGAGTTGATAAAATCATAGTTAATAATTCTTACTTTTTTCCTTTCTTTGATGAATTACTAATTACATTTCTATTAATACTATTGCAGCCCAAGAACTAACCAATTTGATTTCTATTGATACTATTGCAGTCCAAGAACTAACCGTTCATGTCACCCAACAATTTACACTTAAGTGTTTTGGCACTTTCTTCCCAGTCCTATTCATCAAAACCCATCACTTATGCAGTTATATTCCTCAAGAAAAGTAACTTCACACCTGCACACGCTATCCCTTTGTTTGCAAAAATTGAATGAAAGCTTAAAAAGCCAACCATCTGCACAAAAACGGATACCAAACTGGCTTAATCCACGCATGATTTTTTTTTTTTTGGATAAGTAAGAAAGATGTATATTCAAAGGGTTGCTTTATGCATGAAAAACATAAAGCTAACTAAAAACATAACTTTCCCATACCAATATCTCCTTATGTCCAAAACACACTAACAACAAAATAGAAAGGCTTCAAATCCAAACATTTTCACTAAACTTAGATTCTAAATTGCCTAAGGCAATTAAAAACCAAACTTTCCCATACCAATAATTCAATCCCAAACACTAACCTTTTGTTTGCAACAATTGAATGAAAAAATTAAAGGCCAAGCATAAACCAGATACAAAATTAGCTCATACTAATTCGCTCCCATATAAATATCTAGGTAAACCCCACTGGTAGACAAGTAGTGCCAACATAAACAAATATATGCAAAATATTGTAACAAATGAAAGACCTTTTCTAAAAATCAACAATAATTTCAGATCAAAACGTGTAACAGATGCACACCATACCTCAGTGATCCAAAATTCTTGAATAGTTAATAAAAGAATAATAAGCTACCATACCTCAGTTAGTTCAACATAAGTTGTAACTCTTTTGAAATCTGGCCAGGATGAACACTCTTTATGGTCTTTGTAAGCAGACTAACTCTCCTTTTTTATTGAGGAAAATTTTCGCATTCTTCCAAAACCCTAATAGAAATCGAATATCGTTAGAGCAATCAATTTTGAAAAGCTTTGTCCATGTAGCCCTAACCTCAAATTCCACAAAACCGAGATTTCAAAATACGAATCTTGGTTCCAATCCTTCAAACCACTAACGAAAGAAATCTGTTTAACACCTTCAGAATGTGACGCCGGTCATAAGCACGACCAATGACGGTTTTAGCAGGAAACAGTGTTGTTTGAAAGTTTTCATTATTGAAGTCAAATTTGACAATTCTCTCTACATTATCTTTTGTAGCATCTGCATACCAGAAAGAAAACCCTTCTAAGTATGCTTTGGTATCCCTGTTTTCCAAGATATCGGAGAACATTACGTCAGATTTACAGTTATGACGGTTTCAGCAGGAAGCAGCATTGTTTGAAAGGTTTCATTATTGAAGTCAAATTTGACAATTCTCTTTGCATTATCTTTTGTAGCATCTGCATACTAAAAAGAAAACCCCTCTAAGTATGCTTCGGTATCCCTATTATACAAGATAACGGAGAACATTACGTCAGATTCACAGTTGAGTTGTTTCCAAAAACGGCTGTGTAGGCTAAATAGCTCCATTGCTTGATAGGCATTCATGTAGAATGTGTCATCACCACGAATTACCCTCATCTATTTAAGGGTTCACGCCAAAAGCAACACAGTGCACCTCGATATTGATGGCTTCAACATATGGAATTACAAAAGAAGGGAGATGTTCTAGAGTTAGCTTTAGAGGGTTCCAAACATATATCTCCCTTTTTTTAGAAAAATCAGAGAAAAATAAGACCTCAACAACAAGCCACTATGTCAAGCATTTAATATGGACAAGTCTTTGGAGAGAAAAATGGTGATGTTCGCAGGGGTAGATGGAGAGAAGTCTGATAAGAACATTTGAGCGTATCGAAAGAGTGGAATGAATATAGCTCTGGGAAATCAATGGACTCTTGGCTTTTGATGAGGACGAAGCGAGGGTTGGCATCTTGGGATTGGACATCGCTATTGACAATAGATTCAAGTAGTAGGTTCTTTGAAACAAAATTAGAATTTCCGATGAGATTGGACCAATATTTGGAGACTAATTTGAATCGAATGAGCGATTTTGGAGGCAAATTTGATAGAAATTTGATCGCAGGTTTCTTGGAAAGTTTCTTGTTTGACATAGCTTGTCAACAATTATTCAACACACTGTTACAACTCCTACAAAAAGATTCAGAACTCAAGGGTTTATAGCAATCTAACTCACTGACTAATGCAGCATTATAACTAATTGGCTGAGTTCCCGCATGATATGTGGTGCAACTCATTATTAGTTTTCACCAATATTTCAATAAGATTTAGGTGAACTGGTTGACATCTCAATTTCTAATAGAAACATTCAAATTCAGACCCCTCACACTCAACTATTTATGTATATAAAAAATTTCAATAACTTTCTTTGTAAAAAAAGTTAATCTTTAGTTATTTTATAGACAAAATAGAAAGACACTAAGAATAGTGTAGTGATTTGATCATAGTATATATGTGTTTTTAAATTGAAAATTGCATGATATATTGGGTCATATAAATAGGCATGTTTTGTGCTTACAAAAAATGCAAATATCCTTCAAATTATTTTCTTTTACATTCTGGATTTTGTGGTAGTAAAGTTATTTATTTTTTTTCCCTTTTTGTTGGACATTGTTTCAATAGTTGCAAAGACAACTAAAATTTTAGCAAGAATACCATATTTCAAATCAATTGTTCATTACATAAAAATAAAATTGTTTCTCATAAAAATCTTAGAAAAATGATATTAAAATTTCATTATGCTTAAAATAATTAATATAACAAAATAAACATATTCATTCTATTAGTTATATTTCAAATTATATAGAATAAATACTACAATGTTAGTTCCACATACATACATACATACATGTATGTATGTATGTATGTATGTATGTATGTATGTATGTATGTATGTATGTGTTTGTGTCTATATATATATATATATATCACATGTCACTAAAAGGAATTGGGAAATTTAAAGGGTTAAGATTAATTTTTAGTGAATTCACAAATTTTAATTTTTTTTTTTTTTTTTAGTTTTTGTGTCAATTTTTGTCAAAGCAACTAAACATGAAGAATAATGTCAATATTGTAAATCTAATACTATTATTCCAACTAAAAATTATTTCTTAAATAAAGTTTATAAAAATAATCTTATAAATTCATTTAATATTAATAATTGATACACAACTATAGATAATTAGTATATACATTTACTCTATTAGCTGATTCAATAAACTAATAATTTGATATAAATGCAAACTCTTTGAAGTAGAAGCCTAAATAAAAAGAACTTCAAGAAATGTGCCACTTGGCACAACTCGTTGTTCTCCAACATGAGGCCTCTACTTTATATATACTAGCTTATAACCCGCACAATGTGCAGGATACTTTTATTTATTACAAAAGACAAACCATAGGTGAAAATTTAAAAATTTTCATAATTAGATAATACAAAAAAAAAAAAAAAAATTAAACAAATTGCAAGAAAGAAACCTAAATTCAAGGAGTCTTACATAGAGACAATGAAGTGTAATCTTGAAATTTCTTGCTCATTAAACAAAATTTGAAATAGACCCAAAAAAGAAAAAAAATGTTTTCCTTCATCATACATGCATACAAGAAAATGAAAGAAAGTGAAAATTAAAAAGTTTTTTTTGATTCCTACCTTACCTATGACTTTTTAGATCTATTAGTATCAATTCAAAGCATGTAAAATTATAAATGTATACAAATTCTTTGAATTTTATTCCTAAATTTCTCATAACTTTTTAAATCCATCCATATCAATTCAAAGCATGTATACATTTATAACTTTACATGCTTTGAATTGATACGAATAGATCTAAAAAGTCATGGGTAAGGTAGTAAAAAACTTTTCAATTTTCAGCATAAGACTAACTTCAATCTTTAAATTTTATTCCTACATTTCCCATGACTTTTTAAATCCATCCATATCAATTCAAAGCATGTAAAGTTATAAATGTATACAAATTCTTTGAATTTTATTAATACATTGAAATAAATGTATTTGTCATTACTTAATAGTTTGACATAAATGCTAAATTTAGATTAGGTGGAAACCTAAATGAGAATTTGTATACATTTATAACTTTACATACTTTGAATTGATACAGATAGATCTAAAAAGTCATGGGTAAGGTAGGAATCAAAAAAACTTTTCAATTTTCAGCATAGGACTAACTTCAATCTTTGAATTTTATTCCTACATTTTCCATGACTTTTTAAATTCATCCATATCAATTCAAAGCATGTAAAGTTATAAATGTATACAAATTCTTTAAATTTTATTAATATATTGAAATAAATGCATTTGTTATTACTTAATAGTTTGACATAAATGCTAAATTTAGATAAGATGGAAGCCTAAATGAGAATGATGTCATACAATATGTCATTTCGCGGAATGTCGTGCTTTCTCACATGAGGTTTCTACTTATATATATATATATATATATATATATATATTGATATTGTTTGATTGATTGAGTCATGGGTAAGGTAAGAATCAAAAAAGCTTTTCAATTTTCAGCATAAGACTAACTTCAATTTTTGAATTTTATTCCTACATTTCCCTATTTTCCATGACTTTTTAAATCCATCCATATCAATTCAAAGCATGTAAAGTTATAAATGTATACAAATTCTTTGAATTTTATTAATACATTGAAATAAATGCATTTGCCATTACTTAATAGTTTGACATAAATGCTAAATTTAGATGAGGTGGAAGCCTAAATGAAAAGGATGTCATACAATGTGCCACTTAGCAGAACGTCGTGCTTTCTCACATGAGGTCTTTGTTTATATATATATATATATATATATATATATATATTGATCGATTGATTGAATGATTAACTGATGCGGAGACAAATAATATTTTTCCTATTCATTGAATTCAACTCTTGCAATTTTGCATTGAAGTTAGTCTTATACAGAAAATTGAAAAGTTTTTTTTTGATTCTTACCTTTCCCATGACTTTTTAGATCCATCTGTATCAATTCAAAGGATGTACAATTTTAAATGTATACAAATTCTTTGAATTTTATTCCTATATTTTCCATGACTTTTTAAATCCATTCGTATCAATTCAAAGCATATAAAGTTTTAAATGAATACAAATTCTTTGAATTTTATTCCTATATTTTCCATGACTTTTTAAATTCATCCGTATCAATTCAAAGCATATAAAGTTTTAAATGTATTCAAATTCTTTGAATTTTATTAATACATTGGAATAAATGCATTGTCATTACTTAATAGGTTGACATAAATGCTAAATTTAGATGAGGTGGAAGCTTGAATGAGAAGGATGCCATACAATGTGCCACTTAGCAAAATCCCATGCTTTCCCACATGTGCAAAAGTGTTAATTATTTAAAGCATGTTCCAAAGTTCCAAAAAGATAAACAAAATAAATTCAGGGTGGTTCAAGAGAGATAATAGTTGTCAAGCAAGTACCAATGTCTTCAACTAACAATAATTAAAATATCATGAAATTCAAATCCTATAGTAATAACCTATACATTACATCAACCATAGTAGTTAATAGTCTCATAGAATTCACATAGCCCAAAAGAAAAAATCGAATTCACTTAGCCCAAAAAAAAAAAAAAAAAAAATCACATTCTCACTATAAGTGTGATTCCAAAAATGTAGTGCCACTAATTTATACCAAATTATCAATTTCACTTTATTTATTTATTTATTTTTTTTATGACAATACCTACTACACCAAAGGAAAATGTAGACAATGTTTATAATGTAAAAATATATATGGAAATGTAAGAAACAATGGGTGAAGCCTACCAATTGTATTAAAGCAACAAAATATTGAATAGAACCCAAATGAAGGCCAGTTTAATTGTGAGAAATCTCAACCATGTATAAAAATCAAATTGAATATTACAATTTTTTGTATATAATTGAAAAATCTCAACCTTGTATAAAATTGAATATGTTATTCATTTAACTATTGATATAGATTGTCTATTTAAGGTAGCAAAATCATACGCTCTACCAGCAACCTCCTCATCATAATATTTGCCTCTATACAAGACGTAAATAAATGAATACACAATTTATATGAGATAACACATCTATTACCAAGTTTATCCCCCATAAGTCTATGGAGATGTAATTTCTTTATGTCCAGCTCTTATGCTTTAGGTTTAATGTTATATCTTTTTAAATTATAAAATGCAACTTTTATATTTCAGTTATGGTTTAAATTTGATAATGCAATTTTCATGGGATCCTCTTCTCAAAGATGTCACTCATTAATAACAATGGCTGCAAGCATCAAACATGCCTATGTTTTCTACTTTTAACTATCTAAGGATTGGAAACATTTTCATAGGTGATTAGAGATGGCATCACAAAATTGTCTCTAACAGTCATATATGAAAGAAGAGCCAACAGGAAATAACAAAACACTATTCTAAAGAGAACCAAAAACTCAGTAATTAACAGAAAAAACCAATAATTTTACTTACAAAAAATTACAAAATAACTGTACTCTTCAAACGTTCAGATTTTAAACCATCCATCTTACAAATATGGATATTAACAAAACATAAAATTCAAAACATAGGTGTTAAGAGATGGCATCACAAAATTGTCTCTAACAGCCATATATAAGAGAAGAGCCAACAGGAAATAACAAAACGCTATTCTAAAGAGAACCAAAAACTCAGTAATTAACATAAAAAACTAATAATTTTACTTACAAAAAATTACAAAATAATTGTACTCCCCAAACATTCAGATTTTAAACCATCCATCTTACAAATATGGCTATTAACAAAACATAGAATATAAAACATAGGTGATTAGAGATGGCATCACAAAATTGTCTCTAACAGCCATATATGAAAGAAAAGCCAATAGGAAATAACAAAATGCTATTCTAAAAGAGAACCAAGTAAAAGCTTTGTTAACTATTATGTGCCATGTCACCATAAAAGTGTTTTTTAGAGCATCTAAATCTATAGTTGGTGATGTCTAAGCCCACCAAAAAATTATAAAAGAAAATCAACCCTTAATGGACACAAAGAAAAAGCTTCATCTATTATTACCTCCAAATCATGTCATTCTGCAATTTGCAGGCACTTATGTAAAAATGAAAACAGAATTTGACCTGTCAAATTAATTCAGTAACTCTTATTGAAGTATAATAAATGGTCTTATCAGTGAGAGGACCCTTTGTAACATTAAGTAGTTGGAATTGAGAAGTTAAAGACTTTAGATAAACTGAAAAAAGACTTTGATTTAGTCATCCCTTAGCATGCAGTCATCGACAAAACACAATCAGTTCAAGAAAAGTAAACAAAACAGAACTCAAGAAATTGGAAAAAAAAAAAAAAGGAAATTAAGGAAAAAGGTAGCCAAACCTTAAACGTTGATTGAGTAATGCTACAAAACAGTATTTAACAAAATCTTAAAATAAAGCTACAACCTATTAAGAAAATCAATCCTTAATGGACACATATAATAAATATAACCTCTGTTAGTAGAGAAAGTAAAACCTAATATGTGAACCCTTCTTTTGATTCAAAATGTTGTATTACTATAGCATATCCCTAAGATTCCATCACTCATCAATAGAAAATAAACCCACTACCTTCTTTTTATCTCTTCATTGGGTTGCGAAGCAAAATTTTCAATTAAAACTCAAGAACTAACACCAAAGGGTGGCTGCACGCACATATGAAAAATTATGTGAATTATAAAAATCAACAGTTACAGTACATGAAACACTTTATGAATCATATACTTATTCAGAGCAGCCTAAAACACCAAAACCAACAAACATTGAGAAAAATAAAATGCTAGAGACCACAAATTAAATATACAAAACTGGCTTAAAATTGAAATTAGCAATTATAGAACCCTCAATATTACAAACTAAAACCTCTCAAAAACCAACACAATGTCATCACTAAGCTAGTCTGAATTGTAGCGAAAAAAATTTATGGAGAATTCCAACCTTCTCATAAGCTGTTGCAAAAAATGGTAAAAAAATTAAAACAATTCCAAATTTCCAACAATTTTATGGGGCAACAATGAAATAATAAGATTTTCTTTGATAAAAGAAAAAAGAGCACAATTGTACATGTTACCAACATTAGCACAAACAAAAGTCTGAAAGCAGTGACAACATAAAAACATATTCCTCAAAATTTTTAGGCCAACTTATGTTCTGATATTGGGTAGCCAAGTATTTAGCATGCAGTCATCGACAAAACATAATCAGTTCAAGAAAACAGAACTCAAGAAATTGAAAAAAAAAAAAAAAGGAAATTAGGGAAAAAGGTAGCCAAACCTTAAACCTTAATTGAGTAATGTAGCAAAACCAAGTTCTCACTCCCAAATTAAGATAGATAAATAGCTTTGCTTTAGGTTTCCATTTGTTCTACTACTAAATTTCTATTGCCAACAATGCTTAACTTCATTTAAAGTCACACATGACCAAGTATATATGTTGAAGAGCATTCCAAAGCAAAAACAAAACAAAAACTATAATCAATCTATTGTAAAAGCTTGTTAACGGAAATTTTTATATCTAATCATGAGTTTCACTTATAATTTTCCTCCTTTTTTTTGTTTTTTTTTTTTTTTGGATAGGAATTTTTTCAAAAGATAAGAGTTGTGAAAATGATAACCTTTGCATAATTGTAGAAATACGTGGAATGATGAGAGTATATATGATTGTACATAATTGTAAAAATGGTTTCATTAGAAGCAATAAAGTTATAAGATTTTGATGTCATTATGTTTCTTTTAAAAAAAAAGGGAAGAGAAGAGAAGCAATGGAAAGAAAAAGTTTGATTGCTAGATCTATATATTTGAACATAATATGAACCAAATTTTGATGAACACTATGATGAGAAATCACTCACACTTATCATTACCCTTTTGATTGTTATCTAACAATTATAATTTGGTCTGTCCCTATGGGTAAAACACCATAGTGTTCCACTAAGCAATTGATCATGAACTCAACTACTCAAAAGATGATGAGAAGAAACAATAGCCTATGTAATATTACATGCAATACCGAAATAATTTGTATAAGATTATCAAACTTTTGTATTAAGATTGTGCTTTACTGCTTTAACAATTTACCTTGAAAATATGAAAAAATGGTGAACCATATTTAACATCACTACATTATAGTCATGATACAAAATCTTATGCAAAATTCAATAGACATTATAAGGAAAATTTTGATGCATTCAAGCAAATATATAACTGATCTAGACAGTCACAATACAATTAAATACGCTATACTGACTTAGTCGAAAAAAAAAAAAAATAAAAACATAGGAATTAGAGATGTAAAAAGTACCCTTTCCAAGCTTTCCAATTTGTTTCCTAGCAATAGACACAACAAAATTATTAATAAAACATGAAAATTCAAATAAAGTTTAACCCTTTGCATGTTTAGCTTAGCTCTGTCCTTCTGTTACAATAGGAATGAAAGAAACTGGAAAAATATAACTATAAAAATTTAATGTTTCCTCAATTTCTTTTATATATAGTGTGTGAGGACACCATTTCCATTGATATAGATTTAATATCATGCTTTATGCTCATTGTGAAGTAGGTACTCAGTACATATCTTAGTACATATCTGAGTAAAGGGAGGTAGCAGTCTCCAAATTTGTGAGAATGTTCCCGCAAGTCAAAATGGAAAATTGCTATCACCGCACAAAATGCAGTAAATCCATCCACTTTCCGGCTTCTAATTCCCTCTTAACTACACAGAATAAAGAAGCCTGAAACTTGGAAGACAATTCCAAAAGATAGTTTAAGCAGTACATAATTCATTCATTGAAATAATCATAAATCAAATCCTAATTTACGGTCAAGTGCAGGTTTCTTCTCGGCATTCTCTGTTTTTTAAAAAGAGTTTTATGAGAGGGTTTTCTTTTGTTCTTTTGAATCATAGTAGTATAAATCTCAGTCACAACTCTAATGCGAGTCCGGTTGACAACTATAATCAAACACATTCAAGGCAACTCATCTAATGACAAAACAGCCAAATATACTTTTTAATTAGCACACATTGTTGCTTTCAACAGTATAAAGATAAATTTTAATGAAGAGCCATGCTAGTTAGTGCAATTAAATCTTCGAATTGCTTCAAAAACAAATCATGAACTTATGCAAATTATTCTATTAAAAAAATGCAAATCAGAAAATTTCAAAATTGTGGTGCTTACTAGCTTCTCTTCAAACTTGTTTTTGCCAAAAATCTTTAGTTGGGCTTCAGCACTTTCTGATTAAAATCCACTTCGTTCTTCAAACCCACAAACATCAAAAAAGAATAAATGCTGTAGAGACCACAATCATAAATCAACAATCATAATGTATATGTGAGGAAAAACTCACAAAATCAAATTGAGTTCAAAACTCCAAATACACAGGGAAAAGAAAAATAAATGGAAAAAACCAATTTAATTATCCTAAAATCCAAAAAATCATATATAAGTATATAACCCATATAGGCTCTTATAGAATCAAAATCCCATAACCTTGCTAGCAAGAAGAGTATTAATATAATATATACAAACATATATAAGAACCATATACAGATATAAAAAAAAAAAAAACCAACTTGAACTAATTGATCCTAAAACCCAAAAATTCATATATAACCCAATTGGCAAATTATGGTCTTTTAAGAGAAAAACTCAGAAAATTTGCAGCAACCACTATTTCAATATGTCAAGATAGTTAACAAACATGAACAACGAAAATTATTCAATAATCCTAAATAGGTAAATATCATAAAATTAGTATTTTAAAAAATTATTTATGAATCATTAAAAGAAAAAAAAATGTAGATTTACAAAATTAAACACCAATTCAATAATTAAAAAGAAAACACAAATAGAAAAAGACCTATCTTTTCGTGAATTACGCTTCTTCTCCTCAGTCAGTTGCAAAGAAACGCCGAATCGCTCGGCATGGCAGATCTTCTTTTGAATATTGGAAGCTGAGGATCCACATCAACAACATCCCCTGCTACAGGTAGCGACTATAGTGCTCTTCGAATCCTCGCCGTACTTCGCATTGGAATCGACAATGGTTACAGAAGGCTGATCGGAAGCCTTATCGGTTGGTTCTTCCTTTTCTTCTTCTTCAAGGTGATTTGGTGGGCATGATAGCAGTAGTAGTAGTGTCGTCGTCTAGGGTTTGTTTAGGTTTTCTTCTATAGTAGTAGTAGGGTTGAAGTTAAGTTGGTTTGATGAATCGATGGCCATTGTGTGAGAGAATTGGAGATTGTGTGAGAATGACACCTCTGATCGCTTACTTCTTTCTCATCTAAGTTTTGGATTTTGATTTTGGGGGAAGGATATGGTTTTGATTTTTGGGTTTCTGAGAAGAGAGAGGAGTTACTGGTTTCTCTCCTTTCTCCTTGAAACGTGTTGCCATTGTTGGGATCTCTTGCTCTCGCTCTCAGTCTCTTTGTGTGTTAAGGTCTTCGATGCGCCTCATCTCTCTCTCCTTCCTTTGTGTACCACTCTTTCTTTCTTTTTTATTTTGTTTTAAGCGGTTAGTTTCTTTTTATACCAAGATGCTCCAAACAGTGTTTTAACACAGTAAAACATTGTAATTTTTCATTTTTTTAACTTATACGTGTCAGAATTTTAGATGTCCTTTTTTCCTAACGTGACGTGATTGATTGATTGCTTATTCTGTTAGTGCAGCCAGTTGTAGAATTAGTTATAAGCAGTTATAAGCTAATGGAAGTTGTAAGGATTAATAAGTTATGGGGTTAAAGTGTAATTTGTGAAAGTTTGGGGGCAATGTGTAATTTGGGAAAGTTTATGTGATGGTGGGCCGGTATTTAAATGGGCTGGTTGGGTTTAAGTTTAAGATGGGCTTGTTTAGTATAAATGATGTGGATATGAGATTCAAGTGGGTCAGACCTGGGCTTATGCTAGGGACATTTTGGCTAGGGTTGAGCTTAGACTTAGCGGGACTGGATTTAGTGGTTGAAACAAATGGATCCGGTTTCCTATAGAACAGGTCAGACTCGACTCGTTTATCCCCCTGACCTAATCTCTAGAGTTTTCTCTCCCGATCCTTAGCCACCATGGCCAAAGCTCACAAGCTCTGTCATAACCACCCCTCGCCACGGCCATGATCCACCACAGATGTGGCCTTTTCTCTCTAACTTTATTTCGCTCTCTTTCAAGCCAACGAACGGAGCTTCTTGCTCCACCGTCTGCCACCACCGTGAACGGTGGTTTCTATTCACCGAATTATTCTTTATAAAATTCTTCCTATCTCATTCTCCTCTCTAGATCTCACCCGAAAATAAGAGTGGCAAATGGGCTGGTTGGGTCATAAATGGGTTGGATGTGTAATTACTCATTTATCCATTTATGACCCGTTTATATATAAGTTAATTATCCATTATCTGTCCAACCTATTTAATTAGTAACCCACCCATTTAATCCAATATGACTCAAATACCTCTAAAACTAGTTGAATACCCTATTAACTTTCAAAATTACCAAAATACCATTAAATACCCAAAATGACCCAAATACCCCCTATACTTTTAAAATTACCAATATACCCTTAGACATCCCAAATTACTAAAATACCCCTAGAATGATAAATATGAGCTTTTAGAAAGAACTTGAGTTTTTGGGAAAACTCGCTCACACCAGTGAAAAATGGTACGAGCACATGCATCAGTAAGTGACGCCATTTCTAGTTTTTTGTTTGCTTCCTATAAAGCTTAGAGAGGATAACACAGGAGCTTCATATGAATTGTGTGCAGATTTTACCAAAAGTAAGGAAATTTTCTCTCTAGAATTTCCTTACTTTTGTTTGGTTACTGAGAAAATTTGAAGGAAGGTGTTAAAGGAGAGTGAGAGTGAGAGTGAATGTTTTGGCTTAGAAAGCTAGAGGTTGTATTGTTTATTTAAGTTTTAGATGAGTTTAGTGGGTATTAGTGGATTTATCCATTTAGACCCATCTAATTAAATAACCAACTGGGTCTTTACCCATTTAACCCAAATGTTTAAATGGGTTGGGTTAAGACTTATCCAAATAAGGTGGGTAATGGGTGGGTTAATGGATATGAATAAAAATTACCACCCCTACCCGAAAAGCCTCAAGTCCTCTCTCTCTCTCTCTCTCTCTCTCTCTCTCTCTCTCTCTCTCAAAATCCAATTGTCTCCAAACCCTAAAATTTATGCCTCTCTTACGAGGCGCGTGGAGAACGGATTTGTGAAGTAGATGCTCCCAAGCACGGAGATCGCTAGTAAGTGACTGAGCTTGATGGCGCGTGGCGATCAAGACAGTGCGTGAGAAGTTTGTTTGGCAGTGGGTTTTGTGGTCTGTGGGTGTTAAGTGAACCAAAATAAAAAAAAAATTGTACACAGAGATTTGAAGAAGTAATGAATGTAATTTAGTTTTACTATGGGTGTCCTTAGCAATCACATAAAAAATAAAATAAAAAAGAAAAAAAACCTATTGCTACCTCGCCTTAAAAGCAAATGAGCACTATAAAAGCTATTTAAAAAAAAAAAAAAAAAAACCATTATTGAAACCTAGTGTGTTTAGAACAGAAAAATCCAATTACAATTTTAAGACACAGTCTAACACTATCTCCTAGATGGGCAAAACTTAGATTTGATACCTTATATCTTGTACTACAAATTTTCTCCTTAATAAATTTGATACCTTATATCTTGTACTACAAATTTTCTCCTTAAAATTCAGTTATGTCGCGATTTAACAGAATTAATATCGAAATTAATACAAATACTTTCCTCTTGAGAAAACCCTAGCTTTGAACTCAAATGCTTTCCCCGTTTTGTGTTGGAACTTCAAGACTATAATTGACAGAAGTCATATGAAGGTAGGAGAGGACGAAGGGCCTTTTGCCCTTATCTATTTAGTATCACATCACCGACCCATTTCAACACAAGTGTTGAAGGAAGAGATTACATGGTTAAGTAAATCAACACGTGTTAAAGGAAGAGATTACATGGTGTCGCATTTACTTAACCAAACAAATCAACCAGAAACAAAAGAAACAAGAACAGAACACCGCACAAAACGCAGCCATTTCTTTAAATGTGAAGCAGTGTGGTATCAGTTTAATTGGCGTATGAAATGCACACAGTCAAGCATGTGATGATGGGCTGTAAATATTACTTAGCACAATTCACGTTAGGAGAAGCGCATTAAATTTCTGATTGTACCCTCTCATTTTCTCTATCAATAAGAGATTTGGCAGATTTTGGAGTGTGAGAGACTTCATTAATTGAGATTATTACATGGTATCAAAGCAAGCTTGAACTTCATCCATGGCATCTCAATCAGATACTTCATCTGAGCATTCTATCAATAAGTAAAGATATACCTCATCTGAGCATTATATCTCACAGCCCCTCCCTGAATGGATGTTTAAATAAGTAAAAAATCCCATGTTAAAAAAGTATCGTTTTGTTTGTGGCAAGGTAATGATTAAGAATATAGTCAGTCAATAGGTCACCGTGCTGCATCCATGTAATTATCATCGGTTCCCAAAATATCAGCATTTTCAAGTAAATAAAAGAAGAAATGGACAACTACAGCCAAAAAGTTATAATTAGTCCACAAAAGGCAATAATCAGATATACCGCCAGGGATACTCAGTTTCACAGAAGCGACAGACTCCATTCATGGCTGAAAAGGGATCAATATGAACCCACTGCTCATTTCTATTGCTCAGAAGATGACCTACCAAAAAATCAATGTTCAAAATTTTTCCAGAAAAGCATAATCTGTTCTCTTTTATTCTGAGGAATATAGAAAACACCCAAATCTTTTAGCTTGAGAAATCAAACAGATTGTAAAGCATGAATCTCAAACAAGAATACTTGTCATACTTGCTATCAGATCCCATAATCAAACAACATTTGTACATATTAGCACCCAATTTGGGATGGCCGAATATATGAGCCAAGAAAAATGCACCTTGTCTTTTTACAAAAGAATTGTTATACCAACATCAAGCAGTGTGAATTTCATGTGACGCATTTTTATGTGCATTTTATGCACTTCTATTAAATTTATTTATGGTTCCTTTTCGAGGTTGGTGTTCTCTCCTATTTCTTTCCATAAGTTTTTAGATGCTCTGTATTGCAAGAGGTAATCGTAGCTGTCTATTTAACCTGCTCATTGTTTAGTATAATATCACCAGCATTCATCCTTCTGTTTAAGCTCAACCCTTTGTTGAAATCAAGAAATCACCAGAAAAGGAAGACTTTGTTTTTAGAAGACTGTTGAAATCACCAGCATTAATCCTTCTGTTTCTACAATAGAAACAGAAGCCTAAAGATTACTAATAATAATATATATATATATATATATATATATATATGAGATGAGTTCAAGTTATACCTGATGTTATTCTTGTAAAGTTACACATTTTTTACACAGTAAATTTCTAAAAGATTTAAAAGTTGAAAAATATCATTAAATGACATTACTTTTCCCCGGATTACCTAAATAAAACTATAATTTTTTTTTCTCTCTTTATTCATTGCTTACCAATTGATTAAAGGGTACTGTTAACGGGTGCTGTACAGCACTTGTTAATAATTTATTTAAAGAAAGTTTTTATGGGAAATAAAAAAAGGTAATTAATATTTTGACAATTTTTTTCATTTCCTATAAAAGTGGTATCAAAACTTTCTTAAAATGGATTATTAACAAGTGCTGTACAGCACTCGTTAACACTTTCCTTGATTAAAAGGCACACCGCCATTTTCAAGAACCTGCAAAACATATACTCATCCACAAAAGAGCACCTTGCATGGTACACCAGAAATTTGTTAGGAGCGGCTCTGTTTGCAAATCAAGCATTTTAGATTTAGAGTTGCTCTATTTTCCTACCAAACTTAATTACTGTATATCTATAAGAGTTTCTAAAGAGTTTTACTAATGAATAAAAAAAAAAGTTAAATTTTAATTTAGCTTTAATGATTCTGCCATATGTAATCAGTAATCATAAAGGGCAGGCCGCATCCCAAAGTCTATGGGAGAAATTTCATATAATCGAACGGCACATAGAAGAAAAGACCGACATACAAGGAGGCAACTGATTAGCACAATAAGCCTTTTGTACTCCTAAACAGATATGGCTAGGACCTGGGGAAAATCCAACTAGGGGTGTCAATGTTCGACCCAACCCGCGAACACGACACGAACCCGACACGGGTTTTTTCGGGTTAGGGTTGGGCCTTAATGGGTTTGGGTCATAAACGGGTCGACCCGAAAGCGACACGATAAGAAACAGGTCATAAGCGGGTCAACCCGCGTAACCCGCAATAGACACGTTTGACACGCTAATTTATTTGTGTCAAACTCGAAATGACTCACTTAACACAACCTGTTTAACTCGCATAACATAACATTCATAGATTCTTATTTGTTTCATTAGTTATTATTACTCTTACATTATTATTATTATTATTTAGTTCTTATAAAACTGTTGAGGCATGATTATATTTTATAACACTACTAATACTTTTTTATTTTTATTTTTTTGGCATAAGACTTGCACAAATGAAATTGGATGAGCTTGTGAAAGATGTTATGAATTTGGACAACAACAAAGAATCTATGGATGATAATCGTGGTCATAGTCAGGATTAGAATACTGTTTGCTCAAATTCTTTTAATATTGATATTTAGTATTTGGCGAGTTCTAAGGATATTATATTTTTGTTGAACTATGTTATTTTATTTTTGTTAAACTATGTTATTTTAAATTTGGGTTAAAGTGTTACACTTTTTTTGGAGTGTAAAGAACTTATTTCTAGATGAATGTTATATTTTTGTTGAACTATATTATTTTGAATGTGGGTTGAAGACATGAAGTGTATGCACTGCTTTTTGGGATGTAAAAAAAAATTATTTCTAGATGGATGTTATATTTAATATTATGTAGGTTGAAATGGGTTGTGTTACATTCGTGTCAACTCAACACGACTCGTTTATTAACCGTGTCAAATGGGTTGGGTCAGGTCAACCCGCCTTATTAACAGGTCGGGTTAGGGTTGAAGGATCCTGACACGATTATTAAATGGGTCGGGTTAGGGTTGAGCCATTTAGTCGAATACCTCTATCTCGACACGATACGAACCCGACACGCTAACCCGAATTGACACCCCTAGCATTCACTGTGACAAAATTGTGGCTTCCTGTGATGGCTTTCTCTGTCTAAACTGTCATGCATGCTCTGATATTGTTATATGGAATCCTTACGCAAAAAAGGTATTCAAGGGTCCATGGAACTCCTCTCATTGTAAACGTCCCACTGGATCTATCATAAAAGGAGACAATGTTGGGTTCGGTTTGGACTTGAAATCTAATGACTTGAAGGTGGTGAAAATTTGTACTTACTTGGCCATTCCAGGTAAATGTAAACCTGTTCAGGATTTTCAACTATATAGCCAGCGTAAACCGTGGCTCTTAGACTCAGCTTTCTGTCGATCTCCCATATGGATTTCTAGATGGAAAGAAATTGACATTTTATATAGATGGGGTTTTTTACTAGTATGCAGATACTAGTGATTGCAATCTTATTCCCAAAAACAAGATTGTTGCTTTTGATATGAGCCAAGAGACTTTCAGCATGACGAAGGTGCCAGATAAATGCTGTGTTGAGAATAACAATTATAGGTAGTGGAGGACTCTTACGGAGTTAAAAAAACGTGTTGCTATGATACACTACACTTCTGAATCGAGTAATATAACCTGTAATTTATAGGTGCTACTTGAATTTGGTGTTAAGGAGTCATGGACCAAACTCTTTACCATTATACCTGCATCGCTTTTGGGATGTCCGTTGGGGCTATGGAAGCACGGTAAGTTCTTGTGACTGACACTATGGGGCACCTGGTGTTGTGGGATCCCTTTACCGGAGAGATCAAGAAACTTAATGTGACTAAGCAGACCATTTCAAGTCTTTCCATACACTCTATGTGGAAGAGGTGATGCCCCATGTTACATAAAAACTGCTTTAACAAAGATTATGGGAAGAAATAGATCTTAGAATGATCACAAGATATTGATATAATTTTTTAGCATAAGTACTTGGAGTTAATTTGTTCAATGACTGTAATTGAAATTTCAGTTCTTGAAACGATAGATTTCACTGTTATGTGCTCTTCTTTTTGTAGATATTTTAAGGTTTTGACACTAATTAAGAAATTTGTGGTTGATGCATGGAAGCCTATCTTATATACTAATTCGGAGTTCCTTAAATTTTTCTAAAGCTGTCTTATCTTAATCCACACACTTGTGTGTAAATTTGGAAGGAACTTAAGCAAAACATTGTGTTAGGACATATGTAATTTGATGTTAGGAACATATGTCAATATTTATGTAATTGGCTAAACCTTTGACAAAACGCACTTTACTTGTAATTGAGTAGACTTAGGATGTGTTTAATACTTCAAGGAACAAGGTTTCAAGTTCAAGTGTTAAAACTATGCAAGTCTGTCTAATAATCAAATGAGAAAGTGCTAGATTTTAAAACTCGATTGCTAGCATCTATCGAGGTTTAAAAGCTGCTGAAGCCCATGGCTCGACAGCTAGTTCGATAGATGGCTATCTATCGAGGTTTATGAAATTCAGTTTTTTAGAGTTGATTTTAATTCAATCTGTGGGTATATGTTTGAGTTTTCTTTTCTCACAACCCTAGACATATATAAGGATTTTTTTAAGGGCTATCACAAGTTACACAGTTGCCCAAGTTCATGCAAATTGTGATTGAAGGCAGAATTTGCCCTAGTTCATCGTTCTCTGAAGCTGCTGTGTTTGTGCACCGTAGGGTTTTATGACCAAGCAACTTCTTGATCTTCAATGTTTGGATGAACTGAAGAACTTTGCAGCCAACATCCTTCTCAAGTTAGTGATTAAGTCGCGTACTGGGATCCACACAATTGGTTAGTCACGTACTGGGAGCTGTGCATTGAAAATGAGAGATTGTCACTACAGAACAAGTCCAATTGGGTATTGGGGTAAGGCTTCAACTGTAGGTTGGTATAAGGTACTGGGATTCCTTTACTTGTAATCGATTGTTGTGATAATAGTTAATTCTCGAGAGTGGTGAACTTAAAATCACCTAGTGGGGTTTTTGCCGTGTACTTTTTCCTTTTTCGTAAACAAATCACTGTGTCAATTTTATTTTTCGCTGCACTTTATTTTAGTTGGTGATTTTTTTGTGCTACCACACTCATTGCATGTAATTGAACTTAATTAATTCACTTGGCTAATTAATTCGTTAATCTATCACAAGGGGTCAACACATTCTTGGCCTATCACATTGTTGAAGAACTGGGTAAGTTTCTTGAGAAGTCATGTATTTGAATATGATTCAATCTCTTAATTTATAGACAATGCAGAGTCATGACACTAAACAACATGACTTTTCAAAATAATTCATAACTTTTCGTAAACAAAAAATTTAGTTGGTGGAACGTATGGTTCCTTATTGTCACCTATGGTGGCTGTCAAATTTTGAGAGAACACAATGAAAATAATAACTGGATTGTTTCGAGATATTCGGCCTCCTCAGTATTCACTTCTTTTTTTTTTTTTTTTTTTGATCTGATCCTTAGTATTCACTTTGATAGATAATTCAGATGCCTTTATTTGAAAATACTTTAGCAACGTAAATACAATATGGATAACTTATCAACCCAAAATAAAAGGATCACTACAACTCAACAACTAAAGATTTAGATTACTACTTAACAATCTTAACGTTAACAACAACGTTCTAATCAAATCTCCTATTTGACTCAAACATGACTTTTATTGAAATCAAATAAATAACAAACAATCACATAACATGGAAAACACAACCCCTGTTCCTCACATTTCTCATACCAGCTAACAACTTCCTGCACGGGACATTTTCCTCCCTCCTTAGAGAGGACCCTTGTCCGCAAGGGTGTATTGAGGAAACTGATGTACCACTCTGTTCAAATCTTCCCACGTAGGATCAGTGGCTGGTAACCCCTGCCAATGTACTAAAATCTGTCTTATTTTGCCTTGTTCTTCTATCCAAAACAGCCTGTGGTCTTACTTGCAATTCATCTTGACCCTCCATATGAAGTGGTAGTTGTGTTTGTGTTGAAACTTTGGATCCCAACTTCTCCTTTAATAGTGATACATGAAAAATTGGGTGAATTCGAGAATCCAAGGGCAAGTCCAACTTGTAAGCTACCTGTCCAATGCTTGCGATGCAGGATTTGAAGTGGACCATAATATCATGGAGCTAGCTTTGCATTCCTTCTGAAGGCTACAGAAACTTGTCTATAAGGTTGAAGACACACATACACCCAAGCTCCCACCTCAAATTCCTTTTTCCTGTGTTTGGAATCATAATTTCTTTTCGTTCTAACTTGGGCGGCCTACAAATTTTCTTTTAAATCCCCTTGAACTTGATCTCTTCTTATCAATTCCTCTTCAACTACTGCAACTTTAGCTGTTCCTGGTATGTAAGCCTGCAAGGATGGAGGTTCCTTACTATACACCACCTCAAAGGGAGTTCACTTAATAGTTGAATGCCAACTTGTATTATAGTAAAACTCTGCCTAAGACAACCATTTTACCCACTGTTTGGGTTTAGCACTAGTGAAACAACGCAAATACATCTCCAATGTTTTATTAACCATCTCACTCTGCCCATTAGTTTGAGGGTGGTATACAGAACTGAAATTGAAGCTAGTGCCATTGACACGGAATAACTCAGTCCAATAACCACAAGTAAAAGTTGGATCACGATCACAAAAAATAAACCTGGGCATGCCATGAAGCTTAAAAATAGTCAAAAAAAATATTTGAGCAACACTTAACAGCGTTGTATGGATATGCAATAGGAAGGAAGTGAGAGTATTTAGAATGTCTATCCACTACAACCATGATATAGCTTATCTCCCTTGTGATATTGGCAATCCATCAATGAAGTCCATTGAAATATCCTCCCATACTTGGATTGGAATTGGTAGTGGCTGGAGTAGACTGGCAGGAGACATTTATTCCACCTTGTGTTGCTGGCATACTTCACATTATTGAATAAATTCCTTAATTCTCTCCCTCATTTTATGCCAATAAAAATTTTCACGTACTTGATGGAAGGTTTTGTGAAAGCCTTCATGAGAACTAGCATGGAATTGATGAATTATGTCTCTTCGCATAGGCGAATCTGAAGCTACATAAATCTGACCCTTAAAGAAAAGAACCCATTCCTTAATTCCGAAGGACCAACATCTTCAACTGCTGTAACCTTCTGAATTAGCTATTGTACTTCTGGTTTGGTTGCTTGCTCTTCATGAATTGCTTCCATCCATTGAGGTACCGGTGTTGATACAGCCATCAATTGCTCTTCTTCTTGAACCTCATCTCGACGAGACAAAGCATCAGCTACTTTGTTTTCACTTCCCTTCCTATACTCGATAGTAAAGTCGAAACCCATGAGTTTGTATAGCCAATTATGTTGAGCCTTTGTTGTGATTTTCTGAGACCAAAGTTACCTTAAGCTTCTCTGGTCAGTCCGAACTACAAACTTCCTTCCCAAAAGGTAATTCTGCCATTTAAGCACTGCCATTACAAGGGCTAACATATCTTTTTCATAGGTGGACATCAGCAAATTCTTCTCATGTAGAGTTTGGCTATGAAATGCGATAGGGCGATCTTGTCTCAAAACAGCCCCTATGCCTGATCCCGAAGCATCACATTCAACCACAAAATTGCGATTAAAACTGGGAAGAGCCAATACCAGTGCTTTGGTCATGGCATCCTTGAGCTTTCGGAATGCCACCTCTGCAAGTGCAGTCCATTTAAATGAATTTTTCTTCAGCATGTGCGTTAGCGGTGCGGCAATCTTACCATAATCTTGTATGAACTTGCGTTAATAACCCGTTAGACCAAGAAAACCTCTTATAGCCTTTGGAGTCTTGGGTTTTGGCCAGTGCACCATTGCTGAAATTTTTTCAGGATCAACATGAACCCCCTCCTGGAATATAATATTCCCCAAATACTGAACCTTAATCTGGCCAAATTGACATTTTTCTCTCTTAACAAAGAGATGGTGATGACATAAAATTTCCAAAGTAATTCGAAGATGTTGGAGATGCTCTTCCCAAGTTGCATTGTACACATCAAAAAACATAAGAATAAATTTACATAATTGTCCCTTGAGCACATTGTTCATTAAAGCTTGGAAGGTGGATGGAGCGTTGGTAAGACCAAATGGCATGATAAGTAACTCGAAATGCCCATGGTAAGTTTGGAATGCACTCTTTTGCACATCAGCAGCTTGGACTTGAATCTGATGGTACCCAAAGAGCAAATCTAACTTCAAAAAGAACATAGCTCCATTTAACTCATCCAATAACTCTCAATAACTAGAATTGGAAATTTATCCTTAATTGTAATTTGATTCAAGGATCGATAATCAATACACATACGCCATGTCCCATTTTGCTTTTTTACTAAAATAACTGGAGATGAGAACAGGCTATTGCTGTATAACTCCAGTTGAAAGTATCTTAGTCACCAACCGCTTAATCTCTGCCTTTTGATAATAAGGATAATGGTAGGGTCTTGAAAAAACCATTGAGCTACCTAGCTGTAGAGGAATGTGATGATCTTGAGTCTGATACAGTGGTAAGCCAGTAGGTTCCCTGAAAATACCAAAAAAAAATATCCAACAATTTCTGTTTTTTAGGCTCTTCCTTCTCTATTCTATTTGTGATTTTCCCCCCATTCTTAGCCAAAATTTGAATAAATGCCCCTGTAGCAGTAGGTTGTCTCTTGGCTACCTTCTCCATTTCTCGTCCATCCAAGAATTTATCCGACAATCCTATAAGCCTAACCTCTTTTCTTGCACTATTAAACTTCATAATGAGCTTGGAGAAATCCCATAATATCTCCCCTAATGTACGCAACCAATGAGTTCCCATAACCATATCATGGCCTTCTAAAGGCAATATATAAAAATTTGCACGAGTGAGGAACATACCGAGTTTAATAGCGATTCCAGCACAAATTCCCTTGCTAGTGAGTTTATCAGCTGAAGCAACTATTACAAAAATGCTTTGATTCTTTGTGGGCTGCAAACCAAGCAAGACCTTCGCTGATAAAGTTATGGAAGTTCCAGAATCTAATAAAACCATTGTAGAGACCGCCTGAATGCTGCCCAGTACCTTCATGGTGTTAAGAGAATTACCACCACTGATTGCATGCAAAGATATGCCTGGTGCTTTAGGTTCATCATTGGACTCAACATCCATAACCATGTCTCCATCTTCCTCTGCAGTACAAGCTTCAATTAAGAACAACTTCTTGCACCGATGTCCAGGAGCAAACTTCTCATTGCAATTATAACAAAGGCCTTTCCCTCGACGCTCCTTAAGCTTAACGAGTGACATTCGTTAAAGCATGAATGGTGGCCGGGAATTGTCTTCCTCCTTAGTAGAAGGTGTTGTAGTTTTGTTGACAGTGGAAATTGATGCTGAAAAGCGTCGAAGTGATTGGTTTTGAGCCTCGTACAAGTGCGCCAGCCCAATGGTAGTTGTCAAATCTTAGGGTAGTCCCACTAACACGTCAGCCTTGATCATCTCTTTTAGTCCGCTTACAAAACAACTGACTTGGCGTGTGGGCCGTAAGTGACCCACCTTTGCCAAAAGGTGCTCAAAACGTGATTGATATTCCTTCACTGTACCTATTTGCTGTAACTTAGTGATTTCCACAAAATAGTCATAAAATTGGGTTGGTCCATAACGAGCCATGAGTCCCGCCTTTAACATAGCCCAAGCAATTATCTCAATATCTTGCTGCAACAATTGATACCAAAGTTGAGCCTCTTCTTATAGGTGAAAGGAAGCTAAGGCCACTTGGATTTCGATTGGAGTATCATGGAAACGAAAAAATTGTTCGGCCCTACAAATCCAACTGGTTGGATCTTTGGTTCCGTTCAATTTTGGGAAATCTAATTTCACCAAATGGGGAGCATATGAATGGTGGCTGTAGGGATGGCAATTTCTGCCCGGCCTGCAGATACTCGGTCCGGCCCGACCCTAATAGGCCGGGTTTTACCTGGTCCGATAAGGAATAGGGTCAAGTATGGGTTAAAAAAAAAAACCCGAAGCGGGTCCGAATTAGGTCCGGGTTTTATAAAAAATACGGTGCGAAACTGGACCTGGACTCAGCCCGGTAATTATGAAATTACTAAAAACCCCCATATATATATATATATATATATATATATATATAGCTATAAACTAACCCTAACTCCCTTATTTTTTAGTTGTAGCTCACGCTCTTCCTCAAGTACACCATATTCCTCTTCTTTCTCTCTTTAGAAATTTGTAACATTTTCTTTCTTGCTAGTTCATGTCAACTGAAAAGTAAGTGATTCTCACTTTTCAGCAAGTGGGTTTAATCAATGTTGGATTGTATGTTACTTCTCTACTTAAAATTTTGCATTTTTATGCTATTTTCCTCATTTTTGTTGGAGGGATGGTGGAAGCCATAGGTGAAAGGATATTTATATGTGAAATGGGTATATGGGTTTATTTGAAATTGTTCTAGAATTTGATAGTATATAATTGTAGAAGAATATAATATGGAAATTTTGAAAACTGTTTATTAAGAAATGTTACTGGTTATTGGTAAATAGGAAGATCATTTGATAATATATAATTTTACTGTTTATTATGAAATGTTACTGGTTACTGGTCATTGCATTGTTTATTAAGAATTTGATAGTATATAATTTTAAGTTTATGAAATGATCATTGCATTGTTCTAGTTTACTAAGTACATAATAATTTTCCATTAGATGGGTTTGTACATTATTGCCAAATGTAAATATGACAGTGTCAATTACAAGGTGAGAGCTTGAAATTTTGTTGTAAAAATGAGAGCTTGTACATTCTGTTCCCCTGTTTTTTCCCTTCATATCTGCATAGTTTGTTTAATGGAAGAAATTGTTTATTGTTTTTTGTGTTTGTTGGGAATGTAGAGCCTAAAACGGAGAAGGAAGACACAAACAAATCTAGTTATTCCTCGCCAAGCGGCTCTCCATTGAGAGCCGAGCGTTGTCCCTTGCCAGCTATGCGGTCTCCTTCGCCATTTTCACGATCACCCTCGCCATTGTTGCCTGGCAGCTCACCCTCAGGATCACCATGCCCATTAAATAAGTAAGTATTTGAATTTGTAGTTAATCATGTTTAATTATATTGGGTTGATAGAATTTGTGAATCTGTGTAATTATGAATTTGTGCCTATTAATCAATGAGTATGTGTAATAATAAATTTGTGAATATTTATTTTGATTCTAACTCCCAAACTTCTGAACCAATTAGGGGTCCGAAATCCCCGACGATGGACTTAGTGGGAGAAGACTTAGAGGTAGAGGAACAAGAAGGGACAGAGGAAGACGGAGAGCAAGAGCCTACAAATGAGGACTTGGATACAAGTAGAAAAAGAAAGACTACCTCAGATGTTTGGGATCATTTTACAAGGAAGAAAGTTGATGAATTTAAAGCCCAATGCCATCACTGTAGCAACTTGGGTGATTCTAGCCAAGGTACAACCCATTTGTGTAATCATTTAGCAAGATGTCCATGGTTGAAGTTTAAAGATATAAGGGATATGCAACAACAAGTATTAATTAAACAACAAAATAAGGTGGATGGAACTATGAGTTTAAATACTTACCAATTTGATCAAGTCAAAGTGAGGAATAATCTTGCTTGTATGGTCATCCTATATGAATACCCCCTTTCAATAGTTGACCACATTGTGTTTAGAGAATTTGTGGCTTCTCTTCAACCTATGTTTAAACTTGTCTTAAGAAATACTTTGAAGAGTGACATTCTTAAAATCTATGATAATGAGAGGGAGAAAGCTTTGAAGATGACGGACAAGAATGGAAGTAGGATGGCAATTACAACTGATATGTGGACTTCAAGTAACAAAAAGAGAGGGTTTATGGTCATTACCGCTCATTTTATTGATCATACTTGGACGTTGCAAAGCCGGGTTTTAAGATAATTTTTTTTTATCTATAAATTGAATGTTAAAGACTTTACATTTAGAATGTTTATTGAGTTATGTTAAATTGAATGTTTAGACTTTATGTTAAATTGAATGTTTATTAAGTTATGTTATAATTATTCCTATTACTTTTCTAGGTTTGTTTATGTTCCTTCTCCACACACGAAAGATGTCCTTGCCGAAGTCCTTGTTGATTGTTTTTAGAGTGGAACATTGATAGGAAGTTGTCCACAATAACTGTTGATAATTGTAGTACTAATGATGCCATGATAAAGCTTCTCTTGAATAAGCTTGATACTAGTTCTATTATGTTGGGTGGGTTATGAGGTGTGCTGCACATATTTTAAATTTGATTGTTCAAGATGGGTTGTCTCTTATTGGTGATGGTATTGAAAGGATTCGTGATAGTGTGATTTATTGGACTGGATCATTAAAAATGAGGCAGAAATTTGAAGAAAATGCATGTCAATTGCGTGTTCAATGCACCAAAGAGTTAGTCTTAGATTGTAGAATTCGTTGGAATTCAACTTACTTAATGCTTTCTACTGCATTGATTTATAAAGATGTTTTTCACGTTTGGCTAAACGTGAAATATCTTACATTTGTTTGCCACATGATTATGATTGGGAGGTAGCCAAAGATATTTGTGGGAGGTTGGAGTTGTTTCATAATGTGACTGAGTTTTTCTTTGGTCTTAAGTACCTCACAACTAATATGTATTTTGCTTTGGTGTGTGAGTTGAAAATTGCATTGAATGAATGGAGTTTGTCTTCAAGTGAGATGATATGTACGATGGCAGAAAGCATGCTTGCTAAATTTAATTCTTATTGGGCTAATGTTAGTGATGTTATGGTTGTTGCTACTATCTTAGATCCAAGATATAAGATAAAGTTATTGGAGTTTTATTATCATAACATTTATGGTGCTAATTCTGATTTGGAGATTGAAAAAATTAAGAATCTTTTTTTTTTTTTTTTTTGATTTGCTTGATGAGTATGGAGATGTAGATGAGTCCCCTGTAGATAATGAAGGAAGTTCTCATATGCCTGCAAGTATTTCAAATCAAGTGGCACAAATAAAATTTAGGTTGAGTGGGGCAATGTCATCTTTTGATTTGTTTGTGAATAATAGTTCAAGTAGTTCAAAGAAACATGGGAGTGCTAGAATGAAATTTGATCATTTCATTGATGAGGGCGTGTTGAAGAGGAGTGAAGACTTTGATATTTTGGCATGGTGGAAAATTAATGGTCTCAGGTATCCTACTTTACAAAAGATTGCAAGAGATGATTTAGTCATTCTTGTCACAATTGTTGCTTCAGAATTTGCCTTTAGCACTAGTGGGAGACTTTTAAGTCAACACCGTAGTAGGCTACATCCCAAGACTATAGAGGCAATGATGTGTGCTCATGAAAGTTCAAATAGCGTATAAAACACTATGAACGTTTAGACCCCCAAATTACAAATTATCAATTCAAGTTTTAAATCAAACGATGAACGTGCGGAAAATGAACAAAAGCATAAAACAAAATTGATAAACAATCTAAGTCAAATAAAAAACACATCCATAGTAGAAATTAAATGACAAAGATTAAGGGAAGAGAGATTGCAAACACAAGGACAACACGCAATGTGTTATCGAAGAGGAAACCGAAGGTCTCGACGAAAAACCTTTCCGCCGCCCTCCAAGCAGTCAAAATGATTCACTAAAGAATGTAATTAAGATACAAAGACAGCAATAGACCTTCCAAGCCTAATCTACCCAAGTACCTAAGCCCTCCAAGCTTCCTGCTCCAACGAGGTTACGCTGAACATATTTCTTCTTTAGCTTCCCGGATCCCGCTACTAGTCCATAGCATCTACCAATATAAATTGGCTCCTTCCTAACTGCTTTCCAAAACACCAAAGAGCCTTCTCATAGCTGTGGGTATGGTGAGAAAAGGTTTTGGCTAAAGTACCTCTCAAGAATCTACAATAGAGAGGAAGAGAGTAGAGGAATTTGAAGAGTCACAAAGTTAAGATTGTGGATGAATCAATCTTGTTTTTCTCTAGGGTTTCTCTCACAAAATTCTCTCTGGAAACTCTCTACATTTCGTGGGTATAAGGGGTATATATACTGATGGGTGTTTGGAATGAGAAGAGACAAATTTTTCACAACAGAGTAGGCTGGTGGCTTGTCCTCGCAGCTTTGACTGAGTCGCGAGTTCAAGTCGCGAAGAAACTGAAAGGCCAGACTGGAAATTTTGTCCTGTAGTGCGACAGCTGGCACGACGGTTCATATTTTGGTAGCTTCCAGTCGCGAGCCACCCGCGAGATCCAGTCGCGAGTTCTCCTCTGCACGCTTCTCTCATGTGCAACATCTGGTGGCTTGACAGTCGCGAGACACCAGCGAGGTCCAGTCGCGAGTCTCTATTTTGCAACACAGTCTTGAGCAAATCTTCACACTCTCTCACACACTACCCTTACATGATTCCCACCTAAATACAGGGTTTCTAAATGCTGAAAATACAAGCAAATTGGCATGGAATAAAGCCAACACAATGGTTGATAAAATTCAACCTTACAATCTCCCCCTTTGGCTATTCCGTGACAAAACCCTACAACAAACTTTAGACTTAACACGTGAATTGGGAATAGTTGAACAAAACTCATTCACACCTAACTCTAGGATCTGTGAAGCTCTTGAATCATAAGTACAAGTATCTCCTGAAAAACAACCACACAATAAGTTCATTGTATGCAGAAAAACTTGTATTGCATATGAAGCAAAAACAATGCGATCAAGCAAAAAGAATTAAAGCAATAGAGCATGGCTTGACCAAAAACAAACAATCACTATAAATAGTGATCACAATGCTCATTCTCACAAGGAATGAACGTCCGGACATGCAATCTAATAAGCTCAATGACAAGTATCATTTGCATGTTCAACACTCAACCAATGCAACAACATTACATAATTGCATTAAGGATAAAAATCTAACACAGGGCACAAGAGTGAAGTACTTAAGGATAAAGGCATGACATTAAAACATAAAGTACGAAAGCCACAAGGCAAGAAGACAAAGTGCTTACACAAAGCAAGGTACAAAAGATAACCAACATACCACAAAATAAAGGGCTACATAAGCATAGGTACAAACTAAAAAGCTAAGGTACACAATACTCCCCTTATCATGAATCATTGGAGCTGTAATGAACTTGGAACATATATACTTGTAACTTGAAACACTTGCACAAAACACATTAGACCCTCAAGGTAAAGCAAGTAATAAAAGGACAAGTATAATATAACAAGTAAAAAGTGATCAAGTAAACATGATGTGAAACATATGAACAACTTGATCATATACCAAAACAGTCATAAAGATATGACTACAATGATCATAAAGCAAAGCAAATGATCATCCGAACATACATTCAATTAAGCACAATAGCATAAGGATGTATGCATGTTCAACACATAAGTATGATGCAACGAGAACAACAAAGCATAGATAATAAACATAACTCAAAGCACCATAAAGCAAACAAGAAAACAAAAATAAAGAAACACAATCAGAACAAAGTTTTCTTATTAGTGCAATGTCTTCTCCCCCTTGGTATATGCATCTCCCCTATGAAATATCTCTCCTCCTACAAATGTGCACAAGGGTCATATGGAAATGACAAAAAATCTCCGGTAAACTTTCTAGAGTATACTCTCCCCCTTTTTGTCAGGAATAGACAAAGGGTCAAGGAGAAACGAAGGCAAGAGATGAAGGTATGAACAATGATAATGATGCATGAAGGGTGCAAGATGAATGAGAAAATGAAGCTCAAACCTAAGATGAAACAAGATGCTACAAAGCATAAGGTAAACATGACATGCTAGGATGAGGCAACAAGGTATAGACCAATGCATGACAAGGGTAACAAAGGTGTGTGCAAGAGGTGGCTATGTGCAATGCATGACCAATGCATGGAAAATGCATGTGTGGGGCAAGATGTGTTAAATACACAACCAATAAACCAAACATGTTCCTAATGAGGAAACATGAGAAACCCCAAAGTTTGGTACTCATTGAAGTCCAAATAAGTGAGAAAATGCCTAAAAGGCATTTTATCAAACGCTTAACGTGCACACTATGAACAACAATGTAAAACAATGCATGAATATCATGAAATTCACCCTTAATACATGCTCTTTTTGCCACAAGTGGCCAACATCCAAAGCAAATCAACAAAAGAAACCAATCCCATACAAAAATTTGACAAAAATTAAGTTTCTCCAACCCCTATGATGAAAATCTCAACCAAGAGCACAAAAACTCTCCAAAACATAATCTAAGGATTAAAATCAAGGAAAAGAGTTTAGAATTACCTTAGAGATGTTAATGGAATGAAAAACCATTCCAATTGATTGGGTTTTGATGTCAAAAATGTTGAGAGAGGTTTAAAAAGAGAATGGGAGAGGTTTAAAATAGGTTTCCCACGAAAAGCCCTTTAAAAAGCTGTTTCTGGGAGTTTGGCGACTGGGCGAGCTGCGAGGCGAGTCGCGAATGAGCCGCAAAACATTCTGTGTAATCCTCGCGACTGGGCGAGTCGCCAAAACTCGCAGCTTGATCTCGCGACTTGCAAGTCGCCAGAATAAGTAGCCAAAAATTTGGTGACTGGAGATTCAGTCGCGAGTGAGTCGCCAAAAATTCTGACACCTGTTTTTTCAACACATAACATGTTTAAACAATGAAAAACAATGTAAGCACTAAACATGAACACAAAGAGTGATAAAAATCACTTTCAAATACATATAAAATGATCAAAAATCTTTTTGGATTGATTCATATATAGTTGAGCACACACACATCACATTTAAACAAGTACAATCGAACAAATGAATAAGGCATTCATTGAACATTAGGCATGTATGTTGTGTGTGTGTATCAATTGTGGAATAGTCCTTAGTCTAGAGTGAAGCTTCAATGATCAATTCAATCAAGTCATACACAACTAGTGCTAAGACAAGTGGTCTATCTCAATTGTAGAAACATGCATATATGACCTCCCACAAGAAAATGATTACATAACTTTTGAAGTTTTTCATTTGGCTTCTTTACAATTCTCAACATTTGATCATTTTGAATCAATACATCTCATTTTGAGATCGATGCCTGAAATTTTTGATATTTCAATTTGATGAACAAGCCTTTGGCTTTTTGGGCATCATACATTTTCGTAAAAAGTCGCTTTCCCTTTTTCCTAGTCGAATACTAGTATGTGCGACGGATTTTGCAGCTCATTATCTCTTTTCATTTTGAGATTTACATTGGTTGAACTCTTTAAGCAAAAAAAAAAAAAAAAGAGTGGGAAGAGATATAGGTACAAGTCTACGCATGTATCAAAACCAACATGACTATTGACTTATCATACATGACAAGCTTGAAGATCGATTTACAACAGTCACACATAAATGTCAAGATTTTTCCCACAATGATATGAGTGCATAAAGAACAAGCTAAGCTCGTAAATGCACAAAGCCATAAGTACGAAGGTACAAGGCAAAACTCACATGAGATATGTGCTCAAACATATACAATCAAACTTTTTGAATTTTTTACTTTTTATGTGGTTTTGGATTTTTACTCACACAAAACTAAAACATAAAAGTAAGATCAAAACAAAATCAATGCATATGAATAAATGCAAGATGCAAAAAATGCATGAAGATGTGACATTTATTGCATGAACGGTCCTATAAAGATCGAAAGAATTAGATCAAGGACCAAAAGAGCATAAGCTCAACCATAGGAACCCTTCCTCATCCAAACGGAACGATTATTTGGAATGAGTGTCTCAAGAGAAGTGAGACGGGGGTTGGAAGAATGAGAACCGGAGATGCACATAGACAAGGAATTAAGAGCATTAAACACTTTTTTTAACAACATGCTATTTTTACTCAAATCCGGTTTACCATTTTTAGCATAACTTTCAAGAGGCTCAAGTTTCTCTTTTCTTTTAATTCTTTTGAGAGCATGAAACTTAGAGCAATGAGGTCTTAGATGACCAAAGGCACCACAATGGTGACAAACAATGTGTTTAGGTCTACTAGGCTTTTTGGGAAGGGATCTAGTCATATGATTTTGTTCACTCTTCAACTTACGACATTAAGGTCTTACATGACCAATCACACCACAATAGTGGCAAGTTGGAACAAACTTAGATCCATCCAAAACCTTAGTTTGAGACCTAAACAGAGGCTTTGACTTAATAGCCTTTCTCTCCACCTTTTGATTTCTTTTGTGTGGAGGAATGTATACCGATTTGTCCTTTGAGGTTGAACACAAACTAGGCACGAAATCGGGTACCACAAAATGATTGTAACAAATATTTTCATCATTTTTAGCAGTAGGTTCAGTAATCAAACACTTGGCGTGCATCATCTTAAGAGATTCATTTTTATATTTAAGATCATCAACTAGTTTGTTAGACAAAACAAGTTTAGCATCCAAGTCCATATTCAAACATTCTAATTCTTTCAACTTCTCAAGAGAATTTTCAGCAAGTTTCTTATATTTCTCAACCAATTTATTGGATTCATTGAACTTAGCATTCAAATCATCCTTTTCACAAACAAACTTGCTCAAATCCTTTTGAAACTTCTTAGCCTTTTTCTTAAAGAGTTTGATGTTAGGAATATCAATAACATCCAAAGACTCATGTAACATAGCATCACAATCATGAGGATTATCACTCATAGAGGCATTTTCACAAACACGTGGCATGCTACAATCATCAACAACCAAGGAAGCATACAAATCACAATCCATGGCAAATAAACACAAGGGGTCAAGGATCACACTTAGGTATTTAAACCACAACAAGTGTACCCGCTCTCATACCAATTGAAAGTTCAAATAGCGTATAAAACACTATGAACGTTTAGACCCCCAAATTACAAATTATCAATTCAAGCTTTAAATCAAACGATGAACGTATGGAAAATGAACAAAAGCATAAAACAAAATTGATAAACAATCTAAATCAAATAAAAAACACATCCACAGCAGAAATTAAATGACAAAAATTAAGGGAAGAGAGAATGCAAACACAAGGACAACACGCGATGTGTTATCGAAGAGGAAACCGAAGATCTCGGCGAAAAACCTTTACGCCGCCCTCCAAGCGGTCAAAATGATCCACTAAAGAATGTAGTTGGGATACAAGGACAGCAATAGACCCTCCAATCCTAATCTACCTAGGTACCTAAGCCCTCCAAGTTTCCTGCTCCAATGAGGTTACGCCGAACATATTTCTTCTTTAGCTTCCCGGATCCCGCTACTAGTCCATTGCATCTACCAATATAAATTGGTTCCTTCCTAACTGCTTCCCAAAACACCAAAGAGCCTTCTCACAGCTGTGGGTATGGTGAGAAAAGGTTTTGGCTAAAGTACCTCTCAAGGATCTATAATGGAGAGGAAGAGAGTAGAGGAATTTGAAGAGTTACAAGGTCAAGATTGTGGATGAATCAATCTTGTTTTTCTCTAGGGTTTCTCTCACAAAATTCTCTCTAGAAACTCTCTACATTTCGTGGGTATAAGGGGTATATATACTGGTGGGTGTTTGAAATGCGAAGAGACAGATTTTTCACAACAAAGTAGGCTGGGGGCTTGTCCTCGCTGCTTGACTGAGTCGCGAGTTCAAGTCGCGAAGGAACTGAAAGGCTAGATTGGAAATTTTGTCTTGTAGTGCGACAACTGGCACGACAGTTAATATTCTGGTAGCTTCCAGTCGTGAGCCACCCGCGAGATTCAATCGCGAGTTCTCCTCTGCACGCTTCTCTCATGTGCAACATCTGGCGGCTTAACAGTGGCGAGACACCAACGATGTCCAGTCGCAAGTCTCTGTTTTGCAGCACAGTCTTGAGCAAATCTTCACACTCTCTCACACACTACCCTTACATGATTCCCACCTAAATACAGGGTTTCTAAATGCTGAAAATACAAGCAAATTGGCACGGAATAAAGCCAACACAATGGTTGATAAAATTCAACCTTACAGCTCAGAATTGGTTATGGAGTGAAATTAATGGTTAGCAATTGTCTAATGTCTATTTATAAAATCAAAATTGTATTTTTAATATTTGCAAGTTACAATTTGATGAAGTTTATTCCATTTTTTAATTCATTGTTGTTGTAGGTTCTTCAACTATGTCTGGAAATTGTACACTTCAATCAATTCTTGATGATGGGGAGCCTAATAAAGAGGATGGGAGTTGTGTCACAGTTGTGGAGGATTCGACATTTTGTATTAATTTAGTAGCCTTTTTAAAATCTTAGACTTGTTGGATTAATTTGTTGGTTTCTAATTATTCTAAACTTGTGGAATTTATTTTGTAGCTTTCTAATTTCTTGGACTCGTTGGACTTGTGATACTTATTTCTTGGACTTGTTAGATTTATTTTATTTTTATGTTTAGCTGGTGAGTTTAGTTATGATTTTGTTGATTAATGATTAAATAGTTATCTTAGCTAGGTGATTTATTGATTTAAAATCTTAGTTATGATTTATTGAATAATGATATTAGTTATGGTTTATTGATTTATAGATTTATAATTAACAGGTGATTGATTTATTGATTTATGATTAGTGGCCTATGATTTGGACTGATTTGACATTTGGGCCACATTATCTAGGCTTGAATATGCACGCTTGAATCTAGGCAAAATTAAATTTGGGCTTGCATTCTTTTTTTTTTTTTTTTTTTGTTGGGCCACGATTTGGGCCCAAATCTGGTAGGGCTTAAGAGGGCCTGCAGGGCCTGGCGGGGTGTCTAGGCCCTGGAAAAAAAAATCCTTTTAATAAATGGGCCAGGTTTGGGCTGCGGGTCTTGGCCCACGGGTCGAGTCCGGGTATGGAAAACCCGGTCCGAACCTGACCCGTTGCCATTCCTAGGTGGCTGCCCCTAGAGTGATTTCCCTCTTGATAATCTCGTCCCATTGGTCTTTCCCTAGAGGCAGTATGTGACCCAGCAGCTTTGTCTTGATTGGCTGAGAGTGTGGCAAGCTTGTCAAATACTTCTGTTATCCTTTCAACCAATTGTTGCTGTCCTTTCATCAGAGAACTGGTGTTTTGTTCCATCTGCTCCACTCTTTGATCCATCCTTAGGCTCTGATACCACTTTAGAACATATGGTTCCTTATTGTTACCTATGGTGGCTGTCAAATTTTGAGAGAACACAATGAAAATAATAACTGGATTGTTTCGAGGCATCCGACCTCCTTAGTATTCACTTTGATAGATAATTCAGATGCCTTTATTTGAAAATACTTCAGCAACTTGAATACAATATGGATAACTGATCAACCCAAAATAAAAGAACCACTACAACTCAAATATTAAAGATTTGGACTATTACATAACAACCTTAACGGTAACAACAATGTTCTAATCAAATCTTCTAATTTGACTCAAAAATTACTTTTATTGAAATCAAATAAATAACACACAATCACATAACATGGAAAACACAACCCCTGTTCTTCATGTTTCTCATACCAGCTAACAACTTCCTGCACGTGACAATTAGCCAATTAGATTTTAAATTAACATCTCATCTAAGTTATGAGATTCTAAATTGAAGTCTAATTTTAACTATCTCACCAATTTTCTCCTTTTGGTATAGCTATCTTAGATTTATTTATTAATAAATATTATTATTTATTATTATTTTTAATTATTTAAATCTTTCATACTGAGGACAGGTTGTACATTTAGGTTATTGTGCACAAGTTTGAAAATCCCCATATTGAAGTTGTTGAGGAAGGCAAAGATGCTATCACGATATGACATCTAGTGGTGCATGTATAGAAACATAAGTGAGAAGCTATTTTATTTATGTTTCTAGTTTATAGTATAAAGCTTATGTGTGTGCTCATTTCTTAGATTCTGATGTGAATTTTGTTTTACAAGTTTTGATACTGTCACTTGTTACTGTGTCTCAAAGGTAATCAATAACTTGACTATTAGTAGGTTTAATTGTAAAGTGTCAGACTGTGAGTTATGCCATTCTACTTTAAAACTAATTGATGAGGAAGACACACTCAAATCTTTTATTGCCTTCGACATCACACCACGCGGGTCTATTTTTAGAGTGGTTGTAGGGAGTCAAATTGTAGTCTCCATTACAAGAAAAATGAGCTATTGCTGCGGGTGAAAAAATTGCCACTATATATCGCATATTGCGGTATTTTTTCGAACCGCCACTGTACATGGGATCTATTACAACGTTCTATTGGACCACCGTAGTAGTTCTAGTCTTTTGCTGCGTACTACAGCAGTGGTACATAGAACCACTGCAATATATGTGTTTTAGCGACGGTAACTTAGAAATAGCGGTGCTCCAAAAACTAGCCTCAATAAATATAGCATTTTGCGGGGATACTATAGCGGCAGTATAGAAAACCGCTACAATATGTAAGTTGTAACGGTGTTGAGATAACCACAGCAATATGTACCTATTTTGCGGCGCTTTTTCTTAGTTATAGTGGCGGGTTGGACCACCGCAATAGACCTTTAAATTTCCCATTATAGCCCCAAAATTTCCCTTTATTTTTTTTTTTTTTTCACTTCCCACTTAGGTTTTCACTTAGCGCCGTTACACTCTTTCTCACTCTCTCAAAACTCTTCACTCATAAATCTCTTCAGCACCATAACCAAGCTTCCTCCATCAACTCCATCTCCACCACTGCCGCCTCGCGTCCTCGCCATCGCCACTCTCTTCAGGTCCGGCCCCGGCCCAGGCCCCAACCCAGTCTTCTGCCTCGCCATCGCCATCACCACTCACATTCTCTCCCTCCGACAAGTCGGGTATCCATTCGGTTTTGAAATTTGGTTCGCCCACTCATCTTGACCCACTCATCTGCTTCTTCTTCATCAGATCGATCTCATTGTAAGTTTATTTTTATTTTATTTTATTTTTGTTGATTAATGAGTGCCATTTTTTTTTTTATTTTATCTATTTGCTTCTTTTATTTTTGTTGATTAATGAGTGCCATTGTTTGAAGGCAAGGAATGTCTCATTGGTAACCATCTCTCATCTTTGCCGTAATTCCTTTGATCCGATACACCTCTGCCTCCAAATCTTCTTCTCTATATATATATATATATAGATTTATAATATTTTTTCTTGTCATTCTGTTCTTACCAAAAACCTCGGAGTTAGAATTGAATAACATTGTCTCTGAATCTTTTTCGTTTCATTCTTTTTACAAAAGTTTTTTTTTTTTTTTTGTTCTGTTTGGTTTGGTTTGGTTTGGTCCGTTTTTAACGTTAATCAAATTATGCTTATATTGTTTTTCATCAGATTTAGCTCATTAGCAAATGGATGGATTTTTTTGCGTTCTTTTGTTTTCATTTATATGTAGTAGGAGCAGGTACAGAGTTTTGTTCCGTGCACTATGATAGAATGGGTTTAATCCCAGATGGGTGTCAATTGTATTCAACTATTGAGAAAAAAAAAAAAAAAAAGAGAAAGAAAAGAATTGTTGATGGTTTAAGCACTATAGACTACTCACTGACTTAGTGACACTGAGATAAGTGGTAAAGGTCCTTATTAAATAGAAAGAATGAATGCCATTGCCTATGATCCCTAAAAAGAAAAAGATGCACTTGCATTTAATATTCCAAATTGTTGATGTATTTTTTTTTATATTCCAAATTGTTTTTTTTTTTTTTTTTTGACAATGAAGATAGAAATATTCCAAATTGTTAGGCGGTGTGTTTTGAGGAAATTTCTCAAGTATATTCTTGGAACTCTATTCTAGCATCAAAATATGTGTTTTGAGGCAATTTCTCAAGATATTGATATTTTTTCTAGCTTCTAAGCCTTCTGTTGGTTGCAATTGTCCATAAAGGAAAATTTTCAGCTATAATTTGATGTTAATCTTCCCTAATTCTGCCAAACGTTCTTCTAAGGATGGTTTGCGGTGGAGAAGTATGTCTATACTAATTAGAAATAGGACTTTGGCTCTTCTTTTTGTTTTTTTGGCAATTCAGCCTTTATTCATTGAAACAAACATAGATTACAAAGGAAAATCCCTAAATAAACCAGCATATGATGATATTGTGATTGTAATTTGAATTTCTTATTTACTCTTGAGGAACTGATCCTTGTATATATCTTGAGATTCTAGATTGGGAATTTTTGTCTGATTGAATAACAAAGTGGAAAAATGTTTCAAGTTATGCTTGGCATTGTGAGCTGAAACTGTTTTTCTTGAGACTAATTGTATGATTGGATGGCTGCCTTGAGTAGGCATTTTTTTTTTCCTTGTAGGAATTTTTGACATGTTTTTCTTGAGACTGAAAAGGGACTTTTTTTTTTTTTTTTTCCACTTGTGGTCTAAAAGCGGGTAATCCGTGACTACTGTTGTTTGTTGTTAGGACTTATAGGATTATATAAGAAAAGTTAACAAATTAAAAGGTCCCTATAGTAAAACAAAGTCTTGATACTGATTGGTTCTTTTCTCTATGTTTTTGGTGAAAATTTTCTAATCATGTTCATGTTTCATGTATCATTCTGTCTGGGAATTCAGCAAATGTGACTGGAAGCTTCATTGTATTTCTATAAACAATCAATTTTCTAAAACCAGCTTATGAGTTGAAGGTAAGGCCTTGTCTCAGTTCATTTAGACAATTTCATTGACAATCCAGTGTACGTATGTTGTGAATTTTCTAAGTTTTTTTTTTTTTTTTCCTGTTTATTTGTTTGACTATGAGAAGTTACTTTTACCAATGGTATATGTACTTGCATTTAATATGTTGTCCTGGATATTAAACAACATAATAAGCATGATTAATCAATGCTTCTTCCTCATGAACACGACACCGTTAATGAAATAAAAGCAATGGTTGTTAAAATGTCATGGAAACAATGGAATTTAAAAATATCAATTCCTATAAACTAAAATGAGCCAATTGTTGGTTTTAATTTGAGTCTTGCAAGATTTGATTAATTGATTCTGTAGGGATAATAGATTGATTGATAACAACCATGGCTATGTATTTATCCTTGTTGTTCTATGATTTGCTTTGCCATTCTCTAACGTTTTCACTCTAATACATTAATGTAGTATTAGTATGTACCATGTAGTACACATTCTCAAATTTTACAAGATTATCAAATTCCTTTTATTTAAAACCTAAATAGATCAAAGGGCGATCTTTGTTAATTACCGCGCTGCAAGTTATAATATAAATGATATAATTAGCAATCTTTGTTTTATATATATATATATATATATATATATATATATATATGGGCTAAATATCAAAAATTAATCTTCATTCTTTTTTTTTCTTTTTTCTTTTTTAATGAGAAGGAAAAATTATCTTCATTCAAATCCATACGCATTGTTTACTCATTATTTTCAGTTAAGCAGTGGACATCAAAATGCAAAGAAATGGTCATATATATTTGAGGAAAAATTTAAAAATGCCATGGTCATGGGTCCTTAAGTCTCAACAACCATAGAACACATATAATGACAAAGCTAGCCTCCTAATTAACTAGCTAGTTCTACCTCTAAGAAAGTTTTATATGATAATTTATATTTATGTCATTATCTTTACTAGGATTAAGGCGAAAGATAATTGTAATTTTTTTGGATAAGACAAGAATGTGCATGTGTCATATAAAATCCCCATTCTTCACGGCAAACGAACTTAGATTTTCTTGTATGCATATACCATATTTTAAGTTCATCGTTGGTCTTGTACAAAGTAGTAACTTATGGTTGAAGCAATTTTACTTTCACGTCAATCTTGTGGTTGAAGCAATTTTACTTTCACAATTTATTAAAGTAGTAACTCATTAACTTGTGGTTGAAGCAATTTTACTTTCACGTCAGTCTTTCATTAACACACTACTTTTATTAGGAATGATACTCTCATATTTACCTTTTCACATTTACTTTCTATTTTTTAAACTTGAATTTTTTATTCTCAAGTCCACTTTTTCACATCTACTTTCATGTGATCAAAGTAAGTGAAGTTGGTAAAAGACTTAAGGTACTTGTTAAGACATATGTGAATCATGTTAGGAACATATGCCAATATTTTATGTAATTAGTTAATCTTTTGACAAAACGCACTTTACTTGTAATTGGGTAGATCTAGGATGTGTTTAATGTTTTAGGAAATAAGGTTTCAAGTTCAAATGTTAAAGCCATGCAAGTCCGTCCAAGAATCAAGTGACGAAGTGTTGTTCATTAAAACTCGACAGCTAGTATCTATCGAGGCTTAAAAAGCTGTTTCAGCCCAAGGCTCGACAGTTGCTCGATAGATAGGCTTTCTATCGAGATTTATGAAAATCAGATTTTCAGTTCTGATTTCATTCCAATCAGTGAATATGTGTTTGAGATTTTTTTTTCTTACAATCCTAAACATATATAAGAATTGTTTTAAGGGCCATCAAAGGTTACATAAGTTGCTCGTGCGAGTGGCAAAGTTTGTTCATGTAAATTGTGACCAGAGATAGAATTTGCCTTAGTTCATCTTTCTTCGGAAGAAGCTGCTGTGTTTGTACACCGTAGGGTTTTGTAACTAATGAACTTCTTGATCTTTATCGTTTGGATGAATTGAAGAACTTTGTAGTCAACATCTTTCTCAAGTTGGTGGTTAAGTCGCGTATTGGGATCCGCGTAATTGGTTAGTCATGTACTAGGAGCCATGCATTGAAAGGAAAGATTGTCACTAAAGAACAAGTCCAATTGGGTACTGGGTTAAGGGTTTAACTGTAGGTTGGTATAAGGTATTGAGATTCCTTTACTTGTAACTACTTGTTGTAATAATAGTGAATTTTCGGAAGTGGTGATCTTAAAATCACTCAGTGGAGTTTTTGCCGCGAAGGTTTTCCCCATTTGTAAACAAATTACCGTGTCAACTTTATTTTCAAATGCACTTTATTTTAGTTAGTGATTTGTTTGTGCTACCACGTATATTGCACTCAGTGGGGTTTTTGCCGCGAAGGTTTTCCCTATTTGTAAACAAATCACCGTGTCAACTTTATTTTCAAATGCACTTTATTTTAGTTAGTGATTTGTTTGTGTTACCACGTATATTGCATGTTAATTTGATTAATTAATAAACTTGGCTAATTAATCAATGAATATATCACAATGGGTGAATACATTCTTGGCCTATCAGTACTCTGTTCGTGTGTGTGTGTGTGTGTGTGTGTGTGTGGTGGGTTGTTGAATTGGGGCAAGCAAGTGGCTTGCATGGAGTAATAAGGTGGTTTTAGCTGATATTGGGAGTGTTGACTATTTTGTGTAATATTTGATGATTCTTGTTGAGTTGTTTTTATTTGATTAATTCATATTAGGGGCTTCTCTCTATCTTTTTCACACATGTGGAACACTAGAATAGAATTGGATATTTAAAGAGATGTCCATTCCTAAAGACTATTGCTAGTAATGATGTTATAGTTACCAAATATATTGATAACTTCTCTATGCATTTAAATTCATTTTTTTTCTTATGAACATAGCTGAAAGTGAATTATTAAAGATAATTTGTTTCTTAAATTAAAGTGAAATTGTGTAAATGAAATTTGTGTTAACTCTTGTTTTGTGCTTTCATGAAATCACATTATAGGTATTTCTTGTAAACCACTTTATAGCAATGGATAAGAGTTGGATGAAAATTACCAATAAAAGGTCGTGAGGATATTTAGATGAAGTCCAACAATTTTTGAATTTTGCATCTAACCATGCGCATCAGGATGGAACAATTTCATGTCCATGTAGAAAATGCGTGCATACAAATTCGTGGCCTATAGATGTTGTACTAGCTCACTTAGTGTCAAAAAGGATTTGTAGGGGTTATAACCCTTGGCATTGGGGAATCATCATTTGTACAGACTTCTACTGAAATTCCTATTAGCCATGTCCAAGAAAACCCAATAAAGTATGCCGATTTTCGTGACATGTTGCATGACATGTTCCTCATACAAGATATGGCATTTGGGCCAATGGAAGTAGTCCCTACTATGCAACAACCCACAAAAGGTCCTGCAGAAGGTCCTAATGAAGATTCACTTTGGTTTATGAAATTGCTTGAAGATGCTAATCAACCTTGTTATGAAGGTTGTAAGCATTTTAGCAAATAGTCAGTCATTGTGCATTTGTACCACATGAAGTGTCATAATGGTTGGACCAATAAATCATTTACCACGTTGCTACAATTTTTGCTTGATTTTCTTCCTTCAAATGTTAAGTTGCCAAAAGATTGTTATGAGGCTATGAAGATTATTAAGGATTTGGGCTTGAGCTATGAGAAGATTCATGCTTGTCCTAAAGATTGTATTTTATATTGGAAGTAGAATGACAACCTTGAAGCTTGTCCAAACTGTAACCTTTTAAGATGGGAAAGTAATGAGTTTAAAGATCAACAAAGTACTAATGTTTCCTCCAAGAAAAGAAAAAAGAAACAAGAAAGCTGCAAAGATCCTACGGTGGTTTCCTTTAAAGCCAAGATTGAAACGACTATTTATATCTCCTGAAACAGCCAATCATATGAAGTGGCATGCCAATGGTTGTGTAAAAGATGAGTTAATGAGGCATCCTGTTGATTCTAAAGCTTGGAAATCATTTGACTCTAAATACATAAAGTTCTCACCTAAGCCTCGTAATGTGAGCCTTGGATTAGCCGCTAATGGATTCAACCCATATGGAAATATGAGTAGTACTCATAGTACATGGTCTGTCATTTTAATCCCATACAATCTCCCTCCATGGATGTGCATGAAAAGGTCTTCTTTCACGCTATCATTATTGATTCTGGGTCCAACCTCACCCAAGAACGATATAGATGTGTACTTACAACCCCTAGTAGAAAAACTGAAGAAGTTATGGGATGTTAGAATAGAAACGTTTGATGTGTTTTTCAAAAAATCATTCCAAATGCATGCTGCATTAATGTAGACTATAAATGATTTTCTTGCATATGGTGATATTTCGGGCTGGAGTACCAAATGTGCTCTTGCATGTCCCCCTTGTAACTATGATAGTCAGTCTCGTTGGTTAACATTGGACATAGAAGATTCTTGGATAGTGATCATAAATTTCATAAGAAAAAAAAATCATTTGATGGGCATGTTGATACGAGATCAGCTCCTATTACAGTATCTGGAGGGGAAATCATGTTATAAACGGATGCTATAGCCAATCATGTATTTGGGAAGAAAAAGTTAATTTGCCTAATAAAAGAAAAAGAGGGGAAGAAGCCTTCACTGTGTGGAAGAAGACAAGTATATTTTTCACCTTGCCTTATTGGGAGGACCATGTGTTGCGTCATAATTTTGACGTGAAGCATATTGAAAAGATTGTAGTCAATAATATAATCGGCACATTGTTGAACTTGGATGACAAGACAAAGGATAACTTGAAGGCATGTCAAGACTTAAAGGATATGGGTATAAGAAGTGAACTTCACTTGGAAAAGGTTGAGAATGATCAGACACGCATGCCACATGCCTGCTACCATATGAATGCTAGTGAAAAGGATGGTTTTCTGCAAGTTTTGAAAGATGTAAGAGTGCTAGATGGATATTCTTCAAACATCTCATGTTGCGTTAAACTCAAAGAATGCAAGATTAGTGGGATGAAGAGCCATGATAATCACATCTTAATGAAACAACTTAAACTGACAGCAATACACGGATCTTTGCCCCCTGAAGTGAGTAGGAATTTAATTAACTTATATTGTTTGTTTAGGGAGATATGTTCCAAAGTACTAAATTTGGAGGAACTTGGGGCTCTTGAGAAGAGAATTGCAGTGACATTGTGTGAGTTTGGAAATGATATTCCCTCCCTCTTTCTTTACAGTGATGGTATATCTAGTCATGCATTTGGCTAGCGAAGCCAAAGTTGCTGGCCCAGTTCATTTTTGTTGGATTATCCCATAGAGAGGTAACACATATAGTAACTTGGTCTATTTGGTTTTGTTTAACTTATCAATTTTCCATTGTTGATCTTGGGTTTTCTAGTAGATACTTGTCAAGACTTAAGTTTTACATGCATAATAAAACTTATTTAGAAGGCTCCATTGCGGAAGGGTATATAGCAGAGGAATGTTTAGCATTCTGCTCACGCTATTTTAAATCTGTTGAAACTGCATTCAATCGGCTTGTAAGGAATGTCTAGGAATCTATGGGTGTGGTGGTGAGCATTAGACTAGATTCAAATTCATGGATCCAAGAACATCGTTATGTGCTATTCAATTGTGAAGAAATCACCCAATTTCGCAAGTAATATGTCATTGCATATCCTTTCATGGCATTTAAGTACAATACTCTAACTTAACACTAACACGTTTGTCTACATAGTGTACACATAGTGGAGATCAAGGCTGATCTCTCTTTTCATGTAGCCGATGATGTTATTCAAAAGTAGCACACAGAGAAATTCTACAGCTGGTTTAGGGACTATGTAAGTAAAGCAAATATATAAAAATATTCTTGGTTGTAACACTTTAAATAGCACACTTATAATAAACGTCATTGTCTATAATAGGTGATGTCAATGGATGCCTTTGAGGAAAAGAAACTCTCTAATAAAGTCATATAGCTTGCTCGATATTCAGATAATGAAGCAAAACAGTTCAAACGTTATGTTATAAATGGTTTGAAGTTTCGCACCAAAGATTCTGAGGCAATTAGGAAAACTCAAAATAGTGGAGTTTATGTTGTTACTGAAGGTGGTTCTACTTATTATGGTGTACTAATCGATATTATTGAGTTGAACTATTCCGACAAGTATCGATATGTACTATTCAAATGTCAATGGGTTGACGTTATTAGTGGGAGAAGATGCAAAAAAGATGAGTTTGGATTTCCCCTTGTCAATTTTTCATGATTGATACACATGGGTGATTGATTGATTTATCCTAAATTTCCAAGCTTTTTTTGTCATTCTATTCGATCCATTTATATGCACTTATTGACTAATCTTGGTTTGTATGTAGGACGTTCATTTGGTCCAACAATCTCCAGCTCTCCAAAAATCATCAGCTGCATCGCATCAACCAAGCAGCTTATAAGTTTTATGTTGGTGTTCGATGACTTTTTGTGTACAAAGAACTATATTTGAACAACTGCATTTTTGGAAGTGTTGAAGGATATTTTTAAACATTTTGGAACTTTGATTATGATATTAGCTTAATTTAAGGGGTTGTTTTATTAAAAGGACCACATCTTTTTTTTGTTAATCTTATGATGATGGTTATAAACAATGTTATGTATTGATAATATATTTCTATGTTAATATAATGTTAGTTTGGAGACATTTGTTGTGTTGTTAGCCCACCGCTAAAGCTTCACACATATAGCGGCGGACGCTTTTTGGCCCCCCAACAATCCCTCCCTTACAATGACACTCCCGTGACTTGAACACATGACTATGGCTCTGATACCATTTGTCGCACCATGAGCTGTGCCATTCCACCTCAAAACCAATTGGTGATGAGGAAGACACACTCAAATCTTTTATGGCCTTCAACTTCACACCACGCGGGCCTGTTTTTAGAATGGTTGTAGGGAGTCAAATTGTGGTCTATCCAACAAAAAGAAACTAAAGCTGGCTCCTTTTTTTTTTGGATTTTAGGAAGGCACTAGTCACAGACCCACGCGATGCATGGGAATAGATAATTATTTTGTAATCGTGATATAATGTATAATTTTTTCTCTTAAATTTGTTGAAAATAATTTTGTTCTCCTTAAAAATTAAAAAAATTTTAAAGTTATTTTCCATTTCTCTATCTCTACACATAAATCATTCTACTATTTTTGGGTTTATTCGATTGATATTTATGCATTTTTTAGGTGGTTCATATTCTTCTAAATTATGTTATAGTGCATTATGTTTTCCAAATTTTTTTTTATTTACAACTAAACTTTTTAAGTTTCAAATATATTATTCAAATTTCTCTTTCTCTTAAAGGATATTATCATGATAATTAAAACTCAAAATACACTTGATATTACTCAAATAACCGATAGGCACATTCAAATACATAGCCGAGATTGTGTTTTGATATAAATTCAAATTCTCACTTTCAAAATGACTAAGTAATAACTCAGCCAAAGGCCTTGTAGTTGAATTTGCACCTCCCTATGTACAAAGTGCTTGAGGGTCTAGGGGAAAAAGGGTTTGAGCTGCGGGGTTAGCAGCATGTTGTAATTATTTCTCAAAAAAAGGAAGAAGTAATAAATTTTAAAAAAATTAAATAAAAAAAAAAGAGGGAGAGAGAGGATTTATGATAGGGAAATTAATTCAATTCGATTGGTGGTCTTCATATTTTATCCAAATTCAATTTCTTCAAATAGCTAGCCAAGCATACATCTTCTTGGATTTTCTCAAACCCAATTGCTCTTCATGGATTTTGAAGCAAATTCTTCAAGCAAAGGCATCCCATAATAATATCTAAATTTGTTACAATAAAAAACCAAAAAAAGAAAAGAAAAAAGAGTAACATATCTTGTACTAAGTTATGCATCTATATTCATGTTACAACTAATATGTATGTGCAACAAAACTAATTTATGCTACGCATATACAAAGGGAATACTTTATCCATAATGGTGAATACATCTAAAATTTACTTGAAAATTGAATATTCATTTCTATTTGAGACACAACTTTCTAAACATTGGTTAACAACCACATAAACTATAGTAGCCAAACCCCACTGCAATTCTTTTACTATGTTTTTCATCATAGCTTTGAGATTTTTTTGGTTGGTTTATGGGAACCAAAGTTGTTGGCACTTGAGATCTTTGATAAAATTAATCGGGAAAACTTGAAGAATATGGGGGAGAAAAAAAAAGTCACTTTAGAGGGACTTCTCAAATTTGCAGAAGTAGGCTAGAGTAATTGTACACACACACACACACACACACACACACACACACACACACACATATATATATATATATATATATATATATATATATTCACACACAAAAAATCAGTAATTTTTTTTTAATACTATTTGGGTGGCAATTGAACGGTTTTTATAACTGCTTGATTGGGGAGAAGGAGAGTCATAAAATTGAAGGGAGTTTGAATTATTATCAGATTAAGTTTGATGGAATAGTAAATGGAAAGTTGAAAAGTTAGGAAACTTCAACTAAGAGAGAGAGAGAGAGAGAGAGAGAGAGAGAGAGTAGAAAATGAAAATAGATTCGGCTAGATGGAGTAATAGATGGGAAGTTTAAAAATGGTATATAAAAAAGTATGTACTAAGAAACTATTTGCTTAAAAAAAATCACTTCTCAATAGGACATTTATCTGTACAAAATCACTTTTACCATCAAATGTGGAGCTATCCATAGCAGATATGCCACATGAAATGTAAAACAAACACATAATGAATAATTAAAGGATAATGAAAGATGGTGAGAGAACAAAATTGCATTGTGAATGCAAAAAGAAAAATGGACAAAAAAAAAAATCAAGAAAAGTCTTTAGAGGCTAATAAGATCCAGAATAACATAAACTCCTACCATTGAACATTTAGTTAGTTGTTTTTTTTTTACCACCTAATAATCATTGCAAAAAGAATAATGAAAAACATCAATCTCTATTATGTTCCACCTGTTTCTTCCTTCACCCTTTTAAGAAAGTCCTCTGTCTTGTAATTGATGCACACATCAGCCCCAAGATCCTTGCAAACAGCCAATTTTTCATCACTCATTGCCAATCACAATCTAAAAATATATGAACACTTGGAAAACAAACTTATGCATTGCAAATTATCAAACCATTTGTAAATTGGACCACAAACTACACTAAATAATCATAAAGGCTCAAAAATTATCAAAAAAAAAAAAAAACTACCAAATAATTGAGAGAGAGAGAGAGAGAGAGAGAGAGAGAGAGAGAGAGAGAGAAATAACATTTTTTGTTAGGGGAAACTATGTATAAAATGAAAGAGAAAATGACAAATTTATAGTAAAAGAGTGAGAATAAGAAAAGACAAATAAAGGAAGATAAAGAGAATGATGAAGAGTGATGTTAAAGTAGAAGGTAGTAGGAAGATGTAAAGGTAAGGGAAGGGAAAAGGTTTGAGAAAATGTAAATATTAAATAAAATGAGTGAATGAGTAATGTTAAAAAAATTGTAGAAAAATTGAAAATAAAATAGATAATGACATGGATGTTGATGTAGCTCAACTGGAGCATAGCAACAATAAATGCTACGCTTCAACTTTTATGAAAGTTCAAATAGCGTATAAAATACTATGAATGTTTAGACCCCCCAATTTACAAATTACCAATTCAAGCTTAATATCAAACAAATTATGTGCGAAAAATGAACATAAGCTTAAAACAGAATTGGTAAACAATCTAAACCAAATAAAATCACATCCACAGTAGAAATTAAATGGCAAAGATTAAGGGAAGAGGGATGCAAACACAAGGACAATACAATGATGTGTTATCGAAGAGGAAACCGAAGTCCTCGGCATAAAACCTTTTCGCCGCCCTCCAAGCAGTTAATAATCCACTAAAGAATGTAGTTGGGATACATGGACAACAGAAGACCCTCCAAGCCTAATCTACCCAGTGTACCTAAGCCTTCCAAGCTCTTACTCCAACGAGGTTACGTCGAACCTATTTCTTCTTTAGCTTCCTGGATTCCGCTATAACCTATAGCATCAACCAATATCAATTGGTCCCTTCTTAATTGCTTCCCAAAGCACCAAAAAGCCTTCTCACAGATATGGGTATGGTGAGAAAAGGTTTTGGGTAATGAACCTCTCAAGGATCTAACAATGGAGAGGGTGAGAGTAGAGGAATTTCAAGAGTCTCTATGTAAAGATTGTGGATGAGTCAATCTTGTTTTCACTAGGGTTTTCCTCTCAAAATTCTCTCTAGAAGCTCTCTACATTTCGTGGGTATAAGGGGTATTTATACTGGGGTGAGAGAGGAATGCAAAGAGTCAGTTTTTCCAAAACAGAGCTGACTGGCGACTTGACCTCGCGACTTAACTGAGTCGTGAGTTCAAGCCACGAGATAATTGAATGGTCAGGTTGGATATTTTGTCGTGTAGTGTAACAGCTGTCGCGAGTTACCCGCGAGATCCAGTCGCGAGTCCCTGCTTCACTACACAATCTTGAGCATTTCTTCACACTCTCTCACACACTACCCTTACATGATTCCCACCTAAATACAGGGTTTCTAAGTGCTGAAATACAAGCAAATTGGCACGGAATAAAGCCAACAAAATAGTTGATAAATTTCAACCTTACATTTTAGATATATATATATATATAGATTACTCACCAAGATTTTGTAGGCCATAAGGGTACAATTGGAGCCAGTGATGTGCTAGTAAGGCATTAATTGCTGTTGATCAATAGGAATTAGAAAAATTATATAAGAGCTTTATTACTTAAACTTAGTCTTCTCTGTTTCATATAATTTTTTGTACAACAAATAACAGTAGGTAGATGAATAATCCACTCTGAAATGCATGCATGAGAAGTAACTTCAAAGGGTTTATAGCTCTAGATCAATTTATCCTCCGAATTAATTTAAAGACAAAATTATGGAACTCTTTTTCCATTAGAAATGACATTATTTACAAATAAATATTTATGAATTACTCATTACATGTTCATGAGCCACACTAGCCTGTTTCTCCACAGTCGTATGTACATCTTAATGACTTTTTTTTTTTCCCCGATGAATTGTATACCTTTAGGGACCTAATTTTTCTTAAGTTATTAATGTTAGGACATATGTGATTTAATGTTGAGAACATATGTCAATATTTATGTAATTGGCTAATCTTTTGACAAAATACATTTTACTTGTAATTGGGTAGATCTAGGATGTGTTTAATGCTTTAAGGAACAAGGTTTCAAGATTAAGTGTTAAAGCCATGCAAGTCTGTCCAAGAAACAAGTGAAGAAGTGCTGGATTTTAAAGCTCAACTGCTAGCTCGACAGCTAATATCTATCGAGATTTAAAAAGCTGCTAAAACCTAATGCTCGACAGCTAGCTCGATAGATATGCTATCTATCGAGGTTTAAGAAAATCAGATTTTTATTTCTGATTTTCATCTAATCCATGTATAGATGTTTGGGTTTTCTTTTCTCACAACCCTAAACATATATAAGGATTGTTTTGAGGGCCGTCACAGTGGATGCAACTCAATGCAAAAGTTTTTTACAAGCATATTGTAAACCGGAGACATATGCCCTAGTTCATCTTTCTATTCAAGAAGCTGCTGTGTTTGTACACCGTCGGGTTTTGTAACCAAAGAGCATCTTGATCTTCATCGTGTTGATGTATTGAAGAACTTTGCAGCCAATATCTTTCTCAAGTTGGAGAGTAAGCCGCGTACTGGGATTTGTGCATCAAATTGGTTAGTCACGTATTAAGAGCCGTGCATTGAAAAGGAGAGATTATCACTACAGAACAAGTCCAATTTGGTATTGGGGTAAGGGTTCAACTGTAAGTTGGTATAAGGTACTGGGATTTCTTTAGTTGTAACCGCTTGTTGTGATAATAGTGGATTTTTGGGAGTGGTAACCTTAAAATCAGCCAGTGGGGTTTTCACCGTGTAGGTTTTCCCCATTCGTAAACAAATCACCATGTCATTTATTTTCCGCTGCATATTTAGTTATTTGGTGATTTGTTTGTGCTACCACACGATTTGCATGTCAATTAACTTAATTAATTCACTTGGCTAAGTTCATTGTTTCTTGGCCTATCAATTAAAAATCTAAATTATGCAAGGAAGTACATAGTTTCTCCAAATCTTCACCCATAATAGTACATGTCATAGTATCATTCGATTAGATACACAAATCACTTTAAATACTAAAATTCAAACATCCAATTTTTGGATTCATGGATATGAAGATACCATAGGCTACATCAAATTGGCATTCCCAGTAACCCATGTGGTACTTTTCATCACTTCATGCTACCTAATTTCTATCTTAGACGATTTGGTTATAAGAAAATTTTCATGTTTAGCAAATACCCCAAGTTGTTTTTGATAGCTGTAAATAGCATGTATGCTTTCCTCTAACATATTCCCCCCCCCCTCCCTCCCAAAAAAATTTCACTATACATTCCATGTTTTGTATTATTCTAGGCAATAATAACTTATAAGTTCCCTAAACCAAATTCAAACACTAAATTTTTTTGATTGAACCAAGGTATCAAGAACTTCTAAGGAAGGACATTGAAAGGATAGAGAAAGACAAGGTTGAGACTCAAATTATAGTAGGAGAATCCATGAGAGTTCGATATCTAGTTTACATGATGAACTTCAAAAATGTACGGAGATTCCACTCCAATAGCAAGAGCTCAAATGGGTTGAAATAGGTGAAGCAATAGTGTCATTTCTAATTTATTTATTTTAATGTCTAGCAGGGGATGGTGCTGTGGAATTTTTTTGACACATAGGATTAGCATATGTCTTGTGCTTTTGAGACTCAAACCAAACCTCAAGGTCCAAAATGAAACTTTTGAAAACATTAGAGGCCAAAATTGTTAGGGTTATAATTTCTATGTAATTGGCTAATCTTTTGACAAAATGAATTTTACTTGTAATTAGGTAAATCTAAGTTGAGTTTAATGTATCAAGAAGTATGTTTCTCGAACATATCAAGTGGTATCTTTAAAGTCATGAAGATTGATTCAAGAAACAAGTGAAGAAAAGCTGATTCATTAAGTCTTAACAGAAGCTCGACAAATACTGCTGTCGAGGTTAAATGAAGAAACTCCACACAAGTTCGATCGTTCAAGAATTACTATTTTAGAAATTCCAAATATGAAATTTGGCCAGTGTTGTCTTATTTGATTAGGGTTTCTTTTCTCAAACCCTAGTCATATATAAGGCATATTTTAAAAGCCGTCATACATGGATGCAGTGACCCAAGACTCATATACTCTGTGTGAAGCTATTGTGTTTGTGCGTCTTAGGGTTTTGTAACCAAGTGTTTCTTGATTTTCATTGTTAATGAAGTGAAGAACTTTGCAGCCAACAACAATCATTCAAGTTGTTCGAATTCGAAATGTACTAGGATCCGTGTAAAAGAGTTAGTCATAGATTGGAGATTTGTGTAATAAAGGAAAGAAGGCTACTACAAGATCAAGTCCAATTGGGTATTGGAGCAAAGGTTCAATTGTAGGTTAGTATTTTAAGATAGGCCAAGGTAGTGGCAAGATTCTTTATACTTGTAACTACTTGATTATTAATTAGTGGATTCTTGGGAGTGGTGACCTTAAATTCACCTAGTGGGGTTTTTGCCTTGCGAGAGGTTTTCCCCATTTGTTAATAAATTACCGTGTCAATTTATTTTCCGCTGCATTTTAGTTTTTGGTGATTTGTTGGTGCCTCCACAATTTGCATGTAATTTGACCTTGAAAGCTCAAATTTGTGTAAAAACATAAGAGCTTGTTTAGACCCCAAATTAAAAATTACGGCTCGGTTGATTTTACTATAACTTAACTAAGTGTAGAATAAGAGTAAATGCGAGCGAACAAACAATAAAACTACTCTAAGCCATTTTCATCAAATAACAGCAATATAATGAAAGCTAAAAGAGTAGGGAAGAAGGATGTAAACACAAGATAACACCGCGATGTGTTATCGAAGAGGAAACCGAAGAACTCGGCGAAAAACCTCTTTGCTGCCCTACAAGCCATAAATCAATCCACTAGAGAATAAGTTGGAGTACACGAATAACAAAAGACCTTCCAAGCCTAGTCTACCCCATGTACTTGATCCCTCCAAGCTTCTGCTACCAACTGACTTGAAGAAGCCTTGTCTTTTCTAGCTCTTTGGATCACACAATTCAGCCCAAATGCATCTGCCAAATGATTGGCTTCTTCCAAAACTTACTAGTAGCACCAAAACCTCACTTTACACTTAGAATGGGTGTGGTAAGTGTTTGGGCTATCAACCTCTCAAGGATTTGGATGTGGAGAGGTCGGAGTTGAGGAAAACCACAAAGGATTGTGTAGAGGATTGTGTGTATAGAAATCTTTAACTCTCAAGAGTAATATCTAGGGTTTTATCTCTGAAAAGCACACCTTGTAATATGTGGGTAATGTGGGCATATATAGTGTGAGTGAAGACATGGTGTAGTAGATATGCCAAAATAGTAAAACAGAATGTTTTGCGGGTATTTTGCGGGAAGGCCTTACTCGCGAATTACTTGCAAAAACCAGCTATCATGACTCTTTGCATTCTAGTGATGTGCTCTACATGTGGCTCACTTCGCGAGAAGGCTTTTCGTGAAACTTCTCGCGAAATCCACTTTGTCTTCAATAAGCACTTGAGTTTTTACACGCTCTCTCACACACAACCTATACAGTAAAATCCCACATAAAATATAGGGTACATATGATTGAACAAAAATACAATTAAATTTGGCACAGAATTAAAGCCAACACAAAATAGTTGTAAATAACAACTTTACAATCTCCCCTTTTGGCTATTCCTTGACAAAACCCCTAAAACAAATTCTATACTTAAACGTGAGTTTGGGAACAATGGCAAAACTCACTCACACCTACTCTAGAAGCCATGAAGCACTTGCACATATACACATGTATCCTAAAAAACTCGCACACAAACAAAACTTTCATTAAACATATGACAAGTTGAATACAAGGTATCTATAGAAGCAAGTAAAATGTGATCAAGGTAATAAACAAGATATAAACTATGAAGCATGACTTGATCAAACATGAACAGTCATTAAAGAATGACTACAATGAACATTTAGCTAGTAAATGATCATTCAGACAAGTAATACACTTAAGAGAAACACAAAAATCAATTGCATGTCCGACACACAACTAATGCAAAACACCAAGGTATTTGCATCAAAGAAATAAGATCCAACAAGGGTACAAGTGTGTAGCACTAAAGATAATGCAAAATAATCTAAAAGTCCTCAAAAAGCTACAAAGCAACGATACATAAACAAAGTACTAAATATAAACTGAAGTTTTTAATTAAACTAAAGTACTTTAAAGCTTTAAAAGAAAGCAATGTAAATATCTGAGAGTTATAAAAACTATAAAGGTAAATGAAAGTAGACTACTAAAACCAAAGTAAACTATTAAACCACCACCAAAATGAACCAATATCTATGAAATGAAATGCTATGTTCCCCCTCAAACTATGCAGCTCCCCTTCAAATTTCTCCTCCCTTTTTGACCAAAATGGCCAAATAGGCTAAAACTGCTCGAACTCGGATTCGGAGCCATCTTGATGCTGCTCCATCATCATGTCATCAATCTGAGATGAGAGTGCAGTGATCTGGCCGTCGATGTAGGTAAACTGAGTTGAGGTGTTCTGCACGTGAGATTCTAGCATACCATACATTTGCTCAACCTGTGCAATGAGATGATCAAGGCGATTGGGTGCCCGTGCATGTGCTTGGGAAGAGGGTTGTGCAGAGCCCTCTGGGGCTAATGTGAACTGCTCTATCTCTTCCTCCGTGTCTCCACCTTCTTCCTCAACATCGTCCCTTGGGATTTAAGAAATACCAACAGTTGGTCCGGTGATTTGGGCTTTGCTTTGGGTTATTATTTGAGCATTAATCAGATAGTCCCTTTGCACCATGGTAAGACCACTCGGAAACTTTAGCCTTGTTCTTGCTAAAAGAGCCATGATGAGACTTGGGAATGGCAAGGCTGTTCTCGAATTCTTCTTGGTGATGCATTTGGCGAAGAGGTGGTAGATGTGACCACATATGTTGACCTCTTTATGTGTGAAGAGATCATACAGATTGATAGCTCTTGGTTTGCACAATGTGGTCAAGTTCTTCACTGGGTAGAGGTTGTAGAGCATTATATATGCCAATGTCCTCATCTCTAGGGTGAAAGGAATTGTGTTTAGCACCTTCTTTTTGTGATCACCACTGAGGAGTTTTGCAATTGGCTCAAGAGAATCCAATCTATCATCATATTTGATAAAAATTTGTTGAGACGGTGGACAAACTTCCAATACCTCTTGGATCGATTCCCTTGTGATAGAAAATTCTCTTGGCCTCACCTAATAAATTATACGCTTCCCTTCCACAAGGGCATTTGCAAAGAATTCCCTTATAATTTTGGCAAACACATTCCCACTAGGGTTCAGCAGCTTTGTCCAAGTCCTCTCCTTGAACACTTCAGGAATGAAAGTTTCTTCAAGGGTGTCCATTTTTATCACCTTTTCCATGATGATTGGTGCCCTTTTGTAGAAGTCGTTGTAGGCTAAGTCTGCCTCAATGCTTTGAAAGTTTTTTGAGTCAAAGCATGGATGCTTGGATGACTTCTTTGAGGCCGAATGCTTAGTAGGAGACATCTGCAATAACAGTCACAAAACATAAAGGAACAGGTGCAAAAACACAAACAATAACACAAACTTGATTAGTACCAAGTTAGTTCATAAAACAAACACAAAGTCCTGAAAGAACACAAATAATGTCACAGGATCATATTGTAAGTGCTAAACATGTAACAACATTTATTTAGTATGAGTGATATCCAAAACATGACAAGTGAACAAGTGTGTGCATCAAGTGTGCATGTGGTGTGCATATGTGATGCATGATTAATGCATGACTAAGCACATTTGGGTCAATGTGTGTAAAACACACAATCAATGATCAAAACATGATAAACATGTATAATCATGGTAATCCCCAAAGTTTGGCACTCATCGGAGTCCAAAACAACACCAAAATGCCATTTGGGCATTTTTATCAAACACTTGGTATGCACTAACACAACTAACATGTAAGAAATACATGAACATGTGTAAATCTTGTCTAAATACATGTTAAAATGCCACAAAGGGCTAATACAAACACAGTCCAAGCAAATGGGACAGAGCCCAATCAAGAAATTGAAAAAATTTTGCACAAAAATAAAATTTCCCAACCCTTTTTCAAAAATATATTCAACTCATGCAATACCTAGAATCTAAGGCTTAATCTAAGGAAATAAAGAGAAAAGAGTGATCAAACATACCATAGAGAAGACTTTGAGAAGATTTCACTTGAGTTTTTGTTGGGTTTTTGAGAGAAAATAGGTTTAGGGTTGAGAGAGGCTTGAGGGAGGCAGAGTTTTTTATGTTTGAAAAACTGTCATGATCAGCCCTTATAAATTGAAAACACCCGTTTTTCGCCGGTTAGCTTCTCGCGAAGTTACTCGCAAAAAATGCCACTGAAGCACACAAATTTTCGCAGGTAAGATTATCTCGTGAGATAGTCGTGAAAGTTTCTGCTTGAAATTTTTTTATTTTCAAGTTTTGCCTTTCTCATTTTCACAGGAAGAGCTTACTCACGAAGCTTCTCGCAAAAATGCTGCTGAAGGAGTTTTTGATGAAAAACATGAAAAGTGCAATTTAAACAAAAACTCAAAACACAAAAGCATAAAAAACACTTTCAAAAACATATAAAATACTCAAAAAAAATTTTGGGTTTGTTTGACAAGAAATTGAGTATACACATCACATTTGAACACGTACAATCATACAAATGAAATAATTCATTGAACAATAGACTTGTGTGTTGTGTGTGTGTATCAAATGTGGAAAAGTCCTTAGTCTAGAGTGAAGCTTCAATGATCAATTCAATCAAGTCATACACAACTAGTACTAAGTTAAGTGGTCTATCTCAATTATAGAAATGAACATATATCACCTCCCACAAGAAAATGATTACATATCTTTGAAACTTTACTTTTGGCTTCTTTCAACTCATAACTTTTGATCATTTAAGAACAATACATCTCATTTTGAGATCAATGCCTGAAATTTTTAATATTTCAATTTTGTGAGTAAGCCTTTGGCTTTTTGGGCACCATACATTTCAATACAAGTCGCTTTCCCTTTTTCCTAGTCAAATACTAATATGTGCGATGGCTTTTGCAGCTCATTATCTCTTTTTGAGATTTGACATTGGTTAAGCTATAAAGCAAAAATATAAAGGTGTGGGAAGATATATAGGCACAAGTCTATGCATGTATCAAAACCATCAAGACTATTGACTAATCATTCATGACAAGCTTGAAGATCGATTTACAATAGTCACACATAGATGTCAAGATTTTTCCCATAAAGATAGATGTGCATACAAGACAAGCTAAGCTTGTAAATGCACTATGCCATTAGTATGAAGGTACTAGGCTAAACTCACATGTAATATACACAACACAAGCGATCAAACTTTTTTTGAGATTTTTCAATTTTTATGGGTTTTTGAATTTTTAACACACTAAAAAACAGAACATGAAAAGTAAGATCAACAAAAACAAGTACAAACCAAGCTTGAAAAAGAAACATGCTAAAATGAAAACATAGGCGAATAACCAACCAAAGTCACAACATAAAGAAATAATTAATGCATGAACATGGTCTAATGCTTATGCATGTGTACCCTTCTTCACCCATACTATACATGCATTTGGGGTGATATCCTTAGAGATTGGGTACTAGAGCTTTGATTCTCAAACCTTTGCCTAAAGCTTGCCAAATAAGAAGTGATGGTATCTATTATCTTCATCATATCACCAAAACCATAATCAGCTTCTTGCCTTTTTGATTGCTTGGCGTTCCAATTCCCCTTTTCTTGTCCTCTTAGCCTTTAAGAATCTACTTTCTTCAATGCGAGAAGTTTATAGTAGTTAGTTCTTGTGTGTCCTTGGATTCCACAATGGTGGCAAAAATGTTAAACTTGAGGACCTCTTTGAGACTTTAGAAGAGACTTCCCCTTAGCCTTGGGTTTGGCCACAAATGGGTTTTGAGGTTTTGTCAAAATCTTCTGAACAGTTGCATTTGGTTTCTTCTCCACCTTCACATTCTTAACATTTGGAGTCACTACCATTGGTTCCTTATCCTTAACAAACTTCATCTCCTTGGACACATTGGCACTTGAACTACTCTCTCTGGTATATCCTAAGCCGCTTTTGTTAGAAAAAGGCTTTTGATGAGCAAGCATTTCATCAAGCTGCTTGGAGGCAACCCGCTCCACTTTGGCATTAGCTTGAATCACTTCAAGCTCAAGAAACTTGATCTTGGAGTAGGCTTCGGTTAGTTCTTCATTCAGCGCCTGAACTTCACACTTCGTTTCTTTGTACCTCATGAGTATGCTCTTGTAGTCTTGTTTAGCTTTCTTTATTTTTTTGATGGCTGCCTTAGCCACTCTAGCATACTTTCTGGTCTTCTCAAGAAGAGAATTATAGGATTCTTGCAATCTCTTTTCTCCTTCATCTTCATCATTGGATTCTTCCCCAATTCTCATTAACTTTACTTCGGTGTGCTCACCAAGTTCTTCCACTAGAAGGCTCAAATCTTCTGATGAGTCCACGAGTGCAATGGCCATAAATGCGGAGTAGTTTCCTTCTCCATCACAACTTTCTTCTGAATTTGAATTGGAACCATCCAAGTCATAAAGGGTAGTTGAAAAAACTTTACTCTTTGCTTTCAAATACGTGGGGCATTTTTTTCTTCACATGCCCATGCCCTTTGCACTCAAAGCATGTGACCATTTGAGATGGAAAGGAATCTTTTGAATCCTTCTTCTTGAAGTCTTTCTTGTCCTTCTTGAAATTTGAGAATTTTTCCTTCTCAAAAGATTTCCCATCTCTCTTGAACTTTAAGAGCTTACAAAAGTTCTTAGCAAGGTACGTCACATCCTTTTCAACCTCATCCTCATCTGAGGAGTCTTGAGCTTCCAATCTCTCATTGATTTTCTTGAGATAAAGAGATTTGCTCTTCCTTTAAGATAGTAGAGATAGCTTATAGGTTTAAAGAGAACCGATGAGTTCTTGAATTTTAATCTCATCAAGGTCTTTGCTCTCTTCGATGCTAGTGACCTTTGCACGGAAGCTCTCCAGTAATGATTGTATAATCTTCCTCACAATCTTGGAGTCCTTTGTCTTTTCTCACAAGTTGAATTTCCTAATCACCACTTCATTTAGCTTCCCATAAAATGAGTTGAATGACTCGTCTTCACTCATCTTCAGCTCCTCGAGGTGTGTGATAAACATTTGCAACTTGGTGTCCTTCACCTTTTTGGTGCCTTCGTAGGTTGTCTCCAAGATTTTCCATGCCTGCTTGGTAATTGTAACATGAGAGGTCCTATGAAATTTTTCAGGAGAAACAACATAAAATAGCATTTAAAGCCTTGCTATTAGCATTAGCTGTCGCAGGGGCTGCCTTATCCCATGTGGATTTGGCGGCCTCCAGCCTAGTCCATTCTATCTCAATAGCGTCCCAAATAGTATCATCAATAGAATAAAGGAATGCCCTCATACAGACTTTCCAAAATGCATAGTTCCTCCCAATAAAGGAATGCCCTCATAGGATCATGCTTAGGTAATGAAACCACAACAAGTGCACCTACTCTGATACCAAATGAAAGCTTGAATTTGTGTAAAAACATAAAAGCTTGTTTAGACCCCAAATTAAAAATTACGGCTCGGTTGATTTTACTCTAACTTAACTAAGTGCGAAATAAGAGTAAATGCGAGTGAAAAAACAATAAAACTACTCTAAGCCATTTTCTTCAAATAATTGTGATAAAATGAAAGTTAAAAGAGTAGGGAAGAAGGATGCAAACATAAGATAACACAGCGATGTGTTATTGAAGAGAAAACCGAAGAACTCAGTAAAAAACCTTTCAGCTGCCTTCTAAACGGTAAATCGATCCACTAGAGAATAAGTTGGAGTACACAAATAACAAAAAACCCTCCAAGCCTAGTCTACCTCATGTACTTAAGCTCTCGAAGCTCCTGTTACCAACTGGTTTGACAAAGCCTTGTCTTCTCTAGCTCACCGAATCACGCAATTCAGCCCGATTGCATTCGCCAAACTATTGGCTTCTTCCAATACTTCCCAGTAGCACCAAAATCTCACTTGACACTCAGAATGGGTGTGGTAAGTGTTTAAGCTATCAACCTCTCAAGGATTTGGATATGGAGAGATAAGTAAACAATCAATTAGCTACTATTTTTATGAAACCTCTCTTCCCTATAAAATAAAATAAAAAGACTTGCAATTGAAGTAGGAATACCAATCTTCCTTACATATAAAAACTAGAAATATTGCTCATCATAATTCATGAATGAGAGCAATGTCAACCTATCTTCCTGAGGAGTTGCTGGTGCATATACTATCATGGCTGTCCCCAAAATCTCTCACACAATTCAAGACTATTTGCAAAACTTGTCTTTCTCTCGTTGGAAATCCAGATTTTCACTCTAAAAATCTTATCAACCACTCGATTCTCAGCACCCCCCAAAACCAGCTCCTCCTTGTCAAAGGCATAGATAAATCCCGTATTCAAACAAAAGTTTGTTCATTCCACTATCATGAAAACCTTGAATGCTTGCCAACTCAGACTCCTAGTCCTATATATCTACCTTTTACATGTGTCAAAATCGTTGCTTCCTGCAACAGTTTTCTTTGTCTTTACTATGACTTTGGCTTTGACAGTAATATGTGGAATATTTCCACATTAGATGTCAAGGCTACAAGTTTTGTGTCTCATTATCCCATTTGGTCTATCATAAGTGACCATGTTGGGTTTGATTTTGATGCTAGATCCAATGACTTTAAGTTGGTGAGAATTCTCACTTTCGAGTTATGGCTTCCAAATCAAGAGATAAGGCAGGAAGTTCAGCTGTATAGCTTAAACCGTGGTTCTCTGAAGGAGCTTTTTGTCGATCTACCATTTGGCTTTCTAAATCAAAAGAAATCGACAATTTATAGAGACATGGGGTTTTTTTATTGGTATGCAAATTCTAGTGGTCATAATGATGTTTTCAAAGACGAGATTGTTGCATTCAATATGAGCTAAGAGACTTTTTGCAGGACACCGGTGCCAGATGAATACCGTGTTGGGAATAATGGGTAGTGCTGCCATAAGTGGTGGTGGTGGAGGTGGAGGCTTGTAACAGAGTTAAGACATTGCTTTGCTATGATATTCTTCCCTTCCAAAGAGCAAACAACATTGATTGATATATGGGTGCTGCTTGAATTTGGTGTTAACGAGTCTTGGATTAAACTCTTTAGCACTAAACCTACAATAGATTCGAGGCATCCCTTGCGATTTTGGAGGAATGGTAATTTGTTCATGGAAAACAAAGAAGGGCACATTGTGCTGTGGGATCCCTTCACTAGAAAGTTCAGGAATTTTAAATTGACAAGCCGAATAGATTACTGGAAGTTTTTTCATACAAGCCAAGTAGAAGAGGTGATTACATAAATGGTGCATCTATGCATGTATTATGGCAAAGAAACGGATATAATAGAATTAGAGGGTATTGTATTTTATCGCTTTAGTACTTAAAATTTTGGTTATCTAGAGTTATTTAAGGCTCTTAATATTAATAATAGTAACTGATATTGATTTTTTTTTTTCCAGATTTGATAGCAGAATTGTACCTATGGGGCCTTCTAGAGGATGATTACTCTTTATCACTAGGATAAGGCATCAATTAGTTTTTGGTATAGACGAAGTCTGAGTGCAAATTTCTTATTTGACAAAAATTGTTAATGAAAGGAAAGCGAGAAGGGAGCTAGAAAGTAGGGAAGAGAAGATGATAGGAAGTTCCTCATCGAAGATCGAAGGAGAGGATACATCCTTCATATATCCAATTAGCAACCAATTCATTGTTATGACAAGAAATTTAATCAATCGAGTTAACTGGCTCATATTGTAATTGAAATTTCTATTATGGAAACATTTATATTTAAATGTTGCTGGTTTTTTTAAGATGATTTTGATATTACAAAGTTCTTGGTTAATAAAAGTCTAGCTTATTAATTCGCAGTAATCCTAACTTTTTCTAGAGTCGCCGCCTTTCATATCTTAAACCACATACTTAATGCTTTGTTTTTTTGTACGTTAATATTTAAAATGAGTTATTTTCTAAAAAATATTATCTATAAAACTATCTCATTTTTCTATGTTTGGTAGCAACTTTAAATGAGTTGTAAAATGATTTCCTAACTTTTCTTATTTATCTTGCCGCGAGATAGAGTTCTTTAAAAAAAAAAAAAAAAACTCTATTTTTTTAGTTGGAAAGCCTTATATAAAGACAGTTTTTCGGATTTTCAGTATTTGGTAGTAAATAAAAGTTTTGGTCAAAGGAAAACCATATTTAATCAACAGAAAAGTCTATAAAATATATAGCTTATTTTTTAAATATTGTTTTCTACTAAACTATTTTGGAAAACAAACTCTTATCACAGCATGTGAAACACTTCTTATAAATTATCGCCTTTTTTCCCGCTGTAGATACTGTATTTTGCTTGCCTTTGATTTACGTGCCGAACCTTAAAAATTCCAAAAATATTACTTTAACACCATGGGGCTACGAAAACATCTAGATTGACGTGGCACAACTTGTTCAAGCATCGGAGTACTGGAAGTGCCTTTTTTGTTCAAATTGACCAAACTGCCCCTAGTCAACCCTGAGTTGACCAAAAGTCAAACGAAGTCAAAGTCCTCCCAAAAAGACATTTTCAATGCTTTTACATCAAGCTCGAGCCACTTGGAGATTTTTTTTTCAACTTTGACCAAATTTGACCCGAAGTTAACTCCCGAGGGCACCAAAAACCCTAATTTTGATATGACAATCAAAATGGGTTGGGACTAGTGCCATTGCGAAGATTATCAAACTTATTTTCCAACGACTATTCATGGGTCAAAATCGGAGTTAAAATGGTTGAGATATCTAAAAAACCGTACAAAGCGTGTTAGCATGCTTCTCGAGGCCATAACTTTTGATCCGATTGTCAAATCTCCAATTTCTTTAGTGTTTTGGAAACTAAACATCTAGAGATTTCTAGGGACACCAAGATCATCTCAATTTGAGTCTATGAAGACATTAAAATACACGTCCAAATCTGGACTAGAAAAAGTCGAAATTAATGATGTCAACAGAGGTGGCCAGTGACCACCCAAGGGCCGCTGAAAGCCGAAAGGTCAAATTTTGGCTATAAATACTCCCAGACCCCTCATTTTGCAAAAAAAAAAAAAAAAAAAAAAAAGAGAGAAAATTTTGGGCAGTTTTCTAGGTAGATCCTCTCTCTTTTCCTCTCTAATTTCTCTCCCAAACATATCCAAACACCTTTGATTCTTTTCTTTTCTCCACAATCACAAGGTAGTGTGCTTTCACTCAATCTTTCTTCTCCTTGGTTCCATATCTTGGATTTGAAGTTTAGAGGTGTGGATGTAGTTTTTTAGCTAAAATCCACTCCCTTTTCTATTCATAGCTCTTTCTAGCTTTATTTTGCTCAATAATATGCTTTTTTTTTTTTTTTTGCTTCCTAGCATGTTTTATTGTTTTTCGAACATGTTTCCTTGTTTTTTTTTTCATGATTTATTGCTTTGATGTTGTTGGCCTAGCTTTCTTGGGATAGGATATGTCTAAATTCCATGCTTGTGCTTAGATCTAAATGCATATGTGTTCTTTGTCATGTTTATGCTTAGATCTATGTGCCTATGGTTAGATTTATGTCTCTTTGGGCCCTGTGTCATGCCTATGTTTAGATCTATGTGTTTATGTGCTCCGTGCCATGTTTGATTGCTTACATCTATTTGTCGGTTGCTAATGCCATGTGCTTCTATAGCCCTTTTGTCTCTTGATATCTCTCTTTCTTGTGTTTTGGCCCTTATTGGTGGGGTGTAGATCTAGATCCCATGGTCTAGGCCTACATCCACACACCTAGGCCTATATCAAATGGTTTGGATCATTTCCCTATATGCATGTGCATATTTGCTTGCTTCTATGCTTCATGTCTATACTTGCCTTTCTAGATCTAGGCTTTGCCATGCTTTGTGCCTCCCTGTGGGCTTGTTCTTGTGTGATTACATCCATCCCCCTTGCCTATTGGGGCGTAACCACTTGTGAGACACATCTCCGTGATGCCGGTTTGCTCGATGCATACCGTTTCTCTGCCCTGTATGATGTTGCTTGCCATGCTTGCATTGTGCCACCCATTTGGCTTTCTTTTCTTCTATGTATTCTTTTTGCATGCTTGCCTACATGTTTATGCATGAGTCATTGCTTGCTTGTGTCATCAAGCCTAATTCCTACTATCTCGTGCTGGTTCACACCTATCTTTGATACACGAGACCCCAAGTCCCTTTTAGGAATTTTGCTTGACGGCACGTGTGTTGTCCATACTCCAATCTAATGGAACTATGGACACTCGATCCAAACCTACAATTTACCTCCCAGGACACCCTCTTTGTTTGATAACAAGCTTGTTTGCCCTTTCAAATGCTTAGCATGCTTTGTTTGCTCCCGTTTGGCTCTCTTTGTTAGTATGTTCTTTGCATGCTCTTCCTATCTCCTTTGTTTATTTCTTTTTTTGTCTGCTGGCTTGTTTCCTTGTTTATTGCATGTACACGCATGGAGTGAGGACGCTTGGAGTGAGGACGCTTGGAGTGAGGGCACGACCTCCTAGGCAGGAGCAAAAATGGAAAAGATGTAGACAAGAAGACGCAAGCCCAAAAAGGGCAATGTCAGTTGATTGGAGGCCTAGCCTCTCCGAGTGGTCATGTCCTTCTATCTCCCTCCTTTAGCCTCTTCTTTAGAGCATGAATTAAGGACCCCTTCCATGTACCCCCTTTACTTTCTCACTTTTTGCTTGGGCTGTGTTCTCTGGGTATGACAATGTCTGTTTTGTATTTCCTGTACCTTGCTGGGCCCCATGGAATGTTGACAATGTCTGATTTACTTTCTAGCTCTGTGTGGTTGCATTGTTCATGATGTATGTATATCTATATCTACTTGTATATGGGTGATTGTGAACTTTGTATGATGGACTCTCGTGACTATGTAAGTGACCCTTTCTAGTCATAAGAGCTTTTGACCTTTTAGTGTGGGTATGTGCTCAAGGCAATTGCCATAGGTACATATACATGCTATATTATGTGCACGATCATCGCGGTGTGATTGTCCCAATCCATGTCACCCAGTGACACTGGTTTCCCTATGTATGCGACATGCATCAACATGCTTGATACTTTGAAGGGCTTTGGCTCGTCTTAGTACGAGCATGTCGATACGCACCGTATACACATATGTGAAACCCTGCCGGTGCGCCATAATGCACCAAACGTGAAACTCTGCCAGATTTTCGCCATGAAAGTGAGGCACCCTGTTGTTGTATTCTTATAGCAAAAGCTTGGTGAGAATAGCGTATTGTGTGCTATGATGCACTTGAGGCAAAGCGCTGCCGAATTTTCGCCATAAAAAAAAGGCAAAATGCTGCCGATTTTCACTTTGGAAATTTGGCATTGATTCCAAACGCACTAAGAAAGCATCAACTGGGACCTTTCCCATTCCAAAATCAAACCTCAAAACCCAACATGTTTAAACCATAAGCTAATGCCAGTAGCTTGTTTTCAATTGCCAATTTCTAAAAATTATGATTTTATCAAAAACAAAGGACTATCCTTAGATAAGCACTGTGGGGTGCCTAAAACCTACCCTACACATAACCAGACTTCCGAACTCAAGAATCAAGATTTTTTATCCATTCATATTAGATTAGGAAGAACGACATTTTTCTTAGCCTAGGATCGGTAATAAAATCAAATAAAGTCAGGTGACCAATCACACCTTAGAAAAACCCAATGATTGCTAGTGACTTCACTTACCCTTGGTAATTTCTTAAAAATTGACTCAGATTCTAGTCACACACCCAAAGGTAACAACCCTCCTTCACATAAGCACCTGCAAAGGCTCCTGGAGGAAGCCCTCCGCACGAGTGTCGCTGCGATGAGTGGTCAAACAGTCGTGAGACTTCAACACTCATGAAACTTAATCAAATCTCACGCTTAATCTTTGTCTCGCATGCAGTCGCAATAAGCTTTCTTTTGCCTCTTTTCTCTACTTTTCTTAATCGCTCTTCTCACGCCTACACTCTTTCTCTTTTCTTCAATTCCATTTGATTGATCTATTATCTCTTGTTCTCATTGTCACTCTCTCTTTGTCTTCTCTCGCTCTTCGCTCCTCTCTTTGATCTCTCTTGCTCTATCTTACCCCTCTGTATGATTGTTCACTCTCTAGATAGTGTTTGTCACATTGGGGATGTATTAATGAGGAAGAATCTTAGAAATACAAGGATTGTTGTTTGCATGTGTAAGATTACCAAGGATTTTTCAGTATTATGTAGACTATGCCTGGAACATTAGTTATGATTGGCATGCTAGATATAACAGTTTAGTGGACACTGTAGTGGCGACAAAAAAAAAAAAAAAAGTTATTGCTTTATATGTGTGGTTGCTAAAACTTTTTTCAAATTTTCAAATTTGTTGGAGTTCATTGCACTCCTAAAATCTAGGGTCTCAGTCCCTTCTTCTACATACATACAGTACTCTATCATTTTTTTTTAAAAGCAGTAATTTTCTAATAAAACCACTGTCTATGAGGTAGGTGAAGGTTAGAACTCATGGATATTGGACAACTAATTTTGATAGTATCTACCTTATCAAGAACTTAAATTTTATAAATTATTGCAACATTAGAATGAAAACCCTTTTGTCAAAATTAGTTGGAAAACCAAACTCATAATTGAATTTTCAATTTACATTGTTTTCGTTAATTGGTTTACACAACATATATGTTATATATGTTTTGAATTCTACAAGATATATTAATAAATTTTTTTTTTTAACAAACACTAGAAAACGTTTTCAAATTCACTATCAAATAAAGGAAATGAAACAATTTTCTAAAAAATGTTTATTTGAAAAATGACTCATTTTTAGAAAACTAGAAGGTTGAAACAAATAGAGGAGTTCAAAAAAATCTCTATATAAGAAGCTATATTTCTTACACTTACTAAAGATAATTTTATTTTAACTCATTTTTTCTAATACAACAAAAAATTGAAAAACACGAAAACTATTTTTATACAAAGTTTTCCATTGAAACAAACATGGTGTTTATTCTTGCAAGATTTTTATTTGAATTATAGCCAAGTTTACCTTTTGTTTTATTTAATTTAAATTATAATACAAATTGGAAATAATTTTCTTATGGGACTGTATATATGAATCTTCATTTAAAATGACACATTTTTTAAGCATCATTACTTTCCATAATAATTTATAACCTTCCATTAAACAACAACTAATTAAAGTCAAAACAGGAAAAAAAAAAACTTAGATTATTAAAAAATTAGTGTCAATCTAGTTTTACACATTTAAGTCATGTACACCACACCCCATGAAAGCTATCATGTGCATATTCTAGAGTCATGTGTCATGGATATAAAAAATTAGGGACACCACTTAGCCCAAGAGGCTTAAGCAATTATGACTATTAGTTTGGACCCAACTTTATTATATTAACCACTCATTCTTGTCATTTTTATTCAATGTGAGACTTCACTCATACTTGTATACCCAATTGTCTCTCTCTCACGTGTAAGTCTTTGCCTCTCTATAAACTTTGACCAAATCCTACTAGCTCACCTTTACTTATGAGGTCCTTCACAAGTGCATCATTCATGAGCTTCTTGTACACCATCCATGGAATCATGTGCCAACCTTATGCTTATTCATGAGGACCTGGCCTACACTTCCATGTTCATGGGGAGCTCTAACCTCATTGTAATCTTAGCACTATTGGCAATATTCCTTTATTGGTCCTTTTCTAATTTTTGGGATTGTTTATGTTGGTCCTTTAGGTTTTCTTTGTCCTTGCTAGGAAAAAGACCTTGAACACCTCATCACTTTTGCCGCACACCAAACTAATAAAAATTGGGTGCGTGTATTTGGAACCCTATCATAAATGGAGCAGAGATGAGTCCCTTTTTGCAATTGGAGCAAGGATGATATATGGTACAAAGCAAGACCATAAAGGCCACACAAATAATTCTGGAAAAAGACCTATCAAAGGAGTGTTGCTAATGGTGCTAAATAATAGTGTGAAATGAGATTCCCATGGACATGGACGTGCAAAGTTCCCATGGATGAGCTTGCGAGGTTGATATGTTGTTTCCATGGATGACATACAATACAAAAAATGTGGGCTATAGCCGCATTTCTAAAACGCGGCTATAGACCCTAAAAATGCAGCTATAGGCTATAGTGGTGTTTTCTATAGCCGCGTTTATAAACGCAGCTTATACGGCATAGCTCCTGCGGGTCTATAACCGTGTTTTCTTAACTGCACCTATAGCCTGAGACCTATGCATTTTTAAGAAACGCGACTATAGACCATGTTTGGGCTATGTTTTAAAAACATTGCTATTGGTACAGTTTTGGTTGCGTTTTAAAAACGCGGCTAAAGCCTCCTATAGATGCGTTTTTGAAATGTGGCTATAGGGTTTTTTTTAAACAAAAAAAAAAATTTCTGGTTTTTTTTTTCCCCAAAAAATTCAAAATTCAAACCCAAAAAGTTCAAAATTAAACACAAACCCAGAAAATTCAAAATCAAACACAACATACTCACAATACAAACACACCCAAAATTTTCAAAATAAAACACAACCCCAAAAAATTCAAAATCAAACACAAATCTAGAAAATTCAAAATCAAACACAATATACTCACAATACAAACACAACGTGCTCCAAAATATAAGAACACAAACTCATGAATCTTCTCTTATTCAAAAAACCAACCCAAATCTAACACTAAATCCGTTCAAGGAACACAAAAGTACAAGCTCAGAAACACAAAAGAACAAGCTCAAGAACACAAACATTGCTAGAATATCCACTTCATTCAAAATTTTCAGCATTTCCTCCATTTTCTTACTAACTAAACATAAAATAACAAAAAAAAAAAAAAAAGACTATAGACAAATCAGCGTGCTTAAGATGAAGAAAAGAAGAAGAAGAAGAATTAGCTGCAAAGAAACTAAGAAAAAAAAAAGAGTAGCACTAGAGTGAAAGAAGAAGAAGAAGAAGAAGAAGAAGAAGAAGAAGAAGAAGAAGAAGAAGAAGAAGAAGAAGAAGAAGAAGAAGAAGAAGGAAAGAAAGAAGAACCATTGAAGAGTTGCCCTGCAGTGAAGATGAAAGAAAGAAAAAAACAAAGAAAGAGAAAAGAAAGAAAAGATGAAAGTGGGGGTAGGTGGGAAAGTGGGGATGTACTTGGGAAAAGAAAGAATTTTTTTTTATTTTTTTATTTATTTTTTGGTGTTACCTATAACCATGTTTTAAAAACGCAGCTATAGGTCACCCTTTAAAAAAAAAAAAAATTTGGCTGGACCTATAGTTGCGTTTTTTGAATGCGGCTATAGACTTAACCTATAGCTGTGTTTTTTAAAAACGCAGCTATAGGTCACCTTTTAAAAAAAAAAATTTATTCGGCTGGACCTACAGCTGCGTTTTTTGAACGCGGCTATAGACTTAACCTATAGTCGTGTTTTAAAAACGTAGCTATAGGTCACCTTTTTAAAAAAAATTTATTCGGTTAGACCTATAGCTACATTTTTTGAACGCAGCTATAGACTTAACCTGTAGCCACATTTAACACATTTATAGGTTAGCTATAGTCGAGTTTTCAAAAGTGGATATAGGTCAGCAATTAAAAATAAATATTTATTATCTAGCTGGACCTATGGCTGTGTTTTTTAAATGCGGCTATAAGCCCTATAAAAAAAATGCAGCTAAAAACACTTACAAACGCAACTGTAGACTTTACCTATAGTCGCGTTTTTTGTAAATGCGGCTAAAAAGAACGCGGCCATAGCCCGCGTTTTTGTAGTGATAGAAGAAGTCCATAAGGCAAGGGAGAACAAGTAGGAATTGTTCTTGGCCCATAGAGAGGCAGAGACTCACACATGGAGGGGAAATTGTTCGATATACACGCATTAGTGAAATCTCGCTTTGAATAACGATAAGAAAAATGAGTGGTTAATATAACATATTTAAACTTATATCAATTGGACTTAGGCCTTTTGAGTTCAATGTATCTGTATATGTTATATTAACTACTCAAGGTATCTCCTTAAGGTTTTATCTCACCAACAACATTGTCCTTCTAAAGAGAAAACAACATGCTTATAGCCACTTAACTTTCATTGGACTTGGGATGTTTGTTGGGGGATTTGAAGGAATGTTGAGTTGTTTATGGAGAGCAAAGAGGGGCATGCAATTGGTGGTGGGGGATTGTTTCATTGGAGAGAGCAAGAATGTTGAAGTTGATGGGCTGAATGGATCGTTGGAAGTTTTTCTGCACAAGCTAACTAGAACAGGTGATTTCCCATGTTAATACTTCTATAGCACAGATCATGGTGATGAAATGGATTTAAAATTAATGATGGAAACATATTGATATTTTTTAGCCTATTGAGAAATTTGGTGATTTTGTAGAGATATTATGCAACTTTAAATATTAATAACTTTAATTGAAATTTCATTTTTTTTTTTGGGTGCAAATAATTGAAATTTTAGTTAGGGAAACACTTTTTTTTTTAGAGAGTTTCAACTTACAACGTTCGCTCCAGATAATAGCTCTTTATGTAAGGTTGAAATTTATCAACCATTTTGTTGGCTTTATTCCATGCCAATTTTCTTGTAATTCAGCATTTAGAAACCCTGTATTTAGGTGGGAATCATGTAAGGGTAGTGTGTGAGAGAGTGTGAAGAAATGCTCAAGACTGTGCAGTAAAGCAGGGACTTGCGACTGGATCTCACAGGTAGCTCGCGACTGGCAAGCCGCCAAAGGATGCACACGAGTGAAGCATGCAGAGAAGCTAAACAGTCATGCCAGCTAGAGCACTACAGGACAAAAATTCAGCCTGGCCATTTAGTTAGTTTGCGGTTTGAACTCGCGACTCAGTCAAGTCGCGAGGCCAAGTCGCCAGCCAGCTCTGTTTTGGAAAAATTGACTCTTCGTATTCCATTCTCACTCCAGTATAAATACCCCTTATACCCACGAAATGTAGAGAGGTTCCAGAGAGAATTTTGAGGGAGAAATCTTAGAGAAAAACAAGATTGACTCATCCACAGTCTTTACATTGTGACTCTTCAAATTCCTCTACTCTCACCCTTTCCATTGTTAGATCCTTGAGAGGTTCCTTAACCAAATCCTTTTCTCACCATATCCATATCTGTGAGAAGGCTTTTTGGTGCTTTGGGAAGCAGTTAGGAAGGGACCAATTTCATATTGGTTGATGCTATGGGCTATAGCGGAATCTGGTAAGCTAAAGAAGAAATGGGTTTGACGTAACCGCATTGGAGTAGGAGCTTGGAGGGCTTAGGTACACTAGGTAGATTAGGCTTGGAGGGTTTTCTGCTATTCATGTATCCCAACTATATTTTTTAATGGATTATTGACCGCTTGGAGGGCGGCGGAGAGATTTTACGCTGAGGGCTTCGGTTTCCTCTTCGATAATATATCGTTGTGTTGTCCTTGTGTTTGCATCTCTCTTCCCTTAATCTTTGCATTTAATTTCTGCTATGAATGTGATTTTATTTGGTTTAGATTGTTTATCAATTCTGTTATAAGCTTATGTTCATTTTCCGTACATAATTTGTTTGATATTAAGCTTGAATTGGTAATTTGTTGTTTGGGGGTCTAAACGTTCATAGTGTTTTATACGCTATTTGAACATTCACTTTATCATTAAATCAAGTCACCAATTGATTTTTTGATGTTGGCAAGTATTGAACCCCAAATCCCTTATTCAATCATTAGAGATTTTACCAGATAAGCTAATTGGAACCCACAAGTGGGAAACACTTGATTTGACTATTTTCATGACAAGGTATTAATATATATTTTCTTAGCATATTCAGAAGTTGGGTTATCTAGAGATATTCTGAGACTCTTTAAATATTAATAACTTCAATTGAAAATTTTCAGATACGGAAACACTGGATTTAACTGTTTTTGTGTGTGTTTTTAGAACATATACGGTATGATCTACTTTTAGTTTAAAAATGATAATGTATTTGTAATATTCCTCTATAAAACATGTTATGTCACCAAATGCTACCTCTTCTACTATGAAATTGCAGTGTGTTGAATGTTTATATATTAAAATGACGTGGGACTGTTGGTGCTTTTCTAGAGAAAAAATATATTTGACTTTGAATTTAATATATAATGTTGGTTCATTCCAGAAGAAAAGTCCATTGTTTTTTTGGATACCAGGCATTTACCACAGGATAGATTTTAATGGAAAACCTCCGAGTCCAAACGTGAAAATTTATGGGCCGTTTGGGGTGAATTAGGTACTAGGATAGAATGGTCATAGTCCCTGCTTGGATGACGATAAAGATGGTGCAAAGTACTTTAGGATTTTTACCACATTGATGCTTGGATGTCTTTAAATTGCTCTCAGCAAAATGGTGGACTTTCATATAATTTCCCAATTCTACAACAAATTGTTGGACAGTTTGGGTAGACTTCTTTAAATATTCACTTTATTTATATGATATCTAAAAGATAAAGCATAACATTTATTTTTAGTACACTAAGGTCTATTTAGTATAGAATAATATTCACTTTTTGAGCTAATTAGTATAGCATTTCAGTCTAATTAGGCTCATTTGGTCCACTAAGGTCTATTCAGGTCCAATTATGTCCATTCGGTTCACACAATCCATTTTGCTCTAGTTCAGTCCAGTTGGTCAACTTCAGTTCATTTTGGTCCATTTTGGTCCACTTTGGTCCATTTCAGGTTAATTATTTAATTATTTTTTTTGTAGGTTACCTTTTTAGTTTTGGGCTAAAAAATAATTCCCTTAATTTTTGGATTGAAAATTATGAAATTCTATTCTTCTTTGGCCAAACATTTTAGTTTTGGGCAAAAAAATAAAAAATAAAATTGTCATTAATAGGGATATGGGCCCTAAGAATGCAATAGAAATTATAAATATTTAAAAGATTACATTAAAATTCAAGTTTCAATAATATAGGCATTATACTTATATTTGGAAAGGAAAAAAAAAATATATTTCTAAACTTATATAATAATTTAATTTTAATGTAACAATATGTTACATGTATTCCCTAGAATGGGGCGTACATTTTCTTAAAACTTTTGGATATGCTCATTTTTTTTATACCAATTATGGTATATTTTTAAAAAGATCCTTTTAATAGCATCTTTTCCATTTAAGTAAAAAACATATTGTTAGGGTCATATTATTATGTATTGGCATATCCTTTGATAAAATGCATTTTACTTGTAATTAGGTAAATCTAAGATGTGTTTAGGATATCAAGAAGTGTGTTGATAAGACAAAACAAGTGTATCGTTGAAGACATGAAGATTGAACAAAGAAACAAGTGAAAAAATGCTGAAGTGAAGCTCAACACTAGTCTGGATACAAGCTCGTCACTAGCATCTATCGAGACTTAATGAGGAATTCTTGACACAAGCTCGACATCTCTCGATCTATTGAGCTATGCAAACCCAAAATTCTCAGTTTAGAATTTCGGCCCATGATAACTTGGATTTCTAGGATTTTGTTCACTAAACTCCTAGATGATATAAAAGCTTTATTTTAATGTCATCAAAGACACAGAGACTCAGATTAAAGAACTCATATATTTTTAGAGAAGCTATTGCATTCTTGTATGGCTTAGGTTTTTGTAACCAAATACTTCCAGATCTTCAACGAGCTTTAAAGTGAAGAGCTTTGCATCCAACAACAAACATCAGTTGCTGGGAAGTCAGACATGTACTAGGATCTATGCAAAGGAAGAAGTCTCTACAATATCAAGTCCAAAGGGGTATTCGAGTGAAAGTTCAACTGTAGGTTGGTATTTTGCGATAGGTCAAGGTAGTAGTAAGATTTCTTATATTTGTAACCAATCGATTATTGAATAGTGGATTCTTGGAAATGGTGATCTGAAATTCAACCGGTAGGGTTTTTTTTTTCCTTGTGAGAGGTTTTCCCTATTTGGCAACAAAATACTATGTCAATTTAATTTCTGCTGCACTTTATTTTAGTTGGTGGTTTGTGTGTGCCTCCGTGATTTGCATGTAATTTGACCCAATTAATCAACTTGGATAATTGAATTAATTAACCGACCAAGGTCAATCTGTAACCCAATATATATATATATATATATATATTATGATTATATAATTTAATTTTTTTTATTAAATTACGTTTTTCACTATATATCACAATATATTTCTCCTGAATGTAAATTACACTATATTTTCTATTATATAAAACTTACAATAAAAAAATATGCACTATTTGCAATATGCAGTTCACTACTATGCAATCCATGCTTTTTTCATTTCATTCTAAAGAAGAGTGTGCAATTGTTAAGAGCTTCATAGGTATATGGCATCACACAGAAGAGCATCGTATTCATATAAACATCAAGTAGCTAGCACTCTAGACTCTAGAGGCCTAATACTATCCCTGATCCTTTTTTCCCAATCTATAATAGAGCTTTAAACCATAAATATATTAGTGAATCCCCCAAAATCATATTGGCAAAATATCATCACAAGTTAATTCATTATATTATATTCATTACCTCAACATTATGGTTCCATTAAATTGAGGTAAAGCATTCATGCTCAGATGAGTTCGAGTCATCACACGAAGAGTGGTTGTGTCTACCATCATATGTTGTTATCACCATTCGAAAATCCTTTGATAATTGTTCAACCCTCTTCTTCACTCGAAAATTATTATGGGTACGTCGGTAATAACTTCTACAATTAGCCAAATTAACTAATGTGGGAAGTGGAAGCATCAAGAAGCAGAACTCATCTACTTCTAGAAAATAAGAAACAAAACATGTTTGCTTCTGAAAATTACCTCAAATCCATGAGGGTCCTTGAATCCACAAGGAGAAAGGATTTGAAATCCACCAGAAAATAGAGAGACAAAAAGTCTGAATTTTATTGATTGAATAATTGTTAAAAAAAACATTTACAAACTTAAGGGTCTATTTAAGGGCTCTAAGAACTTGACAGACAAGAAAATATATTCTAAAATAACTCGTAATCAATACCTAACTATAACATGAACCAAATTTGACCTAAAAAGCATTTAAAAAGCCCAAAAATAAGGAAATAATAGCCCTAAACCTAAACTAACGAAAATTACAAATTAAATACCAAAATAAATAAATTACAATAATTAAATAGTAGATTGTGTCCTACATCATTAACCAAAGAAATTACCTTCAATCTTGTCACTTTTGGAAGAAAAAAGCAAATATTTCAGAAGTATCGACTTGGTGCTATAGTGCTTCAAATGATTCATGTCATTGATGGAAAAATTTTCTAATTAATTTACTACAAAATAAATATTTACTGATCATGAGCAAGAAAAATAAAATGAATGTATCCTTCGGCATGCTAAAAAGTAAAAGAAAATGTATCATCTTCTCATTTATCATGAAATTATGCAGTTGTCATTATTTTACATTTTTATTATCTGGATCAAATATAGTGAGAAGTTTTAGAAAATCCAGCATCCCCTTTATACAGATAATACTGTTAGGACATATGTGAATCATGTTAGGAACATATGTCAATACAAAATTGGCTAACCCTTTGACAAAATGCACTTTACTTGTAATTGGGTAGAACTAAGATGTGTTTAATACTTCAAGGAACAAGGTTTCAAGTCCAAGTGTTAAAGCCTTGCAAATCTATCCAAGAAACAAGTGAAGAAGAGCTGGATTTTAAAGCTCGACAGATAGAATTTATCGAGGTTTAAAAGGCAGCTATAGCCCGATGCTCTACAACTGTTCGATAGATAAGCTATCTATTGAGATTTATGAAAATCAGATTTTCAGTTCTGATTTCACTTCAATCTGTGTGTACATGTTTAGATTTTCTTTTCTCACAACCCTAAACATATATAAGGATTATTTTAAGGGCCGTCAAATGTTGCACGAGTGTGAAACAAAGTTTTGTTCATGCAAATTGTGACTGGAGACAGAATTTTCCCTACTTTATCTTTCTCTTGAAGAAGCTGCTACGTTTGTATGCCATTGGGTTTTGTGACCAAGGAGCTTTGTAATCTTCATCGTGTTAATGAACTGAAGAACTTTGCAAGCAACATCTTTCTCAAGTTGGTGAGTAAGCCGCATACTAGGATCCACTCATCAGATTTGTTAGTCACGTACTGGGAGACATGCATCGAAAAGGAGAGATTGTCACTACAGAACAAGTCCAATTGGGTATTGGGGTAAGGGTTCAACTGTAGGTTGGTATAAGGTATTGGAATTCCTTTACTTGTAACCGCTTATTGTGATAATAGTGAATTCTTGAGAGTGATAACCTTAAAATCAACCGGTGGGGCTTTTGCCTTGGAAATTTTCCCCATTCATAAACAAATCACCGTGTCTATTTTATTTTTCGCTGCATATTATATTAGTTGGTGATTTTTTTGTGCTACCATACGTTTTGCATGTTAATTGGATTAATGAATTAACTTGGCTAATTAAATTAATTAATTCATCACAAGGGGTCAATATATTCTTGGCCTATCAAATACAATCATTAATTGTTATAACAATATGTTAGGTTCTAAGGAATTAGGAACTAATGTATTAGAACTTCATTTTGTAATGTTGGCAAACCATGATCAAAACGTTTTTAGTCTTGTTTAAACTTGCTCAAAGTATGTGCCTATTGTGTAAAGTTGGAATCGAGTTATTGCAAAAGTCACTGTGCAAATCTATTAGGCTCAATCGATTAAGAATTAGACTCGACCGATCGAAAGTCGTGCAGATTTTTTTTCTGTAGAATTTCCAACTCAGCCCAAGCCCGTTTGACGTGTAGGGTTTTATGTTTTGCCCTAAGTATAAAAGGGAAAACTCTAGCCACGTTTTTAGAGTTCTGAATGCTGTGTGTGTGAATCTTATTTGTGAGATCTAGAGGTGTTTACCTTCACATACACTTAGGGTTTCCAAACTCAAGATTGATGTCAAGTGCTTGGTGATCATCCAATTGCAGAATCAAGAACTTCAAGATATACAAGCAGGTGTGCTTGTGCTTTGCTGAGAATTCAAGGAAAGAAGTAGTTCGTGGACTCGGAGCTGTCAAATGGTCGTGGTAGTAAATTTTCTACTCGAGGTAGCAATAGGATGTTAGTGGTCTAAGTCACTATTGTGTAAATTTCAATTCTTTCATAGTGAATTCGGTTTTACCTTGAGGATAGCTAGGTTAAATCCTCCCCAGGTTTTTTACCGGTTTGGTTTTCCTGGGTTATCATATAGTGCGTTCTTTATTTTCCGCACTTTTGCATGATATGATATATTTGTGTTAACCTAGAATTGCTTAATTTACCTAAGTTAATCACTTGGCTAAATATCTAGGTTAATCTGTTTGGGTTTAAGGGGTCTAAACTTTTTACACAATATAAGTTATTACAAACTATATCTAAGAAAACAAAGAAAGCTGCTAGGGGTATTCATCTTCATCTCCTAGCTAAAATGGTCTTTAGAAAAAGATTGAAAGAACTCTCAAACCAAAATGGCTAGTTCCATTTGGCTATTTATTTAGCTTAATTGAAATGAAAAAAAAAAAAAAAATCGATGAGGCCTCTATAGGTGATCAAATTTATCATAGGATTTTCTTACCCATGGGTTGCCTAGTCTCATGCATGTGTAGATTTTCCTACCCACGGTTTCTTAGTACTGTATTGCGCCTTATCTTAAACATTTAATTTTTAGGATTAAGCCAAGGTAATAAGAAATTATGAGGACATACAAAGGGTAGAGAAAGACGAGTTTGAGATTCAAATTATAGTAGGAGAATCCTTAAGAGTTCAATATCGGGTTTACACCATAAACTCCAAAAATGTTATTAGATTTCACTCCAAAGCAAGAGCTCAAATGGGTGGAAATAGGTGAAGCAATAGTTTCATAATTTGTATTTGTTATTTATTTTTTTTTACGTCCAGCTGGGATAGTGACGTGGAATTTTTGACACGTAGGATTAGCATATGTCACATGGTGGATCCTACATGGAACTTAATGGGTAGAGATAATAGAGTTGGATGACATAGTGCTTTTGAAATCCAAACCAAACATATCAAGGGCCAAAATGAAACTTTTGAAAACATTAGAGGCCAAAATGAAAACAAATCTAAACATTAAAGGCTAAAAGTGAATTTTAGTCTAAAAATTTACTATATTAAGGAAAATATTATGATATATAATCAAAATAATTAAACAAATATAAAATTTCACAAAATATTTGGCGATAAAATATTTGGCGATAAAATATTAGTTGAATATAATTTCAAAACTTAGTTGATGAGTTTTACTTATTCTAAAAATTAATAGATCATTTCGATATTTTGGAAATCAAGTTCAATAAAAAAATAAACCATTTTAATAACAAATGAGAGTATAACCGTGTTGGGATTAGTGCCCTTAAATCCTATTGTATAATGCTATGTATGACATTATGTATGACTTAATGTTGTAATTAATAAAGTTGTTTTATTATTATCTAAAATAATAGTAACATGAATATTCGGACATTATCACATAGTCCATGAGATGCATAGTATGTGATTTATGTGAAAAGTCACAGAAGATATAAATCACAAGTTCTTTGTAAACTCAGAATTTTAGTTCGTAGTCGATGATGAAATTGGGCATTTCATTTGCAAAGACTATAACATATCAATTAAAATGATCTGTCTTGATCATGGAAGTAGAGACTTCTAATTGATGTGTTGATATGTCTTAAGAGTTAACATATTGAACTGGACCGCTATGAGATTTAATATTCTTCTAACGACTGTCAAATGAATTAAATCTCACTTTTTTTATTACATGAAATCTTAATCTTGAGAGAATAATGGACCTGATCATAAACTGTAGGTTGTTTTGATATATCAAGAGTGAGATCTAAAGTTACAGTCAAAACGTTAGTATGTTGGGCAACCATATTTAGTGTTGATGGAACATATATTCTTAAGATGGAACATATAAGTTTAATGAGTTTGTTATTCAGAATGTTAGGCTTAACTACTTTAGTAAATAGTTACTAAAGTGTATATTTATGAAATTGGTTTTCATAAATATATGATGAATAACTTTAAAAAGATTAAACCGAGTACTCAAAGATTAAAATGTAGTAATTTACAAAGTGGCAGTCTATTTTCATGACTTTGTATTACTACGAATATTTTATAAATGGGTTGCATGTACAATAAAGTCTTGGGATATAATTTATTAATAAGGCCTAGAGTGCAATTATATTTATATAGTGATATTAAATATAATTAATAGTAACTTTGAACTTGTCAAGAGTTGACAGAAAAGCCCAAAGCCCATTGGAGCTAGTGTCTTATTTGTTCCCTTTTGGTCCCACTTCAAGCCACATACTAAAGCCCAATTGGAAAGGCCCTAAATGCTAGCCCAATTAGATAATCAGTTATAAAGAGAGAAGCATACAGAATTTTATAATAACAAGTACATGAAACGGTTTGTATGTGGTTGTTGAACACTCTCTAATTCTCTCTTGAATAAATTCATATAACTGATTGAGAGACCACACTTCTTGGGCATTAGTGGAATTGGAGTGAAGATTAAAAGTATTCCCAAGTACTTCTAATCTTTGTTTTGAAATTCACCACATCAAGGTACACTTTCTTGTTCTTGTATTTTGAAATTTACTTAGTAAATGTTAACAATTGCGAATGAAGTAGATCTGTTAACTTTCCGCTGCGTATGTTTTGTATACGATACAAACATGTATATTTCCATCAATCCACTTGTTATAAAGATAAGATAATCAATTAACATTACCACGAATTTTAGTTACCAACTTATTTATGTCGCATATGATATGAAATAATTTTTATTATATTAAAATAAAATATTATGATAGATTATCAAAAAGTTTAAAATTCACATTAAATTTTAGGGTAAATTACAACTTACCTACTTGTGGTTTTGCCAAAATTTAAGTTGCTTACTTGTAGTTTAAAATTTGACACTTTACTCACCTGAAATTTGACCGAAATTTAAGCTGTCAATCTGCGGTTTGAAATTCCATGATGCAAGTGTTCCGATAGATTATTTTTTATCTTATTTGATCTTCTATTTTTGTGTTTTTTAGCGGAAAGTGACATAAAAGTTGAGCAACATTACATATTTAGTCCTTTTTTATATATATAGAGATGAGTTATGGAAATTTAACTGAGCTAACCTCAGGTGGGTAAAGTGTCAAATTTCAAACCACAGGTAGGCAACTTAAATTTTGGCCAAACCACAAATAAGTAAGTTTTAATTTGCCCTAAATTTTGTTTAAAATTCCTTATTTTAGAAATTAAGCGACGAATGTGTGAAGTAGGAGTTCAAGAGAATAATTGCAGTTTCTAAGTATCCCCAATTTCTTAAGTCCTAATTTCTAAATATCTTTTGTCATCAATGAAACATGAGCTCAGACGGTCAGAGCTCTACAAAATAGGCTGCATATAATATATGTGATATCTTTTTATTAAAAATTGTAAATTTTTGGATTTTTTTTATCCAAATCAGAAATTCGATTAACTTGTATGATTGACGAATTTGATTAATGATTTACATTGAATTTTATTAAATTGAATGGCTTCAAACTGTAGACATCGAGGGTAGGTGTTACCAAAATTCAATTTCCAACAATACTTAGGAATTTATTATTTTTATTTTTTATAGGTTTGATTATAAGAAGTTGAAACTTTGCCAAAAAAACAAATGATCCCATGTCCTTAGTAAAGTCATATAGTTGCAATCTACGGAAAACCTTTTTTCCTAGGGGAAAAAGCATTTCATTCATCATAAAATCAGAGCAATTTCACAATTTCCCATTTTAACTTTAGTGCTAAGCAATTTCTCCCATTATAATTTGGAAATGAGCAAATACCCTCAAACCGTTAATTAATTTGTTGCATTTAATGAAATATTTTGATCCTTGGAATATTTCATGTACTACAAGACATCTGGTTTAGGTATTTTTTTGGCAACGTTTTCAAATTTGTGTCTAAAAGAGGTATATTGCGGTGTTTTTCCCTATCACCACTAAAGTGTGGGTATATAGCATCGTTTTTTAAAATAATGTCGCAATAGCCCAAAACAATAGTAGCATTTTTTTAAAACATTGAAATTGTTATATTTTTAGCAGCGTGTTCCTAGACTATAGTGACATTCTTATAACCTGCCGCAATAGTTATCAGATAGAACATTATAGTGACGTTTTTAAAACGTCGCTATATTCTGAAATAGAAACATTGCCTTTTGTGACACATTTAAATTGCTGCAATAAGTCAAATTTTCCCCAAATTTGTTATCCTTCCCGCACAAAATTTCCCAAAATTTTGTTTCCCACACTAAGTCTTTTGCTTAAGGATTTTCCCCAAAATTTTATTCGGCTCTCTCTCGCTCTCTCTCTCTCTCTCTCTCTCTCTCTCTCTCTCTCTCATGATACACACACTCTCTCTCTCCCCTCACTCCTCTTCTCTTTCTCTCCTCACGAAGCACAGCCGCCCACTGCCACCACCACTAGCCTATTGCCTGCCTTACTCAGTCACTCCCTCCCTCACTCACTCCCTTACAAAATCTCATGAAACCCTCTCTCTCTCTCTCTCTCTCTCTCTCTCTTCATGAACTCTACCCATATCCACCGCGAGCTAAGCCCAACCACCGCCACCCTTCCCTTCTATCTTCGCCACTCTCTTCTCCCTCTGCTATTGTCGCTTCCCTCTTCTCCCTCTTTGCCACCTCTCTCTCTCTCTCTCTCTCTCTCCCCCCCGCTTATGATCTCCACCCACCTCCACCACCACCCTCCCACTCTCCTTCACTGTCATCCTCCCTTATCCCTTTGCCGCTACCTCCCTCCTTCCCTTAGCTTTTCCCTCTCTCTTTTTCTCCTCCACTGTCGACCCTCCCTCCTTTCCTCCTTCCCTCCACCGTGACCTCCCTCCTCTTTGTTTTGACAATTAATTTTGACATTGTCTGGCTTCATGCATTGTAAGTTTTAATTTTTATAAAACTTGGGTTTGGATTTGGTGAAATTATATCGGTTTTGTGGTTTGTGGCTTTTCTTCTATGTGTTAACATGAGTTTATTATATTTAGTAAATTATAATAGTTTTTTTTTTTTGTGTGTGTGATTTTAGAGTCAATTTTCAATTTAGTAAATTTAAATTCTCTATTGTTGATTTGTCAGGTTTGGATAATGATGATAAGTGGTTTGTTATTGGGGATTCTTTGATTCGAATAGATCTTGGTCAAGTGATGAATTTTTAGTTTGTTAATTATTTATTTAATTTTTTTTTTTTTTTTTGGTGAAGCTAGTAGCAATTGAGCATTATAAATTTATGGTTTGTTATCAATTTGGTGAAAGAGAGAGATTTGTTATAAGTTTCTTAAAAGAGACTTTTGGATGTGTGTTTATTTTTTGGTCGTATTGAGAGGTTTTTTGCCAATTTGTTAAAAGAGGCTTTTGAATGTGTGTGTCTTTTCTTTTTGTTGTGTTGAGAGGCTTTTAGCGGCATTTTTAAAATGCTAGCATCTATAAGAACACTATCAAGTGGACAAACTGCCTAGAGTACTATTGCAATTGCTTAAATAAGAAGTTAAGAAAGGGATGTTGAAGTGCCCTAGTTGAAGAGTCAAGTGGCTTTTTTGATGGAGAAAATGACCCATTATGATAACTCGGAGGAGCAATTGACCCCAATGGCTAGCATGATGCAACTAATGCAAAATCATTCTTTAGAAGCTAGTCGGTTATTAAATTTTAATGTTTTAAAAATGTATTTAGTGTTTACATTTTATAATTATGGCTACTATTATTGTATTACAAAATGTGATATCTTTATGAATTTATTGGCTACTCTTAATTTGTATTCAAGGTGGTTTTTGTTTAGATCAAGAATCTCCAACCCCTTATAGATCGCAAGCTTCATCCCATCAAGAAACTAGCTTCTAGCGGTAAATGCAGTTTTTTATGGGCTCCATAGACTATTACATAGTTTTTTTGAGAAACCACATTTATTTTGGAGGTATTGTATCTATTAAACAAAATGACTCTTTGTTTGTAATATTGTCATAGTTTGGGTGGTTGTTTTTATTGTGTAGGTAGACAAGTGTTTTATTAAATTCAAGATGATACTTTAGACATATTTTATGTATTGGTACTAAATATATATGTATTTGAATCTATGGATAATATGTGTTAGTTTGTACATGTGTTATTGTGGAATATTGGTGATCAATAGGTCTATTTGATCTATTACAAGCTTTTGTTAGTTATTGTGGTATTTATGAGCAAATTTTTACAGTCTTCTTATATGACAAAAATGAAAATATATATATATATATATATATATATGAGCAGGTTTTATTGGTGTTTTGAAATGGTTGCTAAAGCATTTGTCCTCTTGCTTTTTTAGGGATGTTTTTAAAATGCTGCTATAGGATAGATTATTTGCGGCATTTTAAAAACATTGCTACAATGCAAGAGAACAAATGCTTTAGCGACGTTTTCAAAATGCCTTTACAGGATTAATTATTTGCGGTGTTTTAAAAATGTCTCTAAAAAGCATGAGGACAAATGATTTAGCGTTGTTTTCAAAATGCTACTATAAGAATGATTATTTGCTGCGTTTTAAAAATGTCGCTAAAAAGCAAGAGGGCACACACTTTAGTGATGGTTTAAAAACGCTGCCATAGAATTGATTATTTGCGGTGTTTTATGAACATCATATTTTCCTAAATAAAGAACAAAAAAGGCATACTATTTAGTGACGCTTTTTAAAATGTCACTAAAGGTTTTTGAACGCTGTTAAAGGGTTATATATGGTGACGTTTTTAAAAAGTCGCAATAGACCTATTACAACGGTACTATAGTGACGGTTTTTACAGTCGCAATAGAAATGAAATGATAGACCTTTTGTGTCTACAACGACATTTTTTTGGCTTATTGCAATGTTTTACAAACACTACCTAAACTCAGGGCTTTTGTAGTGACAGTGAGATTACAAAAATACCTTCCTGAGTTTAACAAACACCCCAAAACACATTTATTTCCAGATCACTAATCTAAAAGAAACAATAAAGGGAACTAAAAAGCATATTAGTTAATATTTTATTTTATTTTTCAATTTTCCAGTTTTTTTTCCTCTTCCATCAATTTCTCATTTTCCATTTGAATTTCTTAGCAAATAATCACACACAAGTCCAATAAATCACATGACAAATTGAAGGTCATAAAATTGGGAAACAAAGATGAACTATATTATAGAGAGAGAAAAAAGAAACAATAGAGCAGCAGGTGAGTAGATATTTGTCCCTCTAGTAATTAATAGGTTTCGGCAAATACCATGGTCTCAATGTCTACATTGCCTTTACTAAGAATATTAATACGGGAAATATTAACAAATACTCTAAAGGCATTGGTTTATAAAATATTATTAGAAACTTTTTTTGGAAAAAGAAAAAAGTAATTATTTTTTTGACAGCTTTTTATATTTGCTATAAAAATAGTTTAAAAAATTTTCTAATTAAAATGGTTAATTAACAAATACCATAAGGGAACCCGTTAACTAGACTCTATTAATATAGATTCTTGCTTTGCACCTTGACTAAATCTCTAGAACTTTGGTAATTTGTTGGGTAATAGTAAACCTAAAATCATAGGAACTATTTGAGGGTTCTAAGAGAGAAAATTAACAAAACCAAGCTAGCCATACATTTAAAAAAAAAATGAAAAGAAAAAGAGAGAAGTATTGATGAAATTAAAGAATGAAGGATGAGATTTAGATATGTGTTTTGGAATGCTTATTAAGAAGGTGAATTAATTTTTGTTTTTTGAGTAGTTATTTGAAAAATGGAGGTATTTCGGCAAGTTTGTTAACTTAGGGGGGTATTTTAGTAATTTTATTACGTAATATTCCAAGAATCAAAAAGATTCGGTCAAATCTACTCATTTCCAAAATATAAAAAAAGAAACTATTCAATTATAAAATTTAGAGGAGACTTGTGAATTACGGAAAAGTGTTTTTTCAATTTTTTTTTCTTTCCAATGTTTATCTCTATGAAAGTCTTTATTTGGTACAATCTCTAAAATAAGAAATAGGGTAAATAATCAATTAGCTACTAGTTTTATGAAATCTCTCTTCCCTATATAAAAAAAAAAAAAAGACTTGCAATTGAAGTAGGAATACCAAGCTTTCTCACATACGGAAACTAGAAATATTGCTCATCATAATCCATGAATGAAAGCAATGTCAACCTATCTTCCTGAGGAGCTGCTGGTGCATATACTATCATGGCTGCCCCCAAAATCTCTCATACAATTCAAGACTGTTTGCAAAACATGGCTTTCTCTCATTGGGAACACAGATTTTCACTCCAAAAATCTTATCAACCACTCGATTCTTAGCACCCCCCAAAACCAGCTCCTCCTTTTCAAAGGCATAGATAAATCCCGTATTCAAACAGAAGTTTGTTCATTTCTCTTTCATGAAAACCTTGAATGCGTGCCAACTCAGACTCCTAGCCCTATATATCTACCTTATACTAGTGTCAAAATTGTTGCTTCTTGCAACGGTTTTCTCTGTCTTTACTATGATTTAGGCTTTGACATTATTATGTGGAATCCTTCCACATTAGATGTCAAGGCTACAAGTTTTGTGTCCCATTATCCCATTTGGTCTATCACAAGTGACCGTGTTGGGTTCGGTTTTGACGCTAGATCCAATGACTTTAAGTTGGTGAGAATTCTCACTTCCGAGTTATGGCTCCCAAATCAGGAGATAAAGCAAGAAGTTCAGGTGTATAGCTTAAACCGCAGTTCTCTGAAGGAGCTTTTTGTCGATCTACCATATGGCTTTTTAAATCAAAAGAAATCGACACTTTATAGAGATGGTGTTTTTTATTGGTATGCAGACTCTGGTGGTCGTGACAATGTCCTCAATGACGAGATTGTTGCATTCAATATAAGTGAAGAGACTTTCCGCACGGCACTGGTGCCAAATGAATACCGTGTCGGGAACAATGGGAACTGCCGCCATAAGTGGTGGTGGTGGAGGCTAGTTACGGAGTTAAGACATTGCTTTGCTATGATATTCTTCCCTTCTAAAGAGCAAACAACATTCATTGATATATGGGTGTTGCTTGAATTTGGTGTTAACGAGTCTTGGATCAAACTCTTTAGCATTGGACCTACAATGGATTTGGGGCGTCCTTTGGGATTTTGGAGGAATGGTAATTTGTTCATGGAAAACAAAGAAGGGCACCTTGTACTATGGGATCCCTTCACAGGGAAGTTTAAGAACCTTAAAATTGATAAGCCGAATAGATTTTTGGAAGTTTTTCAATACAAGCCAAGTAGAAGAGGTGATTACATAAATGGTGCATCTATGCATGTATTATGGAAAAGAAACGGATATAAAATAATCAGAAGGTATTATATTTTATATTTATAACCTCAGTACTTAGAGTTTTTGTTATCTAGAGTTATTTGAGGCTCTTAATATTAATAATAACTTATATTCATTTTTTTTTCAGATTTGATAGTAGAATAGTACCTATGGGGCCTTCTCGAGGATGATTACTCTTTATCACTAGGTCAAGGTAACAATTAGTTTTTGATATAGGCGGTGTTTGAAATCAAATTTCTTATTCAACAAAAATTTTTAATGAAAGGAAAGCAAGAAGGAAGAACCATAAAGTAGGGAAGAGAACTTGGAAGGGAGTTCCTGATCGAATATCAAAGGAGAGGTTACATCCTTCGTATATCCAATTAGAACCCGATTCATTGTTCAATTCAATGACAAGAAATTTAATCAACTGAGTTAACTAGCTCATATTTTAGTTGAAATTTCTATTATGGAAACATTTATATTTCAATGTTATTGGTTTTTTAAGATGATTTTGATATTACAAAGTTTTTGGTTAATAAAAGTCTAGTTTATTAATTCACAATAATCCTAACTTTTTCTAGAGTTGTTGCCTATCGTACCTTAAACCACATAGTTAATAATTTGGTTGTTTCTACGTTAATATTTAAAATGAGTTATTTTACAAAACTATTTTCTATAAAACTATCTCATATTTCTATATTTGGTAGCAACTTTAACTGAGTTGGAAAACAATCTTATCCACCCCAAACCTAAAAGGGTCCAAAGCATGAGAAAAATATCTCAAAGGTACCTGTAGATTTATCATTTTTGACAATTCAATCCAAATAATTCATGTCAAGTACCAACATCAAGAATTATCATAATAATTTCATTTACAATACTCCCAAAGTAAGTCAGAGCTCTATGCAATAATTATAATAACCATTGGCTACAAAAGAATGGAGATCTAAATAAATATAATTACATATCATTAACTTATCCCATCAGTGGAAATAAAGCCATAACCACTATTAGATACAAAAGAATAAGTCAAACCTACTCTAAGATGTACATCTAAATATCTCCATCACAAAAGTCCAGCCTCCATCGGTAGTGGGTCTAACTACTGCTAGCCACAAAAAAAGACTTGTCTTAAAATGATCATTGGCTAGTCTGAAAATTTTGTAAAAGAATGGGATGAGATGGAGCCTAGTAAGTAGAATAATTAATAGGGGAAGGAGAAATGCAAGTTTCATGATGATGAATAGTTTACAAAGCATGTTATAATTTGAGAATTTCCTAATAATTTCTACAAAACCATTTCCAAAAATAATTTGACAAGAATGATTATAATGATATGGCAAAAAATTCTCAAAATGCTCGTATGAAACAACATACTATGTTTTGTGAGCAATAACAAAACAATTCGAAATCCAAGGCCACATGACAATGCCGTCACAAAGATGGAACTAATCTGCAGTCACAAAGACAGAACTTATCACTAACACATAGCCAGAATTAAATATGTCATCACAAAGACAGAACTCAATAACCATCACAAAGACGAGTGCTAAAATACCGATGTCACACAAACTATAGTATCTAGCTAGATACTCATTGGGTAATCACATGTTACAGCACATGGGTAGAACATAAAGAGCTCACAAATTACCTATAATTCAAAATAAATAATTCACTTCCAAGTAGTTACATAAAATATTTGGATACCCAAGATATTCACAAGGTTCTCAAAGCCTTCAACTCATTTTTTGTCAAAAAGATTTTGTATTAACTCCCCAAATAACATAGATCAAGATAAAGCATCTTCATATTTTGCAAATAATGCAATAAATCCATAAAATCCATTCTCAAGAATTTAATCAAAGAGACTAGTTGATGGTGTATCAAATTAATCCAACTCCACACTCGTCCGTAAGGGTCGTCCAAGGAAGGATTAGAGTATGACTTAGCCCAGAAACCTCATCCATAACATGATCGTCCGTCCATGAAGACCCTTGGATGGCCTAGAAGGACTCCAGGCGTAGTTACCGTATGCAATCTCTGGATGAGGTCCATATCCTTGTCTTAGAATGCAAGTGCCAAATTGAAGGTTATTACCACGAAACCACCTCCAATGACAGTTATGAAATGTACGACTAAATAAATATAACTTCCATAACAGTTATGGAAGTTAACTCCGAATTTTTCGACTTCCTTTAACATAGGAGAAGTTATTGAGCAAATAACTGCTCATAATGTGCACTATATAAACAATCATCGCCAACAAAAAAGGTATGGAAATCATTCTCGAAGTAATTTGGAATTTTAGAAGTTGGGGAATATACTGACTTTATCATCAGAGGGTTATCGGCCGGTCCTCCCCGGTCACCTTTGGTAGTGTGTTTATCTCTTCAGGTTTTTCCAGATTATCTTTTCACCATTGAAGCCTGAAACATTCAATCTACTGATTTTATCGTGCATCATCAGTTGGCGCCGTCTGTGGGGAGAGTTTGTGTTTTGCAATTTATCTTCCTTCGACAAAAGGCTGTATGGTTCGGACAAGATCAAAGGCTACCAGCCCAAGCCACCAAGAAAGTAGGGATGCCTCTAGCAATCCCAACCATGATCGACAATCAGCGCCCGTCACTCAACCGCTTTCCATCCAACATATACAGTCCGTGGCAGCCGCCATAGCAAAATTAACCCGTCAGAATCAAGAGTTAACCAGAGAGATTGGTTTGCGGAGATAGAGCCATGAAAGGTACGAGGAAGGACAAGCCCAGAGTCAAGAAGTTAGAGGGAACGTTGAGCCCGAAAGCCAGTCAAGGGGTACCGCTTCACGAAGGGTGCCACACTTGGAAAGGGAAATGGACCAGATGAGAAAGGCTATGGACGAGATGAAGGAGAACATGAGAAGGGCAAATCCAGTAGAAGATTTGGTTCATTGAACAGACTTCCCTTTTATGGCTTCCATCAATTGTCATCCCCTGCCTGCAAAATTCAAAATGCCTTCCTTGGACTTATATGATGGGACGCGTGACCCGTGTGATCACATCGCAACCTTTAAGACTACGATGCATCTCCATGGGGTTCTAGATGAGATCATGTGCAGGGCCTTCCCTACTACCCTTAAAGGACCAGTGCGAGTATGGTTCGGCAAAATACCCCCGAATACAGTGAGTTCTTTTGACGAATTGAGTAAGTTGTTTGTCAATAATTTCATTAAAGGGCAAAGGCACAAACGTGCCTCGTCCAGCCTGTTAACCATAGAATAAGGAGAGAATGAAAGCTTGCGGTCCTTCATCACTCATTTCAACAGGGAAGCCCTGACGGTGGACAAGATGGACGATAAGCTATTTTGGAGGCTTTCCATAATGGGGTTAACTCTAATTTATTCATCCACAAACTTTATGAGTTGGAAACCTCAGACCATGGCTGAACTCGTCCATTCAGCCCAAAACTTTATGAATGCGGAGGATGCAATCATTGCTAAGAAGAGGAAGAGGGCCGAGAAAATGGAGGCAAACCCCATGCGCCACTCCGAGCAAGGTCCTCATCCAAAGAAGGGACGAATAGAGGATAAGAAAGACTGAGACAACAAGAAGGCAGGCCCTTTAACACGGAGTCAACAATACACGCTGTTGAACGTACCACTAGAGCAAGTTCCCTTGCAAATCAAGGACGATCCTTCTTTGAAGTGGCCAGAGAAAATGAAAGGAGATCCCAACAAGCGAAATAGGAACGAGTATTTCCGTTTCCACAGGGACCATGGGCATGACACGGATGAGTGTTTTGACCTGAAGCAGTAGATAGAAAATCTCATCAGGCAAGGGAAATTGAGGAATTTTCTTGGACGAGACCACAAGAACGAGAGGCTGAAGGGAAAGTTGGAAGAGGTACGACACCCATTGGGGGAAATAAGAGTTATCATAGAAGGAACCTCTACAGGACAATCTTCCAAGTCAAGAAAGATGTATTTAAAGGTGGTGCAGAATGTCCAGCTCTCAGGACGATCTCCAAAGATGAGGAAAACTGAGGAACAGGCTATTACGTTCATAGATGAGGATGCTGAGAGGATTCACCACCCCCATGTCGACACGATCGTCATTACTTTGCTTATTGCAGATTATACAACCAGAAGAGTGTTAGTGAACAACGGCAGTTCAGCGGACATCTTTTATTACCCTGCTTTCCAGCAAATGAAACTTGGACGAGATCTACTTCGTCCAGTGAACTCATCTTTGGTGGGGTTTGGGGGAATGAAGGTACAACCCATGGGAGTAGTTACATTGCCTGTGGTGGTAGAGGCATATCCACAACAGATAATCAAGGAAGTAAATATCTTCGTAGTGGACTGTTCGTCATCGTATAATGCCATCATTGAAAGACCAACTCTGAATAGTTGAAAGGCAGTAACGTCTACTTACCACCTGTCAGTCAAGTTCCCTACAGAATACGGGGTGAGGCAAGTGCAAGGAGATCAGATAGCAGTAAGAGAATGTTACCTAGCCATGCTGGCCATGGACAAGCAGATTCAGACGATGAGTATTGAGGAAAGAAGAGTTGTAGCAGAGCCCACCGAAGTATTAGAAGAAATTCCTTTGGACGACAATGATCCCTAGAAGTTTACTAGAATTGGGACAAGCATAGGGAAAGAGACAAAGCAAGACCTCATCCACTTCTTAAGGAAGAGTATTGATATTTTTGCATGGAGTTATGAAGACATGCCTGGGATTGACCCAAAGGTTATCACTCATCCGTTGAACGTATACCCGTCTTACAAGCCTGTTCGTCAGAAGAAAAGGGTCTTTACTCTAGAGCGGGACAAGGCTATTAAGGAAGAAGTCTAGAAGTTAACAACAGCGCAATTTATTCGGGAAGTCTATTACCCAGATTGGTTAGCCAATGTGGTGATGGTCAGGAAGGCAAATGGCAAGTAGAGAATGTATGTAGATTTCACTAATTTGAATAAAGCTTACCCTAAGGATAGTTACCCTTTGCCGCACATCGACCAGTTGGTAGACTCAACAGCGGGTCATCAATTGTTAAGCTTCATGGACGCCTTTTCAGGGTATAACCAAATAAAGATGGATGAGGCAGATCAAGAAAAAACGTCCTTCATTACCAGCCAGGGTTTGTTTTGTTATAAGGTGATGCCTTTTGGTTTAAAGAATGCAGGACAACTTATCAAAGGTTGGTTAATCACATGTTCCAACTACAAATAGGACGAAATGTGGAGGTTTATGTGGACGATATGTTGGTGAAAAGCTTGGACAAGAAAAACCACTTGGACGACCTCCAGGAAACCTTCGACACGCTAAGGCAATATAATATGAAGTTGAATCCCAGCAAATGCGCTTTTGGAGTTTCGTCGGGAAAATTCCTTGGATTTATGGTTTCATATAGAGGGATTGAAGCGAACCGCGACAAAATTCAGGCAATCTTGGATATGAAGCCACCAGGGAATATCAAAGAAGTCGAATCCCTTACTGGACGAGTTGCCGCTCTCAACAGATTTGTTTCTACAGCAATTGATAAGTGTTTGCCATTTTTTAAGGTCCTTAAAAAGACATTCGAGTGGAGGGACGAGCGTCAGAAGGCTTTCCAAGATATCAAGACCTACTTAACTACTTAGTCTATCCGTGCCTGGTGAAGAATTATATTTGTATTTGGCGGTGTCCCCACATGCAGTAAGCTCAGCGTTGATCAGGGAAGAAGAAAAGGTACAGAAACCAGTCTACTATACAAGCCGAGCACTGAAAGGGGCAGAAGGACGATATCCAATGATGGAAAATTTGGCCTTTGCTTTAGTTACAGCTTCAAGGAAATTGAGGCGTTATTTTCAAACACACGTCATCAATGTCTTGACGGATCATCTACTGAAGAAGGCAATAAACAAGTTGGAGGCCGCAGGTCGACTAATCCAATGGACCATAGAACTTAACGAATTTGATGTCAGATACCAACCAAGGAGTGCGATAAAAGCACAAGTGTTGGCAAATTTTATTGCAGAGTTCACTTTAAGCTTGGGAGAGATAGACTAGCCGGATAAAGCCCAGAGATGGGTCATCCACGTGGATGGGTCCTCTACTCTGCACACAGGAGGAATATGAGTTATTTTGCAATCCCCAGAAGGAGATGAGCTGAAGTACAAGGTTTGCCTGCAATATACACCGACCAACAATGAAGTAGAATATGAAGCCCTTCTTAAGGGGTTAGAGTTGGCAAAGTCCTTGGGAGCGAAGTCATTACTCGTCCATGGAGATTCTCAGTTGGTTATAGGTCAAGTGAATGGAACATACGAAGCAAAAGAGGAACGCATGAAGAAATATCTCAACAGGGTGAGACGCCTTGTGAAAAACTTTAAAGAAACTAGTTTTGTTCAAATCCCAAGAGAAGAGAACATAAAGGCAAATACTTTAGCGAAAGAAGCCTCGACAGGTGGATCGTTGGACAAATTTGACAAAATTCAATATATGTCAAGTATAGATTTTTCAAAGATAGAGCAGATAGAAGACGAAGAAAATTGGATGACCTCAATAGTGGCTTACTTAAAGGATGGAAGGTTACCAGAGGGAAAGGACGAGGGCAAGAAACTAAAAATCAGGTCGGCCAGGCACGTCGTCATAAACGAGATATTATACAAAAGAGGTTTTTCTCAACCTTATCTGAGGTGCTTAGCTCCAGATGAGGCAAACTATGTATTGAGGAAAATTCATGAAGGAGCATGTGGAAACCACTCGAAAGCGAGAGCACTAGTGCATAAAATCATTCGTGCAAGCTATTACTGGCCTACCATTCAAGCAGATGCAAAGGCTTATGTCAAGGTATGTGACCAATGTCAATGATTCAGCAATGTCCCCAGACAACCTTCAGAATACCTCACTCCTATGATGGCCCCGTGGCCCTTTACACAATGGGGGTTAGACATCTTGGGTCCCTTTCCACTCGGAACTAAGCAGATGAAGGTTTTAGTGGTAGGTATTGACTACTTCACTAAATGGGTAGAAGCAGAACCACTAGCAAAGATCACACAGCAAATGCTAAGAACTTCGTCTGAAAAAATATTGTATGCCGGTTTGGGGTTCCCAGGGTATTGGTATCGGACAATGGACGACAGTTTGATAATGTACTCTTCAGGGACTTCTGTGAACACTTTGGAATTCAGAATCATTATTCCTCCCCCTCCCACCCTCAAGTAAACGGCCAAGCAGAAGTAGTAAACCGATCCTTGCTAAAAATTATCAAGACTCGGCTTGAGGGGGCAAAGGGAGTATGGCTAGATGAGCTACCAGGCATTTTTTGGGCTTATAGAACAACAGCAAGGACCTCCACAGGGGAAACTCCTTTCAAACTAGCTTATGAGAGTGAAGCAGTCATACCTGCAGAAGTGCATATGGCCAGCCATAGAGTGATGAAGTATCAAGATAAAGAAAACAAGGAACAGCTTCGTCTTAATCTCGATCTGATTGACGAGGTGAGGAGGGATGCGGAGCAAAGAGCAACAAGGTATAAAAACCTTATGGCCAAATAGTATGATGCCATGGTAAAGCCCAAGCGCTTCAACATTGGGGATCTCGTCCTAAAAAGGGTTCCTTTGGCCACAAAAAACCCGACCCACGAGAAGTTGGGGCCAAATTGGGAAGGACCTTACAGGATTGTCAACTGCAAGAGGCAAGGATCCTACTACTTGGAAGCCCTGGATGGACGGAAGCTAGAGCACCCTTGGAATGTTGAACACTTAAGAAGATACTACCAATAAAGGACGACCATGGACGAGCATTGCCATAGGACGAACGCCATGGACATTTGAAGTCATTGTGTTATTTTCTCGTCTTTACTTACTACTATGTTTTAGATGTATAAGTGTGTTAATTATGGACGAATTTGTGTTTAAGCATTTTTATGTCCCAAAAGGCACTAGCTCTTAAGTGTGTGCCATATCTGTGGACGAATATTGAAAAAGTGTAGATTTCTAAAGTATATACATGATGTATTTCCAAATACATTTATGAAAACAAACCAAAGACGAGAAAATTCCTTGGACACAAGGATGTATCGTCCATAAGCTTTCCTTATAATAAGGATAAAGCAAAAATATAGCGCATTCGTTCAAACCAAGAGACGAATTGCAGACAACGTGTTAACCCAGCATGGACAAGGGAATGCTCAACCCAGCCATGGACGATGAAATACACACATGAATGATCCATTGGATATCAACTAAAACAGCCCAATCTTTGGACGAGTGAAAAAAGTTGAATTTTTTAAGTGGACAAAAAATCAGCAACTTATCCAAAAAGTAAAGAATCGTCCAACCAATGGACAAGGAACAATGTTGAGTAAGACCAACAAAAATAACACCATTCACGAACGAGTTATGCTGAATTCAAAGAATAAACGGTAGCTGAACGTGAACAGGCCCTAATCATGGACGAGCCAAAATTATGATTACTATCTGGGATGTAGAATAAGTTTGTCCATGTAATGTTTAGTAAATAAAAGATAAAGCAAGCATACATTCATTAATCAAAAAGGGTGGACAACCTACATCCAAAAACCCATAGAGTAAACACAAACAATTGTTTAAGAGCCCGTCCTAAAAACTTGGACGAGACAAATGTACTTGAATTACATTCAATGGTCCAAAACAACGGACCAAATAAAAAAGTGAAGATAAAAAGTACAAGGATGAGGTATAAAAATTCCATCTTCACTGAGGGGGATTGGCATTTGGGTTGTCCTGGGTGGGCTGAGTAGTAGCATCATCTTCAACGTTGATATCTTCAGAGATTGTTTGCAGAAGGGAGCTTGCAGCACCAACATTGAGCTTAATGGAACTGAAGTCAACTTCTGGGAAGCGTTCCTCAGCGTCCATATGAAAATCCTCAAAGCCAACAGCATAATTGGCGTCAAAAAGATCAGTATACTGTTTTGAAGCTTGGAACTCCATAATAGCATTCTCTTTGGCTTTCGCAAAATTGGCGCTTAGCTCGTCATTTTTCTTCTGAAGATACTCAAGACGAGTATCCTTTTCGACGATGTCAGCTTTCAGCTCCTAGACGAGGTTTTGCATCTCTTTGGCCTCGTCCGTAGCCTTGGCCGCCACCTCAGCTCAACCTTTACAATCGTCCTTCACCTCCTGAATCCTCGTCTCCAGTAAAATTCTCGTCTTGTCCAGTTAGGTAGCCTGCCTGGACGCCGCGATAAACTTCGACATTGCCTAAAAAAAAAAAAATTTTAGACAAAGAAAGCGTAAAATAACAAAGGACGAGGCAAAAAGAAACTTACCTTGAAAAGATCATGAACACCACAATGCTCAAAATCTTTCAAGGACATGTCGTAGCATGCAGCCACGTCCTCACCAGTCACACTCTTCTCAAACCTTTCCTAGGCCAAGTCTTCATTCACCAAAAGGTTCATGGGGACCCTCTGGGGAGGCTAGGATGAGGGAGTTGCAATGGTTTTGGACAGGGTGACATCGACAGGCATGAACGAGTCAACATCAAATATTTAGACCGACGGAGAGGCAGGAAGACCGGGCTTCACGACCCGAGATTTGGACGACCCATGCTTGGTTTTCTTTCCTCGACGACTGGGAAGGTTCCCCAAATCTAGCGTCTTGGATAAAGATTTTCTTTTGTCCCCAACAGCAAGATGAGGCAGGGTTTTTTAGGATCATGTCTGTTGGCCTCGTCCAACACCTCTTTTCCTTTATTCTCTTTCATAGTTGCCAATCCTGGGAGAAAAATAAAGTGTTAGTTAAAACAAAAAGAAGCAAAAGAAGTGAAAATAAAAAACATTAGTAAAGCATAACTTACTCCTGCGAACGGTGAGCTCGTGAGCAAGGGCTTCAACGAACGGCCTAGGACCAAGTCCCTACGTAGAAAGTCGCTGAAAGGTCACCAACGATTGGAAATCCCTATCAACATGAAGACAAGCCCTGTGGACTTGGTCACGGTGGAACTTGCTTAAAGAGGGTCGTCTAATCGCTACAAAAAGAGAGGAAAGATAGAGGTTAGATGAAAAATAACAAAAATAATAACAATAAAGAAATAAGATAAGGGGCATACCTTCAGGACGAAGGTTCCCTAAGTCCCTAGTGTAAGGGGCAAATGTGTCCCTGCCAACCTCCACTGAGTTTCCAGCCCAGAAACCAGAAACGAAGAAAAACTTCGTCTTCCAGTTTCTATCGAATGTGACTAAGGACTTAATTAACCTACAACTTGCGCCCCTAGCTATAAATTGGTAAAAACCAAGAGATTGATTGATTTCTGAAGGTTTGTAACAGTAAAGGAACTCGTCCACAGTAAGAGGATTGTCCTCTCCAAATACCTCCTTCCATAAAATTTGCATAGAGATGACCAGTCTCCATGTGTTGGGATTAAATTGATAGACCACTAAACCTAACCTAACCAATAACTCTCTAGCAAAGGTGTTTAAGGGTAACCTAAACCCCCCCCAAAAAATAAGACTCGTAGACACCTATCCCAAAATGGGGGTTACAACACCATTCTCCACGGACGGCTAACCTAGGGTTGAGCTTGTCTGGTATTTGGTACCATGTCCTAAGGTTATTCAGTCTTTGTTCATTTGTTCTGGAGTTTATACCTACTGCACAACTATAAACTACTTCCTCCTCATCCAAAGGACTGGATGGAAAGGGACCCAAAGAGGTGCCAGCAAGGGAACTAGAGGCAGCCCTCTTCCTAAATTCCTCCTGGAGAACCTGCAAAGGGACCCCAGGAACACCAGAGGTGTATCCCCCGTCTGTACTACTCCCTTTGCTACTACTATGACTGGTACTACTATTAGAGCCGCTGTAGCTAGTCGTATTATGATACTCATCTATAGGCCTTTCTACACTATCACTAGACGAAGAAATAATAGTTTCAGACATTTTTGAAAACAAGGAAAACCTAGAGATGAGAAAGGAGAGTACCCGGCTCTAGACGGAAAAGGACTAAGGACATTGGAATACTTCTAGACGAGGCAATGGACGAGAAATGTCAAAGGAGAAAATTCGTAAAATGAGAAGGGCACGAAAGGAATTCTGCTATTTATAGGCAGCAGACTTTAATACCCGAAACAACACAACCAACCAAAAACTGACACATGGCACGCTCCTCGAAAAGTGAGTCAACGCGAACGTTCACCAATAAGATCGTGACACATGGCGTACTCAATTCCTAGTATAAATACATACGTCCAAAGGAATTGCATTAGACAATACACTTCCCTGGACGACCTACGAACAAGGGGGCAACTGATGGTATATCAAATTAATCCAACTCCACACTCGTCCGTAAGGGTCGTCCAAGGAAGAATTAGAGTATGACTTAGCCCAGAAACCTCATCCATAACATGATCGTCCGTCCATGAAGACCCTTGGATGGCCTACAAGGACTCCAGTCGTAGTTAATGTATGCAATCTCTGGACGAGGTCCATATCCTTGTCTCAGAATGCAAGTGCGAAATTGAAGGTTATTACCATGAAACCACCTCCAATGACAGTTATGAAATGTACGACTAAATAAATATAACTTCCATAACAGTTATGGAAGTTAACTCCGAATTTTTTGACTTCCTTCAACATAGGAGAAGTTATTAAGCAAATAACTACTCACAATGTGCACTATATAAACAATCATCACCAACAAAAAAGGTATGGAAATCATTCTCTAAGTAATTTGGAATTTTAGAAGTTGGGGAATATACTGACTTTATCATCGGAGGGTTATCGACCGGTCCTCCCCGGTCACCTTTGATAGTGTGTTCATCTCTTCATGTTTTTCCAGATTATCTTTTCACCATTGAAGCTCGAAGCATTCAGTCTACTGATTTTATCGTGCATCATCACTAGTCATTTCCATGCTAACAAATCATGCATTTCCCCATATACATTAGCAAATATGATGCACTATTCATAAATAGTCATATATAATAGGGTCACAACACAATACTTTTTAAGAAAACGTAGTTCCACAAATAATTTTCCAAAATGTGTTTAATACAAACACAACGTTTATGCAACATGGCTAGTTTCCGAAAATCCCATTAAAAAGCTACTTACCTTGCAACCCGCAAAAGCCTAATTTTCCAAGCTCCAAATGAATTTAGCTAAAACTTAAACAATACCAAACACACCTATCACAATAAGCATAAAGCTTGGCATTGCATCTAGCTATGAATTAGATATTGTGAACTAAGCAATTAATTAGGCAAGCCTAGTATTTAACCTCACAAATAATGTATTCCACTTCCAAAGTTTCTCAGCAAATTAATTCACAAGGCATAGGCTCCAATTTATAAAATTAACCCATTCAATATCATCTTCGTAATACTAAAAATCTTAAGAATTTATGATTAGCTTCCATAAGATTTATACAACATCATCAAGAGACCCATGAAACCAGAATCACAATATCCTCCACCACATTAACAATTCATGACTAGCTCCAAATGAACTCAATAAAAATTATATTCACCATCTATTTCACATTAAAAAGCCAAGACCCCCAAATCTTCACCACTTAGATAGCCACCATTGTAAAAACTATAAACCCACTCATTAAATAATTCCACCAAGACCAAACCCATATAAATAAACACATGGATATCACTTCCAAAGCTCATAAATCACGTAAATATTATTATCAAAACTTAGATCAAAAGAACCTCAAGCAAAAGTATAAAACCCACAAAAAGATTAGGAATTTTTACCTCAAATAATAGAGATGAGTGAGCCTTAGCTTTTTCCTATGGAGTTTTCCGATAAACCTTGTTGGAAAAATGATGGTGGAGGTGGTGGTGAAGTGTGTATACCAATGGGAGAGTGAGGGAGTGTGAAAGAGGAGTGTTGTGTGAAAAGAAAATAAAAGAGAGCAAAGTGAGAGGTAGGGAGATGGCCGGCCAAAGTGTGTGAGGGAGATATTTTGTAAGGATATGTGGTGGGGAACAAATGCGTAGGTGGGGCACGTGTGACTCTATAAAGTTTAATCCCTCTTTCTTTTTTCTTTTTCTTTTTTCTCTTTTTTTTATAATGAGCTAGGGCGTTACAAATCTCCCAACCTTCCTTATTTATCTTTCCATGAGATAGAGTTGTTTAAAAAAAAAAAAAAAAAGGACCCGCACTATTTGTTTAGTTATAAAGTCTTATATAAAGATAGTTTTCTGGGTTTTCGGTATTTGGTAGTAAAAAAAAAAATTGATCAAAGGAAAACCATATTTGATCCACAGAATAGTCTATAAAATATACAACTTATTTTTTAAAGATTGTTTTCCACTAAATTACTTAGGAAAACAAACTCTTATCATACCCTGTGTGAAACACTTCTTATAAATTATCTCCTTTTTCCTTGCGAAACTTAATCAAATCTCACGCTCAATCTTTGTCTCGCATGCAGTCACAGTAAGCTTTCTTTTGCCTCTTTTTTTCTTCCTTTCTTAATCACTCTTCTCATGCCTACACTCTTTCTCTTCTCTTCAATTCCATTTGATTGATTTATTTTCTCTCGTTCTCATTGTTAGTCTCTCTTTGTCTTCTCTCACTCTTTGCTCCTCTCTTTGATCTCTCTTGCTCTGTCTTTCCCCTCTGTATGATTGCTCACTCTTTAGATGGTGTCTGTCACATTGGGGATGAATAATGAGGAAGAATCTTAGAAAAACAAGGATTGTTGTTTGCATGTGTAAGATTACCAAGGATTGTTCAGTATTAAGAGGACTATGCCTAGAACATTAGTTACAATTGTCATAGACCCTAAAAACGCGGCTATAGCCCCTTTCAGTCTATAGCTGTGTTTTCTATAGCTGCGTTTACACGCATGGCCTATTCACCGTGACTAAAGGTCCAATAGGTCTAAAAACATGGCTATAGACTGAGACCTATAGCTGTTTTTGTAAAAACACAGCTATAGACCATGTTTGGGCTGCGTTTTAAAACTGCGACTATAGGTTTTTTTTTTTTTTTGGGTTTTTTTTTTCCCAGCTAAATCAAAATCAAACACAAACCCAAAAAATTCAAAATTAAACACAAACCCAAAAAATTCAAAATCAAACACAAACCCAGAAAGTTCAAAATCAAACACAACATACTCAAACACACCTAGAAAATTCAAAATCAAACACAATATACTCACAATACAAACACAACGTGCTCCAAAATACAAGAACACAAACCTGTGAATCTCCTATCATTGAACAAAACCAACCCAAATCTAACACTAAATCCATTCAAGGAACACAAAAGCACAAGTTCAGATACACAAAAGAACAAGCTCAAGAGCATAAACCCATTTAAACATAAGCACAATATCAGCAACACAATAGCACAAATTAAAGCACAGATTTAAAAAATTCAAAATCAAAACTCAAATACAAATCAAGACATAGACACAAACATTGCTAGAATATCCATTTCATTCCAAAATTTCAGCATTTGCTCCATTTTCTTACTAACTAAACATAAAAAAACCAAAAAAAAGAAAAAACTAGATCTATAGACAAATCAGTGTACTTGAGATGAAGAAAAAAAGAAAGAAAAAAAGAAGAAGAAAGAAGTAGTTGCAAAGAAACAAAGAAAAAAAAAAAAAGAGTTGTGTTGGAGTGAAGATGGAAGAAAGAAAAAGAAAAAAAAAAAGAAAGAACGAAAAAAGAACCTGACGTGACTTGCAAAAGAAAGGAAAAAAAGAATGAGCAAAGAAAGAAAAGATGAAAGTGGGGGTAGGTAATAATTGGGGTAGGTGGGAAAGTGGGGATGCAGGTTTTAAATATAATTCTTTTTTATTATTAGTGTTACCTATAGCCACGTTTGTTGAATGCGGCTATAGATTTAACCTATAGCCATATTTTTAAAACACGGCTATAGGTTAACGCAGCTATAGGTTAACGCAGCTATAGGTTAGCTATAGCCACGTTTTTTTAAATGTGGCTATAGGTCATCCTTTTAAAAATTATATATTATTTGGCTGAACCTATAGCTGCATTTTAAAAATGCGGATATAGGTAACCAATAGCTGCGTTTTTTAAACGCAGCTATTGACTCCTTTAAAAAAAAAAAAAATTCAGTTAGACTTATAGCCACGTTTTTTGAACACAGCTATAGGTCAGCTATAGTCGCGTTTTTTAAACACGGTTATTGATTCTCCTTTAAAAAAAAAAATTTTATTTGGCTAGACCTATAGCCATGTTTTTTGAATGTGGCTATAGACTTAACCTATAGCCGCGTTTTAAAAAAGTGGCTATAGGTTTGCTATAGCTCCGTTTTTTAAACGTGGCTATAGATCAGCCTTTAAAAAAATATATTTATTATTTGGCTAGACATATAGCCGTGTTTTTTAAACGTGGCTATAGGACTTATCCAAAAAAAAAAAACGTGGCTATAGGTCAAATCCTCCCCGAGTTTTTACCTTGAAACGGTTCATTTCATCAGTTTTCTTAGGTCATCATATCGTGGTATTATTTACTTTTTCGCATTTGTGCATGGTATGATATATGCTTGTTTAACCTAGATCTGAATAATAAACCTAATAATTAACTTGATTAATTAATTAGGTAAAACGATCTGGTTTAAGGGGTCTATACAACAAACAACGTGGATGTGCGGAGTTCCCATGAATGAGCGTGCGAGGTTGACATTGTTCCATGGATGATATAGAAGAAGTCCATAAGACAAGGGAGAACAAGTAGGATTTGTTCTTGGTCCACAAATAGGTCTTGAAGCTCACAAAGAGGCAGAGACTCACACATGGAGGGGAAATTGTTGGTTATACACATGTTAATGAGTATGGTCCCACATAAATTTAGACACATGTAATTTCAAATTATAGTTAAACTTTCTCTAAACTTTATCTATTGATATATGAGGTGGGTAAGTTACACCTAATATAACTCTAAAGAGTTACACATTTTTTATTCCATTGGATTTAAGTAAATCCAAAAGTTAAAGAAAGACCCACATTAATGCTAATATTCTAATTGATCTCATTTATTATCCTTTATTTAATACATTTCATACTTATTTGTAAACCCAAAAAAATTTATATGCCTGACTCTCTCTCTGTCCACTGCACATCTCTCTCTTTCTCTTTTGCACGTTTCGCTTTGAATAACAATAAGAAAAATGAGTGGTTAATATAATATAGTTAAGCTCATATTCATTGGGCTTTGACTTACTGAGTTGTGTCTCTATATGTTATATTAACTACTCAATGTATCTCCTTAATATTTTATCTCACCAACAATATTATCCTTCTAAAGAGAAAACAACATGCTTATAGCCACTTGACCTTTATTGGACTTGGGATGTTCGTTGGGTTTTGAAGGAACGGTGAGTTGTTTATGGAGAGCGAAGAGGGGCATGCAATTGTTGTAGTGGCCAGATCCTTTCATTGGAGAGAGCAAGAATGTTGAAGTTGATGGGCCGAATGGATCGTTGGAAGTTTTTCTGTACAAGCTAACTAGAAGAGGTGATTTCCCATGTTAATACTTCTATAGCACAGATCATGGTGATGAAATGGATTTAGAATTAATGATGGCAAGGTGTTGATATTTTTTACCCTATTGAGAAGATTGGTATCGTAGAGCTATTCTGCGACTTTAAATATTAAAAACTTTAATTGAAATTCAGTTTTTTTTTTTTTTTTTTTTCTTTGTTGGGCAAATAAAGGGTAGCATGTCTTTTAGAGGAATATTGCGATTTCATAATAGAAAAGGTAGCATTTGGCAACATAACATGTTTTATAGAGGAATATTGCAAATACATTATCATTTTAAAACTAAAAGCAGATCATACCGTAAATGTTTTAAAAACACACTTCCAAGAGTTTCAGAATATCTCTAGATAATCCAACTTCGGAATATGCTAAGAGAATATATATATATATATATATATATATATATATATCAATACCTTGTCATGAAAATAGTCAAATCAAATGTTTCCCTCTTTCCCTAACTGTTTGTCAATCACACACACACACACACACAAAGAGAAGAAGAAGATGGAGGTTGTGCAAAGTGCTTTGAAGATTTTTGTCACACTGATGCTTGGTCTTGGATACCTTTAATTTGCTGTCAGCAAAATGATAGACTTTCATATAATTTTCCAATTTTTCAACAAATTTTATGGACAGTTTGTTTAAACTTTTTCGAATATTCACTTCATCTCTATAATATCTAAAAGTTGAAGCTTAACACTTGTTGTTGATCCACTCTTTTTGAGCCAAATTAGTATAGCATTTCAGTCTAATTTGGCTCATCTGGTCTACTTCATTCTATTTAGTCCATTCGGTCACTGAGGTCTATTTTGGTCCAATTATGTCCATCCAGTCTATTTTGGTCCAGTTCAGTCCACTCACTCTAATTGGTCTATTTTAGTCCATTCAGTCCATTTTGAGTTAATTGGGCTTTAAATTGATTCTTTTCGGTAGGTTTCTTTTCAGTTTTGGACTCAAAATTTTTATTTTTTTCCTTAAATTTTAGGTTGAAAAGTAATAAATTTTATTTTATTTGGGCCAAATTCTTTAGTTTTGGTTTTAAAAAATACAAATAAAATAGGTATTAGAAATTTGAGATATGGACACTAAAAAGTAATAAAAATGATAAATATTCAAAATATTGCCGTAACATTTAAATTTTAAATAATATCATTAAACTTATATTTGAAAAAAAAAATCTACAATTCTAAACTTATATAATAATTAAACTTAATGCAAACATATTATATGTGTTCTATAGAATGAAGGTGTATATATATATATATATATATATATATATATATATATCTTGGATATTTTCAAATTAGTCAACTAATTATGGAATATTAATCCTTTTAATAAGATATTCTCCATTTATATAAAACAATATTATAATGATATAATTTAAATACTTTTATTAAATTTTGTTTTTCATATATATATATATATATCACTATTTATTACTGTTAAATGTAAAATATACTATATATTCAATTACATAAAACTTATAAAAATATAAAATACTTTTAAATAACACATACATTATATAACATAAAAATTTTACATTATATTTTCATAAAATAATACTATTATATTTTCTCACACATCACCTAAAGCTTTATGACTGGTTTATTAAATAGAGAGCGTGATAGTTGGACAATTAATAACTCTTTCTCTCTTTTTTTCCTAAATTGGACACGCAGTAACTTGGATATTAATTTGCAATACGTATCTCTATATGAATAGTTTACTACCATGGTAACCACTGCACACTCTTAGTACGATTGTCACTCCACAAGTATAAGTGTTTGTGGGGTGTGGGGGATAAGGACGGGATTCAAGTCTCCAAGGAGAAGTTCCACACACATATACACTTAGATTAGGCTAAAGTAGAATTTCTATCTTGTATAAAAAAAGTTTACTACTATGGCCATTAGATTGATTAGCATAAACTCATTTGGCATGTTCTATGTAATATCCATGCTGGTTTCCATTTCATTCTAAAGAAGAGAAGAGTTTGAGCTTCATAGGTATATAGCATCACAAAGAAGAGCACTTTTTTCATATAAACATCAATCTTGCACTCTAGACTCTAGAGGCCTAATACTATCCATGATCCTTTTTCTTTTTCTTTTTTTCCAATCTATAATAGAGCTTTAAACCATAAATATATTAGTGAATCCCCAAAATCATATTGGCAAAATATCATCACAAGCTAATACATTATATTCATTACATCAACATTATGGTTCTCTGAGATTGAGCCATTTAGAAAGAGGTAAAGCATTCATGCTCAGATGAGTTTGAGTCATCACATGGAGAGTGGTTATGTCTACCTTCATATGTTGTTATCACCATTCGACAATCCTCTGATAATCGTTCAACCCTCTTCTTCACCCGACAGTTATTATGGGTACATCGGTAATAACTTCTGTGATTAGCCAAATTAACCAAAAAAATTACTTTCAATCTTGTCACTTTTGGAAGAAAAAAGCAAATATTTGAGAAGTATCGACTTGGTGCTATAGCACTACAAATGATTCATGACAATGATGGTAAAATTTTCTTTTTATCTACTACAAAACAAATAATTACTGATCATGAAAAAAAAAAAAAAAAAAACGAGTATATGCGTGGACAATCTAAAAAATAAAAGAAAATGTATGAGTAATTCTACCATCTTCTCGTTTATCATAAAAATATGAAGTTATTTTACATTTATATTATCTAGATCAAATGTAGTGAGAAGTTTTAGAAAATCCAAGATCCCCTTTATACAAACAATACAATCGTTAATTGTAATAATAATATAAGTTATTATATACTATATCTAAAAAAACAAAGAAAGCTGCTAGGGATATGCATCTTCATCTCCCAGCTGAAATGGTCTTTTAGTAAAAGAGAACAAAAAAATCTCAAAGCCAAAATGGCTAGTGCCTGTGAGTGCCTTTTGGCTATGTATTTAGCTCAATCGAAATGAACATACATACATACATACATACATACATACATACATACATATATATATATATATATATATCAATGAGGCCTCTAATACGTGACCAAATTTATAGTATGATTTGTCTCAGGTAGTCCTCCAATGCTCCAACCTATTTGATATCTCAGTCTCAAATCTATTATATATATATCTCTCCCTTTCATTTCAAATAAATGTTCTAGTAAAAAAAAAAAAAAAAAAAAAGAAGAAGAAGAAGAAGAGATTCCAGCCTATACCAATGTTCAAAGTCTCATTTTTGTTTGTAATGTTGTCAAAGTTATAAATTTCTTAGACCTTAGTCTTGGTTATTCTTGACATTCTAGCAAAATATTTTTTAGGGTAAGCACCACAGTTCCCGACAATATACATCTCGAATGGTCTTTTAATTAATCTTGCATCATCGTCTATTCCGATGCAAAAAGATAGAGTTTACGTCAATTTTTTTACCATAGTTTGTTTTCATGTTAAATAGTTACAAATCTGTCATACATTTCTTTTCTGAATATTTAGTTGATACCCATGTGCCTTTAGTACTCTATTTCTTACTCAACCAAAAAGAAAATTTTATGGAACTTCTTTACACTCTAAACCATTGCGTTAATCTTAAAGTAAGAAATAATTTCCATGATGAACCTACCTGAGAGGCTAGCTGAAACTGGCCATGTTGATTTTAAGATATTTATTACATGTAATAGGGAGTTATCACGGAATAATTACACTTTCAAAGTTTATTATTTTACTAATTCACTCATAATATTCATATTCTTTAAAATATTCTCATCTCCCTTTGTGTGTGTTAAAATATTTAGTATTAAAAAAAAAAAAAAAAAAAAAAAAAAAAAAAAAAAAAAAAAAAAAAACCTCATAACATTCGTATAACAAAACACAGGCACTTTTGAAGTTCTTATTAAGCAATTCAGTGAGATCATTACTTAGAAACTATTAACTCTCAATTGAACACGAGGTCAAGGTCTTTTTGTTCTGAACTTACAAAAATAAATTCATACTAAACCTAAATCTACACCTTACTCCCCCCCAATTCAAAAAAAAAAAAAAATAAATCTATAAATTTAGTATGTTATCATTTTTTTTTTCTTCTTCATGTTGGAAGAACTTTCCTTGTGTATAACATTATTGCCATACATCGTTCAAGAGTCCAGCCTTCAGTATTTAGTGCATATTAAGCTTGGTCAATAACAACCAACTTTCTTTAGATAGTAGTTCGTTCCTTTTTCTTTTTCTTTTTCTTTTAATTAAATTTATTGAGGACTACATTGGCTAAATATTATAAAAAGAATTTCATTTCACAGGGTATCGCTTTCAACATTACAATTTTAAATTCTTGAACTCTTAAATTGAAAATAAGTTATCCTTCCAGTTAAATCAATACCATGCACCTTTTAATAATGGAATTAATTGTCGCTTTAACCATTTCTCTTGCATATCCAAGCTATCCTATGTTATGTTGCCTGTTTCTTCTTGTATCACTTTACAAGTTTTACAGGGAATTTTGTTACTATGCTATCTCTTTATGAATGTTCATCCCAATTACTATTCTCCGGCCGGTTTGAAATTCTCATTGTTTCTCCTGTTTGAAACTCTGTCTATCTAAGGATTCTCTGGTATATGTTATATGGGAAGATTAGGCACAGAGTTTCATATGCATTTTTGAAACCATGGATAGTTAGTATTTGGCTAATTTCCTAGGGCATGATTTTCTTTACTATTTAGAAGCAATTTTACTTTCGTGCTTTCAAAAAAATTACAAGCTTTGCTAGGTTCCACGAAGATAAGTCATACCTAAGACTCCATGATAATTACTTCACATTTATGCAGAAAGCAAAAGGTAACTAAACAATAACCTTTTCAAAGCCCCAGCTTATCTCATTGAAAGCATAGAATCATTGTTCATCAGTTTGAACCTTGCATTCCTTAATAATATTTCTATTATTGTTCATCATTTCAATTTGAGAAATTAAAAAGAAAGCTATTAAAATGTGCTTTCAAAATTGATGGCATGATACCACCATCTCTTAAAAATTACCATAACTTTTGAGTAAAGTTTATAATATATCTTTGTATTAGAATCGTGTCTCATCTCCCCTATGTGAGTTTGTTTCTCAAAAAAAAAAAACTAAATAAATTGATGACATGATATGATATGATAAAACGTGTATATATATTGGAAAAGTTATTATATGTTCTTCAAACTTCTAAACCTTTCCCAAATACTTTTTTTTATTGCAATTGAGCTAGTAACTCAGTAGTAATTTTAGTGCAGATAATCATTATTCGTTATAGAAACTCATTATAAAACAGGGCCAACATTACAATTCTTCTACGCATTTTCTGATGTTCAACTCTTCCTTTCCACAAAATTACCAATTTAATTTACATGCATAATAGTGTTGTCAATATAGAAAAAACTATTATTTGTGAACTTTATTGAATGTTTTGAACCAATAATTACTCTAACATCTCCATAGATTCAATCTCTATCATATTTATAAGGGAAAAATAATTCCATGATTTAGGGTTTAAATGGTCACAAACAAGACCATGATCGAAACTGTTGCCACTAAGATCCCGGATGTAAGGTTCAAATGGCCAAAAAGATCAGCAGAACGAAAAATCAACAAAATCAGACAAAGCATGCACACAAAAGTATTCTAAGGTCCATTTCCAAAAAATAAGCGAGAAGTCTTAAGGTTTGAAATCTATGGAGGTAAAATTCAATACCCTACTTAAACAATTTCAATACATTCCATATCACGATTTAATATGTTACAACATGCACATGAGTATCCTTAAGTTTAATATGTTATTTAACCATTAAAATAAGAAAAAACACAAGTGACAAAGTTCCTACAGGTGCATACTTATTTTAAAAAGTTCCTAACAGATAAATACAAAAGCAATATGATATGAAAGTGTGTCAGTTTTCAATCATCGAGTCACATAAGAGATGAAATTCCATTTATATATATATATATATATATATATATATATCTAAAATATGAAATAAAATAGATATATGAGGGTACATTCGTCATTTAACATATCCACTGACCTATACATTTCCTTGTTCCATGAAAACCACAGAGTAGTTTTAGTCATCTTATCTTAGAAGGAATAGATGAATGACTGATTTTATAAGATATATCTTTGTAAATAAGTTCTCGGTGATATATAAGAAATGATCTTTAGGGTAGCTTTTTCTCAGTTAAATCTCTCTCCCCTCCCTTATATAGGTTGCACCAATGCCACACCAAAGATGCCATTAAGTCACACAAGGGCCAACATTTCAGATGCATATGAAATTGTTATATTGTGTTGCTTGTGTAAACAAATTCTAAGATGTAAAGTTATGCATCAACAAATTGAAAACAACACTCCTCCATCCTATTCATGCTTGAACATGAGTAGGAGTCTGATGAACTAACTTGTTGATACTCTCAAAAATTATAAGTTTGCTTATTTAGCTAGGATTTTATACCTAATCAATATCACCTATCTTCTATTTAATTATCTCCTGTTTTGTTATTCATTTTTTAAAAGAATAAAAACCTCAATGTTTATTCAACACTGAGAGCAAATGCCACCAGTCATTTTTTTATTGGGATATATATTGTCGGCAGTCATTGATAGAATATGTACATACAATACATTAAAAACATCAGAGTATAGTCAATGCATCATATTTCAATTAGAGCAGAATTGGTTGGTGTGATAGAAATTATAGAATTTAATTAGGGTAGGTGAGATATTATCTCCATTTAGGTTTGAATATTGAATTAATTCATCGGTCTTTTTTGTATTTTAGACAACCTATATGTGTTTTATGTAATCCAAAAATAAAACCTCATTTCAAATACCTTAATGACTTCCTGTATTCAGAAAAAGGAAAAAAAAGAAAAAAGAAAAAAGTAGACATACATTGAACCTGCGTTAATGCTATTGCCATAGTACCGAAGCAAGTCTTACAAGCAACTGATGATTAATTCAATATAAACCATTCTCTACTTCAAATATAACCAAGTAGATTAAACTAATTGAAACAACTTTAATGATTTGTATTTAATTTTCCAAATATTAGTTGAATATTCTAAGTTGTTTTAACTTTTCCATGTCATACACTATCTATAGAAAGAAGCATTCATTATATTGTTGTTATGGCGTTTACTCGTTATCCACATTATCTTGTAAGAAAGCATCTCTGTTTTGCTCATATGGCTCCTAAAATCTTGATATAATTCAAATGCATGTTATGTGCAAAAAGCCAAAATATTAAACATGCTGCTAATTAACACAAAATAGCCTAATGATTTCTCATACACAAATGTATGTGAAAAGGAAAACAGTGGAAATAAAGAAGGATGTATATATTACCTTGGATGAAGGCTATTCTTGACAACTTTCTGGCCATATTTCCTCCATTTGTAACCATCATCAAGGACATCAACATCACTCCTTGTTTGGAAACAGAACCTTGGCTCTCTAAGCTTCCTTCTCACCTTCACCTTGCTTTTATCTGAGGTTGAGCTCCTCCACCTGCCAAATTCCAAGTTCTCAAAATTGGCCATATATATATATATATTTATACTTATATATCTTTCTTTTAGTTTTTATTAGAGAAAATATAACCAAAAAGAAAGAGGAGGAAGAATATATAAAGGTAAAATCCACTGATGGACTTGAGGATTTGGATATCAATGTGTATCAAGACTTTTATGTGTAGTAGTACTTGCTCCCTCACATCCACGAGAGGAGAGAGAAAGAGAGAATATAATGACATGCTGCTCAGAAAGCATATTGCAAAGAACAGAAGCAATCTCTTCCATATATGGCTAGATCTCCTTAGATTCTGTGGAGAAGTTAATAATTTCCTCCAGTTCTCTTATACGTGCATGTTTGTTATTTGGGTATTGAAATATGAGAGAGAGAGAGAGAGAGAGAGAGAGAGAGAGAGAGAGAGAGAGATCAAATACCCATATAAAGAAAAAGAAAATGAAGTTAGAGAGAGAGAGAGATACCATGAATTGTTGCCATCGCTAGCATTACCGGTACCGTTTTCATCATTGACAGCCTTGGGATCCATCGTTCCTACCTAAATTTTTCCATAAGAAAATTAGAGTACAAAAACATCAAGTACCAATTATTTATAAATAGATACCACAAATGATAAAACTACAAAAAGAAGCATAAAATAATCGAATCCCTCATTAAAAAACAATGCCAAAAGCATGATATGAAATATAAAATTGTCAAGAATTAATTTTGCTTCACCCTTTTTCTTAAAAAACACTCTAATAACCACCTGGTCATTATTCCAAGAAGGTCTAGTGACAAGGTCGTTATGACTAAACCCCATGGTGGTGGGGTTTGTGTTTGATGTGCCACCAGTGGTGGCGGTGGTGGTGGTGTTTGTTGTGGCGCCACCGCCGCTGAGTGGCTGAGACATCTGAGAAGATTGTGAGGGAGCTAAGAAGCTTAGGACCTGGTTATCTTCAAATTGTACAAACCCCATGTCGTGGATCGCTTGTGGAGTGGCTGAAAATGATACTTGCAGCTCGTAATTTGGAGCTCCTCTTTCTTCTTCCATTATTTTCATATACTTCCAAGAGAAGGTTTTGCCTTTTTTTTATTCCCCTTGTTGTAAATAGCTAGATTTGGTGCATGTTGTCCACACCCAGCTGTTGGTATGTAGTAAAGGGGTCTTTTTGTGCTTCACAGTTCATACACGGTGTAGTTGTGTTGTGGTCAACTAGTAAACGCTAAATGGAATGTTTCTTGGAAATTATTCCATTCTATCTTCTTAAGGTTGTCTTGAGAGACTTAATTCTCTCTCTCTCTCTCTCTCAGGGGCACAAGTACAGTACTAACGAGTAACGAGTTAATGCGTGGTGGTGTACTAGAAAGGAATTAGGATATAGACATTTTGAATTTTTAATGGAAGTAAAGAAGTATGTTTTACGGCAAAAATATTCTATTTGACAATTTATCATTCTACTCTCACAACTTAGAGAATAAAATAAAGACTTGTGTATGCATTTTCATAAACTTTTATGTTTTAAGTTTTTTGTTTAATATATATGTTTGTTTAAGATTTCGACTCATTCAATATGTAGAGAGTATATATGTTGGTATTTTTGGACATTTTGATAGAGTGGGTTTTAAGTTACACTTACTATAAATTTTACTAAATAACTCTTATAAACTAATTTTTTTCAACTTTAAAATGCAAAATAAAAAAATAATTTAGATATTTGTTTATTTAATATGATACCAAATACATTAGTTGTCAAACCAATTTACATGGTATCAATTTGTAATACATTTGCAATAAAATTAGTTCTAGCATCACTCTTTAACATATATAACTAATTAAGTATATGCTAACATACCTAGAGCATGTTTGGTTTTGCTTTTGGAGCGGAAAACTCCTATAATAAGAGGATTAAAACTCTTTTAGCTAAAATTATCAAGCCTTTGGTAATTTTATCAAAGAGTTTTAGCTAAAACAACTTTAGGGTTAATGCTGAAATTTGGAGTTTTCATGTAAAATCTTTACAAATCACTGTTCATTCTTTGTGAATCCAAAAACCATACTTCATTATGCATTTTAATTCGCTAAAAAGTCAAAACACTAAAGAGCATTGCAATTAAAGCTCTATTTCATAAAAGACTTACTTCTAAGTGCCCATTTAGCATTGATCTAAGAAGTAGATCTTTGCTTATAAAAATTTTGCGGTATAAATCTTAAACTGAAGATATCTTTAGTGTTATGAGTGTTCGGCAAATTATAATGAATAAAGCTTTAGAGTTTACAATTTATAAAGTATGAAAAGTAAATTGAGAGTGTTTTTCTCAAAAACTACAAATTTTAACTTTAACGTTAAAGTTGTTTTCTGCTTCAAGAACCCAAATTATTTAGCGAAATTTCCAAACATTTGTCAACTTCTCCTAAAAACGTTTTAGGCATTTAAAGTACTTGAACACCCTTGAAAGCAGAACCAAATGGACCTAAAGCTCTCAGTTAAAGCTTCGCTTTCTACGATAATGCCAAAAGAGACTAAATATTTCATAATTTACATACTTGAGACAGCCCTTAATAAGATTAAGAACCATTAATTAATAGATCATCTCTAGACCCAAACTAATTCACTTTAGAAAGTAAACCTGTAACTCTTACGTACAGTTGCACTAGACAAAACCCTTTTTAGAAAAAGTATATATAACACATGCTTATTTGATGAACTACTTTCATTTTGACCATTGTGCTTTTCTCATTGCTCTATACATCATATGTAAAGGTTTATAGTAGTGAAACACATATTTTTGTAAGTGTATAGCAACACAGTTTTTTTATCTTTTCCATGAAAAATGTTTGTCAGATCCCATAAGAGCGTGTTTATCGTTAGGAATTCCACAAAGTCCACCTCTACCCATAAACGATATAATTCGATGGCATCATCATTGACTATATGGGTCTCAGGTGTTTCACAAGGTTCAAGGTTCACGGCCGCCCCAAGCCAAAAATGTAGTTTTTATCAAATTATAATTATATGGATGTGAACGGATTTGGCGTTTTACAATAATAATTTCAGACAAGGAATTTGAATGTAGCAAAAAAAAAAAAAAATTAAGGGTATAGATTTAAAAAAGGAAAAAGAAAATTTGAGTAAAAGTTGAGGAAATTTAAATTTATAACTCTGCCAGAAGATGAGAATAGAAATGCTATTAGTCTATGGATATTCAGTGTTGTTGTCTACTTCAACCTACGCACACAGTAATTCAAATGTTGTCTGTATATAGATTGCATGTTAATTTATGTTATCACCAAAAAAGGTCTATGTGTTAATATATTATGGGTTCACTAACGTATGTCTTAGTAAACTATTTTTAAAAAAAAAATTTATAAAAAAATAAAAAAGTTATTAGTTTTTTTTTACAGGTTTTTAAAATTTTTATAAATAATTTCTTTAAATTGATAATTAATGTATACCATAACCAGTTCCATATACTATATATAAAATATAGAATACCGACAAAATATACTACTATCAAATCTACTGGTACTGGAGGCTAAAAGTAATATCTATCACCTCCCTCTAATAGCAAGTAGAAGATAGGTTCAATAATGAAGCACAAATAAAGTAAGGAATACAGGGTCAAACTTTTATATATATATATATATATATATATATATAATTATTTTGAATAATCATCTATTATCATTTTGTATTTTATTATGGTAAAGTTTGCACACTATATATTATGTTTGTGTCAAGATCTCAAGTGACTCATTATATACATGTATTATCAATTACGAAATTAATATAGTTTTGTGGTATGGATCATTAATTTTTAAGATAATTTATTGTATTTTTAGGTAGATCTCTATTCAAATTTGAAATGACTTACTAATTACTAAGATTATTTGATTATTTTAATAAAATGTTTTATTTCTTTTATATGCATTTTTAATTTTTTTTTAAATTTAATTGAGGAGGCATTCTTATTTCTTTTATATGTATTTAGAATGATGTTGACATTTTGGGATTTATTATAAAATAAAATGGCACTCATAAGAATTCTTCCTTTCTTTTCTTGATATTATAATGATTAAAACAAAAGTAAACTCACTTTTAAAAAAATTAAAATGTAAGAAAAATGTGAGAATTTAGTTCTTTTGACGTGTACTATATATAGAATGCCTTTTGGAAACAGTTAAGCTTTAAAAAAAAAAAAAAAAAAAAAAAAAAAAAAAAAAAAAAAAACTTCACATTGATTATTTATAAAAGGCCTTTTAAGGCATCAATTTATATAAATAGTCACGCACAGAATTTATTTTTGTCATGATAAAAAGGCTGAGACTTCGTGACAAGGATAACATGGTGACAAAATTGTTAATAGCCTAGAAGCTCAATTAGTACTTTAAAAAAAAATTAACAGAGATGTTTAGGTTCAAACTCACCTCTCCTCCAATTATTTAGGTTCTTACTATTAATAAATAAATAAACAACCATAATGACAAACTTTAACTTTACATATTATGACTCCAAATCAATGAAAAATGGGATATATCCAACAAAATATTGAGATCAGAAAAACCTCGAAATATTCGTCCAAAAAATAGGTTCGAAAATATTACCGTACTAACTAAGAAGATCATCATTGTCATTTGTGTTGGCTTCTTTTAGACCTGCAAATAGGTTAAAAAGGATGGGTACAAGTATGACACAATCGTGTATGGATCAAAATGGGTATGGATAAAAGACAAATGAGTCTAATGAAAACGAGTCAATGATAACTTAGTCTCCGTTTGATAAAGATTATTTTTACCAATTTATTTTACTATTTAATTTATTTTTGGTACTATTCATAAATTTTATTGTACTTTTTAGTACTATTCATAAGTCTCATAGTACTATTTCAGCCAACTTTTACCTTTATTTACAGTACTTTCAGTAAAAAATTTTTAATTTCATCAAAATAAAAGAATCTCAAACAGACCCTTAGTGATAATTTTATTTTTTGTGATTTTTCAAGCTTCTTGTTTGAATCCCACCACCCTTCCCCTACCATCTACCTATATAAAAATGAAAAATAAAAAATTCATTAATAAAAGTTAAATAATATATACATCTTTTATTTTATAGTTTGATAATTAATTTAATATTCCAATAAGTATACTGTTCTACAAGAGAGAAAACGAAAATAAGTGCAACTATCATATATCAAATATAAAGTTGTGATTTACAACTATGTTTTATATTAGATTTATTCCATGATAAAAAGTGTTGTAATTATTTTAATTTTATTTCTTGTATTTTGTGGGATTTTATTGTATTGGGTTTAGTATTAAGTTTGTGAAGATCGAGCATAAAATGAAGAGTTAGTGGATTTCGCGAGTGTCTCACTAGAAGCTTACTCGCAAAAGAGCCACATGAGAAGTACATGATTGGAAGCTGAAGAGTCATGCCGGGCTGTCAGTTTCGCGAGTGTCTCACGAGTAAGGCCTTCTCGCAAGATAGTCGCGAAACATTTTTCTTGGAGGATTTTTTTAAATGTAACTTTCTTACCCTTTACTCATACTATATATACCCTCATTACCCACAAATTGTAAGGAGGCCATTCAGAGAGAAAAAACCTAGATAGGTTTTCTATAATACACACACACACACCCATCTTTTAGAGAGAGAGCTACTCATCCTTAGTGAGAAATCATTCTAGCCTCTTCTCCTTCCTTCTCCCATTGTCATATCTTGAGAGGAGATTTATACCCAAACACAACTCACAACTTTTTAGAGTATAGAGAGTGTTTTGGTGCTGCGTGGAAGCATTGGAAGAAGCCATATGTTTGGCGGATGCAATCAGGCTGAATTGCGTGATCCGGAGAGCTAGCTAGAGAAGACAAGGCTTGGCGAAGTCAGTTGGTAGCAGGAGCTTGAAGAGCTCAAGTATATTGGGTAGACTAGGCTTGGAGGGTCTTTTGTTATTTGTGTACTCCAACTTTATTCTCTAGTGGATCATGTTAGGACATATGTGTTTCATTTGTTAAGAACATATGTCATTCTTTTATGTAATTGGCTAATCCTTTGACAAAACGCACTTTACTTGTAATTGGGTAGATTTAGGATGTGTTTGATACTTCAAGAAACTTGTTTCAAGATTAAGTGTTAAAACCATTCAAGTCTATCCAAGAAACAAGCTGAATAGTGCAGATTCATTAAAGCTCGACAGTTATCTCAACAGTTGCATCTATCGAGCTTCAGTAAGCTGTTCTAGCCCGTGTGCTCAACACCTACTCGACAGCTTCTCGACAGCTCCTATCTATCGAGGTTTAAGAATTTCAGAATTCTGATCTGATTTTTTTGGGATTCATGAATATATCATTGGGTCTTCCTTTCTCCTAACCCTAGACATATAAAAGGATTATTTTAAGAGCCGTCAAAGTGTTCACAAGTTGCACAAGCATTGAGCAAAGTCTATTCAAGCAAATTGTGACCGGAGACAAAGTTTTGCCCTAGTTCATCTCATGTGAAGAAGTTGTTGTGTATGTGCATCATAGGGTTTTGTGACCAAGCATCTTATAGATCTTTATCGTGTGATAAACTGAAAAACTTTACAACCAACAAACTTTTCTAGTTGGTGATTGAAGTCGCGTACTGGGATCCGCGCAATTGATTAGTCACGTACTTGGGAGCCATGCATCAAAATGAGAAATTATCACTACAAAACAAGTCCAATTGTGTATTGGGGTAAGGGTTCAACTGTAGGTTGGTATAAGGTATTAGGATTCTTTTACTTGTAACCGCTTGTTGTGATAATAATGGAATTTCGGGAGTGGTGACCTTAAAATCACCCGGTGGGGTTTTTGCTGTGTAGGTTTTCCCCATTCGTAAATAAATCACCGTGTTAATTTATTTTCCGCTGTATACTTTCGTTATTTGGTGATTTGTTTGTGCTACCATGCTCTTTGCATGTTAATTAACTTAATTAATTCACTTGGCTAAATTAATTGGTTAATTTATCATAAGGGATCAATACGTTTTTGCCCTATTAAGTGGTATCAGAGTGGGCACACTCTGATTAGGTTAATCTTTGTTGTGTTGATCCATTGACCCCTATTTGTCATGGATAGAGGACAGTCATTAATTATACCTCATTTATTTGATAGCACTAACTATGCATACTAGAAGGTACGCATGAGAGCTTTCTTGCAGTCTTTAGATAAGAAGGTGTGACAAGCTGTAGAGATTGGCTGGACCAAGCTGAAGGAAGCGCCGACCGATTGGGATGATGCAAAGATCAAGGAGGCAAACTTCAACAGCAGAGCATTGAATGTTTTATTCAGTGCAGTCACCAATGAGGAGTCCAAGAAGATATCCTCCATTGAAACTGCTAAGGAAGCATGGACCATCCTCCAGACAACCTATGAGGGAACAAAGGCTGTCAAGGATTCAAAACTTCAGAGGCTCACTACAAGCTTTGAAGAAATAAAGATGGAGGAGGATGAGTCGTTTGATGAGTTCTATGCCAAGCTTAAGGACATAATGAACTCAGCCTTTAATCTTGGGGAAACCATTCCTGAACCCAAGATTGTAAGGAAGGTGCTCAGATCTCTACCTGAAAGATTCCATGCCAAGATCACGGCGATAGAGGAATCAAAGGATATTGATAAAATTCCTCTGACAGAACTGGTTGGAAACCTACAAACCTATGAGCTAGGGTTAACAAGAATTGGCAAGTCAAGTAAGGGCAAGAGGATGGCATTGAAGGCCAAGAGCAGTGAAACTAATGAGTCTTCAGATGATGAGGATTCTAAGATGAAGTCCTACATTACAAGACAATTTAAGAAGTTCATAAAGAATGCAAATGGTAAGGGCTTCGACAAGGACCATAGGCAATCTAATTCTTCTCAGTTTAAGAGCCAAGATAAGGAGAAGAAGGATGCTAGGGATGGCGGTCAATACACTGTTCTCGCATGACCTAAGTGCTTTGGGTGCCAAGGCTTCGGTCACATGAAGCAAGAATATCCCACATATCTTAAAAGCATTCGAAAGAGCAAGGCACTTGCTGCTACTTTGAGTGATATTAAGCCCGAGGATGATTCTAACAATGAGGATGACGGAATCTTGAATGCTTTCACTGCCACTGTTAATCCTACTGAAGGGATTGTTGAAGATGTGGATGAAGAAGAAGAATTGGTGGAGTCCAAGTTTGAGAAGATGGATGATCAAGATGACATCCATACAGCCTATAAGAAACTGTACAAGCTTTTTGAGAAACATGAGAAACTCTATAAGCTGGCCACCAAAAAGCTCAGTGATGTGGAACTTGATTGTAAAGAACTTTCCACAAAGTTTGATGATGCAAATCAGACTATTGGAGCACTAAGGTTTGAGAACAATTTCTTGGCTGAAAAGACCAAGAAGCTTGAAGTAAAGCTGTTTCAAGTTAGAGCTTAATTGGAGAGGACTTCAAGTGCAAAGCTTGGCGAGATGCTCAGCATTCAGAATTCCGCTTCAGATCGAACAGGTTTGGGGTATGGTTTTTCTTCATCTAATGTTGCTTCTACTAGTACTACTGTTTTTGTTCCTCTTGCTAATAATGGAGAAATTGAGCATAACATTGTTAAAAATGAATTAGCTAGTGAAAACTTAGACAAGGATAAATCTATTTTAGAAGCACCTCCTAAACAGGATAAGAAAGATGTTAAAAACCCTAGGACTAAGAAGGCTAACTCTCAAAAGCCTAAACAGAAGAAGCAGCATCTTTATCATCATTGTGGTATTGCTGGTCACACTAGACCAAATTGCTATAAGTGGATAGCCACTCAACAGAGCAATGGCATGATAGCATCTGGAAGCCAGAATCAACTTAAATCCTCTCTTGCTCCTCTTGGAGATCTTCTCAAAGCCCTTGTGTTTCTTTCGAACTTGAACGGTTTTAATTCTTTCCTCTCACCGCCGGTTCAAGGATTTAATCAGAGGAAAGGTTCTTCCAAAGTTTAGAAGGAAAAGGGTTCCAAGTGATTCTATCACTTTCTTCTCTCTGTCTTTTTTTTTTTTTTTTTTTGCTTTGCATAACTTGTGTGTCTTTATGTTTTGAGTCAGTCTAGTTTTTGTTGCTTTGTTTTGCTTAACATGTTTTTATTTGTTTATTTTTCAGTTTGCTTTATTTTGTTTTTGTTGTCAAAATTAAAAAAAAAATTGAAAAATTAAAAAATACAAAAACAGTGTGTGTTTTGTGTACATTGGTACTTGTGTACTTTGGATGGCCATTGAAACAAAGTTTTCTAAACTTTGTATCATTTGTAGCTTAGATGAGCATATTTATGCACAACTAAGCAAGTGAGCTTTGTGGCTCATGTTTATGATGAGTAAGGTTAAGTGATCTCTTATACTTAACACTCATATCACGCTTTTTGACAGGTAGGACTAGAAAATCCTAAGAGAAAGACATAAATAACCATCTCATCACTGTTACCCGCCAATCATGAAATGAAATATGTATGCTTCGGTATAGCAAAAGTGCAATGTCAATGACATCTGTATGCTTCGGCATAGCAAAAGTGCAATGTCAATGACATCTGTATGCTTCGGCATAGCAAAAGTGCAATGTCAAAAGCTTAACATCATTGGGTTTTTTTTTTTCTTTCTTATACATGCCCATGCATGGTTTGCTTAAAAGAAAAAATGTGCAAAGAAAAATAAAAAAGAAAAAAGATCAAAAATGCTTTTAAATATGATTGCAATAGTATTTTCTAGGAGATGTGGGAGTTATAGGATGTACCTCAAAGGTGATAGTCCCCATCAAACAGTTATGATTGTGTGTGAGTTAAAGTGATTTTCTCATATCTCAAATTGTCATAACATGCATACATATTTGCAATCTTGAGATGTTTTTCAGACACAACACGCAATATTCTTTGCTACTCTTGATACATGTGTAGGTACAATGTGATTTGGTCATCACAAGTTTTACATGTCCTAAACTGTCTTGACTTATTTTTGAAATATAAAATTGGTTAGACTTGTTTAGTGTGTGTGTGTGTGTGTGTGTGTGTGTGTGTGTGTGTGTGTGTGTGTGTGTGTGTGTGTGTGTGTGTGTGTGTGTGTGTGTGTGTGTGTGTTTTTGGGATCCATGTGCTTAAAATTGTTCATTAAGAGATAATTTTGAGAGTTCAAAATGTTAATTGGATGATTGGTTGAGTTGCATGTCTGATTGCATTCATATCTGTGTTTTTCTCTTCTCGAAAAACTGCTTTTAAAAGTTAGCTCGACAGCTCCTCGACACCTAGCTGTCTGTCAAGCTTCTCAGCTTTTTCTTATCGCAATCTCGGTAGCTTCTCAACACCTGGTGGATTGATCGAGAAAGTTTCTGGACCCCCGATAGCTCCTAGACACCTGATGGATAGATCGAGATTCTGTTCTTGCTTTGAAGGTGTGTTCCTTGACACATTCTCGATACCTGAATCTGTCGAAGGCCAAAATCTCGATACCTACCTCGACACCTGTCTCGATACCTCTCAACACCTCTATCTGTCAAGAATTACTGAGATCCTATATATAGGTTCTGCGCGATTCGAAGCTCATTTCTCTCGATCTCTCTCTCGATACTTCTATCTTTTCATCTCCCTTTTCACTCTCTCTCATTCCAAACCTCTACCCAAGTGATTTTCAAGTGTTTTCAAGGATTTTCTTCACTTGGTAAGCCTCTAATCTCCTTCATCTACATGCATTTCATGTTTTTGAAACCTAGGGTTTGAGATTTTTGAAATTTTGGGGTTTTTCAAAATTATTGAGGTTTTTGAGAAATTTTGGGATGGGTTTTAAAGATTTGATCTTAAAAAACTTCATGCATTGCATTTCATATGCATTATAACTGTATTTTCATGCATTTAGTTATGTGTTATACATGTTGAACAGTTTGTGTGCTAGTAGGATTGGATTGGACTGAGCCCATGATGCAATTTCTCTTGCATGTCACATGTTCATGCATTTCCCATGCATATGTACTTTTCTTTCCTACTTGTTACTTTATTGAACTGTGTTGGAGCTTTTCTGATTGTCTCCGTTTCTCCATCTCTTTTTGTTTACATTAGTAGTGTCTATGGCACCCAAACGTAAATCCGTTCCGTCCTAGAACCCTTTTTATTCTGGGGCATCCACCTCTACTGATCCTACTCCCTCATCTGTTCGATTCCGTGATGAGGATGCCCATAAGGACTTCTCGGAGAACTTCTCTAAACGAGGTGTTCATTCGAAACGCCGAGTTATCTTGTCGGACTTCTCCGACACTGACCTACCCACTGTCATTTACAGTAGGGGTTGGGAGTCACTGTGTGACGTCCCGGTCACATGTCCATCTGTGCTTATTCAGGAGTTTTATGCCAACATGCATGGATTTGATTTTTCAGTACCTCTTTTTCATACTCGCGTTCGAGGTATGCGCATTATGGTCACACTGGAGTTGGTTTCCGATGTGCTTCATGTTCCGAGGGTAACGCATCTTGACTACCCCGGTTGTGAGTGTCTGAGAACTGTGTCCAAAGACAAGATGATCTCTGCCTTCTGTGAGCACCCTTTTAACTGGGGTGGGCGTCAGTTCACATCATGTAGGCCTTTTGCTAAAGGCCCTAGGTTCTTAAACATGGTGATGACTTTTGTTTTGCATCCTCTTTCTCATTATAACTCTATCACAGAGCCTCGTACTCGATTTTTGTTGTCACTTCTCGAGTACCTCACTATAGATTTTCCCTCACATTTTATTCGTTCCATTCTAGATGTCTATAGGGATACAGCTATCTGTGATAAGCTTATTTTTCCTTCAGCTATCACGCGGATTTTGAGCCATTTTTCCATTCCTTTTCCCTCGTTCGACCATTTTTCTGTTATGTGTGCCATAGACGCCGCTACTGTTAAACATAGTGAGGCGCAGTTTAGGTCGCGACAGATTAGGTCAACAGCTCCTCCCTCCTGTTCGGCTCCATCTCGATCTACTCCATCCTCATCTGCTCCTTCCTCTTCTGTGGGCGATGTGACACTAGGAGACATCATTGCGCAGTTTCAGCGCGTGGATGCTCGCCTTGATACGCTCTCTATGGAGTTGTATCAGGTGAACGTTCGTGTCGGTCGTATTGCACGATGGCAGGCGGTCATGGGTGGCTTTACTTCTAAGGCTTCTCTTCCACCTCCTCTAGTGGCTTCTAAGTCTAAGGCTAACGATGATGGTGATGACGATGATGCTTCTGATGATGATGATGGAGATGCTAACTCTACCGATGAGATGTCTACTTGACACTCTTTCTTTTGTCACTCGTGACAAAAAAGGGGAGTAGTTTTGTAATGAGAGTAGTCATACTTAGGGGGAGAGTTAGTATAGGATTTTTTTTGTCAGGAGAAGAGTGTTGATATCTTGAGGGATGTAGTGAGGTCATTTTGTATCTTTTCTTTTCTTTTTATTTTAGATACATTGCTCATGTACCTTTGACATACATTGTACTTACTTTCTTTATATGTTGATTTATTTTTTCTTCACCTACATCTACATGTGTTGTTTCTTTTCTCTCTTTATGCACATATTTCTTATTTCGTGTATGTAATCTATTATTTTTGTTTCACACCAAGATGTCTTAATGAGTTTTGTTTAAGTGTTTCAGAAACACAGGTTGTCAAAGTCTACTTGCCATAAACTCTCTTCTTGCAAAGTTTTTCAAGAGTATGTGTTAGGATATATTTTATTGTATTCAACAAGTGAGTATGAGTTAAGTGATTTATGATTTCTCTCATATGTTCATTTGTTTGTTGTGGTTTTGTCACGGATTGCCAAAGGAGAAGATTGTTAGGACATATGTGTTTCACTTGCTAAGAACATATGTCATTCTTTTATGTAATTGGCTAATCCTTTGATAAAACACACTTTACTTGTAATTGGGTAGATTTAGGATGTGTTTGATACTTCAAGAAACTTGTTTCAAGATCAAGTGTTAAAGCCATTCAAGTCTGTCCAAGAAACAAACTGAATAGTGCAGATTCATTAAAGCTCAACAGCTATCTTGACAGCTGCATCTATCGAGTTTTAGTAAGCTGTTCTAGCCCGTGTGCTCGACACCTGCTTGACAGCTCCTATCTATTGAGGTTTAAAAATTTTAGAATTCTGATCTGATTTTCTTGGGATCCGTGAATATGTCATTGGGCCTTCATTTCTCCTAACCCTAGACATATAAAAGGATAATTTTAAGGGCCGTTAAAGTGTTCACAAGTTGCACAAGCATTGAGCAAAGTCTGTTCAAGCAAATTATGACCGAAGACAAAGTTTTACCCTAGTTCATCTCTTGTGAAGAAGTTGTTGTGTATGTGCATCATAGGGTTTTGTGACCAAGCATCTTCTGGATCTTCATCGTGTGATAAACTAAAGAACTTTGCAGCCAACAAATTTTTCTAGTTGGTGATTGAAGTCGCGTATTGGGATCCGCGCAATTGGTTAGTCACGTACTTGGGAGCTGTGCATCAAAATGAGAAATTGTCACTACAGAACAAGTCCAATTGTTTATTGGGGTAAGAATTCAATTGTAGGTTGGTATAAGATATTAGGATTCCTTTACTTGTAATCGCTTGTTGTGATAATAGTAGAATTTCGGGAGTGGTGACCTTAAAATCACTCGGTAGGGTTTTTGCCGTGTAGGTTTTCCCCATTCATAAACAAATCGCCGTGTCAATTTATTTTCCGCTGCATACTTTAATTATTTGGTGATTTGTTTATGCTACCACGCGCTTTGCATGTTAATTAACTTAATTAATTCACTTGGCTAAATTAATTGGTTAATTTACCGCTTGGAGGGCGGCAGAGAGATTTTACACCAAGTACTTCGATTTCCTCTTCAATAACACATCGGTGTGTTATCTTGTGTTTGCATTCTTCTTCCCTACTCTTTTACCTTTTAATTTACTGCTGTGTTTTATTGATTATGGGTTAGAGAAGTTTATTTGATTATCCGCTTACATTTACTCTATTCTGCACTTAGTATAAGTTAATTCACTTGGCTAAATTAATTGGTTAATTTATTACAAGGGGTCAATACGTTTTGGCCTATCAGATCGATTTACCGCTTGGAGGGCGGCAGAGAGATTTTACACCAAGTACTTCGATTTCCTCTTCGATAACACATCGGTGTGTTATCTTGTGTTTGCATTCTTCTTCCCTACTCTTTTACCTTTTAATTTACTGCTGTGTTTTATTGATTATGGGTTAGAGTAGTTTATTTGATTATCCGCTTACATTTACTCTATTCTGCACTTAGTATAAGTTAGAGTAAATCAATCGAGCCGTAATCTTTTTAATTTGGGGGTCTAAACAGCTCTTGTATTTTTAACACAAATCCAAGCTTTTATCAAACATGAAAGAAAGTTGGTTTTGTTACAACAAGTGGGATAGAGGGATTTAAACTTAAGTTCTTCCCTTGGAACGAACCTGAAAATACCCTCGAGCCACTAGGCTCTATCTTGTTAAACTACGTAAATAAATAAATAACCTACTCAATATTATGGATACTAGAAATATTTATATTTGAAAATGGAAAGTTCAGTTGATTGGTTTTTTGAGAACCAGGCCTTGCTTCTTTATCTACGACAGTATGACTTTGTGTTAATGACCTCTAGGCCAAAGTTCTTATATATAAACTATAGAGCAAGGGTAAGGTCAATGGGCTGAAAAGATAAAATGAGGAAGTTAATTACAACAAACTGTTTTGTGATGAATAAAGAAGAGAAGAAAGAGCTTCAGTGTCAGATCAACTGGTATACATAAAAAGGTATTTTCGTCTTTCACCTTCTATGAGAGTTAAGATGCATGAACACTTTATTTATTAGGGTATTGTTGTACCCGTGTTGTATCCGTGTCGTAATTATATCTTATAATAGTATGCTCGTATCATGTTATAATTCTTCAAAAATTATTTGTATCGCGTATTGTACTTATGTTTGTGTCTATACATCCTAGCATAACATTCCATTTTGTATTTGATGGTGCATTATGACATCTATATATATATATCTAAAAACTGAAGCGTAGCATTTATTGTTGCTACGCTCCAGTTGAGCCATATCATCGCTACGTCACAAAGTTTTTATTTTCCTTTTTTTTTTTTGGGTTTCTATTTCATATATTCTATTTAATCAATCCCATTCTCTCTCTCAATTAATCATCTTCCCATCAAACAAACAACTAATATTTATACTATTAATGACTTTCCCATTGAATCCAAATTCTCTTAAATTTAGCAATCAATGATTCTCTCTCTTGGACTTATCATCTCCTTTTAAAAAAAAAAAAAACAATTTCTTTCCCCCATGAAAACATTCAATTGCCTCCTTTTGGATTTAAAGTCCACTGATTTAATTTTTTTATATATAGGTTTTGAATTGCTTTCATTTCACCCCATCAGTCACCAAATTACAACTAGAATTGGAAGGTCCATTTGAGGTTAGTTTTTTTTTTTTTCCTTCCCTTGAACTTCTTTGCTTTTTTGCCGCATTAGTTTATGATTTGTACTGGATTTTCTTTTCTAGGGTTGTAAATACCATGTTTTTTTTTTTTTCTTTTTTTCAATTTTCAATTGATAGTCTATCTCTTTGTATTCATGTTTATAATTTTTCTTTATATTATTATGTTTTACCTATTAAAATTGTTAGTGTCTAAAGAATTGGAATGCATTTTATTGATTTAGTACATGATCATTTGCCTCCCATTTGTTTATTTTATTTTCTGAATGGCTTTGTAATTTTTAAACTAAAATTGTTAGCATCTAAAGAATTGGAATGCATTTTATTGATTTAGTACATGATCATTTGCCTCCCATTTGTTTATTTTATTTTTTGAATAGCTTTGTAATTTTTAAACTAAATACTACGTAAATTCTTGCTACTTTTCTTTTAATTTCATCTAAATCTATGCTAATTTTTAACTTCTCAGGATAACTTGGAATAGAAAACAAAATGTTATAATTGATAGGTATGGACCATATGTTATTCCTCTTTTTCTTTGTATTTGGGATTATAACTTAGTTTAATATGGTTATTTTCATTAATTTTTTGACAAATTACGATTTAAAGATTTGTATTGGATTTTCTTTTCCAGGGTTGTAAATACCATGTTTCTTTTTTCTTTTTTTTCTTTTTTTTCAATTGATATTCTATTTTTTTGTATTCATATTTACAATTTTTTTTTTTTACATAATTGCTTTTTACCCATTAAAATTTTTTGTGTTTAAAGAATTGGAATATGTTTTATTGATTTAGTACATGATCATTTGCCTCTCATTTGTTTATTTTATTTTCTGAAGAGCTTTGTAATTTTTAAAATTAAATATTGCATAAATCCTTGCTAATTTTCTTTTAATCTCATCTAAATCGATGCTAATTTATAACTTCTTAGGAAACCTTAAAAGAGGAAACACAATATTATGATTGATAGGTATTGACCGTAAGGTGTTCCTCTTTTTCTTTGTATTTGGGTACCATTTATCTTCTTAAAAAAAAAAAAAAAAGAATTCTTACGATTTATAACTATTGCATCCATTTTATGATTGTAGACATGCATGTAATATTTCTTTATGTTTTCATGGTAATGCTAATGTCCATTACTTTTAAATTAAAAAACTATCTCAATTGAAGCATATACCTTGACGTGATCTCATTCTTAGGAAATCCTACAACTTAATTCAAATCATGATAACCAAATATATATATATATATATATATAAATAGAATGATTTAGTATAGTCCATAATGAATTAAATCATATTGCCTTAGTAATTAGCTTAATTAAGCTTATCTAATTCTCAAGGGAAAAAGAAAAAGAAAAAAAAAACCTTAAACTTATATCTTATATCTTATTGTTCAATTTGGCTATGATATGTTGCACTTCAATCCATCATACTCTTTAAATATTCAAAAATATAATATAAATAACATAAGAAATATAATAGATAAATATAACAGGAAATCAACTAGGCATTTCTTTTGTACTACAAATTTCACTATTATAGTTCTCAAATAATATGTACTTAAATATTCACTATTAGCATTTTTAGAAATACACTCTCTTTTTTTTTTGCCTTCGTATATATTTCTTCTATCTAATTGGAAAAAAAATATCCATAAAATTCTCATTTATGAAGGAAATTATTTTCTTTGATAAAAATTTTTGGGAAAAAAATAATGAATATGGAAAATCTTAAATTTTTCATAAACCTAAATGGTAATTCAAAAGTCCTTTATTCAGGCTTACTATTATGTTACTACATTGGATTTGATAATTTTTTTTTTCTAAAAAGAATATATATATATATATGTGTGTGTGTGTGTGTGTGTGTGTGTGTGTGTGTGTGTGTAACATTAACCATGCAACTTAGCAGTTATAAATACATTTTTCAATTACCAAAACATACAAAGTCTCTTCCTCTTCCCCAACCTTTCCCCTTCCTCAACACTTATGTATTGTATATACATTTTTCCCTTCCCCCCACACACACATATATTTGTGAAATCTTTTAATCTCTCTGTTAATTATCCTTAAAATTTAGAAATTGTGTTTGGCTTCATTTTGTTAGGTTCTTTTTCATGATCATTGGTTTATATGTTGCAAGTTGGGTTAAAGTTGCAAAACTGGGAGAGATCAAACAAGATACAGTTGCTACATGAATATTTTAGAAAGCAAGAGTATTATTATACTAAAACAAATATGGACACATATCAACAATTATACTGTGAATACGTTTGCTTTCCCCTACCCCTTTTATGCTATTTATTGATTGACTAAGATCAACTACATATTTTTATTTTTTGGAGAAACAATCAACTACACATTTAGCTTCCTTAGTTTTTCACATTTTTTAAATTGTATGGAAAGGAATAATAGAAATCAATATATGTTTTGGGGAGAAAATTTTTTGTAATAGTAAATTCTCATGCATGAGTTTAGTGATTATCAAAATACAAACTATTATAATTTTGTTTAATAGTTCTTATGTGATAAAATGGAAACAAATTTTGGATAAATTGCTCAATGACTTATCCAAAAAATGCAAAATAATGTTAGCTTTCATATGAAACTAACAAGATTTATTTTCATGTTCTAATAAAAACTATACATTTTTCATTTTTTAATTGTGTTGTATTTTGATACATATCTTACACTATTATAACGTATTACAAAATATTTTGTCATATATAATAATTGAAAGTAAAATGCAACATGTTTCCTCACCAATACACACACACACACACACACACAAATCAAGATAAATACTTCTTTACTTACATAGAATTTATTATATATTTTACAATATAATCACATTATTGTGAGATGAGTTTGGGACTATTATTAATCAATCTCAACTATTATTCTCATTCTTTACTTAACAAAAAATAATATGCCATCAAAACTATCTCGCGCATTGCGTGGGTCTGCGACTAGTTATGTTTAAAAGTAAATGTCTTGGGGCATTAATTTCTATGATAGTTGATTCACTTATTTTTATTTTTTGGGACAGGTTGAGAGTTTATTTATAGGTATTATCCTCCTCTTTTGTCCTTCTCAGATTCACCTTAACAACCCCAAGAAATAATCAAACCATCAAAAATATTCATTCATGTTTTACTTTATCCTGCAAATGAAGCAAAAGATTTCTTATAATAAACTAGAGTAGCAAAAGATTTCTCATTCATCATCAATACTTTATATATCTTATAGCGCCTACTTTATTTACAGCAACGGGTGTGCGCGTTTTAATTTAGTACTTTGAGTAGTATACACTCAAAGAAATTTGGGGCTCATGCATAGGTAGTGCACTTGACCAAAACTTCCCACTTTAAGAAATTAAAGGAAACACACTTGCACAAATAGTACACACACTCCTCAAATACAAAGGATTTATCTTGTTTTGAGGGAGTATGTGTACTATGTGTGTATTAAACAGGGAAGTCAATACCGTATCGTATCGGCCCGTACCAGCCGGTACATACCGTACCGGCCTCGTACCGGTTCAAGTACCCCCCTATTTCATACCGAAAAAAATACCGATCGTACTGGCGAATTCCGCCGTATTGGCCTAGTACTGGCCGTATCGGACCAAAACAGAAAATGTTGTGTTTTTTTTTTTTTTGGGTAATTGTGGCAATTTTTTAAGGGCAGGATAGTAATACTCATATATATTATGGTCCTGAAGTAGATCCTTTTGATGGATGGAAGTAGATAATCCTATGTAGTTTGTGTTAACTTAATTATTTGTTTTCTTTATATGCAATGAACAATTAAATTTTTTGTTTTTTATATTGTGTTTTTTTTTTCTTTGTATGCAATAAACAATTGAAGTAATGCTTTATCGTAAACAGAAGGTAATATTTTATGGTAAATAGAGATTTTGTGTGTGTGTATTAAATATAAATAGCAGTAAACCCGAAACGGTACACCGGTATTGACCGGTACCCAAAATATATCGTACTAGTGGCCAAACTGGTACAGCTTCCAGTATTGTATTGACTTCCTTAGTATTAAGTGATGAGTAACTAGACCTTGCTGAAGTACCACAACCAGTTTTACAACTTTGTCACAACTTGTCCACATGGCAATTTTTGAATGATAAAATTATGAGTAATGCTACAATCATAAACTATTTTATAATATTTTTACAAAGTGTTGGTGTGGTCAACTTCTTATTGGTTTTCATCTAAACCCACCATTAGTATCACTTTTTCATTTAACAATAATCAATCATCATATCAGCAGTTTGTAAATTTTTTTATAAAATAATTTATATCTCTATCATTATTCTGAAATTATAGACCCACAAGGATCCACCATTTATTTCCACCACTTAAATAAACCTGCCACGTAAGTAAGTTGTGGCCAAAGTTATAGAAATTGTTGTGTTAAAAGACTTACTCTTACACATTCCCCTAAAAAGGAGTATCAAACAAAGTGATATGCTTATCCTATTCTTTATATTGTCCTTGTCAAGGAAAACATGATTTGCTCATTTAATTAAGCAAGCATCATTGAGCTGAATTAGCTTCAGGACAGTGGGTAATACCGAATTAGTCATAAACGATCTTTATCATTGGCCTAATTAAAAAGAGTTTATGTTAACTTCAAAATCATGAGAGAAGTACGTACATCTCTGCTGCCATTGAAATAGCATTCCTTTTCTTTCCCAGACAATGTAATTAACGGAAAGAGAAATATACCGTAGTCATTAATTTTATAGTTTACAATTATTACAAGTATTAGTGGATGTCCTGTGCAATGTGCGTGTTCGCTATTAGTTATTTTATAATACTCATATGTGTTATAATATTTAGAAAATTAATTTCGATTATGTATTATACATCACTAAAATAATGAATGAAAAAAAATTGTAACACAATCTATCCATAAGTAACCATAATTAATTAGACTCTAAAAATGCCACTATATGCCCTTTTTTTGTTTGACTAAGTGTACATGTATATTTAGTTCTTACATTTGACGTTTCCAATATAAATTTTTTATTATTTCCTTTTCTGTTTTTTTTTTTTAGAAGTATTTTTTCTTTAAAGAAAACACGTGAATTTTTGAAAGCTAAACATCTAAGATTTAAGGTTTATAATATCTAATTCACAAAACTAAATATACATGCCAAGAGATTAAAAATAAAACAATAATTAAACAGAGAAATATAAACTTATACTATTTCATATCTCACGTTTAAGTTTACTTACATCTGAGTACCTTAATCGCTTACAAAGATTAAACACTTTCCAAAAATATAAATAAAGACAAAAAAAAAAAAAAAAACACATACCTTTTAGAAACCCCATGTGTTGTTAAAGCATTGTATCAAGCTTTGATAGTGTTGTTAAGAAATTATATCAAGCAGTGTTTTTACACTAATTTTCTCACTCTTTGTCTCTCTATCTCTCCAGTCCTACTTTTCTTTTGGCCTTCTTTTGTGAAACTGGAATATATAAAAGAACATAAAAACTAACATCGAATGGAAAAAAACTTTTCATTTTTTAAATTAATGAAATTAAAAGTGGAAAAGTTCAAGAAGTTGGAAAAGAGAGTAGAACCAAATCTTTTAATTTCCTGCATTTATGGCTTAAACTAATCATTGATAAGAAGATGGGAGGTGAAAGACTAAACGAAAAAGTACTCCTACAAAGCGCCACATGGCAGGATCTCATACACTTCCGCATGAGGTCTCTGTTTATATATATATATATATATATATATATATATATTAATATTGATTGATTATATTTGAGAAAATCTAAATACATAATTTTGCACAACTCTAAAATGGTTGACTATATCTGTTGGAGAAGTAATGGGTATATTGTAAGTGACGGTCTCCTAGTCATAGTCAAACCAATTCATCAAGTTGTGGCGAATGATGTGATTGTGGGCACATGAAAAAGAATATGATAAAAGTTGTGGTCTTAGAATAACTCGTTTATTATTTATTACTTATGTCTGTGTGTGCACATGCTTGTCATCCATAGTAAAGTCCAAAGGCCACAGAAAGAAGACCACAGAAAGAAAGAAAGGAAGAAGGGGCGAGGGGTGCTTTGCTTATAGGATGTGGAAGTCCAAAGAGCAATGAGTGGTGGGGGTACATCAAAACTTCCATCCATGTCAAAACATGTCTAGGCAGTCGAAAGAATGAAAAAAAATGATAAAGCCCCTCAAATCCTGCCAAATCAAATTCCAATAGATATGCTTATGTCCACTCAGACCACCCTTCCCTGCAAAAAGAGAAAAAACTATCATAACCCCCACACACACCACAACATTTTCTTGGTACCCTTCTCTACTTCCACTCACTCTCACCTGTTATTTCATCCACAGTTTCTTCTCTCCCTCCCTATCCATGAAAAGACCCTCTCAACCCCTACCACAATACCAACAGGCAACAACAAATAAAAACTTAAAAACCCTTTCTTTCTCTTAAAAATCCCTTTAGAAAAATTATTGGTACTCTGTAAGTATATTTTCTCTCTCACAGAGGAGTGGGTCACTACCCAATAACAACCCCACTCCTTTATCAGTATGCAAATATTTTGTCAAAAAGGTTCTACACTTCTATTCCCACTAGCATTAACAAATACAACCTTGACTACTAATTCAAAAGGGTCTGCAGTGCTGCAGATTTACCAGCAAAAGAGCCTAAGCATATTAGGAAAAGGAAGTTAGTCTAGCTAGCTTAACTATTTGTGGTTTTGAACATACAATGTATTAAAACTCAACTGAATGGCAAGTATTCAATAATCTTCAATACTTTATCTATCAGCATTTACTAAAAGTTTACAAAAACTTCGTTTCACATAATTGCTTGCTCAAATTTTCAAGGCGCTATAATCACCATCCATGGCTAGTACAAGTAAAGCCCTCACATGGCTAGTACTTATATACTTCTTGCTTAATTTTCTAACGTGGCATTTCATCATATGAGTCTTAGAAGTTTGCGATACATTGTTGTTGAATGAATATCAATATTGATATTATGGGGTTTTGCCAAAGATTAGTACTCACATTTGAAAGCGTCATTTTCATTTCATTTTCAAAAATTGTATGATACAAAGAACCTTACGTGGCTACTTGGTCGGTCCGTGCGTATTTTTCTTCTCTTTTCTCCCTTTGGAAGGGGAAGCAAGAAGAGATATAAAGTGGCCGCAAAGGTAGAAATATCAAATGTATACAAGAGATTTATAATCATTTTCTTTGCTTCTGAAAGATCTTTCCTGATAAAGACCCGGCGTGTGTGTAAGCACTTTTAACGTATTAAGCAAAATGTTAGAAACTTAAAAAGTTAAAATACACAAAGAAAAAAGTAAACACAGAAAAGGAAAGGAAAGAATTTCATACTCTCATCATCCAATAGATCATCTTGAATTTATCTAAAGATAATGTTGCAAGTACACGAGTTCATGTATTTTTATTAACACCATCTGCAGATTTTAAGATAATGCACTCGATCTAAGGAGGTTGTACTACATGTCAAAATTGAATGATACAATGAACACAACCTGTGGTCGTTTGGCGTTACCATAGACAGTAACTTTTTACTGTAGAGTTTTAATAATAGACCAAGTGCTACAGGACTCTTGGTTTCGTCCCTACTTAAAACTTGCACCGAAAAAGCCATTGTCCTTTTTTTTTTTTGGGGGGGGGGGGGGTGTTGTTTGGGCCATTAAAAACCTCTCAGACTTTTGTAAAAGATCTTTTTTAGTGGGTTCATTGTAAAACATCTTTAAGGATATTCCTTGATGTGTAAGAGATTTTAGTTCATGGGAATCAGAAGTTTGTGGAAAAAATTCACTTAGGAAGATTCCAAATATTCTGTGACTATTGAGGTAAGAAAGCAAGCAAAGCATTTGTAAATGTGACTATAAAGAGTCTAATAGTACAAAGATTTTGTACATAGATTGTCGTAATTGCTAATCCCTAGAATCTTTACAAGAATGGGTCCCAAGAGTAGTTTTTCCATTGAAAATGTTCTTTATTGGTGTTCCATTCGTTACTAAATTTATGTGTGATTTTTCTGCTTAATTTATTATTGTTTGTTCAAATTTGTGATTGATATATCTTGTGTATGGAATTCTTAATTAACTAGTTGAATTAATTTGTTTATTCCGTTACATATATGAATTGCATAGAGTCTAAGAAAAATTTTCAAGTGATATCAAATCATTTAGAACACATGGGGGTTAGGACAACCCAATGCAAGCCTGACCTTAACAATCTTATGCTTTCACCATGGCCAAGGGACAATTAGATAAGTAATGACGACCGAGAGCTCAAGCATAACAACTTGAGCATAAGAGACGAGCTTGACCATATGTGGCAACCTCAAGCCCAAAGAGCTGAGCACAATATCCGAAGACTGATATTTGTTTATGAGGGTCTACGGTTATGTCCCCATAACCTTACTGTAATTAAGGTTGTCACGCCCTTCATAATAATAATATTAAAAAAAATGGCTAGAATGAAGGAAAGCATACCACACATGAGTCTATATATATTGGAAATCAAAATTTGGGACATGTACTACACATTTCTATTCTCACTAGCAAATTTTGCCCACCAAAAAACCTCCTTTGACTTAGGCATCGGAGCTATTAGGCTGATGCTACTCTAAGTCCCTTTTTACTCTTGCAAGTATCTAATTGGTCTATAAACCATTTGACTGTTAATTCATTATCAATAAGTAAACAAGTTATATTGTTTATCAAACACCCCTTACACCAATTAACTTAGATGGAATCGCAACAAGGGCTTCAACAGGGCCCATCATGGTGAATCTTTGAAACATGATGAGTACCAAGTTAAGAAAAATAAATCTCAGTTTGGTCCTGACCAACTCGGGGATTGTTCAAGGAAGCTTCGATGTGATTAAGCCAATAAACCAGTGGGAGAATAAAAGAAATAAAAATGACAAAGTCTCAGCATGTGAAGTTACGTACCTTAATTTGCAAAATGGAGGAATATTTTTAGAGCATGAGAGTGTTGTGTTTGATGGGAAATTAACTTAAAAACAAGCAATAAACTTGCCAACTCAAGTTGATTAAGGGAACATGTGACAGGGTAATAGTCCAATCTACAAGTGAATGAGACAGGTTTAGCGACTTTTTGTCATAATAATGTAGATGTACAAGGAGCTAGGGTTTAATTATAAGGAAAAAAAAATCACTACTTCTGAGAGTGACTGTCATGGCCGATTGATTAGAAGAAGAGATCCATAGGTTGATGGCCATGCCATACTGAGGTAGGTGGTTTTTTTGGCCTAATGACTGAAGGAAGATATTTATGGTTGGTAGATAGGTCACCCAAGATATTTATGGTATGTATAGCTCGGTCTTTTTTGGTAGCCCAGTGGAGGAATATTTTTAGAGCATGAGAGTGTTGTGTTTGATGTGAAATTAACTTAAAAACAAGCGATAGACTTGCCGACTCAAGTTGATTAAGGGGACATGTGGCAGGGTAATAGTCCAATCTACAACTGAATGAGACAAGTTTAGCGACTTTTTGGCATAATAATGTAGATGTGCAAGGAGCTACGGTTTAATTATGAGAGAGAGAGAGAGAGAGAGAGAGGGAAAAAAAAAAAAAAAAAAAACTACTGGGCACTACTTTTGAGAGTGACTATCATGGCCGATTGATTAGAAGAAGGGATCCATAGGTTGATGATCATGCCATACTAAGATAGGTGGTTATTTTGGTCTAATGACTGAAGGAAGAGATTTATGATTGGTAGCCAGGTCGCCCAAGATGACTATCTGTATAGCTCGGTCTTTTTAGGTAGCCCAGTTTTAAATTTGGGGTACAATTTTCTCTTCACCTACCCCCCATAATTGGCGTATCATTGAATTTAAGTTTCCTATCACTTTAGCATTTGGCATTTTTTCTTGGGAGGATTATTTGCTTGAAATGGAACAACTTGTATGAAGTTCGAAGCAAATGTGCAGGAGAGGAACAAAGTATGCGTAGAGTGAAGGGATCAACAATTGGTTGAAGGACTAGTATAATACAATGTGTAATTTGATCAAAATTTTGAATTAGATCGACCACCAATATGTATATATATATATATATATATATATATATATATAAAAAGACTAGTTAACGGGTGCTCTTAAAACATTTGTTAATGGGTCATTTTAAAAAAGTTTTTATATCACTTTTATGGAAATATAAAAAAAACTATTAAAAAATCAATTACTATTTCTCCCTATACAAAGTTTCTAATTACTTCCTAAACCGATACCCTTAGGGTATCTGTTAAATTTTATCATGTATAAATTATGATAGACTAAAGTCATTAATATATTAAGTATAAAATATCTTTTAACCAAAAAAAAAAAAAAAAAAAACTTAAATATAGGACAAAAATTAACTACAAAATTGATTGTAACTTAAGATTACAATTTCCTTTAAAAAAATTAACATTACTACATATTTTGAAAATCTAACCATTAAATTGTATGTTCTTTGTGCATTTAATACACATGTAAAATTATGTGCCAATCGGATATTATTTACTATATGATCTATAAGCTTATATTTTAAATGTAATTTTAAACCACAAAAAACTTACAATTTAAACAATTTATTGATGACATAACTATTAATCTTTAATTTTTAAGAAATTTTGCAAGCATAGAGGATATAAAAAGAAAATGCAATCCAATTGTAAATTTGTCAAAATTTACCTTTAATAAAAAGAAATTGAATAAGGTTGTAAGCTTAGACTAAAACCAATTATATAACTAAATTTTGTTCCCAAATATTATATATATATATATATATAGAAAAACACAAATTTAGATGCGCAATAGGGATCATTGTAAATCACCAAGTAATGTGCAGAACCTACTTAATGAACTTTTTCTATGTCGAAGTAAATCAAATGCTGTATGGTGCGGTTCATGGATGTTCAGTTGGATGTCCACCAACCAGGGCATAAGTGCCATGATTGTCGCGCAAATGGTAGAAATGCAGCTTTGATGACGAAACAAGTAAAATTGTATCATTTTGCTTTTGCAAGCAACAAGTTTATAAATCTTCACCTAACATTCACTAATCAAAATTGTATTTATTCTTTACCTAATTGATTGCTTCAATTTTTGTTGCTTTCAGAAGGAAGAACAATACAAATTATCATGAACACCAGCGCATAATAGTGATTAGTGACTACCCAATATGAAGAAATATAGGTCGATAAAGAACTAATTAAACTAAAATTTATGATTAATAGAGAATGATACTTTAGGAAATTAGACATGTTGGATTGAGTTTTGTCTAAGCAGTCCTGTTGTTGACATTAAGTAATAGTAATTAAATTACATGTATAATCTAGATATGTTCTAGAATATTTTCTCTTCCCATTACACTAGTCAAGTCTTTTGCTCAATAACAAAACATTTACTAGGTAACAGCTAAGCTGGTTGACATCCACCTCAGTACAATATTTTCTTATGGATATTAATAAGGTAATGAGTGGATAGCAAATAAGATAAGCTGCATCTGGCTTAAATTCTAGGAATCATCATGTATATGCAAAGTTGAGTATAGATATTAACTAGTCAAAGAAATAATTATTACTCTTGATGATAAATCATTGGTAAGAATTAGCAGATTTGGATGCCTAATTTTAAATTTATGAAACATCTTCCTAAGGGTTCAAAATTCAAATCCTATTGTTTCCTTATAAAATATGAGGGATTTGAACTCAGATTCTCCTCATAGAGAAAAATGGGCAATACCTCTGAGATTTTTTTTTTTTTTTTTTTTTTGTATTAAGTTTCATACATATGACATATCTGATGGATGTCCTGAACTCATAACATCATCCTCCAGCTAGCATTTTCAAAGGGGAGGTGTCAATTGTGTTAGAACTAATTGTCGGCAAGTTTGTAATTACAATTAGCATTAGTTGTTATTCGTTGTTGAGTGGGGCTGTAAATAAGGTTTTGTTTTTTGGGGTAGATACAATAGCATTTCAACTTATGATGTTCCCTCTATGATAAATGTTCTTTATTATCAAGTTAAAACCCCCAATTGACTTTGGTAAGTACGAGGGGTTCAAACCTAAATTCCTTATTCAATGATAAAAGACTTTACAGTTAAACTAGTTGGAAATCATGGGGTTGCAAATAAGTTAAAACAACAATTTTTGGGGTTTTTGCAAAGAGATTAAATTCTGGATATGGTGTAAAACTCATGTGTTTACCCCTTTAATCCAATGTGGTCGATACCGTATCATATCGACTGGTACAGCCGATATGTACCGTATCAAAACACGCACCAATACCGAAACTCTAACATTTTGTACTGGTTTAAATACCAGTCATACCGACCGTACTAGCCGATTTTGGGCGTTTTGGTCGGTACAAAAGAAAAATTTATATTTTTTAGTTTTGTAATTTTTGAATTTTTATAAGGATAGAATGATAACTTATTTACATGAACTTATTAGTATTATTTCTTTTCTTAGTATGCAATGAACAATTAAGCTTCTTCTTTTTTTTTTCCTTCTAGTTGATGCTAAAGTCTAAAATAATGAATAATTTGTTTTGAATTGAGGTTATGTTTTATGATAAACTTTTATTTTTATTATAATATATATATATATATATATATATTTATTTATAAATATAAAAATAGCGGTAAACCCAAAATGATACACCGATATTGACCGATACCGAAATATATGGTTCCACTGGTCAAACCGGTACAGCCTCCAGTATGAGATTGACTCCGTTGCTCCAATCTCAACATGTCATATCATCTTATCACATATTTAAGAATAAGTACAATCACACTCAATCAACTCTAATACCCATATATAAATTCAATTAAATTTGGAGTTTATTGAGATGTTGTTAAGTGTAGCAGGATGTATTGAATTTTAAGTAAAATGCTAATGTGTCAATTTCTTATTGAATGGTGTAAAATATGAGTTTTACACCACATTCTTACCAAATTCGAACTCTTTTGCAAATGTCACCCTTGGGTGTATTTATGATTTGAATGATTAAATCAATGTACAATTTATTTGTTTACAATCAGTTTTTTTTTTTTTTTTTTTTTTTTTTGTAGGCGATGATTGAATTCCAAATCTTTTATTTAACCATTAAAGACTTCACCAGTTAAGCAAACTAAAACTCACTTGTTTTTGTTAATTCGTTTCTACATAAGGCGCATAACTGATTCTTTTTTTGTATTATGTAGTTCACCTGTAATGATGCTTCACTTTAGCGTTGAGTTTAGACAACTTCGGACTCAATATTATAGCTAGGGACCATCTTGTCTTTTTCCTTCTTTTTTTTTTTCTTTTTTTTTTTTGAGTTAAATGAGTGTATAAAATCATTTAAACAATCTGGGTAATGTAAATACAAATAATACTTTCCCTTTTATCAAAAAAAAAAAAAAAATCTGAGTAACGTAACAAAAATCGTGTGTGCTATGTGTGTGTGTGATGTGATTAATTTTGTTCAAATCTACCTAATACCCAAAAAAAAAAAAAATAATTCAAATTAAAAATGCATGGACGGAATTGAAAATCATGTGTCAAATTTGTAATAAATAAATAAATAAATAACCATAATTTCTCCCCACATGCAATATTATTGTTCAAAACTTCAAATTGATTTGATTGCATATATCTAAGCTGAGCCATTCAACCTTTACTTTTTCAAACTTCATTATTATTTCAAACAAGCCATACTTGTTTAAAAAGTTAGTTGAATTATATATGTTGCATATAAAACCCATATATGCCTGTTGTATATTTGGAATTTCAATGATTCACATTATTCAAGAGCGCCTTGTAATTTAGTAACAGAATATATACTCTCTTTCATTAAGAAAATTAGGATTTAAATCCACATTCTATCTATCTATCTATCTATCTCTCTATATCTCTCTCTCTCTCTCTCTCTCTCTCTCTCTCTCTCTATATATATATATATATATTATACATATTCCCTTCATTAACTATAGTTATTTGTAAAATGGAGCATTTGGGCGACTTCTTATTACATTGTAAGTTGGTGCTTAAGAAATTGAAGTTTCAAAAAGCATGAAGCATAGTTTGTTTAGATTGTTACCCAAATAAAGAAGTTTATTTACAAGTTTGAACAAGAATCTTAATAGATTGTGTTGGGTATACACATATGAGCGAAAATTCCACATGAATGATAAATAAAGAATTAATAGATTGAATTCAATGGCAATTGTTCACCAAAAATTTATTTTAACACCAGGTTTATATATGAGTAAGTCTTGCATTAACTTGGGGGTAATTATACAATATTTTGAGAGACAAAAGTATTATATTCTTAGAGAATTGAATTATTTTCTATTAACTTGTCGCAAAAAACACAACATTACTTGACAATGTGCTTTTATAGGGAAATGATTTCTATAATCTCCATTTATTTGTGTTTAATTATCAAGTTTGGGTTAGTCACATATAAATAAGTTGATATAAGTACTGCATAACTTGAACCAGAGAACTAAAATATATATACTAACCTAACTTGATCAAACACAAATACAAAGTTTATAGCAATTATTTCAACTCTTCTAATTAGTGTTAGAGAAAACCACAAAGATTCAACTCAATGAATAAGACCTTTAGGACTCAACAAGTGATGTTGCTGTTAGTAAAGAATTAAAGATATGTTCTCAGCTTAACTAATCAAATCAAATTACTGCGGAAAGTTCAAGACAAACATAAATCTGCTGGAAGGATGAATGTTATGAAAACCAATAAGAATTTATAATAGTAGAATTGAACTTCAACGAATGTTTTTTTTTTTTTTTTTACCATCATCTGCGGTCCTTTGATGTGGGGCATTAATTAAAGCGTTCACAATCATTTTCCCCTATTATAAGGGTCATATTTTATATGTAATTGACTAATCTTTTGACAAAACGTACTTTACTTGTATTTGGGTAGATCTGAGTTGGGTTTAATACATTAAGAAATATGTTGTTCAAACATATTAAGTGTTAGTATTAAAAACATGAAGATTTATCCAAGAAACTAGTGAAAAAAAGTTGTTCTATTAAAGCTCAACACATAACTCGATAAATAGTTACTATTAAGGCAAAATGGGAAGCTCGACACATATCTCAATACAAGCTCAATCGATTGAGATTTACGATTTCATATTTGTTTAGAGTTTTTTTTCTCACAACCCTAGACATAAATAAGACTTAATTTTTGATAGGCCAAGAATGTATTGACCCCTTGTAATAAATTAACCAATTAAGTAACCAGGTTAATTAATTAATTCAATTAACATGTAATACGTGTGATATCACAAACAAATCACCAACTAAATTAATATGCAGCGGAAAATAAAGTTAACTCGATAATTTGTTTACAAATGGGGAAAACCTCTGAGGCAAAACCCCACTGAGTGAATTTAAGGTCACCACCTCCAAAAATCCACTATTATCACAACAAGCAGTTACTAGTAAATGAATCTCAATACCTTATACCAATCTATAGTTGAACCCTTACCCCAATATCCAATTGGACTTATTCTGTAATGACAATCTCTTATTTTTAATGCACGACTTCCAGTACGTGACAAACCAATCGATGCACGGATCCAAGTACATGACTAACCACCAACTTGAGAAGGATGTTGACTATAAAGTTCTTCAGTTAATCAACACAATAAAGATCACGAAACTCCTTGGTTACAAAACCCTACGATGTACAAACGCAGCAGCTTCTTCAAGAGAAAGATGAACTAGGGTATATGTCTTTGGTCACAATATGCTTGTGAAAAACTTTTGCATCAAGTTGCAACTTCTGTGACGGCCCTTAAAATACTTTTTATATATGTTTAGGGTTGTGAGAAAAAAAAAACCTAAACAAATATACTCGGATTGGTGTGAAATCAAATCTGAAAATATGATTTTCATAAATCTCGATGGATAGAGTATCTATCGTGCAACTGTTAAGCATTAGGCTAAAGATCCCTTTTAAACCTCGATAGATGCTATCTGTTGAGTTAGCTGTCGAGTTTTAAAATTTAGCACTTCTTCACTTGTTTCTTGGAAAAATTTGCATAGCTTTAACACTTATACTTGAACTCTTGTTCATTGAAGTATTAAACGCATCTTAGATCTATCCAAGTACAAGTAAAGTGCGTTTTGCCAAAGAATTAGCCAATTCTAAATGACATATGTACCTAACATGATTCACATATGTCCTAACAATTTTAAGAGTCATCTTACACGGATACAAAAACCAAGAGTTTAATTTTCTTTGTGAGAAGCTACTGCGTTGGTACGACATAGAGTTTTGTAACCAAGTACTTCCTGATCTTCATTGTTGATGAAGTGAAGAACTTTAAAGTCAATAACAGTCATTCAAGTGTTGAAGTTAGTCACATACTGGAATCCGTGTAAAGGAGTTAATCATAGATTGGAGATCTGTGCATCAAAAGAAAGAAAAATACTACAAAATCAAGTCCAATTGGGTATTGGAGCAAAGGTTCAACTGTAAGTTGGTATTTTGGGATAGGTCAGGGTAGTGGTAAGATTTCTCATACTTGTAATCGCTTGATTATTGATTAGTGGATTTTTAAGAGTGGTGATCTTAAATTCGTCCGGTGGGGTTTTTGTCTAACAAAAGGTTTTTCTTATTTGTCAACAAATTACCATGTCAATTTAATTTTCGCTGCATTTAGTTTATATAGTGATTTTTTAGTACCTCCGCGATTTGCATGTAATTTGACCCAATTAATCAACTTGGATAATTGAATTAATTAACCGGAATCAATCTATTTTAACCCAACATCCCTTAATCATCATATGACTATAAGGACAATTTCTACTGTTTTGTACAGTCTTATTCATTGGAAAATATGAGGTTCCATGGTGTTTGGATACATGTCTGAGGTAAAAAAAACAAAAACAAAAAACAAAAAAACAAAACAAAACAAAACAAAACAAAACAAAAAAAAAAAACAAAAAACAAAAAACAAAAAACAAAAACAAAAACAAAAACAAAAAACAAAAAACAAAAACTAAACTAAACTAAAATAAAGTTTTCTTTGGATGAAGACAAAAAAAAAAAAAAAAAAAAATTGATTCAATCCTGGAGTACGTGTAGGTCATTTTTAACAAGCTTGCACATATATAGAGTTAAAAACCAAGCTGGCAAAGCAAAGATGTATCTAACTTCTACTTATAGGTCTCTATAAGATGAATTGTACTCTGAACTTGATATATGAAAAATCACAAGAAATAGAACACGTACGTTTTTTTTTTTTAATTTAAAAAAAAAATCACTTGAATCCACAGAGAGAATTCATGATATCCACCCCAAAAAGGGGAAAGTGACGAAACCTCAATGAAAATGATATTAATCAATTCAAAATTGTCTAAAGGCTACAACCACAATATAAATAGTAAAGAAATCTTAGGATGCCCAAGAGATCCTTATGTTAGGTTTTAGGGGTTGACAAATTCCATGACTTGTGATCTTGTTTAAGTTGTAAAGTTTGATCATAACATCAACATCAAGTGTCCAAGCTCAAAAGAATGCAGATTTTGTAATTTCAATTTCACTTCGATTATGTCTCAATTGATTAGTCGAAGAACATGCACCTCTTGACTAGGTGTGTCCACCAATTAGTCCAGGTCGGATTTGTGCCTAATCCACACCCAACCCAATCAAATTGGGAGAACTATCAAAGTTTAAGGTTGTCCTTAGAGTCACAAATGTGGTTTGTGAAAGGATTTCAAGATAGAAGTGTTTAAAGCGCCATGGAACTAATCTTAGGGTCATGTAAGTAAGCTTTTAATTAGGTAAATTCTAGGATCATTTTTGTCACTAATATATTTATTTACAGTACTTTATTGCATATTGCTTTTATATTTGATGGCTTACATGCTCATGCTATTTAACTGGTAATAAATTAATTATATAATTGGTTGATTTATTAAGTTAATTAATTTTTGACAAAAATGCAAAACTGACCCTCTAACTTTCACCTTTTTTCATTTCAGTAGTCTAACTTTCAATTTTGTCAATTCAGTCCTCTAACTTTCAATTTTTTTCAATTCAGGACTCCGTTACAACTCAATTAGTTCTGCCGTTACCACCAATAAATCGACACTGTTTTGCATGTGTGTGTGTGTGTGTGTGTGTGTGTGTGTGTGTGTGTGTATTTTAATTCGGAATTAAAAGAAAATAAGAAAAATCTTTAAAAAAATTAAATACAAAGGACCAAAATCCCTAACTCGTGTAACTATGAGAGAGAGAGAGAGAGAGAGAGAGAGAGAGAGAGAGAGAGAGAGAGAGAGAGAGAGAGAGAGAGACTGAGTTCACCAGCGGCAAGGAACCTCGATGCCCCTACTTGCCATGTAAACCACGACCACCCTTGCTGCTCGCCATGTAAACCACACACCACCACGCCGTTAATGGCAATCCCAACCCACATCCACGCTGTCGACGCCGATCCCCAGCCCACAACCACTCCACCATTGCGACCACTCCACAACTGCACCACAACCATCGAACCACCCAACAACTCAGTAGAAACCCATACCACAAAACCCACAAGCCACCTACCCCACAACCCACAACCCTCATGCCACCACTACCACAACCATGCCACCACCACAGCGTCACCACCATCGAGAGAGAGCCCTGATTTGATGAGAGAGTACTGAGTTTTTTGAGAAAGAAAGAGAGAGAGCTGATGAGAGACAAATGAGAGATTAATCAGATGACAAATGAGAAAGATTTAGGTGAGTTTGAGCTCTAGGTCCTTTGTTCTATTTTGGTTCAGGGGAAGGGGAACGACATCCTTTTTCTTTTTTCCTTCAAATTTTTATTATTTTCTTTTAATTTTGAATTAAAAAAAAAAACACATGTAAAACGGCATCGTTTTATTAGTGGTAATGGCAAAACTAACTGAGTTGTAACGGAACCCTAAATTGACAAAAATTGAAAGTTAGATGACTGAATTGACAAAACTGAAAGTTAGAGTACTGAAATGAAAAAAGGTGAAAGTTAGAAGGTCAGTTTTGCATTTTTGCCTTAATTTTTCTTAAAATCAACCAAGAGATCTCAAGTTAGTTTTCATCATTAGAAACCCTGGAAAACCCAATTGAAAAAATTGACAAACAATGCAAAATTGAAAAAAAAAAATTTATAAAATCAAATTCTATTGACTCTAGGAAACATCGAGAATAGACGTAATCTTATTTTTATTTTTTAATTGAAAATTTTAACAATAATAAAAATTATCATAAATAGAAATTTTTACTAAAAGGGAGCCTAGCTCTTTTTCAACATTAACATTTTTTGGAATATGAATCATTTTCCAAAAAGTATTTTATAGAAAACTATCTCATTTTCCTATTTTGTAGCAACCTTAAAATAAGTTAGAAAACTATCTCTTGATTTCCCTTATTCAGCTTCACATGAGATAGAATTATTTTCCTTATTTAGCTTTACATGAGATAGAGTTGTTTTTCATAAAAAAAAATAATAATAATATTATGGAAAACAACTCTATCTCTTGCTAAGTTAAATATGGGAAGTTAAGAGATAATTTTCCTTTAACCCATTTTTTATATATTAACAAACACATGAAAAATAGGAAAACTATCTTCACATAAAGTTTTCCATTGTAACAAATAGAACGTAAAAGAAATAAATTTTTCAAAAAGTGGCATAAGTCATGGCTATAAGGTCATGAGTTTTAATTCTAACGATGATTCTCTTTAGATCACTAAATTTCACATGACTCCATTGTATTTTCTAATGATTTCAACTAATACTTTGCTACATTTCAATCTTCTTGTCTTACCTATTGACTTTTGATGATTTTTTTGTTCAAAGAAGGGATGTGTTATTTGTTCTACATCAAACCTTACATTCTGCTACTTCAAATCGCTTTCATGATTGTCCCTTCCCCTTTTCTTTTATCTCTACATAATTAATGTCAAAACTCAAAAGCATTAAGAATGGAAAAATACCTCCAACTCATCCAAACATCGACCAGTGGCAGACCATCACAAGGACCAAGGGGGGCCTTGGCCCCCCCAAAATTTTTGAAAAAAATTAATGAATTTTTTTTTATGGAATTATCCTAAATAATTTTAAAAATTAAAAGAACATTATCATTTTGGCCCCCATACCTGATAATATACATATATATTTAAGAAAATCTAAAAATAAACATAACTTTCATTTAAATAGAAAAATAATGCTAGAGATACAAACCTTTTTACAAAAAATATTACAAACTACTGATGTGGCGAGTAGTTATTGGTAAATAAAAAAGTGATATTAATGGTGGTCATAAATGAAAACCAATAAAAGGTTAGCCACATCAACATTTTGTAAAAATATTATAAAATAGAATACAATCCAAAATCTTTTTTTTTTCTTTTCAGTTCTTTCAATTTTCCACTACCGTTGTAGTTTTGTATTTACAGTATAAAAGTAAAAGTTTTGTGTGACTAAACTAGACAAAAAAGAGTGAAAGACAAACTTGAAGCTTCCGTAAGGCCCTCACCTATGTACAATATTCTTGTGTTACTTTACTTTTCATTTGTTTTCTTTTTTATTTTTCTTATAATATATTATTTGTTATTATAATAATCAATATATTATATACCATATGGCATTATAATTTATTAATGTACTTGATTAGTTTGATTAAAATATACCGTATATACTATTATATTTACATGTATTTAGACTTCAAAAAAAAATTAACTTGTATTTAGTTGTTGTTTATAGCGAGTCCAAATCTTCTGTCTCACTTTTCCTGCTTCACTCTATACTCCACTAATAAAAACTTGTCACGTGTTCACCTAATTAATTAAATACTATAATTATTGACTTATTAATACTACCGTTATTAATTAATAATAATATTTAATTAATTAGGTGAGCACGTGACAAATTTTTATTAATGAAGTATAGAATAAAGCAGAAAAAATGGACTCACTATTTTAGATTTCATACATACACCAATTTTTATAAATGACCGCCAAAAATAATTTTTTGGCTCCGCACTGACATTGACTCCTTCGTGTCTTATTCCTGCCATGTGCCAGTTTTTCCTGCCCCAAAGAAGAATTGGGGTAGGGGCAGAGTACCCCTTATCCAACCATCCCCACTCCATTAACATTTCTATTTCTTCTTCAAATACGCCTTTTGTGTTTTTTTTTTTTTTTTTTAATGAATAACTTCTGTATTTGCACAAATTTACTATTTAACTTTTATTTCACAAGACTTTTGCACGTAGTCCTCAAAGAACTTGTCTTCGCCATAGGTAAACACGTGACAAGTTTTTATTGGTAAAATATAGAATGAAGCAGGAAAAGTGGACTCACATATTGAGTTATGAAGTATTATACATTACTAATTTAGATTTCATACCTACACAAATTTTTATAAATGACCGCCAAAAATAATTTTTTCCGCACTGACATTGACACCTACGTGTCTTATTCCTGCCATGTGCGAGTTTTTTCCTGCCCCAAAGAAGGATTGGGGTAGGGGCAGAGTACCCTTATCCAACCATCCCCACTCCATTAACATTTCTATTTCTTCATCAAATACGCCTTTCGTGTTTTTTTTTTTTTTTTTTAATGAATAACTTCTGTATTTGCACAAATTTACTATTTAACTTTTATTTCACAAGACTTTTGCATGTAGTCCTCAAAGAACTTGTCTCCGCCACTGACTCTAATGTCAATGTTTCACCCCATTAGCTCCCCTTATTTTGTCTTTGCTATTGAACTGTCAATTGTGCTACACGTGTGGATAACATTTCTGTTATTAGGAGCCACAGTCTTCCACTGTTAATTACCAAATTATTTCGTGGAATATTCTTATTGTCCTCCAAATCATTGACATGCAAACCCCAAATGCATGATGAAAATTCTGTGTCACATGATATTAGGTCATCTCTAGCAAAATAATGCGCTACAAACAATCAATACACTAGCATATCAAAGTTGAATACAATAAAGGGATTGGATTAGTATTGAATAGAAATTAATCCAATGAACTTTGATGATAATGAGATTACTAATAACAAGAACTTACATGAAAAAGGGTATAGGAACTAGTAAGGACAAAAAAATGTATGAGCACTATTACTTAGCTGCCTCATTATTGGAGAGTCAAATTTGATTATTATTGTGGTAAATTTCTCAGATTCGAGGGGTCAGAAAATGCTAGATTTTCTTAATGATTATGAGTAATTGCACTATATAGCTAGCCAACCTCTATAGTTCCTCTCCCCCCTAAGGAAAAGGATAAGTTTGGAGTTGGATTCTACGGTGTAGGAAACCCCTAATTATATACTAAACAAAAATGTGCAGGCACAACCACACAAGTGCTTGTGTGTATGTTGCATATGCATGTACTGGTGCTTTGGAATTTTTGTGGAGGGAGAGAGAAAGAGAGAAAACATATGTTAATAAGTTGTTCCCATGATGACTAGCACAACGGAACAACATAGTTGTGCTATTGGCGCCGTGCAAAGTGCAAGTGTAATTAATTCTATTCCATAAATTGAAGCAACACCATGAAAATTACTACCAAACAATCCCTTAAGCACTTCACAAGAAGGAAAAAGTAAGCTTACCTACGGATCCGACATCTTCATGATTTCTATATTCAAAGTTCAAAGTTGTCATAAATAATACTCTAAAAAACATCAATTTGAAGCAATAGAGAGAGAGAGAGAGAGAGGTGTCAGTGGCAGTACATATGCTGAATTCCATGCAGCAATAATGGCCTTTCAATCAATTTCTAAAGTCTTCTAAATCTAATGATGATAGAGTGAGGCATCAGATATTTGGTGGGTTCCACTTTGTCTCACAACCATGTCTCTATCTTTATTTTATTTCAAAAGCGGCTTGAACCTGGAAGGGAACGTTCCAGCTAGGTTAAACTGAACAATCTTCACCAACTTACTTCAGAATTTTAAGTTCTCATAACATAAAAAAATTTGTAGGTTTCAAACTTAGTATAGAATATCAAACAATATATGCCCTATGGTATACATTGAGACACAAGAAAAGGCATGTCCAGCTCTCTCAAGGTGTGAGATTGGGCTCAACCCACTAAGGCAGAGTCTCCCTTTCTATGAAAAGAAATAAATGTCCTATGAAATAGATTTTGTGACACAAGAAAAGGAATGTCTTGTTCTCTCAAGATGTGAGTTAGTCTACTTAATTTTCTATGGAGAAAGAACTAAATGACCCTTTGATATAGTGTATATTTGTTATACAAGAAAAGGCCTCACCCACATATTAAAATAGCGAAAAGTGCATAATAGTGCACACTAGGCCCATTGCAGAAAGCAAAAAGAGATGAACTCAGGCCTGTTGTGAGCCATAAAGCAGAAATATTGGCCCTTGGAATTGGGAATAGAAGTAGAGCCATGGAATGAGACTCGGAACTAAAACTGCTAAAATTTTTTTAGCCTTGCAAAATTTGGCAAAACTTAAGGATGTTCACTTTTAGAACCTTATGGGGGTAGGGGCAAAATTTGGGCCACTTATTAACAAGTTTGGAGACCCAAGCCCAAATTCGAAATCATCATACTAAACCCAACACATCAAACTTAAAAAGTCTAACTTAATAAGTTTCAGAAATACAAAGGAAAAGTTATTGAATATTTCAAAGTGCATTAACTCTTTTTATTTTTTATTAGAGTTGTATTAAAATTTTTTTAAAATAGTTGATTAACAAATGTTTTACAATTTGTTTGTTTCGATGTAAAATATTTTCAAGAAAATATTTATCAATTTTACAACGTTTATTTTGCAGTAAAATATTTAGTCAAAAGTAAAATATTTTCAGTCAATTAAATCAACCTAAGCAAATTTATGTAAAATATTTTACACTAAAAATTTTGGTAAAACATTTCAACCCCAAATCAAATTTCTCTCCAAAAAAAACTCAATCACCTCTGGTCTGCTCTCCCATCAATCCCAGGCTCCAGGTCATAGCCACCAGCCGGCTCCAGCTTCCGCCGGCACTGTCCATCGCCGGCGATAACTCTCCCTTTCACTCTCAAGTTCTGTCTTCCCACAAACCAGAGCCACCAAGGAGCTCATCACTCTCAGGTTCGTCGGGGCTCTTGCCATTCTCTCTTACCCATCTCGAACAGACAAAGAAAGTCACAAAAAGGCTTCTTAAGAGGTGTGATGCTCGTGGTGGTCGAGGTAGCTTTTGGGCATGATATGGTAGCGGCGGTTAAAGGAGGTGTTGCGGTGGAGATATGGGTCTTTTGTGGGTTGGTTCTGAATTTTTTTTTTTTCTTGAAATAGAGATCTGATGACGGTGTTTGGGTTTGTTTCGTCAATCTTGGGTGTTTGGGTTGTCGATGACGGTGGCCGATTGGATGGGATAACAGTGGGTAGGTGGATGATGGTGGCCGATTGGATGAGATTATGGTGGCTAGGTGGAAGACAGTGAGTGCGGTGGTTGGATTTAGGGTGGTTGGCAGCTGCTGGCTTTGAAATGGTTGGTGGTGGCTGGGTATGGAGTGGTTGGTGGATTACAGTAACTGTGTTGGTTGGGATTGTGGTGGCTGGCTTTGCAGTTAGTGGTGGTTGGTTTATGTTTGCATTTTCAAATTTTTAGGTTACATTGAACACTTGCCAAACACTTGAAAATGAAAATATTTTACAGTAAAATATTTTACATGTAAAATGTTAGGTTCTAAAGATTAGGAACTAATGTATTTAGAACTTCAATTTGTATGTTGGCAAACCATGATCAAAACAATGTTTAGTCGTGTGTTAGACTTGCTCAAAGTATGGGTCTTATTGTAAAGTTGGAATCGAGTTTTTATGCAGAAGTACTGTTCACTTTCTGTATGACTCGATCGATCGAAAATCGTGCAGAACGTTTTTCTGCAGAAAATTCCAACTCAGCCCAAGCCCGTTTTAATGTATAGGGTTTTATGTTTTGCCCTAAGTATAAAAGGGAAAACCCTAGCCACGTTTTTAGAGTTCTGTTTTGCTGTGTTTGTGAATCTCTCTGTGAGATCTAGAGATGTTTACCTTCACATACACTTAGGGTTTACAAACTTGAGATTTATGTCAAGAGTTGTGTAAATCATACAGTTGCAGAATCAAGAGAACACAAAGATATACAAGCAGGTGCGCTTGTGGATTTGCTGAAGAATTCCGGAAAGAAGGAGTCCGTGGATCTCGGAGCTATCATGGGGTCATGGTAATAAGTTTCCTACACTTGGGTAGCAACAAGATGTTAGTGGTCTAAGTCTTGTCGTGTAAACTTCAATTCTTTCATAGTGGATTCAGTTTACCTTGAGGATAGCTAGGTCAAATCCTCCCCAGGTTTTTACCGGTGTGGTTTCCTGGGTCATCAAATCTTTGTGTTGTTTATTTTCCGCTGCTTTGTTATTTTTGATTATTTGTGTTAACCTAGATTTAATTAAATTACCTAAGTTAATCACTTGGCTAATTCACTAGGTTAATCTGTTGGGTTTAAGGGGTCTAAACGAACTGACAAGTGGTATCAGAGCGGGTAGCTTTTGTTTTTGATCCTTTGATCTTTTAGCTGATCCTTGACCCCTGTTGTCATGGAACACGGACACTCTCTTGTTGTTCCACCTCACTTTGATGGAAACAACTATGCATATTGGAAAGTAAGGATGAAAGCTTTCCTGAAATCCATAGATGAGAGAGTTTGGAATTCCGTTAAATACGGACGGGAGAAGCCCACTACTCCTGTGAGTGAGTGGCAAACTTCTCAAAAGGAGGCAACCGCTTTTAATAGCAAAGCTATGAATGCTATTTTTAATGCTGTTTCCATGGAGAAATTTAAGAGAATCTCTAATGTTGAGGTTGCTCATACTGCTTGGAAAATCCTCCAGACTGTGCATGAAGGCACGAAGGTAGTTAAAATTAATAAGTTGCAGCAATTAACTTCTAGATTTGAAAGCATTAGAATGAATGATGATGAATCCTTTGATGAATTCTATGCTAAATTGAATGATATTGTTAATTCTGCTTATAATTTGGGTAAAATCTATGATCAACCTAAAATTGTTAGGAAGATTCTTAGATCTTTGACTGAGGATTTTAGACCCAAAGTGACTGCCATCACTGAGAGTAAGGATGTGGACTCCATCCCTGTGGATGAACTTGTAGGATCTCTTCAGTCCTATGAGTTAGACCTCCCCAAGACTAACAAATCCAAATCAATGGCTCTTAAGTCTGTTGATGATGTTGATGATGGTGGATTTGATGATGAACTCTCTACTACAGAGATTGCATATCTTGCCAAGAACTTTAGAAACTTTCTGAGGAATAATAACAGAAGGGCAAGAGGCAAGAACACTGTTGAACTTAAAAATTTTAGGAAGAATGAGCCCACTAAGGTTAATAACATTAAAAAACCTAAGGAGAAAGTAGGTCAGTCTTCTAATAATTCTTTGGGACAACAATGTTATGGTTGTCAAGGGTATGGTCATTTAAAGTCTGAATGTCCTACTTATTTGAGGTCTAAGGGTAAGGCTATGGCTGTAACCCTTAGTGATGACGAAGTTTCCGACAATGAATCCGCTAGTGATGAGGATGGAAACTTCATTGCTTTCACTGCTACCACTGTAGTCAATGAAAGCATATCTATTGAAGAGAACCCTTCTGATGGGGAACTCTCTGAGGATGCAGATTTACAGGAAGCCTACAATAAACTTTGCAAAGTTGCTGCAAAGGATGCCATGAATGTTGAGTTAGGCTTAAAGAAAATTGCATCTTTGGAACTTGAAAAGAAAAATTTACTTGTTAAATTGTTTGATGCAAATGAGCTTTTGAATAATGTGAAAACTGAGAACATGCTCTTACTTGATAAAGTTAAATGTTTGGAACTTGATTTATCTGTTGCTAGAGAACAAACTAATAGGTCTGCAAGCTCCAAACTTGATCACATGCTGAGTATTCAAAAGTCTCCTTCTGATAAAACTGGTTTAGGTTATGAGGAAAGTATTTCTGTGCTTGAACCATCTTCCACTAAATTTGTTCCTCTTCTGAACCTCCTAAGAGTGAGATTGTCAAACCCGTGGTGAGTGAACCTGTCAAGCCTATAAACGTTACTCCACCTAGAAAAATTAGGGTTGATCTTCATGCTTCTCATTCTAGAGCTTCTACTTCAACTAAGGGCAAATTGCATGATAAGCCTGCATGGGTTTGTCATTTTTGTGGAAAACCTGGACACATTCGTCCAAATTGTTTTAAGTTGCAAGCTGCAAAGCGAGCAAATAAAACTAAAGTACCTGTGCCTCAAGCACATGATCCTATGGTACTTATTGGTGAATTGGTAAAAGCGTTAAACCTTTATTCCAATCCTGGAGTTGCTCAGAATTCTAATGTGAATCATAACTCCAATGCAAGAGTTGCATCTAAGAAGTCTTGGATGCAAAATGCTCAATCTAATTGAGTCTGTCTGACATGGTCCTTGTGCTTCATTGCTCAATCTTTTGTGACCTTTGTTTCTAGGATTTGCATTGCATTACATTCATGCATTTCATTCTAAGTTGTTTGTTTCTTTGTTAAATAAAAAAAAAAAAAAAAAATTTTTGCAAATTGTGTTTTGCTATTTTTCGTTGAATTTGAAGACAAGGTTGGTCAATCAAAATTACATGTCATAAGTATATACCTTGTTTAGCTTTGATGCACTTATTTCTATTGCACTTTACTAGCTAAAGTCTTGTTGTGCATGATGTGTGGGAAGATGCTATAATTGTTGATCACATGATCTTGATCTTGAAGTCTTATGTCTTTGATTGTCGAACTTGGTCTTATTGAGAAATGCATAAATAACCATCTCACCACTGTTTATTAGCCAATCATGAACACCTTAGTGCATATCGTAAGATTTTGTGCTCGAGAAAGTGTAGCACATGCACAAAAAGAACATAAGGTGTAGCCTCTAAATAAAATTGGTGTGTACATTATTGGGCTATAATAATCTCACAAATTCTAAATAAAATTGGTGTGTACATTATCCCGGCTTTTATTAAGTTTCTAATCAATAAATTTGAATATTGAGGCAAATCAAGAAACTTACATGATTGCAAGCTTTTATTCTAGGAGATGTGGGAGTTATAGGATGTAACTCTTTAAGTAATAGTCTCTTTCAAATTCATGTGATGGATTTTGTAGAAATTGTGATTGATCTCTATGTGTATATCACCTCACATGTTTCTCAAGCTTTTGCTAGTTGCACACACTACACAAGCTATTCTTTGCTAAAACTGTGTACATGTTATTGTGTGTGTTTTTGGCCTGACCAACCAAGTTTGAGAATTTTGGGAATTTGATGCAAAACATGTTTGCTTGTTTTTTTTGGTATATTGAGAGAAAATTTTTCTTTGAGAAATCTGGGTTGCATACATGTGTTTTTGGAAAAATCTCATCTCATACTCATGCATTTGATTTTTAAAATCTGCTGCTTTGAGGAGTTTTTGATCTAAAATGCTTGGTTTTTCAAAATTATGATTTTTCCAGAATTTCGATCGATCGAAACTGTTTTTCGATCGATCGAAACTGTTTTTCGATCAATCGAAAATGTTTTAAAATGCTCAGAAAACTCTCTGGTTGACTCGATCGATCCAAGCTTGTTTTGGATCAATCGAAGGTAATTTCGATCGATCGAATGTAATTTTCGATCAATCGAAACTCGGGATGACAGTTTTTAAAAAGGTCCTTTTCCACGTGACTTTTCACTTTTCAAAAACTTTTTTCAAACTCTTTTGTCTTCCTACCAACCGGTCAGCATCTTTTTTGGAGATTTTGTCGCTCTCTTCCAAATCTTTTGCTACAATCTCTCTCTCCCACAGCTGGTAAGACCTATATACCCTTTCCTTTGCATTTATTTTCTAATTTCATGCATTATTTTCATGTATATTTGGGTATTTTCAGCATTTAGGAGTTTTCTATTTTTGGGATTGTTTTTGAGTGGTTCTTTCTCAAATTTTTCATGGGTTTTTGTGGGGACACCTTCCCTAAGCACATCATGTGGTTTAATTTAGTTTATTTGGTGTTTTGTGGAAAATTTGAAATTCTAGGGCTTGTAATTGAGTAAATTGGGGTTTTGTTCAATTTGATTGAAATTGATGACATTGGCTTGTTGGTTTGGTAAATTTGATCATTATATTGTGTTAATTAACTATTGTATTGATCAATTTATCAATTTGTTGTGTTTTGAAAAATTAGGTTTTCAAATTGGGTATTTTTGATAAATATTGCTTGCTCAAGCCAATTTTGTTAATTTGGATCATAATTGAACGTGTCACTGCATTAGTACATGCATCATGTTATGCTCATGCTCATGCATCATATAGAATTGATATATTCTATTTTTTTTGCTGTGCTAACTTGCAGTCTGCCCTTGGTATTGTTTTTGCTCTTTTCCTTCTGTGTCTATCTTTTCCTTAACACTATGCCTAGGAAAACTAGAGCCCATAGGACTTCTGATCCTTCTCCTTCTTTTGACACTGAGCGGTTCCCTAGTGAGTCAAACCAAGTCACCTATGAGACTCTGAACCTTAGGCGTCAAATTTGGGCTAAGCGTAGGGTTATCTTAGATGAGTTGGATCCTGAGGTGCTTCGTAACTTTGAGCGTCGGGGTTAGTTACCTTTGCTCGAGTATGAGCATTCTCCTCCTCCTGCCACCTTGATTAGAGAGTTCTATTCGAACCTCTCTATTCATGTCTACGATAACGACACCTTAGTAAAGGTGTGGTTACGTGGTGTGGAATATCGCATTACCCCTTCGGTAGTGTCTGATGCTCTTGGGGTGCCCATTGTGGACCATCCCGTTTTTCCTTACGAGGAGTCTCCTCCCCTTGATGACGTCCTGTCCTACATCACTGGGTCTTCTATCCAGTGGGGTTCTGATCCTCGGATCACTTCTGCTGAGCTGTCTGAGCTGCACTATCTTTTCTTTAGGATAGCGTGTCATTCTTTGTGGCCTATTTCGCATGTCCACACCATTCCTCTTGAGATGTGTGTCTTTTTGTATGCCTTGGTCACTGATGCTCCTATCAGTTTTCCGCATCTGTTCCTTCGTTCTTTGAACGAGGTTCATCGGTCTAGTTCTACGGCTCATGCTTTGTTTTTCCCTATCTTTATTCATCGGATTCTCCTTTTTCTTGGTTTTGGTGAGTATCCTACTTCTGAGCCTGTACATGTCATCGCTCCTATTGGTGCTACCTTTTTGAGGCAAAGGGCTGCTCAACTTCGAGCTAGCTCTAAGCGTCCTAGGGTAGAGCCTTCCGGTGTCACTCCACCCCCTTCTTCTTCTACAGATACTCATGCAGCTGGGACTTCTTCTGATCCTGCTGTTGCTGCTACTGCTGATGTTCCTCCACCGTTTGATGAGGTTTCTGACCTTCGTCGGACTCTTGATACTGTCGTGACGGTTCAGGCGGCACATGGTCAGCTTTTGGTGGACATCCTTGATGAGCTACGTGCGTTACGAGCGGATTTGGCGAGCTCTCGTCATTCTCCTTCGCCTCCTTTTGATGATGAGTGAGTGACCTTTGGCAATTCGTCACAAAAAGGGGGAGTACATAGTTCATTGTATCTAGGAGTTTTTTTTGTGGAGATTTACATTTTAGGGGGAGTTTTTTGTTTACTTGGTAATGATACTGCGGAGCTTGTGGAGTTATTAGATTGTATCTAGATGCTTCACTGTGTATTCTCATTTTTAGCTCTTGTTTAGGAGATTTATTTTGTTGAGATATATTTGTATGTATATGTTTCTTATTTCACTATGCTACTACTCTGCTTATTGATTTATATTGATGATGTTATTCATGATATATGTCTTTATTTTGTGTCATGTAAAATCAAGAAATTTTTATGTATGTATTTCCTGTTTTTTTCCACACATGCGTTTATGTGTTTGTTAAGTGTTACAGGAATATACAAGTTGCTTTCAGTCAAGCTGCTGTCTATTTTGCAACTGTTAGATAGTAGTTTAGGTTGAATTGTTAAGTGGCTATTTTTATTGTAATGGGCTATTTCAATTTGTAACTTTGAGCTTTTTGTTAAGTTTGTGTTTTGTCACGGATTGCCAAAGGGGGAGTTTGTTAGGTTCTAAAGATTAGGAACTAATGTATTTAGAACTTCAATTTGTATGTTGGCAAACCATGATCAAAACAATGTTTAGTCGTGTGTTAGACTTGCTCAAAGTATGGGTCTTATTGTAAAGTTGGAATCGAGTTTTTACGCAGAAGTACTGTTCACTTTCTGTATGACTCGATCGATTGAAAATTAGACTCGATCGATCGAAAATCGTGCAGAACGTTTTTCTGCAGAAAATTCCAACTCAGCCCAAGCCCGTTTTAATGTATAGGGTTTTATGTTTTGCCCTAAGTATAAAAGGGAAAACCCTAGCCACATTTTTAGAGTTCTGTTTTGCTGTGTTTTTGAATCTCTCTGTGAGATCTAGAGGTGTTTACCTTCACATACACTTAGGGTTTACAAACTTGAGATTTATGTCAAGAGTTGTGTAAATCATACAGTTGCAGAATCAAGAGAACACAAAGATATACAAGCAGGTGCGCTTGTGGATTTGCTGAAGAATTCCGGAAAGAAGGAGTCCGTGGATCTCGGAGCTATCATGGGGTCATGGTAGTAAGTTTCCTACACTTGGGTAGCAACAAGATGTTAATGGTCTAAGTCTTGTCGTGTAAACTTCAATTCTTTCATAGTGGATTCAGTTTACCTTGAGGATAGCTAGGTCAAATCCTCCCCAGGTTTTTACCGGTGTGGTTTCCTGGGTCATCAGATCTTTGTGTTGTTTATTTTCCGCTGCTTTGTTATTTTTGATTATTTGTGTTAACCTAGATTTAATTAAATTACCTAAGTTAATCACTTGGCTAATTCACTAGGTTAATCTGTTGGGTTTAAGGGGTCTAAACGAACTGACATAAAATATTTTACTCTAAAATAAACTGAGCGTTAAAAACACCATTAACTTGACCTAATATTAAATAAAACCAATTTTGCCCTACAATGTAATTTACAAGGTGAATTTTATTTTTTAAGGTGTTTGCAAATATTCTCTGTATTAGAGTACTTGACAATAGACATAGCACTTTGTAAGGGTAAACTCATCAGTAACAATACCCTTATTGCTTTTGAGCGCAATCCGACCTTTCAGAAATGGGGCATTCTTACAAAATGTTAAATTACTTCCCTAATTGCTGTTATCAGACACAACCAAAGGAACATATGGGTTTTGGGCGTAGGAGTTTTCAAACCCAGAGAAATGTGGGTGAAGCGTCAAGTTCAATGAATTTGACCCTCCTGCTAGAAGGTATGTAGAGTTGAGAGAAATGTCCCCATTGCTTGAACCTATCAAAAACAAAAAGTCCCATTGCTTGAAAAAGCCTGGGTTTTGTTTCCTTAATTTTCTATGTGAGGTTTCTGAGGGTAATTATAGTATTTGAAAATCTGTGTGTAGTAAAACCAAAAGCACAAATAAGAAACTTAACCCTTCCATTATCAACACCTAGCGAGCTATGCATATTTATATTTCAAGGGGTGGTGCAAGTTGAACCCAATAAATTTGAGGTAGTTAAGAGAAATAAATGAAAAAAGTATTAGTCCTTCCCCATAAAGCTTACAGACCTTGAACTAGAAAAAAATAAAAATAAGCTCAAGTGCTTCTTAGACAAGAACTCAATAGAATTTTAAAATTCTAGGAAGAGGCTCTTAAGAAAAGTAAGTTGAGGTATATTGAAAAACAACATAAGTGTGGGCAGAAGAGAAGGAATGCAGTGGTAGTGGCAGGGGAGGCTAGAAATGAAGTGGCAGTTGCTGAGGTGGCCGAAAATGAAGCAGCAGTTGCTGAGGTGACTGGAAATGAAGCAGCAGATTGCCGGCAGTTGCTGAGGAGGCCAGAAATGAAGTGTTGGAAGAAGCTCTTGCAGTGATTCCAAGGCGGCGTAGAACCCCAAGCATTGTTGTTGGACGACTAAGTAGGAGAAATGCCTCTATTTTGGCCAAACAGAAAATTGATACCATCTTCGAAGTGGAAGAGGAAGAAGGTGGTGCTGTTGAGTTGTGAATGATGCTTCCCCCTAAGAGCAATTGCATCAGTTCGTGTAAAAATTCCGTCTATTTTACACAAAAAAACCTGCTTTTTCTATTTTACACTATCAGTTTTACAAAACACTCACATCAGTTTATCTATTATACACACATTTTTATTAAAATAATATTTTTCCTCATTTTTTTATTATTTCTCACCTACCCCCACTAACCCTTCTTTTCCCCTCATACATGGATACATCATACACACACCCCTTCTTCTTCAGCTATCTCCACCTCTCTTTCTTCTCCTTCTTCTTCTCTCTCTTTTTTTTTTTTTTTGAGAATCTATTTCCAGCTCCCAAGCTCCAAGCTCCAAGCTCCACTCCGATCCACGAACCAAGCTCCAAGCTCCAAGCTCCACTCCGATCCACGAAACAAGCTCCAACACTCCGACCCACAAACCAAGCTCCAAGCTCCAAGCTCCAAGCTCCACCCCAATCCACGAAACAAGCTCCAACACTCTGACCCACGAACCAAGCTCCACTCCAAGCTCCAAGCTCCAAGCTTTAAGCTCCACTCCGATCCTTCTTCACCGGCCATGAACAGACCTCTTCACCGGCCGATCCTTCTTCACCGGCCACGATCCAGACCCTTCATCGGCCGATCCACGATCCAGATCTTCACCAGCCAATCTTCTTCACCGGCCGATCCTCCTAGGTCTTTGTCTGTGTTGGTTTATGTGTGGGTGTGTTTCTGTGTTGATTTGTTTGAATGAGTTTGTGTGTGGGTGTGTCTGTGTGCATCTGAGGTGAAAGAAGTGGAGTAGGCTGAAGTCGTTGTGAACGGAAAAGAGAGAGAAAAAATGGTGCGAACGGAGAAATGTTAAAATAATGAATACAGATGCTACAGTAACCGTGCATATATGCACGGTTACTGTAGCAATTATGCATTTTTGCACAACTTTGCACAATCTGATTGGTGGGTTTTTTGTGCTAGAATGTGTAAATACACTACCTTTTTTCTATTTTGCAAGACTATACATGAGCTGATGCAATTGCTCTAAGTTTCAGGTGCAACTAAATACAAGACTTGTGAAACTAAGAAAAATTGAATTACATTTCTATCCCTATTATAAGTGTAGTTGCTTTTTTCACTAATAATGTCCCTATTAGAAGTGTTATTGCTCTTTTCTTTTACTAAAAATATGATTAGCAGATATCGAAATATTATATTTTTAGCAAAGTTGTATTGAAATATTATAAGTGTTATTGCTTTTTTACTAAAAATTTTTCCTTTGACTGTGTTTGGCTGGTGGGAAAATTTGGAGAATTTATGAAGAATTTGAAAATTTTCTAATGCATTTACATACTCAAATCAAAATTGTGTGTGTGAGCGAGAGACAGAGTGTGATTTAGTGGGTCTTGTTTCCTTAATTTTCAAAGCGAGGTATCTAAGAGTAATTATAGTATTTGAAAATCTTTGTATAGCAAAACCAAAAGCACAAATAAGAAACTTTACCCTTCCATTATCAACACCTTGTGAGCTATGCATATTTATATTTCAAGGGGTGGTACAAGTAGAAGTACGGGAGATATGTATAGTCCTTCGCCATAAAGCTTACAGGCCTTGAACTAGAAAAAATAAAAATAAGCTCAAGTGCTTCTTGGACAAGAACTCATAGAATTTTAAAATTTTGGGAAGAGGCTCTTAAGAAAAGTAAGCTGAGGTATATTGAAAAACAACATAAGTGTGGGCAGAAGGGAGGTAATGCAGTGGCAGTGGCAGTGGCAGTGGCAGAGGAGGCCAGAAATGAAGTGGCAGTTGCTGAGGTGACCAGAAAAGACGTGGCAGTTGTGATTTGTGTCATTAGATCAATTTAGGAATTGATAGCTATATAGATAAGATCACATCAAAAGTCTTGTAACTTAATTAGCACCTCTTAGTATTTTTAACGGGTTCAAATCCCTCCTCCACCTAGTGTAACTACTATATTATCAAAAATTATATAGACACCATCATGCCATCAAACCATATATAGCAAGTAATGCATTTCATTTGTAGGCTGCTTTCAACTTTCTGTAAAAGAAAAAACATTTATTTCATTACCATCCTTGTGGCAGTCCTACTATTCTTTTTTGTACAATTTTTACCTGATCTCACAATGTAAATACCTTGTTTAAAGAACACTGTTTGGATAAATACAGGCCACCATATAAGAGGAAAGATTTTTTTTTTTTTTTTTTCGTATGTGTTTTGGGGTCAAGAAGTCCGGCATCTAATGGTAATTTTATACTGTCAGGCATCTATGGCCTACAAGAGGAGTCTACTATCACTCCAAGTGGAGACTTCTAAGTTTTATGGCTGACAAGAAAACCACCATCAGTCTAATACCCTTCAGCCCAAACAATACTGCATCATCAAAAATTAAAAAATTGAATTAGCTATAAGCCTATAATAGACCTTTTATTTAGTGTAGAAAGATATAATAAGACCAATTAAGGGGATGAGATCCCTATATGCAACTAAGAGAGTAAATAAAAATAATGTAACTTGATGCTATCATAATGCAAAAGCATGGTGTTTGTAACTCGTCTAACAAGCCATAGAAATCAATGTCACTTTACAAATACACTAATACACTTAAGCAGTCTTCCCTTAAATAATGACATTGCAGAAAAAAAAGGAAAAAAAAAAACATAGCTGAATAAAACCTAAGGGACTTTTCACAGAGTAGCAAAAAAAAAAAAAAAAAAAAAAAAAAAAAAGAAAGAAAGAAGAAGAAGAAGAAGAAGATCATAACTAGCCCAACCATTTCCCTAAGAGCTTTTTTATCAATAAACTATAAACTTATACTCTCTAGACACAAAGGATAGATTCAAATTCAATGATATGAGAGATGCAGAGCTTACCTTAGGGTGCAAACAAGTCTCTTATTCAATTAAAAAAAAATTAGAAAAGCATCTAAAGATTTTGATCACTCATCATCTTCACCAACTTCTTCCTCTAAGTAACTGAGATGCCACTACAACATAACTCAAAAACAACGACGAGAGTTTCCTAAGTGGTTCAAAGAACGTGTAAGAAATTTTGAATCTTGTGACACATTAAATAGTATTAAGTAGTTATATAGTTTTCTCACTACTAATGTCACATGTTGCATGTCATTATAGATTTATGAATTGAAAGAGAACGACTCGTTAGAAGTTACAAAACAAATGTGGTCATTAGCAAATGGTCCTAAGTTGCTGGTGAAAGAGTACTCAGTCTGCATGGTTAATGGTGTAAGGTTCCATACAAAAGACTTGGACAATCGTTGTGTAATCCAGAATAGTGGTGTATCTACAGAATGGGACCATGATGGACAAATACATGACTTTTATGGTCATGTGTGCAAAATTTGGAAATTGGAATATATGTATCAATATAAAGTTGTTTTGTTTCAGTGTGAATGGTACAATACTGGTAATAAGACCAGTCGAAGGAGAACGATACGAACTAAGACACATTGCACAAGTATCAATGTGCAAAGTCAGTGGTATTAAAATGACCCTTTCATACTACCTAGTCAGGGAAAACAAGTTTTCTACCTTCGTGATACCAAATGGGCTGAACCTTGGCATGTTGTGCAATGTGTACAATATAGGGGAGTCTTTGATGTGCCAAAGGTGGGTGATGGAGAATCCAATGATCAAACAGAAGCTAATGAAGCATTCCAACAAGAGGCCATTAGCGATGTTGTCCCTAAAGATGTTGAAGATAATGTTCAATATTGTAAAGGTAGTATTGAAGTTGAGAATATTCCAGAAGGTTTAGGAGAGCAAAGGGATAACAATGAAGATGAAGTGCATCACATACCTAATTCTGATATGGACTTTGATATGGATTATGATATGTAGATTTCACTTTTTTCCTTTGTATATGGAAACGTGTGTTTAATAATTTTTGGTTCCCCATTATTTGTTCATGTATATTTTTATTTGATGTTTCAATTTAAGTTTCGTACTTTGGAAGAATTTGTAATGAATAGACATTGTATTTTATTTTTTATGTCAATCTATAGTTGTAGAAATGGCCAAAAAGGGCAAAGGAAATCATGATAAAATAACAAAACATGAGATGGAAATAACACAAAGAATCAAGCAAAACCAAGAGAGAATAAATGCTTTGGGATTGAAGCATCTGTCACCACTAATGTCACATGATGCATGTCATTATAGATTTATAGGTTGAAAGAGAACGACTCATCAGAAGTTACAAAACAAATGTGGTCATTAGCAAATGGTTCTAAGTTGCTAGTGAAAGAGTACTCGGTCTACATGGTCAATGGTGTAAGGTTCCATACAAAAGACTTGGACAATCGTCGTGTAATCCAAAATAGCAGTGTATCTACAGAAGGGGACCATGATGGACAAATACATGACTTTTATGGTCATGTGTGTAAAATTTGGGAATTGAAGTATATGTATCAATATAAAGTTGTTTTATTTCAAAGTGAATGGTACAATACTGATAATAAGACTGGTCGAAGGAGAACGATATGAACTAAGACACATTGCACAAGTATCAATGTGCAAAGTCGGTGGTATCAAAATAATCCTTTCATACTACCTAGTTAGGCAAAACAAGTTTTCTACCTTCGTGATACCAAATGGGGTGAACCTTGGCATGTTGTGCAATGCATATAATATAGGGGAATGTTTGATGTGCCAAAGGTGGGTGATGGAGAATCCAATGATCAAACAGAAGCTAATGAAGCATTCCAATGAGAAGCCATTTGCAATGTTGTCCCTATAGATGTTGAAGATAATGTTCAATATTGTAAAGGTGGTATTGAAGTTGAGAATATTCCAGAAGGTTTGGGAGAGCAAAGGGATAACAATAAAGATGAAGTGCACATACCTAATTCTGATATGGACTCTGATATGGATTATGATATGCAGATTTCATGTATATTTCTATTTAATATTCAATTTATGTTTCGTACTTGAAAAGAATTTGTAATGAATAGACATTGTATTTTATTTTCTATGTCAATCTATAGTTGTAGAAATGGCCAAAAAGGGCAAAGGCAATCACGATAAAATAACAAAACATGAGATGGAAATAGCACAAAGAATCAAGCAAAACCAAGTGAGAATAAATGCTTTAGGATTGAAGCATCTGTCAACTTTTCTACCTAAATGTGCAAATGTGGGAAGAAAGAGAGTAAGTGTTCAGGTAGATGACAACAACTATGTACCAGTTATTGGTGAAGATAATGGTGATGATGAGTCAACTAATTCTTTAAATAATGAGGTACTATATATATATATATATATATGATTTGGTGCATGCAATACTTCGTACTTTGTAATATTGTGATGAAATAACTTGTCTTTTTTATGAATTTAAAAATCTATACATATTTTGGTATGATACAGATGGCACCAGGACATAGCACTCATTCACGCCATGAGGAATTTACCCCAATAGTCTAGCATAAGAGCCCATTATCGAGCCTACTTCTCGGTGGAGATTCTGAGGTACTATATATGTGATTTATTGCTTGAGATACTTTGTAATATTGTGCTTAGATGATCAATGAAAATCATCTATTGAAGATATTTTAAATGATAAAATAGGTTGTTTATATCTTAACTTGTAATGAATTTAGATATCTTTATATGCTTTTGCATGATACAGATGGCTCGTTATAGGTGTGAGGAATCTACCCCCAGCAATCCAGCATACCAGCCCATCATCAAGCACACGTCTTGGTGGAGATTCTTTTGCCCAAATTTCTACTAATGTAGAGGCACAGCTTGTGGGCACACCGTCTACCACAGGTGGTGAGATATTTAAGTTCCATTACTTGATTTCGTAATCACACTATATTTGGTTCACTTGCTAATTTAATTTATATTATGTCTTGATAGCATCGACTAGTAGACGTGCCCGTGGCATGAAGCGTGAAATAAGGGTACGAGGACTTGTTAGGAAGCTATCAGTCCGCATTGCCCTGGAGTTTTATGCTCCTATTGGTGAACATGCAGGGAAGCTTGCTAGCCAAATTGGTGTACAAGCACGTACGAACTTGTCCACTATGAATGCTTATAATTGGAAGAATGTTGATAGCGGTGAAAATAGGCGATCATTCAAAATGTGGAGGTACTTTAAATGTTTATAGTTGTTCATGAGCTTGATTTTGTTGTTTTCATTACATTTCTTTATACTCTATGCTGTATTTTATAGTGTATTATTGATGTTGTCACTAAGCATATTGAATTCAAGGATTAATATTTTCTTTATACATACCTCACTTTGCAGGATCAATTTGATATACAAGGAGAATTTGTAATTGTGAACAAATCTCTAAATACAAAGTGTGGTAGGATATTGAGCCACCGCTACAACAAGTTGTCTACAAAATACATAAAAACTTGTAAAGGATGAAGGAAACACGTACGCAAGAAACCAACCACCAAAAAATGTCACACAAGAAAAATGGATTGAACTAATTGATGGAAAGTGGAGTGACAAAGATTAGCTGGTAATTAATACTTTGAAAATTTTAATTACAAGTAAAGTATGTTCTCACCTTTCACCTAGATAATACTTACCTATATATGCATTGGATTAATGTTTTACGTAGATTTTATTATGGTGTCATGTCTATTAGATTATTCATTCTATCAAATTCGTTAGATTAATACTTATTTGAAAGGTGAAGTAGAATTATATATATATATATATATAACTTAAATCTTAATATTTTTTTTTTTTTGGTTTTTATTCTTTATGGAAAGTCTCAGATAGAAATGCTACAAATAGAAATAAAGAGGGAACGGTTGGCAAACACATTCATAGATGTGGCAACAAGTCACTTACAGTTAGGGTGGATGAGGCGGTGTGTTATTTCAATTTTTCAAAAGCTTTGTATATTACTTGTTGTAATTAATTAACTTGTCTTCTAACATTGGAAAGCAAACTAATCAAAGACAGAAAAATGGAGGTCATATTCCTAAGCTGGCACAACTCTACTATGATACCCATTTCAATTCAAAGACAAAACAGTAAGTACACCTTGATTGCGAACATACATATGTATGTATATCAGTACATGCCTTTAGTTTGCAAAACTAGAGTATATGTATTTTTATTCTATATATGTTTGTAAAACTAGAAACATATGTATTTGTGATGGTTTCTATTATTTGAAATGACAACAAGAGATGTTGAGAATACAAGATTAGCATTGTAGCACTCCTGAAGTACAGCCTTTGACCGAAGAGGAGATATCTACGATGGTTCTTAAGCCGATATCTGGCTATGTAAAGGACTTGGCATGAGGCCTTCCTCATCTCTTAGGACTCCTGTCTCATCTTCCTCAACTCAGTATATTCAACAACTCAAGAGTCGAATAGAAGAGCTCCAAGATACAAACTTTAGGCTGGAGGAGAAGATGGTTTGCATAATGCAATATTTGAGGAGCAAGGTTGACAGTGATATTTATGGCAGTGGGGGGAACTCATTTGCTAACTAGAACAGACCTTGGTTAGTGCTTTATTTTCCTGCCTAAGAGCATTAGTGTTGGAGCTTGTATATGGTATATGTTGCTATATTTTAGCACAAAAACATAAAAACAAGCATTACCCGGTCTCTCAATTGTAAAAATTTTTACAATTGTGCTACAGTAACCTCCTATATGTATGAGGGTACTATAGCACAATTGTGCTGCAATTGTGTTTTTTGTTTAATGGTGGTGGTGGGTTTTGTGTTAATGGTGGTCGCTGGATTTTTTGTTCATTTTGTGGTTGGGTTATTTGTTTAATATTGGTGGTGGGTTATTTGTTTATTTTGATGGATGGGTTTTTTGTTTATGATAGTGGCTAAGTTTTTGTGTTAATGGTGGTCGTTGTGTTTTTTGTTTAATGGTGGTGATGGGTTTTTTGTTTATGGTGGTGGCTGAGTTTTTTATTTAATATTGGTGGTGGGTTTTTTGTTTATTGTAATGGCTGGGTTTTTTGTTTATGGCAGTGGCTGGGTTTTTGTGTTAATGGTGATGGCTGTGTTTTTTCTTTAATGATGGTGGCGGTTTTTTGTTTATGGTAGTAGCTGGGTTTTTGTGTTAATGGTGGTGGCTGGGTTTTTTCTTTAATGGTGGTGGTTGGGTTTTTTGTTTATGGTAATGGTTGGGTTTTTGTGTTTATGGTGATAGCTGTGTTTTTTGTTTAATGGTGGTGGTGAGTTTTTTGTTTATGGTGGTGCCTGTGTTTTTTGTTTAATGGTGGTGGTGGGTTTTTTTGTTAATGATGATGGCCGTGGTTTTTGTTTAATGGTGGTGGTGGGTTTTTTGTTTATGGTGGTGGCTTGGTTTTGTGTAAATGGTGGTGGCTAGTTTTTTTTTTTTTTTTAATAGTGTTGGTTGGATTTTTTATTAATAGTGTTGGCTGGATTTTTTATTTGTTGTGGTGAAAATAAGTTGTAGTGATGAAAATATTAGGTGACGAAAAAACTTTCGTCACCTATCATTTTTTATTGGTGACGAAAAAATTTTGTCACCTATCATTTTTTAATTGGTGACGAAACATTTTCGTCACCAATAAATTCTTTGACGGAGCTTAAGTGACGAATAATGTCTCTTCACCATATGTGTTCGATGACGAAATAAGGACATATTGTGACGAAAGATTTCGTCACTATAGCCTACTTTTGTTGTAGTGTGCTCATAAGCATATAAAAGATCACCCCCAAACCAAAATAATTTTCTATGACCACTAGTAGGGAATGATATAACAACATGTAGAGATGCTTTAGGATATGCCAATACCTTTTCAATGCTCTTCATCTTTTTCTTCATATTCTTTTAAATGATATCCATCGTCTCCAATACCTTCCCACTATAAAGCAAAAACTTGACCAATTCTAGCTCAACCACTCAGCCAATGAAGTTCTTTATCTATACCATCTTCAAATGATTAAACAAACAAGTAGCATTCTCTTCATGTGGTTGCCCGGAAACATTTGAAATTAAACTGTGACACAGAAAATAGAAATAGAAACCACTGGAAATTAGAAGACGCATTTTAAGATTTTTTTCAGGCACACAAACTAAATGTTTGTTTAATTATGCTTATATGTCTCACATATCAAGAACCTACAATATCATTACCATGGCCAACAAATGAGAATTTTATTGCTAATTACAAAAATGGTACTTAGACAATTCCAAGTACCCAAAATTTATGGACAAAATGGGCAAATGCCCTTTTCAAGCAAAGAAAGTAGCATTTTGCCCTCATTTCCAAACTAATTAGGGAAATGCCCTTCTTTTGAAACTCGATTTTCTCAAAATCGAGTTTAAAAAAAAAAATCGAGCCCTATAGTGGCGCTTTAAGGAGCCTATAGTGACATTTTCAGGACATATAGTGACGTTTTGTAACTCAACCTCTATGAAGTCGAGTTATAGGCAATTTTTTTTCATTTTTTTTGCCTATAACTCGACTTCATAGAGGTCGAGTTACAAAACGTCACTATAGGCTCCTTAAAAACGCCAATATAGGGCTTAACTCGATTTTTAGAAAATCAATTTTCAAAAGAATGGTATTTCCCTAATTAGTTTGGAAATGGGGGCAAAATGCTACTTTCTTTGCTTGAAAAGGGCATTTGCCCATTTTGTCCCGAAATTCAATAATAACAAACACGTTAATAACTCTATGAAAGATTCTACTTCTAAAAAATCATGCTAAATCCCACAGCAAATTTCATATCTCAATTGTCTCATACATAGTAAGATACAAACAACAATGTTTATCAATAAGCAACTAAAATGAAAATAAAATGGGGAAAAATCATAATCTTGCAAATCCTAAACTACAAGTATTATATTTCCAACAAGAAAATTACACAAATTTATTTACAAATTATCAAGCAACATGGTTGTTTGTTATATAGTTCACGTACAACCAGGAAAAAAAAAACAATTATTGGTGCATACCTCCATGAACAGATTGGATAATCTTAGAATTTCCACATTATGAAGTCCTTGCATTATCATAGATAAAGAGTGTTGAATATCTTGTAGATATTTGAGTCTTGTAGATATTTGTCACAGCATAGAATATCTTGTAGATATTAGTTTAGTAGTTTGTATATAACCATGCTAAGCTACAGTAGCATAAAGTGGCAGTGTATTACATAGGTGTAGTTTACCAGACCATTCTTAGTTAGTTACGTATCTGCCAGTTATCATGTTTGTATTGGTTGATTGTATAGGTTGACTTGGTCATTTGGTTGCTCTGTTTCTAGTATATAAAGAAACAGAGTCAAATATTTATGATAGATGAAATCATTTCTCTCAAGCTCTATTACGTTCTTTTTCTTTTCTCTGCATGTCTTCATTTCCTCCATTGCAGAACCTTCGAGCTTGCACTTTGATTTCAACATGGTATCAGAGCTTAACTAGCTCAGAGAATCATTCAAGTCTGGTATTCTCTGATTCTTCCTAGTTCATTTTTGTTTTTTTTTTGATTTCTTGGTGCTTCTTTCGATCAATTAGAAATTTTCTTCATTATGCTTCTGATTGATTCTTGCACTAAGTTCATCACTTTCTAGATCTTGATTTCTTTAGCATATTGAAATCTAGATTCTTTTTTCATAATTGGAAATTGATTTCTTTCCAATCTTAGGGTTTCAATTCCCAATTTGCAGTGAGTTCATCAAGATTGTAAATTGAATCTTGATTTGTTTTCTTTCCAGTCTTAGGGCTTCAATTCCCAATTTGCTGTTCTCTATTGTGATTTCCTTGTTCTGTGAAGAATTCTCTGGAAAGCCAATTGTTTTTCTTTGCTAATTCTTGTTTGGGACTCTGTATCTTCATCATTGTTCTAAGTATGACTGAAAGTACATCTAGTGCAACTGCTCGTACTGTCCAACCTTGGGAAAATTCCTCCAGTCCATATTTCCTATCCAGTGGTGATAATCCTGGAGTTTCATTGGTGGTTCAACCTCTTACTGAGGAGAACTATAGCACTTGGAGTAGGGCTATTCTAATTTCTTTAGATGCCAAGACCAAACTAGGGTTCATTGATGGCTCAATTTCTAAGCCACAATCCATTGACCATCCTTTGTACACAGCTTGGTGTAAATGTAACAGCACAGTATTAGCTTGGTTGTTCAATTCTGTTTCTAAGGATTTACAATCAAGCATAGTGTATTTCAAGACAGCAAGAGACGTTTGGCTTGATCTACAATACAGGTTTGGACAGGGCAATGGTCCTAGGATCTTCGAATTAAGGAAGGAAGTTAGCTCTTTCACTCAAGAGGATTTAAGTATCAATGCATACTACACAAAGTTTAAGGGTCTTTGGGATGAATTTTCAACCTATAGAACCTGTACTTGTGGACACCATGTGGAGGATTGTACCATGTCATTCTTGATGGGACTGAATGAGACTTATACTGCAATCAGAGGTCAAATTCTTCTTATGGATCCTATACCTCCTTTGAGTAAGGTTTTCTCTCTTTTGCTTCAAGATGAGAAGCAAAGAAAGGTTAGTGCTGGGAAGAAGGCTTTGACTGAAACAGCAGCTGCACTAGCAGTGTTGGGATCCAAGTCTGGTGGTAATGTCAAGAATTCCAATAAGTCAAGGACTGGCAGACCTCAATGCACTCACTGTGGTGCCATGGGACATGTAGTTGATAAATGTTACAAACTACATGGTTACCCTCCTGGGTACAAGTTCAAGAACAAGTCTCAAACCTTTGCAAGCAATCTGGTTACCACTGAGGATAGTTCTAATGAACCTGTCTCCCTCACTAGAGCTGAGTATCAACAATTGGTTGGTTTACTGAATTCACAATGTCATTTTGGTACTCAAGCCCCACCAGAAGCAAGTTTGGCCACTACCCATCAGGTTGCTAGCATCATAACTCAGCCTCCTCTTGTTTCTCAACCTCCATTTGGTTCTCAAGGTCAAGAGCTGTCAGGTATCTGGTTTTCTCCATCTTTTGAGTATTCAGTTTTTTCTTCCGGTGTCAATACTTCACATATAGGCTCCACTGATTGGATTCTTGACAGCGGAGCTACTGACCACATGGTTCATTCTCTTCATTTTTTTAAGTCCATTACTTCTTCAATTCAAATTTCTGTTAGATTACCTAATGGTGATACGGTCAAGGTGACCCATATAGGCACTGTTCAAGTTTCTGCTTCTTTACTCTTAGAGAATGTTCATTGTATTCCTAGTTTCTCTTTCAACCTTATTTCTATTAGCAAACTGACCCAGAATTCTTCTTGTTGCTGTATTTTTCTCTCCAATTATTGTTTTCTCCAGGACTTATAGCATTGGAAGATGATTGGGTTGGGTAAAAAGCAAGGAGGCCTTTACACATTGCAGTGTACTCCACAGGTCACTTTACCAGATTCTGTTTCTGAGGCTTTGTCAATGTTGTCATCATGCTTTCATGGAAAAAGTGTTAATTCTTGTAATCTTGATTCTTCTGATAGTGTTTTTAGGCTATGGCACTATAGATTAGGTCATCCATCTTCACAAAGATTGACCTTGTTGAATAGTATTGTACCTGAGATCAAATCTTGCAATAATACTAAGCCTTTTGATTGTCACATTTGTCCTTTAGCTAAACAGCACAGATTGCCTTTTACTCATTCTTCTAGCATTTCTTTATCTTGCTTTGATTTGGTTCATGCTGACATTTGGGGACCATATTCCACTCCTTCCCTGAATGGATCAAAGTATTTTCTTACCTTGGTTGATGATCACAGCAGGTGTACTTGGGTATATTTGTTGAAGCACAAGTCTGATGCTTCAACCTTGATTCCATCCTTCTTTCACATGATTTTAACACAATTTAATGTTTCTATCAAAGTGTTTAGGTCAGACAATGGACCTGAATTTGCCCTTTCTTCCTTTTATGCTTCTAAGGGTATCATTCATCAACTATCTTGTGTTGAAACTCCACAGCAAAATGCTGTAGTTGAAAGAAAACATAGGCATCTTTTAAATGTTGCTAGAGCCTTAAGATTTTAGGCTAATTTGCCTTTGAAATTTTGGGGAGATTGTGTTTTGACAGCAACATATCTCATTAATAGGCTTCCTAGTCCATTGTTACAAAATCTTACTCCTTATGAGAAACTTTTGGGTCGTCCTCCTACCTATGATCATCTTAAGTCTTTTGGCTGTCTGTGTTATGCTTCAACTTTAATTAGACATAGAACAAAATTTGATCCTAGAGCTAAAGCATGCATTTTCATTGGTTATCCTTTTGGTACCAAAGGTTATAAATTGTATGATTTAGTTTCTAAGACTGTTTTCTTGTCTAGGGATGTCCTTTTTAAAGAATTCATTTTCCCTTTCAAACATTGGACTTCTAAAACTGTCATATCTTCTACTTCCAATTCTTCTCTTCTTTTTCCACCTCAAAATTCAGTTCCGAATATTACTCCTACTGTTTCTGCAGATTTTCCCACTGTTTCTGCAGAATTTTCCCTCCCTTTCTCTTCTGTTGATCCTGCTGTTCCCCCAGATGAATTTCCTGACCTTGTGCATCCCAATTCAGCTCCTTCTCCATCTGTTTCTGTTCATTCTGATCATAATGAACTTCTTGTTCCTATTTCTTCTCCTGTACATGAGTTACCACTTGTTAGAAGGTCTTCTCGACCTCATAAGCCACCCTCATATCTTCATGACTATCATTGTAATCTTGCATCTGCTCATGTGTTGGCAACTGCTTCTCTACCTCAATCTCATCATTCTTCTATTTCTGACAGTCCGGGTATTCTTTATCCTCTTTCTTCTACTCTTTCATATAATAGATTGTCTACTTCACATAAGGCTTTTGCCATTGCTTTGACTGTTGCCAAGGAACCTACCTCTTATGCTCAAGCCTTGACTGATCCTTTGTGGCAAGCTCCTATGAAGGCTGAGATTGATGCTCTTCAAGCTAACAACACTTGGGTTATGACCAAACTTCCTCCTGGCAAGGTCCCCATTGGCTGCAAGTGGGTATACAAGATTAAACTCAAGGCAGATGGGTCTGTTGAGAGATACAAGGCAAGACTAGTTGCAAAGGGATTCACTCAAGCTGAGGGCATTGATTATTATGAGACTTTCTCTCCTGTGGTGAAGTTTGTCACTGTTAGAACATTGTTGGCTCTTGCTACTGTTTTTGGTTGGCATCTTTCTCAATTGGATGTCAACAATGCCTTTCTCCATGGGGATTTAGATGAGGAGGTGTACATGGTTCCTCCACCTGGATTTGGTAGCAAGGGGGAGGTCTGTAAGCTCACAAAGTCTCTTTATGGACTCAAGCAAGCTAGCAGACAGTGGTTTGCTAAGTTGTCTGCTACTATTATTGCTGATGGTTTCATCCAATCCAAATCTGACTATTCTGTCTTCACCAAGGTTCACAAAGGTTCAATCATCATTTTGCTAGTGTATGTTGATGACATTCTTATAGCTAGCAATAATGTGGATGCTGTCAACACCTTCAAGCTTTTCCTAGACAATAAATTCAAGCTAAAAGATCTTGGCACTTTGAAATATTTCTTAGGCCTTGAAGTTGCTAGAACCGAGAAGGGTATTAGTTTATGTCAAAGGAAATTTACCTTGGAGCTGTTGTCTGATACAGGTTTGCTAGCTAGCAAGCCTGCTAATGTGCCAATGGAGCAGTCTGCCAAATTCAGTAGTTCAATGGGTGAGGATGTTCCTGACTCTTCCCTGTACAGAAGGTTGATAGGAAAATTGCTCTATTTGACACTCACCAGACCAGACATATGCTATTCAGTACACAAACTTAGTCAGTTCATGAGTTCTCCAAAAGTCCCTCACTTGCAGGCAGCTTATAGAATTCTTAAATATCTAAATAAGACACCAGGTCAGGGTTTGTTTCTCTCTGTAAACTCAGAATTGAAGCTTAAGGCCTACTGTGATGCTGACTGGGCAGCATGTCTAGATACTAGAAGGTCTATATCAGGCTTTTGTGTCTTTCTTGGTGAGTCCTTGATTTCTTGGAAGTGTAAAAAGCAACAGGTTGTATCAAGATCTTCAGCAGAGTCTGAGTACAGATCAATGGCTGCAGTGACAAGTGAAGTTGTTTGGTTGATAGCTTTGCTCAAGACCTTTGGACTAGAACACAATCATGCAGCTTCTCTTTACTGTGATAGCAAGGCAGCTATCTATATTGCTGCAAATCCAGTTTTCCACGACAGAACAAAGCATATAGAAATAGACTGCCACTTCATCAGAGAAAAAATTCAAGCTGGTGTGATCAAGACCTTCCATGTGCCAACTAGACACCAAATTGCGGATTTCTTTACTAAGGCACTCGAGTATAAGCAATTTCATTACCTGTTATCCAAGATGAACCTAGTCAACATATATAGTTCATCTTGAGGGGGAGTGTTGAATATCTTGTAGATATTTGAGTCTTGTAGATATTTGAGTCTTGTAGATATTTGTCACAGCATAGAATATCTTGTAGATATTAGTTTAGTAGTTTGTATATAACCATGCTAAGCTACAGTAGCATAAAGTGGCAGTGTATTACACAGGTGTAGTTTACCAGACCATTCTTAGTTAGTTACGTATCTGCCAGTTGTCATGTTTGTATTGGTTGATTGTATAGGTTGACTTGGTCATTTGGTTGCTCTATTTCTAGTATATAAAGAAACAGAGTCAAATATTTATGATAGATGAAATCATTTCTCTCAAGCTCTATTACGTTCCTTTTCTTTTCTCTGCATGTCTTCATTTCCTCCATTGCAGAACCTTCGAGCTTGCACTTTGATTTCAACAAAGAGCAACCATATTGATGGTATTGGAAGGCTTCTCACATAAACTTCCATCAAATTTAATATTCTTGACATGAAAGCTTTTGAGCTTGCTAATACCCGTAAAATTAGGCATCTACAAAGGGTCGTAGTTTAAACTTCATTTTACCACTCTCATAGATTTACAGTGCAGAAGACAACTGGGAAGCTCAAATGGCATACAAATCCACGTTTCCAATTCAAGCTCTCCAATGTTACGCCACAAGGCGACAAAGAGCAGTTTATTAATTTCCCTAGCGCTGCAATCATGTAAAAAGTAGAGCTTTTTAATGTCGCAATCATCTTGCAAACTCAATGTGAACCATACATAATCTGTGAAGTTCACAATCCCTCTTCACTCAAACTTTAGATAAGGCATTGTAGTCCAAAACTTTCTCTATCTTTTTTATAGTACGCTGAGGCATATTATTTCTCTAGTATTAAGGCCTATGAAGCACGGGTGCGTTTTCGGACTCGGGTACGGGTGCAGGTGCGGTTGCGGGACTCGTCAATTTTTGAAAAAGGTGGGTGCGGGTGCAGTGGGACTCACCAATTAAAAAATTATTATTTATATTATTTATATATTTTTACTATTAAAATATTCTTAAAAAATTGAAGAATGACAGATTTAGAATGTTTGGGCCTCATTTAAAACCGATTTCGGCTATTCTGGCATTATTTAGTGTATATTTCGGCCGGTTTCGTCAGTTTCGGCCGTTTCAGTCGCCGGCCGATACGGACCGATACGGCCCTATTCTGGCCGATATTGGCCTGGTTCAGCGCGAATCGGTGTGAATCTAAGCTGATTCAGCGCAAATCGAGCCGAGTCGGTGCGAATTGGCGCGTATCGCGCTGAGGGAAAAAAAAAAAAAAAAAAACGACGCGAACTGACACAAAGGCAACAGCATCGCCCACCGCACCCAGCGTCGAGTGGCATCGGACGCGGATTCATCGGCCAAAATGCCGCGTCCGTGCATTCCAGATCAAGGCAAGAGAGGATATAGTGGAGAACATGTTGGGGCAAGTTGCTAAGTTTGTCATTGCTGTCTAGCAAATGAGCCCCATTGGAAATCTTGGGTTTAATGGATTAGGCTCCAAATGATTGAAAGAAGTCAATCCTTTGTGAAAAAAAAAAAAAAAAAGTTTTGAGGGAAAACAACTGATTGGACAATAATCTCATAATCATTTCATCAAACATATGACGGTTGTCTTAAAGAGCTCATATTAGCTTAAATTTTACTGAAATTGTCTTCTGTGGATTTTGGGTCTAGAATGCAACAATTGAAGATCATGATGCATTTGAATGCAAAATAAGTGTTTGTTGAAATGTTTCTATGAAATGTTTATGAGCTATGTAATAGCGTCTGTTCATTTTGATATTAGAGTTTTCTTTCTTTTTCCTTTCCTTAGAAATCCTTAGTTTACATTAGTATGAAATTTGGAAGTCAAAGTAGGATTCGTGTATGTGTGTGTCTCTGAATGTTTGTATGTGCTATCACTTCCAATATGCATCTTAGTGTTTTTTATCAAATAGACTACTTGATTTATTATTGTTGCATTTATCATCTTAGTACTTTTTATCAAATAGACTGTGTGAGACTCTTGGCAATATTTAAATTTTTGCTTATTACTATTGTATTTTTTGAATCCTTATTTCTTCTCTTTTTCCAACAAAAATGGCTTGTTTGGTATGCCAAGGCAGAGTCACTGCATGCAAATCAGGTTGTGTTTTCCAGTACTTTTTTAATAATGTCCCAGGATATGAGATTTATAAAGTAATTGTGTACTGTATCGGTTCTAAATTTATGAAATCTGAATTGGAAGGGGTTACTCCTAAAGAAGGTTCCACTCTTATAGCAGTGTGGAAGCAAAAAGTTCACCTTATTATCACTTAAAAAAAAAAAAGAAGTTTGGAAAGTGCATTGAAGGGTATGTTGGGAGCCTTTATTTGAACATGAAATGAATCAGGATGTGGATAATGTGAAAGCACATGAACATAGTGATAAAATTTTAAAATTTTGGGAAGAGACTTTCAAGCAATGTAAGCTGAGGTATATTGAAAAACAACAGAATTGTGGGGCAGGGAATCAAGGAAACTCGGGTACGCCATTTTGGTTGGCGCACCCACATTGTACTTAGCAAGACGCGTTGTGCAACTTGGATGCAACTGCATGCACGTCCCCTGAAAATTTTTTTTTTCCCGCCGCGGCTCCATATGGTTCGATTTGGTCCGAAACAATCCAAAATAGGACCTAATTTGGGCCGAAATGCTTATAAAAAAAATGTTAATTTCAAACTTAACTTTTATTTAGTTTTAGTTTCAAACTTTCAATATTGTATTCTAATTTATGAACATCATGTAATGGTTATGTATTTACTTTATTATCTACTATTACTTGTAAATTAATATATATATATTTACCATTATATGAAAAAAGTTTTTTTTAGCAATATATAGAAAATAAAAATAAAAATATATTTAATAATTAATTAACAAACGTATCTGGTCACACCCTTGTCTTATTTTTTCAAAAATTGTTGTATCATCGCACCACACCAGTACCTGCATCGTATCCCACCGCACCCAAAACTCATTTCAAATTTCAATAGTTGTTTCTTCTCCTTTTGACACACATGTCAGGACTTAAAAGTTGTCTTCCCAAGCTGCCCAATATAAAAATGTTTCGAGTGGTTTAGGTTTAAGTATTGACAAATAAATTCTCATTAATTAGGATAATTCTCTCTAGGTATAAGTCTATTAGTTAAGTTTTATGAAATTTACTAAATAATTTATGAGAAAAGTTAACTAATGCCTAAGGGCATATTTTTTTTTTTTTTTTTTACCTTTTTTATATTTCCTATAAAAGCAATAATTTTTTTTTAAAATGATATATTAATGAATGTTCTAAAGACACCCTTTTGTAGTGGTACCCTAATTATGTAATATATTATAAGCCTGTTTAAAAAACTATATATACCACTTTCGTGTCCATGTGTTCTAATAAGTATTACTGTTTCTTAAAAAGAAAAAAGAAAAAAAAAAGACACCCTTTGACCGAAATCTATATAATATATATATTAAAAGCCAAAACTTAGAGAAAATCAAATTAGAATCTTAATTGAATTTTAATTGGTGTTCAATTGTGCGCCATGTGTCCTATTTAATTTTTATTTTTGTACTAAGTGAATTATTAAGTGTAAATATAAAAAATTCTAAATCCAATGAAATTCTAAATTGGACTTCATTTGGAGTTCAATTTTGAGCCACATGTTCATCTTTTTTTTTTTTTTTGTAGCAAGTGAATTATTAAGTGCGAAAACTGAAGTGTCTAAATTTAATTAAATTCTAAATCGTGTGTGTGTGTGTGAGTGTGTGTGTGTGTGTGTGTGTGTGTGTGTAAAATGAGAAACCATTATAGATTTTTAAAATTTATGGTTTAAAATATGTGTTAGCTAATGTCATATATAATTTCAACTTCTTAAAAAAAAAGTATAATTTGAACCATATAATTAGGATTGTTTTTAATTGTAACCGTGCACATATACGGAGCTACACACTAGTTTTATATAATTGATGTGTTCTCAATCACAAAATAAAAATCTTATATTTATTAATTATGTGTTGAAATCTATCAATCATATTCATTGTCACATAAATTTGTAAAAGTTATGTAGTAAAAATGAAAGTATCTATAACTTTTTTCCAACTCTCTTTTATTAGACCCAGGATATAAATGATTTATTTCATATTTAGTTGAAAGTTCAAGGACTAATTGAATTACAATCTTAGTGAAGGAACTATGTTCACTACTCTATTCTACTGGTAACTTTTATTTTAAAAAATTGTTCTTTGGGTTTTATATTAGAAATGAATTTATTTTTCAAATCTATGGCTTCTAAAGTATGAGCAGAAATCTTAGATTGAAAACTAGCATATCTCATGCATTTTATGAAATGAAAAGTAACCGACAAAAATAACGCTAAGTCGCTAACTAAGCAAATATATATACCTAAAATCTGAAATCACCATAAGGCAAGGGTTAAACCATATAGAGTGAAAATGTGGCAAAACCACATTGTAATATGTTTGAGATGGTATGTTATTGTTGCAATTATTTGAATGCCATTTTTCAATAAGATTATTTTGGCCATTAATTCCCAAAAGATCGATATTTGGATTGAACCGGGTGAAAAACTAATACCTTCCTATCCCATTATTTAGTTTCAGAGCTTAGATTAAGTCATCTAGAGTAATAGTCATTGTCAATGTATTTTTTTTCTTTTTCTTTTTTAGATTGTAACTAGGAAATAGAGTAGTTTATTTTAATTTCTTAGGTTGTAAATAATACATTTGTAATTTCATACTTTCCATTGAACCAATACAATTGTAATCATCACTTTCAGGGTCTATTTAAAATCTGATTATTTTGCTAAAACTGAAAACTTTTTACTGAAAGTATTGTAGATAAAGGTAAAAATTAGCCGAAATAGTACAGTGAGACTATGAATAGTACAAAAAATGTAATGAGACCCATAAATAGTAGCAAAAATAAACTGAATAGTAAAATAAACTGAATTCTTAAGTTGAAGCCCAACGCACACTCGTTAAGTGGCAAATCAATTGTAAACCCACAATTTAGTGCAATAGGTATTGTCAATTAAGCACTTAAGCCTCTATTATGAGACTCACTAATCACTATCTTGGAGATGCCCAAAAATTCTGGTCTCCTCGAATTATGGTTCTCACAGCTACATAAGCTATAATTGTAACGCCAAGGTTACGAAATGACCAACTTGACATGTTTACAATTATTTTAGGATTAAAAAGGAAATTTTTATATTTAAAAGACCAAAATAGAACCTAACCCAAATTTTAGGGAAAAACACATATTTTTGCCAAAATTCTTTATTATATACAATTACACTCTCTAACCCTCAATCTAATTTTATGATTTGGCCAGAATTGGCTCCTTTTCTGGCCTGGTTAAACCAATAAAATTTCTAACGTTTGCTAAGTCAATGAAAACCATGCTTTAACTGAACTAGATTGCAGAACTAATTTTACAAGAAGCAGATAGATGGGAAAGCAAACAGCCGATTTGATTAAATGGGGCTAGAAAGATGGATTTGAAACCTAGTGAAGCCTTTGTCCTCATGTTTTCTGATCCACATCCTTTTACTGCTCCTAGCAGCATTATTACAATGACAGAAGCAGTACATATTCAAAAAGCAAGGCAATTGAGTGACATGCGGTTCTATTTGATCAAACAAGTAGCTTTCTTTTCATGAGGTTGCCAAAGAATATTTCAAAGAAAACTCTTACAAAAAATAGAAATAGAAACCACAGGAAACCAGAAGATGCATTTTAATATCCTCTTCTTCTTCTTCTTCTTCTTCTTCTTCTTCTTCTTCTTTTTTTAGGTAAAATAGTGTAATTGTATAGTAGTGAAAAAGCAGACTTATCTTTCGGATCAGTGTTCACCTGATAACCCAATAATGGGCTTAGTGGCACCATAAATCAGCATAAACCAAAAAATCAGAATATATAACAAACGATTCATTATCAAAGTTTGCTAAATAAGTCAACAAAAACTGAAAACTGAATCTTTTTTTTTTTTTTTTTTTTTGGATAAGTAATAAGTTTTATTGATACCAAAATGAGACATCCTAGTACACAGGAAGTGTACAGGGGTCAACTAATCAAGTATAAAATTACAAGAATCAGGAAAATCAAGGATAGAATAGAATGATTGGTTTTGCAAAGCATCCAACCAATCTAATAAAGTTCTAAAGAAGAATAACTTGAGGTTATGTATGGATCTTTCGTTATCTTCAAAACATATATAATTTATCTCTCTCTAAAAACACCATATTAAACAATGGGGGACACTTAACCATATATGACCATTTCAATGATGACCAAGCTTGCCTTGCCAGCAAGCTAGGATTTAGCATAATTAACCAGAATTTGGGTCATATTTTTATGGATGCTGTGATAAGTTCATAGTAGAAGATACATTTGTGTCTACTATATACTTAGTGGTCAGCATGGAAAATGGACCCTTTGTACTAAGATTCCAAACTTGGCATCAGTAATTACTATGCCTTATTTATCAAGAAAACATTCGTCTACTATATAAACAATAAATAGAGGACTTCCTTCAGTTTATGGACTTCCAATCCTCCTTGAGAACAACCATAGTAAAGATATTTACCCAAGAAATTAATTTTCTGGCACGCAAACTAAATGTTTGAAATCAGTTATTATAAGTGTGCTTTTGTTTGCACGCGTTTCTAAGCCCAAAATCTAAAATGCGTGTTTGGTAAATTATTGCCAACGCACGTTATCTAAAAGCAACTTTTCCAAATACGAAAGAAAATCGCATTTTGAAAACGGAAATTGGAGCTGCTTTACCGAAAACGCAAAGTTTGAAGTGTTACCGTTGGGGGAGAGTTCAGCATTATCCCTAAACTACCCATATTTTTATTTTGAAAACCCAATTTTACCAAGATCTCTATAAAAAATAAAATTACCGTGATTCTTCTTCTATTGTTGTAAGCTTCTTCTTCAATTCCAACATAAACCCATAAACCCACTACTGCTGCAGGCTTCTTTTTCTACTGCGCTTCTTCTGCAGTTGCGGCTTCTTCCCTCAATTTTTTTTTTTTTTTTTTGTGTGTAATATATTTCTTTCTTCTTGTCTTTTGGGTGAAGAAGAAGAACTGTATTTTGGCTGAGGAAGAAGACGTGAAGAAGAGACAAGATAGTGAGTGGAGAAATGAAAAGACATTTGATGGGAATGGGGGAAGAAACGGGTGGATGAGAAAAAAATGAAGGAAAAAAAAATAATAATAAAGCTAGTGAGTGGGACACGTAGATATGATTTAAGAAAATTTACTAAATAAAAATTACAATTGTGTTAAAATACAACAAATTTTTACAATAGTTGAAGTATCAAATATTTCATATATTAAAATAAAATTAAATAAATTAATAAAATATTAGGCTAAAATTGACCATAACTATAAACAACGTATACTGTAAAAATATTGTAATATTTTATTATATCTTTAAACTTTTAAATTAGTACTATTTTTCTTTAGGAAAAAAAATAGTGTTATTGGCATAATATTTTTATAACAAATAATAAAGTTTATATAGTAAGTTGTTATTGGTTCTCATCTAGACCTACTAGTGACATTATTTTTTTTCCCCCCTACCATTAACAACTTGTCATATAAACTTTATTATGAAATTTTTGTAAAAATATTGTATTCATAACTTGCATTAAGAGAGGTAATTAAAACAAAGAATTCTCTTTATATATATCTTGTCATTTTTATAATTTACAACTCAAACGACCACTTTTATAATTATTAGCCAAACACTCAACTTTTTAAAAAAACACTTTTTAATAGTTTTTACCAAATACTCAACTTTTTCAAAAAGCCCTGTTTCAACTGCACTTTTTAAAAACTCTACTTTTTCAAAAAGCCAAGTTTCAAAAAGCTGAACCAAACTCACCTTAAGTGCCCGTTTGTTTGCACTTTCAGATGGCAAAAAGCGCTTTTTACTTCAAAGTTCTAAATGCTAAGTGCTTGGTGAGTATTAAAAAGCTGCTTTAGCAAGAAAGTTACTTTTCAAAAAGTGCAAGACACTAAAAAAGTCAAAGAACCTTCGGCCAACTTTTACAAAAAAGTCATTTCAAGTTTCAAGAATTGTTGGTTCAATTACCAAATTACCCACTTGTTTTATTAAAAACCCAACTTTACCCTTTGAAACCCCTTTAGTCCATTGTGCTAGAACAGATAACACCATATTCAACTAGACAAAAACATTATTAAAATAGTTATATTGATATTATTAAAAATAGATAACATTATTAAAGTAAGACAGATAACATACTTGGTTCAAAAATTTTAGAATAACAAATAAGTGATGCTAAAAAAAATTAACATTATTAAAATAATACCAATCATAGTAATAGTAATAACAAATAATTATGATAATAAAATATTTATCATTATTATTATTATTATTAAGTTGTTGATTTAAAAATGAAATAAACTCTCTTATAAATACATTATTCTTTTTGGTAATTTACCGCTCAAATCATCACTTTTATAAATATTAGCCAAACATTCAACTTTTTTAAAAAGCATTTTTTAACAGTTTTTACCAAACATTCAATTTATAAAATAAAAAAATAAAAAATAAAACTCAATTTTATATCGCACTTCTTGAAAATCCTAGTTAAAAAATAAAGAAGAAAAAAAAACCCAATTTCATAAGATATAGAGGGTTACCGTTTCAGAAACAACAGCAAGTACGTATCTACTTAAGAAAGCGGTCACCACTCAGCAAGTACGTATCTACTTAAAAAAGCAGTCACATAGTCTGATAGTCTACATGCATTAGTTTTTTTTTTTTATAAATAACGGAATTGTATTAAAAAAGAAGCCCAAGTACCTACATGCATTAGTATCACGCCATTTGGGTTGAAGTAACAAATAAAGGGAATTGATCATTCTAACAGGCAAAGAAAATTTCATAATCCGGGCTTTTCTTGAACCGTAGAACTGCCAATGGTGTAACCCATTTCTTATGAAAATGTGCTCTAGCCCTGAATGCTTTAGTTGTTTCTCAACCCAGGTTTGTTCGTAATCTTTTTCTGATCACAATATCTTTCTCTTCTAGGAATATACCCAAAAAGAAAAAAATATATATATACATATATATTGAATATTTACAGTATATCATGAATTATATAGTTGAAGTCATTGTGTCTTTCTCCCAGCACTCACGGCACTTTTGTTAGCATTGTACCTATAATGAAAAGAAATATATATAATTCAAATTCATTGGTCAATTCTAGCATATGATATCGCAGATTCTCTGCATCCAAACTTGTCCTACTTTGCTTCCCCTATGCTCATTAGCTCTTTAGAGTTTTTAGGCAGATAGTGCAATGGAAAGGAAAAGAATTCTTTCCAATGCTTTGAAACCACCCTTCCTATGGAGGAGGAAGGTACCATGTAATTGACATATGCATATTCCCTCTTATATCATGTGGATTCCATCAGAGCGTACATATTGTCAGAGGGATTATGCAAATATCCAATGAACAAAATAATCATCACTTCATGTGGCAGACCACAAAAAAGCCAACGGTTTTCTCTCTACTATTATCTTGCTCATGCTTAAGCAAAATAAAAAACATAAAGAAACAGGGAGGAATAAAAAGAATCCCAACAAACAAACAATGAAACTTCTTTAGGGGGATGGGAAGGATGCTCAAGATTAGTATGAACTATACGAGGATAGGAAATACTTTCAATAGTGCTCCTCCAATCTTAGCTAGGCAACAGAAAATCATTCAGACAAACAGGTACAACTAAAACCATATACTGAAAGCAGCTCTAATTAGCACTCTAGGTGTACCTCTTTATTATATTACCAAAGAATGAAGCCCGAATCAAAATATAGCATCACCATGATGATGTCCAGTAACACTCCTTGCACACCTGTTGAACCAACAATGCAGGGTGAGAAAAGATCATCATGAAAAAAAATTAAAAAAAATACACAAGTCCAGTGATAGCAAGCTTTTCTTCCAACAGAACATTAATGCTTTCCTGTGAACAAAAGCTTGGAAAAAACGCTATGATGCTTGTTTCAGGGAAAATGGAATATCCTCGGGGTTTTCATTTCTACTTCAAAGAGATGTAGCAGTTGAGATGTAGAGTAATAGCGTGTTAACATTCTAAACCTCAAACTAATCTGGATAAGCATACTTAATGGAAACTAAAGATAACAACACAATCATGTATATATGTACACAAATGAGATACTTAAGACCAAAATATATACATGTAAAAGGAGTGCATATATTTTCAGATGTCTTTGACATTTCTATCACTTGATCAAGGCATTGTCATTTGTGAACTCCTCCACAGAAGTTGTTGGTTTAATTCCTTTCTTTCCCTCTATTTATTTTTTATTTTTGTAAGTAGCTTTATTAAGAAAAGGATAAATCTTATTTACACAGGATATACAAAAAAAGGTTTATGTAAGAATGAAAACCTAAAATCCTAAGGATCTACTGGACCTGGATACCTGCCAGATCAGATCATCTTGTAAGCATCCAGAGCAAGCTACCTTTGATTGAGTTGAAACAGGAAGGCAGAGCCTTATGGTCTACCTCCTCTCATAAATTTGATTGTGCTGACACTTGAAAGGAGATTGAAGAATATTTTGTTAATCACTTTAAAGAGTTGTTTCAAACTTCAAATCCCCGATTCCCTAGTGATTTGGATAGTCTTATTTCTCCTTGTATTTCCCAAGTTGAAAAAGAGGAGATTGCTAGAATCCCCACCGGAGATGAGATTAGGAGTGCTGTTTTTGAGATGAATCCATTAAAAGCCACCAGGCCAGATGGCGTGCCAGGTCTATTCTTTAGGCATTACTGGGTTTCATGGGCAGCCAATTAGTGGAAGCAGTCCAAAGTTTTTTTTAGAGAAGGATGGATGCTTAAGGAGTTAAATCAAACGTACATTACTCTGATCCCCAAGGTGCAGGGAGCTTGTAACTTTGCTTAATTCAGACCAATAAGCCTGTGTAATTTCAGGTACAAAGTAATCACAAAGATTTTGGTGGCTAGATTAAGACCTCTGTTGCATAAGCTGATTGATCTGGCTCAAGTTGCTTTTATCCCTTACAGAAATATTACGGAAAATGTAGTGTTGGCTCAGGAAGTTGTGCACTGTTTTAAGCATACAAATTAGAAGCAGCGGTACCTGGGAATCAAGTTAAACTTCCAAAAAGTATATGATAAAATGGAGTGGGCTTTCCTTGCAGCAGTGTTGAGTAATTTTGGATTTAATCAGCAAGTAATAAAATTGATTCATTAGTGTATATCAACTGTTAAGTTTTCTCTACTGTTAAATGGGGGCATTGAAGATAGTCTCTCCATCCAGAGGTCTAAGACAAAGTGATCCGCTATCTCCATATCTGTTTATAATGGGAAGTGAAGTTCTTGCAACGTTGATTAATAGAGAAGTCAATAACAGGAATATCAATGGGGTTAAAGTTTCATACTCAGCTCCAGAAATTTCAAAGTTGTTTTATGCAGATGATGTAATTCTTTTCAGCAAGACAAAAATAGGGGAGATTAATGCCTTAATGAATTGTATTAATACTTATTGTGCGTGTTCAGGACAAAGCATTAATTTGGAGAAGTTAGGAGTTTTTGCTTCAAAAAAGGTGCACCAACAATTCCTCCGTCAGGTTAAGCACCTTTGGGGGTTGAGGAAGCTCTCTCAGGGAGCTAAATATCTTGGAGTACCTTTGTTTTTGCCTTTGTTTTTGTCAAGTAACAGGAAAAAAGATTTTTCCTACATAAAGGAAAAAGGAGAGTCTAGTATTGGGCGTTGGAAAAAGAGGGCCTATCTTAGTCAGGAAGGGCAATTCTTATTTCCTCAGTGGCTCAAGCAACCCAACATACTCTATGATGGTCTTCCAAATCCACAAAGGGATTTGTGACGAGATTGGAGGCCCTGATAAGAAAATTCTGGAGGAATCCGAAGACTGTATCAAAGAGCTTCTTTGCACCAAAAGCTTGGGCATCATTATGTTGCTCTAAGAAAGACGGGGGACTGGGATTTAGAACTCTCTTAGAGTTTAATCTAGCCCTGCTTGCAAAGTTTGTTTGGTGGATTTTGACAAATAAGGATTGTTTGTGTCTCCAAGTTTTAAGGGCAATATAAGAAATTGGCTTTGGGAAAATTCATAAAAAGGCAGCTCGTGGACTTGGAAAAGCACTGAAGCAGCAAAAATATTATTGCCGGGATGTGCTTGGAAGGTAGTGTTGAATGCTGAAAATACTTTAGTCTGGGAGGATCCTCGGATTCCAGACCTTCAAGAGTATAAACCAAGACCGACATCTAAAGAGAGCACTCAGGTATGTATGTTGGTTTCGCATCTAATGAATCAATCTAAATCGGGTTGGGAGGTTGGTTTATTGAAAAATCTATTTTATGGAGACTCTGTCAAGGCTTTTCTATATTCTAAATATTCCCATCAGACCATGCAATCAAGAAGACAAGTGGTTTACTGAATAGCTCTTTCTTGGTAAGATCTGCGTATTGGGAAAGTATTAATCTAGAGGCATCAAGTAGGCCACCTCCAGTGTTTGGAAGGATATGGAAATCAAAGATTGATGAAAGACTTAAAATGATGCTTTGGAGAGTAGCTTTGGACATTCTACCCGCAAAAGAAAAACTGAGCAGGTTTGCAACAGAACCAGATTTATCTTCTTTGTGTGGTCACTCTCCTGAATCCTCACTACATATTTTTGTTGAATTTCACATATCTAGAGCCCTATGGTTTGGTAGCCCTTGGGGTTTTAGAATTGATAGAAATCAGGTTAATTCAACAATGCAATTTGTGGAAATTTTTCTTGACCCTCCTGAGGAATGGGTTTCAAATGACCAAGAGAGAGTGAGATTTTTATTATATGGTGCCTTGGTTGTAGATTTTGTATGGAGATGCAGAAACAAATCCCTCCGTGAGGATAGAGTCTTAGATTACTATAACCTTTGTACAGGTTTGAAGAAAATATATCTTGAGCATTGGCATGGCAGGTGATTCAGCGGTCTGGCTGGTATAGTCACCCTAGAGGCACTGTATCATGGTCCTCTACAATTCAAGGATGGTTTAAAGTAAATGTTGATGCAGCAGTGGGAATGATTGTTCTTTCATCGCTGCTGTGGCAAGAGATTGTAGAGGGAGGTTGGTTTTTGCCTACCCAAAAAAGTTTAAAGCCACTCTCCCACTCCAAGCAGAAGCTGAAGCTTTTAATTGGGCAACTCATCTGGTAGGAAGTTATAATTTTCCAAGAGCTGTGATTGAAGAGGACTCAAAAAATTGCGTGAATGCTTTGAAGAATCCAGAAAAGTTAAATTGCTGGAGACTTGAAGCTATTATGGCTGATACTGATTTTGAGGCATCTCAAGCTCCAACCATTTTGTTTAAATGGGTACCAGGGGAAGCAAATAAAGCAGCCCATGCTCTTGCCAAGTAGTCCTTAAAGTCTTCTAGTGCAGGGTGTCTTGATGTTTTGTTTGTCCCTGATGTTGTTGTAAATACTATCAGGGAGGAACAGCTCCTCGATTGAGGGATTGCTTCCTTTTCGGTTTTGCTTGTCCAGCTGTTTGTGGTTTTAATAAAATTTTATTTCTATCAAAAAAGAAAAAAGAAAAAAGAAAAAAGAGAGAGCTAAAGGTTGAATGGTGGAATCTGTTGTGGTCTAGACTTGCTATCCCAGGACACTATGTTGGTCGGATGGCTATCCTGAACAAGCTCCCAACAAAAGACAGAATGCTTCAATGGGGGCTTGCTGTGGACAGCATGTGTGTTTTTTGCAGGTCTAGTATCGAAGATAGAGACCACCTCTTTTTTCAATGCTCAATCACCAAGAGAATTTGGTATAACATCATGGGCCTTTGCTTAGTGTCAGATGCCAAGACTTACTGGAAGGAATTAGTAAACTGGGGTGAAGGAATTAGTAAACTGGGGTACAACTCAACTAAAAGGAAGGGTATGTAGAACCCTGCAATGTAAGTTAGCTTGGTGGGCTACTTTCTACCAGTTGTGTGAACAAAGAAATGTTTTTTACATGCGGGGAAGATCTATAGAAGAACAGCTCATTGGCATTATTAAAAAGAATGTTAAAAGGAAGAATGAGAGTAATAACTTCAACTGTAATTCAGTGTTCAATCAGAGTGCCTTTCTGCAGATGGGAGATCAATTATGCCCTGCCCCCCATTCCCTGCCTTGAAGTTGATTTCGGTTGAGTTAGAATTAACTGATACTACGTCTGTATATTAGTTGCGGTCTTGTTTGCCTAATATGGCTTATGTTAGGTGAGTATAGCCCATTGTGGTTTTGTGCTTAGATAAACATTGTTCCGTTGCTGTGTCGCAGCTTTGGCTCTGCAGTATAGGTTAACTGCTGAATCTATAAAATGCTGCTCTTGTATCATTTGTTATTGAGGTGTTCAATAAAACTCTTACTGATTCATCAAAACAAAACAAAACCAAGAAGATCTACAACTTTGAAAAGGAAGTAGTGAATGTGATACTGCCAACAGAAAATATCCACCCATAAAAGGATCCTAGAAATAAAGAATCGGTAAAGCATAGAAATCTCAACACAATTGGGTGTACAATTATTACAATCCAAACAGCTTATTTGATAGGAGAGTTGCATTCCACTTTGTTTACTTCACTCTTAATGCTTGAAAAAAAAAATTAATTCTATAGAATTATTTTCCTTGGTATAACTGCTTCTTGCTAAAACTAGGTTTTTCAACTCCCTTGCATTAGTCACCAACTCCCTCCCTTCCAAGGATTTCATATTCTGACTTCCATGACCCTTAACAAATTGAATATCAACTGAGTTGTACATGCTAGGAAGCAATTAAATCTATAGCCCTGTGGCAGATACTTCAGAAAGAACCCTACCAACTGACGGCAGATTTTATCTCCCATATGAATTAATAGGTAAGTACCATGGTCAAACAAGGAAAACTAAAAGAAGTTGAAGGCACTAACTATATATAAGCCACTAGTACTAGATAGCGTCCATCAAAATAATCAAAAACTCCTTCAAAGCCAAATAATGTTTTATGATCAACATAAAATATAAGTTCCCAAGAAGATTATACAGAAATTTCATGTCCAAATTGTTCTACACAAAATGATTTTTTTAAGCCAATCAATAGAAAGAATATGATCAGTGAAAAGGAATAGAAACAACTAATGCCAATGATAACGCACATTTGATTAATTGAGAACTCAATTTTACTTATCAAGTTATCAGGGCCCATGAGGATGAGGGAGGGTTCCTCACCTGAAAACCCAGATCCCAATTAAGAAATAGGAAGAAACAAAAGTAAATTCAAATGTCACCCCATCTAGACAGTTTAACATTGTTGCACACAATGAAGTCATTCCTATTTCCTCTATCTTGAATATAATTTTCCCAAGGCCAAAGCCAACAAATAACAAGCAATTACTTTATTTTCTTAGTTTTATTTAATTCAACTTCGTGTCATCATTTATATTATGAATGATTGAGTCTATAGTGTTTAAACCAATTTTTTAAATAAAAAAAAAAAAAATTCCACCAATTTGATTTCTGCCTAATAACCTTTACATTACATATGAATGAATGCCATCTCATATCATAATTTTTTATGGATCCACATCAAACCAGCTAATGTCAACAAAATGGCACTTAAATAAAATTTAACACAATAATGTATTGACAACACTCAAAACCAATGTTTAGGACCACAATTTTATAAAAGAAGGCTGCACATTTGAACCATACCTCATTGATTCACCTCCTCTTGGACCTCACCACCATCTTCCTCGCTTGTTTCCTCGTTTGTTTCCCAAAACTCAGTGTAGAGAGCAACTTGTAACGATCCCTTAAGCCCATCAAATGGAAAAATCTTGCCCGTGTTTGTAGAAGGATCATACAAGACCAGCTGCCCTTCTTTGTTCTCCATAAACATCCTTCCATACCCCCAAAATCCCAATGGTCTTTCCAAATCCAAAGAGGGTCCAATTCTAATAAGCTTAGTCCACGACTCCCTAACCCCAAATTCAAACAAAACCCATATATCAAAACACAACATCTCCACCTCCTTCCCAAAAGGATAAACCAGCATAGCAACAGACCCGTTCAGCGCCGTGAGAGTCGTCTTCCAACTGGAGTAATCCCCAATAACACTAGCGTCCGGAAATGAAGTAGACTTGAATACCTCCCTGGCAAAGTCGAAGCGAACAATCTTCTCATCCTCATTATTATCTAATGGAAGCGGCGTCGCGCACCAGAAAAAGTTTCCATCCAAGTACATTGTGGCCTTCGACTGTATATGAATCCCATAAGGCACGCGAGAAACCTGAGGATCCAGCTGCCTCCACGAACCACTGCTCACGCTATACACTTCCGCTTCTTGACTTATATGAAGCAAATTGCTCGCGGACCTGGACTGAACATTGAGAAGCCTCACGACCTTGAAGTCATTGGATGCGGAATCGAATCCAAACCCAACACCGTGGAAGTAGACATTGACCATTTCGCGAGGGGCTATAGGAGGGAGAGGCTCGAGCACTGCTGACGTGGTGGGGTCCCAGAGGTAGATGGTGCTTGCGAAACAGAGACAAAGGAGACCATCGGAGGAGGAACCGACGATGTCGAGGTTGAGACCGTGGTTTGGTTGTGGGAGGTTAAGGATGACTTCGGATGTGTATTCTGGGTCGAGGTTGTTGTAGGATAGGAATGAGAATGTGTGCTTCGAGGTGTCGATTTTGTCTGTGGCTTTGACGAGGAAGAAGAGAGGGTTATTGGGGTCTTCGGATTTAGAGATGAGAGTGGAGTGGTTGATGAGGTTTCGAGAGATCAAATCTGGGGTTCCGATGAGAGAGAGCCAGGTTTTGGAGACGCACTTGAATCGAATTAGGGATTTTGGAGGTAGGCGTGAGAGTATGTTTATCACCACTTCCTCAGGGAGATAGGTTGACATTGTATTGTGACTGCTATTGCTCGTAAGCTGTTTGTGGAATGGTAAAGGAGAAATGAGTTTGCAGATGGAGAGCAAATGAAGTGATTCAGAGCTTATCTGACCGGCTTAACATCCACACCCCCCCCCCAATAATAATTTGAATTTTTTTTGAGTAGATATTAATAATTTTTATTTATTATAATTTGATATTTTTATTTTTTTTTCATCATTAAAAAAAAAAATCTAAGGGTGTGATGAAGTTTAAAAAAAAAAAATACATAAGATGAGTTTTGTAGATTAAAGGAGTTATAAAATTAATAAAATAGTGATCCTATTTTGTAGGGAGTTAACGAGTAGAAGTGGGAATTTAAATTAACGTAAAAGTAAGGGTACGTTTGGTACACTGAATGAAGATTACGATAAGAATTGTAATCTTTATTACTATGAATAAAATGTGTTGTAATGTAATAACTAATGATGCACAACAAAATCAGTAGGCTGAATGCTTCGAATGTCAATGGCGACAGTGGTGATCTGCTTGAAAACCTGAGAAGATGAACAAAACTATCAAAGGTGACCGGGGTGGACCGGCCAGAAACCCTCCGATGGTAAAGTCAGTTTCTTCCTTAACTTTTGGAATTACCAAATACTTGGAAAAATGTCTCGTACCTCTTTCATTTGGCGATCGTTGTTCTTATATAGTGTATTTCATGAGCAGTTATTCATTTGATAACTTCTCCTATATTGGAGGATGTCGGAAGGTTCGGAAGTAACTTCCATAACTGCTATGGAAGTTACATTATTAGGCCGTACGTTCTGTAACCGTCATTGGAGGTGGTTTCGTGGCAATGCCTTGATTGCAAATGCGTTCTGGAATGTGTATAAACTTCGTCCAGGGAACGTCTACAATGACCACGTTTGAAATCACTACAGCCCGTCCAAGGGTCTTTCTGGACGGACGAGTCTGCTGTGGACGAGTTTACTGGGTCAAGGTATTTCCCTTCTTCTATGGACGACCCCTACGGACGAATATGGAGTTGGGTGCTTTTCAGGACACTATCAGTTGCCCCCTGTCCGTGGGTCGTCTAGGAAAACGTAGTATGTTGTTCTTTGGACGCTTGTGTTTATATCCACGTTTAAATCCACCACGTGTCACGATCTTAGTAGTGAAGATTCACGTCGACTCATTTTTCGAGGAGTGTGCCACGTGTCAGCTCATGGTTGGTTGTGACGTTTCAGGTACTAAAGTCTTCGCCTATAAATAGTAGAATTCCTGAGCTACCCCCTTCATTTCTGAAAATTTTCTTCCCTGACACTCCTCGTCTTAGCACCTCGTCTAGAAGTTTCCTGCGTCCATAGTCATCATTTAGATCCAGGTACTTTCCTTTACTCTCGTCCTTAGGTTTCAAGTTTCCACAAAATGACTGAAATTGTTCTTTCCTCGTCTAGTAATAGTGTTGAAAAAGCTATAGACGAGTTTCATGATCCTAGTAGTTTTAGTGGGTCGAGTGACAGTAGTAGTGGTAGTAATAGTAGTAGTGGAGGGAATACCTCAGACGAGTACACGTCTGGGGTCCCTGGGGTTCCTCTAGAGGTTCTCCAAGAGGAGTTTAGGACGAGAATTGAGTCTAGGTCGAGGGCCGACACCAGTGCTCCTTCGTCTACAGCTCAGGACGACGAGGAGATCGTCTATAGTTGTGCTTTAAATGTCCCGTCTAGGACAGATGACAAAAGGTTAGAGTCTCTGAAAGCTTGGTACCAAATCCCTGAAAACTTAAACCCTAGGTTACCCGTCCGTGGGGAATGGTGTTGCCAACCCCACTATGGAGTTGGTATCTATGAGGCTTACCTCTTGGGGGGTTTGAGGTTGCCTCTCAATGCTTTTGCTAGGGAGTTGCTTTCTAGGTTAGGTTTGGCCATCTGCCAACTCAATCCTAATGCATGGAGACTAATTGTCTCTATGCAAGTCTTATGGAGGGAGGTCTTTGGGGGGGATCGTCCTCTTACTGTGGACGAGTTCCTTTATTGCTACAAGCCCTCTGAGATCAATCAATCCCCTGGCTTCCATCAATTCACAGCTAGAGGGGCAGATTGCAGATTGATCAAGTCCTCGGTTACCTCAGACAGGAACTAGAAGACGGAGTTTTTCTTCGTCTCTGGCCCCTGGGCTGGGAAGCCAAGTGAAGTTGATAGGGATCCACTTGGTCCCTACACAGGAGAACTAGGCAACCTTCGTCCTGAAGGTATGAGGTTGTCTGTCCTAAGATGTTATGTATATTTGAGTTGTTTGTTCTCGTCTAACACTTTCTTTTCTCTTTTTCAGGTTTTAGATGACCTCACTTGAGCAAGTTCTACATTGAACGAGTTCAAAAGGCTCGTCTTTACACTGACAGGACATTCCATTTTCTTGTAAGCTTGAGACGCCTTGCAGCTTGGGGTCTAGGTCCAGAGCCGTCTGTTGAAGCCATTGCTCACGAACGTACTGTCCGTAGACGTAAGTGTGTTGTGTTTTTTTTTTTTTTTTTTTTAATCCTCGTCCTTACTTTATTTATTCATTATCCTCATCTATTTTTGTAGGAATGGCTACAATGAACCAAAATAAAAGCAAGGAGGTGGTGGACGAGGTGGCTAGGCAGGGGGTTCAGTCCCAACCTCGTCCATTAGCTGGTGACAAAAGAAAGGCTTTGTCCAAGGGGGTTGATTTGGGAAAGCTTCCAAGTCGACGCAAAGAGAAAAGGGTCAAGCACGGTCCGTCCAAAACTGGAGTCGTCCAGTCCGGCTCTATACCTACTGTCCAGCAGACTCCCGTCCATATTTTTGACGACGAGCTCTTCGATCCTCCGTCTGTGCATGTGCCGTCCACAGTCCATGCGCCTATCTCATCCCAGCCCTCTAGCCAAGTCCCTTTGAACCTTCTTGGAGATGAAGACTTAGCCTAGGAGAGGTTTGAGAGGGTTGTTACAGATCAGGACGTGGCGGCCTGCTACAACATGTCCTTGAAGGATTTTGAGCACTCTGGTGTTCATGACCTTTTTAAGGTGAACTTTTTTATCTCGTCTTCCCTTTATTTCTTATATTGTCTTATCAATACATGTCTAAAAACGAATCTTGTGCAGGCCATGTCTAAGTTCATTGCTGCGTCCAGGCAAGCAACGGAACTGGACAAGACGAGGATCCTGTTGGAGAAAGGATACAGGAGGTTAAGGACGAGAGTAAGAGATGGGCTGAAGTGGCGGCCAAGGCCAAGGATGAAGTGAAAGAACTGCAGGACCATATAGAGGAACTGAAGTCTGACGTCGTAGAGAAGGACACTCGTCTCGACCATCTTCAAAAGAGGAATGACGAGTTGGGTGCTCTTCTTGAAAAGGCCAAGGGAGGCTCGGTTGCAGAGTTCAAGGCGTCCAAAGAGTACACCGATTCTTTGGACGCGAATTATGCAGCCGGGTTTGAAGACTTTAGGATGGACGCCATGGAGAACTTCCCAAGCCTGGACTTTAGTTCCATCAAGCTCAACCTCGGTGGTGCTGCTTCAAGCTCCCTTCTTCAGACGAGCTCTGAGGACGTTAACATCGAGGACGACGCCACCACTCAGCCAGCTCAAGACGACCCTAATGCTGATCCTCCCCAATGAAGACTTAGCTCTCTTTTTTGTATTTCTATTTTTGTTTAGTCTATTGTGTTAGACTTTTGGATGTAATTTAAGTACAATTTATTCGTCCTTAGTTTCAGGACGAGGATTTAAACAATTACTTGTTTTATTTCAACTATCTTGTTTTATTTCAACTAAGGGTTTTTTGGACTCGGGTTATCCACCCCTTTTTATTGATGAAGGAAAGTTCTATTTTTTACTTACTCATTGTATGGACGAACTTATTTTGCACTTCCAATAATCTTTAATTTTTGACCCGTCCTTCATAGGGACTTACTATATGGACGAGTCTTGTTCATATTGAATTTAGAATGGGCTGTCCACGAAGGGTGCCATCGTTAACTGCCATTATTCCTTGCCTATTTTTGAACGAGTATTTGCCTATGGACGAGATGGTAGTTTTTTATTTATTAAAAACATAACTTTTTTTTTTTTACTCGTCCAAATGTTTGGCTATTTTAGTCATTGGATTTTATACGTGCGTTTCCTTGTCCATGTCTGGGTTGAGACATTGGTGGATCGGCTCGTCTCTTGGTTTGGACGAATGTGCCTCATTTTTGCTTTATCCTGTTCTAAGAAAAGCTTAAGGACAATACATGCGTCAGCTCGTCTCTTGGTTGGACGAACTTGCCTTGCTTTACCCTGTTTTAAGGAAAGCTTATGGACGATACATGCGTCAGCTCGTCTCTTGGTTTGGGCGAACTTGCCTTATTTTTGCTTTATCCTGTTCTAAGGAAAGCTTGTGGACGAGACATCCTTGTGTCCAAGGATTTTCCTCGTCTTTAGTTCATTTTCACACATACTCAGATGTACTTAAAAATACATCATATATTGTTAAGAAAATGTAAACATTCGTCCATAGGAATGGCATATGCGTGAGAGCTAGTGCCTTTAGGGAATTACAAACGTCTTAACACAAAGTAGTTCATAAGTAATACACAGCTAAAACATTAGTAGTACGCATATATTAGAAAACTACTTTCGGACATCCATGACGTCTGATGCTCGTCCATGGTTTTATTGATAGTATCTTCTCAAATGTTCAACGTTCCAGGGGTGTTCCAGCTTCCGTCCATCCAGAGCTTCCAAATAGTAGGATCCTTGCCTTTTACAGTTAATAACCCTGTAAGGTCCTTCCCAATTTGGTCCCAGCTTTCCGTGAGCAGGGTTTCTGGTGGCCAAGGAAACCTTCTTTAAGACGAGGTCCCCTATGTCGAAATGCCTGGGTTTAACCATGGCATCATAGTGTTTGGTCATTAAGTTTTTATACCTTGTCGTTCTCTGCTCCGCATTCACCCTTACCTCGTCTATGAGATCAAGGTTGAGACGAAGCTAGTCCTCATTGTTCTCGTCCTGATACTTCATCACTCTATGGGTGGCCATATGCACTTCTGCAGGTATGACTGCTTCGCTCCCGTAAGCCAGTTTGAAAGGAGTTTCCCCTGTAGGGGTCCTCACTGTTGTTCTGTAAGCCCAAAGAACGCCTGGTAGTTCATCTGGCCATACACCCTTTGCCCCGTCAAGCCGAGTCTTGATGATTTTCAACAATGATCGGTTTGCTACTTCTGCTTGGCCATTTGCCTGTGGGTGAGAGGGGGAGGAGTAATGAATCTGAATTCCGAAGTGTCCGCAAAAGTCTCTAAATAGTGCATTGTCAAACTGCCGTCCATTGTCTGATACTAGCACCTTGGGTACTCCAAACCGGCATAAAATGTTTTTCCAGACGAAATTTTTAACATTTTGCTGTGTGATCTTTGCTGGTGGTTTTGCTTCTATCCACTTAGTAAAGTAGTCAATACCCACCACTAAAAACTTCATCTGTCTGGTTCCCAATGGAAAAGGACCCAAAATGTCGAGTCCCTATTGCGCGAAGGGCCAAGAGGCCATCATAGGAGTTAAGTACTCTGCGGGTTGCTTGGGGATGTTGCTGAATCGTTGACACTGGTCACATACTTTGACATAGGCTCTTGCGTCTGCTTGCATGGTTGGCCAATAGTACCCTGCACGGACGATTTTATGCACTAGTGCTCTTGCCCCCGAGTGGTTTCCACAGGACCCTTCATGAACTTCCCGCAATACGTAGTTTGCTTCGTCCGGAGCTAAACACCTCAGGTAAGGTTGGGAAAAACCCCTTTTGTACAACACATCATATATGAGGACGTACCTGGCCGACCTGATTCTTAGTTTCCTGGCCTCGTCTTTCTCCTCCGGTAACCTTCCATCTTTTAGGTAAGCCAATATCGGCGTCATCCAATTGTCTTCACCTTCAATCTGTTGTATTTTCGACAGATCTATGCTGGGCATGTATTGTACTTCGTCAAACTCATCCACTTGTCTGCTTGCCGAGGCTTCTTTCACCAACGCATCTGCTTTCATGTTTTCTTCCCTGGGTATCTGAATGAAACTAGTCTCCTTAAACTTTTTCATAAGGCATCGTACCTTATTAAGATATCTCTTCATGCGTTCTTCTTTTGCTTCGTATATTCCATTCACTTGACCTATGATCAGCTGAGAATCTCCATGGACGAGTAATGATTCTGCACCCAAAGACTGTGCCAGCTCTAGCCCCTTCAGAAGAGCCTCGTATTCTACTTCGTTGTTGGTTGTTGCATATTGAAGACGGACGTTGTATTCCAGTTCATCTCCTTCCAGGGATTTCAAGATGACTCCTACCCCGCCTGTATGCAATGTAGAGGATCCATCAACATGGATGACCCATCTTTGAACGCTGCCCAGCTCGTCTACACCTTCAATGCTAGGGGTAAATTCTGCTATGAAATCTTTCAATACCTGTGCTTTTATTGCGCTCCTTGGCAGGTATCTGATTTCGAATTCCCCAAGTTCAATAGCCCATTGGACTAGTCGCCCTGCAGCTTCCAACCTGTTCATTACCTTCTTCAATGGATGGTCTGTCAAGACATTAATGACATGTGCTTGAAAATAGTGTCTCAACTTCCTCGAGGCCGTAATCAGAGTAAAGGCCAGTTTTTCCATCATAGGATATCAACCTTCTGCTCCTCTCAGAGCTCGGCTCGTATAGTAGACTGGCTTTTGTACCTTTCCTTCTTCTCTGATCAACGCCGAGCTTACTGCATGTGGGGACACCGCCAGATACAAGTATAGTTCTTCACCAGGTACGGACGGACTTAGCAGCGGAGCTGTGGTCAGGTAGCTTTTGAGATCTTTGAAAGCCCTCTGACATTCGTCCGTCCACTCGAAGGCCTTTTTAAGAACCCTGAAAAATGGTAAACACTTATCAGTTGCTTTGGAGATAAACCTGTTGAGCGCAGCAACTCGTCCAGTGAGTGCTTGGACTTCTTTGATGTTTCCTGGCGGCTTCATGTCAATGATGGCCTGGATCTTGTCGGGGTTCGCTTCGATCCCTCTATGCGAAACCATGAATCCAAGAAATTTTCCCGAGGATACTCCGAATGCGCACTTGTTAGGATTTAGCTTCATATTATACCACCTAAGCGTGTTGAAGGTCTCTTGGAGATCATTCAAGTGGTTCTCCTCGTCCAAACTCTTCACTAGCATATCGTTTACATAAACCTCCACATTTCGTCCTATTTGCAGCTGAAATATCTGATTAACCAGCCTTTAGTACGTCGCCCCTGCGTTCTTTAAACCAAAGGGCATCACCTTGTAACAAAACAATCCCTGGCTCGTTACAAAGGATGTCTTTTCCTGGTCTGCCTCATCCATCTGTATCTGGTTATAGCCCGAGAAAGCATCCATGAAGCTTAACAGCCGATGACCAACTGTTGAATCCACCAACTGATCGATGCGCGGCAATGGGTAGCTGTCCTTGGGGCAAGCTTTATTTAAATCAGTGAAGTCCACACACATTCTCCACTTGCCGTTTGCCTTCCTAACCATCACCACATTGGCCAGCCACTCTGGTAAAAGACCTCCCGAATAAACTGCGCTGCCTTCAATTTGAGGACTTCCTCTTTAATAGCCTTATCCCGTTCTGGCGCAAAAATTCTTTTTTTCTGACGGACGGGCTTGTAAGACGGGCATACGTTCAGCCGATGTGTGATGACACTCGGATCAATTCCCGGCATGTTCTCATGACTCCATGCAAATACATTAACGCTCCTCTGTAAGAAGCGGATGAGGTCTTGCTTTGTTTCGTTCTTCATTCTCGTTCCTACTCTAGTAAACTTTTTGGGATCACTCTCGTCCAATGGAACGTCCTCCAATATTTCGGTAGGCTCTGCAACAACCCTTCTTTCCTCTATGTTCATTGTCTGTGTTGCCTCATCCATGGTTAACATGGCTAGGTAGCATTCTCTCGCTGCTAGTTGATCTCCTTGCACTTGTCCCACCCCGTATTCTGTAGGGAACTTGACTGACAAGTGGTAAGTGGACGTTACTGCCTTCCACCTGTTCAGGGTAGGTCTTCCAATGATAGCATTATACGATGATGAACAGTCCACCACAAGGAAATTTATTTCTTTGGCTATCTGCTGTGGATGTGTCCCCACTACCACGGGCAGCGTAACTATTCCCACTGGTTGTACCTTCATTCCTCCAAACCCTACTAAGGGTGAGTTCACTGGGCAGAGTAAGTCTCGTCCAAGGTTCATTTGCTGGAAGGCAGGGTAATACAGGATGTCCGCCGAACTGCCGTTGTCAACTAATACCCTTCTGGTCGTATAACCTGCAATAAGCAGGGTAATAACGATGGCGTCATCATGGGGGTGGTGAAATCTTGCAGCGTCCTCGTCTGTGAAGGCAATAGATTGTTCTTCAGCTTCCCTCGTCCTGACAGGTCGTCCTGAGTGTTGAACGTTCTGTACTACCTTTAGGTATGTCTTTCGCGACCTGGAAGACCTGGAAGTTTGTCCTGTTGAGCTCCCTCCTACGATCACCCTTATTTCTCCCAGCGGAGGTCTGGGCGCCTCTTCCAGCTTTCCTTTCAACTTTTCATCCTTCTGATCTCGCCCAAGGAAGTTCCTCAGTTTTCCCTGCCTGATGAGGTTTTCTATCTGCTACTTCAAATCGAAACACTCATCCGTGTCATGCCCGTGGTCTCTGTGAAAACGACAGTATTTATTCCTGTTGCGCTTGTTGGGATCCCCTTTCATCTTTTCTGGCCATTTCAGGGACGGATCGTCCTTGATCTGCATGAGCACTTGGTCAAGTGGGACATTTAGAGGTGTGTAGTGCTGGTTTCTTCCTGAAGATGAAACTGGCCTTCTATTATCTTGATCTCTTTTCTCCCCAGTGCGGGCCTTCTTTGGACGAGGAGCCTGCTCCTGGTGACGGGGGTTGTCTCCTTCCCTTCTTTCGGCTCTCTTCCTCTTCTTAGCTATGATCGCATCTTCTGCATTCATGAAGTTTTGGGTCGAATGGACAAGCTCAGCCATGGTCTGAGGCTCTTGCTCATAGAGCTTATGGATGAACAAGTCAGAATTGACCTCGTTGTGGAAGGCTGCCAGTAGCAGTTTGTCATCCATCTCATCCACAGTGAGGGCTTCTCTGTTGAAACGGGTAATGAAGGAGCGCAAGCTCTCATTTTCCCCTTGCTCGATTGTTAACAAACTAGACGAGGAATGCTTATGCCTTTGTCCTCCAATAAAATTGTTGACGAACAGTTTACTCAACTCTTCAAACGAACTTACAGAATTTGAAGGTATTTTGCTGAACCATACTCGTGCCAGTCCTTTAAGAGTGGTAGGGAAAGCCCTACACATGATCTCGTCTGGAACTCCCTAGAGATGCATTGTGGTTTTGAAGGTTGCAATGTGATCGCATGGATCACGCGTTCAGTCATATGAGTCTAAGGAAGGCATCTTGAACTTGGCAGGCAAGGGGTGGCTGTTGATGGAGGCTAAGAAAGGGGTGTCCGTTCGGTGAACCAAGTCTTCCACGGGATTCGTCCTCTTCATGTTCTCCCTCATTTCATCCATGGCTTTACGCATTTGGTCCATTTCCCTCTCCAAGTGCGGCACCCTTCGTGAAACGGTACCCCTCGATTGGCCTTCGGGGTCGGCGTTTTCTCTAACCTCTTGGCTCTGGGCTTGTCCTTCCTCGAACCTCTCTTGACGCTGCCTTCGTAAGTGAATCTCCCTAGTCAATTCCTGGTTCTGACGGGTTAACTCTGCCATGGCGGCTGCCATGGATTGTATGTGTTGGATGGCAGGCTGCTGAGCGACTGGTGCTGACTGTCGATCGCGGTTAGGATTGCTGGAGGCATCTCTACTTTCTTGGTGGCCTTAGCTGGTAGCCCTTGATCTTGTCCGAACCATACAGCCTTTTGTTGGAGGAAAGTAGTTAATCCAAACTTACGTTTTTTTCCCACAGACGGCGCCAACTGATGATGCACAACAAAATCAGTAGGCTGGATGCTTCGGATGTCAACGGCGACAGTGGTGATCTGCTTGAAAACCTGAGAAGATGAACAAAACTATCAAAGGTGACCGGGGTGGACCGGCCAGAAACCCTCCGATGGTAAAGTCAGTTTCTTCCTTAACTTTTGGAATTACCAAATACTTGGAAAAATGTCTCGTACCTCTTTCATTTGGCGATCGTTGTTCTTATATAGTGTATGTCATGAGCAGTTATTCATTTGATAACTTCTCCTACATTGGAGGATGTCGGAAGGTTCGGAAGTAACTTCCATAACTGCTATGGAAGTTACTTTATTAGGCCGTACGTTCTGTAACCGTCATTGGAGGTGGTTTCGTGGCAATGCCTTGATTGCAAATGCGTTCTGGAATGTGTATAAACTTCGTCCAGGGAACGTCTACAATGACCATGTTTGAAGTCACTACAGCCCGTCCAAGGGTCTTTCTGGACGGACGAGTCTGCTGTGGACGAGTTTACTGGGTCAAGGTATTTCCCTTCTTCTATGGACGACTCCTACGGACGAGTATGGAGTTGGGTGCTTTTCAGGACACTATCAATAACTAAACCTATTCATTAGTTTGGTTGTGAGTTATAACATTTGAATGTAACTTAACATTTATTTTAGGAAATTTCTTACTCACACAATTATATTTTCTTAAAAATTGTTATTTTTAAATTTAAAAGAGATAAGTATTAATTTTTATGATTTTTTTATTTTTATAATTGTTAGATGTATATGGAAAGTTTGTTTACTTGGAAATATATTAAGTTTTGAAATTATTGCACTTACTAAGGAATAGGTAATACAACTTTTTAAAGAGGAATAATTATTCCTCATTTTAAAGAATAGCTATTCATAAGGAATGATTATTCCTTGTAATAAAAACATAACCAAACTAAAGAATAATTATACCATAGGAATAACTATTACATTACAGCGTCTATTATAGTCTACCAAACATGCCCTAAGAGTTTATTAGAAGCAGGAAGACATTTCAACATAAAAGTATGAATTTATTATTTTTGTCAATTTACTATTTTAACCCCATTTTTAAGTTTTAAGTAGGGGTATTTTTTACAGTAAAAAAAATAATAACTAACTTTCTTTTGAAAATTTACTATTTTAACCCCATATTTAAGTTGTTGGTTAATTAATTTAGGGGTATTTTTTACAGCAAAAAAAAATAATAACTTACTTTCTGAATCCTATTAATATATACAGATAAATAAATAAGAAAAAGTAAATTCAATTAAATGTACATTTGGTAAAAGTTTAGCATCCGTATTGAGAATTCTAATTCTATTATATTTTACCATCTCCAAAAGTCACTTTATCATTTATAACATACTATTTTATAATACTTCCAACATTCCAAAACTCTATTATTTTATCATTTTATTAAAATATTATTTTTAAGTACAAAAGGCAAACATAAAAACTTTTTTTTTATTCCTCCTCTCTCATTTTTTCATTCCTTCCTCTCTCTCCTGTCTCACTTCTCTAGGTTTGTGCTCTGATCTGTGCTACAGTTGTGGATCGTGGGTCTGTGCTCCGGCAGTGAGTTATAGTTGTGCTTTTTATTCCTCCTCTCTCATTTTTTTCATTCCTTCCTCTCTCTCTTGTCTCACTTCTCTGGGTTTGTGCTCCGGTCTGTGCTCCGATTATGGATCATGGGTCTGTGCTTCAGCGGTGGGTTGTGGTTGTGGTGCTGGGTTTGGCCGTGAGTCGTGGATTTGGCCATGGGTTTGGTCGTGGGTTTCACCATTGGTTTGGCTGTGGGTTGTGGGTCGTGGTTGTGGTGCTGGGTTTGGCCGTGGGTTTAGCCGTGGGTTGTGGGTCGTGGTTGTGGTGCTAGGTTTGGTCGATATCTGTGGTGCTGAGTTAGCTATGTTGTGGGTTGCTTTTGGTGACGCTCGATGGAGAGACAGAGATGAGAGATAGAGATGAGAGAGACAGAGATAAAATATTAATATTTTATTTTACAATTGTTGGCTTAACAATTCCAGATGTTGAGGTTTTTGGGCTTGAAATGCCATATTTTCTTTGCATTTGGCATATGGCCTTCCCAGTGCAAATGCTCTTAAGTTGAAACTGAAAATTTTTTATTGAATGTGCAGTGGGGTTATGAATAGTAACAAAAATAAGTTAAATAAAAGGGAAAGAAAAAAAAACTGGCCTTTTATGCTGTGCGTGCCACGAGGAAGCCTATTGGACCAGACTCTCGCTTGGGCTCAATTTATTTGTGGTGTGGGCTTTGTTTTTCCTACAATGGGGAGCTCAATACGCTGAGACCCATTTAGCTCACTTACTTCTCGATCAGTCTGTTCTCCATTCATCAATTTACTCTCTCTCTCTCTTTGTTCCTCTTTTTTCTCTCTCCTCTCGAACCCCCCTCTTCTTCACAGCTCTTTCTTATTTATAGCTTTTACTGGGTGGAGGTGTTATGATTATTCCAATCGATAGTGGAAGAGAGGGTCCAATGTTATCGTTGTTAAGTGGGAATTTGGTAGTTGAGCAGCAAAGTGGCTTGGGAACTTGCTCTTCGTTGCTGCATTATGCACGGCTACGAGTTCATGGGTGTTTTGCCGACCAATCCGAACATCACGCTTCCCCGTGAACAAACACTTATGGTAATACTAATTGCTACCCTATGGTCGGGTAACTTACCGACCAAGTGATAATGAAAGGATACTGTGTGCAACGGAGTTCCCGTCAGCAATACAAACCCGTTGGGAGCCCAATATTGTCCGGCCCGGCCCAGTTCATGAGGGACTGTTCGGGCCCCGTGTGCCACGTGGTGATAAGTTATGCTCGGCAAAAATGAAGGCTTGGGCCCGGTCCGTACATATGCCAATGCCAAATGCACACTTAGCTTCTTTACTTTTATTATAATTGTTCAACTGGTCTTTATTAAAGGTCACTATCGGTCGGTCCAAGTTAGGTTTGTGCCTAACCAGTAATGAAATATCATTGGATCTAGTGTGATCTTATTGAATTCTGCTTGCGTCGTTGATTGGATCAAGTTGCACAGGTTTTAGAGGAGAGAACATACACTCAACCTAATAAAATCATGTTTTGAAGGTGTAGACTTGTAGCTAACTGCAACTACCACCAGATCAAATCAAGTATGGTTTTAAGTTCAATTAGATCCTTCAGGTGGGTTGGGTCAACCGGTCTCTTGGACACTCTCACTTGCTAAAATGAGTCAATTTTTACCTCGTCCAAATCTATAAGGAAATGACATTAGTTAAACATTTTTTAAGAAAATGTTTTTCTATTTTTTTTAATGACTCATTTAATAGATCTTGTTGTGTAAGGAGTACTATTTAGGATGGTTATTGTGGTGGGCCAAAATTGGATAAGTAAAATTTCAACCTTGCACAATTAATTTATAGAGGTGGGATGCCAATCAACCTTGTTTACCCTTTTTAACAACTCTATGAAGTGATATTGGAATGTAAGTTTTATATATATATATATATATATATATATATATATATATAAACCACGCAAAGTAAAACAACTTATGTCTGGGATTAATACAGCAATGCTCCTTGGTTTAGGTCAAGGTGTAGGTTAATACTTGTTCTTGAACTACAATATTCTCACTCTCTCTCTCTTTTTTGATTTTTTTTTTAATCCCCTTTCTTGTAAGGGTCCCTTTCCTTTATATAGTCATATAGATTGCATTCAAGCCTTCCACTTGGACGGCCAAGGCTTTTTCTTCAAATACTTGTCCCATCAGAACTTTACTAAAAAAATTATCTGTTAGGTTGTGAGCTGTGATGACACTATTCTGGAGTCCTTTCACCATTAATGCGGCCAACTAAGTGAGTGTAGAGTATTAAATGCGGAGGTGATGAATACTTTATCTGTACCCTTCCTTCACCCACTTTAATGAAAAATCTTCCTTCCTTTTCTTAGTCATGTGTCTAGTGGTCTTCACGGCCAAACATCAGCCCTTCTAGGAATGTACTTGTATCCTTGGGTTCCTCGGACATGTTGATCTTCTCGGGTTTTGTGATTGCATTATCATGTTTGCTTCAAGACTTCCTTAACAAAACGTTCCAAGGTGTGCCCCTTTTGTCTTGACCTCTTACCGTTTATTCTTGTCCTCAGTTTGCATGCTCTTGCCCTCGATTTCCCGTCCTCCCACAGTTTTATATATCTATATCTATATATATATATATATATATATATATATATAAACATATTAATAAAAACCTATTTAAATTACTTCATTTAAATTTGAGCAAATAGACCAAATTGACTTAATTTGATAAAATGAGAGACTTAATTATTAAAAACTAAATTTTAAGGACCAATTTAATCAATAGACTAAATTGAATTTTAATCAATAAAATATTTGCATTTTATTTCTCTATATTTAATTATTTGGAGAGAGCTTAAAAAAGAAAGAATCTTGATTAATCCAAGGAGGCAAAAGAAAACAATAAATAATAAATATATTGATGTATCAAAATTCTCTCTTTTAGAATAGATTATATTTAATAAGAATATTTTGTGAAAAAAGAAATTTATAAAAAAAAAATTATTTTTCTAACTTTTCACATAACCAAAAATATATTTTATTTATTTATTACCTTTTCTTAATTATTTTTTTATTATTTTGATTAAAAATTAAAAAAAAAATTTGTTTTTCATTTTTACTTACTTTATTAAACTTTTATTTTAGAACATAGATGAAAATATGCTATTTGTGGGGGGTCCGAGGACAGCCACCCCTGCTAGACCATGCTAAAGGAACCAATGAGCCAAGCAAGTAGATCCTACAAAGGAAAATCTGGTATTGCTTGAAAGAAGGGTTAGAATGAGAGCCCTTAAACAACCCGAGGAAGGCAACTGCCTCAGATGTGACCGTCCCTAAATAAGCGAGAGGAGCCCCACCCTTGGCTTGGAGGCATAAGCTGAGGGATGCATCCGTGGCTAGTATGGAAGGAGAGACAGTGGGAAAACTTGTTAAGGAAGCAACCATTACCTCCATATTGAATGCACTATACCAATCAGGTTAGTCGCATTAATGGCTGAATGACACCTTAATAGTGCCATAACAACTTGTAGCTCACTTGGCACTTCCTCCAAAAGTAGGATGAGACAAGTATTTGAGGGAAATCAACCACTCTCTAGGTGGAGGGTCAGGATGAAAGGGTAGCTACTATAAGAGGGGGAGAGATCCCAATGAATAGGGATCAGAATTTGGAGATTTGAGAGAGAAATAACCAGAACTTGTAACCCTAAAGTGTAACAAGCTCCTTCAATTGAACGAGGAGACACTAATACAATCTTTTTACTTTTTTCTTGTTAGTTTTATTTTCTTTCTATTTGGATCTTTTTCTCTGACTTAAGTCCTTTGGATTAGGAGCCCATGTGTTGGTCCACTATATCCATCTCTTCAATTTAATTGTAGTGGGCTTGTCCCCAAAGCTCAATTTTTTTTTTTTTTCCATTTGGGCCTTGGCGTTTGTTTTTGTACCCCACACACTATTAATTCTAAAGTAATTTTATTGAGATTCTATTTCAAAAATTAGTTTTAGTTGCAAAATATTGTAGTCATACCAACTGTATTCATCTTTAGCCTTACACAACTTGACTATCACATGAATTTGTTGAATTTTGCCCTGTATGCAGAATTGTAAAGACAAAGCTACGGAAGAACTAATTTGGATGTACAATTTTTTGAGAACTAAAATGTAACTTTTCAAATTTTGGGAACTAATATAAAACATTACCTAACATTTAAACCTTACCTTTTTTGCCTAGAGTATAAAACAACACATAGTATTTTGCCCACACAATTTTCACGTTCTAAATTGTTTGTATAGAATTTGGTAATTTATTTTTTAGATAATAAATGAAAAATGATTTGTTTAGGTTACTTGATTAATGCATCTTTGCAATAAAGATGTAGTTTTTCACTATTTAAATTTGACTTGTACGTAATAATAAATTATGAAATAATGATTTTTATTGGTTCAAAATGAGTTCGAAGTGAGCATGAAAGTTTTTTTGAACTAAAAAATAATTAATTTAGATTGCAACCAAAGAAGATTAATGAAAACCAATTAAAATTTTAATTCTCATTAGTTCAATTGAAAGACTTCTATGATCGTGTATGTATTGGAAGATCATAAAAGATAAATATAAAATTTCTAATTATAAGAATTCATATCAAATTGTTGACACGGGTTCTTTACTTCTTCAATAAATTATTGCTAGTACCTCCTTCTATCTTCAAAATCACATAGTTCCATCAATTTTGGGCTTGTTTAGTAGTGTAATTAGAACAACAATTTTCAGTTTCTAAACAACATTACACGCATTTCTATACACTTTTTCACCTACATGTATTTTCAAAAAATACAAATAACGTTACTAGTAGTTAGGGAGAGAACTAGGATTTGAACCCCAAAAAAATTTCATGTGACATGGTTTATTAAAAAAAAAAAATCATGGAAGACAAAAAATTGCACTTTATTATCTAAATATTTAAGTCAAGAAGGATATAATATGAACCAAAAAAGTTGAAAGTTACAACATGATATTTTAACCTTTTTCGAAGAAGAAGAAAAAAAGAAGAGGACTTCAGATCTCCAAATTTTGGATAATTGGAATTAATATGTTGATTTTATCATGTTAACCAACTCACCAATATAATAATTTCATACTTTTTGATGCAACTGAAAATCACACTAACGAAGTTTTTCAAAACTTTGTTTGAGGATTTTAAAAAATTGGGATATTAATATTAAGAGTTGGCAATGCTACATCATTAATATTGGCTTCTATAAGAATTTTGCATTTTATCTTTTGAAAAAAATATAAATATTGTAATTTACTTTCTCATAATTTATAAATCAATTAAAAAAGTCATATAAATTCTTGTAACCCCCCATAAGGGAATTTTTTTTCTATGAGATTTTTTTGGTTATGAATTATGATATTGGTGATTTGGGGATTTTTTTGTTGTGTTGTATTTGCACTATAGAGGGGCCACGGGCCCAAAGAAAGGCTTAAGTGATTAGTTTCTTTTGGGCTATTTGAACCAATCCAAAAATTTGAGGGGGCCCAACTATAACAATTTCACACCCTAGCTCTAAAATATGAGTCATTCCATATACTATTTTACACCCTAGTCATTTTTTCCAATACCTTTCCGTTCTCAAGCAAATACTTAACCAATTGATCAGAAGCTATTATCCTCCAAACAAAACTATTGATCTCCACTTTCTTGAGATGGTGAGTTAAACATGAGACATTATGTTCCAACGTCTCTCCTGCAAAGATTCATACTCTTGATTGGTGTATCTTAGATATCGATTTCTCGTTCTCTACATGTGAGTCAAAATGATAAAATTTAGTTTATTTCACAATGATGAATATAAAGTTCTTTAATCAATTACAAGTAAATCAATTACACATATATATAACAGTATTTTAAAGTAGAAAATGATAATAATATCATAATTGATAATTCAACTAAATTTAAATAATTAGAAAATAATCAAAAGATCAAGCCAAATGGCAATTACAAATAAGAAGCAAGTAACAGACTAACAGTGAGCTTTTATACCTCAAAAATTTTTCTTTATTAATAAACTGCAATGATGCTAGTTTTTTTTTTTTTTTTTTTTTTGGTGTTAATTTTATAATGTAAGGAACCTTCCTAAAGAATAAAAATTTGAAATCTCTCTCTGTCTCTCTCTCTCACATATTTTAGAAAAAAAATTTAAATAATGAATTTGTGGTGTACATTTGCAGTAAAACTAGGGGTGGCAATTCGTGTTCTCGAGTCGGGTTCGTGTCGTGTCAACTCATACGTATCTGACTATATGGGTCAACACTAACCCGACCTGTTTATTAAACGGGTCAAGATTTCTCAACCCTAACACGACCCATTTATTAAACGGGTCAATTGTGTCGACCTGTTTATCTAATTTTATCAAAATAAAAAAAACATTTATGAAAAAACAAACAAATAAATATTTTAAATATAAAATTCAAAATTAATGAGTAATTACATCACAAATAATCATTCAAAACTAAAGCATATCTCAATATTATAAATAATCAATCACAATATGTCAAAGAAAATAAACTACAACAACTAATAAGTTTATATACCTAGGGTTTGAATGGTATATTAGTAAAATTTTATTTAATTAAACGGGTCAGACAGGTTAAACGGGTTCCATAGGTTGAACCCTAACCCAACCCGTTTATCAAACGGGTCCGTCGTGTCAACCCGAATATGACACGAACCCATTAAGCCTCAACCCATAACCTGCTAATTTCGTATCGTGTCGTGTCGGGTTCGCGGGTCGTGTCCAATTTTGCCACCCCTAAGTAAAACCTTATTTTCTCTTCCACATGTGTGTTTTTCTCAATATCACCATACCCCAATAAACTCTTAGTAATATTATTCTTCTTTCCATTATCACAAAAGTTTTTGTCTTGAAAATGACACAACGAACAAACTGTGCTTAAGAATGACAAGTAAAACAGATGTTTTTACATTTAAGAAAAGAATATATAAATAACCTTTATTTTAATATCACCATAACCCCAATAAATACTTAGTATATAACCTCAATCTTCTTTTGGTTATAACAAAAGTTTTGTGCCTAAACATGACATGTGTAGAACATTTTTGTTTAATTTATAAATAACAACAGATACTTAATGATTTTGATGACATTTTTCAATCCTAAACAATGATCGCAGGTCCTAATGTAAAAAATATATACAATGATTACTTGAATATATATCCTTTTATAACTAAAGTGTGAGATATTGTCATTTACCTTATCAAAATCGATGCGAAGTGCTTCTAAGATTGGTGAGTAGCTGAGCAACTGGAGTAGCCCTGTCATGTTGCGTTGAGTCCGTACTATGCTCAGAGTCAAGGACTTCAATCTAAGGAATGTATATAGGAGGAAGGCATCCTTCTTTATTAGTCAGATGAGATAGGTGCTGAAAATAGATCAAAGAAATAAGGATTTATGAGTTCGTATATCAATTACGATTGTATCAACAATGCTATGCTAGAGTCATGTTCCCAAGAAGAAGAACATATATAGTACACTCCATATCTAGTTGTAGACAACAAGAAAAAATATTTGCAAGATATATATAATCTTCAATAGATTGAAATTTTGCATGTGATGACAAAGTTACTGATGGCAGATAAAGTATATAGTGTAAGTCCTATATAAAACTGTTAAATATTAGTTATGAGATATTCTATGTTAAATATGCTTGAGCAAATGCTGAAGAAGGAAGTATAAAATAAGAACATAAGAAGATGTACACTAGAGTTACGTACTTCAACCTTACTGCCTACGTCCATCCATGGAACATATAAAGTAGAATAACGTTTGGATCTATACTAATGGACTAATATATTTCTAACAAAAACAAATTAAAATGCTGAACTGATTGTAATATACCTGCAAGAAGTGGCTGGACAAATATAGAACTTCAGCGTTATACAAAGCACTGACTAAAGACAACAAAAGACAACCGTCCTCTTCATATTTAACTCTACTGGTGAAGTGAATTAAAGCTTTGCTCAGTGATGATAAATTCTGCAAAGAGTATCCTTTCAAATTAAGTAGGACCACGATAAGATAAGCACAAAAGATTTGGTGCAGAAATCTTGAGCTCGCCTCGAAATGAACGCTTGTGGGCGGTGTTCAAAAACTTCAGATTCTTAACAGGGTTTTGAAACCCGGACCGGACTGGGCGGTCCGATCATGAAAACCTGGAACCGGAGTGGATTCCGGTTTTTTAAGCCTCCAGAACCGGGTAAGCCTCCAAATTCTGTGAACCGCATGAATCGGGGTTGGACCACACGGTTCATGCAAAACCGGTGGCATGAACCGTGCGGTCCAACCCCGGTTCAAGCAGCCTGTTAAATCAGAAAAATTCAGAAAATGCAATTGCAAGGAGTAGAACCCCGGCCGGTCAGAGATTTGGCTGAAGCCTAACCACTCAGCCAAGCTTGTGAGTTGTTGCTCAACAATAACAAAAAAAATACTTGAAGTAAACTTAATGCAATTTTTTTTTTATAAAAACAACTTAACACAATTCTATTCTACTTAATTAAATTATCCATCTCTTATAAGGAATATAAAAAAATTATAATTAAAATCCTTCAAAGATATTCAACTTTACTTCAAAAATTAATCATAAATTTTAATGTTTTCATGATTATTATTTTATTTTATTAACTTTCTTATTTAATTATTAAATACATGCTTAAAAATCATTAAATTTCCCTCACATATATAGATATGTTAGTCAATTTTGCTAGTTTTATAAATTTAATATTTATATTTAGGCTTTAATTAATTATTAAATTAATTATGACATCATCACGGTTCGGCCCCGGTTCAACCTCGGTTGGACCTCAAAAACCTTAAACCTCTCCTTTTTACGGTTTAATAAACAGTCCGGGTTTGAAAACCTTGATTCTTAAGATTAGCGACTTCGATGTCAATAACATCGAATGGTCGATGACGCATATAGCAGTTTTTTAACAACAAGTTTTCAAGGTGTGGACAACATAAAACGAGCTTTTCAGTTTCACCAAAAGTTTGCCCACATAATTATGAGTTTTCATGATGTAGGGTTCTCACCATGGCTAAACTCTTCTAATCAAGATAACTTATGCCCGAGTTAACCAATGTCAAGTTTATTTCAGGTAAAAACCTACAATCAGCGAAACAACTCAGCAATTCAAATGCCTTGCCATTCTCAAAATACTTAAAACTAATGATATCAAGATCAAGCATGACGCCGCCACGATTCTTGGCCACCGAGAGCAGTGGTTTAAGTACATGTTTACGAATTCCATGACACGAGAAACGGAAATGTTTAATATCGAACCCATCTCGCAAACTTAGCACCGACCATGCGAATCCAATGAACCTATCTTTTGATTCATATGGGGTTTGGTCGAAATTCAAGTAAGGCATTGATTTCCAAACGCATCTCCATCTTCTTGGCAACCGGCTTAGTAGTATGACGTCTCTGGTTTCAAGGAAGGAGAGGATGTAATGAAGAATATCTTGCGGTAAATTGCTGACTCTGTCATGGACGTTAACCATATGGGTGGTGGTGTTTGAAATACTCTGTTGTCTTTGTTTTCTTGGATTTTGACTCCATTGGTGAGGGATGTCACTGTTATTTTTGAGAGAAGAAGATTTGAAGGGAGAGAAAGTAGCTGCGATCGGATTAAATTTGCTATAGAGATATCTTTGTTTATGGCCCAATGCTTTTGGAAGCATTAAATAGAAAAGTTCTTAATAAGTCATCTGGGTTCTAACCGAACGTGGACGACTTATAACTTATGAAGACCATTCCCTTGATGGATTAGGTGACATACTAAAAAAAATAATAATAATAACTAGCTTCATTATATATGCTTCGCATTTGATGAAGCTCTTTTTATTATTATTTAATATTATAATTTTTCTTTCATCATAATTTGGAAAAATAGATAAGATTTTCTTTTTCAAAGAGAATTGGATTCATTTTTCAATTAGAAGCTTTTGTGTGTTTATCCAAATCCAATTGATGATGTAATAGTTATAAAAAAAAATTGATAATGTAATAAATAAATAAAAAATGATAATATAATAGTTTAAAAAAGAATCATGAGATAGTTTAGTCTGACACATTCTTTCTTCTTCTTCTTCTTCTTTTTTTTTTTTTTTTTAATGTGGGATAGTTTTTCCTTATTGTAGTGGAGGGGTAGTTATTTTCTTTTAAACGTGAGTAGTGGAAAGTTCTTCTTCTGAGAAGAAAAGTATGGAAGTTTTACTGTACACGTTTCTTTTTTTTTTTTTTTTTAATGAAAAATTCTATTCAGAAAATGTGGAGAAAATAAATACGTGGGGAGTTTTTTAAGATATTGAGTAGAAGTATGAAGACATTTCAACGTAGAAGTAGGAATTTATTATTTTTGTCAATTTACTATATTTTTATATTTTAGGTAGGCGTATTTTTTACTATAAAAAAAGTAAGAATTAACTTTATTTTGTCAATTTACTATTTTAACCCAATTTTTAAGTTGTTGGTTAATTAATTTAGGAGTATTTTTGACAATAAAAATAATAATAACTAACTTTCTGAATCCTCTTAATATATACAGATTATAAATAACCAGCCTCATCATATACACTTTGCATGTGCAATGAAACTCTTTTTTTTTTTTTTTTGAGTTTAATATAATTTTTTAAATTGAAATTATCTATTATTAGTAGTAAGGTTACACAAGAAAGAATTTTTATAAAACTAAAATTTAGGATTTGAAATTGAGTAAATTATTGGGTTTAGTGTGTGCTAATTTTTAGAAAAAAAAAATGTATCAAACAAACATAACATATATTTAGATAGAAAATATGCTAATTTTTAAATTTTTAGGAAAAAAATTTCTGGGATAGTTTTTTTTTTTTTTGTTGAATTACAATTTTGACCCTTTTATTTTTATTTTTTTAAGAATAATGATTATCTAATTAGATTAGGGGGTTTTTTTGACATTTTCTAAAGTCACAACTAACTTTTTGAATCTTCTTAATATATACTTGAGATTACAAACTTGAATATTGTATTCTTTTTATTTCTTTTTAACACAAATGAAAATGCAAAATATTTAAAAAAAAATATAAGTCAAAAAATGCAAAATATTTTTAAAAATATATAAGTCAAATAATAAATAACTTCATACAATGTTTATTTAAAAAGAATTAATCTTTGACATATTTAATTTTTTTTCTTCTAAATAGTGAATTTTTATAAAAATCATTCCTTATCAGACTCAGAGGAAGAGAAATGCTGAGACTAGTGAGGAGGAAAAACATAAAAAGTGAGAATTGGATATACAAATATTAGTGTGAAAAAAAAATGTGAAATAAAAAAGCCAAAACCAAATGAAAAAAGTGGGATTTTTTTTCCGAAATTTTTTATACCATGCTGAAGGCTATTTCAGTTTGGCTTAAAGAACAAAATACTTAAATATTAATCAATGTTGGTGCACCAATTTGGAGTTACCATTGTATATGTGTGTGTGTGTTGTAATATCTAAAATTTTACTGGATTCTTTTTACAGAAGTTTTGGCTTTTATCTAACTTTTTTTTTTTTTTTTTTTATATATATATAAAAATGCTTCATTTAATAGATTATTATCTTGGATGATTTTATATAAAATGCTAATGCTAATGCTTTTATAAAAGTTTAGTTACAAAATTAGTTGTAGCCTAAGACTATAAACATTAAAATGCATTAATATCTTTGCTTCTCTCTTCTCGGTGAAAGTTGTTATTGCACTCTCCCTTTTTTTAGTTTTCTCTTAGGCTTTAAATTTATAATTATTCATTTTTAATTCCTTGTAGTATTGAATAAAGTGAAGTTATTTAATATTTGCTATCTATTTGGATTCGGTACATTGTACGGGTTAGTGACTATTAAAACCCATGCCTCTAAACTTTTATATCACTAAAACCCCAATTCGCAATTTCTCAAACAACAAACACCTCTTTTAAGGGTAGTAGAAGAGGGTCTACCTCTCTCCTCAAGAAAAACCAAGAAAAAAAATTTGCTAAGTTAAAGAAAACCATGCCCTAACTTAACTAGATTGAAGAACTAATTTTACAAGCACAAATTAGAAAGCAGCTCATCAGGCCCTGCATCATTTTCACAAGCAATAGGAGTATGTATGGAGTCGGCTTCTCTCTCCTATTGAACTAACCTAACTAAACAGAAAATAGAAGTTTCAATTAATCCTGCTCTTCAGTGACTAACTTAAACCTTTTATCAAAGTCTATTTAAGGTCATAATATGCCCATAAATATCAAATGACGCTGTTGGATTTGGCTACACAAATACTTTTTCCACTAATTCCACTCTGAACTCTAAACCTGTTCATTATGTTCTTAATTGTTTCTCATATCTACTGTCATTTTCGTTCTACCTTTTCTTGAAATGCTTACTCATCCATGCACGCATGTTTGTTATATTCATTTTATGAGTAGAATATTCTTAATTAGTGCCAAAGCTGCAAATATAATTTAGAAAGTAAAAAGAAGCAACATCCAAATCTAGTATGCCCCAAAATAAGAGTAAAAAAATTCACTCAGATCTAAAAAAAATCAACTCAAGCCAGTAAATATAGATTATATTTCTCATTAGTTTCATTTTGGAACTTCAACAACAGACTCCTGATCCATGGCACAGGACTTCATATCAAATTCTTGACCTCTGTTCTTTACCTTTTCAATAAATTATTACTAGTTGGCAGGACTTTCTATCTTCAAAACCATTAAGTTTCATCCGTACTATCATCGAAATCATCATTGGAATCATCATCGGAACCATCATCTTCAACTTCAAACCATAGTGGTTTTCTCTCCATAAAAGTGGGAAATGATATAGAAACATTTGGAGATGCTCCTAGCTTCCCTGCGAACCTTTTGTTCTCTAGTACATAATCCCGGCAAGAAATAGTTATTTTTTCTAATACCTTTCCGTTCTTGAGCAAATACTTAACCAATTTAGAAGCTATTTTCTTCCAAACAAAACTATTGATCTCCACCTTCTTGAGATGGTGGGTTAAACATGTGACTTTATGTTCCAACATCTCCTTTGAAGATTCACTCTTAAGCCCCTGTTGTAGTGTTGTATCCTCTAGTTTGGTATCCCGTAGTTTCCATTTGGTATTATGGAGTTTCTGTTTCATATCATGTGTTTGATTGGTGTCTTCTAGTTTCCGATTTTTCATTTGCTAAATGTGAAACAAAAACAATAAAAGTTAGTTTATTTATTTATTAAAGTAAAAACCTTTTGCAATAATGACCAAAACGAAAAAAAAAAAAAAATCAAGCACATATATATATATATATATGTGTGTGTGTTTGTAATTGATTTATTTGTAATTGATTCAAGTACTTTATATATATCAGTAAAATTTTTTAAGTAATAAATCTGATAATAACATCGAGAAAAGAGTCAAAAGATTAGGCTAAATGGCAATTAAAAATAAGAAGCAAGTAACAACGAGCTTTTATGTCCCAAGCATTTTTCTTTGATAAATTGCTATGGAGCTGATTTAATTTTATTTTTAAAAAATTTATAATGTAGGAAACCTTTCTAAACAAGAAAATTTTGTACTCGCCTCTTATGGTAAACTATTTAATTTAATTTTTTTTATTTTTTAAAAAATCTTTAAATAAAGAGTTTGTAGTGTAACTTTGTTTTAGAACTTTATTTTTTCTCTATTGTGTATGTGTTTTTCAATATTACCATAACCCCCAATAAATTCTTAGTAACATTATTGTTCTTTCTATTATAACTAAAGTTATTATCTTGAAAATGAAACAAAGAATAAAATGTGCTTAGGAATGACATGCAGAAAAAATGTTTTTACATTTAAGAAAAGAATATTTCAATAAAATTTATTTCAATATCACCGAACCCCCAACAAATTCATAGAAACTTCTGTGCTTGAAAATAACAAATACTTCTTAAGAGGACATGCGTCTCTTTAGAGAAGATTTTGGTGACAAGTCGTAAAGTTAAAAACATATACACTGATTTTGATTATAGGTCCTAAAGTGTAAGATATTGCAATTTTAAAGTAAAAAAAAAAAAAAAATATATATATATATATATATATATATATAGGATTTTGCTAATGTGTGCCCTAAGGGCACACAATAATTAACCATTTTTGGAAAGATTTTTCTCGGGAATTGAAAAAGTATTGACAGCTTTGTCAATTCCCGAAAAAATATTACCAAAAGTGGATGGCTTAATGTGTGCCCTAAGGGCACACATTAACCGGACCCATATATATATAATAACATCTCAGTTCAACTAAATTCAAATGATTAGAAAAGAATCAACAGATCATGCCAGATGGCACTTAAAATTAAGAAACAAGTAACAATGAGCTTTTATGCTCTGAGAATTTTTCTTTAAAAAATTGCTATCATGTTAGTTTTATTTATTTTTATTTTATTTTATAATGATGGGAAACTTTCTAAAGAATAAAAATTTGGAATTGCTATATATGTATATATATATATATATATATATATATATATAAATAGAAAAATACTCATACATCCCTTGAACTTTGAACTAATGGTCAAAACACCCTATGAATTTTTTTATTGACTAATTTACTTTTTAATCTATATACACTTGCCAAATTTATACTTAAGTTAGTTTCACATTAAAACACTAATGAAATAAAAGCATGTGAGAAGCATGTGACCTTTAAAAACTAACTAAATCATAGAAAGAAGAGACTGACTGCAGTGGAGAGAGAGTGAGAGAGAGAGGCAGTATACAGAAGCATAAGAAAATATCATTTTCTTCCTTGAGTGGGATTGAATGGAGAAAGATGAGGAAGAGTTTGTCATCATCTTCAGTTTCTATGTGGTCTTTGGCAGGGTCTTCTCGAGGAAATCTCTATAATGGAGTGGGCCCGCACAGAGGAGAGTGAATTGGGTGGCCCATCTGGGTTTTCATTGCTGGTTTACGCTGGGAAGAGATGAAAGCTATGGATCTTTCACAAATTTGGTTTTGTTTAATTGATTAGTTTGTCTCACTAACTCATTTGTTCATGAACATAGAAGAATAAAACCATTTACAAGATAATATATATGGATTTCATTTATACATTCTTAGCTAGATCTAACAACTTTTTTAAAGACAAAAAAGAGTTTATAGAGAGAAAAAAGTTTACAAAGAGAGGCCCAGCTGTGAAACAACACACCTTGCCTAGAAAATTCCCCATGCCAGCAATTCGAAAAAAGGAACTGCAAAAAATTCGGCAAGTCTTTCTTGCTAGCTTTTTTTCTGGGTATGGTAAGGTATTTGTTGTCCGATCTATGTTGGAACTAAGATCCAAACTTTTCCTCTGATGGATCTACTGCCTCTCTCTCTCTCTTCTCTGCCGGTCAGTCTCTCCTTTACACGACAGAAATTTCTATCGTGTAAACAGTAATTTGGTTAATTTTTAAAGGTCACATGATTCTCACATGCTCTTATCCGGTTTTTAACTCGAAACTAATTGAGGTAGTAATTTGATAGATGTGTATAGTTTAAAGAGTAAATTTGCTAATAAAAAAGTTTAAGAGGGTGTTTTGGCCACTAATTCAAAATTTAGGAGTGTATGAGCATTTTTCCTTATATATATATACAGTAACACACTATCATTTTAGAAAAAAAATCTTTAAATAATGAGTTTGTAGTGTACCTTTGCATTAAAATCTCACTTTATCTTCAATGTGTGTGTTTGTTTCTCAATATCACCATAACCCCAATAAATTCTAAATGACATTATTCTTCTTGACAAAAGTTTCTGTTTTTAAAATGACACAAAGAACAAAATATGCTTAAAAATGACATGTAGAAAAAATGTTTCTACATTTAAGAAAAGAATATGTAAATAACCTTTATTTCAATATCACCAGAACCCCAATAAATACTCTTAGTATATAACTTCAATCTTCTTTATATTATAGCAAAATTTTTGTGATTGAAAATAACATCAACAACATTTTAAAAATTTTTTTATACATAATAACATATACTTCTAAGTTCTAAATAATTTTGATGACATTTCTCCATCCTAAACAATGATAACAGATCCTAATGTAAAAAATATATGCACTGATTACTTAAATATAGATCTTCTCATAGCTAAAGTGTAAGATATTGTCATTTACCTCCTCAAAATCAACACGAAGTGCTTCTAAGATTGGTGAGTACTTGAGCAAGTGGACTAGCCCTTTGATATTGCGCCGACTCAGTCCTATGCTCAGAGTCAAGGACTACAATCTAAGGAATGTAGGAGGAAAGCATCTTTCTTTATAAGTCAGATGAGACAGGTGCTGAAAATCGATCAAAGAGATAAATATTTATGAGTTTGTATCAATTACGATGATATCAACAATGCTCTGATACAGTCAAGTTTCCAAGAAGAAGACATCATTTTGTGGTCATTTTTTTTTCAAGACAAACGACAAAAACTAATAAGAATACTGAATAAAAGAAATGTACCTACCTAGAACACCCATTTTGCAAATATATAAATATTTATGCAACAACCTAAACATGCATGTCTGGAGCAAATGATTGGAAGAAGATTACAGATTAAAAATTGTACACCATTACGGTTATTATTTTTCTAGACCATATCTTTATGCTAGTTTTAACATCAAGAGAAATTAGCAAACATCTCATAGCCATTTTTATGTTAATCTTTTTTTAGAAATTACTTGTGTCATTGTATCGTATTTTTAGTCATGCCCACGTCCATGTTCTCATGTTTTTGTCCATGCTTTCTATCTTTGAATAAAAACAATCAACTTATCACATATATCAATCAATCACGACATATAGGAAATAAACCTTGGCACACATACTGATATGAAATATGAATAACAGTTCAAAATCCATGATTAAGTGTGGTTTGCTTTGATACCACTGATAGAATTGCGAAAGCAATATGAAATAAAATTTTATATATTCATTCAAAGATCATTGTACCACACAACCATGGATTCTAATTAGAACAAAATTGCGTACCTCTCTTAGCAGCCCAAGTGTTTTGCTTCCCAAAGTATTCACGCCTCTCTCTTTGTTTCTTTTTAGGTTTTCAGAAGATTGCAGTATCACTCAATAATTCTGATGGTCAACTCATGATATGATATTTTTTAAAATCTTATTCAACTGTAGGATCAATCAATGACTTTTTTGAATGTTATTGACTTATCTTCAAACTCTTTCAAAATTATTCCTTAATTTTCTTAACCATATCAAGAAAATATATGAATTTCTACAGATTGCAATAACGTTCATCAACACATTGCAATTGACCCCTGAAAATTAGAAAATTACATATGAGGTCCCATTATTAACAATTTTATATCCATGTCCTTCCACCACACTATATTCCCACAAGCCACTAGGATTGGATTAATCACTGTCATGTCCCTAGCTCATATATATATATATATATATATATATATATATATATATATATATGAAAAACCATTTTTGAAAAATGTCACCAGCAGGTTTTGTTTTGAGTCCAACTTCAATATGAAAATCAACTGAATATACTATTTTCTTTAAAAACTGGTGGATTTATTGTTGAGCATTTACTTATTTTACCCATTACACACATAACCCAACGTGACTGTATACAACCTTTAAAAAATAGCATATATATATATATATATATATATGAAAAAACATTTTGGAAAAATGTCATCGGCCGGTTTTGTTTTGAGTCCAACTTCAATATGAAAATCAATTGAATATATTATCTTCTTTAAAAATTGGTGGATTCATTATTGAGCATTGTTAGGTTCTAAGACTTTAGGAACTAATGTATTAGAACTTCAATTTGTATTATGTTGGCAAACCATGATCAAAACATAGAGTCTAGGTTTAGGCTTGCTCAAAGCATGTTTATTTGTAAAATTGGAATCGAGTGATTGCAGAATTTATTGAACTAAATCTGCAAGGCTCGATCGGTTGAAAATTAGACTCGATCAATTGAACCATGTGCAAATTTATTTTTCTGCAGAATTCCAATTCAACCCAAACTCTACTTAAACGTATTAGGTTTCAAGTAAAACACTCCTAGTATATAAAGGAAACCCTAAGGATATTTTTATAAGTTTTTAGAGAGATTAGAGTGCATCGTGTGCCTCTTTTATAGATCTAGGGTTTTGTACCCAAAAGCTCTCTAAGGTTGTTTCATATTATGTATGTGAATCTCTTGTGAGATCTAAAGGTGTTTGCCTTCACATATACTTAGGGTTATCAAGAATCAAGATAATGTCAAGAGCTTGATGATCGGTTCGGTTGTTGCATAAAGAACTTAAAGAAAACACAAGTGAGAGTACTTGTGGTTGCTGTGAATCCATGAAAGAAGTAGTTTGTGAACTTAGAGCTATCATGTGGTCATAGTAGTAAGTTTCTTACTCGAGGTAGCAATAAGATGTTAATGGTCTAAGTCGTTATTGTGTAAATTTAAATTCTTTTATAGTGGAACTATTTTACCTTGAGGATAGCTATGTTAAATCCTCTATAGGTTTTTTTACCAGTTTGGTTTTTCTGGGTCATCATATCTTTGTGTTATTTATTTTCCGCTACTTTACATGATATGATTGTTATTGTTTTAATCTAGATTTGAATAATAAATCTAAGTATTCACTTGGTTAATTAATTAGGTTAAACAATTTAGTTTACAGGGGTCTAAAAACCGTAAAAGCATTTACATATTTTACGCATTACACACGTAACCCAACGTGTCTATATACAACCTTTAAAAAAGAGCATCACTAATTGACATTATCAAAGTTATGTGCATAACAAATAAATATACACAAACCTCTTATGTTTGAGGACAATAGGAAAATTGTGATATAGCAACCTTTTAACTAACAGTGTTCACTTCATAAGGTGTTCTTAATTGGATCCAATTCATTGTATGTATTTGTTACAATACACCCACTTGTCTGCTTAAAGTCACTACCTCAATGATGGAGTAAATCATCCTATCATATATTAGCACAACAAGTGTAGGCTTCAGTGGTGATATTCAATTAATATCCACAGCTTAGAACAATTTAATAATCTATGAAAAATCATTACTTCCTATCTTTAGTTCCTTAACCATTAACATGATTTTTCTACAGATGTGACATCACATGCCACATTTAAACAATGAAATATACCCATAATAATTATGTATGTAAAAATATAAATTATCAAATAAAAATGTATAGTATTGTTTTTGAGGGCACATAATTCTAACAATCTCCCACTTGCACTCAAAACCAATCATAAATGTATTTAATACCCATTGCTTCAAGATGTTTCTCAAACACTTTTTGAGTCAATGCCTTTGTGAGTGGATCTACAGCATTATTGGCAGAGGCAATCTTTGTTATAGTTACATCACCTCTATGTATGATTTCACGTATCAAGTGATATTTACATGCAATATGGTTTGTCCTTTGATAGCCCTTGGTTCTATTGCATTTGCAATAGCCCCACTATTGTCACAATAGATAGTAATGGGTGACTCAATAGAAGGAACAACTTCAAGTTCTTGAATGAGCTTGTGAATCCACGCGGCTTCCTTTGCAGCTTCACTTGCAGCTATATACTGCTTTTGTAGTAGAGTCTGCAGTAGTATCTTGCTTGCAACTTCTCCAACTTATTGCTCCCTTGCCAAGAGTGAACACAAATTCAAAAATTGATTTTCTATCATCAATATCATATTGAAAATCTGAATTTGTATACCCTTGGACAGTCAGATTCTCGTCACCAAACACCAAGAAATAATGTTTGGTCCTATTTAAATATTTAAGGATATGTTTTACTGCTGTCCAATGCTCAAAACTTGGATTGGATTGATATCTACTCACAATGCCCAATGCATAACAAATGTTTGGCCTAGTGCAAAGCATTGCGTACATGAGACTTCCTACAGCCGAAGCATAAGGACAATTTCTCAATTTCTCTCTCTCTTCTCGTGTTTTAGGACACATTTGTTTAGAGAGATGAACTCCATGTCTAAAAGGTGAAAACCCTTTCTTGGAATCTTGCATGCTAAACCTAGCCAATATCTTGTAATATAATTGACTTGTGAAAGTCCCAATTACCTTTTCTTTCGGCCTTTAAACAATTTGATTCTGAGTATACAGGACGCTTCACCAAGATCTTTCATTGCAAAGTGACTAGATAACCATTTTTTTATAGATGACATTGCTCCTACATCATTGCCAATGAGTAGTATGTCATCTACATAAAGAACTAAAAATGTAATAGTGCTCTCACTAACCTTTTTGTAAACACAAGTTTCATCCATATTTTGTGAGAAGCCAAACGATTTGATTGCCTTATTAAAACGAATGTTCCAACTACGTGATGCTTGCTTTAATTAGGCCGTATATAGATCTCATCAACTTGCACACTTTTGATTCTTGACCATGAGATATGAAACCTTCTGGTTGGCCCATAAAAATTTCTTCTCAAATGTGTCCATTCAAGAAAGTGGTTTTAACATCCATTTGCCATATCTCATAATCATAATGTGTAGTAATTGACAAAAGAATCCTTTATTAAAACTAAAAGCGAAAAAAAAAGAAAAAAAAAAAAAAGAAGTTAACAAAAAACAAAGTGCCTTTGATTAAATGATCAAAAGCATAATGAAGTTAATTACCCCGATTAAGAACTTTGATAACAACTTCATAACCAACTTCAAAGATAGAGCTACCAATACCCACTTCTTGGACAAACATGGCTGGTTTTCTTGGTGCCAATAGCTTAAGGGTAGCTATAGAGGGAGAGTTAGGACTTAGGAATACGCTTCGATAAAGAAGCCAAAACATCACCTCGAGAATTCCAAATAACATCCCCAATTCTTGCTTCCCTCGAATCCTCAAAGACAGCACCATGAAAATGATATATTTTAAGTCACAGATAGACAAAGCGAAGATAACCCTAATCAAAGATAGGTAACATGTAATTATGATCCTAATCAAGGCATTAATTATGTTGAGTTTTCTATCATAATCGATCAACTTTTTTTTACAGAGCTGCCTAACATTTAGATTTTTTTTAAAGTAATTATTTATTTTCTTTTATAACTCCAAAATTGAAACCCATTAGATTCCTCCTTAACTGATGAGATACACTTGTAACAAAAGCATTTTTTTTTTTTTTAATTATGAACTTCATGAAAATGAGCAGAAGGAATTCGAGCAGGATGTTGAAGCAGCCATTGGTGAATTCATTGAAGAGCTAAAGTCTGGAGCCAACTATATGAATAGGGATAGTATTCTAGAAGATTTGGTATATTCCGAAAAGACTTCAGAGGAACTCTATTATCTTATGAGAAAGGAGTATTCCGAAATGTAGTCAAGGACTACATGGTCTCTCGAAACTTTGCCATTGTTGCAGAGATTTTATTTGATAAATACAGGGATATTAGTGCCAGCTCTACTTTAAATCCAGGGACAAAGACGGGTTTCCTTAACATATTTTGTGGAGTCGCACACAACATCTGCAACACAAAGGTTAAGGACGTCACTTGGAATTTACTATTCAATTGGTGGAAGAACTTGAAGCTTGTGTAGCATGCCGAGTTCAATATTCAATTTGCCAAATGATCATTTGCATGAACTTGCACAACAACACTTTCGTCTTGAGTACATGAATTGCGAAGTGACAAGACCCTTTTTAACTCTCAGGAGGAGATTGAGGATTAAACGACAAAATTGGACGAACTCAAAGATAAACAAAAGCAATTTATAAAAATTAAAAGAAGAAAATCAATATTGGATGGGTTTTCTGTGATATCAAAGGATTTTGCCTAGCATTTGCAGGTTCTAAGAGACCAACTTAGTATTGTCAATTGTGATACTTTCCTCAAGGTAAATTTGTTGTATTAACTACCATTTACTAGACAAATAATCATATTGTTCTTGATATTTGCTTCCTTTATTAAAAACTAAGCCTAAAGGTTTGTTGGAGAATAAAAATTGAGAGAATGAATGAATTATTGTGTACTGATTTTGATTAATTAAATTGTACGAAGACTTGTCCTTGTTTTCCATAATTCACATATTGGTTTGCTACAGATTTCCTACAAAACATCTTGATAAGATTAGGGTTATTAGACACCTATCACTTGTATCAGCTTGCTTTCAATAAAGCAACCCAAAGTCTATTTCGGAATCCTCCAGACAAGGGAGAAACATCCTCCACCCAAAGACCTTTCCATCTCGATGTTGCCCCAAGTCTTTGGCTATAGAAACTTCAACTTTTTTTGATTCAATAGACTTCACTTGCAAAAGTTCCAACAATAATAAGCTGGACCCGGTGCTTTTGAAAACGGGGATTCACTAAAAATCAAATTGCTCATCCAGGTCCCTTTTCTTTCTGTTTTTTATTTTTTGTTATTTTGTTCTAACAAGTTTGAACTGATTGTGGGAATGTATGATGTAGAGACAGATTTCGCCTACTGCATATATACCCAAAATAGATTAAACTCGTTTAAGCTTGATGCATAATTTTAACCATAGAAGAGAATTAATAAACGGTTACACATAAAGTTGTAGGAAAATTTCTTCGATAAGATGACCCAAGGTGTTACATAGAAAAATCTTCAGATAAATTTTGATAATATCTATGGCAGTATCACCTTTCAAGGAGATAAACGAAGTTGACAAAAAATAATGGAATAATTTGTTGATCTTTGCCAAGAGCATCATAGATTAATTGGTATTTCTTAGGATTTTCAACGGAGATATTCAAAATTGAATTCCTTTATCCACAATTATCAATATATTAAAAAAAAAATTGCTGATCACTTATAATGCTCTTTTAGTTAATAATACAAAATACAGGATAACAAAGTTATCTGATATTGCATTTGTACAGTACATCATAAAAGAGCTTGAAGACCCTTAAAACCATTTTAACAAAAATTGTCTCACATTTGAAAATTTTTCTAAAGAGAATTGAACTCCCTTAAAAGCTAAAAACAACTTTAAGCTGGGTCAATGATTCAAAAAAAAAAAAAAAGATTTTTACAATTTGAAATAAATAGATCTCATAGTTCAAAATTAGATATTTTAAGATATATCTATTATATTATTTAAAATTTTAAATGATATTAAACTCTTAATACTATTAGATTTAGAAAATAAAATATAACTTCAAAATAAGAGAAATGATATGTCTACAACATTTTCACAACATTTTTACAACAAATCGTAAGTGGCAGGTTGTTACTTGTTGTTATTGTTGGGGCCAAAAAATAATCTTTGTGTTAGGTTCAAATTTGAACCAATAACAACTAACCACCTGTGATTTATTGTAAAATTATAAAAATCTTGTGGACATAGCATCTCTCTCAAAATAAACTCTTCATTTTCAAAAATATGGCGATGATCATGCTCTAAAATTTTGAATCTTTAGAATTACATCTTTATACTGCACTATTTTGGCTTTTAATAAAAATATAATGAATTGATAAAAGTGGTCATTATTTTGCAAAATAGCACTCAATGCTTACCCATTTACCCATTTTAAGAGAGAGATTTAATAATAATAATAATAATAATAATAATAATAATAATAATAATAATAATAATAATAATATCTATTCATTGAATAAATTGGGTCCAAATATGAAAATATAAATTACTATTATTATGTTCTCATTCTGTCATTACTCATATTAAAAGTATTTTTATCAATTTGGTTATCAAACGGGATAAGTGACCACTTCAAATCATTTTATCACATGTTAAGAAGGAAGAAAGAAGGCTAAAGAAAATGGTGTCGCAAAAAATTTAAAATGAATCATAGCATTAAATTAAATCTACCAAATCAACGAAATTCCAAAACATACTCATTCTCTTATCTATATGCCAAGTCCTTTACACCACAACATTGAATTTCAATCTACCCACCAATTTTAAATACACATACGAGCAACCCTATTCTTAATTCTCATCTATTGCTTAATTACCTAAAGAAGATCCATGCGTCAGCAGTGAGAGATAAAATACATAATTCTCTTCCTAAACTCTCGTAAGTAGCATATGAGAATGTGACACAAGTATTCGGAATGTCTTATGAACTTTGTGCAATGATGGTTAAAGTAATGCACCCTTGTTACTGAATTGAATTGAAGTATTTTATATATTTAAATATGATTTTATTTTAAAAATAAATATTACTTAATTTTATTCTTTCATTTTAGAAGTAATATTACTAATTAATCATGTAAATTTTTTTTTTTTTTGAAGTCTATAGACACAAAAAATTTGACAAAACTTTTCACACCAGTTAATGTGGCAAATTGATAGCGGTAAGTATAAATAAGATGTCTGTGGTGGATCTAAATAAGAACTAGTAAAAATTTATCAACTCAATTGTTGAAAAATGTTGTGAAATTTTTTATGTATTGCTCTTTTTTTTTTTTTTTAGAAGTACTACATTCACAGCATTTTAACAACAAATCCTACGTGTTAAGTTTTTACTAGTTATAATTTAAACCCACCACTAAAATTACTTTTTCGCCCACCAATAACAACCAGTAATAACCTAACACTTAAGATTTGTTGTGAAAGATATCGTAGATGTAGTAGCATTTTCTTTTTTCTTTTTTTATTTGATAAAAAATATTATTTTAGTCATTGGCTAATACTTGAGTTTAATTAATGCTATCACAATGAGAGAAATAATCATATTTGTTTGCACAAGCCTAAGTCAACTGTCAACTACTGTATTATTTGTATAAAAAAAAAATAATATTCTTTAATTCCGTTTTCTATGACAGATAAGATAAAGCAACACAATAAATTAGGTTCCACACATGTATCCATCATAAGGGCGGAAGAAAAGGACTTATGGCGGAGGGCTAGATTTGGATCATGATGTAATATTTAGGGTTACCCCATATCTCTCTTATAAAGATTTTTTTTACCATTTTCACTTTATTTTTTCTCACTTATTTTATTAAATTAAAAATTGGTTTTTCCAACTCTCAATCTCAATTGTCGAGAGCAATTGCATCAAGTGCAATACCCTATTTCAATCCCAAAAAGACCTGTCCTTGTTATCCATAATTCACGTATTGGTTTGCTACAGATTTCCTACAAAACATCTTGATAAGATTATAGTCATTAGACACCTATCACTTATACCAGTTTGCTTTTAATAAAGCAACCCAAGTCTATTTTGGAAGTCTATTTTGGAATCCTCCAGCCAAGGGAGAAAAATCCTCCACCCAAAGACCTGTCCATCTCGATGTTGCCCCAAGTCTTTGGTTACAGATACTTCAACTTTTTCTGATTCAATAGACTTCACTTGCAAAAGTTCCAATAATAATAAGTTTGACCCGGTGCTTTTGAAAATGGGGGATTCACTAAAAAGCAAATTGCTCATCCAGGTCCCTTTTCTTTCTGTTTTCTATTTTGTGTTATTTTGTTTAGACAAGTTTGAATTGATTGTGGGAATGTATGATGCAGAGACAGATTTCGCCTACTGTGTACATACCCAAAATAGATTAAACTCTTTTAAGCTTGATGCATAATTTTAACCATATAAGAGAATTAAGAAACGGTTGCACATAAAGTTGTGGGAAAATTCCTTCAAGAAGATGACCAAAGGTGTTACATAGAAAATTCAATATAACAAAGTTATCTAATATTGCATTTGTTCAGTATATATCATAAAAGAGCTTGAAGACCCTTAAAACTATTTTAACAAAAATTGTCTCACATTTGAAAATTTTTCTAAAGAGAATTGAAGTCCCTTAAAAGCTAACAACTTTAAGCTGAGTCTATGATTCAGAAAAAGGATTTTTTGCAATTTGAATTGGATAGATCTCATAGTTCAAAATTATAAATTTAAAGATGTATCTATTACTTTATTCAAAATTTTAAATGATATGAAACTCTTAATACTGTTAGATTTAGAAAATAAAATATAACTTCAAAATAAACACTCTTCATTTTCAGAAATATGGAGATGATCATGCACTGTAAAATTTTGAATCTTCAGAATTACATCTTTATACTGCACTATTCTGGCTTTTAATAAATAAAAGTGGTCATTATTGCAAAATAGCACTCAATGCTTACCCATTTACCCATTTTAAGAGAGAGATTTAATAATAATAATAATAATAATAATAATAATAATAATAATAATAATAATAATATCTATTCATTGAATAAATTAATTGGGTCCAATATGGAAATATAAATTACTTTTATTATGTTCTCATTTTGCCATTACTCATATTAAAAATATTTTTATCAATTTGGTTATCAAACGGGATAAGATACCACTTCAAATCATTTTATCGCGTGTTAAGAAGGAAGAAAGAAGGCTAATTGGCTAAAGAAAAGAAAATGGTGTCGTCTTCTTTTTCAGCAAAGACAAATGTGTCAGTTGTGCTACAAGATTTCTATTATTCTGAAAATGCATATTAAACTTTTTTATATTATTTACCACTCAATCAAATAAATTCATTTTTTTCTTTATAATTTCAAAGTACAAAAAATATTGAAATTTAAACAGAGAGAGTTATTATTTTTTTTTTTAATAATTTGGAAGCATAATAAGATATAAAGAGATAATGTAATCTAGCAGTCAGCGAAAATAATTCAATAAAAAAAAAAGACTAAATGTGGTTGGCTGTGTTTTGTTCTTCCAGATGGTCTGGAACCCTAGACCTTTTGCTTTCTCATTTACTCGGGGAAAAAAAAAACAAAAACAAAAAAGCAGAAGGAGAAGATTAGTAGTGTTAGCATATGGCTTGACTATATCTATTTGAATAAACATTATTAGTTTTGAAAGTGTTTATGTAACAAACATGTGAAAAATATCTATTTTAAAGACAGGGAATGAAAAATAAATAAATAACATTTTGGATCTTTCCAAAAGCAATGGACAACCAATCTTTTAACTATCGTCAATAAATTTGAAACAGTTGTTGGAATACTGTTTATTATATAATATAAAAATATGTGACAAATTTTTTTGTGCAGGGCAATGGGCCAATGGCATTGCTAATCACTTCCCGGATTGATCATCTATATCTTTATTAAGTGGTAGTGGCCCTAGTATGGAGATAAAAATCAATCAATACATGGATTCCTCATGGCTTTTAAAAGGGGAATAAAGAGGGCCGCCTTTATATGACTAAATTACCTCCCTTTTGTCAAAAGTCGTTCTAAGAGATCAAAAGGGCACTTCCACTAATTAAAGTGAGTAGACATCCTGCACCGTCAAAATTTAAGAGTATTTTAAAAAATAAAGTGTTCTAATGTTACTACTTAACAAAATTTAAGATGAACTCTTAAAGATAAAACCCACTAGAAAAAAAAATTAATAAAAGTGTAAATGGCAAGATGAACTATACCATTATTTCAATCCTCTCAAAATGTTTTTCCATGTTGATTGTGAGAACTACGAGTGAATTTAAATTTTGGGAAGTAGAAAAGTCAAATTTAAATTTTGGAAAGCAGGAAGCAACCACTCACTTAACAATAAAATAAATAAATATCAAACCTTAAAAAAAATTAATTTGACTAATGTTCTAAAAAATATATATTTCTAATTGTACTAATTTTTCCAAAATGAAACAATTGACAATCAAGTTACAAACAATAGATAAAATGGATGATGATTATGGAATACTAGCCCATTGCACGCAAAAATGAGGTTTTTTTTTTTTTTTAATTCTCATATTTTTTTCATTTTTTTCAATTTGAAGTTTACATGTTTCCTCACTAATATTATGCATTTAAAACTAATTATATAGCCAGAAGTGTCATGAGACTAGTTTTATAAAATGTACAAATCTACAAACGAACATATATATAATTTCAATGCTATATTTGGTGTTCATTTTTTTAGTCTCATGAAACTCCTGACTGTAACAGTAATTTTAAATGCGTAATATTAGCGAGTAAATATGTAAACCTCAAATTAGAATTAATAAAAAATTATGACACTAAAAAAAGCATTATTGCACATGCAAAATTCTTCGTGGGAATGGGAATGATCTAACAAATTCTAACCCCCTGTGCACGGCAGTGGCACTGCTAACCACTGCCAGGATTGATATTCTTTATTAAGTGGCAGTGGCCCTAGTATGGATATAAAGATCAATCAATACGCGGATTCCTCATGGCGTTTCAAAGGGGAATAAAGCGGGCCTGCTCTTATAACTAAAAATGACCTCTCTTTTGTCAAAAGTCGTTCTAAAATATCAAAAGGGTACTTCCACTAATAATTAAAGTTAGTAGACATCCTTCATGATTGAAGAGGAGTTTGATAATAATCCTAATGTAATTTGAATAAAGCTAGAGATACAAATTATGTTATAAAAAAATTTACAAACTGCTGATGTGATGAATAATTATTGATAAATGAAAAAGTGATATTAATGATGGACCTATATGAAAACCAATAAAATGTTGGCCACATCAACATTTTGCAAAAATGTTGTAAAATAATTTATGATTATAACATCGCTCCTTTGCATAGCTGGCCTCCGCTTGAATACAATGAAAGAAATAGGCTTCTTTAAGCTTTCTTTCTGTTAAGTATAGTTTGGAGTAAAATGATAAAGTGATCGTTCAAGTATTACAATTAAAATGAACCAAGTAAAGCAAAGGCTTGGAAGAGCATGCCAACATAAAAAGGGAAACGGAAGCAAGGCAAAGTCAAAGTGATGGGCGAGCAGATGTGATTGAAAGGGAAAACTTATTAAATAAAATTTTTATGCTTGCTGTTGTGGGCCAGTGGGCAGCAAGAAAGCTGGTGTTGCAGTTATACGTTGTGATTGAAAGGGAAAACTTATTAAAGCTTGAGTCAAGCGAATCATTCAACAGCAACTAGCTCAAGAAATACAAACAAAGAAGATAGTAGTGGAAGGAGACTCCAAAGTATGTATCAATGGCTATGTGAAAGAAGCTGAAAATCCGCCTTTGGAGATCATCATAATGCTAGAAGATATCAAGTCCTTAAGTAGTGCTTTTGATAGTTGTAGTTTTAAATGGATTAGGAAAAATTCTAATGATATGGCTTGCACTTGATGTAAATGGAATATGATAAACAATTTTTCAAGTTGTATAATGGAGATTAAATAGTAATACAACCAAATTAGGTATTGAAAAATCCCTCAAAATAGATTAGATTATAATTGTAACGACTTTGGAACGATTAGTAATGGAAGCAAGATTTGCAAGACTCTTATTGCTTTGTATGGGGAGCATGTTTTGTCCTTTGGCAATCTAATTTTTGACCCTAAATGTGGTGGGCTGTGTTTTGTTCTTCCAGATGGTCTGGACCCCTACACCTTTTGCTTTCTCATTTACTCAGGGAAAAAAAATGCAGAAGGAGAAGATTAGTAGTGGTAGCATATGGCTTGACTATATCTTTGAATAAACATTATTAATTTTGAAAGTGTTTATGTAACAAACATGTGCAAAATATCTATTAAAGACAGGGAAGGGAAAACAAGTAAATAACGTTCTGGATCTTTCCAATAGCAATGGACCACCAATCTTTAAACTTTCATCAATAAATTTGAAACAGTTGATGGATTACTGTTTATTATATAATATAAAAATATGTGACAAATTTTTATGTGCAAAAAAATTAATAAAAATATGTGACAAATTTTTTTAGTTATACTAAAAGAATGAATCACTTCTAAACCAAAACTTTCTTAGTATCACTTCAAAACTTTCTTTCACAAACTTCATTTGTGCATTTCCAAAATCAAAGCGAAAATATACTAAAAGAATGAATCACTTCTAAACCAAACCACAACAGTAACAAATTCTAACCCCCTGTGCAAGGCAATGGCACCGCTGATCACTGCCCGGATTGATCATCTTTACAAAGTGGCCCTAGTAACATAATATTGTGGAGATAAGAATCAAGTTATATGCAGATTCCTCATTAACCATAAAAAAAAAAAAAAAAATAAATAAATAAACTAATGGCACTACTGACTAAATTAGCTCCCTTTTGTCAAAAGTGAGTGTTAATGATCAAAACTTTTGACAAAATTATAAACTTTTGTAGGATAAAGTTAAGACATAATGTTTGCTGAACAGCATGTGCAAAAGGGAACTTCCACTAATTATGAAACTAGGCATCCTGCACCCTGTACACAAATAATAGTATTAAATACTGTTTAATATGGGGAAAAAAAAAAGGACCAACTAAAGCAAAAATTATATAAACATAGTGATAGTGATAGATGTTACGACGGGGAGTGATCTACTTAAATTGTCCTTCAAAAACACAGAACGATTAGAACATAAATTGGAAAATATTTATAGATTTGCACAATGCACTCGTTCGTATTCTGAGTGAATATAAAACTGACAGCACCATTTATGATAAGCAAATGAAGATTGATGATCTAACAACTGAATTGGAGGGATGGCAATGGAATGAGGGGTGGGGCAGGGCTATAGGATGAGATCTTCACTGCTGGGATCTTCACAGTGCCAGCTCAATGATATAAGCTATTGATGCGGCTATCTAAGGCCTTAAGTAAAAAAAAGGCCCTTAAATTTTAACCAATAGTATTAATTAAGCCGAAATATTAACCAATAAATAAAATAATATTTTTTTATCAAATGAAAAACAAATAAAAAATAGAAAAAAATGATATATCCACAACATTTTTCATAACATTTTTACAAAAAAATCCTAAATAGCAGATTGCTAAGGCTGTTTTTTGACAGCAAAAAAATAATTTTAGTGGCATTTTCAATTAGAAAACAAGAAGCAACTTAACACCTAAGATTTGTTATGAAAAATATTATAAATGTAGCACTTCTAAAAGAAAAAAGAAAAGAAAGAGAGCAATCCACAAAAAAATTCACAATATTTTTCACAATAGTCGAGTTAGCAAACTTTTACTAGTTTTCAACTAGATTCACCACTAACATTACTCTTTTACTCACTACTATCAATCTGCCACGTCAACAAATGTAGAAAGTTTTGTCAAATTTTTTTGTGTTTATAAACTTTATTTTTAAAAGAAAATTCTACGTGATTCATGTTAATTAATAGTAATTTTACATATGAAACAAGATAATTAATTTTCGTCTTAGGCTCCCAAATGCATCAAGTCACCCCTGGATCTTCAAGTAATGAGCAATAAAAAATATCTTTAGAGGAATATCCATGCATTTAATTAAGCTTGTATCCAAGTGTTTAACAAGAAAATATCATAACAAAAACAAAAAATCTTAATATCCATGCATTTAAATAAACTAGTATTGATTTGTTTGTTTAAATAGTAGGGATTTAAGGTATGAAGAATTTACAATTATAACTATTATCAATACGGGGCAAGGATGCCTGGGGCTAAAATGTCTAAACAAATTCCCGCCTTGCCCTGCCAACTATGCGAGGTAGGGAAAACCCGCACAAGATGAAGCGGAGAGGGGCGGTGCCAAATTGTCATTCCTGGCTAAAGACATTTGTTAATAAATCATTTTAGGAAATTTTTTATAAAAACAAAAAAAAAACAATTGATTTTTTGACATGCTTTTTTATTTCTCATAAAAATGTACTAAAATTTTCTTAAAATAATTTATAAACAAATGCCCTAAGAACTTCCATTAACTATAGACCCAAAATTTTTATTAAAAAAAAAATATTGTCAAAAATTCAAATAGCACCCTTTAAGTTTGACAAAAAATTTGTTTCAATATTCTAAATTTATTTTTATTCAATTGGGTCTTCTAAGTTTCAATTTCATTCAATTAAGGCATCTCCATCAAATTTTGTTAAACATTGCGATTAAGTGTCTAAATTTATATTTTATTTTTCAAAATTTTCAAATTAAAAAAAAATCCAATTAATTATTGAGAAATATTTTCTAAAAACATTCTTTAAAAGAATTAACAAAAGCTGACGAAGAGACTTTAATTGAATAAATTTTAAACTTAGAACCGTGAATTGAACAAAAATAAACAATAAAAAAATAAAAAAAGTAAAGTAAGAAGACTTAAGTTATTTGTAGTAAACATGCAAGTTTCATTTTTTTTTTCTTTTAGAATAAGATTATTTTCAAAAAAGTGTTATAATGTTACTATTTGATGTCGCATAAGCTACACAAAAACAAATGCATTGCATTCTGAATTAAAAAAGAAACAAAATACATTAGCTTCTAAATGAAAACCACAAATCAACGAGGGATCTCTTGAATCCACAAAATGATAGGATTTTAGAATCCACTAGAGAGAAATAGACAATATCTATATTTTATAAATATAAAAAACTGAATTGCCCTAAGGCTACAATATATTTAAATAGTAAAAGAAACCCTAGGGTAGCTATGAAAACGCTCAAAAAACTTAATCCGTGACAATCACGTAATTAGGTGGCAAAAAAATAGTGATTTTTGCCAAAAATAGCAAAATTGAGATAATTGCGGAAATTGAAAATACTGTCTTTAAGAAACATCCCAAAACAGACGGGACTTTACTCTGACTTTTAAACTACAAGTTATTAAGGGAAAACAAATATTACTATAAATAGTAAAAACACTGTTTTCGAGGCCTTAAGGAAAGAATTTGCCTAAATTTAAGCGGCACTTATTATTGAGTCTAGTTTAGAATGCTGTTTCCTTTCAACCTGCCAAATTTTATGCAATTTCGACACTATCGCCCCAATGGCCTCTACTGTTACCCTCCTTTAATCTTGCGTTGTGATTTTCGGTGCCCCCTTCAGAAATGCATGTACTGCTTGTTCTACATTACTATTTAATAAAATTTAAATAGTAATGTAGAACAGATATGACTAATGTTCTAAAAATTTAATTTGTAATTGTTCTTATTTTTCCAAAATGAAACAATCGACAATCAAGTTGTAGCAACAGATAAAATGGATTTTTTTTTTTTTTGAATTAGTATCAAATTTTTCATTCATTCTAATTTGAGGTTCACATGTTTTCTCACTAATATTACTCATTTAAAACTACTAATATAACTAAGAGTGTCGTGAGACTAGCTTTAAAAATTGAACAAATCTACACACAAACATATATGATTTCAATGCTATTTCAGTGCTTATTTTTTGAAGTTAGTGTCATGACACTCCTAACTGTATTAATAGTTATAAATATGTAATATTAGTGGAAAAATGTGTAAACCTCAAATTAGGTTGAATGAAAAATTATGACACTAAACAAAAAAAGCCTCATTGTATGCTCCGTTTGATGAGTCTAGTATTATTTTAACAGGTTGTATATTAGAATAGGAGATGAAATGTATGATGTATTATTAAGTGATGAGGAGTTAAAGTTGATAAACTAGGTGCTACATGGGAATGATCTAACAAATTCTAACCCCCTGTGCAGGGCAATGGACCAATGGCACTGCAATCGCTGCCCGGATTGATCATCTATATCTTTATTAAGTGGTAGTGGCCCTAGTATGGAGATAAAAATCAATCAATACGCGGATTCCTCATGGCTTTTCAAAGGGGAATAAAGAGGGCCGCCTTTATATGACTAAATTACCTCCCTTTTGTCAAAAGTCGTTCTAAGAGATCAAAAGGGAACTTCCACTAATTAAAGTGAGTAGACATCCTGCACCGTCAAAATTTTAGAGTATTTTAAAAAATAAAGTGTTCTAATGTTACTATTTAACAAAATTTAAGATGAACTCTTAAGGATAAACCCCACTAGGGAAAAAAATTAATAAAAGTGTAAATGGCAAGATGAACTATACCATTATTTCAATCCTCTCAAAATGTTTGTCCATGTCGATTGTGAGAACTACGAGTGAATTTAAATTTTGGGAAGTAGAAAAGTCAAATTTAAATTTTGGAAAGCAGGAAGCAACCACTCACTTAACAATAAAATAAATAAATATCAAACCTTAAAAAAAATTAATTTGACTAATGTTCTAAAAAATATATATTTCTAATTGTACTGATTTTTCCAAAATGAAGTAATTGACAATCAAGTTACAAACAATAGATAAAATGGATGATGATTATGGAATACTAGCTCATTGCACGCAGAAATGAGGTTTTTTTTTTTTTTTTAATTCTCATATTTTTTTCATTTTTTTCAATTTGAAGTTTACATGTTTCCTCACTAATATTACGCATTTAAAACTAATTATATAGCTAGAAGTGTCATGAGACTAGTTTTATAAAATGTACAAATCTACAAACAAACATATATATAATTTCAATGCTATATTTGGTGTTCATTTTTTTAGTCTCATGAAACTCCTGACTGTAACAGTAATTTTAAATGCATAATATTAGTGAGAAAGTATGTAAATCTCAAATTAAAATTAATAAAAAATTATAACACTAAAACAAGCATTATCGCACATGCAAAATTCTTCGTGGGAATGGGAATGATCAAACAAATTCTAACCCCCTGTGCACGGCAATGGCACTGCTGACCACTGCCAGGATTGATATTCTTTATTAAGTGGCAGTGGCCCTAGTCTGGATATAAAGATCAATCAATACGCGGATTCCTCATGGCTTTTCAAAGGGGAATAAAGCGGGCCTGCTCTTATAACTAAAAATGACCTCTCTTTTGTCAAAAGTCGTTCTAAAATAACAAAAGGGTACTTCCACTAATAATTAAAGTTAGTAGACATCCTTCATGATTGAAGAGGAGGAGTTTGATAATAATCATGTAATTTGAATAAAGCTAGAGATACAAATTATGTTATAAAAAAATTTACAAACTGCTGATGTGATGAATAATTATTGATAAATGAAAAAGTGATATTAATGATGGACCTATATGAAAACTAATAAAATGTTGGCCACATCAACATTTTACAAAAATGTTGTAAAATAATTTATGGTTATAACATCGCTCCTTTGCCTAGCTAGCCTCCGCTTGAATACAATGAAAGAAATAGGCTTCTTTAAGCTTCTTTAGGCTTATTAAAGCTTTAGTCAAGCGAATCATTCAACGCTCCCCCTGCTACTACAGAAGCTTTTGCAATAAGCTTAGAAGTACTGCAACAGCAACTAGCTCAAGAAATACAAACAAAGAAGATAGTAGTGGAAGGAGACTCCAAAGTATGTATCAATGGCTTTGTGAAAGAAGCTGAAAATCCGCCTTTGGAGATTATCATAATGCTAGAAGATATCAAGTCCTTAAGTAGTGCTTTTGATAGTTGTAGTTTTAAATGGATTAGGAAAAATTCTAATGATATGGCTTGCACTTGATGTAAATGGAATATGATAAACAATTTTTCAAGTTGTATAATGGAGATTAAATAGTAATACAACCAAATTAGGTATTGAAAAATCCCTCAAAATAGATTAGATTATAATTGTAACGACTTTGGAACGATTAGTAATGGAAGCAAGATTTGCTAGACTCTTATTGCTTTGAATGGGGAGCATGTTTTGTCCTTAGGCAATCTAATTTTTGACCCTAAATGTGGTGGGCTGTGTTTTGTTCTTCCAGATGGTCTGGACCCCTACACCTTTTGCTTTCTCATTTACTCAGGGAAAAAAAAAATGCAGAAGGAGAAGATTAGTAGTGGTAGCATATGGCTTGACTATATCTATTTTTGAATAAACATTATTAATTTTGAAAGTGTTTATGTAACAAACATGTGCAAAATATCTATTAAAGACAGGGAAGGGAAAACAAGTAAATAACGTTCTGGATCTTTCCAATAGCAATGGACCACCAATCTTTAAACTTTCATCAATAAATTTGAAACAGTTGATGGATTACTGTTTATTATACAATATAAAAATATGTGACAAATTTTTATGTGCAAAAAAATTAATAAAAATATGTGACAAATTTTTAAGACATCATCTCATTTTCTTTATTGTACATCCTTTAAAAAAATAAAAATAAAAAATTTTACGGTTTATAAGATATTTTTTATATAAACAGACAAAAATAAAAGTAAAAATTGCGCAAAGTGGACTTTTTTCCTTCTTTGTCTTGTTGGTTCCTTCCCAGTGCCCAAGCACCTATATAATACTCATCTGTTTCAGCTATTAAGAAAATGGATTTTATTATTAGATGCCTTAAAGACATTTGTTAGTAAATCATTTTGGAAAAGTTTTTATGAGAAAAAAAAACCACAACTAATTTTTTGACAATTTTTTCAATTTTCCATAAAAGTGGTATCAAAATTTTTTAAAAATAATTTATTAACAAATGCCCTAAAAATACTTATTAATTTGACCCAAAATTTTTTAAACAAATGAACCAAAATTTGTTTCAGTCTTCTAAATTTACTTTTGTTCAATTAAGTCTTCTAAGTTTCAAATTCATTCAATTAAGGTCTTTCCACTAAATTTTGAGTGTACAATTTTTTTTTTCAATTTTTTAAAATTAAAAATTTTTAATTAATTATTGGAAATTATTTTCAAAAAATATTTTTCAAATAAAATTCAGGAAAATTGATAGAATAAACTTAAAGCTAGTCCTTAATTGAAGAAAAGTGAATTTAAGAGTACTTTTTTATTGCTGAATAAAGTTAAGAGTACTTTAAATAGGTTGTGGTAAACCTTCAAATTTTTTTTTTTCATTTTAAAATGAGGTGGTTTATTGACTTTATTCCAGTCTCTTCATTTCTTATTATCTTTTTTGGGTAAAATATCATTCTCGTCTCTAAACTTCCACAAAAATTCATTTTTTGTTCCTAAACTTTTAAAATTATGTTTTTCGTCCTTAAACTTTAGAAAATGTTCTACTTTTCATCCTTTGGTCGATATCTGTTAATTTATGTCCTATGTGACTCAATAGAGTGATGATTTGGTATCTGACTTGGATTAAACTATTTTATTTTTTAAATTATAAACACGTGTCACCCAATGATTGGCACACATGGATTAAAATTTTCAGTGAGACAAAATTACCCCCACACCCACACACAACCCAATTCAAACAGCCCAATTTCAAAATCCCCAAGAATGAAACGATGAACCTTAGGTCCCCAACGCCATAGTCCCACTGGCTTCAATCGGCGACCCCAACCCGCGATGAAGAGTTCAAAGGCAGACTTCCTCTGTTGTTGAAGATAACGGGTATTGAAGCAACACAAAGAGTTTGAGTGTTCTTGCTATAGACTGAAGAGAAGACTTTCGAATAAGAAAATGAATTTGTCTTCATGGGTTTACTCAACAATTCTTCACTAGAGTGTCTTGTACTGGTAGTGGTGTAGTAAACCTTTATCAGAAACAAGAGAGAGAAGCTGCAATGTTGACGAGAAAGCAGAAGACTTATTCTTATTTTGGATGATGAAATTGATGAAGATAATGACATTGTTGGGCATAAATCTGTAACTAGAAAAACATATTCCAATAGAAAATGTTTCTGGAAGGAGATTATTGAAAGTCAAGATGATGATGATGATGATGAGGTAATAAGGAGATACATTGATGTTTTTGAGCAAGATGATATTACAACTATGGCGTTGGGGACCTGGGTTTCATCTTTTCAGATTTGGGGATCTTGGAGTAGGTTGTTTGGATCGGGCTGTTTGGGTGTGAGGGTAATTTTGTCTCACTGAAAATTTTAATCCACGTGTGCTAATCATTGTGTGACATGTGTTTATAATTTAGAAAACAAATTAATTTAATCCAAGTCAAATACTGCATCAGCACTCTATTAAGCCAACATAAATTAACGGATAAAGACAAAAAAAAAAAAAAAAAAAACAAAAAGTAGGACATTTCGTAAAGTTTATGGACAAATAATAAATTTTTAAAAATTTAAAGACGAAAAACAATTTTTTGTAAACGTTTTGTAAACGTCTAGAGGTGAAAATAATATTTTACCCTCTTTCTTTTAAATCCTAGCCTTTTAGTGAGATTCCTTCAATCCTGTCTTCAAAAGCCGTGAACTGTAGAACCTCACTTCAGCCATAAGCATCGAGAAAGAGGAAAAACTAAAAACAGAGAGAGATGGAGTGGATCCAACACTTTGACCATAAGCATCGATTGCTACTAAAGAAGTCCCCCAACAATAAACCACGGTGCCCTGCATGTCGGGAATTTGTCTTTGGCGACGTCTATTGTTGCGACTATTGTCAGTATTATCTTCACGAATCATGTGCCAAGTTAGAGGATGAGATCGTACACTTTTGCCATCCATTTCACTCTCTAAAGCTGCACGGTCCTGCAGATTGTTGGCTTGTCTTTATCAAATGCGATATGTGTCGAAGAGATTCTGTGGGCTTCACCTACCGCTGCACTGACTGCGATTTCAAAATGGATGTTGCATGTGCACTATCAGTTCTGTTACCAATTCACGACCACAAGTTAAAGCTACAAGTTAGTGATACTGACACTGAACCATCATTTTTTTGCGATTTCTGTCATACTAGATGTTACAGTCACCGAGGACGGAGCTTACATTGTGAGGAGGATTGTAATTTCAAGATCGATCTTGACTGTGCTCGAATGCTTATGATGTCTAAGTTCCAGCTCATTCAACACGTCAGCCACGAGCATTGGTTGATATATGATGATTCTATAAAAGCTAGGGATAGAAAGTACTGTGCAGCGTGCAGAAAAGTGTGCGACGGTACTACCTATTGTTGCAAGCCATGTTATTTCTTCCTTCACGCATCATGTGCCATGTATCGGAGAAAAATCAAACTTTCCTTGCATTTAGATCATCCTCTTTTGCTGAGCACTAGGAAAGACAGGGAACGCTGCGATTTCTGCAACCTTATTATATGCCAAGCCTTAACCTTCCGCTGTGACTTGTGCAATTTCAAGATTGATTATTTATGCGCCCGTATGCTCATCGAACTCCCTAACCTTCAAAAAACGATTGATCATTTCAGCCACTCCCATTCTCTGCACTTCGAGTCCAACGTTCAACGCCGTACTGTTAATGCTAAGTGCTATGCGTGCCGGGAACAATTCTCATCCTTTAGTGGAATCTACAAATGCTCTGATTGTGCTTTCTATCTCCATGAATCATGCAGACGAGATCTCATCGAACATTATAGACACTACAAGCACATTCAAAATCACTTTCACAACCATCCATTGGAAATCGTTTACTATGATAGAGAAGTCCCTGGTGTTGTTTGTTGTACTTTATGCCGTAAATGTTGCTTCGGGCCTACCTACGTTTGCTTCCTGTGCAAGCTGTTCCTGCATGAGTCCTGTCTAGCGCTCCTGGGAACAAATACAATCAGTCAAAATTCCTTCCATAAGCACCCACTGATAATCGTTGACAGTAAGGTTAATGATTCTACTAGTTATTTCTTTATGAACAATATTGATTTTCCTAGTTGCTCTGCTTGCGGTGAACCTTGTTTTGAAAAATCCTTTGCTTGCTTGAAATGCAAGTTCTTAATTCACGAATTGTGTCTTCAACTGCCCCATGAGATTCAGAATTTCCTCCACCCATGCCCTCTATCTCTACAACCGGAGAATACTAACTTTACATGCAGAGCCTGTGAAAAAAGTCGCTCCCAGTTTGCATACTGTTGTAATAGATGCCACTTTTTCCTTGATGTTGAATGTGCCCAAATGTTGAGTAAAGGCCAAAACTACATTCTAAGTTACTACCACCATCACCCCTTGATCCTCTGTAACAAGGAAAGTAATGATCATGTAGTTTCCTGCGATGGATGCAATGTCATCTCTGGTGAAATATACGGTTGTATCCAATGTCATTTCTATCTCCACAGATCATGTGCTGCAGCCCCACAACAGATTGAACATCCTTTTCACCCAGCGCACACTCTCACTTTGTTTTTTGATGAAAAGTTGATGTGCACAGTCTCAATTTTAAAATCCTTGGATAAAAAGGGGGAAGTGAAATATTTGAGGTACAAGCATTTCTCAATCCGTGATGATAAGGAGATTGAAGTTTGCTGTGGTGTATGTGAGAAACACGTTTGCGGTCCATCATATGAATGCATTAGATGCAAATTCTTCGTCCATCAAGATTGTATTGAACCTGTAGAAAAAGGGCAACATTCTTTTCAACCGCATGATAATGATAGTCTAATTGGCGTATCAAGAAAAACTCTTCCTAGAAAAAAATTTACATGTGATGCTTGTTCTTGCAAGAGTTACTTTGGTTTTTCCTATCGTTGTGAAGAATGCTGCTTTAAGTTGGATGCTAATTGCGCCTCATTAAAGCCTTCGATAAAGTATAAAGATCATAAGCATCGCCTTACTTTCTTCGAGAAAGTGTATGATGACCCTCAGTGTGTAATTTGTAACACTAGCTATTCTGATGTCTCGTATTTGCGATGTGTAGAGTGTGACTTCAATGTCCATCTCTTGTGTGTTCCACTGCCAGTTACCATTAAGCATAAATGTCATATCGATCCCCTTTACCTTGAAGATTATTTTGTGGAAGATTATTCAGGTGAGTACTATTGTGATGCTTGTGAAAACAGTAGAGACCCACGGGAAAGTGTTTATCACTGTGCAAGATGCAGCAACTATGTGGCACATATCAGTTGTGTGATTGATGAGGTATGTACAAATTCACTATCTTATATGAATTCATTTTTCCTTCAATAAGTTTCATTTTTTTTAAAATATTTTTTTATTGACTTGGATATAAAATGCAAATAACGTACAGATTCATACCATTCATTGGTTAGTGTATAAATTACCTTTGGGTGCGACTTCTGATGTTTTGAAAATGAATTATGAAAGTATAATATTGTTTACCAATCTAATAATTTTTAGAAAATTCATTTGAGAAGATTGATTTTGAAAGAGTGTGTGTTTTGAAATTAAGGTCTACCATTGAAGTATGCAAAATAAGTCCATTAAAGATTTGGGCAAGGCCAAGGATGAATAAAGCAAAAAAAAAAAAAAAAAATCAATTTTTTAAATAGTAGATATGAACATAAGACCTACTTTAACATACCCTACTTGCTTCATCCCTCACCAATTAACTCAAAATTATTAAGTATTTATGGAAACAACTAATGATTTCTTTAAAGAACAATAAATAATTGCTAGTGATGTTTTAGTGTAGTTGGCATAGTTGTGAGTATAACATGAACCACAATACATATCGTGCGATAAGTATTGTATCGAATGAAATAAGTACCATATCGTAGGTACATATTGATCATGTTCATGAATCATATGACACATAACATGTATATCATATGAATTATATCATATCGTATTAATCATACGTATCGAATGATACATAGACATGTTAGTTTAAACTAGGTTTTTGTTAAAATTTGTGCTTTGACTTAAGTCCATCATGGGCTGAGGTTTCAATTTTGAACTTTGAAAGACCTTACATTCCTTGATATACATCTTGAGCTTGATTTTCATCCTTTTACAATAGAAATCCTGCTTGGCTTTGTGCAAGGACTTAAGGTAACTAAAATGACGAGCCAAAATTAGTTTTGAATGATGAATTACGACCAAGGTACAGTCTGCCTTGTAGAGTAGGAGAACATTTCGCAACGTATTTCCTTTCAAGTTATTGCCAAGTTGCTACTAAACGTAGAAGAAGGGAAAATGGGCTTGCCAAGAGCCTTATAGCTCAATTGGCACATCTTAATGTTTCCAATGAAGACGTCTAGTGTTCAAATCACACCGCTCCCACTGTACCTATCGAATTTATCAAAGAAAATGGGCTTTGAGCCTTTGACTGGCCCTATGGACCCTGCATCTAGTAATTCCATATCTATCTTTTCTATTTCAGTTTATTGATAGTAATTGTACCTGTAAGGCTTTTCACAGATGGGTTGAGTGCCATTCTTCAAGGTGATTTAATGTTTATGTCCCCTGGACAGTGGCAGCCCCAAAGGAGTGTCAAAGACTTGGCAATTTCATCCAACAGCCTGTTAATCTCTTCTAACTGTTGTTCTGACCTGCTTGTACCCATTACAATAATCTGTAACACAATTGCCTTCCTTGTTAAGGACTTAAAGAACTTATCTCCATCATGCTGAGGGGAATTGGGGGATTTCAGACCTTGTTAGAACCTGGTTTTCTATATGCAGGAACTTCATGGTCAATTGCTCGAAGTCCCATTGGATAATGCCAAGAGTGCTAAGTCATTGTTTGCCTAGCACTACCGCACATCTTTCTAATGGAGGAAAATTCAATTCAACCATGAATAAATGGCCTTGCATTATGACTTAAACATCAACACAAGCTCCCTTTGTCATGATCACAACCATATTAGCCAACTTAACTTCAAGCCCTTTCTTGGATGTTACCGACAGCCTTAATGCTTCCAAGATTGATGACTCTAGGAAGTTATCAGTGCTACCAATGTCAATGAGGATAATAGCCCACTGGCCTTTAATCTTTTCTAACATTCTCTTGGTACTTGAAGATAGGGTTTCCAATTAATGCATATAATTTGATTTCAATTGCATCCACTGTCACCTCTTGCTTTGCAATAGTAACTATGGTCTCTCCTAGTTATGCATCAATAATTTACTTAAGGTGAAACCATTGCAAATGTTTTGAGTGAGTTTGTAGCCCTTCCATTACTTATGTCCAGGCTGCCACTGCTCATCACAATGATAACAGAGCCCTTTCTTGCTTCTTTCATCCATTTGAGCTGGAGTGATTGTACGGACAAAAAGTTTAGGCTTAAGTTGGTCCATCCTTGTATAGCCTTAAATGATCCCAAGATGGAAGGCCTACTTGAATCTTGAGAATTTTTGAAAGTTTTCCTGCCAATTAAGACTTAAGAGGTACTCCTCTTGAATTTTTGCTAATCCAAAGCTGCATTAAGTTTCAGTGGGTTTAGCATTCTCACAAGAAGTCTAATCTCATCCTTTAATCCAATGAGAAAACAACTTGTGCTTTTCTGATAGCCCCGTAATCCTATTTGATAATGCTTCAAATTGCCCAATAAAAGCTAGTCTGCCTAAGCCTTGTAAGGGCTTCCATTGGATCATCATAGGTTGTACTTCCAAATCTTATTTGCAATGCCCTAACAAAGGCCTCCCAAGTCCCAACTGGTGAATAGGCCTTATTCTTTAGCATCTTGAAGCCACGTAAGAGCCTCCCTATCCATATGGTAAAACTGTTGTGATGATTTCCTTATAGTGGATTTCTAACATAATTGGATCCCCAAAATAGTTTTTATAATTGAAGAGGTTCTTCATTGGTTTTCCATTTCTTTACTAAAATCTTTGTGCTGATTGTTTACTACTTTAGATTCAGAATTTGATATTTGTGATGAATATAATAATATTTACTTATGAGTGGAAAATCTAGTTAAATTGTGCAATAAATTCATTAATTTCATTGCATTAATTGCTTGGGGCCTAAATCAGAGTTTTTCAAAGGGTATTAGGGCTTTTAGAACATATAAATCTCAAAATAAGATTTTTCACAACAGACACTCAAGCAACCATGCCCTAGGCCTGTCCATGTTTGACACAGGCACCACGGGCTTTTTGGTGTGTTCTTGCTTAGGATGTATATAACTCAATAGCCATAAGAAGAAATTGGAAAGAATGGTTAAAACAAATAAAACATAGATTATTAGTATGACAAGATAACCGGTCACTTGAGTATAGTCCCCAACAAGCATAGTTCTATTACTTATTTCATCGCCTTGCTTTACCTTAATATGTTGTCTTTGTACACCAATTCATAGACTTGGCTTAATTTTACCAGGTGATACTCTCACTGAACGGGATGCGCAGAGATGTGGAGTTGAGAATTGTGGATAGGGACAATATTGTTGAGAAGATATCAAAAAGAGGCTTGACCTTGAAAGAAAAAATTAACTCTTTAAATGAAGATGAGAAAAGGGAATTCGAAGATGCAGAAGCTGCTACTGTAGATTTGGTTGGAGAGATAATGTCTAAAGCTGACTCTGGGAATAGGGTTAGTATTCTTGAAGATTTGGTAAATTCAGATGAGACATTCATACTGATTTTAAAGAATCTTATGTATCCTATGAGAGAGGAGGATATTATGAGTATGACATTTTTGGAATTGGAGTCAAAACTTGTAAAAGTCAAGGGCTACATGGTCTCTCAGAACTGTGCCCCTATACTAGAGTCCTTATTAGCCAAATACGGGGATTTTAGTGCAAGCTCCACTTCAAATCCAGGGATAAATATGCATGTCCTTAACATTGTTGGTGGGGTTGCACAAAGCATGTGCAACACCAAGGTTGAGGACATCACTGCTAATTTACTTTTCAATTGGTGGAAGAACTTTCAACTTGCGCAGCATGTTGGATTCAATGTTCAATTTGCCTTTGACCATTTGTATAGACTTGCGCAAGCACAGTTTCGTATGGAGAGAGAATTTAAAGCTGACTTTAAACTTTTAGAATCTCAAATGAAGATTGTGGAGCTTATACTATCACAAGAAACTAAATTGGAGGTACTCAAAGATGAACAAAAGCAGCTTATACGATCTAAAAGAAGAAAATCAATATCAGAGAAGGAATGCTTGATTCAGGACATGGAATCAAGGTTGGTGCCAGCAGGGAAGGGTTTGCTGTGATTTCAAAGTTGGATGAGGATTTAGTAAAAGCATTAGCAGGTTCTTTTCTGGAATCTTCAGTTTTCTTTTTGAGATTTTATTTGCAGTTTTGTGGTCCTTCTTGTTGGTCTTGCTGGTCGTTGTTGATCTGGCTTTTCTTTCTTCAAGGTAAATTTACATTGAGAAATATTTGCAATTAATAAATGTCTGATGTGTTTGTTCATGAATGGCTAGATCTTGAGACTATAGTATCATATAGTTCTTGAGAATTGCTTCCTGCCAAATGATTATGGGATTATGTTGTCCTTTTGGATCCCTTGTCGAAATTCCTTCTCCATTATTTTCATATACTGTAGTACATAATTTCTTGTGCTCTTATGACGAGTTGTACAATAATTTTGAAATCTATCAGAGCACTTAAATCAAAAGAAATAACATAATTATATGGAGTATATTACTGTCCACAAGTTTGAAATTTGAAAATTTATTCACTCACTTTGTCTATATTCTATATGCCAAATCCTTTACACGACATTACTCTACTTACCAGGGTATCTATTCATAACTCATAAGAGCGACCCTATTATTGGTTGTAACCAATCAGCCTAATTGCTCTAAGAATATTCATTGATCATCAGTGAATAAAAAACTTCTAAATTTTGTTGCTAGGAATCTTGTAGCTCAAGCTAAATGGGTATTTATTGTTGTTTCTAATGGAAATCTCTAAGGTTCAAATACTTACTCCCCTAACTAGTGTAACTTTCCCCACTCCGAACCCCCCCCCCCCCTCTTTTTGTACTTTTTTCCTTATTAATATTGTGATGCATCTTCCATGCTTTTGATCTCCATTGGATAAAAATAATCAAATAAATCCATTTCCAAAATTTTAGTTTCTGTTTTCTACTTCTATAAAGATATCCTTTGTTTTGTGAGTTTCAATTAACTCAATTGATAAAATTTATTTTTTGTTAAATGAAAGACCTCGGCAAAGTTATCAATTTCATTATGTTCTTGATCAAAATGGCTGAAAATAATTTCTTGTCTTTGGAATCTCTCCCTCTTCCACCTTAACCTAAATTCCAACTTATTTTAGTCCATTTTATTAAATTTTAGTCGGTATGATGATTTCGGTTCATATGTAAACAAAGCAATTTTTTTCTAAATTTGTTTTTCTTTTCATTATTTTGTTCACATATGACAATTTTTCCCCCATTAAGAATATTTCCTCTTTTGTTTATTTGATCACACATGGCATTTCTTTTGATTTTTTTTCATAATAGTTTTTACATTTACTTCACTCAATGTGATATGTTATGTAATGATGCATCATTACATATCATATGAGATTAAGAATGTGCATTATCTTTTTTTTTTTAAATAAATAAATTCTTGATAGTAGGTGCATTATTTGATTTTACATTGACAGTTTGATATGATATAAAATGTAATGAATGCTCTGATTTACAAAATGTTGAAATAGACCGGTTTAGTAATATTTGTTTACGACATATAAAATTTTTTGTATTTTAGAGAATTTCAATCTATGGCATCCGCTTTTTACGATAATTCTTTATCATCAAACCAAGATATCAATTAGTTTTTGGTATAAGCGAAAATTGAACAACAGATTTCATACTCGACAATAAAAGATTTTACCAATTGAGTTAACCGAAACCTACTATATCATAATTAAAAATATTGCTTGTGGTTGAATCTTGCCTTAAAAATATATATCAATGTCTTGAATCGATAGTAAAGAATATGAAGTGATATGTTATGTAATGATGCATCATTACATATCATATGAGATTAAGAATATGCATTATCTTTTTTTTTAAAAATAAATAAATTCTTGATAGTAGGTGCATTATTTGATTTTACATTGACAGTTTGATATGATATAAAATGTAATGAATTCTTTGATTTACAAAATGTTGAAATAGACTGGTTTAGTAATATTTGTTTACGAAGTATAAAATTTTTTGTTTTTAGAGAATTTCAACCTATGGCGTTCACTCCTTACAATAATTCTTTATTATTAAACCAAGAAATCAATTGGTTTTTGGTATAAGCGAAAATTGAACCACAGATTTCTTACTCGACAATAAAAGATTTTACCAATTGAGTTAACCAAAACCTACTATATCATAATTAAAAATATTGCTTGTGGTTGAATCTTGCCTTAAATATCAGTGTCTTGAATCGATAGTAAAGAGTATGACGTGATTGTTATTGATTCAAATCATCTCTCTCTCTCTCTCTCTCTCTCTCTCTCTCTCTCTCTCTCTCTCTCTCTCTCTCTCTCTCTCTCATTTGATGAAAGAATCCAACAAGGGATAAAAAGTGTCTATTGGCTAGGATTAAGACTTGAAATAAAGGTTTATCTAAAGTAATAATTGAAATAAAGTGTTAGGCATGATGGTTCCGTGTGCTTGTGGTTCTTTGTGCTTGTATGATGGTATATTGTAGTATTGAAAAGGCTATGGTAGTATTGAAAAGGCTATAGTAGTATTGGTAGTGTAAGTAGTATAAGTGCATAAGACCTATATCAGTAAGGCCTATATCAGTAAATGCACTATATCAGTAAGTGTACTGTATCAATAAGAGAATAAATTACATCCGAACCTGGCGTAAAAGTTAACTTTTACGCCAACCAATCCCGAAATGCCACGTCAGCAAACAAGGGCTACGTAAAAAAAAATCTGAAGTCCTTGACTCAAACAAACTCAACTGTGGTTAACAAAACACTTTACTCTCAGCAAACCCATTTGATCAGAAAATTTCAATATCTCTCTTCTCCAACCCATCTCCAAGCCTCGCTCTCTCAACCCTGCCATCGCCGTTGCCACCAAGATTCTCGTGACAAGCCATCGTTGTTGCACAGGCCACGTCTCATAGCCTAACATTGTCGAATTGCTCTACTGGCTTAGCCACTGCAGTAATTTTTTTTTTCCGCTCTCTCTCTCTCTCTCTAATTTTTATTGATAAGCTCTGTTTGGTTGCTGGAAAAATGAAGGGAAAAAAACTTTGATACTGCTATTTTTTTTTTATTGATTTGTTGGTGCTGAATATGGCTTCTTTTTTGAGTGGGTATTTTTAGTTGTTGGTTTTGAGCTTTCGGGATTGATTGTAATAAGCTGGTGGGTACTTCAACTTTGTGAGATATGGGTGTTTTGATCCGAATCTGTTCTAAAAGCTATGGCATTTATGCGTTATTTTGATACCCATCCAAGTTTCTTGAGACTAGGATGAAAAAAAAAAAAGAAAAGGGAAAACCATAAGCAAAGCTACTGTGATGAGTGAATATTTAATTATTGAAAAATTCTCATATGCTTTGCATAAGTTAAGAAAAAAAAAATTAAAATGACAACATATAAGAAAAGCATGAGTGATTTTTTTAAACACCTATTACGATTTGTTTGTATCATTGATGTTTATTCATATACTTGGGTAAAAACTCTTCCCTTTGTGTGCCTCATTTATGTGGAGAAGACCCATAAACAGTGCAACTTTGGCCACCGTAACTCACGGCATGTAAAAAAGGGTACACGATGGGACATGCACTCAAGTGAGGAATCAGATGGGTGACAAGTGTAAGGTAGGAATGGTCTAGAGAGAGCTATATAACGTGAAAGAATTCCCCTGTAAAGAGGGGGACATTTTTTGGAGAAAGAAACAGGAAAAAGAAAAACAAGAGAAAGAAAGGTAGAGTAAACGGTAGAATTGGCCTCCTAGGACCTATGTAAAAGAGAGTTGATGAAGACCTAGGCTTTAGATTCTTTCTTTCTAAAAAGTCTCAACCTGTGGCATTGGATATTTAAATCAATCTAGTCCAACCTGTGGCATTGGATATTTAAATCAATCTAGTCCAACTTTTGCATCTCACTGTCTATAAATTTATTGTTTAAGGATTACTTGGACTGTCCCATACTGTTCAGGCTGGTTCATCAGTTCGGGTCCTTACAATTGGTGTCGTCTGTGGGAAAGTTTGGACTGCTTAGAGTTTTAAACCTTCAATCATGGCAGGTTCGGGGACACACCAGTTGGAATCCATGGCATCTCAGGGTGAAGGACGTACTCAGAAGGATCATGGGGGAAGCGTGCACACCACCCACACCAATGAGAGTCATTCTAGGGGTGGTAGCCGCGTCTCTCATGACGAACGTGAGAAGACCATGCAAAAAGAGATTGACCGACTGAAGAGGAGGCTGCACCAGAAGCGAAGGAGGCGGAGTCCTTCTGTCTCTGACCTCTTTTCCGACGGTGAGAGGGACGGTGAGTACAGGCACAGATCGAGGACACCGCCAAGCGAAACTTTTTCTTATGAGCAGGATTACCATCGTGAACGCAGGGGGAAAGATTCGTCCTTGAAGGACCGGGGAAACGATGCTATGAGCAAGGCGCTCAGCCGAATTGCCGAATCTCCCTTCACACGTAGGGTCGAGGATGGAAAACTTCTCAGGAGGTTCACCCAACCTACATTCACCCTCTATAATGGCCGCACAGACTCCGTTGAGCATGTTAGCCACTTCAGTCAGAAAATGGCTGTATACTCTAAAAATGAATCCCTGATGTGCAAGGTATTCCCGTCCAGCCTGGGGCCTGTGGCAATGAGGTGGTTCGACGGTCTGAGGGCAAGTTCCATCGACTCATTTAGAGAACTCACTCAGGCTTTCGGATCCCGTTTCATCACGTGCAGCCGAGTACCTCAGCCCCTGGACTCCCTGTTATCCCTATCCATGTGGGAGGGGGAGACCCTAAAAACGTACTTCGACAGGTACTGGGAGGTATTCAACGAAATAGAGGGTGACTTCGACGACGTGGCCGTCAGAACCTTCAAGGTCGGCCTGCCCGCCGAGCACAACCTAAGAAAGTCCCTAACTGGGAAACCCGCTACCAGCGTGTGGCAGCTCATGGATAGGATTGACAAATATAAAACGGTCGAGGAAGACCAACAGCAGGTGGGCAAAGGTAAGGCTATCCCTCAAGAGAGGAGGGATTTCAGGTCGGACCGATACAGCAACAATCGCCCCCGCAAGGATTTCGGAGGGGAATCTAGACCTTTGCCAGCCCAAACCGTCAACACCCTATTCCGGGAACTCGTAAGTAATATTTTCGAAAAAATAAAGGAAGAGCCGTACTTTATGTGGCCGAGCAAAATGATTGGGGACCCTGCAAAGCGCAATCAAAACCTACATTGCCAATACCACTAAAAACGAGGCCACGCGACTGAGCAGTGCAGGAACCTGTGGAACCATCTCCAGCAGCTGGTCAGGGAGGGCAGGCTGAAACAGTTCTTGGCCCAGCCTGGTAGGGAAGGGAACCACACAGCGCCCGGGGCTCAGTGCGACGCACATTCGAGGCCCCCTTTGGGCACCATCCACGTTATTCTCGCCGCTCCGGGCAGAATAGGGTTTCGCCCTTCCCGGGTGATGTCGATAGCTGGCCTGGGTCCCGAGGATCCCGCTCGTGAGCCCAAGAAGGCTAGGACGGAAGCTCCTCCACTATTGAGCTTCTCGGACGAGGATAAGGCCGGCACCATACAACTGCACGACAATGCCTTGGTCGTCACCCTTAGGATTGGCAGCTTTGATGTAAAGAGGGTCTTGGTGGACCAAGGCAGCGGGGCCGAGATCATGTATCCAGATCTCTACAAGGGGCTCAGCCTCAGACTGGAAGACTTGACCAGCTGTGACTCACTACTGGTCGGCTTTGATGGGAAGACCATTATCCCGCGCGGGCAGATAAGATTGCCAATCCAAGCCGACTCGAAAGTGGTCGAGGTGGACTTTATAGTGGTGGACTCCTACTCCCCCTATACAGCCATCATGGCACGGCCTTAGCTTCACACCCTAAGGGCTGTCTTGTCCACCCTCCACCTCAAGGTGAAGTACCCGTCCGAGGATCGGGTTGAAGAGTTGGTCGGGAGTCAACCGATGGCCAGGCAGTGCTTGGTTGCTGCTATCACACACCGGGCCGAGCCGGAACCCTCGGACCCCACCAAGGAATCATACCAATTAGAGCCCGAGGCCTCGATTTCTGATGGCGAGGCCGAAGGCGTAAAATGCGAAGGGCTAAAGAAGGTCCTCTTAGGAAACGATCCAGAGAAGTTTTTCCAGGTCGGCACTCTGTTACCCCCTCTAGAGAGGGACTTGTTGGTACGGTTCTTGAAGCAGAACATTGACATATTCGCCTGAAACACCCACAAGGCCCCGGGTATAGATCCGAGCTTCATCTGTCATCACTTGAACGTCAACCCTACGGTCACTCCCAAAAAGCAGCCTCATCGGCGCTCTTTGCGGGAGCATTCCGATGCCGTCAGGGAAGAAGTGGCCAAGCTCAAGCAAGCTGGGGCTATTAAGGAGGTGTTCTACCTCAACTGGCTGGCGAACACCGTGGTGGTAAAGAAGAAGAATGGCAAATGGCGGGTGTGCGTAGACTACTCGGACCTGAATAAGGCCTGCCCCAAGGACCCTTTCCCCCTACCTCGGATCGATCAGCTGGTTGATGCAACCGAGGGACATCCTCGGATGAGCTTTCTGGATGCCTTCCAGGGCTACCACCAGATACTCCTGGCCTTGGAGGACCAGGAGAAAACCGCCTTCGTCACCCCCGTCGGAAATTATCATTACAAAGTAATGCCGTTTGGACTCAAAAATGCGGGATCCACTTACCAGAGAATGATGACACGGATGTTCGAGCCCCAGCTGGGAAGAAACATTGAAGTCTACATTGACGACATGATGGTCAAGAGCAAAGAGGAGGCCGAGCAAGTGGGTGACCTCAGTAGCACCTTTGAAGTTTTGAGAAGGCACAGGCTCCGACTCAATGCCTCCAAGTGCTCCTTTGGCGTAGGGTCAGGAAGTTCTTGGGGTACATGGTCACCCATTGCGGAATCGAGGTTGACCCAAACCAAGTCAAGGCCTTTAGCAACCTCCAGCCACCTCGGAACCCAAAGGAAGTGCAGAAATTGACAGGGATGATCGCCGCCTTGAACCAATTCATATCCTGGTCCGCGGATAGGTGCAAACTGTTCTACCAACTGTTGAACAAATGGAGGGCTTTTTAGTGGATAGAGGAATGCTCTTCGGCATTCCAACAGTTGAAGTACCTTTCTTGACCGCCTATCATGTCCAAACCGAAAACAGACGAGGTCCTGTTCGCCTATATCGCTGCTGCCACTCATGCCGTGAGCCTGGTTCTAGTAAGAGACGACGACGGCACACAGAAGCCCGTGTACTACATGAGCAAATCCTTGCATGAAGCCGAGGTCAGGTACCTACCGCTCGAAAAGGCCATCCTAGCTATAGTACACGCCACGCGCAAGCTCCTTCATTACTTCCAGTCGCACACCGTCGTCGTCCTAACTCGCCTGCTGATCAAAGCCCTACTAAGAAGTGCAGATTACACTGAAAGGGTCGCAAAATGGAGGACGAAGCTGGGGGTATATGACATCAAGTATATGCCTCGCACCTCGGTGAAGGAGCAGGTTCTGGCCGACCTTCTGGTTGAATTCGTCGAGGCCCCTGTAGAAGAAAGCGCAGAGGAACATAAGGCGGGCAAAAGCTCAATGGAAGTACTGTCCGTGAAGGCGGCTGCACCCTGGAAGGTTTACATTGACGGAGCCTCAAACCTCAAGGGGTCGAGGGTGGGGCTGGTCCTGATCTCTCTAGAGGGCATCATAATCGAAAAGTCGTTAAGACCCGGATTCACGGCCACCAACAATGAGACAGAATATGAGGCCCTGTTGGTGGGAATGACCATGGCCCAGAAGGTGGGAGTAAAGACCGTAGACATGTTCTTGGACTCCAGACTTGTAGTCGGTCAGGTCCGAGGGGAATTAGAAGCTCGTGACACCAGAATGCAGGAGTACCTGAGCCAGGTCAGGCGACTACAATCCGAGTTCGAATCCTTTAACCTGATGCAGGTTCCCAGAAGTAGAAACACACATGCACTCGCTCGCAACGCTGGCAACCTTCTCAGCACAAAGCCTACCAAGGGTAATCCTCGTTGAGGATCTCCTAAAGCCTTTCGGTTCGGGGCGAGAAGTCCTGTCAATCCATCAGGCAAAACTGGGCCCCAGCTGGATGGATCCTATCGTTCACTTCCTCAAGAACGACACCCTGCCAGGGGGTAAGTTGGAGGCAGACAAAATTTGGAGGAAGGCCCCTCGTTTTTGGCTGTCCGAGGATCGAAGGTTGTACAAGAGATCCTTTTCAGGGCCATATATGCTATTTGTATATCTTGGAGGAGCTGCACGAAGGCATTTGTGGAAGCCACACAAGGGGAAGATCCTTGTCACATCGGGCCCTTACTTAGGGATACTGGTGGCCCAACATGCACTGAGAAGCCCACGAATACGTAAAAAAGTGTGATCAATGCCAGAGGTTTGCTCCGAACATCCACCAGCCCGGAGGGGAGCTTAACCCCCTATCCAGCCCTTGGCCCTTCGCCCAGTGGGGCTTAGATATCGTGGACCCCTTCCCCAAGGCGGCGGGGAACAAGAGGTATTTAGTGGTCGGCACCGACTATTTCACCAAGTGGGTTGAGGCAGAACCACTTTCCAACATCCGCGACGTGGACGTGAAAAGGTTTATCTGGAAGAATATCGTAACCCGATTTGGAGTCCCCCATACCCTTGTCTCGGACAACGGACTCCAATTCGACAGCAAGTCCTTCTGGAGATACTGTTGCAAGCTGGGAATAACCAATCGGTACTCCACACCCACTTACCCTCAAGGGAACGGGCAGGCCGAGGCAGTGAACAAGGTCATTGTGAGCGGTTTGAAGAAAAGGCTGAACGACTCCAAAGGAAGATGGGTGGAAGAGCTGCCACATGTCCTGTGGGCATACCGAACTACACCTCGGAAGTCCACGGGTGAGACCCCTTTTTCACTGACCTACGGTGCCGAGGCCGTCATACCTTTGGAAGCCGGCTTCCCCACGCTAAGGACGAGCTCTTTCTCACTAAGCACCAACGATGTCTTACTGGAAAGGAGCTTGGACTTGACTGAAGAGCGAAGGGAATGTGCCATGGTCCAATTAGCTTACTACCAGCACAAGCTTAAACGAGGATATGATACCAACGTGAAGTTGAGACCTTTAGCGCCGGGTGACTTGGTGCTGAGAAAAGTGGTTGGTTCTGCAAAGAACCCGGCATAGGGGAAACTAGGGCCTAACTGGGAAGGACCATACCGAATCACATCGGTGGCCGGGATAGGAGCGTACTACTTGGAGGATTTAGAAACAAGGCAGTAGTGCACTCCTGGAATGTAAACAACCTGAAAAAGTATTATTATTAATGAGAACATGCTCTATCTCTTTTGTGCCCATTGTGTTTTGTATAATACTTAACCCTGCATATAAATTATCCTAAGTGATAAACAGATCCTAAACTACGCCGGGTCCTCGGACCATCTGCTTTAGAAAAATTAACACTGCATATAAATTATCCTAAGTGTTAAACAGATCCTAAGTTACGCCAGGCCCTCGGACCATCCGCTTTGGAAAAATTAACACTGTATATAAATTATCCTAAGTGTTAAACAGATCCAAAGCTACGCCGGGTCTTCGGACCATCTGCTTTGGAAAAATTAACACTGCATATAAATTATCCTAAGTGTTAAACAGATCCTAAGCTATGCCGAGTCCTCGGACAATCTGCTTTGAAAAAATTAACACTCGGCGTAAATTTATTCTAAGTATCAAACTTTCCTAAGGGTTAATCGGGTTCATATAGACTCCTCTAAGTACAAATCTTCCTAATATCCCATTACACATAGTGGCATTTTGGCTAGCAGTCTCCCCATCAGGCTTTAATTCTAGGGCAGGTGTGCTGAGGCGAATAGTACATTAAATTACCTTTCTTTTATTTAGTCTTAAAAGTCAATGTGTCATGCAATAGTATAAACATCTGCTCGGTATGATTAGAAGTAGTGAAACACAGAGCATAATAAAAAGATACGCGAAGGGTAGAAAAGAAAATTTCTTCATTGATAAAGGCAGGAATTACATTGGGTGGGTGCAATGACATGCGTACATTACAAAGACAAAAACGGAAAGAGAAACGGGACTACAAAAAGGAGAACCCTATATACTAAGCCTCGGGAATTAGGGGGTCTTCCTGCTAGGCCGGTTGGGAGGTGGGAACGCCCTCAGCTACTGGCTCATCACCTTTGGCCTCGACCTCTGCTCCTTTTGTTTCTGCAGCCGCATTTGGAACTGAGGAGTCCACGTCCTTGACCTCAGCATCAGAGACCTTGGCATCGTCTGGGGCATCCGAGAGCATGTCATCACCAGTAGCACGGATGTGAGGATGGAAGTATACGCTTTCGGGACACCTAAGGGGCGAGTCTGCAGGGACTCCTGCAGAATTGAGAGTTTCGTCCCAAGTCATGCTGCAGAACTCCCTACACGCCTCCGCCAGCTCCTCGTTTAGCCTGGCCTACGTCTCCTCAACCCCTAGCTGGTACAACGCCTGCTTCTCGACCTCAAATGCCTCCTTGGCCAATTGAGCGGTCTTTTTGGCCATCTGCAACTAGGCCTTCAGGTCGAGCATGAGCTGCCTAAACGTAGCGAGTTCCAGCTCCGTCTTGTAAAGCAGCTTGCGCTGGTCCTCTACCTGCGCCTCGGCACTCTTCAGACCCGCCTCGGCGCTCTTTCGATCCCGCTCCTCGTTCACTAGCCTAGAGCGGAGATCCTTGTTCTCGGCCTTGGAGGCTCCGAGGGCCTTCTCGGCATCGTGGCGGAGGAGCATCTCATTCTTCGCCTCACCCCGAGCCTTTTTCACCCACTCCTCGGCCACAAAGACCTCTTGGGTGATCTACACAAAAGCAAAGCAACCGCGTTAGTTCAACCCGAGTAGAGAAGAGCTTGGCTAAAAAAGAGGATTGAGGCTTACCATCGCGAGGTCTCTCTTAAGGCACAGGAAAAGGTCCTGCTGCCTTAGGTTTCGAACGGCCTCAATGTCTTTGGGCAAGATGAGCGGCTGCTCCAGCGCCTTTGCCACGTAAGCGGCCTGGCCCTTGTGATACTCCCGGACCGAGGCATCCCAAGACACAGCAGCTCCATCCACCTCCAACCGGGGAGCCCAAATGTGCGGCGCGATGCGCACATCGGCCCGATTCTGGTCGTCTCGACTGTCCACGGAGGTAGACCTTTTGTTTCCCTCCTCCTTGGTCGTTCTCTGTTGCTTGGCCCCCTTCTGCCGAGCAATCTCCCCCTCTTCAAGCTCCACGATCGACCTTTTCTTTTTTAAATCCGGGATGGCCTTCAAGCCCAGATCGACCGGAGGAGGAGGGGGAGGGAGCGAAGGGGGAACCTTAGATTTGAGGGGCCCTTTGGAAGTCCCTCCCTTCGCTCTTCCAGCCAGGAGGTCCTTGAGCCCTTTTCCCTTCTGGTTTGAAGCCATCTCTTCCTCCGAGGTGGTATCAAGATAGGTTACCACGACCTCTAGAGTGTGCGCACTTGAGCGATTGCTGACCTCGCTCACAGGATCAACAGCTGGTGCAGGCACGAATGCCGGGCTCTCCTCCTCGAACCTGAACCGGTCTATCTCCTCGTCAAGGGATAGACGGGACGAGGCAATTTCCTCCTCGGCCGCGCCCCGCAGCTTCTGGCGGAATTTGTTGTAGAGGGACTGCGGATTGTGGGATGTTCTGATGGAGAGGCAGCACAACCGATGGAAGGTCCTTTTTGGCTAGAAAGTCAAGTCGGGACATGTCTATACGATGTATCCGGGGGTCTCCCGCCCTGATGTTGTTGCAGACTTCTTGAAATCCCTTTGAGAGGGGCTCGAAGCCTAGGATAAGGTGCACCGCGTGCAGCTGCCTGTCGTCGTGAACGAAAATCTCCGATCTGAGGAGGAAGTTGATCGCTGGGACGTTACTTAGGCTGAGCCGAGGAGCCACATGGTTCTTATCTGCAAACATACACAAAGGATATTGTTAGAAAAAGGAAGCGGAAACCACCAACGATAAAGAAAACGAGAAGATACAAGGGAAAATGACATGACAGTGGTTCAAAAAATGGGGGGTCTATCTAGGACTTCTAAGACGCCTAACTCTACAGCACCCCACCTGGCTCTCCCTCTCGGACAGGGCAATGAACGCCATTGTGCCACGCGGCTGAAGCTATCGGGTAGTTGTCCTTCATGCCTTTGTTCGATTTAGGGAGGCATGAGATCAGCCTGACCACGGGCGAGCGGGACTTGAGGTAGTACCCCCTCTCGGCCTGCAAGTGGCACTCGTACATGTGCACCACATCGTGCCATGTAAGTCCTAAGCCCAAGTGCCTGTTTAAGGCGTCGACGCAGCCTAAGATTCTAAAGACGTTGGGCGCGCACTGTGCGGGGCATAACCGGTGATTGGAGAGATAACTTTGGGTTATCCGGCCCATGGGGAGGGTCATCCCACCTTCTATGAACGCTATCATAGGGATGACCACCTCCCCCTCCCCCCTATCAAAGTCTATCCTATCAAGGTCGCAGTTCCGCAGGGCTACCCCCTACAGAATTTGGTACTTGTCCTTGAAGAGCTCTATCTTCGCGGGGGAGTCTACCAGGTACTTGAACTTACCCATGGGGAATAGATTGGAAGGGAGCGGGGATAGTAAAAAAAAAAAAGAAAGAAAGGGGAAAGAGAAGATATGAAATTTCTCTTCTTACGAACAGCCGAGGAGAAGAATGAGATCTACGGGTCTAAGAACTTACTAATACTAAGGTGCGAATGTCTCTGAGATCCTTAAAGCTACAGTCAAGGAACTGAAAAGGAAGTGACGAACGTTTGAATTTTTCGGACTCTTGAACTCTTTGAAGCTCTGGAGAGTGTGAAGGCTGAAGAAATGGGGAAGGTAATCCCCATGGGGACATTATATAGGGGAGTGGAATGAGTGGGAGTTATCCCGCTCGAAATTCTTTGAGTAATGTACACCGTAAGATTAACTCCCCACCGTTGGATTAGGGGGACAAAGCGCCGCCTGGAGCAATCAATAGCGCTTCGCGAGTTCCGATGCGTCATTATTACCCACGGAGTGCGCGCAGCATCAAATTGGCACGTGCTAGCAAAGGTGTCAACTGACGCGTCTCATGTAAGTCAAAACTTCACCTTTTCTCCTCGGATCAAAGAGAAAATCAGGAATTTTGAGGGGCTATTGTAGGGACGGACCCAAGATTACGCTCCGGACCACGAAAAGGTTAATGAACCCAAGATTATGTGGTGGGCCCCGTGGGATTAAAGGCCCAAAATGGTGTGCTGCGCCCCCAACCGTGTCCGAAGGGATGGTATGATCCGAGGAGAAGGGAGTGAACATGCAAGGCCCCAGACTGCAATTTGTTACACTTGAAGTAGGGAAGACAGTCCGAGGAGTGACTCCAGCTTTGGGGGAGGTGGAAATCCCCAAAAATACCTAAGGCAAGGCTGCCACCACCGCATTAATTGTGCTGCACCAACTCTTCTAGTCACATCTATGTGGAGAAGACCCATAAACAGTGCAACTTTGGCCACCGTGACTCACAGCATGTAAAAAAGGGTACACGATAGGACATGCACTCAAGTGAGGAATCAGATGGTCGACAAGTCTAAGGTGGTGATGGTCTAGAAAAAGCTATATAACGTGAAAGAATTCCCCTATAGAGGGGGGGACATTTTTTGGAGAAAGAAACAAGAAAAAGAAAAACAAGAGAAAGAAAGGTAGAGTAAACGGTAGAATTGGCCTCCTCGGACCTATGTAAAAGAGAGTTGATGAAGACCTAAGCTTTAGATTCTTTCTTTCTAAAAAATCTCAACCTATGGCATTGGATGTTTAAATCAATCTAGTCCAACTTTTGCATCTCACTATCTATAAATTTATTGTTTAAGGATTACTTGAGCTGTCCCATACTGTTCAGGCTAGTCCATCAGTTTGGGTCCTTACAACTATATATACTACTTTTGTGTCCATGTATTCTAATAAGTATTACTGTTTCTTAAAAAAAAAAAAAAAAAAAAAAAAAGACCCCCTTTGACCAAAATCTATATAAATATATATATTAAAAGCCAAAACTTAGAGAAAATCAAATTAGAATCTTAATTGAATTTTAATTGGAGTCCAATTGTGCGCCATGTGTCCTGTTTAATTTTTATTTTTTGTACTAAGTGAATTATTGAGTGTAAAAATCAAAAATTCTAAATCCAATGAAATTCTAAATTGGACTTCAATTGGAGTCCAATTTTGAACCATGTGTTCATCTTTTTTTTTTTTTTTTTTTTTTTTTTTGTGGCAAGTGAATTATTAAGTGCTAAAACTGAAGAGTTTAAATTTAATTAAATTCTAAATCATATGTGTGTATGTGTGTGTATATAAAATGAGAAACCATTATATTTTTTTAAAATTTATGGTTTAAAATATGTGTTAGCTAATGTCATATATAATTTCAACTTCTTCTTTAAAAAAAAAATGTATAATTTGAACCGTATAATTAGGATTGTTTTTAATTGTAACCGTGCATATGTACGGAGCTACACACTAGTTTTATATAATTGATGTGTTCTCAATCACAAAATAAAAATCTTATATTTATTAATTATGTGTTGAAATCTATCAATCACATTCATTGTCACATAAATTTGTAAAAGTTATGTAGTAAAAATGAAAGTGTCTTAACTTTTTTCCAACTCTCTTTTATTAGACCCAGGATATAAATGATTTATTTCATATTTAGTTGAAAGTTCAAGGACTAATTGAATTACAATCTTAGTGAAGGAACTATGTTCACTACTCTGGTAACTTTTATTTAAAAAAATTGTTCTTTGGGTTTTATATTAGAAATGAATTCATTTTTCAAATCTATGGCTTCTAAATTATGAGCAAACACCTTAGATTGAAAACTAGCATATCTCATGCATTTTATTAAATGAAAAGTAACCGACAAAAATAATGCTAAGTCGCTAACTAAGCAAATATATATACCTAAAATCTGAAATCACCATAAGGCAAGGGTTAAACCATATAGAGTGAAAATGTGGCAAAACCACAATGTAATATGTTTGAGATGGTTTGTTATTGTTGCAATTATTTGAATGCCATTTTTCAATAAGATTATTTTGGCCATTAATTCCCAAAAGATCGATATTTGGATTGAACGGGGTGAAAAACTAATACCTTCCAATCACATTATTTAGTTTCTGAGCTTAGATTAAGTCATCTAGAGTAATAGTCATTGTCAATGTATTTTTTTTTTTTTTTTTCTTTTTTAGATTGTAACTAGGAAATAGAGTACTTTACTTTAATTTCTTAGGTTGTAAATAATACATTTGTAATTTCATACTATCCATTGAACCAATACAATTGTAATCATCACTTTCGGGTTCTATTTGGGATCTGCTTATTTTGCTAAAACTGAAAACTTTTTGCTGAAAGTACTGTAGATAAAGGTAAAAATTAGCTAAAATAGTGCAGTGAGACTTATGAATAGTACAAAAAATGTAATGAGACCCATAAATAATAGTAAAAATAAGCTAAATAGTAAAACAAACTGACTTAAGCCCAACGCACACTCATTAAGTGGCAAATCAATTGCAAACCCACAATTTAGTGCAATAGGTATTGTCAGTTAAGCACTTTAGCCTCTATTATGAGACTCACTAATCACTATCTTGGAGATGCCCAAAAATTCTGGTCTCCTCGAATTATGGTTCTCACAGCTACATAAGCAATAATTATAACGCCAAGGTTACGAAATGACCAACTTGACATGTTTACAATTATTTTAGGATTAAAAAGGAAAATTTTAAATTTAAAAGACTAAAATAGAACCTAACCCAAATTTTAGGGAAAAACACATATTTTTGACAAAATTCTTTATTATATACGATTACACTCTCTTACCCTTAATCTAATTTTATGATTTGGCCAGAATTGGCTCCTTTTCTGGTCTGGTTAAACCAATAAAATTTCTAACGTTTGCTAAGTCAATGAAAACCATGCTTTAATTGAACTAGATTGCAGAACTAATTTTACAAGAAGCAGATAGATGGGAAAGCAAACTGCCGATTTGATTAAATGGGGCTAGAAAGATGGATTTGAAACCTAGTGAAGCCTTTGTCCTCATGTTTTCTGATCCACATCCTTTTACTGCTCCTTGCAGCATTATTACAATGACAGAAGCAGTACATATTCAAAAAGCAAGGCAATTGAGTGACATGCGGTTCTATTTGATCAAACAAGTAGCTTTCTTTTCATGAGGTTGCCAAAGAATATTTCAAAGAAAACTCTTACAAAAAATAGAAATAGAAACCACAGGAAACCAGAAGATGCATTTTAATATCATCTTCTTCTTCTTCTTCTTCTTTTAGGTAAAATAGTGTAATTGTATAGTAGTGAAAAAGCAGACCTATTTTTCGGATCAGTGTTCACCTGATAACCCAATAATGGGCTTAGTGGCACCATAAATCAGCATAAACCAAAAAATCAGAATATATAACAAACGATTCTTTATCAAAATTTGCTAAATAAGTCAACAAAAACTGAAAACCGAAGCTTTTTTTTTGGGTAAAAAGTTTTATTGATATCAAAATGAGACAACCTAGTACAAGTGTACAGGGGTCAACTACAAGTATAAAATTACAAGAATCAGGAAAATCAAGGAAAGAATAGAATGATTGGTTTTGCAAAGCAACCAACCAATCTAATAAAGTTCTAAAGAAGAATAACTTGAGGTCGTGTATGGATCTTTTGTTATCTTCAAAACATATATAATTTATCTCTCTCCAAAAACACCATAATAAACAATGGGGGACACTAAACCATATATGACCATTTCAATGATGACCAAGCTTGCCCTGCCAGCAAGCTAGGATTTAGCATAATTAACCAGAATTTGGGTCATATTTTTATGGATGCTGTGATAAGTTCATAGTAGAAGATACATTTGTGTCTACTATATACTTAGTGGTCAGCATGGAAAATGGACCCTTTGTACTAAGGTCCCAAACTTGGCACAGTAATTACTATGTTTTATTTATCAAGAAAACATGCGTCTACTATACAAACAATAAATAGAGGACTTCCTTCAGTTATGGACTTCCAATCCTCCTTGAGAACAACCATAGTACAAGATATTTACCCAAGAAATTAATTTTCTGGCACGCAAACTAAACGTTTGAAATCAGTTATTATAAGTATGCTTTTGTTTACAAGCGTTTTTAAGCCCAAAATCTAAAATGCGTGTTTGGTAAATTATTGCCGTTATCAAAAAGCAGCTTTTCCAAATACGAAAGAAAATCGCGTTTTGAAAACGGACCTTGGAGCTGCTTTACCGAAAACGCAAAGTTTGAAATGTTACCGTCGGGGGAGAGTTCAGCGTTATCCCTAAACTACCCATATTTTTATTTTGAAAACCCAATTTTACCAAGATCTCTATAAAAAATAATAAAAAATAAAATTACCGTGATTCTTCTTCTATTGCTGTAGGTTTCTTCTTCAATTCCAACATAAACCCATAAACCCACTACTGCTGCAGGCTTCTTCTTCTACTGCGCTTCTTCTGCAGTTGCAGCTTCTTGTCTCATTTTTTTTGGGTGTAATATATTTCCTTCTTCTTGTCTTTTGGGTGAAGAAGAAGAACTGTGTTTTGGCTTAGGAAGAAGAACTGAAGAAGAGACAAGATAGTGAGTGGAGAAAAGAAAAGACGTTTGATGGGAATGGGGGAAGAAACGGGTGGATAAGACAAAAGTGAAGGGAAAAAAAAAATAATAAAGGTAGTGGGTGGGACACGTGGATATGATTTAAAGAAATTTATTAAATAAAAATTAACTAATTTTTATAATAGTGAAAGTATTATAAAAATAAAAAGTACTGTAAAAATATTGTGAAATTTTATTATATTTTAAACTTTTAAATTAATACTATTTTTCTTTAAAAAAAATAATGTTATTGACATAATATTTTTATAATAATTTCATAATAAAGTTTATATAATAAGTTGTTATTAGTTCTCATTTAGACTTACTAGTGACATTATTTTTTTTTCCCCTACCATTAACAACTTGTCATATAAACTTTAATATGAAATTTTTGTAAAAATATTGTGTCCATAACTTGCATTAAGAGAGGTAATTAAAACAATGAATTTTCTTTATATATATCTTGTCATTTTTGATAATTTACAACTCAAACGACCACTTTTATAATTATTAGCTAAATACTCAACTTTTTTAAAAAGTACTTTTTAATAGTTTTTACCAAACACTTAACTTTTTTCAAAAACCCAATTTCATACCGCATTTTTTAAAAACCCCACTTTTTCAAAAGTCCAGTTTCAAAAAACTGAACCAAACTCACCCTAAGTGTCAGTTTGTTTGCACTTTCAAATGGCAAAAAGCGCTTTTTATTTCAAACTTCTAAATGCTAGGTGTTTAGTGAGTATTAAAAAGCTACTTTAAAATGAAAGTTGCTTTTTTTAAAAAGTGCAAAACCCTAAAAAAGCCAAAGGACCTTTGGCCAATATTACAAAAAAAGCCACTTCAAGTTTCAAGAATTGTTGATTCAATTACCAAATTGCCCACTTGTTTATTAAAAACCCAACTTTACCCTTTGAAACCTCTTCAGTCCATCGTGCTAGAACAGATAACACCATATTCAACAAGACAAAAACATTATTAAAATAGTTATATTGATATTATTAAAAATAGATAACATTATTAAAGTAAGACAGATAACATACTTGGTTCAAAATTTTTAGAATAACAAATAATTAATGCTAAAAAAAACTAACATTATTAAAATAATACCAATAATAGTAATAGTAATAACAAATAATTATGACAATAAAATATTTTTTATTATTATTATTATTATTAATAATAAGTAGTTAATTTAAAAATGAAATAAACTCTCTTATATATACATTGTTCTTTTTGATAATTTATCATTCAAACCAACATTTTTATAAGTACTAGCTAAATACTTAACTTTTTCAAAAAATACTTTTTAATAGTTTATACCAAATACTTAATTTAAAAAAAAAAAAAAAACTCAATTTTATACCATACTTCTTGAAAACCCCACTTTTTCAAAAAGGCCAATTTCAAAAGATATAGTGGGTCGCCGTTTCAGAAACAACAGCAAGTACGTATCTACTTAAGAAAGCGGTCACCACTCAGCAAGTACATATCTACTTGAGAAAGCAGTCACATAGTCTGATAGTCTACATGGATTAGTATCACGCCATTGGGTTGAAGTAAAAAATAACGGGAATTGATCATTCTAACAGGCAAAGAAAATTTCATAATCCGGGCTTTTCTTAAACCCTAGAACTGCCAATGGTGTAACCCATTTCTTATGAAAATGTGCTCTAGCCCAGAATGCTTTAGTTGTTTCTCAACCCAGGTTTGTTCGTAATCTTTTTCTGATCACAATATCTTTCTCTTCTCGCAGTATACCCAAAAAGAAAAAAAAAAAAATATATATATATATATATATATATATTGAATAATTACAGTATATCATGAATTATATAGTTGAAGTCATTGTGTCTTTCTCCCAGCACTCACGGCACTTTTGTTAGCATTGTACCTATAATGAGAAGAAATATATATAATTCAAATTCATTGGTCAATTCTAGCATATGATATCGCAGATTCTCTGCATCCAAACTTGTCCTATACTTTGCTTCCCCTATGCTCATTAGCTCTTTAGAGTTTTTAGGCAGATAGTGCAATGGAAGGAAAAGAATTCTTTCCATTGCTTTGAAACCACCCTTCCTATGGAGGAGGAAGGTACCATGTAATTGACATGTGCATATTCCCTCTTATATCATGTAGATTCCATCAGAGTGTACATATTGTCAGAGGGATTATGCAAATATCCAATGAACAAAATAATCATCACTTCATATGGCAGACCACAAAAAAGCCAACGGTTTTCTCTCTACTATTATCTTGCTCATGCTTAAGCAAAATAAAAAACATAAAGAAACAGGGAGGAATAAAAAGAATCCCAACAAACAAACAATGAAACTTCTTAAGGGGGATGGGAAGGTTGCTTAAGATTAGTATGAACTATACGAGGATAGGAAATACTTTCAATAGTGCTCCTCCAATCTTAGCTAGGCAACAGAAAATCATTCAGACAAACAGGTACAACTAAAACCATATACTGAAAGCAGCTCTAATTAGCACTCTAGGTGTACCTCTTTATTATATTACCAAAGAATGAAGCCCGAATCAAAATATAACATCACCATGATGATGTCCAGTAACACTCCTTGCAAACCTGTTGAACCAACAATGCAGGGTGAGAAAAGATCATCATGAAAAAAAATTTTAAAAAATACACAAAGTCCAGTGATAGCAAGCCTTTCTTCCAACAAAACATTAATGCCTTCCTGTGAACAAAAGCTTGGAAAAAACGCTATGATGCTTGTTTCAGGGAAAATGGAATATCCTTGGGGTTTTCATTTCTACTTCAAAGAGATGTAGCAGTTGAGATGTAGAGTAAACATTCTAAACCTCAAACTATTCTGGATAAGCATACTTAATGGAAACTAAAGATAACAAGACAATCATGTATATATGTACACAAATGAGATACTTAAGACCAAAATATATACATGTAAAAGGAGTGCATATATTTTCAGATGTCTTTGACATTTCTATCACTTGATCAAGGCATTGTCATTTGTGAACTCCTCCACAGAAGTTGTTGGTTTAATTCCTTTCTTTCCCTCTATTTATTTTTTATTTTTGTAAGTAGCTTTATTAAGAAAAGGATAAATCTTATTTACACAGGATATACACAAAAAGGTTTACGTAAGAATGAAAACCTAAAATCCTAAGGATCTACTGGACCTGGATACCTGCCAGATCAGATCATCTTGTAAGCATCCAGAGCAAGCTTCCTTTGATTGAGTTGAAACAGGAAGGCAAAGCCTTATGGTCTACCTCCTCTCATAAATTTGATTGTGCTGACACTTGAAAGGAGATTGAAGAATATTTTGTTAATCACTTTAAAGAGTTGTTTCAAACTTCAAATCCCCAATTCCCTAGTGATTTGGATAGTCTTATTTCTCCCTGTATTTCCCAAGTTGAAAAAGAGGAGATTGCTAGAATCCCCACCGGAGATGAGATTAGGAATGATGTTTTTGAGATGAATCCATTAAAAGCCCCTGGGCCAGATGGCATGCCAGGTCTATTCTTTAGGCATTACTGGGGTTTCATGGGCAGCCAATTAGTGGAAGCAGTCCAAAGTTTTTTTAGAGAAGGATGGATGCTTAAGGAGTTAAATCAAATGTACATTACTCTGATCCCCAAGGTGCAGGGAGCTTGTAACTTTGCTCAATTCAGACCAGTAAACCTGTGTAATTTCAACTACAAAGTAATCACAAAGATTTTGGTGCCTAGATTAAGACCTCTGCTGCATAAGCTGATTGATCTGGCTCAAGTTGCTTTTATCCCTTACAGAAATATTACGGAAAATGTAGTGTTGGCTCAGTAAGTTGTGCACTGTTTTAAGCACACAAATTAGAAGCAGCGGTACCTGGGAATCAAGTTAAACTTCCAAAAAGTATATGATAAAATGGAGTGGGCTTTCCTTGCAGCAGTGTTGAGTAATTTTGGATTTAGTCAGCAAGTAATAAAATTGATTCATTAGTCTATATCAACTGTTAAGTTTTCTCTACTGTTAAATGGGGGCATTGGAGATAGTCTCTCCATCCAGAGGTCTAAGGCAAAGTGATCCGCTATCTCCATATCTGTTTATAATGGGAAGTGAAGTTCTTGCAACGTTGAGTAATAGAGAAGTCAATAACAGGATGGTGTTAAAGTTTCATACTCAGCTCCAGAAATTTCAAAGTTGTTTTATGCAGATGATGTAATTCTTTTCAGCAAGACAAAAATAGGGGAGATTAATGCCTTAATGAATTGTATTAATACTTATTGTGCGTGTTCAGGACAAAGCATTAATTTGGAGAAGTCAGGAGTTTTTGCTTCAAAAAAGGTGCACCAACAATTCCTCCATCAGGTTAAGCACCTTTGGGGGTTGAGGAAGCTCTCTCAGGGAGCTAAATATCTTGGAGTACCTTTGTTTTTGTCAAGTAACGGGAAAAAAGATTTTTCCTACATAAAGGAAAAAGGAGAGTCTAGTATTGGGCGTTGGAAAAAAAGGGCCTATCTTAGTCAGGAAGGGCAATTCTTATTTCCTCAGTAGCTCAAGCAACCCAACATACTCAATGATGGTCTTCCAAATCCACAAAGGGATTTGTGACAAGATGGAGGCCCTGATAAGAAAATTCTGGAGAAATCCGAAGACTGTATCAAAGAACTTCTTTGCACCAAAAGCTTGGGCATCATTATGTTGCTCTAAGAAAGACGGGGGGGCTGGGATTTAGATCTCTCTTAGAGTTTAATCTAGCCCTGCTTGCAAAGTTTGTTTGGTGGATTTTGACAAATAAGGATTGTTTGAGTGTCCAAGTTTTAAGGGCAATATAAGAAATTGGCTTTGGGAAAATTCATCAAAAGGCGGCTCGTGGACTTGGAAAAGCACTGAAGCAGCAAAAATATTATTGCTGGGAAGTGCTTGTAAGGTAGTGCTGAATGGTGAAAATACTTTAGTCTGGGAGGATCCTTGGATTCCAGTCCTTCAAGAGTATAAACCAAGACCGACATCTAAAGAGAGCACTCAGGTATGTATGTTGGTTTTGCATCTAATGAATCAATCTAAATCGGGTTGGGAGGTTGGTTTATTGAAAAATCTGTTTTATGGAGACTCTGTCAAGGCTTTTCTAATATTCTAAATATTCCCATCAGACCATGCAATCAAGAAGACAAGTGGTTTACTGAATGGCTCTTTCTCGGTAGGATCTGCATATTGGGAAAGTATTAATCTAGAGGCATCAAGTAGGCCACCTCCAGTGTTTGGAAGGATATGGAAATCAAAGATTCATGAAAGACTTAAAATGATGCTTTGGAGAGTAGCTTTGGACATTCTTCCCACAAAAGAAAAATTGAGCAGGTTTGCAACAGAACCAGATTTATCTTCTTTGTGTGGTCACTCTCCTGAATCCTCACTACATATTTTTGTTGAATTTCACATATCTTTTTTTTTTGATAAGTAACGAAAATTTTATTAAAATAAAAAGGAAAACAGCCAATACATTGGAAATGTACTATGGGGGCATAAATCAAAGACCAAGATTACAATGATCAAGTAAAGTAGGAAGGGAAGAACAAGAAAAATGACAAAAGACCACACTCCAGTCAAGGAGAGTGTGTAAAAAGAAAGACTTAATTTCAACAATGCAATTTGTGGAAATTTTTCTTGACCCTCCTGAGGAATAGGTTTCAAATGACCAAGAGAGAGTGAGATTTTTATTATATGGTGCCTTGGTTGTAGATTTTGTATGGAGATGCAGAAACAAATCCCTCTGTGAGGATAGAGTCTTAGATTACTATAACCTTTGTACAGGTTTGAAGAAAATATATCTTGAGCATTGGCATGGCAGGTGATTCAGCGGTCTGGCTGGTATAGTCACCCTAGAGGCACTGTATCATGGTCCCCTCCAATTCAAGGATGGTTTAAAGTAAATGTTGATGCAGCAGTGGGAATGATTGTACTTTCATCACTGCCGTGGCAAGAGATCGTAGAGGGAGGTTGGTTTTCGCCTACCCAAAAAAGTTTAAAGCCACTCTCCCTCTCCAAGCAGAAGCTGAAGCTTTTAATTGGGCAACTCATCTTGTAGGAAGTTATAATTTTCCAAGAGCTGTGATTGAAGGGGACTCAAAAAATTGCGTGAATGCTTTGAAGAATCCAGAAAAGTTAAGTTGCTGGAGACTTGAAGCTATTATGGCTGATACTGATTTTGAGGCATCTCAAGCACCAACCATTTTGTTTAAATGGGTACCAAGGGAAGCAGATAAAGCAGCCCATGCTCTTGCCAAGTAGTCCTTAAAGTCTTCTAGTGCAGGGTGTCTTGATGTTTTGTTTGTCCCTGATGTTGTTGTAAATACTATCAGGGAGGAACAGCTCCTCGATTGAGGGATTGCTTCCTTTTCGGTTTTGCTTGTCCTGCTGTTTGTGGTTTTAATAAAATTTTATTTCTATCAAAAAAGAAAAAAGAAAAAAGAGAGAGCTAAATGTTGAACGGTACACTCCTTTGTTGGTCGGATGGCTATCCTGAACAAGCTCCCAACAAAAGACAGAATGCTTCAATGGGGGCTTGCTGTGGACAGAATGTGTGTTTTTTGCAGGTCTACTATTGAAGATAGAGACCACCTCTTTTTTCAATGCTCAATCACCAAGAGAATTTGGGATAACATCATGGGCCTTTGCTTAGTGTCAGATGCCAAGACTTACTGGAAGGAATTAGTAAACTGGGGTGAAGGAATTAGTAAACTGGGGTACAACTCAACTAAAAGGAAGGGTATTTAGAACCCTGCAATGTAAGTTAGCTTGGTGGGCTACTTTCTACCATTTGTGTGAACAAAGAAATGTTTTTTACATGCGGGGAAGATCTATAGAAGAACAGCTCATTGGAATTATTAAAAAGAATGTTAAAGGTAGAATGAGAGTTAATAAGTTCAACTGTAATTCAGTGTTCAATCAGAGTGCCTTTCTGCAGATGGGAGATCAATTATGCCCTGCCCCCCATTCCGTGCCTTGAAGTTGATTTCGGTTGAGTTAGAATTAACTGATACTATGTCTGTATATTAGTTGCGGTCTTGTTTGCCTAATATGGCTTATGTTAGGTGAGTATAGCCCATTGTGGTTTTGTGCTTAGATAAACATTGTTCTGTTGCTGTGTAGCAGCTTTGGCTCTGCAGTATAGGTTATCTGCTGAATCTATAATATGCCGCTCTTGTATCATTTGTTATTGAGGTGTTCAATAAAACTCTTACTGATTCATCAAAACAAAACAAAACCAAGAAGATCTACAACTTTGAAAAGGAAGTAGTGATGTGATACTGCCAACAGAAAATATCCACCCATAAAAGGATCCTAGAAATAAAGAATCGGTAAAGCATAGAAAACTCAACACAATTGGGTGTACAATTATTACAATCCAAACAGTTTATTTGATAGGAGAGTTGCATTCCACTTTGTTTACTTCACTCTTAATGCTTGAAAAAAAAAATCAATTCTATAGAATTATTTTCCTTGGTATAACTGCTTCTTGCTAAAACTAGGTTTTTCAACTCCCTTGCATTAGTCACCAACTCCCTCCCTTCCAAGGATTTCATATTCTAACTTTCATGACCCTTAACAAATTGAATATCGACTGAGTTGTACATGCTAGGCAGCAATTAATTCTATAGCCCTGTGGCAGATACTTCAGAAAGAACCCTACCAACTGACAACAGATTTTATCTCCCATATGAATTAATAGGTAAGTACCATGGTCAAACAAGGAAAACTAAAAGAAGTTGAAGGTACTAACTATATATAAGCCACTAGTACTAGATAGCGTCCATCAAAATAATCAAAAACTCCTTCAAAGCCAAATAATGTTTTATGATCAACATAAAATATAAGTTCCCAAGAAGATTATACAGAAATTTCATGTCCAAATTGTTCTACACAAAATGATTTTTTTAAGCCAATCAATAGAAAGAATATGATCAGTGAAAAGGAATAGAAACAACTTATGCCAATGATAACGCATGTTTGGTTAATTGAGAACTCAATTTTACTTATCAAGTTATCAGGGCCCATGAGGATGAGGGAGGGTTCCTCACCTGAAAACCCAGATCCCAATTAAGAAATAGGAAGTAACAAAAGTAAATTCAAGTGTCTCCCCATCTAGACAGTTTAACATTGTTGCACACAATGAAGTCATTTTTATTTCCTATATCTTAAACATAATCTTCCCAAGCCCAAAGCCGACGAATAACAAGCAATTACTTTATTTTCTTAGTTCTATTTAATTCAACTTCATATCATCATTTATATTATGAATGATTGAGTCTATAGTGTTTAAACCAATTTTTTAAATAAATAAAATAAAATTCCACCAATTCGATTTCTGCCTAATAACCTTTACATTACATATGAATGAATGCCATCTAATATCATAATTTTTTATTGATCCACATCAAACCAGCTAATGTCAAAAAAATGGCTCTTAAATAAAATTTAACACAATAATGTATTGACAACACTCAAAACCAATGTTTAGGACCACAATTTTATAAAAGAAGGCAGCACAATTGAACCATACCTCATTGATTCACCTCCTCTTGGACCTCACCACCATCTTCCCCGCTTGTTTCCTCGTTTGTTTCCCAAAACTCAGTGTAGAGAGCAACTTGTAACGATCCCTTAAGCCCATCAAATGGAAAAATCTTGCCCGTGTTTGTAGAAGGATCATACAAGACCAGCTGCCCTTCTTTGTTCTCCAAAAACATCCTTCCATACCCCCAAAATCCCAATGGTCTTTCCAAATCCAAAGAGGGTCCAATTCTAATAAGCTTAGTCCACGACTCCCTAACCCCAAATTCAAACAAAACCCATATATCAAAACACAGCATCTCCACCTCCTTCCCAAAAGGATAAACCAGCATAGCAACAGACCCGTTCAGCGCCGTGAGAGTCGTCTTCCAACTGGAGTAATCCCCAATAACACTAGCGTCCGGAAATGAAGTAGACTTGAATACCTCCCTGGCAAAGTCGAAGCGAACAATCTTCTCATCCTCATTATTATCTAATGGAAGCGGCGTCGCGCACCAGAAAAAGTTTCCATCCAAGTACATTGTGGCCTTCGACTGTATATGAATCCCATAAGGCACGCGAGAAACCTGAGGATCCAGCTGCCTCCACGAACCACTGCTCACGCTATACACTTCCGCTTCTTGACTTATATGAAGCAAATTGCTCGCGGACCTGGACTGAACATTGAGAAGCCTCACGACCTTGAAGTCATTGGATGTGGAATCGAATCCGAACCCAACACTGTGGAAGTAGACATTGACCATTTCGCGAGGGGCTATAGGAGGGAGAGGCTCGAGCACTGCTGACGTGGTGGGGTCCCAGAGGTAGATGGTGCTTGCGAAACAGAGACAGAGGAGACCATCGGAGGAGGAACCGACGATGTCGAGGTTGAGACCGCGGTTTGGTTGTGGGAGGTTAAGGATGACTTCGGATGTGTATTCTGGGTCGAGGTTGTTGTAGGATAGGAACGAGAATGTGTGCTTCGAGGTGTCGATTTTGTCTGTGGCTTTGACGAGGAAGAAGAGAGGGTTATTGGGGTCTTCGGATTTAGAGATGAGAGTGGAGTGGTTGATGAGATTTCGAGAGATCAAATCTGGGGTTCCGATGAGAGAAAGCCAGGTTTTGGAGACGCACTTGAATCGAATAAGGGATTTTGGAGGTAGGCGTGAGAGTATGTTTATCACCACTTCCTCAGGGAGATAGGTTGACATTGTTTTGTGACTGCTATTGCTCGTAAGCTGTCTGTGGAGTTGTAACGGAGAAATAAGTCTGCAGCCGGAGAGTAAATGAAGTGATTCTGAGTTCATCTGACCGGCTTAAAATTCCAAAAGATAAAAATAAATAAATAAGAAAAGGTAAATTCAATTAAATGTTGGCTGACATTGGTTTATTTAGTGTCCGTTTAGATACCGTTTATTTTGCTGAAAATTGAAAAAATAAAATAAAAAAATATTTTTTTTACTGTAGTGTTTTTCACTGTTCATTGGCCTAAAATAACTGTTCATGGCCAATGAACAGTGATAAACAAGCTGAGATAAAAAAAAATTCCGCAAACGCAAACTCTGTTGACGCTATCCAAACGAGCTCTTTAGTTAAAGTTGAATTTTTTTTTACTAAAAGTACTATAGATAAAACTAAAAGGTAATTAAAAGAGAAGTGATATAATCATAACATTTTACAATATTTTTACAATAAATTCTAAGCAACACTTCTCTAATTAAAATAATACAATGGGACTCATGAATAATATTAAAAAGTGTAATGAGCTATAAATAATAGTAAAAATAAGCTAAATAGAAAAGAAAAAGAAAAACTGAAATTTTAAGTCAATGCCAAACGCACACTTAGTTTCTATACTTTTATTATAATTGTCTAATTGGTCTTTATTAAAGGTCACTATTAGTCAGTCTGGCTTAAGCTTGTGCCCAACTAGTAATGGAATACCATCGGATCTAGTGAGATCTTACTGAATTTTGCTTGTTTTGTTGATCAGATCGAGTTGCTCAGGTTTTAGAGGGGAGAGCATATAATCAACCCTATAAAATCAAGCTTTGAAAATGGAGACCTGCAGTTGACTGCAACAACTACGGGATCAGATCAAGTATGGTTTGAGTTCAATTAGATCCTTCGAGTGGGTTGGGTCAGTGGGTCTCTTGGACACTCCCTCACTAGCTAAAATGAGTCAATTTTTACCTCATCCAAATCTATAAGCAAATGACATTATTTAAACATTTTTTAAGAAAATGATTTTCTAATTTTTTTAAAAGACTCATTTAATAGATCTTGTTGTGTAATGAGTACTATTTAGGATGGTTATTGTGGCGGGCCAAAATTGGATAAGATTTATTTCAACCTCGCATAGTTAATTTATAGAGATGGGATGCCAGTCAACCTTGTTTACCCTTTTTAACAACTCTATGAAGTGATATTGGAATGTATGTTTAATATATATAAGACACACGTTTATCAAATATATATATATATATATATATATATATAAAAGACACACAAAGTAAAACAACTTATGTCTGGGATTAATACAACAATGCTTCTTGGTTTAGGCCAAGGTGTAGGTTAGTATTTGTTCTTGAACTACAATGTTCTCACTCTCTCTCTCTTTTGCTTTTTTTCTTGATCCCCTTTTTTGTAGGGATTTGTTTCCTTTATATAGTCATCCAGATTGCATGCTGGCCTTCCACTTGGAAGGCTAGTCTTTTTCTTCAGATACTTGTCCCATTAGGGCCTTACTATAAGGTTTTTCTATTAGATTGTGAGCTATGATGACACTATTCAGAGATCATTCCACCATTAATGCAACTAGCTAAGTAAGTGCAGAGTATTGAATGCGGAGGTTATGGATGCTTCATCTATGCCCTTCCTTCCTTTCCTCGGTCACGTGTCTAGTGGTCTTCATGGCCAGACCTCAGCCCTTCCAGGAGTGTACCCGTATCCTTGGGTACGCCGATCTTCTTAGGTTTTGTGATTGCGTTATCATGTTTGCTCCGGGGCTTCCTTGACAAAACCTTCCAAGGTGTGCCCCTTTTGTCTTGACCTCTTCCCATTTATTCTTGTCCTTGGTTTCCCATCCTCAAACAGTTATATATATATATATATATATATATATATATATATTAATAAAAACCTATTTAAATGACTTCATTTAGATTTGGGCAAATAGACCAAATTGACTTAATTTAATAAAATGAGAGACTTAATTATTGAAAACTAAAATTTAAGAACCAATTTAATCAATAGACTAAATTGAATTTTAATCAATAAAATATTTGAATTTTATTTCTTTATATTTAATTGTGGGGACTATTTTTGTCAGACCCTCGGCAAGGCTCTGGGCGCAGTGCCGAGGAGACTCATTTTGCCTGTCCTCGGCAAGGCTCTGGGCGCAGTACCGAGGAGGCTCAGATGTCCCACATCGAAGAGAGCTTCCCCCACTTGCTACCTTATAAGCTGTGAAGCGAAGGAAGTAGTGTATCATCGTATTCTCGTATTCGAATACGAGAATACGATGGTACACTACTTCCTTCACTTCACAGCTTATAAGGTAGCAAGTGGGGGAAGCTCTCTTCGATGTGGGACATCTGAGCCTCCTCGGTACTGAGCCCAGAGCCTTGCCGAGGACAGGCAAAATGAGTCTCCTCGGCACTGCGCCCAGAGCCTTGCCGAGGGTCTGACAAAAATAGTCCCCACATTAATTATTTGAAGAGAACTTAAAAAAGAAAGAATCTTGATTAGTCTAAGGAGGCAAAAGAAAAAAATAAATAATATATTTATTGATGTATCAAACTTCTCTCTTTTAGAACAGAATATATTTAATAGGAATATTTTGTGAAAAAAGAAATTCATCAAAAAAATAATTTTAGAGAGAGAAATAACTGGAACTTGTAACCCAGAAGTGTAACAAGCTCCTTCGGTTGAACGAGGAGACATTAAATCATTAATACAATATTTTTACTTCCATCTTTCTTGTTAGTTTTATTTTCTTTCTATCTGGATCTTTTTCTCCAACTTCAGTCCTTTTGATGAGGAGCCCATGTGTTAGTCCACTATATCCATCTCTTCAAATTAATTGTAGTAAGCTTGTCCCCAAAGCTCGATTTTTTTCCATTTGGGCCTTTGCGTTTGTTTTTGCCCCACACACTATTAATTCTAAAGTAATTTTATTGAGGTTCTATTTCAAAAATTAGTTTTAGTTGCAAAATATTGTAGTCATACCAACTATATTCATCTCTAGCCTTACACAACTTGAGTATCACATGAATTTGTTGAATTTTTCCATGTATTCAGAATTGTAAAGACAAAGCTACGGAAGAACAAATTTGGGTGTACAATTTTTTGAGAACTAAAATGTAACTTTTTAAATTTCGGGAAGTAATATAAAACATTACCTGACATTTAAACCTTACATTTTTCACCTAGAGTATAAAACAACACAGTATTTTGCTCACAATTTTCACGTTCTAAATTGTATGTATAGAATTTGGTAATTTATTTTTTTAGATAAGTAATGAAAAATGATTTGTTTAGGTTACTTGATTAATGCATCTTTGCATTAAAGATGTAGTTGTTCACTATTTAAATTTGACTTGTATATAATAGTAAATTATGAAAGAATGATTTTCATTGGTTCAAAATGAGTTCAAGGTGAGCATGAAAGTTTTTTTTGAACTAAAAAATAGTTAATTTAGATTGCAACCGAAGAAGATTAATGAAAACCAATTAAAATTTTAATTCTCATTGGTTCAGTTGAAAGACTTTTGTGATCGTGTATGTATTGGAAGATCATAAAAGATAAATGTAAAATTTCTAATTATAAAAATTAATTACTTATTTTTAAAATAAAAATGTAAATTGATAATTTAGAAAACTAAATTTAACATCGAACTCTTTATATGGTCTTACAACCATCTTATGTGACTGATTATGAGTGATGGTTGATAGGTCAATGTGAAAGCATGGTTTTGAAAACCGGACCAGACCGGTCGGTCCGACTAGTTCAACCATAAACTGAGCACCAGTTTGGTCTAGTAAAAACCCAAAAATATTGGCCAAAATTGGGTTGAACAGAGAACCGGAGGCAAAATTAGTTTTGCCCTCGGTCTGCTTTTTAAAACTAGGTGTGAAAGTGACAAACAATTAGTTACAGTCTACACATATGATAGTTGTGAAAAAGGGTATGGTAAAGGTTGTAGTCCTAGAATAATTCTTCATCCCCCTACTGTAAACATGGATCTACCCATTGTTGTCAAAACATAAATCATATCATTAATCGATTTTTGGCTTTTATGTATCATAACATATCGTGTATTGTAAAATATATAAACATGTGATAAATTTATGAAATAAAATAAGAATTATATATATATGTATATATATATATATATGTAGAGAGAGAGAGAGAGAGAGAGAGAGAGAGAGAGAGAGGTATATTCATTATAAATTCAGAATATATTCAACTAATGACTAATTTAATTATCACTTTTGTATGAATATTGAACAAAGCTAACAATATAATTCAAATTAGCATATGTTTATAATATACATATTTAAATGATCAAATTCAAAAGTGATAATTTTCATCATATCCAGAATCCTACCTAATCAACCCCATCTAAGTCAATATTATCATCATGTTCATTATCTTGCAAATTTATTTCTTCATTGACATTTTCTTCTTCATCATCAATATTTACTATCTCTTCTTGTTTTTTTATTTTAATATTTTTTGTTATATATCTTCTTTGGCATTCTAGCTTCTAAGAATTATTATAATAACAAAAATAAAAAATAATTATATTTTTATTTAAAAACTGTTGGGTCAAGATAGCTTGACCTCGATTAATTAATTCAATTACGCAAATTGATTAATTAGGTTTAACTGCATGCAAGTCGTGAAGGAACCAACAAATCACCAAATAAAAAAAATACGGCGGAAATTAAGTTGACACGGTAATTTGTTGACAAATAGGGAAAACCTCTTGTAAGACAAAAACCCTACCGGATGAATTTAAGGTCACCACTTCTAAGAATCCACTAATCAATAATCAAATGGTTATAAGTATAAGGAATCTTACCACTATTCTAGCCTATCCCAAAATACCAACCTACAGTTGAACATTTTCTCCAATACCTAATTGGACTTGATCTTGTAGTAGCCTTTGATAGGCCAAGAATGTATTGACCCCTTGTGATGAATTAATTGATTAATTAGCCAAACTTATTAATTAATCAAATTAACATGCAAACGCGTGGTAGCACAAAAAAATCACCAAATAACTAAATGTAGTGGAAATTAAATTGACACGGGTGATTTGTTTACAAATAGGAAAAACCTACAAGGCAAAAACCTCACCGGGTGATTTTAAGGTCACCATTCCCGAGAATCCACTATTATCACAACAAGCAATTACAAGTAAAGGAATCCCAGTACCTTATACCAACTTACAGTTGAACCCTTATCCCAATACCAATTGGAGTTGTTCTGTAGTGACAATCTCTCCTTTGTATTGCAAGGCTCTCAGTACATGACTAACCAATTGCGCGGATCCCAGTACACGACTTGATTCACTAACTAGAAAAGGTTGTTGGCTGCAAAGTTCTTCAGTTCATCATACGATGAAGATCCAAAAGATGCTTGGTCACAAAATCCTACGGTGTACAAACACAGCAACTTCTTTACAAGAGAGATGAACTAGGGCAAAACTTTGTCTTCAGTCATAATTTGTTTGAACAGACTTTGCTCAATGCTTGTGCAACTTGTGTCCCATATGACGGCCTTTAAAATAATCTTTTTATATGTCTAGGGTTATGAGAAAAGAAATCTCAAAGACATATTCATGAATTGGAAGAAAACAGATCAGAAATTCTGTTTTTCTTAAACCTCGATAGATAGCATCTGTCGAGCGGCTGTCGAGCCACGGGGTTGGAACAACTTCTTAAGCTCGATAGATGTTAGCTGTCGAGTTTTAATGACAGGCACTTCTTTAGCTTGTTTCTTGGATAGATTTGCATGGCTTAAACACTTGATCTTGAAACCTTGTTTCTTGAAGTATTAAAAACATCCTAGATCTACCCAAATACAAGTAGAGTGCGTTTTGTCAAAGGATTAGCCAATTATATAAAATAATGACATATGTTTCTAACAAGTGAGACACATATGTCTTAACAGCCTTATTTCCCTTTGATGCACAAATCTCCAATCTGTGACTAACTCCTTTGTACGGACCCCAGTACGTGACTAACTCCACATCAACCCTTTGATTGTTGTAGTTGATTTGCAACAGCTTCACATAGAAACACCAATAAGATCTTCAATGTTGGTGCTAGAGAATTTGCTTGGTTACAGAACCTAAAGGCGTACAAGCAACGCAGCAAGAACTCTTGCTTCTGTAGAAGGAGACTAAGGTTTCAAAAAGAAAACCTTATGAAGCTTTTTAGGGTTAGAGTTTCCTTTTTCCACCTCCTTATTTAAATAAGAGCTTAATGGGCCTTTTTAAATAGGTTCTCCTATTCCAATTAGGTTTCCAAAAACCTTGAGCTTTCTTAGTCCTATAAGGATTATACAAACCCAAAAACGAATAGCCTCTTAGAATAAAACGTTGCAGGCTAAATCAAAAATCCTGTAAGCTTGATAAATCGAGTTAGGTATCGAGTTTCAGTAAACCTCGATAGATTGATAGATATCGAGGAGGTATCAAGACCTGCAGATTTAGCTTTTCTTGAGCAGTTCCTGAGTAATTTTCATGTCTTCAATGTAACCACTTGTAATGATTGTTAGGTTTTAAGACTTTAGGAACTAAATGTATTAGAACTTCATTATGTATTATGTTGGCAAACCATGTTCAAAACTTAGAATCTAGATTTAGGCTGCTCTAAGTGTGTTTATTTGTAAAAGTTGGAATCAGGTGATTGCAGGATTTATTGGTTAAATCTGCAAGGCTCGATCAATCGAAAATTAGGCTCGATCGATCGAAACTTGTGCAGATTAATTTTCTTTAGAATTTTCCAACTCAGCCTAAGCCCGGTATGACATGTAGGGTTTTATGTTTTACTCCAAGTATAAAAAGAAAAACCCTAGCTACGTTTTAGAGGTCTTTAATGTGCTGTATGTTGAATCTCTTGTGAGATCTAGAGGTGTTTACCTTCATACACACTTAGGGTTATCAAGATCAAGATTCATGTTAAGAACTTGGTGATCGCTTCAGTTGCTACTTAAAGAATTTAAAGAAGATCTGAAACCTTTGAGTAGAGTCTTAAAGTCACAAGTGAGAGTACTTGTGGTTGCAGTGGATTAAGGAAAGAAGTAGTCCGTGGACTCGGAGCTTTCACGTGCTTGTAATAGTAAGTTTTCTACTCAAGGTAGTAATAGGATGTTAGTGGTCTAAGTCTTATTGTATAAACTTCAATTCTTTCATAGCAATAGGATGTTAGCAATAGGATGTTAGTGGTCTACGCTTTCCCCAGGTTTTTTACCAGTTTGGTTTTCCTAGGTTATCATATTATGTGTTCTTTATATTTTCGCATTACTTACATGATATGATTTGAATGTGTTACCCTAGATCTGAATAATTTATCTAATTAATCACTTGGCTAAATAACTAGGTTAAACAACTTGTGTTTTAAGGAGTCTAAAAACGTACATTGATCATCTTAAACCTACTTGAATTTACCCAAATACAAGTAAAATGTGTTTTCTCATAGGATATGCCAATTATATAAAAATATGAACCTAACAAAAACAATTATAATTAATTATAAAATATAAATATGAAAGAAAAGTGTTAAGTGTGTAGTCCAAATTTTGTAGTGTAAAGAGAAAAGAGAAAAGAAAAGAAAACTCATGGACATGTCATTTTATTGGGCTCAATTCAATAGCCCAATAAATTTTTGGTTTAAAACAAGTCTAAAAATTTGTTAGAATCAAATAAAAGCACAATTTTAATAATAATAAAAAAATCTATTTTAAGCCCACAGGTCTATGTATGGTACGATATGATTCATACATTATACACCTATATATTTATGATTTTTGAGCATTTATGATACAAAACATTTTGCACACGATTTGATATTGATAACTATGGTTCTACCCCCTAAAGTACCTATTATAAAAAAAAAAAAAAAAAAAAAAAACTTTTAAACATTTTGGAGCCCCACTTGCTATAAAAATATTTTAAACAAATTTTGGGTTTCCCATTGTGAACATGATTCCACCCCTTTGGTAGGAAAAAGTATACCATACATTGAGGTATACATCCACCCTCTCATAGTAGGTAAGTCTAGGGGTGTGCAACCAACCCACCAAAACCAACCTGATTCAACCTAATCTGCCAGGTTGTGTCGCTTTTTAAGGGTTGGTGGGTTGGGTTGAGTTGTGATTTTTTTTTTTTTTTTACAATGGGTCGGGTTGGGTTTAGGTTATAAGATTTACAAATCCAGCTAACCTAACTCGACCCACCTATATTTAAAATTTAAAATATATAAATATAAATATTTAATTTTAAAAATATATTATACAATTTTTTTGTTTACTTTTTTGTCTATCTTCCTAAATAAAACCGGGAAAAATGCCAAGACACCCCCTTAAACTTTGGACTAGTGGCCAATACACCCCCAAACTTTTATTTTAATCAATTTACTCCTTAAACTTTACAAATTGAGCCATTTGTTAAGTTTACAATTTAAATCACTAACGTCACTCATACAATCATACCAAAGCCAAACCAATGGAGAAGGAGAAAAACAAAGAGGAGAGAGAGGCTGCATCATTCGAACTACCGTCTTCCTCCCACAAATTCAAGTCGACGTCGTCACTATTACAACCCTAAGATGCACTGGCCGTCTAGGATTTCTCAAGTCTTGTTCAACATCTTCAACCTTGGTCCATAGCACGAGTGCAATTGCGAAAGGATCTCCGCCAAAATATATGGTCATTGGCCACGCAATCACAGTCACTACTATTGCTGAACCTCATCACTACCATAAGTCTTCTAAACTATTTCTTCTAGTGACACGCTGCTAAATTTCTAGCAGAGGACACCATCTTAGGTGCCATCACTAGACCAAGCCTTGCCGCTATTCCAAACCTTGGATCCTATGTTATTGACCTTTGCCTTGTTGGTCTTAGTGCTCTCCATTGGGTAGGTCTAGTCTCTTTGTTGTTGCTTGATGTATTGCGTTGACTTGGTTGTTGCTAATGGTTTAATTTCAATCCTTTCTTTGAGTTTTCTTAGTGGGAAGGGATTTTTTTTTTTTTTTGATAGAAAACACACAAACTTTATTAATAATTAAAAGTCATAGATACATCATGGAGAAGAGCCTATATAAGAAAACAGGGACTCTCTTCAATCCAAACAAAAAAAATCAAAGATTCCTAAAGCATGTTTAGCTAACTGATGAGCAGGTATATTTTCGTTCCTACGAACATGAGAAAATAAAACATTCTAAAACTCAAAAGAAGTGTTGATGCCCATTTTTGCAAATCCGTACCCAAAGGCCCATAAGGAAGAAAGCCCAATAAGTTGCAAGACGCAAAAGCCCATACGAAGGAAAGCTCAATGAAAAGCAAGGCCCAAAGACCCACCAAAAAGACCGAAAAGAAAAAAAGGTCCAAAGAAAGAAGTGCAAGGGAAAGCGATCTACAGAAAAACGCAAATCTGCAGCAAATTACAGATCTGCAGCAGATTATAAATCTGTAGTAGAATATAAATCTGCCGCAGAATACAATTCTTCAATAGAATTGTTTTGGCAGATTAAGACAAATTGGGCCCAAGACCCTTTTGATCCAGTCAATATTATTTGGCCCACAAATGCCCAAATCCTTTTGTATAAAGGGATAGGTGTGAAAAGAAACAAGGAGCAGCAGGAAGTGTCAGTAGCAGGAATCACGTGAAGGAAAGCAAAAGACAAACCAAAGGAAATGACAAACAAAGCAAGAAACACATGAAGAAATAAGACAGAGACATGCAGCAGAACAAAACAAAGCTAATCTGCTACAGTAGAAACGGCGTGGGAACGAAAGAAAACAAAAACAGAAGATAGTGGAGCAAGCACACAAGGGCCGGAGCACCACTAACCTGTACCCGGCCAATACAAGGGAGGTGAGCCCACGATCAAGGGGATTCAAGGGGTGTGGTTTGGTGGTGGGGGGAAAAGGGGGTCTATATTTGGTTTCTAGCCATGACTTCTTTTGGGAATATACCTTGCAAAGATGGTATCTTACCCAAAAGAAGTAATAGATGTTTGGGACCATCTGATGCATGCTACAGAGCTAGGTAGTGAGGTAGCCTAATTCTTATCTTTTTGAAATTAAAGGTAGAGGTAGAGCTATACAGTAAGAACAAACAAAAGGGAATTTTGTCTTGAAATGAGTAATGGTGTAGCAAACATGTACTGAGCAATGACAGTGGTCGAGGCAACCAACAGGTTGGTGGGTAGTCCTAAAGAAATGCCCACAACAAATTAAAAACAATTGGTGAAGCCCTAGGGGTAAAAGGGAGAAATCCCATTGAATTAGCTCACTATAAAAGGTGGAGGTAGCCATGGATGAAAGCGAGGAGACCGAATGGAGAAGCACCTAAGGGGGAACCCATGGTAAGAGAGCAGTAAGCACCTAAGGGAGGCACTTAGAGAGGAAGACCAAATGGAGAAGCACCTAAGGGGGGAACCCATGGTAAGAGAGGAGTAAGCACTTAAGGGAGGCACTTAGAAAGAAAGACCCAAGAAAAGAAAAGACCAAAAGAGGAACAACCCATGACAAGAGAGTAGTAAGAAACTAAGAGTAAAAAGAACAGAGAGAAAGAAAGAAAGTGGTAAAAAGAAGAGAGAAAACATGGTAGGAATAGTGGCATGCATCAATAGACCATCTTTTCTCTCCCTCTTAGCGAACCCACTCTTTGAAGTCTCCAAAAGTAATAGCTTGTAGCCATTTAGGCCTATTCTCCAAAATGCACAACTTTGATGGCAGAAGCCTATGACAAGATTGTTTAAGTTGGGGTTTGGGTTCCTTCTTGGTTTACTTATTCTATGGAAAAATTCAATACTTGATTTCAATTGCAAATATATTTGATTTCTCTCATTATAACTTATATCTGCTGTATTTAGTCATTTTGTTGTAGCACATTTTTATCACGTTTGCTGCATCAGTTGTCCTATTGTAGTATCTTTACTTGCTGTACTAGTTATTCTGTTGTAGCACCTTTTCATTATATTTACCGTGTTAGTTATACTAGCTAAACCTTTTCTGCTGAAGCTTTCTTATTTCTTTGTTATTACGTGTTTTACTTTTGACACAAACTAATCATTATCCTGCCAAAAGTATATTTATACATATATCTTGTTTCTCATGTTCTGCAAAATATATTTTATAGATGTATATGTGAATACATAAAAGTATATTTACGAATATATGTATGTATATATCTGAGAATATGCTAACCCATATAAGTTAACATTTGCTTGATTGGTATTTTCTTTGGGTTTTAGATTTGTTTATGTGTAGGAAGTAAAAAAGTATTTTTGCAGTAAAAAATAAAGAGTAGTCATTCACATTGCAGAAGGCTTTATTGCACAGCAGAAGGCTTTACTGCACGGTAGAAGGCTTTACTGCACAACAGAAAGTTTTACTGCATAGTAGATAGTTTTACTACACAGCAGAAAGTTTTGCTGCATAGCAGAAAAGTCAGACCTGCGGCAGAAACTGGAGAAAAGTTCCTTCTGCGGCAGAAACAAAGGATAAGCCCACTTTGCAGCATCTTCCCTTGGACTTAGACCCAACGTTTGCGCACAAATTGGCAGTGGCAGAATGGTACTTTGGAGCCCATTTCGCGAAGTGCCAGACCCAGCTTCCTTCTTAGAAAAAGCCTAGACTAAGCGTTGTTCAATAGCATCAAGACACGTGTCTAAGGTACAAGAAACGTAAAAAGAACCCTCGACAAGAAGCAACATGCATCCCATAAATCAAAGCAACAATTGTTGAAGCAGCATAAGAATTTCCAATAAGAGCATGAACAATATTAAGTGAATCTCCTTCCAGAACAAAGTCTTGAATACCCATATCCTTAGCAAATTCTAGACCAAATTCAAAGGTTCAAAGGCCTTTGCCTCAACTTCAATAGCTCCTAGAGGACATTGAAATTTCTTGCTAAGAACTACAATAAAATTTCCAACACGTTCTCGAATTACAACCCCTACTCCAGCTTCTTTTTGTTCCTTACAAACAGCTCCATCTACGTTAACCTTATAAATGGAAAAGCTAGATTTTTCCATTTTGAAACATGAACTTGAGAAAGCTTCATTAGGACTTCCATAGCCACCCATACTCCCGCAGGTAGTGAGTACACCATAGAATCAATTGCTTTCCATTCTTCCCTAAACCACCATGTTGAACTTTATTCCTATTTGTCCAAAGTGCCCATAAAATTGTGATTGCAACAGCCTAATCTTCACACAACCAATCTGCTTTCATCAAAATAAACCATAGGAAATCCATAAAACACCTAAACTGCACAGATGCAAAGTCATTGAATTTGTGTGTGTGTGTGTGTGTGTGTGTGTGTGTGTGTGTGTTTGGGCATTTCTTTGGTAAGGAGAAAGGGAATTTTCTGTGTTTTGGTTTTTGCTTGTAGGAGGTACGTTGATGGTGAGTTTTCCTCTTAAGAATTCTTCTCTGTATTTGTTGAGAACTTTCTAGTTGTTTCTTTGGGTTTTTGTTTTGGGTATTAATGGAAGGCAATTTTCTAGTTGTGGAGGCTATAAATGGGTCTTTGATGAGTGAGAATGGAGCATAAGGTTGATGGTGGTTTCTCTCTCTTCCTCAATTGGTTGGACGTTAGTGATTTAAACAGCAAAATTGACAGATGGCTTAATTTGGTAGGTGTACAATATTCAAGAAGTAAATTGGCTAAAATAAAAGCTTAGGGGATGTATTGGCTACTAGTCCAAAGTTTAGGGGGGTGTTTTGGCGTTTTTCCCAATAAAACCTAAACCCTGAGTTCTCCGCATTTCAATCTCCTTCTTATCTCATTTGTTGGCTTGAACTTTGAAGCACTATTAAAATTTAAAATAGTTTGTGGCGGTAGTGTTCTAATACTCAATTTATTAATAATAATAATAATAATAATAATAATAATAATAATAATAATTAAAAAAAAAACTATCCAACTCATGGGTCCAACTCGATTCATGTGAATTAGGTTGGATCCTTATGATGGGTTGGGTTGAGTTGGATTTTTTTTTAACCCACTATAGTGAGTTAGGTCAAAAAAACCCTTAACCCGACCCATACATACTCCTAAGTGGGTCTCATATTGTGAGAGGGTGGACGTATGTATAGTATTGTGTACCTTCTCTTTAAATAGTAACTCTCTAGTCTCCATAAAAATAAAAAATAATAATAATAAAAAAGCGGAGGTTAAAACAAATAAATATTGAAGGTTAGTATGACAACATAACTGATCTTTCAAGTCTAGTCAAGAAAAATTAAGCCAAAAAAATATGAAATCTTATCACCAAAGAACATAATTATATTTTTGATTTATCTTCTCCGTTGTTTCGCAGGTGTTACTTTCACTTAGCGGAAGGCGTGGAAATGTGAAATTGAGAAGAGTGGATATTTGCAAATGAGCAATTAAACAAAAGGTTGATGAGCAATTAAAACGAGGTTTGACCTTAAATTACATATATAGCTGTTCTAATGAAGATGAGATAAATGAATTCGTGGGTTTTAAAGCAACAGTCTGTGATTTTAGGAATTTGGAAGATATTCTAGAAATTTCATATTCAGACGAGATATTCATATGGCTCTAAAAGTGTGTCAAGTTTTGTGGGGGAAATTTGCAAATGAACATTGAGCAATATACTGCTTCTGTCAAGGACTACATTTTCGAGTTGGATGTGAGAGTTTCACTAATGCCGCTTTGGGATTAATTGAAGTCTGAAGTTGTAAAGGTGGGAGACTACAAGGTCTCTCAAGACTTTGCCCCAATTTTAAAGAGCTTATTTGAAAAATACGGGGATATTAGTGCCAACTCCACTTTAAATCCAAGGGTCAAGAGGCATTTACTCAACATATTTGGTGCAGTTGCACACCATGTGTAACACAATGGTCACTATGGATTTACTTTTCAACTGGTGGAAGAACTTTAAGCTTGTGCAGCACGCTGGGTTCAATATTCAGTTTGCCTTTGATAATTTGTATAAACTTGCACAATTGTGGTTTTTTCTTCATCTTGAATTTGTAACTAATGAGACCCTTTTCAAATATCATGTCCGGATTCGTGGTCTAACAACTAAGATTGAGGAGCTCAAAGTTGAACAGAAGCTATGTGTAGCATCTACAAAAAGAAAATCACTACCGGAGAAGGAGCGCTTAATTGCTGACATTGAGCTGATTTCGAACACACGAAGGACATGTTTGCTGTGATATCAAAGCTGGATGAGTGGAGTGTGATAGTGTGACGTTGTTCTTTTCTTTCCCAAGTTAAATTTGTTATGAGAACTATTTGTAGTTAAATACTTCATGTATTTATTCATTAATGGGTAGAATTTGAGACAAATTGTCTTATGGTTCTTGTTAATTTTTTCCTTCAAAAAAAACTCTAACAAAAGTTAACAAAGGACAAAGTGCCTTTTGATTAAATGATCAAAAGCATAATGAAGTTAATTACCCTGATCAGGAGCTTTGATAACAACTTCATAACCACCTTCGAAGATAGAGTTACCAATACCCACTTCTTGGACAAACATGGCTACTCTTCTTGGTGCCAATAGCTCAAGGGTAGCTATTGACATCCCAATTGCTGCTTCCCCCGAATCCTCAAAGACAGCACCATCAAAATGATATTTTTTTCAAGTGGACAAAGTGATATTTTTGAAGTCATGGACATACAAAGTGAAGATAACCCAAATCAAAGTTTGGTAATATGTAATTATGCCCTTTTTTTTATGTCCTATTAGTAAGTACCTCAAGGCATTAGTTATGATTGAGTTTTTTTTATTATAATCAATCAACTTTTTTTTTTAGAGAGTTGCATAACACTTAGATTTAAAAAAAAAAAAATATATATATATATATATATATTTGCTTTTGTAACTCTCCAAAATTGAAACCCATTAGATTTCTCCTTAACCTGTGAGATACACTAGTAACAAAAGCATTTTTTTTTTTTATAAAAAAATTATGAACTTCATGAAAATGAGCAGAAGGAATTCAAGCAGGATGTTGAAGCAGCCATTGGTGAATTCATTGAAGAGCTAAAGACTGGAGTCAACTATATGAATAGGGATAGTATTCTAAAAGATTTGGTATATTCCAAAAAGACTTCAAAGGAACTCTATTATCTTGTGAGAAAGGAGTATCCCGAAATGTCGTTTTGGGAATTGAAGTCAGAAGTAATAAAGGTCTAGGACTACATGGTCCCTCGGAACTTTGCCATTGTTGCAGAGATTTTATTTAACAAATACAGGGATATCAGTGTCAGCTCTACTTTAAATCCAGGGACAAAGATAAGTTCCCTTAACATATTTTGTGGAGTCGAACACAACATGTGCAACACAAAGGTTTTAAGGACATCACTTGGAATTTACTTTTCAATTGGTGGAAGAACTTGAAGCTTGTGCAGCATGCCGAGTTCAAAATTCAATTTGCCAAAATGATCATTTGCATGAACTTGCACAGCAACACTTTTGTGTTGAGCATGAATTGCAAAAGTGACAAGACCTTTTTCGATTCTCAGAAGGAGATCGAGGATCAAACGGCAAAATTGGACAAACTCAGTGATAAAAAAAAGCAATATATAAAAATTAAAAGAAGAAAATCAAAACTGGATGGGTTTTCTGTGATATCAAAGGATTTTGTGTAGCATTTGCAGGTTCTAAGAGACCAACTTAGTACTGTGATTCTTTTCTCAATGTAAATTTGTTGTATTAACTATTAACTACCATTGACTAGACAAATAATCATATGGTTCTTGATACTTCCTTTTATTAAAAACTAAACCAAAAAGTTTGTTGGAGAATAAAAATTGAGAGCATGAATGAATTATTGTGTTTTTTTTTTTTTTTTTTCTGATTAATTAAATTGTACAAAGGCACTCTGTTTTGTAACTAACAGGCTAACTGCCAGTAGCCGTTGATGGTTACTGTGCTAACAGAATTTTAACTGATAGCTAACTTTACTTACCTTCCTAACCAATCAAGGGATAACACGTGGCCATTAACATAACAAACGGAGCACAAGAAATTACAACTGTGACTATACACGACTTGTAGCTTTAAAATCAATTGTTATGAACAACAACCAACACAGCATAGTTGACATGTTGTAACCAAAGAAACACACTTATACGACTTGTCGTTTTTCTTCTAACATCCTTCCATAACAATTAACAGGATGCTGTGTAGTTGGCTAAGGATTCCTTTTTGTAATTCTTTTCGGTGAATGACAGAGGCTGGGCTTTAAGAGTGGTCTGCACTGAGCAGCATGTATGCTGCTCGTTTTGGTTTGGTTCCTTTGTTGTGGAACTGATTGTATATATGGTTTTTCTGATATAAAATCACCCATTCATTAGGGGAAAAAAAAAAAAAAAAAACTCACATTTTCATACAAAAAATATTGTTTCCTTTTTGATCTCTTCTCGAGATTCCTTTCAGACTGTATTCATCATGTGAATTACAGAGTCTTGGACTCGTATCACAATTTTTACAGAAATTTTTTAACGAATTATAGCATTAAATCAAATCTAGCAAAACATTGAAATTCCAAATTTACTCATTCTCTTTGTTCATAGCCTATATGCCAAATCCTTTACGCCACAGCATTGAATTTCAACCTCATCATCATTTTTAACTATTCATAAGAGCAACCATATTATTAGTTCTCACCTATTTCTTAAACTATCAATTCTCCAAAATGCTTAAACTATTGGAAAATAGCAATTTAATCATTAAATCACATAATTTTAATAGTCTCCCACAAGTGTGCGCTCAAATTCCCTTTTAATAAGCGAGACCTAACATGCGGGATTTTAAATGGAAAGTGGAGTAGTTGAGACATGGTTTGAACTCATAATTTTAACACTCCTCATCACGTGTGAGCTCAAATTCCCTTTTAAATAGGTGAGATCCAACACACATGTTCTTTTTTATTACTTTTACAAAAGTTATTTCTTGTCTTTCTCTACTTTATTATTATTAGTATTATTTTTTTCATTCCCTCCACTTGGATTACCATAAAAGAACAAAAAATTACAAAATTTTGTGGACCACGTCAAGTGTGCGGCAACTATGTGTGAGAACTGAGATGATGGGATCTTAAGGTGAGACTAAAAAGTAGAGACAAAGACAATGACATTCCAAACGTTAAGGTTTAGGTTTTTATTTATTTTTTATTTTTGGCATGATGTATAAGCTAGCGTGTGAAGAAATAACACTATGTAAGTGTGATGTGAATTGCCAATTTTGAATTGTCCTGCTTTTTTCCCTTTGGTTAGGTATTTGTTTTATAGGAAAAACAGGCAAACCCATTTGACCCATAGGTTCCATAATTTAAATGGGCCAAGTCAACCCATTTTTAACCCGGATAAAAAAAAAATCTAGGGTCATATCGGGTATTTTCCTTTGGATTCAAGTCCAATTTTTTATTCCTTTCTATATAAATAAGTGAACAGATAACAAATTTTTCAAAAATAAAAGTTAAATAATACATAAATTCTTAAGTTTACAAAACTCATTGTTTACCATCACCATAATCGAATGAAAAAAAAAAAAAACCCTAAATACTTTGGACCATAATTTTGTTTAAATATGGTACATCGTCACCATAAATACTAAATATGAAACTGTTAAAGAATAAATATACCAGTGCTATCCCATTGAATTGGATAGATGTAAATAAAAAATTAAAAAAAAAAACAACTTTAAAAAGGTTTGGGTTCAAGTCAGCCTACTTTTGAGTCCGGTAATCGATTTGAGTCAAATTTTGCCAGGTCTAACCTAGAGAAAAATCTAACGCCTGACAACCTGAGGTAGAGAAAGTAATGGGCCTAAAAAAGGTAGAGACCACGCCTTTGTGGCTCAATCAATATCATTTTGGTTTTCAAAATGCATAAAATATAGCATTTAGTATTTCAAAAAATTATTTTATTTATTTTAACAACTCACTTTACAAAATATCTAATATCAAAAGTTCTATTATTTTACAGCTTCATTTAAATATTCTTTTTTTTTTTATGTTTTCTTTATTCTCTCTTTATGTTTTCAATTAACTACCATAACTAACTACCACAAGTATCCTGCAACATTACTGCAAAGTAGCATTGGAGAGAATTATTCTGAGCTCTTTTTTTTTTTTTTTTTTTTTTTTTGGGAATTCATTCTCTTAGAGCATCCACAGCCCAAATCTTAACCTCATCTTATTTTACCATTCTAAAAAGTCACTTTATCAATTATACAATACAATTTTACAATTCTCCAACATCCCAACTTTTATATCCCAATTTTACTCATTAAAATAATATTTTCATACAATAAAATAATATATCTCACAATTACCATTATACAATACAACACAACACATTATTTATACATTATTTATTCTTTCTCTCTCTTACTTTTTGTTCCACAACCATAATCACCACCACTGTTGCACACCACCACCACCGGCAACCCATAATCTACCGTCAACACCAAAAAAAAAAAAAAACCCTAGAGAAAAGACTAGAACCACGCCGCCACACCTACTGCTCTCCGACCATCAACACCACCCCCACCCTAACACAAAACGACTTCGTTTCACTTAAATTGAAAACTCCATGGATCTGATCTGATCCAATACACTCAGATCTATCAATACCTCAACGATCTGAATCGAATCGTCACCAAAATGCTATCCCCTGACCCGGACCGAATCACCTTAAGCGGCTCGATGATCAAGTCATCGGAAGGAAAACCAACCAGCGAGCGACCATTGTAGCCACGCGGACCGAAGTACATTGAATCTAAACGACTCCGACTCGAAGTCATGGATCGAGAGAGAACGACTTGGACAGAGTTGCCGGAGAAGGAAAAAAGCGGAGACTCACCAAACCCAAACCCAAACCCATCTGTTCTCACCGGCAGCGATGGCGAGAGAGAGAGGGTCGGCTCGTGTCTCGGCTCGTGTCACGGAGAGATCGGCTTGGAGTTCCGTGTGAAAGCTTCGATGTGGTGCATGATGCTCGACGCTCGACGACGGCTGGGTGATTCAGTGAGAAAGGGAGAGCTTGACAACGGCGAGAGAGATGGGATGAGAAAGAGAGAAGGAAGAGAGAGAAAAGAAAGAGGAAAAATGAGAGAGGAGAGAGAATTTGCCGGGTTTAAAAGTGGTTGGGGGTATTAAAAAAATATTTTTTTTATAGGATTTAGCTATAGTACCATCTTACATTTAAGATGATACTGTAGCTAAATCTCAAAAAAATTTGGCCTTTTAGCATTTGGCCTTCCCATTGTTGATCAGTTTTGGGGCTTAAATGCCAAATGTTCCTAACATTTGGCATATAGCCTTTCCACTGCTAATGCTTTTAGCATTCAATAATTGATAAGAATCCATAAAACATTAGCATCATTTATCAAAGAAACAATAATAGGATGATCACTTATTAAATGGAACATATCCATTTTCATTTATATTGTTGAAATTTTGCATCAAGTTTGATATGTCAGCAACCATAATTTTTTCCTGCCAACTTGGTGTGCAACTAAAATTATGGACTTGAGCTACTCTTTTACTATTACACATAAACAAAATTCTGCAGCAACCAAGTCATTTAGCTTTGACAGCATCTTCCACCAAGGCTTCTTAAGTTGCTGTATTAACTGTTGATGCTTCACTGCTGGCAGCAGCTGTCTAGTACAGAAATCCAGCAGCTACCCAATGCAGAGGAAAAAATAGCAGTTAAATTAAACCAGTGCAAAATAAGAAAACAGCAGCCCACACTCTACAGGCAGCAGCTATCCAGTGCAGAAATCCAACAGCTACCCAGTGTAGAAAAACCAGTGTAGAGGAAAAAAACAGCAGATAAATTAGAACCAGTGCAGAAAAACCAACGTAGAGGAAAAAACAGCAGTTAAATTAAAACCAATAGAAAAAATATCCAATATAGATGGGATGAGGTAGTATCACATTATCTTAAAGTCCAGCAAAAATCACATCAATTGAACTATTAATCAAGCCAAAAAATTTTGTAAATCACTTGGGGCATCTAATGAAGACCAGCATTGGTATGAACCCTAAAAACACATGACCAACAATGTCTCTAGACTCAAAACAGAAATAATAGAAAAGAAGATGCTATTACACAACTAATTTCTAAATTCTTTTGCTAGCTAAGAAAATGTAGGTAAAGAGAAAAGAAAGAAATAAAACTGACAAATCTTTTTGATTGATAAACTACACATCAATAGTTATAATCCTTGAAACAATTCCTTGATTTAACCTAGTCTCATCATCATCTATTATCCATGAAAGCAAAATCCTCCCAATCCAACAATTTGTTGACATAAGTCCTTTGTAAAATGAAAAACCAGTACATGAACAATGAAAACTAAACATTTTCCTTAGTTATCTTAGCAAACAAATAAAAGGAAATAAAATTCCAGTGCATTTGGCATTAAGTAATCCATCAGAATTCTCAAAACCACCCAACCATCAATCACTAGTTCACATACTAGTTCTATTTTTATTTTTATTTTCATTCTTTGTTTAGGACTTTTGCTCAAGTTTACAAGTGCAGCCCATGATAACAAAATCCAAACACAAATTGTCAAAAAGCAACCAAATTTGCATTGATCACACCATAAAAGGATCAAGATATAACATCAATAAAAGCAACCAATCCATTTGTGAAATCACAGCAAAACTCAAAGCTTTCAATAAACACTATAAAAACATCTTAATGCTTTATTTGTTCAATAAAACTTTCAATAAGTACCATATCATATGACTAGCACATGTGGGTGAAGAAACTAGAGTAAATATTAGTTCTCAACAACCAAGGAAATGAAAATGAATGGGAAATAAGGATTGCAACAAATCCTATTATGGTTTATATGTTGAGCAAAGTTTAATTTCATGTGTGTAGAGAAAAATGCAAATCTGTCTAAAATCTGTTCAACATATAAAATTTTAAGGAGGAATTTTAGCAAACACAAACCTATGCTTCACGTTCAATGTTGTTATCATGAGGAGTGATGCAAGATTGCTGGTATCGCTCTAGTGTTTTGGTTATACTACAAAAAAAGAATTGAATACTAATAATTAAAAACATATGCTAGACAAGCATGAGTTTGCATATTTGAGCCTAACCCAATAACCACTTGCATCAAGAGACAAGAACAATGAAAAATTGGCCTTGATTACCATTGATAGTATCACAGAAACAATTTTTTTCATAAAAAATCGAATGCCCTAATAGCTTAATCTTCTTTTAACTATGCTCAAGAAACCACAATTTCATGTTGCATATGCAGCATGTCAAAAATCTGTCTCCACTATTTCCAACTAAATAACTCTCTTCATACTATTTTTCAAAGGGATTTACCTTGTATGGTACTTTATGAAATTAATGGATAGAGATGCATTTTTTCCCAGTGGTCAAAAATTTTCCTTATTATATATTTCCATAAAAGAAAAAAATATGCATAACTAAATGCAACCTTTGATGTACTAATAACTAAGCGATAGTTGATTATTTAACTCCTTTTTCCCCATTAATCTTTTTTGGGAAATCCAACCAAATAGGCTACATTTTCACCAAGGCCTAAGTATGTGATAACAGTCAATGAACTATAAGAAGAACAAGAACTGAAAATTGAGCAGAAATTGAGTGTGTTCGTGTTCCTAACTATCAATGAAGTCAGAGACACTTTCAACTTTGAAAAAACAACAAGAAGAATGCTTTCCAATATATCATCATGATAAATTCCACAAAAATATTTCAAAAAGAAACAATTAAAGATTTAGACTAAAATCATAGAAAGATTGAGAGATATAACTAACCTGTTTGGAGTTGAATCGGCTAGAAGTTTTGCCCCAATCGATGATGAACTTGTGACAAACTTTTGACAGCAATACAAGACCCACAAAATCCCTAACCCAAAACAAAACCTAAATGGAAGTCTGACCTATGGAGCTTTAGTCTAATCCAAATGGAAGCCTAATCCCCTCACTTGAATCTTCAGTTTTGAGATGAGAATATGGGTTTCAAGTCTAGGTTTTTGGGTTTAATCAGGGAGAAAAGAGTGGGTTCGGTCAGGGAGAGAAGAGATTGTGTTTGTGATGGTGGTTCGATCAGAGGGAGTAGTGAAGCGGAGATGGGTTTGGCAGCGTGGATTAAGGGAAGGGAAGAGCGGCTTGGGTTGAGCAAGAACGAAGAAAAAAAATATATAAAAGGAGGCAGAGGCGTAGAAATGGGAGGGGGAAAAAAAAACCAGTGGAGGTAGCTAGATAGGTGCGAAAAGGGAAGCGGGTGGGAGGGAAAGTGATTAAACAATTTGTTTTTTTTTTTTGTTTTTTTTTTTTTTACAATCTTGCTACAGTGGGCTAGAGATAGCAGTCCACTGTAGCCGGATTGCAAAATTTTATAAGATTTAAAAGTTTTGATGGAGGGTGCTTTTTAACATTTATAGCATTTAGCACGCTAAAATTTAGCATTTATACCATTTAGCATTCTTAATGAGAATGCTCTTACTTACCAAACAAATTTCATAATTTATTGAGATAGCATATGGTAATTAGTGCAAAATCTCTTTCATATGAACCACCCAAGAAATCACTTTTATAACACATTAATCATAACTTACCATTTCAACAATTTTAAAAAAGTATGAACTATGTTGTGTCCTGCACTTATTGCTCCAAAATTGATAATCCTTAAATTACTTCAATAAAAGTTGTACAACTTTGATTCTCAAAAAAAAAAAAAGTTCTACAACTGCACACTTTTAGTGCGATGGTCACTCTACAAGTATAAATGCTTGTGAGGTGTAAGGGGCAAGGGCTGGGGTTCAAGTCTCCAAGAGGAAGCTTTACACACATATACACTAAGATTATTCTAAAGTAGAATTTCTATCTTGTAACAAAATAAAAAAGTTGTAAAAATTTTCTCAAAAAAACAGTGTAAAAATCCTTTTGATTTTTGATTTTTTATTATGAAAAATACAACAAAGGACCTTGATATTTAGTATTTTGCTGATTTTTTTTCCTTTTCTTTTGTTTTTCTTGCTTTTCACTAATTTGGCTATAGTTTATTTCAGTTTAGTATCTTACATTTTTCAATTACATTCAATATGTGATTGCATTGCAGCATCAGCCAATAATCCATATGTTTGAATTTATTGACATTGAAAAAGATAACATTATTTGTATTATATTGGTCAATACCTCATTTTTTTTTAGCATATTTAGTAAACCTAAGGTTAATACCAAAAAAAAAAAAAAATCTAAGTTAGTCCTCTGTATTTTAAGCAAAGAAGTTGAAATGAAATATTCGAACTAATGTGCCTATTGCAGTTTTTTTCCCCCCTTCAAAGCAGACTTACAATTGATGATCAAGTTGGAGGAATAATAGATGGTAGGTAAACTCATAAACTTTGGAACAAGCGGTGGGCCTATGAGAAGGAGAGGAAGATGATTGATTTCTCTAGGATCCATTTGGGATCCACTTATTTTACTGATTGAAAACCTTTTGTTAAAAGTACTGTAGATAAAGGTAAAAGTTAGCTAAAATAGTATAGTGTGTGATGTCGGTGGCTTGAACTTATCCTAATCCATGTTTGTTTTGGAGTGGCATGCAAGACTTGAATTCTATTTCAAGTAGGATTCCATTACCTATATCAAGAGCAACTCTATTTCCTAATTGTAATGGACTAGTATTCATAGAAGTTTGGTGAAAATCAATCATCTCTCTAGCCAGCTCACTCTAGTATACATAGGATAGGTGTGTTGCGACAGTTGAGAAAGAAATAGAGAGTGAAACTAGAGAGTTTTGGTTGTTGCATATCATCATGAGAGTTCTCTAAGTTTAGAATAGGGTGCAAGGTTTTCTCTCTCTATATATGATTTATAACATTTATTTTGACTTAAAGAGTTGCTAATTTCGAGTCCTACTGCCAGCAGTCCTTTGCTGGTGGGCATCCTCAAGGGTTGGCCTACGGGTCTTAACTTGGGCGCCCTGTCCGAGGGCTGATATAGCTTAGCTAACCCCTAATTTTTTTCTATCAAAAAAAAAAAAAAAAAAAAAAGATTCTCAAGAAGCCACCCAAAAAAAAAAAAAATCATTGTTGGTTGACGGGGCAAATTATCATGAAGGGTTAGGGAACTCGGTAGTTAGTAGTTGACTGTCAAATTTACTTATGAGCATTAATAATTCTAACTACCTAATTTATGGATAACTTTTCTCACTTTTATATGCCAACTTATTTCACAGGATAATGGCCGAAGCAGTCCTCCCAACTAATAAAATGATGTCATTTATATAAATGTTAGTTAGCTTTATAATTAACACAAGAAATAAAAATTAAAAAATCACAAGGTGATGTCATATTTGCCTGAATGTCAGCGTTTTATTTTTTTATTTTTTGATCGGAAACTAGAAACTTTTATTACTTAAAAGGAAATTACATCATGATGGAGAGCTTGTTCTAAGAAATAGGGATTCTCTTCCATCCAAACTAGATAATCAACAATGCCACAAGCATGTTTAGCTAGAAGATGGGCAGGTGTATTTCCCTTGCACTTGACATGAGAAAACCTAACATTACGAATATCATTACAAGAATCAAGGATCCCATATATTATAGGAGCAACCACAACAGCTACATGAGAAAGACCAGCTAGAGCCCTATACACATTAAGTGAATCCCTTCTAAAATGAAGCCCTGTATTCCAAGGTCTTTTGCAAACTGCAGACTAGCCTCAAAGGCTTTCGCTTCAACTTCCAAAGGACCTAACGGAGCACTCACTTTCATGGACATTGCAGCCATCACCAATCCATGACAATCCCAAACAACAATTCCAATCCAAACTTCCTTCTTTGCCAAAAAAACAGCCCCATCAACATTCACTTTATATATATTCTCCGGAGGTGGACACCAATGCTCAATCTGATCCTGTACAGCCTTAATTGAAAGTTTTTTGGCACCAACATACTCCTGCAAATACTGACATGACCAATGTAGTAGCTCTAATTCCCCTTTCTTTTTTCCTTTATTACGAACTTCATTACGATTAGTCCAAATACTCCAAGAAATTGTAACCACCAATGCTAAAATACTTTCCTCACAATCATCCAACATCATCATTTTCCATAACAATTCAAGAAAAGAAGGGAATAAACCAATAAAACCAGGTTGGAAAATTCCAGAGCATTTCCAAATATTTTGAGCTCTAGGACAAGACCAAAACACATGTCCCGTGGTTTTCGACTCCAGGTTACACTCTGCACAGATATCCCCAACTAGAATTTGTCGGTGTTTCAGAATTCTCTTTGTAGGTAATATGTCCCGACATGCCCTTCACACAAAATGCCGAACCTTATGATGCACATCTAATTTCCAAACACGCTTCCAAAACCTTTTCATATTACTCTCATCCAAACTAGAATCTGAAGAACCCAAAGGAGAAGTAGCTAAGATATCCACAGCCACCTTATAAGCACTTTTGACAATGAACAGCCCATTGTTAGTCTCTGCCCAAATCAGCTTATCTATAGGTAGGCGCGTGCTCAATGGTATGCACTTAACATTATCCACTTCACAAGGTAAAAGGAGTTGTTCAATTAAGCCCGAATTCCAGCAAGAATTATTAGAGTTAATCAACTTAGAAACTCGAAAATCTGGAGAAACGTTAACCCGAGGAGAAATTACCATATGAGAAGACGAATTTGGAAGCCATTTATCACCCCACACTCTAAAATTGGTCCCATTACCAACTTGCCATCTCATCCCCTGTTTAACCACCCTTTGTGCAGCCATTAAACTTCGCCAAATGTAAGAAGGGTTATTCCCATGGAAGCATTCACAAATCACAATCAGGAAAATATTTTGCTTTAAAAACTTTGAAGACCAAAGAGTGTTTTCCAACCTACAAACGCCACCCCTATTTTGCAAGAAGCGCCAAATTAAACGGTTTGAGCAATTTAAATCCTAATCCCCCAGAAGACTTAGCCATACATAGCTCTTCCCAACTCAACCAAGCTGTTTTCCTTTCATTTTGCTTCTGCCCCCACCAGAAATTTCTAATCAGACTTGTCAATTCATCACACAAAGTATCCGGAAGCTTGAAACAACTCATCGTATAAGTTGGAATAGCTTGGGCCACCGCCTTGATAAGAATTTCTTTCCCCGCCTTTGATAGTAACTTCTCCTTCCAACCCGATAATTTCTTAGCAAGTTTCTCCTTGATTGAATTAAATGAGTTTCGTTTATTTCTTCCAACCAACAATGGAAGACCAAGATATTTCTCATGATTTCTGATCACCTGTGCACCAAATTGAGTTTTGATTTCATCCTTCACACTTGTGTCCGTATTAGAGCTGAAAAACAATGATGTCTTTGTTCTATTCAATTGCTGACCCGAAGCTGCCTCATAAACTTGAAATATTCGCTACAAAGAGTCATATTCCTTAAGAGATGCTTCACCGAAAATTAAGCTATCATCTGCAAAGAATAAATGTGAGAGCTTCGGTCCTCTTCTACACACAGCTACTCCATGTAAATCACCCACCACCGTAGTCTTCTTTATCATTGCTGACAAACCTTCAGCACATAACAAGAAAAGATATGGAGATAGGGGATCTCCTTGACGCAAACCTCGAGTTGGAACAATGTTGCCACATGGATTTCCATTAAGCCGAATAGAGTATTTGACCGAGGAAACACACTTCATTAAAAGATCACAGACTTTTTGAGCAAACCCCAACTTTTCCATGATTTTTTCAAGACACCTCCTTTAACCCTATCATATGCTTTGCCCATATCTAATTTTAGCGCCATCTCACCTTTCTTTCCCACTTTCTTCTGATTTATATGATGCATAGTCTCAAAAGCAACCAATACATTATCAGTGATTAATCTACCTTGTACAAAAGCACTTTGTGAATCACTAATAATGGAAGGCAAAACTTTTTTTAATTTTATTGGCAATAGCTTTAGAGGCAAGTTTATAAACCACATTACATAAACTAATAGAACGATAATTAGTTATTCTCTGTGGTTCTTTAAGAAGAACCACCTCAACAATTATCCAATTGACCTAATAATTTCTCCACTAGTAACAGCTAATAAAACAACTAAGTAGAGGATGATCATTTTCATAATAGAACCAATATGAAAATTATATATATATATATATATATATATTTAATGTTTATGTACACTTTATACGGTAATCTAAATAATGTGGACATTATAGTCTATATACGAATAAGAGCATTCACATTAAGAATGCTGAAAAAATATAGCATTTAACATCTTAAAACACTACTTTTTATATTTTTTTTAACACCCCATTTTATATTATACCCAACATCCAACATCTTATACTTTTTTTACCATTTTATTAAAATATTATTATTATTTTTTGTTATTGTTAATGCATCTCTTCCTCTCTCTTTCTCTATGTACATCTTTTCTCCCAAACAAAAACAACCGACCCATCACTCACGGCCACCACCAGCCACCACCCACCATCAAAAAAACCAAGCCATTGCAAAACCGAAACTCGGCACTGCAAAACCGAAACCCACTGCCACTACCCACACCCATTGCCACTAGCCACCACCACCCACACCCACTGCCACAACCACTACTGCTCACAACCTCAAACCCCAACCACCAAAATCACAAACAAGTCACAAACCCAAAACCAAACCACTAACAAATCAGAAACCCAAAATCAAATCACAACCAAGTCATAAACTCTAACCCACAATCGTTGAACCACCAAGAACAAATTTCACAAACCCAGACCTATGAAGAACAGAAAAATTTCACAAACTCAGACCCATGAAGAACAAACTCAAACCCATGAAGAACAAATTTCACAAAGTCAGACCCACAAAGTCATCTTTGGTGAAATATACGGTTACGTCCAATGTAATTTCTATCTTCACAGATCATGTGCTGCAGCCCCACAAGAGATCAAACATCCTTTTCATCCAAATCACACTCTCACTCTGCGTTATGGTTAAAATTTGTGGTGTACGGTCTCGATTTTAAAATCCTTGGATGAGAGGGGAAAAGTGAAATATTTGAGGCACAAGCATTTCTCAAAGCACAATTACAGAGAGACTGAAGTTTGCTGTGCTGTATGTGAGAAAAGCATTTCTGGTCCATCCTATAATTGCATTAGATGCAAATTCTTCATCCATCAAGACTGTCTTGAACCTGTAGAAAAGGTGCAACATCCTTTTTACCCGCATGATCATGTTCTTACTCCTACAGGAAAATTTAGATGTAATGCTTGTTATGACTAGACTCACAATCGTCTCCGTTTTTTTTTTTTTTATGGATGTGATGTGAGGGATTGCAACTTTAAGTTGGATGTTCAATGCGCTTCACTAAAGCCCTCAATCAATTATAGAGGTCACAGGCCCCAAGTTACATTCTTCAAGAAAGTGTGTGATGACCCGAAGTGTGAAGTTAGCAAATTTCGCTACAGTGATTCCCCCCTCCTATTTACGCTGTGTGAAGTGTGATGACTTCAATGTCCATCTCCTGTGTGCTGCACTGCCCAGTACCATAAAGCATAAATGCCATATAGATCCGCTTAAGCTCAAAGATTATTTTGCGGATGACGATTCGAGTGATGACGAATCCGGTGAATACTATTGTGATGCTTGTGAGGAAAGCAGAGACAAACGGGAATGTGTTTATCAATGTGAAGGATGTAGCAACTATGTCGCACATATCAATTGCGTGCTTGATGAGGTATGCCCAAATTCAGAGTCTTATAATGTAATAACTGAAGTCCAATACGTTGTTCTAGCAATAGTTTTTATTCAAAACAATGAATATTTTGTTTGTTTTTTTAATCTATATATATAATAATAGGTAAAGCAGAGAGAAAATCCAATTACATTTCAAATTGGAATTCAATTAGTGTTTAATTTTATGTCATGTGTCTTATCAAATCTAAATTTTAGAATTAGTGGGTTAATCTATATATATCTAAAAGCTGAAGCGTAGCATTTAATGTTGTTGCGCTCCTATTAAGCCACATCAGCGACCACGTCATTAGTTTCATCAATAAAACAAATATTTTATTTTCATTATTTTTCTATTAGTGTTTTATAAATTCCCACTTCAACTTCCATAACACCCATGACTCTTTATCTCCATTGTTTTCAACTTACCATATAATTTCTTAAATGCCTGAGACTCTTTATGTCCCTCTTTCTTGCCTCTTCCTCTCCTCATTGAACTCAACCAGTTCATACTTATTCAGTTGCCACTATCCCTATAAAATTCACACAAATTAGTCTTGAAGGGAGCTCTATAGTTAAAGCTCTCGAAAGGATAGAACTGCTATGCCTCAGGTAGTCCAAGATGGTCTAAATGATCGACTTCACAAATTCATGTCCTCATTGGAGAATCCAAATGCAATCGGTTACTCTTCACATCTACGTATGGATAGCAGTGAATCACAAGTGACTGTAAGAAATTAGATTTGATCAACTCCTTTCAAATGAATATGTATCCTTCATATTACTCATTACTTTAGGATTTTGCTCACATGAATATGTATCCTTCATTAATCATTACTTTAGGCTTCTGTTGTTGTAACAAGCTAGATGATATTGTCAGTGATCATGATAACATTAGTTGGTGTTGAAATTTTTATTAAGAAAAATAGGACTTTTGAATTAATTAATGAATTAGCTTTTTTTTTTTTTTTTAAGGATGGATTATCCAAGTATAGTCTCTTTTCAAAATGGCGTTTTTTTCTTGGTTTACTTAAAAAGTCTCTTGTATTCTAAATGTCCTTAGAAAGTTACTTTCTAACTTTAAATGTTAAATTGCTGCTGCTTGATCATTCCTACTTAGCCTGCCAATCTTTGTGATATTTTGTGAACCATTCATATTGAACATGGCTGATTCTTCCACTGGGCCAATTAGTCAATTGGCTAAGGCTCTAAGTGGATGGTCCCATGATTTTTTTTTTTTTTTTTTTTTTTTTTTTTTTTTTTTTTGCTTTGTGAATTGATGGTCCCATGATTTGCATTAGCTAGATATGTGCATGTATGCATGGTAATTGCTTTGACCTGTAGAAATTAAAACTCTAATACATATAAAATGCATTTTAATTTTAAATATGCCAATACATAAAAATATATTTATAGGAGGGATAAGGAAAAAAAAAGAAAAATAATTCCCATAAAATGAAAAACTACGTCTTATACAATGGCCATAATCTGCTGCTCTCTCTAAATTTAATGTAATACTTCTTCTAGCATTCATGAAGAGAGTTATTTTCGATCCACATCTCTAGATGTCAATAGCCATAAAGAGTTCTATACTTGATTCCACAAATCCCTTAGATCAAATGTGTTGCAAGAAGTACTTGCATTCTCAGCAACATCACTGGTCCTTAAGAATCGTCACGTTTGCCTCCCCCAATGCCCCATTATATTATAGTCCTCATTATCCTCAATATGATATGACTCCCCCAATGCCCCCATTATAGTCCTTATTACCCTCAACATGATTTTGTGACGAAGTATTGATTTATCAACATGCAACGGGGCATTTGGTTCCTTGTGATGTGTCATTGATGTGATATTAAGGTTTTTTGGTTTATTTTATTTTTTCTAACATTATCATAATCTAAAATTAAAAAATATATTACAATACCTTAATTTCATTACCTTCCTAAACAATGTAAAATTGTATTCTTGTATTGGGATTAATTTAATGTAAGATTACAATAATGTAATATTACGATGTAATGTAACATCACAGCAAACCAAACGCTCCCTAAATGTAGACTAAAAGAGCGATGGTTGATGTGCCTCCGAATAATATGAAGAGTACTAAAAAGTTGTTGGGGGCTAAGACTAGGAGATTCTTTGTCCAGTTCTACGTCTTCACGCTTAGCAGATATAATCATGCTATTCTCTAAATCACGTAGCGTATTTATTTTTATTATCCACGTCATATTTGAATAAACTATCTAAATATTTTGTGACTCTAATGGATAAAAATAATAATAATCAAAGTCTTTTCTAAAATGGTTCATTGAATATAGAAGTCAAATTTTTTTTTAAGAATGACTCTTTGTTTGCCTGGGTAATAATACAAATGTATGATTATATGAGTATATTCTTTACTGTTTAAATTAAATTAAATGACAATAAATTGTCTTCTCCATTGCATCAGAGGAAAAAATGTTTTAGGTTTTAATTTTTTTTATTAATATTATCAATAAATCACAATAATCATTCATATAATAGTTACATTCTTATATATATATATATATATATATATATATATATATATATATATAGTCCACAAGTATGAGAGTAATATTCAATAGCACAAAAATTTACACCATGATTCTTCTTTTCATTTTTCAACTTCTTTTTTTTTTTTTATTATCTCAATTTGAATTCATTATTTAATTTTTGAAAAATCTATGTTTACTCTACACTATATTTAATTATGCAGTTTCTAGGGTGTACTATTTGATGGCTGATTCGAATGATTTCTTGACAAAATTTTGTTTGAATAATTTGATACGTTGTGTTATATTTCTTTGATTATTTTTTTTAGTAATGGTAGTTGATTAACTTATGCAGTAAGAAATTTCTTTTGGCAATTCACAAAATGTTCCTCAAAGAACTTTTATTACAAAAGTTTTACTTTTAAATAAGCTTAATTACAAATGATGATTAATAATATTCCCACGCATAGCGTGGGTCTACAGCTAGTTTAGGTAAAAATGAAATTTCAATTAGAGTTTAATTTTGTGCCACGTGTCCCATTTAATTTAAATTTTTAAATTTTTGTGGCAAATTAATTAATTTAATGTAGAAAACGAGGAGTCCAATATAATAAACCATAAAAAATATAATCATATAACTAAAAAAATTCAAATTTATAAGTCATATATGTATATATTAATAGTTAAAGCAGAGAGAAAATTTAATTAAATTCTAAATTAGAGTCTAATTTTGTGTCATGTGTCATTTAATTTTTAAATTTTTGTGTTAAGTGAATTATTAGGTGCAAAAATCAAAAGGTCAGAATTCAATTAGATTTTAGCTTGAATTTTAATTGAAGTTCAAATTTGCGTCATGTGTCCCATTTAATTTGTTAATTTTTGTGGCAAGTAAATTATTGGGGGCAAAAACCGTAGAGTCTAGATCTAATTACATTTCAAAATCATATATATATATATATATATATATATTATATGTAATTGTGATTGTTTTTAAATGTACCCGTGCATATACACGGGGTTACACACTAGTTTGGATATAAAATGCAAACTATCTAGAAATTCATGAACTTTTGTTGGTGAGTGTTTAATTTACATTTCGGCGGTGGTTTTTGTTGTTTTGAAACAGAAAGATGAAACATTTTTGAAAGTGAAATGATATGTCCACAATATTTTCACAACATTTTTACAACAAATCTTAAGTGGCAGGTTGTTATTGGTTGTTATTGTTGGGGCAAAGAAGTAATCTTATTGTTATGTTCAAATTTGAACCAATAGCAACTAATCACCTATGATTTGTTATGAAAATGTTGTAAAAATGTTGTGGACGTAACACTTCTCTTTTTAAAAATATAAAATTATAGGTATTAAAAGGGTGTTTGTGTAAAATAGTAGTCTACCATTAAAGTGCGAAAAAAATTATCAAGAAGAAAAAAAGTGCAAAAATATTGGCCTTTATAGAGTTTAGCAAGGTCAAAGATAAATTTGAATTTTGAACGAAGACTACTTTAACATGCCATCGCTTGACTAAAAATTAAAAAGTTTTTTTTTTTTTTAAGAAAAAGTAAAAAGTACTTTAGAGTTAAGAGTATAACAAAATAATCACCGCACACCCTTAGTGCGATGGTCACTTTACAAGTATAAGTGCTTGTGGGGTGTGAGAGTAAAGGCCGGGGTTCAATTCTCCAGAAGGAAGCTTCACACACATATACATTTAGATTAAGCTAGAGTAGAATTTTATCTTGTATAAAAATAAATAAATAAATAAATAAATAAAAAGTACAACAAAATAAAATAATATGAACAATATAAGTGTGAGTTAAAGAGGTTTAAAGTCTGTGCTATGTATCCAAAAGTTAAGCCCTTTTGGATATATACCACTATAAGTTTCTTTAAAACTTTCTCCCCTCTCTCCTTGTGTGTGTTAAAAATACTCAGTATTCTAAAAAAAAAAAAAATATATATATATATATATATATATCTACTACAATAAATAATTCATTTATTTATTATTTTTTTTTTATCTATTCTTCTCTATCTCTCTTTCTCCCTTTTCTCAATCCACAGTCACTCATGCTATTGACACCACCACCACCACCACCACCATTACAATAAGTGTGAAACTTCTTCAAGCACTATCTGCAAGCACTCACGGCACCCCCACCACCACCACTACAAGTGTGAAACTCCTATGGGAAGAAGAACCAAAAAGCTAGCAAAAACACAAACCCACTACCCACAACAGATCGAAAAACACAAACACAAACCCACAACGGCCAAACCTGAAACCCATTCAAACCTGTAGAAATCCACCAAACAACCACAATCCACCTCAAAAATCCAACAAACAACCACAATCCACCGAAATCTAGCCAAACCCTAATTCCCACAAACCTGCTGCCATGACCAAAATCCACCACCAACCACACAAACTTCGCCAAACCCACTACCCACAGGGAAAACCAAGGCAAATGCCTCAAATGAGAGAGGCATGACATAGCAGAGAGAGAGAGAGAGAGAGAGAGGTAGAGAACGAAGAGAGTGAGAATTGGCGTTGGGTAGGGGCTTAGGTCGACAAGAGTAAGGAACTGAAGAGAGAGTGAGGATCGGTGCTAGGTAAGGGTTGGGGCTTTGGTTAGAGAGAGTGAGGAAGAAAGAGAAAAAAAAAAAAAGGAAAGGGGAGAGGGTGAGACTGAACTGAAGAGAGAAAGCCATAGGGAAGAAAAAGGAATAGGAAAAAAAAAGATAGAAGAAATAGTATTTAATTGCAGGGAGCAATTAAATGTGATATATTGGTTTAGCTGCACAGCTATAGATGGCTATGCACTATGAGTCCAAATCTTCTGTGTCACTTTTCTTGCTCCACTCTATACTCCACCAATAAAAACTTGTCACGTGTTCACCTAATTAATTAAATATCACTATTAATTAATAACGATAGTATTAATAAGTCAATAATTATACCGTTACTAATTAATAGTGGTATTTAATTAATTAGATGAACACGTGGCAAGTTTTTATTAGTGGAGTATAGAGTGGAGCAAGAAAAGTGAGACAGAAGATTTAGACTCGTGCACTGTAGTTCAAGAGCTAAAAATTTTAGATATGACTCCACCAATGCAACCCCAATTTTGTAGTTTGTGGTGTGAAAAATAGCAATTTAGCTTTTTAGCACTATCAATACTACTACTTTTAAGGATGTTTTGCTACAGCAGGTGTTTAGTGAAGTTTTCCACAACCACAGCCTTTTCTTTATAATAGGATAAAGTTAGGTTTCGGATCAATTGATTACTCCTTGGGATTTTATTTTTCTTCCCCCAACCAAACTTTTTACACCCAAGGAGCTCTCTAAAACTAGTTTGTTGGAGTGGTTTTTTTAGCCCAGTTAATTACTTCTTGTTTCTCTATTAAGGTGCTGGATATTGTTGTTGGGTGCATCAATGCACATTGATCCAGCCCACACAAGGCTAGAACTTCTTAATAGGCTTGTTCAAAGTAGGCAAGAAAGTAGCCACGTGCATGACAAGAATTCTAGTTAAATTAGTGTTAGGAATCCAAGTAGCCACGTGCATGACAAGAATTCTAGTTAAACTAGTGTTAGGAATCCATGTGTTCCTAAAATTCATGTGGGGTGGCAAACTTGCTTATAAAAACAAAAACTAGTGTGCCACATAAGAATTGATGAGAGCAGCAACAAGGGAGTGCCGCATATAAAAGAGATAGAGACATAGGAAGTCGCATAAGAGAAAAGAGAGAGCAACCAAGAGGGAGCTGCTTAGAGAAAGAAGACAGCCAAGAGAGAGAGATGTGCCTGGAGAAGAAAAATAGAAAGGAGAGAGTAAAGTGTTAACGCATTTGATAGAGATAATTAACATGTGTGAGAGCAAAGAAAAATAAAAGAGATTTTTCTTTAACCGTGAGACATACACAAGAATTATTGTAATTGATTTGATAATAGTGAATTAATTCGAAGTTTGTCCTGTGGTTTTTCCTTTCAAGAAGAAAGGGTTTTCCACGTAAATATTTATATTCTTGTGTGTGATTGTTATTTTGGATTGCTAATATTTGTGATAATATTATTTAGGACCCAACAAGTGGTATTAGAGCTAAGGTTTCAGTAGAAGTAATGGCTAGAGAAGAAGGCAAGACTTCAGGAATTGAGACGTTTGATGGAACAAACTTTGGGTATTGGAGGGTGCAGATTGAATATTATCTCTATGGGTAGAAATTGAATCTGCCTCTTTTTAGGGAAGAAACTTAAAACTATGAAGGATGAAGTATGGAACCCTGTTGATAGATAGGTATTGGGAGTTATTCGATTAACTCTGTTGAGATTAATTGCATATAATGTTGTGAAGGAGAATAACACAGTGGATCTAATGAAGGCTTTGTCTAGTATGTATAAAAAGCCGTTGGCTAACAACAAAGTGCATCTAATGAAGAAGTTATTTAATTTGAAGAAGGCAAAAGGCATTCCTATAACGCAGCATTTGAATGAGCTCAACACGATCACAAATCAATAATCCTTGGTGGAAATTGAATTTCATGATGACGTTTGTGCCTTGATTCTCTTGACTTCTTTACCAAATAGTTGGGAAGCCATGAGAATGGCAGTGAGTAATTCTGCAAAGAAAAGCAAACTCAAATATGATAGTATTCAAGATTTGATTTTAAGTGAAGAAGTTTGCAGGAAAGATGCGAATATAGACAATGCACAAGATCAAGCTTTTGTCACGAAGAACAAAAGCAAAAGTAGAAGCAGAGGACCTAATGATCTAAAATTCAATGGTAGCTCACAATCAAGAGATAGATCTTAGTTTATGGAAACTAAAGAATACTACTATTGTGGGAAAAAAGGTCATATAAGAAGAGATTGTTAGCATTGGAAAAAAAAAATGAAGGTAGAGATGAAAAGAATGATAATAAGAAAAATACTATAGCTGCTATGATTGTTTAGGATGTTGTGGTACTCTCTGTTGAAGAGTAAAAGTGTGAGCATATTGCTAATAATGATGTTGAGTGGGTTGTTGATTCGATAGCCTCTCACCACGTTATTCTTATGAAAGGGTTGTTTACAACGTACAAAGCAGGGGATTTTGGTACAATGAAGATGGGTAATTTTAGTTACTCAAAAATTGTGGGAATTGGTAATGTGTGCATCGAAACCAATGTTGGTAGCACCATCAGGTTGAAGAATGTGCGACATGTTCCATATTTAAGGATGAATCTGTTTTCTACATTGGCTATGGACCGAACGGGTTATTGTAACTACCTTGGTAATGAAAAATGGAAACTTACTAAGGGGTCATTGGTTGTTGCAAGAGGATATGCATGTTGCAATATGTACATGACTCATGTGAAGACCTGTAAGAAAAAGTTCAATGAGATTAAAGATTTTGAGAAAACTCCATAAATGAGAGTTGAGATTAATGGTGTTGATACCAAGAGAGTGAAATTCTCATTGTCTAACAGTGCTTCAAATGAGGAAGTGATAGGTGATGAAGAATATAAAAATGCTAAGGCTACATAGGATGATGATGAAGTGAAATACCTTGGAGGTCTTGAGCAAGGGGAGCAATATCCTCCACTAGAGATTGTTGAACCTTATGAGAAGAGGACTACTAGATAACATCATATTGTTAGATTCAAGAATAATTAGGCTTCTGATGAGGGGGAGCCAAAGGATTGGATTAAGGAAATCTAAGATGAGATAAATTCTTTGAGAATGAAAGGCATTGACATTGATGAGTTGCTCTTAGTGCTAGTGAAGATAACGAAGAAGGTCAAGCCTTGTGTTGGCTTGATTAGCATGGATTTGAATTGAAGAGATATAATGAAGATCTCCTCCCATTGGTAGGCAGAAGGGGGAGATTGTTGGGTGCATCAACGCACATTGATCTAGCCCACATAAGGCTAGAACTTCTTAATAGGTTTGTCCAAAGTAGGCAAGCAAGTGGTCACATCAAGGAAGTCGATACCGTACCGTACCGGCCAGTACATATAACCCCCCTATTTCGTACCGGAAAAAATACCGGCCGTACCGGACCAAAACACAAAATGTTGCGTTTTTTTTGTGTGGTAATTGTGGCAATTTTTTAAAGACAGGATAGTAATATTCATATATATTATGGTCTTGAAGTAGATCCTTTTGATGGATGGGAGTAGATGATCCTATGTAGTTTGTGTTAACTTAATTATTTGTATTATTTGTTTTCTTTGTATGTAATGAACAATTAAATTTTTTGTTTTTTATATTATTTTTTTTTCTTTGTATGCAATAAACAATTGAAGTAATGTTTTATTGTAAACAGGAGGTAATGTTTTATGGTAAATAGAGATTTTGTGTGTGTGTGTGTGTGTGTGTGTATATATATATTAAATATAAAAAATAGTGGTAAACCTGAAACGGTACACCGGTATTGACCGGTATCCAAAATATATCATATCGGTGGCCAAACCGGTATAGCTTCCGGTACGGTATTGACTTCCTTGGGTCACATGCCTGACAAGAATTCTAGTTAAACTAGTATTAGTAATCCAAGTAGCCACGTGCATGACAAGAATTCTAGTTAAACTAGTGTTAGGAATCCATGTGTTTTTAGGATTCATGTGGGGTGGAAAACTTGCTTATAAAAGTAAGGACTAGTGTGCTGTATAAGAATTGGTGAGTGTAGTAACAAGGGAGTGCCACATATAGAAGAGACAGAGAAAAAGGATGCCGCATAAGAGAAAAGAGAGAGCAACCAAGAGGCTAGGGAGCTACTTAGAGAAAGAAGACAGTCAAGAGAGAGAGTTGTGCGTGGAGAAGAAAAATAGAAAGAAGAGAGCAAAATATTACCACATTTGATAGAGATAATTAGTGTGTGTAAGAGCAAAGAAAATAGGTGAAATTTTTCTTTCACCATAAGACATACACAAAAATTATTGTAATTGATTTGATAATAGTGAATTGTTTCATAATTTACCTCAAAGTTTTTTCCTTCAAGAAGAAATGATTTTCCACATAAAAATTTGTGTTTTTGTGTGTGATTGTTATTTTGAATTGCGAATATTTGTGATAATATTATCTGAGACCAGTAGCCTTGACTTCCTCATCCAACCAGAGGCTGTGTGCAACTAGTCATCAACCGTTGACAGTGGACAAGACACACCCGCACAATAGACTTCAACCCACTTATATATATACCTGTCCAAGCTCACAGGGTTCCAATGGTTATGCCCATGTGCTCTGCATAGTTTAGACTCTCCAACCTTCCAAACTACATCCCCTTTCTCTCTTTTTCTTTATATTGTGAACCCATGGCTTGGACCATGGCTTCCATATGTTGCTAGAGTTCCAACATCACTATCTTCTCCTGACAGTGGCTCTGTGCACGACAACTGCAAAGACAACGATCTGTGGGCCTCTCGGGCTTTCGTGTAGAGGAAATAAAATGATGGGCTCATGGGTGTAACACTAAATTGAGCGTTCATGCGCGGGTAGGTTTGAATTTAACCCAAACTGCCAATAGGAAGCTTTTGCGTTTTTTCGTTAAACTGAAATCATGACTAGAAGTCACAATTTTGAACTGTAAAATTGTGGCTTCAAGTCATGGTTTTAGACTTTTAGTTCAAAAATGGCCAATAGGAAGTTTTCTTTTTAATATTTACACTTTTCTACCCACTTAATTATATTTTCTTAAGATTTAAGACCAACAAATTACTAATTTTTGTTGTTGGGCTTGCTAATTTTTTTTTCAAGATTTTAGATCAAATTGGTTTGTTGTTGGATTTTTTTTTTTTTTTAAAAGGCCAAGATTAAGGTTGGTGTTGAATTAACTTATTGTTGAGCTTCTTTTAGGGGGTTCATATTTTTATTTAGGGTGGTCAAATAATAGTTAAAAAAAAAAAAAAAAAATTTGTCCCGAGTCAAGGGTTCATTTGAACCCTCAAAATGTAGCACCGCCACTGTGTGCAATGAATATTAGCTTAAAAATAACTAAACATTAATGCTTAGCATGACAATACACTTAACCCTATCAACTCTCAAGTCAAGTCACCAAAAGTTCAGGGGTTAAAAACAAAACAAATATTGTCAAATAATTTTAATACCGCTCACTTTTTCACACCCTCTACTATAACTATCTTACGTGGTTCTTTATAATTAGTGGAAAAAAAATAGTGAGTCCATGTCTATTTCTAATACACAATTTTGCACAACTCTATTTCTTATCTCATTGATTCTCAAAAAATAAAAAATAAAAATAAAAATAATTATATATATATTTCTTATGTCATCCTCTTGCTTTAGCTTATCTCTTGACTTCGTAGACCTATAATTCATTACATTGGCTTAAATTCTGGTTGTTTACCAGGAGTTACTTTCAATTAGCCGAAAGCGTGGAGGTGTGGTGTTCAGAAATGTGGATAGAGATATGGCTGATAAAACGATGATATTCTAATGAAGAATATCATTAGAAGGAAGATGAGCAGAAGGAATTCCAGGGTGTTGAAGTAGCTATTAGTGATTTGATTAGGGAGAGAATGTCTAAAGCCGAGGTTAAGGAAAACGATGATATTCTAGAGGATTTGGAATCTTCAGACGAGACACTCATACTGTTTTTGAAGAATGTCACTTTTGATGATGGTAAAGATAAGATAGAGGAGTGTTCGGGAATTACATTTTGGGACTTGGATTCAAAAGTTGTAGATTACAAGGTCTCTAAGAACTTTGTTCCTATTCTAAAGAACTTATTTATTAAATATGGGGATATTAGTGAAAAATCCCCTTTAAATCTAGAGACAAAGACTCGCTTCCTAAACATATTTTGTGGAGTTGTACATAGCATGTGCAATACAAAGGCTAAGGATATCAACAGGACTTTACTCTTCAATTGGTGGAAGAACTTTAAGCTTGTGCAAGAAGCCAAGTTCGATATTCAGTTTGCCTTTGATCATTGGTATAGATTTGCACAATCACTTATTCGTATTCTGTGCGAATATAAAATAGACAACACCATTTTTGATAATCAAATGAAGATTGATGATCTAACAACTGAATTGGAGGGACTCAAAGTTAAACAAGAGGAGCATATAAGATCTAAAAAAGGAAAATCAAAATTGGAAAAGGATATTTTGGTTGAAGACTTTGAACTGCTTTCGAAGACGGTGTGGACAGATTTTCTGTGATAAGTTGGATAAGTTTTGTGTGATGGAGTTATACAAGGTTCGTTTCTGGAGTTCCCAGCTTCCTTCCTAAGAATTTATTTAGGGATTTGTTCATGGTTCCTGTGATGCTATTGTATTTACTTTTCTGTACCCAACGTATATCTTCTGTGAGAACTATTAGCAATTAAAAACCTGCTGCATTTATTGATTACAGGGTAGATCTTGAGGCAAATTATCATGTGTTTATTGATAAATGTTTCATCATGGTTTTTGTTGGGTAATATGGCTAAATAAACAAGTTTTGATTCAACAATACAAACCCTAAAAAATTAGCAATGACAAAAAATAAATAGATAGAGTTAGAAAGATCTCACAAACTATAGAATCACGCAAATACGTTGTCTTTAAAGGTTGATACGTGCTACCTGAAGTAGAACTCGGTGTGAATGACTCTCTTGGCCGAACAACCCCCCAAGATTAGACTATAGTAATTTCTTCAAATTGATCACACACTCAAGCAAGAAGAACTAGAAACAACCTTTATTTGCCTTTCCTTAAAAGTAAAAATTGATGCTGAAATTTTTGTGGAGATGAGCAAAGAAAACTAGAGCAGAGCAGAGGGAGGAGGCGGCCGTGTTGCTGGAAAAAAAATGAAGAAATAATGAGGGGAAATGAGGGTTTTATAAACCAAATGTGTGAGGCCTGTGGGCTGCATGCAACGGTCACTGTGCAAGCCAACGGGCAGCACATTAAATGTCTCAACGGGCTGCATGTTTAATGCCCAACGGGTAGAACCAAATGGGCTAAAGCAAAAGAAAGGGAAAAGGAATAAGGCCCAAGAGAGATGAAATCAAGCTTAAGTCCAACCCAAGCCCATTATCTTTCAATCTACCACTTAAGTGGTGCAATGGTATATAAACCTACATGAAAACTCATCTCTAACCAATGTGGGACACAAGCATAGTTTAATGGTTTGAAACACATATTCTCCAACAGTTTTGAAACCTGGACCGTTCATTGAACCGTAAAAATGAGAGATTTAAGGTTTTTGAGGTCGAACCGAGGTTGAACTGAGGTCAAATCGTCATGATGTCATAATTAATTAAATCCTAAATATAGATATTAAATTTATAAAACTAGAAAAATTGACAATATATCTATATATGTGAGGAAAATTTAATGATTTTCAAGCATATATTAAATAATTAAATAAGAAATTTAATAAAATAAAACAATAACCATGAAAACATTAAAATTTATGATTAATTTTTGAAGTAAAGTTGAATATCTTTGAAGGATTTTAATTATAATTTTTTTTCTTGTAAGAGATGGATAATTTAATTAAGTAAAATAAAATTGTGTTAAGTTAAATTGCTAAGGGGTTGGACCTCATGGTTCTTGCCACCAGTTTGTGCGGTCCAACCCCAGTTTTAGAGGTTTATGGAATTAAAAAAAAAATCCGATTCTTTATGCGTAAAAAACCAGTTTTCATCTCGGTTCTCGATTTTCACGGTTCGACCTCTTGGTCCGGTCCGAGTCTGAAAATAGTGTGTTTCATTCAAAATGTTTTGGGTTTTTGTTTTCCTTTTGGATATTTTCTCGAATTCCTTTCCAATTATATCCATCTAGTGAATTACACAGTTTTCTTGTGCTTTTATTGCAAGTTGAACAAGAAATTTGTAGCTCAATCAGATGATCTATATTAATAAACTCAATTCATTGGCTTTGTATTAATTATTGATATACACAACCACACTTATTCATACATAAAATAATATACTATGTTTCCAATTAAACAAGCGAATGAACAATCACTAACTTCACAATTTTTTTCTTGAATTTTTTTTAAACTCTATAACAAAAAGCTATTATAACATGATAACAATACACACAAATGTAACAAATCCTCTCTATTTCCAAATTATTAAATTATATAAAGCTATATTTGTTGAGGTACAAATTTTCAGGCCTTAATTTCATTAGCCCACTCACAAAATACCCACATGAGCCCACAAATTATTTTAAACTCACATAAATATTCCCCATATATATATTACCCAAATATTCTCCATGTAATTGGGCTTCCACAAATATCCCTATATAAGCCTCATAAATTACCTTGGGCCCTCTCAAACATATTATCCACATATTATCCAATCTAGATTTTCTACAAAAATACCCCTCATATTACTACCAATGTTGGGCCACAAAATTACACTATCTCCACAACAAAAGCCCAAAACCACTTAACTTGTGGGCAAGACTCAAAAAAGCCCAACAATACCCTTTACAAAGCATGTTGCTACACGGCACCTCTAAAAAGCCCGTTGCTACACGACACATATCAAAAGTCCGTTGCTACACGGCACCTCTAAAGCTCGTTGCTACACGGTACCTCTTAAAAAACTGTTGCTACACGATATCTCTAAAAGTTCATTGCTACACGATACCTTTAAAAGCTTGTTGCTACACGGCACCTCTAAAAGTCCGTTGCTACACGGAAATATTTTTACAAAATCTCAAACTATTTTACAAAGCCCAAATAATAATTTTGCACTATTTACTAAAGTCCAAATACTAATTTGGCACTATTTTACAAAGCCAAATAATAATTTGGCACCTATTTTATTAAGCCCAAAAACTATTTTGGCACTAGTTTTATAAAGCCCAAATAATAATTTGGCACCTATTTTACTAAAGCCCAAATACTAATTTGGCACTATTTTACAAAGCCAAATAATAATTTGGCACCTATTTTATTAAGCCCAAAAACTACTTTGGCACTAGTCTTATAAAGCCTAAATAATAATTTGGCACCTATTTTACTAAAGCCCAAATAATAATTTAGCACCTATTTTATTAAGCCCAAAAACTATTTTGACACTAGTCTTATAAAGCCCAAACAATAATTTGGCACCTATTTTATTAAGCCCAAATACTATTTTGGCACTTATTTACAAAATCAAGTATTATTTCACATATATTAAATCCCTTCCTTACTCATGGGAAATATAATTACTCATTCCTCAAGAAATACCTCTCTTACAAAATTTGTAAAAGCCCATGTATATCACCCATGGCAAAACTTTTCATTTTGTAGAAATGTCCAAACCCAAAGGAGCTCAACTATGAAGCCCAGCTGAACTGGCCCAATCCACACACAAATCCCAGCAGCTGGAGGTCACGTGAGCTGACCAACCAAAATTCAGCAACATCTTAACAGCTAGAGCCCACTACCACTAAGTTCCAACTTGTCCAATCAGATTAGAAGGGGGACAAGTGTCCATCAGGGGTGAAACCCTTCTTTTACAATCTGAAATTCCATCATTCTTCATGTGACATAAAGCTGAAACTGATGCAACAAAAAGTTGGGAAGCTTTAGCCAGCTGTCCCAACTGTCCCTTCTTTCTTCTTCAACCCAGCTGGTCAAGAGTCATCAAGCAGCCATGAATCAGACCACTAAAGCTCCTGAAACAACCTGGAATCAGTTCATTTTCATACCAAAAACGTATATTTTCTGGTTTATGGACCAAGCACATGAACCCTAAATGGGGAAACTTAGGAAAATGTGATTTGGAGGGCACCAAGAGGATCCCAACAGAATTCCAACAAGGGCTCCCAGGTTGACACCTGGCTTGGGGTGATGCAACTTGCCCTAAGGAAAGTTATTAGCCTAATACATGTTCTAATTCCATCAGCCAAGACTAATCACCATTCAATGCTAAGGCAAAATCCCAGTTGATCTTACCCAAAACAAAAAAAAAATCTTCTTACCACTACTGGCTAAAATCCTGAGAACGATTCTCTAAAGATTTTTTTGAAGATTTAGCAAGATTTAGCAAAGATTAATTGCTAATCACCCTCCTAAAATCCAACTATAAATGAAACTCTCCCTTGATGCTTCAAAAAACACATAAGAACATAGAAGGACACACCCAAAAGAACTCCCTCTTAATCTTTTTGCAAAAACCTTCTCTATGTTCTGAAAAAGCCATTAAGTTCTTAGTTTCAAGCTCAGAAACTCAGTTCCCCCAACTCCTAGCCCAAAATACTCCTCATACCTCTACTCACAAACACTTATCTACCCCAGCAAAAAGTCCCGGCAACTCCACTAAACACTATTCCATATTACACATACTACTGGAAATGTCCCTCACTGTGCACTACTTGTACTATATCTACAAGCATGCCTTGGCACCATAATGACCTTACTACGCTAGTTGGGATCTCTCTCTCTTCCTTCATCTCACACTAAGTTTTTCTCATTATTTGTTACAATGGAACCCATGATATTTACTTATGCATTTACTATTGATGGCTATGATGTAACTGTCACTATAGAATTTTTCCCTCATATTAATGTTATTGTATTAGAGGATTCTTCTCCAGAGCTAACAGATGATGAGTTTGAAATATAGAAACTTTCCTTGATTCGTGAAATAGTTGTATTCTGTCTCACTTTACCGCTAGGTTATTTTCTGCAGAAACACTTACCGCTGGGCCGTTTTCTGCAAAAACACTTTACCGCTGGGTCGTTTTCTGTAGAAACATTTTACCGCTGCGCTATTTTCTGCAAAAACACTTTATCGCTGGGCCGTTTTCTGCAGAAACATGTTACCGCTAGGCTATTTTCTGCAGGAGCGTTTTACTACTGGGTTATCTCTTATAATATATTTTTTTAAATCATGCTAATGTGTTTGCTGTAGGGATTGTTTATGGGCCATTCTTGTCAGCCTAATCTAGCCCAAGGCATAAAAATACAATGAATTCTTTGGATCTTCACCGATAGCCTTTGGGCCGTGCATTAAGCCCATCGTCGAGTTTCGGTTTAAGCCCCCGACCCATCATAAATCTCATTTTTCGGAAGGAAAACTTTTCCGCCCCCGACAATATTATATTTATACTGTACACACAAACATCCACACACATCATTATTTATATAAATAACATTATAACCAAAAGTAATGCAAACAATCAATATTAGACACTCACACACATATAATATAAATTTATAATAAAGAGTGACATTTACAATTCACAAACACTTACTCTAACCATTCAAGTTAGAAATACTTGTAATAAGAGTGTTTGAGATTTAAGACGGGGTGTGCAAAAATATTTTTAGAATAAATTAAAGTATTAAACTTCAAAAAGATATATATTATATGTATAATATTATTTTCTTTTTTGTAGTCAGGGGGTTCATTTGAACCCCTGAACAAAGTGTAGCGCCGCCCTGATTCTTATCAAAGTAAAAGGAAAAGAGTATTTCTATTTATAATGTAACAAGTCCAAGATGTTGAGATGCACCCCTACTTAGAACAAATCTACCAAATCTAGACTTCACAATATATCTTGATCACCGGCCATATGCTGAAAATGTTTTCATAAACCTATTCTAAATGAATTGTATTCAGCATACACAACCAGAATCGTTGCAAGTTTCTTACTCTGACTAAGTAATTTCTCCAAGTTATTATAAAACGAAATAACATAATTTTATTGAGTATAATACGACCACCCAATCTTTTAGCTTCATCAATAAATTTGAATCACTCGTTAAAATATTTTTAATATGAAAAAAATTACTACCCTCCTCTATTTCCATCCCCTAAAATCATTCTAACCAAACAGAGCCTAAAGGAAGAAGACTAGAAACCTAACCACAAATCTTATAAGCATGTCATCAAATACATGGTGCTCAACCCAAGAATTGAGCAAACCAAATTAATGCTAGTAAATGGCTTAAAGATACTTGTTAACCAAACCCTTTGGCAATAACCCATAATCCTCATATCCTTTTTGATTGGTTGAATTGAAGAGTCAAGAGTGGACACACGATTCTAAGTTGGGATTTGTTGGATTAAGGGGTGTTGTTCTTAATGCAATCAATCAACATTGAATATATATATATATATATATATATATATATAGTGTTGTTCTTAATGCAATCAATCAACATCGAATATATATATATACATATAAGCAGAGATCTCATTTTGTGAGAGTCTAAGGGCCTATTTGGTAAGAGACTTCTAGTAATGTTGTTTAAGTGTTGTAGAAATATGTGCAACACAAAGGTCACTACGAATTTACTTTTCTATTGGTGAAAGCACTTTAAGCTTGTGCATCATGCCGGATTCAATATTCAGTTTGCGTTTGATAATTTGTATAGACTTGCACAATCGTGGTTTCGTCTTTATCAAGAATTTCAAACTGATAAAACCCTTTTCAGTTATCATGCCCAGATTAGTGATCTAACAAGTAAATTGGAGGAACTCAAAGTTGAACAGAAGCAACATGCAGCATCTAAAAAGGGAAAATCATTACTAGAGAAGGAATCCTTGATTGCTGACATGGAGTCGATTTTGAACACACCAAGGACATTTTTCCTGTAAAATCAAAGTTGGATGAGTTGAGTGTGATAGTGTTAGCAATTTCATTTACCCCTCTGTAGGGCGGAGGCTTAGTGGGCCAATTCCAACATCCTGCAGAAGTGGAGACCAGATTGGGCCAAATCTCAGTCAACTTGTTGGTGCTGGGCTGCCACCAAGAGCCGGGGGGGGGGGGGGGGGGGGGGGGGGGTGTTGTGGAGAGGGGGGGGTGGTGTGAGGAGGGTTCAAATTGAACATCCTACAAAGGTGGAGGCCAGGTTGGGCCAAGTCTCAGTCAACTTCTTAGCACTGGGCTGTCACCCTTTAAGGGAATAAAATTGTGCCCTTTCTATTAATCACAGCTTTAGGTGCAGTGGGTAAGTACTTAGTCCTAAGAGTCTCTAGTCCTCTTCCTGAGAATTCTATTTGCAATTAAAACTTCATGTATTTATTCATTAATGGGTAGATCGTGAGACAAATTATCATATGGCTCTTGTTAATTTTTTCCTTCAAAAATTTATTGGGCTTTGGTTGCCCTTTGGGATCTTTTTCTCAAAAATCCCTTCTCGTTGTATTGATGTAGTGTAGTACACGGCTTCTATTTTATTACGAGCTGCCCTTCTCACAAGGACAACCACACGTTTCCTTACATATTTTGTACAGTTGCACACAGCATGTGCAATATAAGAGGTCATTCTAAATTTACTTTTCAATTGGTGGAAGAAACTTAAGATTATGCAGCAAGACGGTTTCAATATTCAGTTTTTCTTTGATCATTTGTACAAACTCATACAGTTGTGGTTCCATCTTCAGCGTGAATTTGGAACTGATAAAATCCCTTTACAATTATCAGATCGAGATTCATGATCAAACAGCTGACTGGGAGGAACTCAAAATTGATCAGAAGCAACATGTAGCATATCTACAAAAAGAAAATCACTATCGGAGAAGGAATGCTTGATTGCTGACATTGAGCTGATTTTGAACACACTTGGACATTTTTTTTAAAGATTATTTTGCAGTGGTTGTTGTGGCTAGTGATATTGTAGCTGGTTGCTATGGGTTTTGTGTGGTTGTTTTATGTATACTCTCATACGAAATATTATTTAAAAGGTTTTCTCCTATTTGTACTATTACTTTAGATATCAAAAATGTCTCAATCCTATTCACTTACAAGTTTTTTTTTTTTTTTTTAGGAATAATTACGTAAAAAGCCATACGGTCCTATATTTTATTTTGAAAAAACTACCACGCTCATCCCTTAACCGCAATAAATGTGCAAATTCAAAAATCACTAAGGGTCCGTTCGGTTGGAAGAGTGGAAAAGTGAGAGGATGGAAAATTGTGGGAGGATAGAAAAGTGGGAGGATGGAAAATATTTAGTTTTCCCTCTTGTGTGTTCGGTTGGAGGAGTGGAAAAGTGGGAGGATGGAAAACTTTTGTGTTCGGTTGGAGAGAAAAGGGAAAGGATGAAAATTGTAATTTATATAAATTGACTATTATATCTTTGTTACATAATATGTAAGAAATAAATTTATTTTTAATCATTAATTAATATAAAATTTATCACATCATATATATAAATTTATATTATTATAATGTAAAAATTAGATTAAGTCATGTTAAAAACAATATTTAGTAATGTTGAAAAAAAAATGTTACTGTTCAGTAACGTTGAAATGAATTATTAAAAAAAAAACGTTACTGAACAGTAACATTGAGAAAAAAAAAATATTGTGAACTGTAACATTGAAAAGGATTAAAAAAAAAACAACGTTGAACAGAAAAAAAAAATTTCAAGTAACGTTTAAAAAAAAAAAAAAAAACAGAAGAAGAAGAACGTGTTCAGTAACGTTGAGAGAAAAAAAAAAAAAAATCAACAACGTTACTGTTCATGTGAACAGTAACGTTGAAAAGAATTTTTAAAAAAAAAAAAAAAAAGAAAACAACGTTACTTTCAGTAACGTTGTTGAACAGAAAAAAAAAAAAAAAATATTCAAGTAATGTTGAGAAAAAGAAAAAAGAGAAAGTTGAAAAAAAAAAAGGTGGAAGAGGGTATTTTTGTAAAAGTGCTACTATAGAACTTTTCTCTCCATATTTTCCTTCCGATTGGAAGGAAAAAAAAAGTGGGCCCGGAGAGAAAATTTTCTCTCCAGTTTTCCATCCTTCCTATTTTCCTTCCCCAAACGAACAGTGGAAAACAGTATTTTCTTTCCTATTTTCCTTCCTATGTTTTCCATCCTCCCTGTTTTCACTCCAAACGAACAGAGCCTAAATTAGTAATTACACAACCTCTAACTTCCCACTAAGTTAGCAATTTTCCTTTTTTTTATTTTTTTTTTTAAGATTTACCTGTTTCTTTTTTTTTCTTTTTTTTCTTTCTTGAATTTACATTTCCCCTTACTCCCTAATATCTCACAATTTTTTTACTATAACTTCTCATTCATATCCCTTAAATTTAGGTACTACTGCATATCTTTATATTTTCTAAACTGCAAGTCTTTTTTTTTTTTGAGAAAAATGTAAGCGTAGTTTTATTAAAGAAAAAGGACCAATTAAGACAAATCGGATTGGAACACAACGTCCAAATCCTCAGGTAAATCTTCTACCCACACATCCGTATTTGTAGATGAAACTGCTCTCCTAGCTAAACAATGAGCTAATTTGTTTCCTCCTCGACCAACATGCTGATAGCTACAGTGTTGCAAAACAGCCCCTAACCTCTTAGTTTCATTAACTACATGACCATACATGGTATTGCACCCACCCAAAGCATTTAAAGCTTGTACAACCCGTAGGCAATCACCCTCTAAAATGACATCAAAAAGACTTAATTCTCTGGCAAACTCCACAGCACGTCTTGCAGCCAAGGCTTCAGCCATCTCTACCGTACTAGATAGACCAATCCTCTGACTCAAGGCAGCAATAACTTGGCCTGAATGATCTCGAAAGACAACGCCAAGCCCTACACATTGCAGCTCATCAAATATCGCGGCATCAAAATTAGCTTTGTAGGTACCAGTAGGTGGAGGGGACCAACGGGCTTGAGGGCGACGCACGGACTGTTGCTGCTGCTGTTCATTGGCATCCCAGAATTCACGACCATCCTCTTCGCTTGGCCTTCAATCTCATGGATCTGCCATGAAGGTTAATACACTCTAACCCGATTTCTCCTTTGCCACAGACACCAGCAAATTGTAGCAAACTTAGCAACCTGCAAGCTTGACCCCACCCTGAACAAATGCTCCAAAAGTTCAACAAAAGACCTACATCCTTTCTGAATCAAAAACTGAAACTCCGGACCTGACATCCAAACCGCCCGAGCTTGATCACAAAGCCACAGGGAATGCAGCGTCGACTCTGAATAATCCCCACACCCCTCACAGACAACATCCAAAGAAACATTCCGAGCCTTTAAGTTCACCTTCGTAGGCAATGAATCTTTTGCTACCCGCCAGATAAAGTGCCGGATTTTATTAGGAACCTTCATCTTCCAAATCTGCTTCCAAACAGTATGATTATGAGCCAACGAGGATGAACTAGGCGCAAGACATTCCTCGGCAGCAACAAGAAGGTGATATGCACTTTGAACACTATACTCACCATCCGCCGTCAATGGCCAAATCAGCACATCTTCCTCCCCATCCGTACAGACTTGAATTTGGCTAACTATCTCAGCTTCCCAAGGTAAAAAGCAAAGAGCCAATTTACCCGGGTCCCAGATTTTCATGTGGGGAACAAAGAGCTCACAAACCCAACTCACCGGGTATTGGCCCGAGGAGAAATAATTTTGCTATAGTGCAGATCAGGCAGCCACCTATGCCTCCAAATATCAATCAATTCCCCATTCCCAACTAGCCAAATTGCACCTTTATTAATGACATCACGAGCTTGCAAAATACTCCTCCAAGCATAGGAACATTTTGGATGAATAGGAGCGTCAAGAACACTACCATTTGGAAAATACTTCTTACTAAACACTTTGAAGAAAAGTGTCTCCTTTTGGTGGATAAGACGCCATACTTGTTTTGCTAGCATAGCATTATTAAATTTCTGAAGATCCCGGAACCCCATCCCTCCAATTGATTTGGAGGAGCAAAGAGAGCTCCACTTCACCCAATGGATTTTCTTCGAGTCACCACTACCCCACCAAACTTACGAATCATTGCTTCAATATCTTTGCACAAACCAACCGGAAGCTTGAAGACACCCATAGAGTAGGCAGGTATAGATTGGACCACCGCCTTGATCATCACTTCCTTACCAGCTTGAGACAAAAGCTTTTCCTTCCAACCTTGCATTTTAGCCTAGATTCTTTCTTTAATCTGCGTAAAACAGGCCTTTTTGTTTCTGCCAACAAAAGATGGCAGCCCCAAGTACTTCTCATAATGCTGGATGGCCGGGACATTAAGAGCCACTTTAATAGCCTCTTGAGCTTGCGCTTCTGTGTTTTTGCTAAAAAATAAAGTTGTTTTCTCCTTGTTAATCATCTGACCCGAAGCAACCTCATACACAGCAAGCAACTCTTTGATCTTAGCACATTCCTCCAAGGTAGATCTATAGAAAATCAAACAATCATCTGCAAAAAATAGATGGGTTAGTTTAGGCCCATCTCGACACAAAGAGAACCCATGGATATCACCACATGCCGCTGCTTGTCTGAGAAGAGCATTCAGCCCCTCCGCACAGAAGAGAAACAAAAAAGGAGAAAGGGGATCCCATTGATGCAATCCTCTGGAAGGTTTGATCAGACCCTTCGGTTCACCATTAACCAGGATAGAATAAGACACTGTGGTAACACATTCCATCATCAAAGCCACCCATGACTCCTGAAAACCCAGCTTAAAGAGTATTTGCTCAAGAAAACACCACTCCACCCTATCATAAGCTTTACTCATATCAAGCTTCATAGCCATAAAATCATTTTTCCCTGTGCAATTTGTCTTCATATGGTGTAAAGATTCAAAAGCAATTAGAATATTATCAAAAATCAATCTGTCTGCAATGAAAGCACTTTGAGTCTCTGAAATGATTGAGTTAAGCATGGGCTTAAGGCGATTAGCAATCACCTTACTAATAATCTTATAAATTACATTACAGAGACTAATAGGTCTAAAATCCGAGACTCTTTCCGGATTGTTTACCTTTGGAATCAAAGCAATAAAAGTATGATTTATAGATTTTAGAGTAGACCTAGAATTTAAACAAGAAAGCACAGCCTGAGTAACATCCATACCCACATCAGTCCAGTAGGTCTGAAAGAAAAGAGGTGGCATACCATCTGGTCCAGGAGCCTTAAGCAGAGCCATCTCCCTGATTGCCTGACCAACCTCCTCACTAGAAAAAGGCTTATCAAGATCTGCTCTCATTGCATCAGATACCACAGGCTGAACCCCACTCAAAATCTGATCCAAATCATGAGGGTTAGAGGATGAGAAAAGTTGGGAATAGAAATTTACTAGCATGGCCGAAACTACCTCATCCCCTTCTTGCCACACCCCATTCCAATCACGTATCCCCTTGATGAAATTCTCTCTTCCTTTGTGTTGCCTTACCATGGAAAAATTTTGTATTACGATCACCATGTTGCAACCAAGAAACCCTAGCTCGCTGCTTCCATATCATCTCTTCCTTATCATATAGAACATTCAACTCCCCTTTTAAACAATCAACCTCCTCAAAATTCCCAGACCTTGCCGAGTCATCTTCTGCCCTCCATAGCCTATCCTTTAATTCCTTAATTCTCTTCTTCACATTGCCAAAGTTGTCTCGACTCCAAAATTTCAAATGTTGTTTACATCTTTTCAGCTTTGATGCAGTAGCAAACATAGGAGTACCATCAGGAGTACAATCCCAAGCTCTAATGACTACATCACGACATCCAGAATCTGACACCCACATTGCCTCAAATCGGAACGGATTCCTATTCCATTGCTTATGCTCCCCACATACATCCAAGGATAGGAGAATCGGCCTGTGATCAAAAGTTAGAGAGTTCAAATGTTTAATCCTCCTAGTAGGAAATCTAGCTAACCACTCATAGTTTGCAACCCCTCTATCTAATCTTTCCCATATCATCTCCCCACCACGTCTACCATGCCAAGTAAATTCCGGTCCCGAATAGCCTAAGTCCACAAAGCCACAATGATCCAAAGCCTCCCGAAAATTCTGCATCAAATGGTGTGCTCTAGGGGGTCCACCCCATTTGTCATGTATCTCCAATAGCTCATTAAAGTCACCAAAACAACACCAAGGTAATAGCGGCTTCGACCCTAGAATTCTTAACATATTCCATCCCTCATTCCTAAGACTAGTATCAGGCTCTCCATAAAACCCGGTCAATCTCCATGCCTGATCTGAACCGCCATGAATAATAGAATCAATATGATACTTAGAAAAACTATCTATCCATACATTAATTCCTGCTTTCCAAAGAAGAGCCAAACCACCCCCCCCCTTCCTTTATTAGGTACTGTAAAACACCCATCAAAAAAATCTCATCTCGAATCCATTTCGTCTGTTCCTTATTTGACCATGTTTCTGACAAAAACACAATCATAGGATCTTGTGCTTGTACAATGTCTACAAGCTCTTGAACTGTACGGCGGTTCCCAAGCCCCTTACAGTTCCATGCTAAGAGTTTCGTGGCTGTCGGCAGGGCAGCCTCCACCGTTGGGTTATCAAAATAAAACATAAATACCCTCCATCTCTTTCTTAGACATAAGAAAAGATAATTTTCTTAGTGCTCATTATTTTTTGTCATCTCAATATCAACATCAATTTTGTGGGTCATTCTATGGTACCTCATTTTTTTTAGGGGGTGCGGTACGTACCTACCTAAATCCGAACCATGCATTCCAATACTTTTAATCTTGATCATTTAAATAATTTAAGTAGGTTACCATTTACCGGTAGAATAGGTAAGAGTATAAGTTAAAAAAAAAAAAAAAAAAAAAAAAAACTTTGCTCCTCTTCACCGATCTTCACCATGTCTGCCCCCAAATCTCAGGTAACCATTTTTCATCATATTTCTTGAATGTTATCCTATAGGTTTGTGCTTTTGAATAGTTTGTTTAACCATTTTTTTCCTCTATTAATTATGTTGGGCCTATTTGACAGATTTTCTTCATCTACAAATTTTGGAGCACTAACACTGGGAAAGTTGTGAAATCTAAAATAAATTTCCTATTCGGCATATTCGAATTGAAAATTGAAGATGAAAATGAAGCCATTTTCTTCAATTTTTCTCCAATTGTAACCCATGTGGAATTTGCCTCCTAAAATATCCTTCAGCAAATGTATAATGTGAAACTGTGATGTGTTTGAATACCGCTTATATGCTGAAAACTTATTGCTGAAAACACTGTAACAAAATAATTTTTAAATGTGTGTGGAACCCAAAAATGCATTGAAATCTGTGTTTTGTTGAGTTTGGTGGAAAAGTGAACAGTACTTATAAGACCCACTAAAAAACGCAGAACGCACGGATATGCCCAATCCAAACGCACACTTAAAGATTTTGATTTTAGTTTTAGTTCTTGGCAATGAATCTCTCTGATTCCTAACATTACAGCTACCGTATCCAAACAATTGAAACTTTGTTGCGTCTTAATATAATTGGTGGGCCATCATTGTTTTATTTGATGGACCTTTGGCTTTGAGTCATCCAATTGGTCGTCTTCTATATAGGTCAGTTAATAGAATCTGCAACTCTCAAAGATATTGTATTAGGTAAAACTAATTTTACAGACAGTCTCAAATGGTTAAACTAATTTTATTTACTCACTTTGTGAAAAGTTTATTTGAGAAATCCTTTGCACCACAACATGGGATTTCAATCTACCTGTTTATAAAATAAAATAAAATTAGAAATTTAGAACAGAAACAGAAAAAAGTTGAAAGAGTACTTAATTTAGTCGATAAAATAGAATAGTTTAGTATCACTTCAAAACTTTCTTTCACAAACTTCATTTGTGCATTTCCAAAATCAAAGCGAAAATATACTAAAAGAATGAATCACTTCTAAACCAAACCACAACAGTAACAAATTCTAACCCCCTGTGCAAGGCAATGGCACCGCTGATCACTGCCCGGATTGATCATCTTTACAAAGGGGCCCTAGTAACATAATATTGTGGAGATAAGAATCAAGTTATATGCAGATTCCTCATTAACCATAAAAAAAATAAAAAATAAAAAAAGATACACTAATGGCACTACTGACTAAATTAGCTCCCTTTTGTCAAAAGTGAGTGTTAATGATCAAAACTTTTGACAAAATTATAAACTTTTGTAGGATAAAGTTAAGACATAATGTTTGCTGAACAGCGTGTGCAAAAGGGAACTTCCACTAATTATGAAACTAGGCATCCTGCACCCTGTACACAAATAATAGAATTAAATACTGTTTAATATGGAATAAAAAAAAAAGGACCAACTAAAGCAAAAATTATATAAACATAGTGATAGATGTTACGACGGGGAGTGATCTACTTAAATTGTCCTTCAAACACACAGAACGATTAGAACATAAATTGGAAAATATTTATAGATTTGCACAATGCACTCGTTCGTATTCTGAGTGAATATAAAACTGACGACACCATTTATGATAAGCAAATGAAGATTGATGATCTAACAACTGAATTGGAGGGATGGCAATGGAATGAGGGGTGGGGCAGGGCTATAGGATGAGATCTTCACTGCTGGGATCTTCAAGTAATGAGCAGTAAAAAATATCTTTAGAGGAATATCAATGCATTTAATTAAGCTTGTATCCAAGTGTTTAACAAGAAAATATCATAACAAAAAAAAAAAAAAATCTTAATATCCATCATTTAAATAAACTAGTATTGGAACCTCACTAGCTGCGTCATTGCCCCAAGCAATGACGCAGCTAAAATGTGTGTGTGTGTGTGTGTGTTTCTCCCAAAAAAAAAAAAAAACTAGTATTGATTTGTTTGTTAAAATAGTAGGGATTTAAGGTATGAAGAATTTACAATTTTAACTCTTATCAATACGGGACAAGGATGCCTGGGGCTAAAATGTCTAAACAAATTCCCGCCCCGCCCTCCCAACTATGCGAGGCGGGGAAAACCCGCACAAGACGAAGCAAAGAGGGGCGAGGCCAAATTGTCATTCCTGGCTAAAGACATTTGTTAATAAATTATTTTAGGAAATTTTTTATGGAAAAAAAAATTGATTTTTTGACATGCTTTTTTATTTCTCATAAAAATGTACTAAAATTTTCTTAAAATAATTTATTCAAATGCCTTAAGAACTTCCATTAACTATAGACCCAAAATTTTTATTAAAAAAAATATTGTCAAAAATTCAAATAGCACCCTTTAAGTTTGACAAAAAATTTGTTTCAATATTCTAAATTTATTTTTATTCAATTGAGTCTTCTAAATTTCAAGCTAATTCAATTAAGGCATCTCCATCAAAATTTTGTTAAACGTTGCGATTAAGTGTCTAAATTTATATTTTATTTTTCAAAATTTTCAAATTAAAAAAAAAATCCAATTACTTATTGAGAAATATTTTCTAAAAACATTCTTTAAAAGAATTAACAAAAGTTGACGAAGAGACTTTAATTGAATAAATTTTAAACTTAGAACCGTGAATTGAACCGAAAAAAAAAAAAAAAGTAAAGTTAGAAGGCTTAAATGATTTGTAGTAAACATGCAAGTTTCATTTTTTTTTTCTTTTAGAATAAGATTATTTTCAAAAAAGTGTTATAATGTTACTATATGATGTCGCATAAGCTACACAGAAACAAACGCGTTGTATTCTGAATGGAAAAAGAAACAAAATACGTTAGCTTCTAAATGAAAACTACAAATCAACGAGGGGTCTCTTGAATCTACAAGATGATAGGGTTCTAGAATCCACTGGAGAGAAATAGACAAAGGCTATATTTTATAAATCTAAAAAACTGAATTGCCCTGAAGGCTACAATATATTTAAATAGTAAAAGAAACCCTAGGGCAGCTATGAAAACGCTCAAAAGCCTTAATCGGTGATAATCACGTAATTAGGTGGCGAAAAAAACAGTTTAAATTGCAGAAATTGAAAATACTATCTTTAAGAAACATCCCAAAACAGACGGGGCCTTATTTTGACTTCTAAACTAAAAGTTATTAAGGGAAAACAAATATTACTATAAATAGCAAAAAAATTGTTTTCGAGGCCTTAAGGAAGGAATTTGCCTAAATTTAAGCGATGTTATTATTGAGTCTAGATTAGAATACCATTTCCTTTCAACCTGCCAAATTTCATGTAATTTCGACACTCTCGCCTCAATAGCCTCTACTAGCACCCTCTTTTGATCTTGCGTTGTGATTTTTGGTGCCCCCTCCAGAAATGCATGTACTGCCTATGCTACATTACTATTTAATAAAATTAAGATGAACTTTTAAAGAAAAACCCCACTAGAACAAAATTTAAAAAAATTAAAAAAAAAAAAAAGAATTTGTACAAGAGTGTAAATGGCAAGATGAACTACACCATTATTTCAATCCTCTTAAAATGTTATTCCATGTTAATTGTGAGAATTACGAGTTAATTTTTGACAACAAAGCTACAAGCTCCAAAAACAAATGTAGTCAAACAAGAAGGAAAACTGTCAGAAATTGAAGGAATTGTCAATTTTAAATTTTGGGAAGGAGGAAGCAACCACACACCTTACAATAAAATAAATAAATTTCTAACCTTTAAAAACAACATTTAATATGACTATGTTCTAAAAATTTAATTTGTAATTGTACTTATTTTTCCAAAATGAAACAATTGACAATCAAGTTGTAGCAACAGATAAAATGGATTTTTTTTTTTTTTTGAATTAGTGTCATAATTTTTCATTCATTCTAATTTGAGGTTCACATGTTTTCTCACTAATATTACTCATTGAACTACTAATATAACTAAGAGTGTCATGAGACTAGCTTTAAAAATTGAACAAATCTACACACAAACATATATGATTTCAATGCTGTTTCAGTGCTTATTTTTTGAAGTTAGACTCATGACACTCCTAACTGTATTAATAGTTATAAATATGTAATATTAGTGGAAAAATGTGTAAACTTCAAATTGGGTTGAATGAAAAATTATGACACTAAACAAAAAAAAGCCTCATTGCATGCTCTGTTTGATGAGTCTAGTATTATTTTAATAGGTTGTATATTAGAATAGGAGATGAAATGTAAGATGTATTATTAAGTGATGAGGTGTTAAAGTTGATAAACTAGGTGCTACATGGGAATGATCTAACAAATTCTAACCCCCTGTGCAGGGCAATGGGCCAATGGCACTGCTACTCACTGCCCGAATTGATCATCTTTATCTTTATTAAGTGGTAGTGACCCTAGTATGGAGATAAAAATCAATCAATACGCGGATTCCTCATGGCTTTTCAAAGGGTAATAAAGAGGGCTGCCTTTATATGACTAAATTACCCCCCTTTTGTCAAAAGTTGTTCTAAAAGATCAAAAGGGAGGCAAAAATTGGGAATTAAGCCCAATTTGGAAAGTATTTAGTTAGTAGGCCTAGTTTTCAAACTATATAATTTAATAACATCTCGAGTCTTAGAAACTCGGTTTTGGGCCTAGAAATCGAGTCTTTGAGGCTGGGTTTTTAAGTTCAAATCAAGCCTGACATGGAAATTTTCCCACATGGAACCACGTGGAGGCCAGCTGAGCCACGTGGAATTTTTCCCACGTGGAGCCACCTGGAAACCGAGTCTCTAAGACTCAATTTCTAATAGGGTTTTTTCAAAAAAAAAAAAAAAAAAAAAAGCCTCTAACACCTCTCTTCCCCTCTTGCACAGACACTCCACTGTCACTCACCTCTCACGCCTCTCTCCACTCTCTGTCACTCATCTTCTCACTTTCCCTCTCACGCCACTCTACACTCTCTGTCACTCACCCTCTCCACCCTCTCACGCCTCTCTCCACTCTCTGTCGCTCATCTTCTCACTCTCCCTCTCACTCTCACACCTCTCTCCACTTTCTGTCACTCACCCTCTCACTCTCCCTCTCCACCCTCACTCTCGCATGGACCTTTCTCCACTCTCTATCAATCTCCCTCTCACGCCTCTCTCACACCCTCTCCACGCTCGCACCTCACTCACCCTCTCCACGCTCGCACCTCTCTCCCTCATCGTCGCCACTCACTGAGTTTTCTCAGGTATGATTTTCTCATGTGGGTTTGTGGTTGAAGTTCCAAAATTATGATTGATTTGATTTTTTTGTGTGGTACTCTGTTTGGTTCCCAAGAAAATGCTATAAAAATTTTGTACTGTTTGTGTTGTACTCTGTTTGTGGTACTCTGTTTTTGTTCCAAATCCACCAATCTGATAGGTAAAGAAAGGGCTTGAATTGAGGTTGTAAGGAGGAAGAAAAGAAAGAATTTGTGGTGTTCAATAACTGTATGAACAGTACCATAAGAACGAGAAGAAGAATAGAGAGAATAGAAAGGGAGAAAATAACAATAACACTAACATGCTCAATACTAAAAATCACTCAATATTTTATTGATTCTGTCCTTTGAATATAGATGTATAAACTTTTTCTTGTACTGGTAGGATCAAGATTTCTAATATGACTGGTAAATATAAAACCTAATAAGGTAACAACCAATAAAAAACTAACTTGGGCTTAAAAAAATAGAACCAAAGATACTTAGGATTTTCTAGAAAATTCTAAACTCAATTAAACTAACAAAATACTCTTAATTTTTAGGGTAACGTAACTCACGATTTTGCCCCTGAATATAGAGTAAACCACAACCTATTAACTAAAAACCCAAACTCAAATTAAAAATTGTATTAACCCTAAGACACACATAACTAGACCTTTAAAACAATTTATCCAAACTTGGAAAAGCCAGTCTACACCACCAAAGCTAACTCTAACACTCTGTGTCTCCTCTATGATACACAATAGGCAACAGGCAGAGCTTAATATATATATCCACAAATGTTACTAGTTATAAAACTCTGTAGCTCTGCTTTAGAAATCAAAGACACACAACAAGACTTTGCTTCTTCCCTTCTTTTCTTTTAACATGCTGTATTATTATTGTAATGATCAATCATCAAACAAGTCAAAGAGGTTTGTCACATATCAATGTGAAATTTTAGCAGTCTCTACTCATATGGTTGGATTTGTAGACAGTTATGTGTGCGTTTGATTATTTGGGTTGTGTAAGTATTTATGAATGTTGAATGGAAAACAATTTCTATTTGCCTATGCATATTCTATTTGTCAAATAGATAATGTGACAGAAGCAGGTGTCATGAAATTAAGGTAACTCATGTAGTATTGGTATACACTATACTATGATTCATATCACGTCTAGCAGGTAGAGTGTAAGTTAGAAGTATCTTGTTGTGAATTTTAGGGGAGTCAACTCCAAACCATGTGTCTTGTGACTCACTTTGGCAATGAGCAAAGCATGAATTTATGAACACCCCCCCCCCCCCCACTTCTTGAATCTCTAGGAACCCTCGCAATGCTAAAAGCATGTCACGCCTGAAACCTAAACAAAAAGGTGGGTGAGTAGATTAAATAAACAAATAAAAGATTAAAATTGAATTCAACAACTCAGCTAGTCATGATAACTTGTGAATTTAATAATTATTTTCTTTCTACTACCTGAAATTTTTTATGCCACTTAATGAACTCTGTTTTATACTCATTCAAAGAAATAATTAAATACTAACCTTGCGATGTTTCTATCTGGCTTGCATTACATGTTGCTGGATCTTGCTTGCAACTATTCCAATGTCCATAAGGAAAAAAAAAAGATTGTTTTTGTTTTTGTTTTCAATAATGTCTATTACATGCTAACTGCTTATCATTATTATGCAGTATGGCTGCTGCAAATGCTGAACAAATTGACCATGCACAGCCTGGACCCATTGATGAGTCGATGTTGACATAGCAGCCCAACCATCCGTTATTTGGAATGGGCAGGTAAAACACAACACTACAGATTGAATCAATGTACATGCATTTAATTCATACAATGTGCACGCTGTCATATATTAATTTATGGTTCTGTTTTGTGCAGGATCCAGGGTCCCTTACTTGCCGTAGCCGTAATGAAGAGTTCTCCAATCGAGAGCTAATGGTGGACGACCGAGTCGTTGACATCATCAAGGCATTTAGTTTAAAGGGACTCCTCAGGCTCTCGGGTAGAGAGATTGATCATGGCCTGATAACGGCCTTAATGGAGCGATGGCGGCCCAAGACTCACACCTTCCACATGCCATATGGTGAGGTGACCATCACATTGCGAGATGTGGAGGTTCTTCTTGGACTTCCTATTGATGGCGAGGCTATAACAGGGAGCACGCAGAAAGAATGGGTAAATGTGTGCCGGGACTTCCTTGGCTTTCAACCTGTAAATAATAAGAGAAAGCAACTTGATGGCCAAAGGATTCTCATCAAACGGCTTTTGGAGCAAGTTGCCAATACATTGCCGCCTAATGCTGAAGAGGATCAGGTGCATAAGTATGCACGATGCTACATCTTAGCACTACTGAGAGACACAATCTTCGTGGACAAATCCAACGATAGGGTGCATCTAATGTGGGTGCAGTAGTTGGAAGACCTTCGCAACCCACGAAGGTATAGTTGGGGAAGTGCTTGCCTTGCATGGTTGTACAGAGAGTTATACAGAGCAAGCGATAAGAAAGCTAGTCAGATTGGTGGGTGCTTGCTGTTGGTCCAGTATTGGGCATAGGCAAGGTTCCCATATTTATGCTCGAAAGTTGAGCATGGCCCGCCAGTAGGTGCCTATGGTCCTCCAGTGCGTGGTCGACTGTCCCTGAAGTAAGTCTCTACCTCATACACGCCATGTAACTTGAATTTATTTATTTATTTTAAAGGCTTCTAGGAATTATTTAAGTCAATATTAATCAATTTTAAACAAAGGTTCAATATATATGATTATGTTAATATACTCTAATTTTGTGTCAAATTTTCTAAATTATATAATTAGGTTAATATATATGCTACTTATTCTTAATTTTTATCAGTTGATAAGTATATTAAACTATCTTATTAAAACATACTCTTAATGCAGCATAACAAAGTATGTTTGTAATGATTAGTTGAAAAGTGAGTGGGTGGGCTAAGGTTATAAATACTTTACATTAAATTACTGTGTACATTAACCAAGCTTTACCCAATAACATGTTATAGTTAGCCGTAATGACCATGATTTGGAACTTAGAGACTCTTCCCATAACTTCATTACATTAACTTGACCATCCATAAATTGATTAGATTATAGTTTTAATCATATGATTTTCTCAATGGGAAAGTTGTACAAAGTTAATGATCCCTTGTTCTTGATTGTAGGTGGTTGTGGGTCCCAAACAAGAAAAACAGGCCCTCCCACATCTTCCTGAAGAGATATCGCGAGCAAATAGCTTCAATGTTGCCAGGCCAGGTATGAAAATACCTTGTTTAACATGTTTAGGAATAAGATATACGTTTGGTGAACTTTGGAGTATAAACATTGTTGCCTAATGTGTTGCGTACTTATTTTTTGGCTATTGTAGGTGGTGTGGCAGCCGTATGAAGCTGAATTAGAGAACCTTCCGCCATGGTGCGTTGCAGGGAGGGCCGTGTGGACGGCAACGGTTCCGCTTGTATGTTTCCACCTAGTAGAGTTACATACACTGGATCGTGTTGTTCGTCAATTCGGGATGATCCAAGAAATTCCCCGCGACGTTGACACTAACATAGTGCTTCATCAAATTGATTTGAGGGGGAAGGTCGGTGTTAATTGGATGCAGAGACATGCTATGCATATCATGGAGTGGGGTAATTGCCTTCAACAGCGTTGTGAAGCAGTTCTTGGTGACATGCCTCTAGCCCATGAGTACTTTGACTAGTTCAAAAGGGTAACTCGGAGGTTCATCGATGTCCCCGGCTCTAGATTGATTCTAATGGTAACTTATCCATGTCGATCTTTTATCTTACCATACTTCTTAGCATGAAACCACTGTTTAGAGAACATGATACATGTGGTCCAATGCCTACTTAGCATCAAACCTCCCTTTAAAAGTTGTTTGCTTAATAATAATAACACTTGGTCTCCTTATAATTTGTAATTATTACTAGCGGAACCAATGCATAACCAACATTTATTTTATTATCGATTGGCATGCATTGTCGAGTTGGCATTGCATTACTAATATATGTGGTTTTTCCATGTGCAGATTGAAGGATATCTCCGTTTGTTAAGGCGTCATCCAGTAGGCACGAAGGACCACAAGGACATTACCAATGTGCTGAAGGCAGTGCAGGAGATTGGCCGTGTACAACCTCCTATCCCTGAGGCCCCGAATGAAGAGGCAGCTACTCCTGCGGCAACGGCTACTCAGAGGCCAAGCACTACTGAGAGCCCAAGCACAAGCACAGCTCCTGCTCCTCACTCTCGTCCGCCTGTTGCTACCCCTCGAGTTGTCCCTACTCCCGATCTCTCTCCATCCACCCCACATCCATCCCCTAGCCCCACCATCCCTTTACCCACCCCACATCCACCCCCTAGCCCCACCATCCCTTCACCCACCCCACTTCCATCCCCTAGCCCTATCATCCCTCCACCCACCCTACATCCATGTCCTGGGTCTGACATCCGTCCACCCACCCCACGGTCATTTCCTGAGCTATCACCCATTCTGTCCTTTGACTTGGCTATTGATCCAACCCCTCCTGACATGCACCAGGAGCCACCCTCCCACAATACGTCTACTGGCCCTTCTCTAGAAATTGACCCACCCCATGCTCAGGCTAAGCAGGCTGTTGGGTTACCTGCAGTGGCAAAAAGTCGGCCAAAATGCATATCAAAGGCACCTCCTTGTGGGACAGAGGGGCACGAACATGGACACAAAGCTAGGCCCGAGGCATCTGACGAAGGACATGCAAGACCTCTTCCTCATTATACGAGACGGTGTAAAGTTTAAAAAAGGTAACGCAAATGATATCTTATTCCTTTGTAAGAGTGAAGTGGAGAGTGAAGTTGTGGGTTGAACTAATTGTTGTATATGATGTATGCTTGTTCAATTCTAATGACCAACACTATACTTTGCCAGGACCAACCAATGAAAATTTGGTCACAGATTGGTTTGTGCACTTTCGATGGGACTCAAGGTGTAAGGTAAGAGTAGTCAACTGGTTTCTTACAATTAGAAATATACATTTCTATCACTAATTTGACCAATTTTTATGGGTGTAATGTTCCAGTAATTAATATTTTTGGAAATATACAATTTCTGTCACTACTTTACTCTTTCGCATTCTTCTCCAAAACCCAACAAAGAAATCAGTTTTTAGGTCATCATGAAAGGAACTTAAGATAAATGGATTATGAGCTTAAAATTGCACCTCACAAAAAGTAATATCGCATATTCCATAGTAGGCCCTTTACCGTTTGCCTCCCTTTTCTTATCATGATCGTCTGGCTCTTCATTCTACATAGCAGAAATATCACAGTAAGAGGCTGAAGTTTCCTCCCTGCTTGCAATTTATTTCCTATGATAGGTCAAGTGCTACATGAAGCAATTACTGTCTGGGCTTGAGCATTGCCACAGCCGTGGTGTCTTACACCGTGATATCAAGGGTTCCAATCTTCTCATTGACAATGAAGGAATTTTGAAAATAGCTGATTTTGGACTGGCGACTTTCTATGATCCAGGGAAGAAGCAACCTATGACTAGTCGAGTTGTCACACTTTGGTACCGGCCCCCTGAACTTCTTCTTGGGGCTGTGTTAAAGTGTGGACCTCTGGAGTGCTGGCTGCATCTTGGCAGCGTTACTTTCTGGCAAGCCAATCATACCAGGGCGAACAGAGGTATTGGTTTTGTATTATTTTTAGGTTTCTCTACTAGTATACCAGTTTCAAATGCATTTTTCTGTTCTATCCATTATTCTGGAACAATAATGTAATGCTCATAGATTATTCGCCAACAATTCAGAGTTTGTGTCCATGGTGCTTATTTTAGGGGGTCTGGTGTGAGAGAGTTGATTGGTAGGTAGCCTTTACCCTGAATATTTTTTTTGTAGAGGAGAGGCTCATTCCTAGAGTTGAACCTGTGACTTGTCGATTTTGGTGGAACGCACTTGCCATGGCACCAAGGCCCGACCTCTAGAATCTTTAGTGTAGTATGTTTTGGTAAATAATTAGATTAACAAGAAATGCTTAATTTACATTTAAGCGGTTAATGGAAAGTGTCCTATATCTGGTTGGCATTCATCCTTGTTAGACCCCATTTACATGGCTTCCATAGTTCTACTTTTATGAGGAAGTGAGCAAGTGTGAGTGATGTTTCCCATATAATGAAAAAATTGAAGTTAATTTTGTGATATAATAGAGGGTGGGAAATTTTCGTTTTGCCTTCCTTAAGTCCAGAGACAACACCCTATGTTTTTCCATGGAGCACAGAACTTTGCTAATTGCAGTTCACAGGCTATTTCCTTTTATATCAAGCACCATACCTTTATGGTGCTATCCATTATCTTACTATACCTTAGCATGACTTATTCTGTATGATCTAAACATTGCAGGAGATATTCCATTACATCGAATCTTCGTGGTAATTATTGTTTAATACAGCTTATAGGTTTTCGTACATTTCTAAATTGTTGTACTCCTTACGTGGTGACCCAACATTCAATTTTGCTGATGATAAAATGTGTTTAAAATTTATCGGCTTCCTTTAGAAAAATGATTTTGTAGTTGACCCTTTGTTTTGGTGATCCTCTTCTCCAATTAGATTGAATCTCTTATCTGTTTTATGTTTTCCTAGAAGCATTTCTCGAACGTTTGATGGTTTTGAAATATCAGTAATGAGACTAATCTGAGATCTCTTTCTGATTGGATGAAGGTGGGGGTTTTTTTGGGGGGAGGGGGGGGGAGGGGGCAGAGGGGCTCTATTCTTCATCTTTCTTGGTCATCTTTGTAATTTAGATATTTCCTGTTTCTTCCATATTTGTTTTTCTTAAGCATATGCCTTGTATACTTCCAGTGTATTAGCCTATTAGGGCTACACCCTTTTAATTTAAGTGATTTTTATTACTGAACAAATAACATGTTTTCCTTAGAAATGCTTTCTGATCACATAATATTTCCATGCAGGTTACATCTATTTTGTGGAATGAAAATGAGCTAAACATGGTTGATACTCCTGGACATGCAGATTTTGGCAGTGAAGTAAGACTCTATTAGGATTTATTTACACTGCAAAGGCTTTAGGACTTCTAGACTATTTCTAGCTTAATGTTTGACTGATTATTTGTTATTTTTATGTATTAAATCCAAGTAAAAGGAATTCTATGGTTTACTAATGTGGCATGAAACTTATAAAGGTTGATGATTTAATTACCTCATATAAAAGGAGCTGAGGAGGCATGGAAATATTTAAAATTCTTGAAATTTTAATTTTGGCAAACATTATTCTGCATGGTGATGCTCTCATATTCTTTGACCTCTAAATTATTCAAAACAGTAATAGGTTATGCATGCATTTAAGAGTTAGATTTAATGGAAAGTATGATATAGTCTCAAAGTCTACCTCAATGGGTAGAAATCGTTGGCCTTTCAAGCCATAGCTCAAGTGGAAAGGTGTGGGGAGGTTAGTTTTTAGGTTTGAATCTTAAAAGCAACATTTAAGGATTTTTTCCCTTCTACTTGTAGCTAGCTAATCCTAAGGTGCTCCAAAAGTGGAAGGACCCATCTTTTTCAAATACACTTCTCTTTTTTTTTTTTCTTTTTTTCTTTTTTTAATTTTATATTGCTAAGCTATTTTTTTATTCTGAGTACAACTCTGGTTTGGATGGATATAGGTTGAACGAGTTGTTGGTATGGTTGAGGGAGCAATTTTAGTAGTAGATGCTGGAGAGGGTCCACTTGCTCAGACAAAGTTCGTTCTTGCAAAAGCCTTAAAGTATGGGTTGCGCCCTATTCTTCTTTTGAACAAAGTAGACCGACCTGCAGGTATGGCTCTGTTACTCATTAAGTTTTGAATTACGAAAAGTGCAGTCATGCCAATTACATGATTTTACTAGTTGCATTATGTCCAAGGAAAAAGCAACAGAAAAGGGTCTTGAAAAAAAAAAAAAAAAAAAAAAAACTTAAAGATGAAGAGTGAAGTCATTTTGATGATGTATTATGTTTTTGCCCATCCTCTCTCTCTTCTAGTTTATGGTTTCTCATGTTATTTTAATCATGACTACCCCTTTTGACCTTTTCCCTACCTTTCCATGCTTTATTAAATTGGGTAATTTGGCTAGCATATCTTACATGAAATTGCTCAAGTTCACGCTATTCTTGGCAGCTAAAAAAATATTATACCTCTTTTGATAAAATATTATTTATTCATCAGGTGAATTTTCTATTATCTGCATACTTCTCTTTAGACTAGTCATTATATTTATTGTTATCATTTATGCAGTTTCTGAGGAGAGGTGTAATGAAGTCGAAAGTCTGGTGTTTGATATATTTGCAAATCTTGGTGCAACAGGTGCGAGAAATATAGGAAGTTGAAAATTTTATTCTTTTTTTCTTTTTGTCTTTTCTTTTCTGACTTTCGCCAGCTTTACAAATGTGCTATGGAAAGTTAATGTAGATTTTCTTATAATTTTTTCTAGAGGAGCAGCTAGACCTTCCAGTTCTTTATGCTTGTGCTAAAGAAGGATGGGCTTCTGCTAGTTTCACCAAAGAGCCTCCTGCTGATGCAAGAAATATGTCACAGTTGCTTGACGCCATCATAAAATATGTTCCTCCTCCTACAGCTAATATTGATGCACCTTTCCACCATCAGCGTTGGTATTTAAGTGTTCGTGGGTTTCTTATAGTGTTTATCTTCGTGTTTGATTTTTCTTTCTTGCTGAACTTTTTGTACTTTTGAGTTTGCATATATGAAAGTGTGAATAGAAATATTGGTGGTAGCTTATTTGTTGTTTGCTCTATCCATGATTTGTTCTTGAAGTGCTTTTAAGTTGAGAAATTATTGCACAAAACACATGAGTTGCATATATATCACTAGTGTTTGGTTGTGTGTTCAAAAAAAAAAAAAAAAAAAAAAAAATACTGTGTTCTGTATACATGAAAACTTTATAGTATAACTTGCTTTAAAATTCTGGGCCACTTGATGGGGATCTCTTAGAGAAGGAATAAAAGAATGTAATTTTTATGGGCCATCTGGCATAATTTAGTTTCATTTTCCCCTTGACTTGGTTTGTTTATATTTTTTTCTTCCTTATTTGGAAACTGTGAGAAACACACATGACAGCGTCATTCAGGTTTCGATGATGGAACGTGACTTCTATCTTGGAAGAATATTAACCGGACGCGTTTCTTCTGGAATCATTCGTGTCGGTGACAGGGTCCATGGACTTCGTAATAAAGATTCTGGAGTTGAGAAAATTGAAGAAGCTAAGTTGTGTATCTATCCTCATTAGACCTGTTTTTTTTATGGTTTGTTAACTGGATAACAATGAGGTATATAACTTCAGATTCACTGGTACTCCTGATCTCTATTGTTTTAACTCCCCTCCACTTTCTCATAGTATGCTACACAAATGGTGATAGGGTTGTGAACCTTGTTTCTTCTCCTGAAGTTGTTACTTTAAGTAAAGTTTACTAATATGTGCAAAAGATTCAAAAGAGTAATTGAATTACTTAAGCCAAATTGCCATTTAAATACAATTTATATGAGATATCTGATATCAATTATAGTAATAAATTCATTAAATAGGTCCAAATTCCAGACAATATGCCAAAGACCTTAAAGTGTTGATTTCAATATAATACTCTATTTTTCAAACAACATGTCTTGATCCGACAGGCATTACCAGTATCATATGGGTTGACTTTGTAGGTTTTGTCTTGTAGGTGGTGAAATTAATGAAAAAGAATGGTACGGCCATAGTTCCAATTGATAGTGCTGGAGCAGGTGATATAATATCAATGGCCGGTTTCCATCAATAGGCCATACAGTGGCAAATGTGGAGGTAAATGAATGCAATACTTATTGTTCCAAAGAGTCATTTATGTTCTCTTTTTCTCCCATGATAAGGCATGAAGAAGCCCCAACCTCATATTTTGCGGCCATTGACAGTTTTTGTTATTCCATTTTGGCACCATGTTCTTTGAATTGGCCAATATGTGTTATCTTAGCACATAAGTTGATGTGGTGTTTCAAATTAAATGAAAAAAGAAACTGACATTGTTATGAAAATATTATTTTCCTTATATCGTGGGCCCAGACATGAGCATTGTGTTTATACAAAAAACATGAGGTGTTGGACATGACCACTTTTGGATATTAGGTGCTACAGAATGTGACATTGTAGGAAAATAATCATTCTAACCAAAATAACTTCTAGAGTTCTACCCAAACCAGGGTTCATTCTATTCATTCAGATCAATCCAATCAATTTTGGGATAAATGAAGGTAATTTTGTCATTTAACACATGGCTTATAGTTATAATAGGACAGAAAAAATAAGGACAAGGAGGAAAGCTGAAAATTGGGAGATAGAGGAGAAAAAATGGAGAACGGAGAGAAAACTAAAGATATCGAGGAGATGAAGACAAAACTAAATGGTATTGAGTCAAAGCTAAAGGAGGTCAGCCTTTCTAGAATCTTTGTTAAAATTTATGGTATAATTACTGTGTGACTAATCAGGGCAATAACAAATAAATGGAATAGAATAGTGTTGCTATTCTTGTTTCCCTCCACTTTGCTCTCTGAAATTCTTTTTGGGTTCTCTGTTGTCACCGTATCAAGAGTTTGGTTACTGAAATCCATCTCTTATCCACTTACCTTCTTTCGATATAATATGGTTTCATTACAACAAATCTCTATTTTATATTGCCTTCTATAGTTCTAGCATCATATCAAATCAACTAAAATTTAGAAATCAATTGTAAAAAAGAAGGTTGATGCATATCCATTCATGAACTCTTGTATTTGTAGGGCTATATGACCTCTGAAAATAAATTCCCTGGTCCCATGTTCATTCACTATATCAATGACCATTTAGGATTTGTATTCTATAATCTTATGCATTCACAGGGTCTATTGTTGCCATGTCTTCTCAATTTAGAGTTTCGGTTGAAATTTTATTATGCAGTCCCTATTGAAAATGAAAATTTTCTCTGTCCTTATTGGCTCAGTCCCTTATTGTATGTTCTACCCACAGGAGGTTGTGTTGTCATCGGAACAAGATGCCTTTTTCAAAGCTAACATGTATGAGAATTTTGGAGATATTGGGATCAATATCAAGCGATTGGTAGATGAATTTCAGCAGATTTCAAAGAGTAACCAGAGCATCCAGACAATAGGTTTGTATGAGGCTTGATAAATTCAGATTTACGAGATATTATGTTACTAAATTAGCATGATGGGTTGAGGTATAACATGTGGCCATTCCAACATTTTGAATTTCTGCAGAAGACATGGCCAAATTTGTTGACAAGTACCCTGAGTATAGGAAAATGCATGGAAATGTTTCAAAGCATGTGACATTGGTCACAGAAATGAGCAAGATAGTTGAAGAGAGAAAACTCATGTTAGTTTCAGAAACAGAGCATGTTGATACACTCATCCAAAGGTTATTCTTGATAAATTCTGAAGCAAGACTATTCTTGTAACAAAAAGACATTGAGGCCTCCAATTTACTAATTAGCTAATAGACTACTTTCCTTTTGCCTCCCGTATTTGTGCAAGAAAGTTTAATCTTTATACTTGATTTTGATATACAGGTTAACCAGCCAAAGCTTCCTGAAAATGAATGTACGTGATACTTTCAACAGCTTATAGATGCAGTTGCTCATTGTCATAATAAGGGTGTGTACCATAGAGACCTGAAGGTGCAATTAGCGTGTGTTTTCTTCTGTTCGATTGTAATTTCAAGACATCATTTCTGGTCCTGACTATATTGTTCTCCTTTTCCTTGCGAGGCACAGCCCTTTCATTTTTAACACTTTTGGATGCTAGACAACTTCTATTACTAAGGTGCACGTGTTTACAGAATAATTTTGTAGTGTCTTGCTAAAAGGATTAATGATTTTCTTAAGAATCCCAATTTTCTGAATTTATTTTTGATTGAATATTATCTTCTTTCATTTGTTTATTTTTGATTGAATTCATTTGTTTATTTTCTGAATTCATTAATATTGAATATTTCTTTTCATTACTTTGAGTGCAGAGTCGACCAATATTTAATCAGAGTACTAGGTTTGAGGAGATGAGAAATGTTGATGATGAGAGGGTTCCATACCGAAGGCCACCTGTGAAGAAGTACTGTTTGTGAACTCTTGCATATTTCTCCAAATTTTTGCTTTCACACGCAAATTTATATATGCTTATGTTTAATTTTTATTCTAATTTTGGTAGGCCGGCTAATAAGGCTGCTGGAACGGAATCTAGAGACGGTGATCTTGGTTTGGATGAATTTTCACGGTATGATGCAATGACAGACATATATTTGCTCCTATGCGCCTTAATGAATGGTGTATAGATAATAGAAGCTGATGCTACTGCAACAATGGGAGCTGCAACATTGATGGTATTTGCATGGTTGAACAATTATATAAGGCCCAATTAGATATGTAAGACCCAATGTTGTTCTAGTAACATTGTTTATGTTTTTCGAAAACTTGCTATTTAATGTAATTCCCCTTTTCAATTCCGTGTGGGTGAATGTATAGGTTTCTTTAGTTGCTTCCATTATGTTATCCGTGAGACCAAATTGTAAAAGTGGCAAAAAAACAAAAAAAAAACAAAAAAAAAAACAAAAAACAAAAAACCCAACAATCAATTTAGGTTTTGTAGATTTTGATTTATTGGTTTACTAAGATGATGATGCAAAAGCTTTTGTTTAGTAGTTACATTCTTGCTTTCCTATGAATTTTCTCTGGGGTAATACTAGTATGCCCCTCTTCTGTCTTACAAGGTCTCATAAAAGGCATGAATTTGTAGATGAGCAGATGTAGGCAGGGAAGTACTGTGGATTATTCTTGTTTTTTTTTTTTTTTTTTTTTAAAGTTCCAGTGGAACTCGAGTCTGTAAGGCTCGAGTTCCATTATTTAAAAAAAAAAAAAAAAATTCAGTGGAAATCGAGTCTTTGAAACTCGATTTCCATTTTGGTGGCATAATGGTAATAAATCCGTTATAAATCGAGTCTTACAAACTCGATTTATAATGGCAGTTATTTACGACTATGCCACACAAATGAAAATCAAGTTTTAAAGACTTTATTTTCACTGGGAATTTTTTTTCCCCCACCCTTCCCTCACCTGCAGCAGCAAACCCTCCATTTTTTTTTCCAAACCTGCAACACTATACCAAATCCGGCATCACATGGGCACTGTAAACAACTAGATACGAGCATAATATATTATGATACCAATCAAATGGAGTATATCAGATGCGAAAAACTGAATTAAAACAACTACTATTCATGGGCATTATAGTTGGCCTCTTAGCTGCAAACCAAACAGATTTAACCACTACATAAGGCCAAAAAAAAAAACATTACTAGCTATCAGTGAACTTGCCAAAGTATTATCATTGCTGGCATTATAGGCAAACGCTAGACAACACAACTAATGTAACGAGAACAATGGATAGCAAATAGTTCAATTACAACAACATTCAACCATAAACAAAATAACGACTGAGTCGATACAACATAGTCTACATAGTCGCCTAGCACTTGTCTATACCGAAGATAACCACAACTCCCACGTACAATGCCATTCCAAAGGCTCTATCTCCGCTCACCTGACAAACATTAAAATATGATCGTTAGTTCCCAAATGCGAAGAACAACAAGCAAATGAAACTTTGAGCATATTATATAAAAATAGCGATAGCACTTCTGCAGTTATGCCCCTTTTCATGACAAACTCCGCATCGCTGCCTCGGTTGAATCTCCCTTAAGTCCGAATCAAGCCTCCGGCTTCCCCGTTCTCGCCGTACCCCATCCATTTCATTTCTTATTCTTGACTTCACAGGACGACCTTTCGCCCGCAACAGCTGTGGGTCAGGCACCCATCGTAGTCCGCGAACGTCCCTCCACAATGACTCTGACTTTGGCACCGTAAATTGATGTGCATATGTCTGAATGGCGTTGTCCAAATTGTAACATGGGTCAATATAGCTAGTCGCATCGAGGTGCAAACCTTGAAGAACTTTAATTACATGTGAACAAGGGATCTTAATGTTTTGCCACTTTCTACAACCACATGTTCTAATAAATGCGTGCACTTCATGACTGTGGTTTCCCCCTCCACCTCTATGGTCGTTGTACGGGGTAACCACTTGATATGCACCAGTTTCATGATTAAAATTCCACAGAGTGTGTCCTGAAATTTTCTGCGCATTTTTGGTATAGATCCTCATTGCATAATCACTCCACACCATACCTTGAGAGCGATCAGAAGTAATTTGTTTATGTCGATCATGGAAATATGCAACAAGTTTGCACCAAGTGAACTCAACCATTGCAGCAATGGGCAAACCGCATGCACCTTTAAGTACCCCATTAAAGCACTCGGAGATATTGGTTTTCATTGCCCCATAACATCTTCCACCATCATGTGATTAGGTCCACTTCTCCACATCCTCACTCGTTAGATATGCGTATGGCATATAGCGTGCAATATGGGGATCATTAGGTTCTACATTTTTCAATGCATTAATCTCGACATCCTTAATGATTTGCATTATGGACTCAAATTTAGCTGCATGAGTCGCATATCTAGCTTTCAAGGCCAATGACTTTAGAGTCAGGTCATCAAAATGTGTGTTGAAGTTGCTAGCAATATGTCGAAGGCAATATCGGTGAAATACCTGTTCTCTTCCATCTTCAAATCTAGGCCACTCTGCAATGACACATTTGATACCTTTATGTCGATCAGAAATAATGCAAATGCCCTCCTTAGGTATCACATGCTGTATCGAAGTCTTAAGACACTCTAAAAACCCACCCCAACTAGCCCCTGACTCCTTGTCCACAACAGCAAAGGCGAGAGGCAAAACCTTTTGGTTAGCATCGGTTGCCATTGCAATCATCAACACCCTTGATATTTACCATACAAATGAGTCCCATCAATACTGATCACTGGCCTGCAATATCTGAATGCAGCAATGCATGGAATGAATGCCCAAAATACATAGCGCAGTAACGCAATACCATCTATGCCCCTAGGTATGGTGTAATAGTTGTACAGGGTACCCGAATCCTGATCCAAGTATGCCAACAACAACTTTCGTAATCTTTGATAAGACTCCTCCCAATCCCCAGATATCTTAGCAATTGCCTTCTATTTTGCGTCTCATACCTTATAGTGAGAAAGCTCATGCTTATACTTAGTATGTATGATCTCCCAGAGCTCATGAATACAAGTAGTGTGATTTTGTCGCAATTTTCCCACGATTTCTGATGCAACAAAATTAGAATCCATCATTTTATCGTCTCTTCGCTGGCCAAAGGGTATACAACTGTGTGGACCCACATAAGACGTGACCATCCACAGACCATTAAGTTTAGCCTTCATGAATGCCTCAACGTACCACTTGCAATTGGTGTCAATGCATGCAGCGCACAATTTAGTTTTGGTTGACCTCCGAATAATAAAATTTCTATTTTCCGTTGCTACGTATATTATCAATGTACGCTTCATCGCCTCTTTGTTTGCAAAAGTCAACCCTTTACTAAATTGCATCCCATCTTCCTAAATAGAAACAAATGGTATCTAAAGACGTGAAGGATCAACCATATTTTCCCAAGTATTTGCGTAGAATGACTCGGTAGGAGGTGTGTAGGCAGTGGTCGTATTTGTATTAAGGGTGTCCACGAGTCGGTCCGGGTCGGGTTTATGCCCAACCCGCAACCGACCCGCTTACATAGGGTGGACGATATAACGACCCGCCGCCGACCGCCGACGACCTCGGGTCGGATCGGATTGGTCTCCGGTGGACGGCGGTCGGGTCGGTCGGCCTCGGTACTGAGGTAAACCATCAAACCTTCGCCGGATTGAAGCTTAAAACCCACCACACAAACCCAGATTTCAGAGAAAATCACAAGATCTAAGCAAAAATTGAAGCAAAAAGCACTATATCAAGCCCAGATTTGAGCAAAAGCACCACATCAAGCAAGATTCGAAGCAAAAATCAAGCCTAGATTGAAGAAAAATCGAAGCAAAAGCACCACATCAAGCCGGATCTAAGTAAAAATTGAGCAAAATCTTCATCTCACCGCCAGATCTAAGCAATAAAACCAAGATCTTCGCCGGATCTAAAGAGAAAACCAAGATCTTCACCGAATCTAACCAAAAATTACCAAACTTCTCACCGGAAAATCGATGAATATGAACGGATCTGGGTAAAACCGGCGTTCTTTCTTCCGTTTCGGTGGTCGGATCGGGTATATCGGGTTTTGTAGAAGAAAACCCGCCATCCGACCCGCCTAGATCGGTTTTTGGTCGCGGAGATCCGTCTCCGACCGTCACCGGCGTCGAGTCGGCCGGTTTTTGGGTCGGCCCGGGCGGTTTGGGCGGGTGGGTTGGTTTTCGGGTTCTGATGGACACCCCTAATTTGTATCATGTTGGACGCCAATATCATCGTCTGCATCACCTTCATCATAGAACTCCATATTTTTCTCTTCAAAATTGGGAACGAGTTCATGGTCATCCACATCCCTGTCAAAGTCTCCTTGCTCAATCCTTTCTTCGTACTCATCCATATCATCAATATTTTCACCATTATACGTAGCATGATCTTCGTCTTCATCTTCCTCCCCTTAATGTGTCTTTTGAGGTTGGAGTGTTTCACCAGTATTGGCAGCATGAACTTGAGATGGGGAGCATATAACTTCCCATTGTATAGTCTCCCATTGTAATGCATCCATCATCTAGGGCTGTAAATTGTAAAGATGTAGTTGTTTGTTGCACCTCCTCAGTATCAACTTCTGCAAGTAGCTCCGAACTTACGTACAACTTAGCAGCATTTACTTGGGGCATTTTATGGATCCTATTAAACATGAGCTTTACATGTTTGTCTTCTTTGATCGCCATATACCCATAATTTATCCGTTCATGAAGGACTTCTTGTGGGTAACGATAAATAATCTTTATGTCAAAACAAGCAGGGTTCAAATTCAATTCTTCCATTATTTTCCTCTTCAAATCATTCAACGTCTTCAACTTACGACGTATCATCATGTAGTAGCATTCGATACTTGGCCCTCTAAATGGAAATCTGTCAATCTCTTCAGGATTGACAAGGGGTCCACCATAGTATACATTTATATTAATATTCTTCAGAGATTGTGAACCTATTACAGTCAAGTGTAATATGTTAGTCACATATTTTATCTCTTTCATTTAACATCAATTGCAAAACCTTTTCTATCTACTCAAAGTTCAAAAATTACAACTTCTCACCCCACATTTGCATATACTCACCCCACATCACATACAAACACCCAATCATTATCATTTCATACTCAAACAAAAAAAAAATCACCTTAGACTCCAAAACTCACCCCCATTGGGGGATGTAAATGTCGAATTCTAAGATTAAATACTTCAAAAATAATTAGGCAAATGTGAAACTTGAAGAGATTCTCCATGAAGACACAGTTTTGATTCGAATCAAATCATTGCTACATAACCAATTAAGTTAATGAAAACCACATAAAGACACTTTTTTTTTTAATGTGACATGGATACATTTCTTTCCAAGCATGCATGAATATAGTGTTTCTGAGATGGATTTTATTTGTGTTTAGGACTTTACGAGTTCCTCGCTCATTGTTCACAAGGATACACTTGACCTAAAAAAAAAATGTTCAGAAGAAGATCCCAATAAGGGACTCGAAAATGTAAAGCAGAGCTATTTTAGTGGTTGACTATAGCTCGTAGGAAATGAGTCTAGCTAGGTAGAGTTTTTTGAGACGTATAAAACTCTTCCTCTCATTTTTCATTTCTATTTATTTATCTTATGGTTTATGATTTTATTTTATTTCCTTTAATTTATTTATTTCACCCAATTGATAGGTTTTATTTACTATTTTGAATTCCATAATGACTTCTACTCAAATTGTCTTCATATTTGACATTTGGAAAAACCAATCTTCAATATTTGTAATACATGTCTATAACAAATTATAAAAACCAAAAAAAATCACCTTAGACTCCAAAACTCACCCCTATTACAAAATTTCAAATCAGCTCTAACAAAAAATATAAATCAAAATATCAAACCAAACAACAATACATTCATTAAAAACCTAACAATACAAATATACCAACAATACATCTTAAATATATCAATCATTATTTCATACTCAAGCAAACAAAATTAAAGCCAAATTGGAGACCAAACAACAAAAGAAATTCATGATACATACCCATGAAAAAAACCTATACAATCAATGATTATAATTTCACACTCAAGCAAAAAAAAAAAAAAAAAAACTAAAGACAAATATCAAAACCAAACAACAGCCACTAACATGTCTTAACTATATACACTACACTAGCAAAATCAACAGCCACTACCAACAGCCTTACCTGACATGAGGATGTGCAAAATGTCAACTTTGTATGAGTGAGAGGGGGAGTGAGAGAGAAGACTACTACAATGAGTGTTGGTGTGTGTATGAGAGAGAGAGGTAGTGAGAGAGGAGAGGAAGACCTGCTATACCCGAGAGACCCAGAAAAAAAAAAGCAGATCTATATACAGAAACATCACGTGAACTGGTTTTTCAGCTTGGAAATCGAGTTTCTGAGACTCGGTTTCACTTTTAGGAAACCGAGTCTCTAAGGCTCGACTTCCAAGTGGCGTCCACGTGGAGTGTTACACCACAGAAATCGAGCCTCTAAGACTCGGTATTAAAACCGAGTCTTAAAAGGTCGATTTCTAGGTGGAAAAACACTCCAGGTTAGCTCCCTCAGAACATGAAAACCGAGCCTTAGAGGCTCGGTTTTCTACCCCAAAATCAAGCCTCAAAGGCTCGAGATGTTAGTATTTTATATTGTTTGAAAACCTAGCCTATTAATTATATTGTTTGGAAAACGAAATTTGTTTCCAATTTTCCCCTCAAAAGGGAACTTCCACTAATTAAAGAGAGTAGACATCCGGCACCATCAAAATTTAAGAGTATTTTAAAAAATAAAGTGTTCTAATGTTGCTATTTAACAAAAGGTCATGCTAACGAGTGCGCTTAGGGCATTAGTTAACAATTAATTTTAAGAAAGTTTTGACACCACTTTTATGGAAATAGAAAAAAGCTGCCAAAACATTAATTGCTTTTTTTTTTTTCTTTTCCCATAAAAACTTTCTTTAAATGGATTATTAACCAATGCCCTAAGGGCATTCGTTAGCATTTCCCTTTAACAAAAGTTAAGATGAAGTAGAGGTGTCAATTTGGGTTAGCGTGTCGGGTTCATGTCGTGTCGAGGTAGGGGTATTCGACTAAATAGCTCAAATCTAACCCGACCCATTTAATAATCGTGTCATGATCCTTCAACCATAACCCGATCTGTTAATAAGACAAGTTAACTTGACCCAGCCCATTTGACACGTTTAATAAACGAGTCGTGTTGAATTGACACGAATGTAACACAATCCATTTCAACCTACATAATATTAAATACAACATCCATCTAGAAATAATTTTTTTTACATCTCAACAGCAGTGCATACACTTCAAGTCTTCAACCCACATTTAAAATAATATAGTTCAACAATAATATAACATTCATCTAAAAATAAGTTCTTTACACACTAAAAGAAATGCATATACTTTAACCAAAAATTCAAAATAACATAGTGTAACAAAAATGAAATAACATAGTTCAACAAAAATATAATATCCTTGGAACTCGCCAAATGCTAAGTATCAACATTGAAAGAATTGGAGCAAACAATAGACTAATCTTGACTATGAGTACGATTATCATCCATAGATTTTTTGTTGATGTCCAAATTCATAACATCTTCCACAAGCTCATCCAATTTCATTTGTGCAAGTTCTATGCCAAAAAAAAAAAATATATATATATATATATATATATATAAGTATTAGTAGTTACAAATTATGATCATGCCTCAACAGTTTTAAAAGCAATACCCATCAGATCTAGTTTATAAACTATCTCAATAAATCCACTTGCAAGATATGCAGACGGTGTCCAACACTAATACAAAAAAAAAAAAAAAAAAAAAAACACACACACACACACACACACGGCACAAGACAAAAGCTACAATCGTGGCCTTAATCAACAATTAATATATCTCATATATTAATAACAGCACATGGGTTTAATGTTTATAAGAAAAAATATTATGTAGAAAAAATTACTGTAGAATTTTGAAACACCAAGAAAATAGTTTTCTTTAATTCTAAAACTCACTAAACACATGAGAGAGAGAGAGAGAGAGAGAGAGAGAGAGAGAGAGAGAGAGAGAGAGAAATAACCGGTTTGAGACTTTGAGTTTGAGAATTGGGCGTGAGTCTATCAGAAACACCAAGAAAATAGTTTTCTTTAATTCTAGAACTCACTAAACACATTAGAGAGAGAGAGAGAGAGAGAGAGAGAGAGAGAGAGAGAGAGAGAGAGAGAGAGAGAGAGAGAAAAGAGAGAAATATCCGGTTTGAGACTTTGAGTTTGAGAATTGGGCGTGAGTCTATCAGATAGTAAAGCGAGTAGTACAGCTGAAATAAAAAAATAAAATTAGATATTTATAAGAAGGTTTAGAGATTTAGGGTTTGTAGGGTTTAGAGATCTAGGATTTGTAAAGATTAAATTTCCAATTATATCCCTTGTAAGTTTTTGTAATTACTCACTTTTTTTTTTAAATTTAAAATATACATTGGATATAAAAGATATTTGACAAATATAAAATAAAATAAATATTTAATTGTTATACGAATTAAACGGGTTGTGTTAAATGGGTCATTACGAGTTGACATATATAAATTGACGTGTCAAACGTGTCTATTGCGGGTTACGTGGGTTGACCCACTTATGACACGTTTCTTTTCGTGTCACTTTCGAGTCAACTCGTTTATGACTCAAACCCATTAAGACCCAACCCTAACCCGCAAAAACTTGTGTCGGGTTCAAGTCATGTTCGTGGGTTGGGTCAAACACTGACACCATGATGAACTCTTAAAGATAAACCCCACTAGAAAAAAAAAAAATTAATAAGAGTGTAAATGGCAAGATGAACTATACCATTATTTCAATCCTCTCAAAATGTTAGTCCATGTTGTTTGTGAGAACTACGAGTGAATTTAAATTTTGGGAAGTAGGAAAAGTCAAATTTAAATTTTGGAAAGCAGGAAGCAATCTCTCACTTAATAATAAAATAAACTAGCCTCTGAGCATGCGCTAACGCGCGTGCTCAGAGGCCCTTTTATTTTTTGGGTAAAATTTAATAATTTGCGTAAATTATAATTTGAGATTACTATATTTTTTCAATCACAAAAATACCTAGGGGTGTGATGAAAAAAATATTTCATCCACAAACGCATAACACTCATCACACCTCTAGGTATTTTTGTGATTGAAAAAATGTAGTAATCTCAAATGATAATTTATGAAAATTATTAAATTTTACTCAAAAAATAAAAGGGCCTCTGAGCACGCGCATGAGCGCATGCTCAGAGGCTAGTCTTTCTTTAAAAAAATATCACAACACCAAATACCACAAATAACTAAACATGAACTTATGAAATTAATCAAAATTAAAGCTACTAAAACTATCTAATAGGCTACCACTTTATTTGAAAACTCAAAGTAAAATAAAAATTCTACAAACTCAATGGAAAAATACTGTGTGAAATAAAAAGAGTCTATAAATTATTACATGTATGCAATGGGCCTTTTTTTTTTTTTTTGGATATAGTGTCATAAATTAATTCAAAAGAATGATGTAAAATGAAAAAATATCTCGCATTTCACTTAGAATGTGACCAACATCACCCAATTCAATGGACTAAAGCATCATTTAGAATCAATAAATCATACATCCCAATAAGTTAATTTTTGCACATTGAAAAACATAAAAGTAAAAGGTTGGATTAATTTCCAACTAAATACAGTTAACAATGAGATATGTAAAGCATTATCTTTCAAACACTCAGATAGTCAGATTTCTTACGAAAATCAAGTGAAAATGAAATGACCAAATGGATCAATAGGAGGTAACAACCGAAGTTAGTTTTTTTGTTCATTAACGTTTAGACAATTTTTCATACCGTTGTATAACGCAATCAACGAACAAAAGCAAAGATTAAACGCAAAAAGATTTTACTTTTAACTTTTCTAAGTTCTAATTAACCACAAAATACAAATATAATCTCAAAGATATTGAGAGTGAGAATTTTATCTTGTACAGGAAGGAAAAAAATTAAAGAAAAAGAATGTGTGAGAGAGAAAGAAAGAGATGTAATACTAGATGCAAATTGCTTTCTTCGATCACAGTCTTTCCACCAAACTTAATGAAATTACACCTTCATCGCTGAAAACCACTGAAAGATAATCAAATAAACACCAATTAACTTCATATTAGAGAAGAAAGTGAATAATTAATTTTTTTTAATTAAAAATGAGAGTTATCAACCTAGATTGGAAATTTAAGCCTTAGAAGTTTATTTGTAGGCTGTTCCTTGTAGAGAAAGAGAAATAGATGTCCATTAAAATTAAAAAAAAAAAAAAAAAAGAGGAGAGAGAAAGAGAAATAGATGTCCATTAAAAAAATGAAAAGAAAAAAGAAAAGGAGAGAAATAGATCAATCCGTGGGGTTGGTGACTTTTTTATGGGATAAGTCTTCAATTTGTGGAAGACATCTATGAGTAGTTTTGGTTAATTTTAAATTTTGAATAAAGAATGGTGAGACATGTGATGATAAGGGTGAAAAATGAGGAAATCAGATAAAAGTGGATTAGTGGGAGAGAAGAGAGAAAAATGGAAGGTTTTTTTTTTTTTTTTTTTTAAATTATGAAAGAAAAATGGAATTTTGTTTTTGTAAGTGGGGTGGGAAGTTTTTTTTTGTTATTAGAAAGAGGCGTGCCTGTCAAAAAAAGAAACAGGCGTTGGAATTTTTTTATTTTTTATTTTTTTCTGTTTAGTGGAAAGTTAAAAGGAGATTTTTGTAGTAGTTTTGTGTGTGTGTTTTTGTATGACTATCAGTACGTGGGGCGTTTTTTTTTTTTTTAAATAATAATAAAGTATTAAAAAAACAATAAAAATGGGTTAGTGGGAGAGTATTCCTATTTTGTAGGCAATATTTTAGTGCAAGTTAGACATGTATTTTTACCAAATTATCCTTTAGTTTTGTCTCTACTTAAACCTAGGGAAATATGAGTATTTTGGGGAAAAAAAAAAAATCCGGTCAAAACAGGAGCAACCTCTTAAATAGTAGTATAGATAAATACCAAACCTTAAAAAAAAAATTAATTTGACTAATGTTTTAAAATATATATATATATATATATTTCTAATTGTACTAATTTTTCCAAAATGAAACCATTGACAATCAAGTTACAAGCAATAGATAAAATGGATGATGATTATGGAATACTAGCCCATTGCACGCGGAAATGAGGTTTTTTTTTTTTTTTAATTCTCATAATTTTTCATTTATTTCAATTTGAAGTTTACACGTTTTCTCACTAATATTACGCATTTTAAACTAATTATACAGCTAGAAGTGTCATGAGACTAGTTTTAAAAAATGAACAAATCTACAAACGAACATATATATATATATATATATATATATATATATAATTTCAATGCTATATTTGGTGTTCATTTTTTGGAATTAGTCTCATGACACTACTGATTGTATCAGTAGTTTTAAATGTGTTATATTAATGAAAAAAAATATGTACACCTCAAATTGGAATTAATAAAAAATTATAACACTAAAAAAAAGCATTATCGCACGTGCACGGCAATGGCACTGCTGACCACTGCCGGGATTAATAATCTTTATTAAGTGGTAAGTGGCCCTAGTCTGGATATAAAGATCAATCAATACGCGGATTCCTCGTGGCTTTTCAAAGGGGAATAAAAGGGGGCCTGCTCTTATAACTAAAAATGACCTCCCTTTTGTCAAAAGTCGTTCTAAAATATCAAAAAGGAACTTCCACTAATAATTAAAGTAAATAGACGTCCTTCACGATTGAAGAGGAGGAGTTTGATAATAATCATAATGTAGTTTGAATAATTCTAGAAATAAAAATTATTTTATAAAAAAATTTACAAAATGTTGATGTGATGAGTGATTATTGATAAATGAAAAAGTGATATTAATGGTGGACCTAGATGAAAACCAATAAAATGTTGGCCACATCAACATTTTGTAAAAATATTGTAAAATAATTTATAGCTATAACATCACTCATGTAATTTAGAAGAATATAATTTAGAAGTTAAGACAAAATGTTGATGTAACAAACATGCACAAAATATCTAATTATGGAAGGATAAAAATGTTTATGACAATATAAATTTGAAATACTCGTTATAAAATTCGATGTCGTTGTGAAAAGAATGTAATTCAAAGCAAAGGGAAGAATGCAAATCTCCATGAGTTTATTGTGAATTGGCTTCCATTTGATTTTGCTACGAAAATGAAGGAGTTTGAAGAACACCAAGTTCTTTGAATGTGTTGATCTTCACAACTTAAAAGGGAAAAACATAGGAAACATATTGTCATGAACTCCAATATTACAATCGAAGGGAGGAGGAGTATGAACAATAAAAATTCATGAAATTCCAAACTAGCTTCCATTTAGTATTAACATCCCATCAATAAATGAAAAGACACAAATAATTGTTTTTTTTTAATACATTACAATTAATGTGCGCAATTATATATCAAAAAGAACTTTGACTTTTTTTTTTTTTTTTTTTTTTTAAATCTTGAGGATCATCTATGATTAATTCCATATACTAAATATTGCAGCAATTTCCCCTTTAACGTATAAAATCAAAAAGTTAATAAAAAATCATCTTAAATTTTGTTGCGAATAGTGATGAAACCAAGATTTGAGTTTTAGGGGTAAAATTTGCTCACACACACACACATGCGCGTATACACACACTCTCCTGAAAAATGTCATTCATTAGTGATAAATTAATATATATATATATATATATATATATATATATATATATATAACTCACATAGATAACAACAACAACAACAACAACAACAACAACAATAATAATAATAATAATAACAATAACTAGTCGCTAACCCGTGCAATGCACGGGGAAGTTTCATAAAAACTATTTAAAATTTTACTTTGCTTAAAGTTATGATCACTTGGAAAAAAGATAAAGAAAATATACTTAAGAGATTACTATAACTATCAAAGCAAACCTGCTGTTTCTTTCAATCTCATGCTTGTAAATACTTGAATTAACTGCTTACTAATAAAGAATATATATATGGTGAGACCAAGAACCTTATCCACCCACCCTAAAAGTTCTTATATAGAAATTTCACAAAAATAGATAAAATGTAGGGAACACTCAAAATTTATAAAGCAACATATGAACTATATCAATGAATATACCAATATAGTATCACATTTAACGTCCCGAGTAGTCTCAAGTGCAGCAAGTTCATCATTGGTTGTTCAATCAAATTAGCAAAATGCAAAAATGCCATTTGTCTTTCTTGGATATTTAAATAAAAAAATAAAATCAATCTTAAAATTTGTAGACAATAACGTTTTCTTTCAACATCAAATTAAAACTAACAAATAAGAAGTATAATAAGGAATGGTTACATAAGTAGTCATCTTTGGCCGTGGTCCTTCATCAATTGCCTTGGAAGCAACAGCAACTTCTCAATTTATGTTTTTAGCATCCACTTCAATAACATTTTTTTTTTTTTTTTGCTTTGTACCTTCGACAACCTGAGCATCACATCCCTGCCCTGGGATCCAATGTCGAAAAAGTTTTGCCTAAGGTTAAATGTAGTCATAGCATAACTTGCAATAGTCAATTAGATTTGAATGCTAGGTGTACCTTCCATTCGTCCATATAGGAGGAATTTCCATTTGAGTAAGATTTTTTTTTTTTTTGGATTGAGAAAATGATATATATCTTTCAAAATTGAATATCCAACGAAAAAAAAAAAAAAAAAAAAAAACAAACAAACAAACTAAATTGCTGGTCTTCCAATGAGAGTAAGAATGAGAAAAGAAGGTACCCATATATATTGGTGGTGACAGTTGGGCAGGCCTTGAAATTGCTTCCTTTCATGGTGTCAACATTAAGCTCAGGGATCCAAACCACAAAAACAATCAAAATTGACAGTAAATTGGTCTTCCAAATTAGAACCCAACAAATAAAAATAAAGCTATGAACTGCAGAATTATAAAACAGAGAGGTATGAGTTACAAACAATTATGGGATGAACAAAAGCATAATTAGAATAAACATTATATATTAGAGCAAAAGGCATAATTAGAATAAATATAACAGCCCATCCTTATGTGCTTTTGTTTTTTAAGCATAATTAGAATATACATAACAGCCCATTGTACGATTTCATTCCTTTTGGTTAGCACAAGTTGGTTGCTCCCTTAAACAAATACAAATCCATCTTATACTTATTTGTCCATAAGACAAAATTCCATACATACAAATAAAAAATTGACTCTCTTCTTAGCTATATCATAAAATTGTTCATCACAAGTTCAAGAAATTTTAAGATTTAATGGAACTCACTACAACATAATATAGGGTGAATCTTGTTTCTTCGTTGCTACAGTACCCATGATAGCATGGTAGTGAGTTCACATGGTTTTTGGTCCCTATCCCAGGCCCAATCCATGAGTTCAGCCAAAGAAGGCTAACTGTTAAACACACATTCCATCATGTCATGCTGCCAGACCGATTGAATTTTGGAACACCCTAGACAGCAGGAAGAGCATCTTCCACCTCGACTCCACAGAATCAGCTACACCTACAACCTTCTGCTTGAAAAAAGTTGAGCAAGTTGGCTACAATCCATTCATAGCCCTCAAAACAATTTGGGTGCAAGTTACCGCTACCTTGGTTGGGATTTCAAACGGTGATATTTGGCAAGTTTCAATTTTGAGTGAGACTTTTTGTCAAACATGTTACATGTGGTGTACATGTTCTAAATGGGAATGAAAAGAATACTTTATAGCATGAATACACCCAAAAAAAAAAATGCCACACTACCATTGAACATTGACAAAAGTGAAGAAAAAACTTCAAAAATGATCCATAACGAAAATTGAACTGGTTTCAAATTTCACTCTACCATTTAGCTTGGGTTGACCATGCAATATCTCGCTAAAAAGCAAAATCCATTTGCTTTCCAAAAGCAACTAAACGTCTTCAAAAAACAATGGTAGAAAAAAAGGGGGCCAACCTTTTCAAATTACACTATATCATATACAACAAATATAATCAAACGATTAACAGGAACATAAATCTATAATATGAAGAGGAAAGAAAACCTTGAATTTGTTGTGCGACCGCTGGTCATTGGAGGACTCGCCCTGAGGAAATTAGACGAATCCCATCTTGTAGTTTCTGAATTGTTCAAAATGGTTATTCAAATATCAATTTCTATCACCAACAAAGCCCATCATCAGAATTCCTCTACCTACCCAAATAAATAAATAAAGCAATAGAAATTCTGTTTGTTTCAAATTTTTTTCTTTGCCTCTATAGTTTTGATCAAAATTAAATCTTTTTTTATCACGGCAAAAACAATTAGAAAACACCCTAAAAAAATCAAAGAAAAACTGACATCCTTACATAGATAAGCAATGTTCACGCCGTTGTCTCTGTAATTGGGTCAAAGCAAAACAAATACCTGAGATTATATTATAATATCATAGATTAGAGAGGGTTTTGACTAAATAGTTAAAGTATTGGAGAGGTTTGAAATCTTTATGTTAGGACACATGTGTTTCACTTGTTAGGAACATATGTCATTATTTTATGTAATTAGCTAATCCTTTGACAAAACGTATTTTACTTGTATTTGAGTAGATCTAAGCAAGGTTTTGAAACTCGGACCGGACCGGACGGTCCGACCGGGAAAACCGGAAACCGGACTGAATTCCGATTTTTTAAGCCTACAGAACCGGGTATCAGTGGGTTGTGAGAGAACCGGACGAACCGGAGTTCAACCGGAAAAACCGGACGAACCGTAGGCCGGTTCAACCGGTCAGGAAACAAAGAAAAATTCAAGAAAAAGGAAATAAACGGAGTACGGTGATGTTCGGCCGGTATGGAGCTTTAGTCTTTTCCCCTAAAATTGATGTTCGACCCATTGCCTTACCAGAAAAAGAAAAAGAAAAAAGAAAAAAAAGAAAAAAAGAAAGCTCCACTGCCTTTGTCTCTGTTTAAAACGGAGAAGAAAAAACACAAAAATGAAAAACAATAATGAAGAACAAAATGAAACAAACACAGCAGAGAAAGAAAGAATTAGAAGAAACAAAAAAATAGAACAAAGAGGAGAGACCGAGACAGAAATCTGGGGAGTGGTGAGCCTCCAAGCTTCTGAAATCTGAAACACTTGAATAAGAACATCTCAATCCGTGTGAGACAAAGGAAAAAAATGGAGTTGGTGATAAAGAGATGAAGATTGAAGAGATTCACGTGTGCCTGGTGGGTTTGGGAAATGGAAAAAGTTAATAAAGAGATGAGACTCTGGTGGGTTTGGGATTGGGAAATGGGAAAAGAAATGGGAAAAGTTAATAAAGAGTTGGAGACAGGTGGGTTTTGGATTGGGAAATGGGAAAGGTTAATAAAGAAATGGAGAGATTCACGTGGGTTTGGAAAATGGGAAGAGTTAAGTTTCAAAAATGTTTTTAACTATTAACTAGTTAACATGTTCACTTTATTTACAAAAATGTAACAAATAATTTTTTAATAACCAAATGCTAACTTTATTTGAGAATTTTTCTTAAAAAGTAAATATATTAAATCCATTATATTATATTTTTATATATTTATATTTATATATTTGTGGTAATCCGAAATGATCTAAAACAATACGTCAAAATAGACCAGTACCGAAATATTTCATTTCAATAAACAAACCGAAATGAGTTCTGAAACGGTATTCATAACATTGCTTGAAATCTCACATCTTATAAGCAAGACTGAAGCCATGACCAACAGACCAAGTGCTCTTCTTGAGAGCTAATATGTAATATTATTAAATTTATATTAAATTTACATAATTTATAGTTTCTAAACTTCTATATAATCTTTCTCAACATATTAAATATTACTAAATTAACTTTTTATTTAAGAATAATACCTATGCAATTTATGAATTTATTTTAAAAGTCTTTTTTAGTTAATTGAAATGATTTCTCTTAAAGGATTATTATAAAAATTTCTTTTTATGCTTATTTATGTTGTACTAATTTTTATTAACCTTAAAATGTACTTTTTTATGTATTTTGTTTCAATTTTTAAGATATTTTTAGTAAATTTTGCTAATATTTACAAATTTAATATATTTATTTATATTTAAATAATTATTAAATTAATTATAACGTCATTACGGTTCAACCCCGGTTCGACCTCGGTCGGACCTCAAAAACCTTGAACCTCTCTCTTTTACGGTTCAATAAACGGTCCGGGTCTGAAAACCTTGGATCTAAGATGTGTTTAATACTTCAAGAAACTTTGTTTCAAGATCAAGTGTTGAAGCCATGCAAGTCTGTCCAAGATTCAAGTATGAAAAGTGTTTATCATTAAAGCTCAACAACTAGCCATCTACCGAGCTTGAAGAGCTGTTCCAGCCCCGTGGCTCGACAGCTAGCTTGACAGATTGGTATCTGTCGAGGTTTATGAAAAACAGAATTTCAGTTATGTTTTGACTTCAATCCATAATTATTTGTTTGGGCCTTCTTCTCCCACAATCCCAAACATATAAAAGGATTATTTTAAGGGCCGTCAAGTGAACACGAGTTGCACAAGCATTGAGCAAAGTCTGTTCAAGCAAATTGTGACCGGAGACAAAGTTTTGCCCTAGCTCATCTCTCTTGTGAAGAAGTTGCTATGTTTGTACACCGTAGGGTTTTGTGATCAAGCATCTTCTGGATCTTCATCGTGTGATGAACTGAATAACTTTGCAGCAAACAACCTTTCTCTAGTTGGTGAATCAAGTCGCGTACTGGGATCCGCGCAATTGGTTAGTCACGTATTGGAAGCTGTGTGATACTAAGGAGAGATTGTCAATACAGAACAAGTCCAATTGGGTATTGGAGTAACGGTTCAATTGTAGGTTGGTATAAGGTACTGGAATTCCTTTACTTGTAACCACTTATTGTGATAATAGTGGATTCTCGAGAGTGGTGACCTTAAAATCACCCGGTGGGGTTTTTACTGTGTTGGTTTTCCTTATTTGTAAACAAATCACCGAGTCATTTATTTTCCGCTGCATACTTAGTTTAATTGGTGATTTGTTTGCGCTATCACGCATTTGCATGTTAATTTGATTAATTAATAAACTTGGTTAATTAATCATTTAATTCATCACAAGGGCCAATAAAAAAAAAAAATTCATCACAAGGGGTCAGTACATTTTTGGCTTATCACTTTAAGAGTCATAAAGAATATAAGGAAGATAGAGGTTGCAATCTTATAGTTTAAGGTCTGATGCGATGGTCATGATAGTGATGTAGGGAAGAAAGGGGTTGCAAATTTAGGAATAGAAGGGAGAGATCGAAGGTTTAACATAAAAGAACAGAATCTAACCTTTGAAGTTGTTGTGGACTTTTCTTGTCTTGGGTCTGAACGTTGAGGGAGTTGGTAGAGGAGGAGCTTTGGGTTGAGGGGCTGGTAGAAGGAGCTTAAGGCTCGAATTTTGGAGAAAGAGAAGGCAGAGCGGGTTTTAGAAAAGCTCTTGTGTTTATGTTTTTTTTTTAAGTTTTAAAAAAGTTTTTTTTTTTGTTTATGTTTTTTTTTTAATATTGTGCTGACGTGAAAAATTGTGAAAGATTCAGAAGCTTTGGTTATATAATAATAATAATAATAATAATAATAATAATAATAATAATAATAATTTATGATTCAAATGCTTGCTTTAATCATTAAATGGAATTTAAGCAACTTGCATATTAAACACTATTGTTTCTTTGCTATGTATAAATCTAGTTACATCATATAGATGTCTCCCTCAAGATTGCTACTAAAAGAAGCTTTCTTGATATCTATTGCCATATTTCATCCAAATGAAATATAATAGATAAGAAAATCTAGATAGAGTCAAACTTCACTATTGGTGAAAAAAATCTTTTTATAGTCGAACCATTTCTTTCTGAATAAATCATTTCACCAGTAGTCTTGACTTTGAAGGTTTGCACCTTCAAAATTATCAATCTCATTTACTTGCAGACTTATTTGAAAACAATAGACTAATGCCATTAGGCGCCTCTACAAGTTCTAGACTTTAAATAGCATCCAATTCTATTTACATAACCTTGATCCAATAATCCATATTCATATTATCTATTGCCTTTACGTAGGACCGAGGATCAAATTCATATCCTTGTGGAATGACTTCAAAAGTTTATTCAAAAAGTATTAATTTATTTGATAATTGATAATTTTCCCACTACAATATTGTACTGGTGTACTAGCTATATATATATATATATATATATATATGTATATATATATATATATATATATAAATAGAATAATGTCTCGTAGTGTATCTAATACAACCATCTCATTTCTAAATGTATTTTATAGTTGTCTTTCAACAAATTTTGACATCTTTCTTCTAGAACAACTATATATTTAGCTTTAAGATTATTCACATAGCCATAATCAAGAATTTTGTATTTGTATTTTACAAACATCTTGTCTTCTTTATGACTACCAAAACAATCTTTGCAATTCCTTTTGGATACCCATCATAAACACACATTTCTCTACCTTTTGATTTCAATTTGTCAGACTTCCTTTCTAGTACAAATGTTGGACATTTCCAAAAGTGGAAGTATAATATACTAGGTTTTCACTCAATCCACAATTTGATAAATGTCGTAGGAACAAACTTTTGAAATCAATTTTAGAAAATGTATTGTAATACATAGAGTATATCTCCAAAAGAAATATGCAAATGGAAATATTTATCATGTTTTTACTATTTCTAAAAGAGTCTTGTTCTTCCTTCATGTATGCACTGAATTAAAGAAGTCAGTGAAATTTTATTCCTTTACAATAAAGGAGCCTTAGATCTTATTATCATCTAAATAGAATTCATGAATTGAGAATATATCAAAATAATGGTTCTAAAAACCCATCTTTCACTAATCTTGAATATCATTTAGATTAATAAGATCTAGACATAGGTGCCAAAACATACAATACCAAAGGATGGAAACTTTCTCTTTAAAAAGTAAAACATGTAAATTTCCATCTAGAAAATAATCATAGACAATGCTTAGCTTTACCAAAACAGAAACACTTTCCTTTTGATCATCTTTTTGAGTCCAATTTCTTTTTGGCAACTACTAAGGCAACTAGTTTGTCCAACTATTTGGTATTTTAATTCCTCTTCTTACTACCCTTACCTTTCAGTTCAGGTTAAGAATTTGAATTAAATTATATTGATTCTAGCCTTAGCTTTTAGGATGTCTTCCGTTGCGTAGAACTCACTCATCAATTCAGATAACATAAAAAGAATTTATTTCCAAAACAATCTGAATTGATCAAATGATTCTAACAAGGACTTGTGGATCATATCCAAACTAGATTAACATTTAATCTCTAGATCCAAGAATTCCAATTCATTTTTAAAAATAAAATATTTTTATAAAATGACATAAAATTAGAACTCCTTAAGCTCTTCTTAGCACTCAATATGATTCATACCAAACATCTCATCTAGACCTAATATAAAGTCTAAGTCTAATACTAACTCTTACATCTCATACTATAGCAGAATTGAGATAGAAGCCAATGTAACATTTTAGCATTTCAATGGAAACTATGATCATATCATAGTCTATCTTCCATAAATGCATCATGTATAGGAAATCATGACAATGCTGAATCGAAACATAAATATGTACTTCAGCTCCTTTAAGCACCATGTCCAAAAGTATTTATTAGTTAATATGATTCATTTAAAATAGTAGTTAGAGAACAAAATTTATGACAACTTTATTTTGAGACTATGAACATAATTACAAAGATATTATATTTTGCATTCATAACCATATAGTATGGAACCTGAAAAACATACTATACTAGGTGCAACGACAACCCAATCCATGTTTATAATTCTTTGGTAGCAAGTTTATTATAAACACATTAATAGGTTGAGAATTATTCTCATTATTAGTGCTATCATGATAACTCTTATCATACACTAATAATATGCCGTATTACCTTCGGCCTCTAAGTAATAATGACATAGCTCCTTTGGGAGGTTAACATTACACTTAGTCTAGTGTACACCATTATCTAGAATCATATGTAGCCACATTTCATCTCCCTTTATAGTATTTAAAACTTGTAGCACCATGAAACAAAACCCCCTTTTTGGGGATCGCGAGGCATATACGCCAAGATGAGGTGCTTCTTCACACTACTTAAAACTGGTAAGTTCAATCTTGTAGTACTATAAAACAGAAAAAACCCTCCTTTGGGATCACGAGGCATATACGCCAAGACGAGGTGCTTACCCACACTACTATGAACCGACAATGGAGGCCGTGAGATCCAACCCTTATATCTCTCTCTCACTAGAAATTTTAAAACCAGTAGATTGTCATGAAACCATTATGATTTAATCACAATTTTAACCCTACACATCAAATGTGTTTAATTGTATAAATTTAATGTGATGTTACTAAGTCACGTCACAATAACGTAACGAACATTTGCGCAATCACAAAAAAGTTTAACCTTGTAATCCGTGAAGTAAATACCCTCCGCATGGAATGCAAGACTCGAAGTCAAGACAAGGTATTTATTCACATTACAATAAACTTAACAAAAGGGTTATTTCAGCACTCCCACTCATTATTTGGGTTTTTCTTAAATAATTGTGATTCCATTACAACTAATAACCTTGCATTTTATAAAGACTCTAATCTTATTAGAATCACTAACTAAAATGAAAGTCCTAAACTATATAGGATTCCTTAAACACTAATGAATCAAAAACTAGTTATATAGAATTCTATCCTTAACTTATTTGATTAAGAATTCTAATCTCATTAGAAACTTCTTACCTTTTAATTAAGCTTTAATCTCATTAAAACTTCTAATTAAAATAAATTAAGGACATTCAATCATACAACAATTCCAATCTCATTAGAATGTTTCTTAAAAGATAAGTCCTAAATTATTTAGGACTAAGAGTTCTATTTAACTAATATCTTTGATCTCATTAGGTCTTTTAATTAGAACCATGTGGAATCTCATCACACACAACCTTGCTCTTTATGCATTTGAAAACACTTAGAAAAAATTCAAAATTCCCGTCAAATGCATTTTCGCAAGAATCTCGTAACTAAGCTCTTCCCGCGAAAAATTCAGACAAAAATTTTCGCGATTGTCTCGCGACTAATTCGCGAGTAAAGCTTACCCGTGAAACAGTTTTGTGCTTCAGTAGCATTTTTCGCGGGTTACCTTCTCGCAAAATTACTCGTGAAAAACGTGTGTTTTTAGTTTTCAAAGAGCAAATATAGAAAGTTTTCTACGGTTTTTCATGAACAAACAACCACCATATGAACATAATAGATAGAATTTGATATCAAAATTGAATTCCATTGATGCTATAGCCTTAAAGATCAATTTAACATACTTAAATTCAAATTTAAACAACATCATAACATCAATATTAGTTTTCATCAAATCATAGTTTCAACAAACATGCAGAAAATTAAATGCATATATAACTTTCTAACATCATGAAATTATTATCTCTAATTCTAAAACTCACAAAACATGCTATTCAGATTCGAATTGAAGACCGCTCTGATATCATTTGTTGGAAAAATACATGTTTGTATCGTATACAAGATATACGCAGGGAAAAATTAACAAATCTACTTCATTCGCAATTGATAACATGTAATATGTAAGTTTCAAAATTTAAGAACAAGAAAGCGTACCTTGGTGCGGTGAAATTCAAAACAAAAGATTAGAAGCACTTGGAAACACCTTTAATCTTCACTCCAATTCTAATTAATGCCCAAGAAGTGTGGTCTCTCAATCAGTTTCCAATGAGAGAATAAGAAAGTGTCCAACACTTACACACAAACTATTTCATATTCTCATGTAATCATAATAAAAACCACTTAGAAAACTAAACTTTGAAATTTTGTATGTTTTTCTCCTTAAATATAACTGATTATCTAATTGGGTTAGCCTTTTGGGCTATTCCAATTGGGCTCTAGTATGTGGCTTGGAGTGGGACCAAAAGAGAACAAATAAGACTTTAGCTCCAATGGGTCTTAGGCTTTTTTGTCAACTCTTGACAAGTCCAAAGTTACCATTAATTATATTTAATAACACTATATGAATATAATTGCACTCTAGGCCTTATTAATAAATTATATCCCAAGACTTTATTATACATACAACCCCTTCATAAAAATATTCGTAATAATACAAAGTCATGAATATAGACTGTCACTTTAAAGATTACTACATCTTAATCCAATTCCATAAATATATACTTTAGTAACTCTTTACTAAAGTGATTGGGCCCAACACTCTAAATAACCAAACCCATTAAACTTATCTCAAGAGAATATTTAATATCTTCATTAAGAGATTATGAATTCCATCTTAAGAATATATGTTTCATCAACACTAAATGCGGTTACCCAACATACTGAGGTTTTGATCGTGACTTATAGATCTCACTCCTGATATATCAAAGCAACCTACACTTCATGATCAGGTCCATTATTCTCTCAGGATTTAGAATTGATGTAAATAGAAGTCATGAGATTTATTATTCATTTGACAGTCGTTAGGAGAATAATAAATCTCACAGCGATCCATTCAATATGTCTTAATTCTTAAAACATATCAACATATTAATTAGAAGTCTCCACTTCTATTATCAAGACAAATCATTTTAGTTGATATGTTATAGTCTTCGTAGATGAAATACCCAATTTTATCACCAACTACGAACTAAAATTCTAAGTTTATAAAGAACTTGTGATTTATATCTTCTGTGACTAAATCACATAAATCATATACGATGCATCTCATAGACTAAGATAATGTCTCATTAGTTCATTTATATATAGTCTCATATAATTAAACAATTTAATTATTTATGACATGCCAATAAATAAGGTTTTAGGGCATAAACCCCAACAAAAGCTAGGTAGGTGTCGTTGAAATATTAAAGGTAAAAGACATCATTTGGTCTGTGTGTACTTGATATGGGACAACACGAATGGCTATGAGTAGGTATATATAAAGGGTAGAAGTGCAAGAGGTGAAAATGCTGAATTAAAATGCAAAAAATTTTGTTTGTATGTGTGAAGGATGAAAAATTATGAAACATTGAACCAAATGAAACAAAAAGTCAATATTTAATTTGTTCTTATCTCTAATGTGCCACTTGAGAATATTTTAATTCTATTTGCATAGAATGTTTACTTGGCAAAACCTCATATTTTCTCACATGAGATCGCTGCTGCTTTATATATTTTGATTTGTGTGCCCTTTTTTACTTGGGGACCTTTGGCGACCGCCTCATTCGCCTAGCCGGCCTCCGCTTGAATGCAATGAAAGAAGGCTTCTTTAAGCTTTCTTTTGGTTAAGTATAGTTTGGAGTAAAATGATAAAGTGATTGTTCAAGTATTACAGATAAAATGAACCAAGTAAAGTAAAGGCTTGGAAGAGCATACCAACATAAAAAGGGAAACGAAAGCAGGGCAAAGTCAAAGAGATGAGTGAGCAATGGAAAAAAAAAAAAAAAAAACTCCACATGTTTTGTTAAATAAAATTTTTATGCTTGCTGATGTGGGCCAGTGGGCAGTAAGAAAGCTGGTGTTGCAGTTATACGATGTGATTAAGGGAAAACTTATTAAAGCTTGTGTCAAGCGAATCACTCAACGCTTCCCCTGCTACTACAGAAGCTTTTGCAATAAGCTTAGAAGTACTGCAACAGCAACTAGCTCAAGAAATACAAACAAAGAAGATAGTAGTGGAAGGAGACTCCAAAGTATGTATCAATGGCTTTGTGCAAGAAGCTGAAAATCCGCCTTTGGAGATCATCATAATGCTAGAAGATATCAAGTCCTTAAGTAGTGCTTTTGATAGTTGTAGTTTTAAATGGATTAGGAAAAATGCTAATGATATGGCTTGCAATTGATGTAAATGGGATATGATAAACAATTTTTCAAGTTGTATAATGGAGATTACACAGTAATACAACCAAATTAGTATTGAAAAATCCCTCAAAATAGATTTGATTATAATTGTAACGACTTTGGAATGATTAGTAATGGAAGTAGGATTTGCTAGACTCTTATTGCTTTGTATGGGGAGCATGTTTTGTCCTTGGGCAATCTAATTTTTGGCCCTAAATGTGGTGGGCTGTGTTTTGTTCTTCTAGATGGTCTAGACACCTAGACCTTTTGCTTTCTCATTTATTCAGGAGAAAAAAAAAAAAAAAAAAAAAAAAAAAAAAACAAAACAAAAAAGCAGAAGGAGAAGATTAGTAGTGTTAGCATATGGCTTGACTATATCTATTTGAATAAACATTATTAATTTTGAAAGTGTTTATGTAAAAAACATGTGCAAAATATCTATTAAAGATAGGGAACGGAAAATAAATAAATAACATTCTGGATCTTTCCAAAAGTAATGGACCACCAATCTTTTAACTTTCATTAATAAATTTGAAACAGTTGTTGGAATATTGTTTATTATATAATACAAGAATATGTGACAAATTTTTATGTGCAAAAAAATTAATAAAAATATGTGACAAATTTTTAAGACATCATCTCCTTTTCTTTATTTTATATCCTTTAAAAAAATTAATAAAAGATTTTACGTTTTATAAGATATTTTTTATATACACTAACAAAAAAAAAAAAGTAAAAATTGCGCAAAGTGACTTTTTTTTTTTTTTCCCTTCTTTGTCTTGGTTGGTTCCTTCCCAATGCCCAAGCACCTATATAATACTCACTTGTTTTAGCCATTAAGAAAAATGGATTTTATTATTAGATACCTTAGAGACATTTGTTAGTAAATCATTTTAGAAAAGTTTTTATAAGGAAAAAAAAAAACAATTAGTTTTTAGACAATTTTTTCAATTTCCTATAAAAATAGTATCAAAATTTTTCTAAAATAAATCATTAACCCGAAGAATACTTGTTAACTAAACCCAAAATTTTTTTAAAAAATGAACCAAAATTTGTTTCAGTCTTCTAAATTTACTTTTGCTCAATTAAGTCTTCTAAGTTTCAAGTTCATTCAATTAAGGTCTTTCCACTAAATTTTGAGTGTACAATTTTTTTTCAAAATTTAAAAATTAAAAAAAAACTTAATTAATTATTAGGAATTATTTTCAAAAAATATTTTTAAAAAAAATTCAGGAAAATTGATAGAATAAACTTAAACCTTTAGGGTTCGTTTGGATAGAACTTATTTTGCTGAAACTGAAAATTGAAAACACCGTAACAAAATAATTTTAAATATGTGAATAATGTCGTGGAACCCATTTTTAATGAAAAAGTTATTGAAAAGTGAAGTTTGTGGGTCCCTTAAAAAAAAAAAAGTCACGCAGAACTGAAAATATGAACATGGACGTGTATTCAAACGGATACTAAAAGAACTTTTTTATTGCTTAATAAAATTAAGAGTACTTTTTTGCTTAATAAAGTTAAGAGTACTTTAAATAGGTTGTGGTAAACCTTCAATTTTTTTCATTTTAAAATGAGGTGGTTTATTGACTTTATTGTCACTTCATTTCTTATTATCTTTCTTTTAAATCATAGCCTTTAGTGAGATTCCTTCAATCCTGTCTTTAAAAGCCGTGTGGGTAAAGGGGGAAAGTGAACTGTAGAACCTCACTTCAGCCATAAGCATCGAAAAAGAGAAAAAACTAAATACAGAAGAAGAGATGGAGTGGATCCAACACTCTAGCCATAAGCATCGTTTACTACTAAAGAAGTCCTATGACTATAAAACAAAATGCGCTGCATGTCTATATTATCTCTTTGGCGACGTCTATTGTTGCTACGATTGTCAGTATTATCTTCACGAACCATGTGCCAAGTTATTAGAGGACGAGATTATACACTTCCACCATTCATTTCACTTTCTAAAGCTGCACGGTATTGCAGATGATGGAGCTTTCTATTGCGATGTGTGTCAAAAGCGTTGTCGGGGCTTCAGCTACCGTTGCACCGACTGTAATTTCATAGTGGATCTTTTATGTTTACTCAAATCAGAGATTCGGTTACCGATTCACGACCACAAGCTAAAGCTAAAAGTTAGTGATACCGACACTGAACCATCATTTTTTTGCGATTTCTGTCACACTAGATGTTACAGTCATCGAGGACGGAGCTTACGTTGTGAGGAGGATTGTAATTTCAAGATCGATCTTGACTGTGCTCGAATGCTTACGAAGTTCAAGCCCATTCAACATGTCAGCCACGAGCATTGGTTGATTTATGATGATTCTATAAATGCTTGGGGATAGAAAGTACTGTGCAGCGTGCAGAAAAGTGTGCGACGGTGCTACCTATTGTTGCAAGCCATGTTATTTCTTCCTTCACAAGTCATGTGCCAAGTATCCGACAGAAATCAAACTTTCTTTGCATTTAGATCATCCTCTTTTGCTGAGCACTAGGAAAGAGAGGGAACGCTGTGATTTCTGCAACCTTATATGCCAAGCCTTAACCTTCCGCTGTGACTTGTGCAATTTCAAGATTGATTATTTATGCGCCCGTATGCTCATCGAACTCCCTAAATTTCGAAAGAAGATTGATCATTTCAGCCACCCCCATTCCCTGTTCCTCGACAACAGAATTGTATTCATAGGCAACTGCTATGCGTGCAGGAAACGACTCCCATACTCTACAACATTCTACAATTACTCTGAATCTCTGATTGTGCTTTCTATCTCCATGAATCATGCAGTGTAGATCTCATCAAACATTATAGAGATTACAAGCACATTCTAAACTCCTTTCACAACCATCCATTGGAAATTGTTTACTACGGTAAAAAAGTCCCAGGGGTCTTGTTTGTTGTACTTTATGCTGTAAATGTTGCTTCGGGCCTACCTACGTTTGCTTCCTCTGCAAGCTCTTCCTGCATGAGTCCTGTCTAGAGCTCCTGGGAACAAATACAATCAGTCAAAATTCCTTCCATAAGCATCCACTGATAATCGTTGAAAATAAGGTTAATGATTCTACTAGTTATTTCTTTATGAATAATATTGATTTTCCTAGTTGCTCTGCTTGCGGTGAACCTTGCTTTGAAAAATCCTTTGCTTGCTTGAGATGCAAGTTCTTAATCCACGAATTATGTCTTCAACTGCCCCACGAGATTCAGCATTTCTTCCACCCATGCCCTCTATCTCCACGGCAGGAGAGTACTAACTTTACGTGCAGAGCCTGTGAAAAAAGTTACTCCCTGTTTGCATACCACTGTAATAGATGCCACTTTTTCCTTGATGTAAAATGTGCGCTAGTGTTCATTGAAAATTTTGAAGGCCAAAACTACATTCTAAGTTACTACCACCGTCACCCCTTGATCCACTGTAACAAGGAAAGTAATGATCATGTAGTTTCTTGCGATGGATGCAACCAAGTCATCTCTGGTGAAATATACGGCAGTATCCAATGTCGATTCTATCTCCACAGATCATGTGCTGCAGCCCCACAACAGATTGAACATCCTTTTCACCCAAAGCACACTCTCACTTTGTTTTTTGATGAAAAGTTGTTGTGCACAGTCTCAATTTTAAAATCCTTGGATAAAAAGGGGAAAGTGAAATATTTGAGGTACAAGCATTTCTCAATCCGGGATGATAAGGAGATTGAAGTTTGCTGTGGTGATGAGCATTTCTCAAAAAAAGGAGGAGTTTGCTGTGGGGTATGTGAGAAACACGTTTGTGGTCCATTATATGAATGCATTAGATGCAAATTCTTCATCCATCAAGATTGTATTGAACTTGTAGAAGAGGTGCAACATCCTTTCCAACCGCATGGTAATGATAGTCTAATTGGTGTATCAAGAAAAACTCTTCCTAGAAAAAAAGTTACATGTAATGCTTGTTCTTGCAAGAGATGCTTTGGTTTATCCTATAGTTGTGAAGAATGCCGCTTTAAGTTGGATATTAATTGCACCTCATTAAAGCCTTGATAAAGTATAAAGCTCACAAGCATCTCCTTACTTTCTTCGAGAAAGTGTATGATGACCCTCAGTGTGAAGTTTGCAAATCTTTCTCTCCCGATGTCTCGTATTTGCGATGTGTAGAGTGTGACTTCAATGTCCATCTCTTGTGTGCTCCACTGCCGAGTACCATTAAGCATAAATGTCATATCGATCCCCTTTACCTTGTAAATTATTTTGTGGAAGATGATTCAGGTGAGTACTATTGTGATGCTTGTGAAAACAGTAGAGACCCACGGGAATGTGTTTATCGCTGTGAAGGATGTGGTAACTATGTGGCACATATCAATTGTGTGATTGATGAGGTACGTCCAAATTCACTATCTTATATGAATTCATTTTTCCAACAATGCGATTCATTTTTTTAGGGTATTTTTTTTTTATCAACTTGGATATAAAATACAAACAGCATACAGATTCATACCATTCATTGTTTAGTGTATAATTTACCTTTGGGTGCGGCTTCTGATGTTCTGATAATGAATAATGAAAGTATAATATTTTTTACCAATCTAATAATTTTTAGAAAATTCATTTGAGGAGATTGATTTTGAAAGGGTGTGCGTTTTGAAATTAAGGTCTGCCATTGAAGTATGCAAAATAAGACCATTAAAGATTTGGGCAGGGCCAAGGATGAATTAAGCAAAATAAAAATAAAAATAACTTTTTTTTCAATTTTTTAAATGGTAGATATGATCATAAGGTCTACTTTAACATACCCTTCTTGTTTCATCCCTCACCAATTAACTCAAAAGTTAAAAAGTATTTATGGAGACAATGATTTCTTTAAAGGACAACAAATAATTGCTAATTATGTTTTAATATTGTGGGCATAGTTGTGAGTATAGTATGATCCACGATGCATATTGTGCTATATGTATTGTATCAAATGAAAAAAGTACCATATCTTAGGTACATACTGATCATGTTCATGAATCATATGACACATAAATGTGTATCATATGAATTATATCATATAGTATTAATCATACGTATTAGATGATCCATATGAATGTGAATTTAAACTAGGATATTTTGTTAAACTTTGCGCTTTGACTTAGTCTATCAAGGGCTGAAGTTTCAATTTTTAACCTTGACAGACCTTACGTTCCTTGATTTGCATCTTGAGCTTGATTTTCATCCCATTCCAATAGAAATCCTGCTTGGCTTTGTGCAAGGACTTAAGGTAACTAAAATGACCAGCCATAGGGCTATTATTAACATGGTTGAGTACCTTGGTTTTGAAAGATGAATTAGGACCGAAGTACACTCTGCCCTTGTAGAGTAGGAGAACATTTTGCAGCGTAAACCCTTTCAAGTTATTACCAAGTTGCTACAAAACGTAGAAGAAGGGAAAATAGGCTTGCCAAGGGCCTTATAACTCAATTAGAACCTCCTAGTGTTACCAATGAAGACGCCCAGGATTCAAATTACACCTCTCCCATTTTAACTATCAAATTTATCAAAGAAAATGGGCTTTGAGTGGCCCTAATGGACCCTGCATCTAGCAATTCCTTAACTATTTTTTCTATTCCAGTTTATTGACAGTAACTATACCTGTAAGGCTTTTCAAAGATGGGTTGAGTGCCATTCTGATTTGATGCTTATGTCCCCTGGTCAGTGGCAGCTCCACAAAAGTGTCAAAGACTTGGCAATTTCATTCAGCAACCTGTTAATCTCTTCCAACTGTTGTTTCTGACCCGCTTGTACCCATCATAGTAGTCTGCAACACAAGTCCCTCCCTTGTTAAAGACTTAAAGAACTTATCTCCATCATGCATAGGGGAATTGGGGGGTTTCAGACCATGTAATAGAACCTGGTTTCCTATATGCTGTAACTTCATGGTCAATTCTCGAAGTCCCATTGGATAATACCAAGAGTTCTAAGTCATTGTTTGCATAACACTATAGCACATCCTTCTAATGGAGGAAAATTCAATTCTACCATGACTAAATGGTCTTGCATTATGACTTAAACATCAACACAAGCACCCTTTGTCACGATCACATCACTATTAGCCAACCTTACTTCAAACCCATTCTTGGATGTTACCGACAGCCTCAATGCTTCCAAGATTGATGAGTCTAGGAAGTTACAGGTGCTACCAATGTCAATGAGGATAATAGCCCACTACCCTATAATCTTTTCTAACATTCTCTTGGTTCTTGATGATGGGTTTCCAATTAATGCGTATAATTTGATTTCAATTGCATCCATTGTTACCTTGCTTTGCAGTAGTAAGTGCTTTCCCTGCTAGTTATGCATCAATTATGTTTTCTAGGTGAAACCCTTGCAAATGTTTTGGTGAGTTTCTACCCCTTCCATTACTTATGCCCAGGCTGCCACTTTTCATCACGATGATAACAGAGCCCTTTCTTCCTTCTTTCATTCATTTGAGCTGGAGTGATCATGTGAACAAGAAATTTAGGCTTAAGTTGGTCCAACCTTATATAGCCTTAAATGATCCCAAGATGGAAGACTTACTTGAATCTGGAGAATTTTTGAAGACTACCAGTTAAGACTTAAGAGGTACTCCTCTTGAAATTTTGCTAATCCAAAGCTGCATTAAGATTCAGTGGATTTAGCATTCTCACAAGAAGTCTAATCTCATCCTTTAACCCATTGAGAAAACATCTTGTTCTTTTCTGACAGCCCCTTAATCCTATTTGATAGTGCTTCAAATTGCCCATTAAAATATGCATTAGAGCTGGCCTGCCTTAGACTTGTATGGGCTTCCATTGGATCATCATAGGTTGTACTTCCAAATCTTATTTGCAATGCCCTAACAAAGGCCTCCGAATTCCCAACTGGTGAATAGGCCTTCCTCTTTATCATCTTGAAACCACGCAACAACCTCCCTATCCATATGGCAAGACTGTTGTGACTGTTTCCTTATTGTGGATTTCTAACATGATTGGATCCCCAAAATGGTTTTTTAAATTGAAGAGGTTCTTCATTGATTTTCCATTTCTTTAACTAAAATCTTTGTGCTGATTTTTTACTACTTTAGATTCAGTATTTAATATTTGTGATGAATATAAATTGTATATTGTATATAATATTTACTTATGCGTGGAAAATCTAATTAAATTGTGCAATAAATTCATTATTTTGATTGCATTAATTGCTTGGGGCCTAAATCAGAGTTTTTAAGGGGTATTAGAGCTTTTACAACATGTAGATGTCAAAATAAGATTTTTCACAACAGACACTCAGGCAACCATGCCCTAGGCCTGTCCATGTTTGACACAAGCACCATGGGCTTTTTGGTGCGTTCTTGCTTAGGATGTAGATAACTCAATAGCCATAAGAAGAAATTGGAAAGAATGGTTAAAACAAATAAAACATAGATGATTAGTATGACAAGATAACTGGTCACTTGAGTCTAGTCCCCAACAAGCACAGTTCTATTACTTATTTCATCGTCTTGCTTTACCTTAATATGTTTCATTGTACACCAATTCATTGACTTGGCTTAATTTTACCGGTTGTTACTTTCGCTAAGCGGGAAGCGTGGAGATGTGGAGTTGAGAATTGTGGATAGGGACAATATTCAGGGGCGCGCTACGTTATCCTCAGGGTGTTCCCAGGAACACCCTGACATGAAAAAAAAAATATATATATATATATATAATAATTAATTTTTTAATTGTTTCCCCTTAAAAAAAAAGATAGGAACACCCTCAATCAAAATGAGGAACACTCTCAAATAAAAAAAAAAAAAAAAAATTATTTGTTCTACTTTCAAGCCAAAAAAAAAAAAAAAAAAAAAACCCCAAAAAATAGCCCAAAAAAAAATTTAACTAAAATCTTAAAAAAAAAAAAACAAAAAAAATTTGTAACAGAGTAAAATAACGGACGGCAAGCCCAACTCAAGCCCACGACAAGCCCAACAGATTCTCCAAAACCCACCGATTCTCCAAAAAAAAAAAAAAAAAAAAAAAACCAAACCGCAAATCACTAAAGCTAAAGCAAACCTAAAAAAGAGCAACAGAGCAAGAGCAACGCCTCCCCTTAGGCCTTAGAAGTTAGATCGGTCCAGTCATAGACTCGCAGTCCAGACTCCAGAGCACATCGTCGCCCCTCATCGGCGATCGGTCCAGTCGCAGTCCAGAGCACGTCGCGCTGATCGGAGTTCGCTTGTCGGAGATTGCTCGCACACGGCACAATGGCACATCGGGTCGGTGCATCGCACATCGTTGCTCGACGCCTGTCACTGCCTCAGCCTTCAGTCTTCAGGCCTCCTTGCCTGGCCGGCGGCTGTTCTGGTGCTTCCTTAAGGTATTTCTCTCTCTTTTTCTCTCTGTCTCTCACTCTCTGTCTATCTCTCTCTTTTTATTCTTTAAGAGTAAGTTTATGATCTGAACACTGAACTGTGATTGGGCCAGCATTAATTTATTAGTATATTGCCTATTTTTTGACTTTTTGAATTTGGCAATATCTGAGAATTTTTTTTTTTGGTTTAATTATCTGAGGATTCTTATCCGTTGGTTGGTGTGTGTTGGTGACTTGGTGTTGGTCAGTTAGTGAGATAGTAATAGATATTGTCTTTTAGTGTAATGTTATTGTGACGTGTGATTGTGAAATTTTCTGATTGGCAGCTCGTTTGATGGGTACATGAGACCGGGTAATTGAGTAAAGCAATATAACTTGCACATCAACATATGAGATGTGTAATGTGCACATAGGATGCCGGATGTGTGCTAGGGCCTAGGGCAACTAATAAATAATAATTTAATTAACTAATAATTAATTAGAGAAAATAACTAATAATTAATAATTTAATTAACCAATAAATTATAAAAGATAAACAAATTAAATTATGTTAAGCTAAACAACAATTAATAATTTTATAATTAATAAAACAACAATATAACAAATTATAATTTATAAAAGACAAACAAATTAATGAAACAACTAAACAAATAATAATTAATAATTTTATTAATATTTCAAATGAACTTATAGTTTATTATTTATTCTTTTGGGAGAGCAGTAAATGAATACATTATAATAATTAACATATTTCAAATGAACTTAATATTTCCAATACATTATAATAATTAATAATTATGTCAACTGCGCAATCGAATGGGAGATCAATGGATAAATGATTGCTTGGTTGTGTATATTGAAAAAGATGTAGCTTGTAGCATTGATAATAAGACTATCATCCAACGATTTAAAAATATGAAAACTCGTAGAAGGCAATTGTAAACTTTATGTATTTCTATATTTTTTGATTGTTGTTGTTGTCAATATATAAATTTTCTTTTTAGTAGATCGTGTAATTTATGTTTGTTAAGGAACACCTTGGAAAAAATTCTTAGAGTCGCCACTGACAATATTGTTGAAAAGATATCAGAAAAAGGCTTGACCTTGAAAGAAAAAATTAACTCTTTTAATGAAGATGAGGAAAGGGAATTCGAAGATGCAGAAGCTGCTATTGTAAATTTGGTTAGAGAGATAATGTCTAAAGTTGACTCTGGGAATAGGGATAGTATTCTTGAAGATTTGGTAAATTCAGATGAGGCATTCATACTAATGTCTAAAGCTGACTCTGGGAACAGGGATAGTATTCTTGAAGATTTGGTAAATTCAGATGAGACATTCATACTGATTTTAAAGAATCTTAATCATCCTGTGAGAGAAAATATTTTGAATATGACATTTTTGGAATTGGAGTCAGAAGTTGTAGAAGTCAGGGACTACACAGAATCACCATTACTTTGGCATATTCTGCGTTGAATCTCATGTCAAGCAATCTCCTCATAGATGAATGTGGGTTTGGTTTTAAATTAAAAAGTTAGCTTATTTTACTATTTAATTTATTTTTGTTACTATTTATGAGTTTCATTGTACTTTTTAGTAATATTCATAGATTCTACTATATATACTATTTTAGTTAACTTTTACATTTATCTACAGGAATTTAAGCAAAAGATTTTCAATTTTAGCCAAAACATATTCTTTACTTTTTTTTCCCTTTGGAATTGTACTCTTGGTTTTTTTTTTTTTTTAATGGTAAAAGAGTTACAATATTTTATTTTTCCTTTTTTTTTTAATTGTAATTTTGTTTAGCTTTATTAATTTTTTAGGCATGTTTCTCTATGTTTTTGATTGTATAATAGAAAAATTGGGTTTGAGAAAATTTATTTAAAACTAAAAGAATAATTTTCAAATTTTATATACTTTTTAATGATACACAAAATATTATAATTGTTTTTATTAAAAAAATTAATATTTTCACTTGCTTACCTTTTGAATTCTTGAGAAAAATTGTATTTTTTTTATTTTGGTACAATAAAAATTATATATTATTATTGTAGGGGTGAAAGGCCCAATATCAAGTAATGGGCCGCGGGCCTGTCCGAAGAGACCCTACGTCCGAGGACAGTAAACCTTGGGGGATGGACCTAGTCTGACTCATTTCAAAAATATAAACTACGTGGAGAGAAAAAGAGTTGGTCCGAGGAGACTTGCCTGTTCGGATTATCAACGGGACAACCTAAATGAATGCTCCAACACTGAGCCCAGCCTTCTTGAAGGACCCCCTAACTTATATAGGCCAAAAAGGACAGGTGGCAATGGTCAGATATTAGGCAAAAGGCTGCTGCCACCGCATTTATAATCCTGCAGCTAACATCATGGCCGCATTAATGGGGAAAAGACATCTGAACAGTGGCTCTGACCCTTTACAGCTACCATGAAAAGGCTTTAGGGGAAGGTTGATGGGACAAGGATCAAGAAGGAACCATCTAGTTGGCACGTGGGAAGAACTAATATGCAAGGAAAGCTGAAAGCAAGAAAGAAGATCATCGAAGAAACGGAAAAGAGAGAGGAGGAAGCTACCAACAAAGAGAGAAGAAAGAAAGAAAAAGAGAAACACTCAGCCAACTGTTAAGATAAACTTCTCGGATCAAGCCGAGCAGCATCCAAGACAGTCCCAGCATTTTGTCTCTATCAGGCTGATCATAACCAAGTTTGGGCCATCATCCAACTTACTTTCAATCAAGTTTACTTAGCCCACTCTCTTACAAATTCATTGCAAGGATATTGTTCACTTGCCGGGCTTGAGTCCATATCTCTCTCACCAGCCCGAATTGTAATTTGTGTCCTTACAATTATATATGTGATTGTCCTTATAATAAATGAAAATATAATTATGAATTACATTATTATTTATTAAATTAGTCCAAAAATAAGACTACTCTAAAAATGTTATCACACGCAACAAATAAGTTTTGCGACTACTACATATAAAATTTGTACAAAAAACTGCTTGTTAAACATACATGACAATTAAAGAGGGGGGGGGGGGGGGGGCTCTTAAGAGGTGAGAACTTATTGTACAACCTAAGGCCATAAATTTTAGTTGTAGTTTTTTTTTTTTTAATATTCAAATATCAATCAAATATAATTTATTTAGCTTTATACATTTTTTAATTAAAAAAAAAACTGTTTTTCTGGTATTTTGAGATGCAAAATTGCTAAATAAATTTTTATTTTTAAGTTTAATTAACATTTATTTTACAAGTTTTTAAGAAACTTAATTATAAATGATTATTCGACACAGCGATAGCAATTTTTTCTGGTGAAAAAGTTTAGAATAAATTGAGCTGGATTTCTATCAACAATATATTTTGGGAGCCCTCTCTCGAAGGTGGGGGGAAGATTACAAATTGCACCTATATTTTTTTTCTTGAAAAAAAAATTTTATTATTCTGCTACAATTTTAGGAATTTTTTGCAATTCTAGAGAGCTTTATTTATGTAATGGGATGCCTTTGGAACATGTGAAACCTCTCGATTGTTGAACTCTAGGGCATCCAAAGATCTTGGCGGTGCCAGAATTCTTGTCGTGGTTCATATTCTGAAATCCGCACACCTGCCAGTGTTAATGTTATAAACTTTGTGCTGTTACGTTGCTGTCAGACATGTAGGAAAATGAATGTCCATAACTCCTCCAGCAAACTTGGGTCCCAATATTCAATAATTCTGGGCATAAAAAGAAGAGATATCAAAGAATATGCTTTCGAAAGAGACAGATCCTCTCTTCTTTTACTACTACTTTTCATGCTTGATTGCTTCACTCCTCTTTATCCACTTACCAACACTAACGGCAACTTTTATGTACAAAGATGTATCAACGTTGCTGGCAAAAAAGCTCTCAGCTGTGAATTCTTGTTATAACGTGAATATATCTCATATGAATTCAAAGTCTTTGTTTCTATGAAGTGCTCGTACAAACTTTTCCAATTGGTCCCTGCAGGCTTGCACCCGTCAGCTTTTTATCTTTTCTATGAAGTGTTTGTCTATTTTCTTTTTGATTGGCCCCTCTCAGCTGAACGGAGAGAGAGAGATTTAGATATTAGCAGATGTTTACTTATTATAAAAACACTAGCACGTAGTTCGTACTTACGCATAAAAATATTAACAATTGTGATGATAAGATGTTCATCTTGATAGATTCAGTTTTCACATTGAGCATTATGAATGGAGGTAACTTAACACCAACATTTAAAAATCAAATTGGACACATAGCATAAAATTAAACTACAATTAGAAATTGGACATATAACACAAAATTAACGACAAGAACTGATCATTGAGCTTGGAATCTTCTTGGAGGCGCCAATGAAGCGATAATGTATGAAAGGGTGAAGTAAGAAAGAGTGGGATTGAACATTGTGTTTGAACCCGGCCTTACTCTTAGAAATCCGAAAAGATGAGAGGGTAGTGTGTGGATCTAGTTGGTAGAGGTTGAGAGAGAAGGAGGAGATATGGGATGACAATATGGCATTAGGAGAAGATATTTTACTTTTATAGTGGGATTAGAAGAGCTCCAAACTTTATTGAGTTCACCCATAAACGTGTGCATGTGAGATGTTCTTGCTTAGGCTAATGAACATTATCATTGTGATTTTCTTGGCTTTTGTGTTAAACTAGTCGCTAACCCGTACGATGTACGGAAAAATTTAGAAAAATGTTCAAGAACTTCATTGCTTTAAATTCATCTTCCTCTAGATTGATGAAAACTATAAGATTAATTTCTAATATTCATGTACTTAAACAGCAAGTTTAAATGGTTAAATGTTGCAAGTTTGATGAATCCATAATCATAGCCTTTAAAAATACTCCATTCCAGACTTGCAAAAGCAAATTTATGAATCTTTTTTCCTCCTTCAGCAAGCACAATTATTTTCCAATTAAATCACCTTTCAAATAGTGTTTCTCATTATTGGTACTTTTTGTAGTTGGAAAAGAGATATGCAAGTCTAACGTTTAGTTCATATTGCAAAGTTACATGCTACTTATAATTTCTTTCTAAATATTTGATGATTGATCTATTTAATGAGGCATGTTACATAAACTAATTCATAAAAAAAGAAAATAAAAAAAAAGCTGAATGTTACTTGAAAATTCAATTGGTTGAAAACATAATCGGTGCTATCTAACAAATTTCCACTTTGAATTCATTAAATTTTATTAAAATGTGAAACCCCATTTGAGACTAACAGGTATTTGCTAAACTATCTAGCCATGCAACTGTATAAGTTGATCGTGTATATATTGTGTGCGAGAATGTGGATATGCATACACAAAAACACAAAAAATTAAAATACAAATTCTATGTTCTTACTTCTCTATAAAAACTAAAAGGGAATAAAAACCAACATCAAAGTTGAATAAAAATTGTATCCGAAAGCATAATGTAAAAGACGTTTCCTATTAACTTATATCCCAAAATTTTAAGGAACATCTCAAGTAGTTTAGTAGCTAAACATACCTTTTAGTAACTATAGCATTCAGCAAGAACTTTCAATATTTAGCCTAATTTTTTTCAATAAGTAGCCTAATTTACATACATGACAGCTTAGCAATTGAGAGAAGACTTCCACTGAAACTTTTATTGCACCATCAAACCCCAAACTTGTCAACCTGTGCTAATAGCCTTTGAGACATTTGTGACACTTGTTCTCGACCAAAATGTTTCCTCTTTCCTTTAGATTCATTTTTCCCACCATGTTCTATAATAAGTTGTGTACATGCAATCATCATAGAACTCCTAATCATAATTTGAGACAAGATTTCAAGAACTCGAGTTTATGGTTTTCTTCCATGCTCTATGTGGGGGATTGCACCGTCAGATACACAATTCAATGTAAACATTCGTCTCTAGTCTAGAAAAAAAAGGTAAATAATCTTTAGCTGAATTATTTCCATTTAAAATAGAATTTAGATGCATGTTTGATTCAATAACTCAGGAAAAAAAATAATTAATAGGAGTTTAATGGAATATATTATGTTGACCTTATGACAATAAATAGAATCTATATAAGATTTCAAAGAAACTATGATGCAGCCACCCTTTATCCTTAGGCCAGCCAACCAACCACCCCCCCCCCCCCCCTTCTACCATTAGGACTGACAACCAACCACCCTCTACATGCCAAACAGCCAGCCAGCCAACCTTTCTGACCTCTTAGGGCAGCCAGCAGCCCTTATTTTGACTTCTCATATCTGCCATGTATCCTCTTTAATTACAACTTTGACTTATGTAACTATTAGCTACTTTATTTCCTAATAGTTAAAGATTATAAATAGACTTGCTATATAAGAGTAGAAGCAATTTTTGATGTGAATATAATTTAGTTTCAGACCTGGATAGAAACTTGTTTCTCCAGTTTCTCTGTAATTCCAGCTTTAATTCTTAATTTTAATGCAATTCTAGTTCAAGTTCTCAATCAATTGATCTTGATTCCCATCAAACTATTACGCATTTACAGCTTAATATATAAAGGAAAAACAGAAACCTTGAGATAGAAGACAGGTAGCTCATCATCTTCTTCTAAGTCCACCACATCACCATTCACATCCAGCAAATCAATACGAATTGCAAAACACAAACATAGAAAACTCATCAAATTTTCCCCAAAAGTAAAACAACAGTACAAATACAAAATAAGTTTGTCACTAAGTCCTTAACATTGAAACAATAAGCACTAAAAATTAATAAATCAGAAAGAGCTTTAAAAAAAAATGCATTGAGAACTCTCATTTCCACCTTCATGTTTGTGTATTAATCTGATGTTAGTTGCATTGAAAACCATACATAAAATAAAAACCCATAAACAATTTCAACCCTTTAACTGTCAAGGCTTGGTATTCTTCACAGCTTACTCTTACTCTAGCAGGTTGCCTTTTAAGTAAACCCCACAACTTAATTCCACCACACATAGAAGTATCATAGCCTAACTAACCGTGATTAAAAAAATATTTATCAGACATACAAAAAATAATAGTATGATATATTTGCAGAGATAAAAAGATAAAGATTAATGCTTGTACAAATCTTTAAAATATATATATATATATATATATAACTTGAAGTAAATGTTATTTTTTATATATTACACCCCATTACATAATATTTGAAATGGTATTGTTATAATGCAATTCATTTAACAATCTAACTTGCCTACTAATTACATCAAAAACTAATTGGCGTTCAAAACTGATGATAAAAAGCTATCATCAGGAGTAGATGCAATAAGTCGAAACTTTCTAAAAAAAAAAAAAAAACCCTTGCCGACTGATTAAAAAATTTAACAATCTAACTTGCCAAGTCATCACCAACTTCACTTTTTTTATTTATTTATTATCTCCCTCTGTTTTTGCTATTTACAATTGATCATGTGTTTCCCCATTTTTTTCATCCTGTGAAGGCTTGAATGGACCGTTCTTCACTTAGGGTTTCAATTTTGAGAAACTTGTTTTGGTTCTATATTCTCTCATATCGTGGGGATGTAATTCAGTAACATTTTATATTGAAAATTAGACACTCTACATCCAAAATGGCCAGAACATGTTCATCCTCCTTGATCAAATCCAAGATGGGAAAAGAAATAAAGAATATGATACTTCTTGCTGAACTTAGTTAAGGCAGCTAGGATAGGGATAAGTTTGTTTTCTTTATAATAATAGAATCCTTGACCTGCAAAATTTTAAGCAGATTTTTTAAGCTTACATATCATTGCACCTTTTTAATCTTCACACTCTAATACATGTAATTTATAAGTGGTTATATCATTTCATCATTAAACAAAATCTTCAAATTTATAATTGACAGGTGCACTTGGCCATTCTAGTGAGCTGGCCACTTGTAGTTTCTGCTTCAGAAAACAATTCTTTTCCAATGTCAAGGATACCCTACATATCATCCACTTTGGAGCCAAATATTATTTCAGTTACATAAACTGTTCGGCCAACAATGGAATTTCCCAGCAAAGCAATAGGCGTGTAATCCCTTTATATGGAAAGCTAAGTTGAAGTTTTCTAGAGTGGTTCAGCATTTATTTCAATTTATATTCATGAGATGGCTAAGTATACAATCAAATACACTCAAAGCTGGATTTTTTTACTGTTCACTTTGGAAGGGATATGGAAGGAGCAAGAGTGTCCCAGTGCTGGAAGATTGGCTTTAGAACAACCTCTTTTTTTTTCTTTTTTTTTTTCTTTTTTTTGGATATACAATTTCCCCATTTTTTCATCTTGTGAAGGCTTGAATGGACTGTTCTTAACTTAGGGTTCCAATTTTGAGAAGCTTTTCTAGGTTCTATATAATTTCGTACCGTGGGGATGTAATTCAGTAAAATTTTATATTAAAAAATAGATACTCTACATCCAAAATGAACAAATCCAAGACAGGTTTTACTAAGCAGATTTTGGTGTTCTTTTATTATGTATACTTTATACCAAGAATAGCTCATTGCATCAAGTATTTGTAAAAAAAGAATTTTTGTAGTCTATGAAACTTAGCTTGTATGAGGTCTTTTTGGGTGTTTGAGTTTGGGCAAATGAAAATTTTACAGATCTGAAAAATTATGCATATGTTTCCTAAAATTTCCTGTGGATCTAAGTAGACCCTTGATATTGTCCAAGATTGTTTCACACAAATTCTCCCAATAATCTTAAGCTAGAAAAATATATCATTCATCATTAAACAATATTTTCAAATTTATATTTGACAGGTAGCACTTGGCCATTCTTTGGAAGCCGAGACTGTTAGAGTATGCTGAAGTAGAAATTTATAATCGAGAGTTTATTAAATTTAGCTTTCCATATAAAGGGATTACACGCCTATATTCTTTTGGTTAAATTTAGCTTTTCAAAACTGTTGAGCCAAATATTCTTTTGGTTACATAAACTATTCAGCCATAAGTCTTTTCCAAAGTCAATGATACTCTACATGAACTTTTCAGCCTCTCTCATTAAACAATATCTACATAAACCCATATATGACCCACAACACAAAAGAGGTAGAGCTCCAAATAAAAAACCCAGTTGGCGTATCCCTAGCAAGAACTTCCCCAAATTGTTAACCAAATCAAATTGTTGAGGTATCCATACCACAGCACAACACAAAGAAATCAAAATCACACTAAACCATATACAACCCACAACACAAAAGAGGTAGAGCTCCAATTAAAAAACCCAACAATCAAAAATTCAACATCCTAAAAAAAAATCAATTACAAAGAAAAATTAACATAACAATCATCCATATCACAGCACGAAAGAGGCAATAACAAATTTTGAAAAAGAAAAAAAAAATCAATCAAAACAAACAATACTATTAATCTAATCCTTACATTGAATTATTATGCAGGGCAATCACAAGAATAGAGCACAAGAGAAACTAGGATTTAGAGATACCTGAACTGAATCATCCCAGTATTAATATACTCTGAGGAGAGGAAGGAGGGAAGACAGAGAGACTGTCGTTACAAGCTGGCGTTAGCAAGCTGAAGGTTTGCCATTGAATAGAAATTAAATAGAAATTAATTATTTAGGGTATTGACTTAAAAATATATGAAAATAAAACAATTTGTTCAAAATAAAAGTTCACATAAAAATATAGATAAACTTGTGGAGACCAACCAACATTTTGAACATAAATTAAGCTAATAAAATGGATGGATATCATGTATAAGTTATCAACCTGTTTGAAGTACCAAAAATTACCTTTGTGGAGGATAGGGCCAGAGCACCTGATGTTGTATGTTCAGAGAATACATTTTTTATAGCATTGGCTTCAATTGGATCACCTAAATAAGGGATTCAGAGACAGGGCCACATGCATTAGTTTGAGCAAATAACATTATAAGCCAGCTTTAAGGAATCAGAATGCAGCAAGTTGTGAAGGTCCATATGATTTACCCATAGGTGTAGAAGTAGCATGGGCATTTACATAATCCAACTGGTTAGGATGAAGGCCAGACTGCAAGTCAGTAAAAAGTGAGCATATTATAACAAACCCCACTTATCCTTTAATGCATATTGGCATAAAATTTAACTTAATCAAAAGCATTTTGTTGAGGAAACTATTAGATCAATCCTACAAAAGAACTATTTTTAAGGATCATACTAAGATGGCAAATGAAAAGAGTGAAACATCAATGAAGTTAGTCACCAAGACAATTAGCCCTGCACCCATTATGACCATACATTCTCATGTGAAACTGATCACATGAAATTTAGATGTTTAAAACAATCATCTAAATCAATTGTAGGCACATAACAATTTGTTAGATTTGAATACAGATCCACTAATAGTCTGCAACACCCTAGATATGTGCTGCCACCACGAAAGACTACCAAAATAAAAATAGAATTGGTTGATCAGGTACAACATATATTGATCTACATATATCATTTGCACAATTAGCTAATGATAATATATGCATATACAAGAATACAAATGCATGCCAACAGTTAGCGTACATTACATGAAAGGTTCAATGAAATCAATTAGATTGTTACCTGACTTAAGGCACACTTCATGGCCAAAATGGCACCTCTTCCATTAGTATGAGGTTGAGTAATGTGATATGCATCACCTAAAATACATTATAATCTTCAAAAACCAATTATCCACAAAAGCATTATAATGAGAGATTTAACAGTTATTATGTCCATGACAAACGACCTGACATCCCATAGACATGAATCTTTGCATAGATTTTTGCACCTCATTTTTTTGCATGCTCAAGTTCCTTCACAAAGAAAAATGAAGAATACCAATCCAAATGAAAAACATTGAAAACCACTCAATAAGGATAGAAAGAAAGGGGAAAAAATTTAAATGTTCAAAAAAGAGATGTTTCAACTCACTTGCAACACCAAGACTCCGAAGCCTTCTCCTATCCTAAAATTTAGACAATAGAATGCAAGCATATCAAAACAGAACAAAGCATAAATTTGAAAAAAAAAAAAAAAAAAAAAAAAAAAAGAAGAAGAAGAAGAAGGGAAGCTATGAGAATGTGCTTACAAATAAAAGTCCATCATCGGTTCATTCTTTAATTAGAGAAGTAGATAGACTTAAACAAATAAAAGTCCATCACCAAAGAATGAAAAATCTATTCAAAACTCAATAAATTCAAATCAGGATTATAGAGAGATGCTGCAAGTACAACAGGGCTACCCTCACACATGCAACAATGAAAACAATAGAGTTAGTTCATGTGATATGTAGCTGGCTTTGTTCCTGATGAACTCAGCCAACAGTTCTTTTGCAGTTGTCATGAATGTGTTCAATGCAAGATTTTTATGTCTCTGTACAAACACACGAATTTGTATAAACAAAATTTTGTACACGCTTAACCATAATCAAGGGATACACTGCTTCCCATTGCTAACAAAATTTACTGGGGACACATTCACCAAGATATCAAAATAATATAAAACACACCCAACAACTAAAATCAATGTTTCTATGTTTTTACACAAGTGCATAACCAATGTGGTAAACAATAAAAGAGTCATACCCGGTGTTGAAGATTCTTATAGTCTTCTTATAATAGTTCCATCTCCTCATCTCCATTGTTAGCTTCAGCTTCATCTCCCTCTCCTCATTCACTTTCTCTTTCTTCGTATTCAGACACAGCTTCTTCTTTTTCATGCTCCAACTACATCATAAATGCTTAATTAACAACTCAGTTGCTACAAGAGAATCTGGGATTTAGAGATACCTAAACTAAATCATCCCAGTATTAATATACTCTGAGGAGAGGAAAAGAGAAAGGAGGGAAGATAGAGAGATTGCCATTACAGGCTTGCGCTAGCAAGCTAAAGGGTTGTTGTTGAAGAATTGTAACCGTTGGAAAATTGAAACGCTGATGAAGGGTTGTTTTTCTCAAACCATGGAACACGGTAGACCAAAAGGTGGGGAGACAGAAAGCTTTGCCAATTAAATTTGAAACTGTGAAACACAAAAGTCAGGCTTGGATTTATGTTGTAACTATGAAAAAACATCAGAATTGACAAAGGGATTTAGTTGAAAAGGCTTTGGGTTTGGGCTTGGGCTTTATAGTGGAATTAAATGTATAAGTAGTGGACTTTAAAGTGGATATAGGGCTGGAAATCATTTTAGTTTTATTAGTATTTTAAAATTGGTAAAAACTATTTTAAAATTGAATGAAAAATTTAGAAAAGAGGTTGGCAATGACATTGCTGCTGACGTGGCTTAATATGAGTGTAGCAACATTAAATGCTATACTTCAGCTTTTAGTAATATATAGATGTTAATGCATAATTTATTTGGGCACAAAAAATTAGAAAATTTAAATAAGATACATGACACAAAATTGGAGTCCAATTTATAATCTAATTAGATTCATTGTGGTTTTCTTGGCTTCCGTGTTAAATGTTAATGCATCATTTATTTGGGCACAAAAAATTAGAAAATTTAGATAAGATACATAACACAAAATTGGAGTCCAATTTATAATTTAATTAGATTTTTTTTTTTTGAGTTTTGGTTAGGACAAGTGGCACAAAATTGAGAATCTAAATCTAGACACATGGCACAAAATTGAAACTCTAATTTGGAATTCTATTTGAGTTTCTCTCTGCTTCACTTATTATTATATATATAGATTAGTTGCCATAGATTTTAGTTAGTTCAATTGGTAAAGTTTTTTATGATTGAGTAAGAAATTAGGGTTTCAATTTCCACCTACACCAAAAACCGACTAAAAACCGATTAGTGTCTTGATCTGATGATGAAAATATGATTTCATAATCATATTTTCATTTTTTTAGGGACAATCACAAATATAATATATATATATATATATATATATATGATTTTTATCATTCCAAAATGAAAAAAATACAATTTTTCTCAAGAATTCAAAATGTTGAAAAATTTTTAATTTTTTAATAAAAATTATTTATAAAATTTTATGTATCATTAAAAAATATATTAAATTTGGAAATTATTTTTTTAGTTATAAAAAAACTTTTTCAAATCCAATTTTTTCTACTGTACAATCAAAAGCACCAAGAAACATATCAAATAAAATAATAAAATTCACCAAAACTACAATTCAAATAAAAAAAGAAAGGGAAAAATAAAACGCACATCAAATTCAAACTCATTCTCTTGAATATGTCAAACATTTCAAATGTAATGTGATCAAGCCAAATATCCAATGCATAATTAAATTCAAAATTTTTAATAAGGTTTTGAAGTAACGCAATAGAAATATGTCACTATTTCCAAGCAAAAATGTTGGTCATTGCTTTATACATAATGATTGTAACTCAATTTTCTTAATTAAAAAAATAAATAAAAACCAAGAGTATAAAAGGGCAAAAAAGTAGAGTTTTTTTTTTTTTTTGAAAAAGGGAGAAGTATTGTGTCAATACTATCATAATCTAATCAAACATCTAATCCAGCATGCAAAAAATGAATAGATAAATAAATAATTTAAAACTCAAAATTGAATTTGATTTCTTAAAAATTTCAAAGAATACACTAATGAGATAAGAAAGATGAGCAATACAAAATATTCGTAAATGCTTAAAAATAATTACTCAAGCATCTAAAAACATCATATAATAAAGACATCTTCTTCAACTGCACTAACTGTTCTTCAACATATTGTCCAAACTATCTTGCTATTTTCCAAATAAACTAAAACCTGACAAGATCACAAATATGAATATATTATAATATGATTTTTCCCCAAATCTGGTCAGCAACATTAAAAGTATCAAGTGTTGTAAATAAAATGATAAAAAAAAAAAATTGCTTGCATCAAGGAAAACATATGAGTTAGTCAATAATAAGGCAATGGGAATACAAGCTTCATAAAAAGTCCAAAAAAAAAAAAAATTTTGAGAGAGAGAGAGAGAGATTACCTTTTTGTGTGGGAAAATAAAATATGCATAAAATGGGAGAGAGTGACATATTTATAGTAAAAGGAGGAGAATAAGAAGAGCCAAAATAAAGAAGATAAAGAGACAATTATATGTAAAGTTAAAACCGTCTAAGAGGAATATATATAAATAATACATAGTTATAACATTTAAATTAAAGTAGATGAATATGTAAAGTTAAAACTGCCTAAGATGAATTTGAAAAGCCAGTGTATTTATATATTTAATATTGTTAAAAAAAATTAAATGTAAAAAATAAATATGAAAAAATATAATGACGTAGCAATGATGTGGAGGATGAGATAGCTTAATGAGAGCCTAGCAACAATAAATGCTATACTTCAACTTTTATATATATATATATATATATATATATATAGATGTTGTTATTGTTGTTGTTGTAACGGTGAATGAACGGATCTCAAAAATAAGACAGTGAGCATTGGATGAGAAATACAGTATGTATAAATGACATAAAAATTTTCAAAACTCTTTTCACATCTAATCAAGTTTAAGGTTGTGATTGATGCCAAATAATATAGTTTGGTAGGGTATTTTAAACAACAGTTTTCAATGTTTAAATAACATTACACGTATTTTCACACACTTTTTCATTAACACGTATTTTCAAAAAATATAAACAACGTTACTAGAACAACATTACTAAACGAGCTTACTTAGAGAAAGTGATGTTACTCCATAACTTATCATCTCACACTTAGAGAGAGAGAGAGAGAGAGAGAGAGAGAAGAAAAAAAAAAAAAAGGAGCTTCCATGAAACCACTTTAAAAAATAATTCGTGTCAGGCCCATAGGTGCAAGAAAAGATAAATCAAGGCCCAGAGGCAGAGTAGGTGGTCTATTTAAGATTAGGTTTGTGATGTATTAATAGTTGGTAAATGAAAGATGAGTCATTTAAGGATGGAAAAGATGCGAACGAGAGGTTTAATTAAGGTAGAAAAGTAGCTAAGCAGAGGAGGATAAGACCTCGAACGAGCAATACTATGATCTTCTCCATTTGGATGAAATCATTTTATGGTTTAGATTAGATATTACAGATCTAAAGCAAGACAAATAAGTATTAAAAATATAACTAAATTAAGAATTCTTTTTGAGTAAGTTTTTTGTTCATTAAAGTTTAAATTGGTAGATATGAGGCAACTGTAACTTGATATATAATTGTGCTTTTTAATCATCCAAGACAATGTCTTATAGGATATAACATTGAATCTCAACCATTCATACTAATTACATAAGATGCAATACTTATTGCATTTGATTTCAATCCAAGCCAGAATTCTTGTCATGGTTCTTATTCTGAAATCCCCATTCCTACCAGTGTTATTGTTATAAACTCTGTGGTGTAACATTGCTGTCAGACATGTAGGAAAATGAAGGTCCATAAATCCTCCAGCAAACTTGGGTCCCAATATTCAATAATTCTTGTCACAAAAAGAAGAGATATCAAAGAATATGCTTTTTTTTTTTTTTTTTTTACATCAAAGAATATGCTTTTGAAAGAAACAAATGTTTCTCTTACTACTATCTTTCATGCTTGATTGCTTCACTACTCTGTATCTACTTACCAACACTAACAGCAACTTTTATGTACAAAGATGTATCAACGTTGCAGGCAAAAAATCTCAGCTTTGAATTCTTATTATAACGTGAATATATCTCATATGAATGAGTGGTTCTAGTGCCACACCATTGGCCACACCATTGGCCACAACTTGCCATGTGGCAAGTTGTGGCCAATGTTGTGGCCAATTATGTGGCACCAGATTTTTCCCATATGAGTCCAAAGTGTTTGTCTCTATGAAGTGCTCGTACAAACTTTTCCAAATGGTCCCTGCACCCCTCAGCTTTTTATATTATTTATGAAGTGCTTGTCTATTTTCATTTTGATTGGCCCCTCAGGCTCAGCTGAACTAGAGATTCAGATGTTAGATATTTACTTATTATAAAAACATGTTGTTGTTGTTGTTGTTGTGATGGTCAATGAACTGATCTAAAAAATAAGACAGTGAGCATGGGATGTGAAATACAGTAAAAGTATAATGACAAAAAATATTTCAGTACTTTTTTCACTTCTGATGAAGTGTAAGATTGTGATTGATGCTTAATATATAGTGTTTGTGGAAGTGATGTTACTCCACAATTTGTCATCTCACACTTGAAAAAAAAAAAAAAAAAAAAAAAGCATCCCTGAAACCACTTTGAAAAATAATTCATGCCAGGCCCATAAGTGTAAGAAGATATAAATCAAGGCCCAGGGGCAGAGTAGGTGGTCTATTTAAAATAAGGTTTGTGATGTTGCAGAAGTTTTTTTTTTTTTTTTTTTTTTTTTTTTTTTTTACAAAATAGAAATTCTACTCTAACTTAATCTAAATTTATGTGTGTGAAACTACCTCCTAGAGACTTGAACCTCAACTCTTACCCCCCCATAAGCACTTATACTTGTGGAGTGACCATCGCACTAAGAGTGTACGGTAATTGTGATGATGTAATAGTTGGTAAATGAGAGATTAGTCATTTAAGGATGGGAAAAGATGCAAATGAAAGGTTTAATTGAGGTGGAAAAGCAGCTATGCAGAGGAGGATAAGACCTTGAACCAGCAATATTATGATCTTCTCCATTTGGATGAATTCATTTTATGGTATAAATTAGATATTACAAATCTAAAGCAAGACAAATAAGTATTAAAAATCTAACTAAATTAAGAATTTTTTTCAAGTTTTTCATTCATTAAAGTTTAAATTGGTATATGTGAGGCAACTGTAACTTCACATATAGTTGTGTTTTTTAATCATCCAAGACAATGTCTTGTAGGATATAAAATTGAAGCATTGGTTAATCAATCTTCACAATAATTATCTTATACATCCGGTATATGTATCTTCTCTCTCATAATATGTGAACACTACAATTCTGTGAGATTCACACATTGTGAGAGAGAACATGTATATGTCTAGTTATGATGCCCACGTGTCGTAAAAGATATCTTCTCCTATTCCCAGCTCAACTCCTAATGAATTGGAGGTTGCAAAATACTTCCAACAGCAAAACCCTTTCTCTTTTATTTCTCTGCTTTTGTGTGTCCATGAAAGGCGTGAAATATGCAGCATTTCAGGTTCCCTAGCTCTATTAAAAAACTTTCCGTGCAAACTACTAAACAGTCTGCCAATAAATTCATGACAATGATGAGAAGCATTCTTAAAATAAAATTAGCAGCAAGAACACAAGTACTAGTGTTTTAATACAACATTACAAACATCTCCGTTCCTATGGAAGTAAACAAAAGTGAAATAAAATCTTATGCTCATCCCCCATATTGAAAAGAAGAGTTCTACATAGAAAGCTTCATTCCTACAAACATTGAATTCACCAATTTATTCAGTTTACTTACCCACAATCAGTTTTGCCCTCGCATGGCCCTCATTTATTTGAAACTGCTTCCCAATGCCAAGATGTACCATCAATAACCAGACAAAAGTGATAAGCTCACCTCCTTTACTAAGTTGAGCAGCATAAGAATTGGCCCGGCAATGACCTGCTGCATATGACAGCAATTCCACCCACACTTCACTCATTAGCTTCCATCTATTCGGTTTCGGCAATTTTCGCAGCTCTTTGGCCAGAATACATGCATCAAAGAAGACAGATTTGCTTCTATCTCCCTTCACAGCAACAGGTAGAACATCTGTATTTATATCAAGGAGTCTTCTACAGGCCTCCATATGTTCCTGTGTTTTACTGGCCTCTTTAGGCCCCCCACCTTTTAGGTCCCTTCTGCTAAAGAACTTTTTGGCCTCTGCACAGCTATCTCGGAATCTAATTTGTCCAATACCTGCCACAGCAGACATCATGGTAGGCTGCATAACTAGAAGATATAACATGTAATCCGAGAGGGTCTTACTGATTTCACGACTACCATCAGGATTGTTGACTGTTTCACTGCTTTCATGACCACTTTTTGAAGTAAGTAGCAATATGCCACAACATAAGGCTCTGATCATAATCAACATTCACAACATAAGACATTAAGTTATTGCTATCACTGTTCCAATTACTATCCTGAAGAATCCAATCACCTCTAGCTGCACATATCCTCTTGGCAGTTTCAGGATCATCTGCAAGTGTGGATTTCTCTTTCAGCTGTTCAAAGATGAAATTCCATAGCTCTTTGGTACATGGCTTCTTCGACACATATCTCATCCTATCATAGAAATCCTTAAGGCCAATAGTTTCAATGACACAAATCAAAAAACACCACAAGTAATCAAAGACATTAAAGGACGTGGTTTTTGGACGTTCTTTCAGGCAATATTCTATGAAGTCGTATGTATAGAGATATTCAGACCACCTCCTGAATAGGATTCTTCTAACCCACTCTAAGCAATTTATTGACTCTGGAATCTCTGAACTCTGTTGAGACACTTAAGGAGGCCAGTTTATCCTCTTAAAAGACAGATAGTACCTGAGGGGAATGCAAACGAATTTGGCAATAGGGCGTATATATGAAGCTAATTTCCATAGACTTCTTGACGCTAGCAACAGTCCAATCAGAGAAGATAAGCATAAAGAGAGCAATTGTATCCAAGCCTATAGCACCAAACAGCAGGGTATAGGTAATTCTAACATCGATCTTATGAAACCTTTCTTATCAATTGAATAGAAGGTCAAAAGGGCTGCCACAACCACGCTCCAGGACATAAATCGGACTACGCATCCTAAAATTGAATGCACCACAACAACCTTAGTATAGAGAACTTCATAGATGAAGTTGAGTTCAACTGCTATTACTTTAAATGCCTCTTCTGATTCTCTTTTCTGGAAAAATAGACGGCTGTCATGGCGCTCACGGAAGCTGAAGATGAGATCCACGATGAGACCCTTGAAGATGTTAAAGAAGCGATAAGCATGCCCCACAACCGCAACGTCATCCTTCAGGTCACCTACATCTTCAGCAAAAAGTTCAGCCTTTGATTCTTTATTGGGTTCTCCAATCATTTCCATATGAGTTGGAAGTTTGGCATCTTTCTTTGAAGCATATTCCTCCATGAGCTTTGCATAGTTAGGCCCTGGGTCAGGTGGTTTAAGCATCGATTCATGGAATTTATTCAGGTTTGCAAGATACAAAGCACGCGTTCTCTCACCATACTTAATGGTTCCAGCAATAAACAGGAGGACAGTAGGAACCCATAGTTTGTTTACGGGAAGTGATTTCCCAAAGACAATAAAAGCAGCAGCAACCAGAGTTGCAAGCCCAACAAAGTGCCTCAGCCAGAGGGCATTATCCTCCAGAGCAAAAGCAGTTATGGTATCTGGACCTCCAAGGTGTAACAAAAGAAAGGGAGCCCAAAATGCCAGAATGTCGTAACGATCATCAGGGCCTCCAGCTTTGCCTGAAGTGTCATCTTGCCTGTTGGAAATAAGTCCAACTGCAAAGTTAGCAGCCCAATCGGCAAGCAAGTAAGCTGACCATATCAACCAGATTACTATTACATTTCCTGTTCGCTTTCTTGACGGTGCACACAGAATTAGAATGGTCTGTAGTGAAAGGCTACACAGAATAAAGGTTTGGAAATTCCATGTATCATAAAACTTCTTGAACTTGCGAGGGATGATGTTAACCATACTCTTCCCTCTGGTTTCTTACTTTCTATAAGTCTGGCAAAGAAAACTTCGATGATTAATTTCCAAGTAGCTACAAATATAAGCAGAAGTTAAATAGAATTTGATTATAAAACACACAAACAAAAAAGAAGAACAAGAATTTGCAAAAAAAAAATATCTATTTCCATCAATCAAGTGTGAATGGATGACCAGCATAACGGTAAATCAATTCATAGTCCTTCTGAATTTTGAAACTTTTTTTCTTTTTTGATTGAATGAAATTTTGAAACATTATTACCATTATATGGACTACAAACCTTTAAGGTTTTCACTTATGGAATCACCAGTATAAATTTCTCAAAAATATATTGAGGCTAAGAAAAATGCTATGCATACAAAGACTATAATGCTATTTGACAGCAATGAAGATCATGAAACTGTGTACACTAACCTCTTGTTGGTTGCTGAGAAAACTGATGCAAAGATTAGGGGAAAAAAAATTTAAAACCTCATGCTTTGTCGTATAAGATTTGGAAGTTTAAGAAACTTACCTCAACTTAACCACATTCTAGAGGCTCAATTCATCAGCATAACAGTCATCTCAGGTTCCAAAGTTCAGCTCTCTTCTTTTCCAACCTTCATTAGCATTGCACAAACAAACGGAGAACTTTGTCAAAAGACAAAACCCGGCGACGAGGACCAAGACCAAGACTTTATTGGTCTTTCACACTGTTACAAATAAACGCCCAAAAAATATTTGGAACACATTATAAAAAAAATTAAAAAAGAAATTGAAATTGAAACACATTTCTTTTATGCAAATTGGAAAATTTTTATGCTTTTCCATTTTTTGCTGAATATTTTTATGCTTTTCCTGATTGAGGTGACCTTTAGAATATAGCTTGTGGATGTGTCCGACCTTATGTAGCCAATTGCTGTAAAAGGTAATAAAAATAATATTATAAAAATTACCTGTAAGGAAAGGAAAAAATAGTTGTTCCTACTTATTAGAAAAAAAAAAAAGGAATTCCCAGTTCTCACTTCCCAAGGAGTACCTTCTCAAAAAAAAAAAAAAAAATCCCAAGTAGTGAGGACCCAAGCACATGGATGGACCACCCAAGTCAACTTTCTCACATTTCTTCCACCAAAATTAAAAGGACTCTCTCTCAAGTCTTTACAAAACCACAAAGACTGATTAAAAACTCTTTTTTACCAGTCCTATTATTGAGAAAAGTCCAGATAAAAGTTTATCAGCAAGGCATAGTTTTAAACTTCTCTGCAACCTTGGAGAGGACAGTACTTAGTGGTGGAGGCTGTAAAGAGTGTAGAAATACATGGCTTAGGAGATTGATCGGCATCTAAAGGAGCAATTTTGCAATGGCCTCATGGTGGGAGAGAGTGGCTCAAGAATTCCCCTGCACACCCACTTTGAGGAAATTAGTAACTTGCTTGAACAGATTTTTCAATCATCCTGGCTTGCAGACTCATCAAACAGGGAAAAGGTGAGAGAAAAGCTATACTACCTCTTTGATGTTTTGACTGAATGCAAAAGGCTATCTTGGAGAGACCAACTGACCGTGTGCAAGATAAGGAGGAAGTTAAACGAAATCACAGTAGAACTCAGAGGTTGGGTTCCAAATGGAACGACTACTGCACAGCCTAATGGTCAAGTAAGTTCATCATATGAGAGACAAGTTACCCAGTGGAGCACTCGGGTAGTTGATGCATCTAAGGTTCATGGGTTTGATAATGAAGTGACGTTACTTGAAAAGTTGGTTCTTAGGCAAGGAAGTGATGATCAATTCAAGGAAATAGGCATTGTTGGTAAGGCTGGTGTAGGAAAAACAACACTATGTCAAGTAATTTTCAATAAGCCGGAGATTCAGAAGTACTTCCTTCCAAGGATTTGGGTATGCATGTCAAGAAAACCAAATGAAGATAATGACACAAGGGTTGCAATTGTCAAGAGAATGTTGGATTGCCTTGGAGTTGACGAGGAGATCATCAAGAAGGTTCACGGGGCTCATAGCCTCAAGGGGCTCCTCTATGCTCTTCACCAGCAATTGTATAGGAAGAGGTATTTGATTGTGCTTGATGATGCCAGGGACAATACTGCAGGGGACACACAAGCATTTTATGGTAAGTTGGATTCTTTGTTAGCCCGTGATGGAGAATGGGATTGTCTTGCTTATGGACTACCGAAAGGGTATGGTGGAGCTGTTATTGTGACGAGTAGGAATGAGGAATTAGCAAAGAACATGGTTGGGGAGGAAAATCTACTTCGTCTTCTACCACGTTCAGACCCAGAGAGCTTCTGGAAAATATTCAAAGATGCAGTTGAGAAAGGCACAGATAAGGACAGCACACGGTTACAGTTCAAACCTTCAAACGTGGAAGATCTGAAAAAACAAATTTTACAAAAGTGTGATGGCTTTCCAATAACTGCAAAAATGCTTGGTGAGATCATGCATGACCAAGTAAAACAACTACAGGATCAAGCCGCTCCAAATGTTACACAACAAGCAGCCGCAAGATAGTATTATTTGAATAGCACATGCTTTTTAACTTGCTATTTTCTTGGTTTTGGTTTCTCCTATTTAAGTTTTTAGCTTTATATGTTGTCATTTCATTATGAAATCTGCTAAAAGTTGTCTGATGATTGGTGTTCTTATAGTTTTGCTCTAGTTGTATGATAGTATTGAAGTTTATGCATCTTTGAATGATACAACTGTTTCAACAAAAGTTGTATGGTGGATGATTTATGCGTTTAGTTAAACAACATTTAGTTTTCTGCAATTAGTATTCACAGATGATGTTTAATTTTCCCAGGACCTGATGAGACAGGTTGTTCATCTCATCCCACCTAAAAGCAATTAAGCAAACCATCAATGTTCTCTCTTTGGAACTCACCATTTGAAGCATTTCCAATATTGTTATCCCCGTTTGATATGTGCATGATGATCAGGGACTAGATTTAAATACCCAGTTAAGCTGCAGCAAAATTGGAACATATATTGGAGATTTTACAAACCAACCAAACCAATACAAAAAAAACTCTTAATTATTTGGTGTTATGGTTGATCCACCAAAGTGTAATACTATATATATGTCTTATGTGACTCCAATATATGTGTATACTTGGAGAATTTTTGTGGTTGGTGATATATGTGACTCCACCAAGTCATCTTGCTAAGCTGAATTGGAGAATGTATCAAGAGAAGGATGCCTTGTGGGCTCAAGTCATCATGAAGAAATACTGCTCCTCCTCAAAAGTGAGAGCAAGGGATCCAGATGCTCTTCCTTCCTCTCCTAACTGGAAGGCCATTAAAGTGGGATTCCCTATCTTCTCTAGTGGAATCTTTTGGGGTGTAGGGAATGGAGCAAGGACTAAAGTCTGGTTAGATAGGTGGCTGAAGGGAGAATCCCTAAGAGAAATGATTCAGGGGCCTCTAAGCCTAAGGGAAAACTCTCTTACCGTGGAAGAGTTAAGAGGTGAGGGTGGATGGAAGTGGGACTTAACATCCTTTGATTTGCCAGATTTTATTAAGAATAAAATTAAAGCAGTCCCACTGTAGGAATTTGGTCATAGAGAGGATTCCCTTATGTGGAAATATACCAGAGATGGAGAATTCTCACAAATTCAGCTTACTTACTAAGCATTGAAAATGACTCTCCAGGAGCTCCTTTTACGGGGCAATGGATATGGAAACTTAATATATTACCTAAAATTACTACGTTTCTTTTGTTGTGTTTCCACAGTAGTGTTCCTGTTAAGAGTATCCTGGCAGCGAGGGGCATAAATTGTGATGGTAAATGTCCTATTTGCAGGTCTCATGATGAGTCCATTGCTCATCTTCTCCGTGACTGTGAGTTAGCTTGCAATTATTGGAGAAATATTGAGGTCCTCCAGCATTTATAAACACTTTCACTGAAGTTTGGAGGATTGGCTGCATTCAAATAGTGTGAATCCTGTTAAACATAGAGCTGGTATCCCATGGAGCACGGTTTTCTTATTCACCATTTAGGCTATTTGGAAAAACAGAAACAAGGTTGTGTTTGACGATTCTATCCCCAACCTGAGCCTGCCTAATGATTGTATTAATCAAGCTAGAGAGTACCATTTTTGTGTGAGTAAAGCAAAAAAAGCTGCTGCAAAGGTTGTTATTCCAGTTGGATGGAGTAAGCCAAGAGAGGGTTGGTTTAAACTTAACTCTGATGGTGCATCATTTGGAAATCCAGGTAAGGCAGGAGGTGGTGGGATCGTTAGAGATAGTCAAGGAACATGGGTGAAGGGCTATGCTAGATCAATCGGTTTCACCTCAAGCATCATTGCTGAGCTATGGGCTTAGAGAGGTGAATTGAGACTTGCGAATCACATTGGAATACGGCAACTGGAAGTAGAACTAGATGCTAAGGTGATTGTCGGGCTACTTAACTCTAAAAAGAATCCTAATTCAGCTTATGCTCCCCTGTTATCTGACTGCAGGTATCTCCTGGACAAGCTTCCTCAAGTAAGGGTGGTCCACGCGTTTAGAGAAGCCAATAAATGTGCGGATTGGCTGGCAAAATGGGGCAGCTCTATGAGGGAAGACTTTGCTGTGTTTGATTTTCCTTTTACTGCTGAACTAGAGACATTAGTAGCTAAGGACATCAATGGCTTGTATTATTGTAGACTTGTTGCTGCCAGTATGGCATCTGTTGCTGTTTACTTTCTCCTTTTGTTATTAATAAGATTCCTTTTAACCAAAAAAATATATATATGAACTCCACCAAAGTGAGTACGACATCAAGAATTTATATGCCTTGCAACAGCTTCCGATAATATTTGGAGATTTTGCAAACCTCCAACCATGGTTGATGACTGTTAGGTAATCCAAATACGGTTGCTTCAAGTCCATCATTTAATAAGAAGATCCAGTCAAATTTGACCGTGTAACTTGATGCACATGATAAAATCGATTGTCCAGTATTATCAAAAAAATCAACCACAGGGGAAAGAAAATAAATCCATTATCCAGGGCAGGGACCAGCATGTTCAGGCTGTTTTGTCTTGGTTATGAGTTTACACAGTTCCACCCACTGTTCACTCTTCCTAAACATACTTTGGATTCTAGAAAAAAAAAATAAATGGCTCAAAGAACAAAAACCACACCAAGGTATGGAAATGAGACTGGAAAAGACACTGAATAAATTGCCACTTGAAGCCAGTTAATCATTTTCTTACCCTAACATTATTTCTTAAAACAGGCAGTGCTGCAATATAAGCCTGATAAAGCAACAATCATTATTCCACAATTTTCTCAATAAGGTAATCTATCCTCTTTATTATAAGCAATTTCATTTAAAAAAAAAAATCACATGCTCCACTACAACAAAAACCATCGCAGCTTGTTCCAAATAAGGAGGAAGAAAATGTACAAGAAGCAATTGCAAGTTTGCAACTTAGTAAATATATTAAATAATAGGCATTGAACACAACTAAACTCGAAATAGGCCAGAAACATTACATACTTTTGATGTGTGATTCATCTTGACAAGAACAATTGAATGAATACATAAAATTCATTTGGCAGGAAAAGAACCATAACCAACAAAACGAGTCAACTGGAGGAAAGACAGCATTTTGCGCATAAAGCAGAAGTCCCCCGGTGGAGTGGGATCAGAAAGATCAGATTTGAGGAAGACTTTCTGTCCTGGATGACCATAATGGGTGATCCTTTGCTTCAGTCCAACCAGGCTGATTCAAGTTTCAGTGAAGTGGAAGTGAAGCTCCATCTCACCACTCAGATTAAGCCTTGGACTTCAATGTCTTGCAACTGCTCTTATTTCATTGATCATTTAATGGCTTCAACCATAACCCATTTTCATCACATGGAAACAGAGTGAGTTTAGGGCAATTGAATTTCTCCAAGTAAAATAAGTCAGGAAATGATGCTCGGATTTCACTCCAATCCATCTTCAAGTTACTCAAGAACTTCAGACGTAGTATTTCTACTTTCCACTTATCATTCTTTTTAAATTGACCCAGATTTTGGAGTTCTCCTCCTCTAATGTACAGCTTCTTTAACTTGGCAAGTTTGTCAGGAATCAACCAGCTGGGTGCAGTCATCTGAGGGTAACACTGGAGATCCAGTTTCTCTAGTTCCTTAAATTCTTCTGGGATTTCTGGCCTTAGTCCTTGCTTAAAGGTGGCAGCTTTTAATAATTTTCTAGTGAAGCGTTTATGTGCCCTCAGATGACAGCACCCAGCTCGGTGCCGGCCCTCAGAAAATGTACTCTTGGTGAGTTGCTTAGCATGAAAGTCTACTCCACCTCCACACACAATTGTCAGCTTCTGAAGCTTCTTAAACTGTCGAATAGTGCTTACCTCTTCCTCTTCATCTCTGGGAAAATCCTTCACGTTTGTGTAGATGCTCAATTTCCTCAACTTACTCAATTTTAACAACTCACCAAGAGTACACGAATCTGCACTTATGCGATCACCAACTACAAACCCTTTAAGGACTAGGAGTTCTGAGAGCAGGGCAATCCCTTTGGGTATGTATTCAAGCAAGTAACACTCAGATATATCCAAGTGTGTCAGCTGCTTCAGTGAGCCTATCCCATCGGGAAGCAGCTCTAGATTGTGACATGCTCTAAGATCCAAGATTCTCAAACTTGAGAGCTTACACACAGAATCCGGAAGCTTTGTGATCCGAGAGATTCCTTGAAGACTGAAAAACCTTAAAAATTTCATACTTCTCAAACCTTTTAAGAATTCACCACTCTCTACTTCAATGTGATGACTAGCAGAGTTCTTCCACCTCCCCAGATAAAGAACCTTGACATTCTTCAACTTTGAGAACCACTCCAACTTGAAAAAGTCAGGAGAAGGTTCATTGACATTGAATATAGTTTGCAATTTCTCATGATCCAATGGAGACCCATCTGATCGAGACCCAGTTCTTAGTAACTTCTGAGAAGAGTCATCTAGTACTAAACATGCCCGGTGACAGTTAGAAAAATCAGCAGTGGGATTCCCTTTCTCATCAAAATTAAAGAACCTGGCTTCTTTGGCAAACTCAATCATGGCAGAACGAATAAAAGGATTCATCTTATAAGTATCCGCAACCAACCTATGCTTCTTATTCACAGCCTCAATACAGCCTGTCTTCACTAACTTCAGGAATATTTCATCACCCATTTTCTCATACGTCTTTTCTTCAACCCCCTGTAATGGGCTACTACTACTAGTACTACTGATAAAGCCTTCTCCAAACCACCAATGCACAAAAAGCCTCTTCTTCACAACCTCATTCTCCGGAATCAAAGCAAAACACAACAAACACAACTTCGTTCTATCTTCAAGACTACTATAAATGTCCCTAAAATCTTGAAAAGCATAGCTTTGATTAAAGAGTGTGTGGGAGTGTAAGTCAGGCAATTCCTCAATCACCTGGAGGTCGTCTAAACCGAAGCCGTCATCTACCCGGCCAATTGTATCAGCGGCGGACGCAATGGTGGAGAGATTAGGGATGTGAAGCTTTAACTTGATGACAATGTCACTGAGTACACGAATCCTGGATTGTAGTTGACTCTTTTGCTTGGCTTTTAAAGCCGGAGTGGGAGCATTGGCTCTTAATTCGCTTAAGGACTTGTCAAGTGTGTGTTGTAAGAGAGCCCTGGAGCCAGCAGCCACTTTGTCTGCAGATTTCTCGAATTTGGAGAATTTCTTGTCTATGTACTCGAGATCTTTCCTCAATTTTTCGAGTTGGGTCTCCATGGTACGATAATCTTGCTCGTCCTCGTTTGAATCGCCGCCGCCGTTGCTGTTGCCATTGTTGGTGTTCGTGGTGTTGTGGGAGAGATCAGACGAAGACATCGCTTTGGAAAGATATAGAAAATGGAACAACAACGAAGAGTTTGGGGCTAATAAGAATAATGTTATAACTATGTTTCAACATGTAACTATGAACATCTAACCATGTTCAATAACTAGATACAGAGTTTATGCGCAAAAGATTAAGACGTGATTGGATACGGCTTATTTTATTGAAATTAAAAAATTAATTTTATTAAAATTGAAAAATTATTACTAAAAGTACTATAAATAAAGTAAAAATTAGTTAAAATAATATAGTGAAATTAAGGAATAGTATTAAAAAATTCAATAAAACCTATAAATAGTAACAAAAATAAGTTGAATAGTAAAATAATTTTGATTTTTTCATTTCTATCCAAACGGAGGCTTAGCCATTATTAACAGAGTTCATGATTTGTCGTGTAAGAGCAATTGTATCAGTAAAGAGTCCAAATCTTCTATTCCATTCTTCCTGCTCACTATATACTCCACAAATAAAAACATATCAATAGTTTTTGGTGTAGGTAGGAATTAAACCTCTACTATTTCAATTACCTAAATATGATAGGTTATTTATTTATTTATTTTAAGAAATTGAAATAATAAAAGGTATAAGTTTAGCATTTAATAAATTAGATGGACATATGACATATTTTTATTTGTAGAGTATATAGTGGAGTAAAAAGAATAGGATAGAAGATTTGAACTCATTAGTAAGTGCAAAATAGAAAAATAGTGTTGAGATATGCACATTTTGACCAAAAAATACTTACATCAATGGATGTAAAATTGTGCATAAATGCACAAGTGCTACAGTAACTGTGCATTTATGTATGGTTACTATAACTCGTTCATTTAATATTTTAGTTTTTTTTTTTTTTTTTTGTAGTGTTAGGTCTGTGAGAGAGAGAGTGAGTGAGGAAATAATAAAAAATTGTAAAAAAAAATATTTTATTAAATAAATATGTAGAATAAATAGATTAATATAGGTGTTTTGTAAAAATAAGTGTGTAAAATAAAAAATAAAAAAAATTTGGGTACAAAATAGACGGAAAGTTTGCAATGGGTTACTCTAATATTTGGAGGTTTGAAAAAACATACCTTAACTCCAAAGTTCAGTTCTTTTTTTTTTTTTTTTTTTTTTCCTACCTTAATTATCATTCCACAAACAAACGGAGCACTGTAGGTCAAAAGACAGTACCAGGTGACCAAGACTCAGACATTTTTTGGTCTTCACAATGTCTTGGTCTTGGTCTTGGTCTTGGTCACCCATTAAAAATAAATAAATAATTGAAAACCATTTTTCTTTTTTGCAAATTAAAAACTTCTACTTTTTAATCCTGATTGAGGTAATCTTTACAATATAGCAAGGCGAAGTGAAAAAGACTTCTAGCAGTGTGCTTAAAAAAGAGAAAGTTGACATGGGCCACCTAAGTCAACTTTTTCTTTTTGAAGTTTTTTAGCTTTAGGTAAAAATATATTTTTTGGTCTTATATTTTTTTTTTTAAATTGATTTTGCTCTTAGGTCAGTCCTTAATTTTAAAAAATTGATTTTATTTTGGTCTCTATCATCAATCTAGTAACAGAAAAATCAAATGTGGCAGATTGAGCGCATTGTTGGCATGTTCGATGCTGACGTGACCATTAAAAAAATATTTTAAAATGCCACGTCAGCATATAAATTAATAAAAAAAAGTTTAATTTCTCAATTTTAATTGTAAAAAAAATAAAATACAGAAATAAAATAAAATAAAATACAATCTAATTAAAAATAGTAATTAAATTATTTTCTTTTTTTCTTTCCATTATTTTCAAAAGAACAAAGTAACATGTTCTTGGGGAAAGAACATGAAGAACATGTATAGTTGCCCAGAAAATTTAAAAAAATCAATATGTTCTTTTCTTTTATTGAATTTTCTTAGCAAATAAACATGCGAAAATTCATTCAAAATCCCTATCCTCCACTGGATCCTCCAACAAATCAAACCCATAAACCTTGAAAAATAATCAAATCCACATGAAGAAAACAAACCCAGAAATTTAAAATAAACACAGCAACAACAACCCGAAACCCAACCCCAACCCACATCATTATGCTCTGCATTTTTGGTCATTCGCCTCCTCAAATCCAACGGCTCTGACCAACCAAAACATTGAAACCCATAAAATACCTTGCAATCCGAAGCCCAAACCAACAACAAACCCAACCAACGATCACTGATCAAACCAACCAAGCAATCTTGCAATTTGAAATCCACATGAACATATCAGACCACCAATCACCACCACTAACAACGATCAGTCCATCAAGCCACTGCAACCCACGACAACAAACCCATCCAACGATCCACCCCCACCCACCACCGAACCAACCACCACTTCACAACCATTGATTCGAGAGAGAGCTTTAGAGATTTTTCCCAAATCTATAATTTGAGAGAGAGACTTTAGAACTTTAGAAAGATAAAAGAGAGAGAAGGAGATTTTTTTATCTGAGACTGAGAGAGAGAGAGAGAGAGAGAGAGAGAGAGAGTTTTAGAGATTTTCATTTGGGTAAGCAAAACACCAGCTCTCATACTTGAACCGTTATGATTTGGGACTTTTTTTTGTTGTTGCTATGCTTGTTATGAAGGCCACGCAAACTGAGGCAAACCCAGATTTACGATCCCTCTCTTCCCCCAACCTCCAACCCAATCAGCTCCCTCCAACATAAACTGAGGTCCAGTCCGTCAACTACAACTCTACTCCTTCATCTCCTCATCGTGGGATGACTCCACCACCACTACCAGTAAGAGAGGAAAAGACAGAGGTTGAGTTAGAGAGAGAAATCTAAACTTGCTTTTGAAGAGAGAGAGAGAGAGAGAGAGTTATGAATCATATGTGAGTTTGGATTTTGTTTTGGGTATGTGGAGGATTTTCAAATGTTTTTTTTTATTTTAATTTTTTGTCTAAAAATTAATATATTTAAATTTTGTGGTGTTTTTGTTTGCCAAGAAAATTCAAGAATATTTGAGAAAGTTGCTATAAATTTTTTTTTTTTTTCTCAATCTTTGAAATTGAAAAATAATTTTTTTTTCGTTTTTATTTTTATTTTTTTGAATTAAATTAAAATAAAAATTGAAAAATAAAAATTATTTTTATTTTTATTTTTTTAATTTAGAAAATACTAATGTGGCTTTTTTTAATTCAGAAAATTCTGATGTGGCATTTAAAAAATATCAAATAAAATATTTTATTATTATTATTTTATTAGTCGCGTTAGCATTTAACATGCTAACAATGCGCTCCGTCTGAAACGTCTGATTTTTTCTATTACTAGGTTGACGGCAGGGACCAAAAGAGAATCGATTTCCTAAAATCAAGGACTGACCTAGGAGCAAAATCAATTTAGAGACCAAATCGAGAATCGGCCCAAAATGTAAAGACCAAAAGTGTATTTTCACCTTAGCTTTATATGTTGTGATTTCGATATATAATTACATGAAATCAGCTAACATTTTACGTGTCGGACTGTGGTGTAGCTTAGATTTTTTGCTTTAGTTGTCTGAGAGAATTAGCCTAACTTTTGGCAAAGCATCACTTGTTAATTGAACAATTAAATTAGCAATTGGGGGGTATTATAAAAAGTGGGCATTATTTGGGATGATAGTTCTAAAAAATTTTACAATCAAGCTATAGTAAGATTCTACTTCTACAAACTTACTATAGCAGGTTGTATAATTTTAAATTAATTTCTTCTCTTTCTTGTTTTTATTCTCTCTTCTCACACTCTCTGTCTCCTACTAATCCTTCTCACTCTCTATGGTGGTGTTTTTTCTACGAAGTCATGGCGTGGAGAGATTGTTGTGTTTTTTCATTACCTGCCATTAGCGTGGGTCGTTTTACGTGGAGATCAAAGTGGATCATTTGTAGTCCGGCGTGGGTTGTTCCATTGAGATTGGCTGAGGTTGTGGTTAGTTGCTTGGTTTTGGTCCGGTGGTGGTTTGTGGGGTGTGGGTGGTTTGGGGGTGTTGTGGGTTGCTGGGTTTTGTGTGCTATGGAGCAATGGTATTGGTGTGGGATGTGTAATGGCGGCGGCATTGGTCTAGTGGTGGCAGCATTGGTCTAGCGGTGGTGGCATGAGTCTTTGAGATTGATTTATTAGTGTTTGTTGGTTGTGGGTTTTGCAGGTGTTGGTAGCTGTTTGTGGTAGTAGCTGGTGGCTGGATATGACAGTGATAATAGCATCTAATCAATATTTCAAAAGCGAATGTTGCAAAAGCTACAATGCAGAGAACTTGAAGACACCTCATCTGTAATGAATTTCCTAATTGCTGACCACATCATCAAAATATATATATAGCCAAAGCTGAGAGAAAATTCAGTTAAATTCTAAATTGGAATCTAATTTTACGCCACATGTCTCATTTAATTTTTAAATATATTTGTCAAGTGAATTATTAGGAATAAAATCAAAGAGTCTAAATTCAATTAGATTTTAAATTGAATTTTAATTGAAATTCAATTTTATATGTCCCATCTAATTTTTTTAATTTTTGTGATTAATGAATTATTCAGTGCAAAAACCGAAGAGTTTAGATCCAATTAAATTTATATATATATATATATATATATAATATGAGAAACTATTAGATATTTTAGAAATTCATGGTTTAAAAAATGAGTAAGTTGTAATTCTTACACCAAGTTTAATTTGAACTCATATATATTATGTAATTGTGATTATTTTTAAATGTACCCATGCATATGTACGAGGTTACACACTAGTATATATAAGCAGAGACCTCATGTGGGAGAGCATGAAGTTCTGCAAAATGGCATTTCAATTGAGTAATTTTGCAAAAAATAAAAAAAATATGGGCTGACATTTAAAATAAACAAAAGGTTTTGTCCAAGACTAAAGTTTTTTTTTTTTTTTTTGAGAAAACAGTAATACTTATTAAAACACACTACTCGTGGAGTTCTCTCTCTCGTGCATACAAGTTTTCTTCCTCCTTTGACATAGGTCTAGGGCATCTTTTTCTTTTTCAGTGCTTAGTTGAGTGAGTGCTACTAGTTGACCATGGCTGATGAGGTTATTAATAATTTGGAAAACATGAAGTTGACTACGGAAGAGGAGGAAGTGATTACCATCTCTGATGAAGGAAGATTGGAAGCCATTGAGGATTGCACTCTAAGTTTGATGGGTAAGTTTTTGACGTGCAAATCCTTAACAAGAGAGCAGCAAAGAATACTATGAGAAGGGCTTGGGGTTTGAACGATAGCCTACGCATCACAGAGGTAGGGTCGAATCTTTTTCAGTTCAAATTCACATCTGAATTTGATCTAAACAGAATTCTATGAGGAGGTCCGTGGTCTTTTGATAATCAGTTATTGATGCTCAAGCGTTGGAGGAACGGTATGACAGTTGGGAATATTTGAATGGAGACGGCCACTCTCTGAGTTCATATTTGGGGGGCGCCATTGGATATGTTTTCTTCACAGGTTGCTAAGGAAATGGGGAGTAGACTTGGGGTTGTTGAGGATGTAGAGCAGAGAAGAGGGTAGGATGAGTTAAACTACTTTATGAGGGTTAGGGTTGGTTTACCTATCTTGAAGCCCATTCGCAGGGGAAGTTTTATTGCCAGGTCTGATAGGGAAAGACACTGGGTGAAGTTTAAGTATGAACGATTGCCGTTGTTTTGTCATTATTGTGGAATGCTGGGACATGATGTTAAGAACTGTGCAGCACACTTTGCTGTGTCTAAGAATGGAGGTACGGTGGATTACCAATACGGAGACTTCCTTAAAGTAATGGGGGGACGACCAAGAGTGGATCCGTTTGTAGGGAAACAAGGAGGGTCGGAACATAGTTCAGAGGGTGGTGGCGACAAGTTTGTTGCTGGTTTTTACAGGTCTGAGGAAGGTTCGATCAGGTTTGAAGCTTGGTTTCAATGGAATAGGGCTGTGACGACGGAGAAAGGGCAGGGTAGAAACCCTAGTAACGATGAAGAAGGAGAGTCAGAGTTTGCAAGAAACACGCCACAATTTCAGGAACGTGATAGGAAGGATCACGCCCATGCAGAATACGTGGTGAGTTGTGCTGCTGACGTGCACAACTCAGTCCCTGAATTGAAGGAAACCTCGGTACAGAAGGATGACGTGCTTCCTAGTGGGCTAGATGGTCAGGCAAGTATGAACCACGTGATGGATTTAAGTGACTCTATTGGACTAGATTCAATAGGATGGATTTTGGGCTGGGAGGATTTCCAAAGGTACTATTGCCGTCCATAGGTAAAAGGAACCTCCCATCAGACTTTGAAGTCAACCAAAATGGTCATGGAAAGGAAGGAAGAGTTAAAAGGGGGAAACTAGAGGATGAGGAAGCTACTATTTTTGAGAGAGCGGCGGGGGTGGATGACCACCCTTGCTGGGAGTAATGAGGCTATTATGTTGGAACTGCTAAGGGCTTGGGAACCCTTGGATAAGTCGAAGCCTTCGCAAACTTGTGAGGGAACAAGCTCCCACTGTGTGTTTTCTTATGGAAACACAACTGGACAAAGAAGGGTTTGAAAGTTTGTATGGAGATTTGCAGTTTTAGAATAAAATTATAGTAAAACAGCCAAATACAGGGGGTGGTTTGGCTTTACTATGGAAGGATGATGAGGTGATGGAATTGATTAATTATTCGCCAAACCATATTCTGATGAAGGTGACTGAAGAGGATGGTTTTGTCTGGTTTTTTACTGGATTTTATGGATGGCCTGAGGCTTAGAATAAAGAAAAGTCTTGACAGCTGCTGAAACATTTGAGAAGCTTTGTTAATGGGGCATGGCTTTGTGCGGGAGATTTTAATGCAATTCTAAATAGTATAGAGAAATTAAGCTTAAGGCCACCTAATTCTGCAGAGATTGATGCATTTAGGAGTGGGTTAGACTTTTGTAATTTTGAGGATTTAGGGTTTAGAGGTTATACATACACATGGTCTAATAAGAGGCTTGGTGAGGCTAATACTAAAGTGAGACTTGATCGGGCTATGGCAACTATGGAGTGGCGGGCTAAATTTCAGATGTCTACAGTTTCTCATCTTCCACCCCATGCTTCAGATCACTTGCCAATTTTGGTGCATGTGAAGAGTGTTCAGAGGCATCAGCAGAAATTTAAAAAGGGCTTTAAATTTGAAGAAGCTTGGCTTCTATGGGAGGATTGTGGTGATGTAGTTAAAGATGCTTGGGAAATGGTGGGAGGGGGGGAGTCGGGTTTGGCTTCAATTAAGGAGAAGATCAAGTTCTGTGGTGAGGAATTGCAAGCATGGGGTTCTTCCAAATTAGAGTCGAATGAAGCAGCCATGAAAATCCTTCAAAACCAGCTTGAGGTGCTAAACAGTGTTGAAGTGGTGACTGATGAATCAAAGGCCGAATATTTGAGTGTCAGTAAACAATTAGATGACTTGCTGTTAAAGCAGGAAATTTACTGGGCACAACGGTCTAGGATCCTGTGGCTTAAACATGGTGATAAGAACACTAAATTCTTTCACTCAAAAGCCTCCCAAAGAAGAAGGTGAAACTTTATTAAGCGGATTCAATGCGCACAAGGAAATTGGGTGGATGAGGGGGAGGATATAGCAAAGGTGGCTACTGGTTATTTTGACAATTTATTTTGTGTAGGTAGATGTGATCAAATGGAGGAATGTCTCAATGCAGTCCCAAGGAAGGTGACACCGGACATGCAAGATACCCTGTCCAGTGAGTTTAGTGCTGAAGAAGTTAAAATAGCGTTGTTCCAAATGGGACCAACAAAGGCACCTGGACCTGATGGTATGAATGCTCTCTTTTATCAAAGATTTTGGCATGTTGTGGGTGATATCGTAGTTGATGCTGTGTTAGATTTCCTGAATAATGGTCATATGTTGCTTGATATTAATCATACTTACATCGTGCTGATTCCTAAAGTGAAGAACCCGGAGAAAATGTCTGATTTTAGGCCCATAAGCCTTTGTAATGTGATTTACAAAATAATCTCTAAAGTGTTAGCCAATAGACTGAAGTAGGTGTTACCTAATATTATATCTCCCACTCAGAGTGCTTTTGTTCCTGGCTGCCTTATTACTAACAATGTGTTGCTAGCATATGAAACATTGCACACAATGCACCGCAGGAAGAAAGGGAAGAAAGGGTGTATGGCTTTGAAACTTGATGTCAGTAAAGCATATGATAGGGTGGAGTGGCCTTTCCTTCAAGGGGTTATGCAGCGGCTAGGTTTTCTTGAAACATGGATAGAAAGGGTGATGAGTTGTGTCACTACGACTTCATTCTCTATTCTTGTGAATTGGAAACCGTATGGTAATGTATTGCCTTCTAGGGGAATTCGTCAGGGTGATCCTCTCTCACTATACTTGTTTTTGTTATGAACAAAAGGGTTTACTTCATTACTGGCCAAGGCAGAGATAGGAGGGACTTTGCATGGAGTGTCTATTTGTAGAGATGCACCAAAGATTACTAATCTTTTCTTTGCAGATGATTCATTGATTTTTAGCAGAACTTCTCCAGCTGAAATTCAGACTATTGTAGAGATTCTTCAAGTTTATTCTAAAGCTTCTGGGCAGTGTATAAATTTGGAAAAGTCTTCAGTGTATTTCAGTAATAACACCGTTGGCCGCCAAAAACAGGAGGCTTTGGAGATTCTTGGAGTGAAGGAAGTGTCTCAATTTGAATCATATTTGGGTTTGCCTACTTTAATTGGAAGGGCAAAGTACCATACATTATCTTTTATTAAAGATAGGGTGTGGAAGAAATTACAGGGTTGGAAGGGGATGCTGCTTTCTAGAGTTGGGAAAGACGTTCTCATCAAGGCGGTTGCTCAGTCTATACCGACGTATACAATGAGTGTTTTTCAGATCCCATCAAAATTATGTGATGAGTTGGATGCTTTATGTGCTAGATTTTGGTGGGGACAGGTTGGGAATGAAAGGAAAATTCATTGGAAAAGTTAGGATAAACTGACTTTGTCGAAGAAGGATGGTGGAATGGGATTTCGGGATCTTAGATCATTTAATTTAGCCATGTTGGCCAAGCAAGGGCGGAGGTTGTTAAAAGACACAAATTCTCTTCTATATCAGTGCTTTAAAACAAGGTATTTCCCTAGAACTTCAATACTTGAGGCCACAGAGTCACCTAATTGTTCTTTTGTGTGGAGGAGCTTAGTGGCAGCCCTACCGATTTTAAGAACTGGACATTGTTGGCATGTGGCTAATGGATTCTCTATTAATGTCTATCGAGATAGATGGATTCCAAATTACCCCACAAATAAGCCTCTCTCTTCGGTAAGGGATGATGAAGAGAAAGTATTGGTGTCAAGCTTGATTAACCATGACCTCCATGTGTGGCGAAGATATTTTATTAAGGCTAACTTCAATTGGGAAGAGGGGGAAGCTATATGTGATATTCTACTAAGTTGGAGGCAAGTACTTGACTCAGTTTATTGGAAGCATAGCAAGGATGGCAACTTCACAGTAAAGTCTGCTTACAAGGTTGCAAAGTCTCTCTTGAAGAAGGAAGATTGGGCTAAATCATCATCAGGAGGTGGGGTTAGTAGGGTGTGGGCTGCTATATGGAAGTTACGGATCCCCAACAAGATGAAGGTGTTTGGGTGGAGAGCGTGTCATGATATTCTCCCAACTAGAAGGAATCTAAAGAAGAAACGGGTTTTGTTGGATGAGTTGTGTCCACTTTGCTCCAGATTTCAAGAATCAACCATTCATGTTTTATGGGAATGTACAGCTGCTCAAGATATTTGGCATGGTAGTGCTAGGGCCTTGCAGAAGTGTGGGATGGGGCAAACTGATTTCGCAACTTTTTTGGAGTACTTGCTAGATCGAATGGAGAAAACAGAGGTGGAGCTAATGTTAGTGCAGGCATGGTTGATTTGGAACCAACAGAACAGAGTGGTGCATGGAGGCAAATTCATGGATCTGGGTTGGTTGAATAAGCAAGTTGCTAAGTTGCTTGAGGAGTTCTAGCGGTCACAGGACAGTTTACAAGTTGATGCTATGCAGGGTATGACTCGCCAGGTATTGCAGAACGTTGGAACCAGTTGGCAACCACCACCTTAGTCCGTGTATAAGCTGAATTATGATGCAGCTATGTTTGTAGATAACGCCAGTTCTGGGTTCGGTGCTGTGATCAGAAACTCAAGGGGTGAAGTTATGGCAACAATGACAGCCAAGGGTCCGACAGTCCAGTGCAGTGAAGAGGCAGAATTGCTCGCATGTCGTAAGGCGATGGAGTCTTCACGGTTCTGATAGTGGAAGGTGATAATGTCAATGCTATGAGGAGTATTGTTTCAGTCAAGGACAATCAGTCAGCACTTGGGCATGTTGTTGGTGACATTTGGCATCTGATGGGAGCATTAGAGTGGATTTCTGTGAGCTGCACAAAGAGAAATGGTAATAGGGTGGCACATGTGCTTGCTAGATATGCCCAACATGTTATTTCGGATTTATTTTGGATGGAAGAGGTTCCACCATTTGTGGTTGATTCTGTAAACTTTGATGCTTCTTTAATTTAAATGAAAGTAGAATCCAGTTTCAAAAAAAAAAAAAAAAGTTGAAAGCAAGCTCAAACGCAAGCCCAAACACAAGCCCATTTTTTTAACTTACATTAACCCCAGCCAAACTCTAATAAATAATAACTCCTACAATAAACCCTTGGTAACGTATAGATAACAATACTACTAGCTTCGAAGTTCACTCTCATAATGCACGTTGTCTTTAAATCCACACATAAAATATCTCTCTCTTAATACATGCTGTCTTTGAATCTATACATAAACTATTCACCTCCTTCCAAAACAATAGTTTGCAATCTCAATTTAGTGATCGGTTGAAGCAATAAAGGTAGAAGATTAAGAGATTTCAGTGCTCCTTGATGAAATGGGAGAGTTTCTCTCAGTAAATGATAGCTTTGCATGTTGAATAATTTGTTTTGTTTTATATATATCTGTTTCCTCTAGCCTATGAATTTCTTCCATAATTTCTTTCGTGGTCTCTTGGTTTCCTCTTCTGAAAGGAATGTTAATTTTTGTTGTAAATTCTATTATAACAAAAAAATAATTCTCTATTTGGTTTCTCAAACAGTTAAGGAAATAATTTTTATGTTCAATATTGTTTCTTTCCCTACTTTCCTTGGCTAATTGAAACAATTTAGAATTACTCACAAATTTGAGCTGGGTATTGGAGAACACTAGGCCTTAGTTTTTTTTTGTAGAAAAAAAAAAAAAAACTAAGCAAAAGATGAGCACTAATATATTGGATTCAAATTTGTTCAATGCTTCTCTGTTAATTTTTAATGTTTTTTCTCCTTTTTTTTATTCTTTCCATTTATTGTGCAATGTTTAGTTTTTTATAAGAATTATGTCAATACGAACAAATGACTATATCTACTAGGTGTTCAAAAAATGGCTAAGTACTTGAATTTCTTATTCTCATTTCATTTTTCTTCTTTTGTTTCTGTACAGATAAATCACCTATGATGGAGCTTAATGATCTTAAACACCGAAAGAGATTACAAGCAAGCATATGCAATTAGTACTTTCCTAATTCCAACTCATTCTTTTTTCTGTTTTTGCCCAACGGCAATTAGTGCTGACTTTATTCAACTTCCAAGAAAAGGTTTTGCTTCCTTTTCAAGGAGCCAATGACAAAATGTTACGTCAATGGAAAATTGTAGTAATGTAGCATGTACTTGATATGTGAATCTCACTAAAATATTAAGCAATTCTAATTGAAGATTTAGTTGCAATTCATTTCTTAAATTGGGAAAAAGGTGAATGACTTTAGTTATAATCATAATGGTTAGTCCCTTACTTGCAATATGACCCTGAGTACAACCATCTACAATCTAATATAATGCAATCTTTCAGCATCATACAGTGACTTAAGGCAACTCTTGAATTCCATTCATATTTGTTAGTGTATAGCTTAGACTAGATTAGCCCATTGAGCTTGGCTCAGTATACTGTAATTATAGTTTACTCATATTACTTGTACTGCACACATACCTAGCCTATATAAGGCTCTCTATTGTACATTATTATAGACACATCAATATACATACTATTTAGTCTTTCTCTCTCACTTTATACATTTAACATGGTATCAGAGCCATTCCTCTGACTTTCTGGTTCTTGTGGACATCTCCGGCATTCTTCCGCTGCCCTCGCCTTCATCCAGTAGTCACTATCAGAAGCGAGTCGCTGCTGTCACGCCTATAGTCCCTGCAACTCTCGGATCTCACCATTCTGTTCATCCAACTGCCAAAGCAAAGGCGCAGAGTGACAAAACAGTCAATCCCAAGAAAAACCCAACCAAGAACAGCCAGAAAGGACTTTACTTGCGCCCACATGCACTTCCTGAATCTCCTGATAGTCGAACTCGCGCACCACGCACCTCCAGCAATGCACACGCGCTCCCATGCGCCAGCCACTCTCCTTCACACGCCTCTACGCGCTCCACGTGCCTGACACCATCTGCATCTGTCCATGTCAGCCCTAGGCTGACGTCATCCTACACACGTCAGCATCCGCATCATCTGCCTATGTTAGCATACGTCAACAGTTGACTTTGACCGTTGACCACCATTGTTGACTGTTGACTTTTGACTTTTGACCAAAGTTAAAATTTTTCAACAGAGCCTATCTTGCTCAGTTTTTCACGTAGATTTCGATTTTGAGCTCTGTTTCTTCATTTGAGGTCTCTAAATTTCACTTTTTGGTCATTTTCTTTATTATGGCTCAACAAAACTAACGAGATGTCATACGTCCTATCATTATTATTTTGGATGGTCCTACTAGTTATCATGCATTGTCTCAAAATATGACTGTCTTTCTCAAGGGTCATAAACTGTGGAGGTATGTGACTGGTTCAATTCCTAAGCCAGTACCAAAACCTCAGTCCAAAGCCACAGCTACTAAAGATGCCTCTAAGACTGTTGTTACAGTGGATGATTATGAAGAATGCCTAAAGGAATGGGAGAGTATTCAAAGTAAGATCTTGTCTTGGTTTATCAATACCTCTATTCCCTCCATTCATAATCTTCTTCCTCTTCTTGAGACTGTTGAGGCTGCTTGGAAATTTCTGACTGATTGATGCTCTATCACATGTTTCTGTTTGCTGTTAGGTACTTCTCTTGTCTCGTGGCGTAGCAAGAAGCAGGATGTGGTTTCCCGTTCCAGTACTGAGGCTGAGTATCGTGCCCTTGCCGACACCACCTGCGAGCTTGTCTAGCTTCGCTGGCTCTTGGCTGACATGGATGCTCTACAGCCCACTGCCACTCCTCTTTATTGTGACAATCATAGTGCTATCTACATTGCTCATAATGATGTCTTTCATGAACGCACCAAACACATTGAGATCGACTGCCACATCACTCGCCAGCATTTCAAGAAAGGAAATCTCAAGTTGTTCTCCATCTCCTCTACTGACCAGCCTGCTGATATCTTCACCAAGACTCACCTGCCTGGTCGTCTTCAAGATCTTATATCCAAACTCCAGTTGGCTTCCTCCTTGCCACCTCGAGTTTGAGGGGGGATGTTAATGTATAGCTTAGACTAGATTAGCCTATTGGGCTTGGCCCAGTATACTATACTTGTAGTTTACTCATATTACTTGTACTGCACACATACCTAGCCTATATAAGGCTCTCTATTGTACATTATTGTAGACACATCAATATACAGACTATTCAGTCCTTTTCTCTCACTTTATACATTTAACAATATTGTATCACATAGTTTTGATAAGTTCAATGCATTAAGACATGATAAAGCTATATACACATTTCACGTTATCATGATAAAGCTATACACGGGCTAAAGTTTCAACAAAATCAACTCCTTTGTGGGTTTTTGGGCTGCTTATTATAGCTGACTAAAGAAGATGTGCAAGCTTGCGTCAGACAGCCTGTAGTGAACATACGGAACCTAGCTAGACTGCAAAGAGCTATCAAGGAAAAGGTTGAAAGAATTGCAAGAGTGGATGGTGGACAATTGGGTTCCTAGAAATTGCTAATTTCATTTAGATATTGAAATGGTTATTAAGGGAAATTTAGAGCAAGGAAAATGAATAAAATTAGGGTTGCTTTTGAATATGTTTCAATGGAGGTTTGAAGTATTTGAAGCTGGCCAACCTCATATTAAAATGAATTTCTTCTGAGTGTCTCTCAATGGTCTTATATCCAAGCAGAGTTTGATTCCTGCAAATTTTAGGGCGGTGCTTTATTCTTGAATGGGTTCCCAATTAATTTGTTTCCTTTTTTGTATTCACTTGCTACCTATGTACTTTGAGGTTCCAGAATGAGATGGAAGTGCTTTCAAACTCTTATCACTGATTCATTAATGGGATTTACGTGTTTTCTTTTTTATACCTATCTTATTTTGCTGTAATGTGTTAGGGATATGGCATCACTTGCATTTTGGTTTCTACATTTTCTCTATGAAATTATATAGCATGGTCTTCAAGTTCCTCTTGAAGCACCATTTGTAGAATTATATCCAATCCTACTTGAAGAATTGTGGCTCTTTATAAAACTCATTTGACATTTGGAAGAACATATGTTCATATAAAACTCTTTTGACATTTGGAAGAAAGGTAGCTCTTTAAATTATTTAGATCTCTTTCATATAAACGTTTGAACATTCCTCTTGGATATGAAATTTTATGTCTCATGTTTATTTTTAAATAAATTTAATGTTTATTGTTATACATGGTTAATAGATTTGCGACAAGTAATGATTTATCTTAACTGTTTACACAGGCAAATTTTAAGTAACATAAACCTATTAGTATGCCCAAAGGGTTTTTTTGAAAACCCTTTTGAGATTTTCCCCCCGACCCCCTTCCAACTTTTGTACTCTCCTATCAAATATGTTTTGATATATTTGCTATATAGCATGCACTTATTTTTATGTATACATAGATCATACCTTTACATAGTTTTTCCATGCATAAAGAAATATCACATTCTTGCTTAAATTTATTTGTTTCAAAAAAATTGAAATGAAGTCTAATGACATGCAATATAATTGAAACTAGTCGCAGACCCGCGCGATGCGCGGGATAATATGATATGATTATTTTTTATTGAATAATTATTGAATTAGCATATTAGATTGTATATTATTAAAAATTCAATATGTGTTATTTGAAATTATGTTTTAAATTAGAAATTTTTTGTAGTGTAACAAAATATATTTTGTAATCAGGTATTATATATAGTGAGATATGTATGAAAACACAATGTAATAAATTTTTTTTTTTTAAATGATAGTGTGAGAACTATTAGACCAAGCTGTAACTATGCATACTTTGTTTATTACTATAAAAATATATGCGATTTAACTCTTATAGATATATTTTATTCAAAAACACAGATCTATGTCTCTTTCTTCCTCACAATTGAAACTAAGTGAAAAAGTAAATAAAGATAATTATGCATTCAATCATTATCAATAAATCATATATTATAAAGTGGAAATATAAAATAAAATAAAATGCAAAAAGAAAAAGTTCCTTAAGTATCTATACATAAAAACATTAATAGCACAATGATGCTATAAAGTAAATTATATTTTATCTTATTTTCTTTTTGGCATTTTTAGTAAAGATGATTAACTAAGCAAAGTAAAAACTTACCAAGAAAATTCAAATTAACTAAAAATTTGATGGTGGAGATGCTAATTATTTGTAATAATAAAATGACCAAAAAAAAATAACAAATAGATTTGAGAAAAACATATAAGATTTCTAAAAGAAATTTTATCAAACACATGAGATGCAACAATACAAAATTACTATGCTAAATAATTTTTTACTTTTTTGATACTCTACATATAAAAAATAAAAAAAATTTATTCACTTTTTGTCACAGTATAAACTATAGAGCGATTACAAAATAACAAAAAGTCAAGGAACTTATAGCAAAAGGCTTTTTATTCAAAATACCGATAGAAGGGAGACTAATAGGTCCTCTACTTTCTTCAAGACATAGGGGATTATGAAAGACCATACATCCTTTGTCTACCCTTTTCTCTTTCTCAAATTCACATTACCAAAGAAGTATATAAAGCTAAAAATATTGTGAATATATCTCTGTTCAGTAGAATTCCATTGGTAGGTACATTCAAATTTGTAACCATGTATATTTAGTTTTGATATAAACTCAAATTTCTATTTAAAAAAAAAAATACATATTAACCCAAACCAAAATTCAACCAAAGCTATAAGAGTGATTTGTGATAGAAAATTTAAAAAATACAACACAATAAAATTAAATAAAAAAACCATCAACCTAAATTATAGTTATAAGAATGAACAAAAATCAAGCGCGCGCGCGCGAGAGAGAGAGAGAAAGAGAGAGAGAGAGAGAGAGAGTACCCACAATTTTTGTGTGGAAAAAAATATGGATTGAATCGAATAAATAACATCAAATTTATACAAAATAAGATGGAGAGAAGAAGAGTTAAAATATAAGAAAGAGGAAATAATGAAGAAAGTTTAACGGTAAAATAAAGAGTAGTAGAGAGATTAAGAGGCAATGAGGGAGGGGAAAGGTTGGAAGAAGAGAAGAAGAGTTTTTTTTTTTTTTTTTTAAGAATTGGAAGATGAAAAGTTTAAATATTCAATTACTTGAAATTAGAAAGAAGAAAACGAAAAGTTGAAATCAATATGGATAGCTAAATATAGTTAAACATTTGTATGTAATAAATAGTAACGTTTGTAATGAATAGTAATCATATGCATATATCCATTAAACGATAATGAATTATTCAATTTTAACAATTACTTGAAATTAATCTCCAAAAAAACAATTACTTGAAATTAGAAATAAGAAAATGAAAGGTTGAAATCATAATGAATAGTAATCATGTGCATATATCCACTAAATGATAAATGATGAATTATTCAATTTTAACAATTAACTGAAATTAATCTCCAAAAAAACAATTACTTGAAATTAGAAAGAAGAAAATGAAAAGTTGAAATCAATTTGGGTAGCTGAATAGTCAAATATTTGCATTTAAAACAAAAGAATAGTAACATGTTGAATAGTAATGGAGTGCATTAACAGGTTTTTCTATTAGCTATATTTAATTATTATATATAAAATAAAATAGAAAAATCATAAAGGAAATTAAAAAAAATATATGACGTGGCTGATGACGTGGCTCAACAGGAGTACAGCAACATTAAATTCTACGTCTCAGCTTTTAAATATATATAGATTGATTCCCTAATTATTATCACGAGTCATAAATATTGTACATAGGCTATAAGATAATGTTTTACAAAAATATTTTAAGATGCACCACGCATCGCGCTAGACATCGGCTAGTTATAAGAAAATATACAGATTAGTAGTTGATGCTATATCCAAAATTTTCTTGTATGGAATCTCCCCCGCCAACAAAATTCCAACAACTAACAAGCTTGTTCCTATATCTTTAATCTAGGAAATTAGGTTCATTGGTTCCTCACTAAGTACCAATCCTTATAAGTCAGCAGAATATTTGTGGCTAGATCGTGACTAGTTAGTGGAGGTGGTGATTTTTTTTTTAATTATTGTGGGTGAAGAGAGAGAGACAGTAAGGAAGAGAGAGAAATAGAGAATGAAATGAATAAAAATTTGAATATAGTATTTGGGTGAGATGTAAAAAAAAAAAAAAAAGAATTGGGATGTTTGGTGAGTTATAAAATAGTATTATAAGATAGATAAAGTAGCTTTTGATGAGATGGTAAAATGAGATATTTTTTAAAATCCCAGATGCTAATGCTCTAAGAGGGCACTAAGAGCTGAATGTCTAAATTCTTACTTAATAGCTGCTTTGCTCTACTTCCCAACCCAAGGCAAGTTAATATCTTTCCATGACACCATTTATTTGTCAATACCCTTGAAACACTGGCAATGAGACACATTATATTGAGGCAAAGCACAAACAAGTATTCACATGTCTAAAGACAAATAATAATAATAATAATAATAATAATAATAATAATAATAATAATAATAATAATAATAATAGATTTGCATGATGGAAAATGAAAGAGAACAGGAATATTACTTGAACATTAATATAAACATAAAAATAAACATTAATAAAAAGGAAAATATATTTTTGTCTTATTTTGTATCAAAAAACATATGTTATTTTTTTCTTAATATTATCTAATTATGGGAATATGTGAGACACTATTCCATCCATATTTGAATTACTATACTATAAACAAATCAATTTTTGACTATAAACATAAGATATGTTTAAATTTTGGCCTTTAGACTCTAAGAAAGTATTAGTGTGTCTACTATTGTACTTGAACATTTAGTGATGAAAATAAATAAAAGCACATGTTTACTATTGTACTTGAATATTATAGATTGCAAATGTGTATAAAGATAATAACTTTAGAATTATTTATCAAGATAAAATTTAAATAAAATCACATTGAACATAAACATAAAAAAAAAAAAACAAATTAGAACATTTTTTTCTTATTTTTTACCAATAAAAATATGTAAGATTTTATTCATATATAAACATGGTAATATGTGAGATTGAATTAATTAGGCTATTTGCAAATCAATTTTTTGACTATAAATATATGTAATAAATAACATATTTGACAAATTTCTTTGGATGATTTTCCTTTTATTATTATTATTATTATTATTATTATTATTATTATTATTATTATTATTATTATTATTATTATTATTATTATGCTGAATGAATTTCCTTTAATTTGAACATTTGAGATTCAACCTGTAAAATCTTGTCTAGCTTTATTAGTTAATTGATAAGGAAGTTATTAATTATTAGTTATTTGAACACTTATATCAATATATATATATATATATATTCGTTAATTATTAGTTATTAACGAATTTCTTGCTACAAAATTGAAATATTTGCATATTGGTCTTGTTCAAGTTGTTGTTAAACCACTTACAAGAAGAGGCATTAATGCTTCTGTCTTAATGTGTTTGCGAGATGCTAGATTTAAGAAATTTAATGATAGCATTCTTGGTATGATTACTGCTCCTTTGTATGATGGTCCTATTTACTTTGATGTTTTTCCTGATATTGGTCTTGCTTTGGATGACCCTAATATTATTAAAGCTTTGACATTGAATGTGTTAACTTCTGGTTATGACATGGATGAAGGCAGTAAGCCTTTTGCCCTTATTTACCGCATTTATTACAGACTTGTGGGTTCCCAGTTGAATCCTCGAGCTACTCATATTAAAGATCTTGCTAGTAAAACCTTGTTAATTCAATGTTCAACTCCTGATGCTAAGGTTCAAGTCCAAAAAATGATTAAATGGGAAGATGTTAATCTTCCTAAGGAATGGTTGTTGGAACGGGAATCACCTCCTGTTAAACCTGTTTTCCATGATACTGATCTTGCTCATATTCAACAATATCTTGATGTAACTATTAAAATAAGTTTCCATGATGACAAACCCTTGAAGATCAATGAAGGAAGGCATTCCTTTGCTGGATCTAAAAGTATTTCCAAAAGAGATCAAAATCTCATTGATTATTTGCAAAAGAATTTTGTTAAACCTGAATTTAAATCTAATTTGAAGCTAAAAGGAGTTTCAAGTGATAACTCCCAAGTTAGCACTACTTTCTACTCTACTAAGGCAAAAACTTCCTCTCCATATAGCAAAACTGCTGATGAAGAAGAAGAAGAGACCAAATCTGTGTCTCCATCTGCTTCTGATTTTCAAACTGTTGAAACCCCTGTTTTTCAAAACCAACTGAGAGTTTTGACTTCTCTAAATGAAAGTTTTGAAATTGATATGGTTTCCTTGTTTAACGAATTTGTTTCTGCTAAAAACAGAGATAAAAGAAAATATTACCAAAGTACTTTTGCTCAATCCGAAAAGGATCGTGTTAAAAGGAAATGGAAAGAAAAAATGAATGTTTTGAAAAAACATATTCTGTTTTTTGATTTCCTTGAAATTATTATGTTTCAAAAGATGCTGTTTCACAAAATCATTTGAACGTAATAAAGAAATCAAATTTTGTTAAAGAAGATAAAACTGTTGTTAGGTCTAGCCATCCGCCTCTTGAGACAGTTCTTATAACTTGTCAAAAGACGGAAGTAAAAGCTTCTCCTTTCAAAATTGCTAATGCTGAGACTCCTATTTCTAGTATTATTGAACAAAACAATTTTGCTAATGAGTCTTTGCATATTATTGGTCAACAGCTTGACCGTATTGAAGAAAAAATTGTTGAACAAACTGTTTCTGCAAAACCTGAGAAACCTTTGATTGATTTACCCAGTCAAAGAGAAAAGATTGGTTTTAAAACCTCTCAGAGGAAAACTATTAACATTGTTGAAAAAATGCTTTCTGATTTGAAAGTTAAAACTGAAAGCACTTCTACTAATGCTACTTGCACTATTTCAAGAAATGGTAAAGAAATTGTTTTTGAAGAAAACACAAATTCTAAATCATTGTCTTTTGTTAAAAATGTTTTTGATAATGGTCTACCAGAAATTAAAAGATTTGTTGGAACCAATCCCATGTTTTTTACAAAAAACTAGTATTCTAAACATACTCCTCTTGATATGCAATTTGAAGAAAGATCTTGAACAATTATGAATGGAATATTGATGGTTTTTCTGAACAGGAAATTATTAACAAAATGGGTCATATGTCTATGGTTGGAATTGCTTACATGAACAATTATAATCTTAACCACCCTGAAATTGTTGAACTTTTTATTACTGGCTTTTCTGGCACTCTTCGTAGATGGTGGGATTCATATCTCACAGAAGATTCTAGAGATTCTATTAAACATGCTGTTAAAAAGAATGATGATGGTTTGCCTATTTTTTATGAAAATATTGGTAAAGGCATCCCTGATGGTGTCAATACCCTGGTTTATACTATTCTCAAACATTTTTTTGGTACTCTTACCAATGTTTCATCTTGAATTTTTGATTATCTAAATAGTTTGAGATGTCCTACCATGTCTGATTACAGATGGTATCAAGATGTTTTCCTTTCTAGAGTAATGCCCCGGAAAGACTACTACAAGCCTTGTTGGAAAGAAAAGTTTATTGACGGTTTGCCTCCTATCTTTACTCATAAGGTAAAACAAGAATTAATTGGTAAAAATGATTCTATTGACTATGATAATTTAACTTATGGTGATATTTTAAGCACTATTAAAAGACTTGGTATTAACATGTGTAATGATGAAAAATTGTTAAAATATCAATTGAAAAAAAAGTTAAAAGCTAAATATGAAATGGGTAATTTTTGTGAATAATATGGTTTACCCCCTATTGCTTCTTCCAGGAAAAAAGGGAAAATACATGATAAAATTCACAAACATGTTAAACATAAAAGATACAGAACTAATTTTGTTAAACCAAATGATTTTTATGTTAAAAAGAAAAATGTTTCTAAAAAATATGTTAAACAGAACCCTGCTAAAGGTAAATGTTTTAACTGTGGAAAACCTGGTCATTACAGTAAAAACTGTAAACAAAAACCTGGTAAGCTAAAAAATAAGCTTAATCTGTTAAACATCAATGATGAAGATCAAGAAGATCTATTCTGAATCCTTGAGTCAAACAATTCGTCTGATTCATTGGAAGATGATTTATCTTCCTCATCTGATTCTTGTTATCACTCTGCTGATGAATCTTCTGGTTCACCTAATGTTAAACTTGGTTGCCAAGATTCTTGTTGTAATGTTATTAAAGCTGTTAATGTTCTTACTAAAAGTGAAGAAAATGAAAACCTTGTTGATCAAATTGATAAGTCAGATTCAGAACCCTGAATTGCAAAAAGAATATCTTGATAAGTTTAAGAAAAATTTATCAAAAGATGAAAATGTTAAAAAACTTAAATCAACAATAAGTTTTGAAGAAACTTTAGAAAGATTCAATAAGAAGAAATCCAAAGAATTAACTGTTAACGATCTTCAACATGAAATTGCTGTTGTTAAACAAGAAATTATTGAACTAAAAAATGAGTTTAAAACCATTAAAAGAGATAATGTTAATCTTAAACAAGAAATGTTGTTGTTAAAAATTGATAAAAATTTTGATAAACCTCAATTTGATAATGAACAAGATGAGCATAGAGATGGAGCTGAATCTAGTCAAAAGGCTCTTCTTTTTGATAAAGGTATTACTGATGTTATTGATTCTCATATTAATCTTGTTAACGAAATGCTGCCTCTAAAATGGTTTACAAAAGTTAAAATTACATGACTACCATTTTAATGTTGTTGCTATGATTGTTTCTAGTGCTGACATGAATTGTATTCAGGAAGGATTGATCCCTTCCAAATATTTTGAAAAGTCAACTGAAAGACTTGTTTCTGCTAATGGTACTTAAATGAAAATTAAATATGAATTGAACAATGCTTATGTTTGCCATGATAAAGTTTGTTTCAAGATTCCTTCTGTTCTTGTTAAAAACATGAATGATAAAGTCATTCTTGGACTCCCATTTATTAATGCTTTGTATCCCTTTCTTGTTGAACATTTTCTTGTTGAACATGATGGTATTACTATTGATCCTCTTAGACAAAAAGTAAAATTCAAATTTGCTTCAAAATTTGAAATTAATGTTGACCATGCTTTGAATTTGATTCATGCTAAATCCAATCATCTTAACTTCCTTAAGCAAGAAGTTAGATAAATTATTGCAATAAAAAATTAATAATTTTCAGAAAATATTGATTGATGATGTCTGCTCTGATTTTCCTAATGCTTTCTGGTTTAGGAAGAAACACATTGTTAACTTGCCTTATATTAAAGATTTTAATGAGAAAAACATTCCTACTAAAGCTCGTCCCATACAGATGAATGCTGAAATGGTTAAGTTTTGTAAGAAGGAAATCCAAGATTTAATTGATAAATAATTGATTAGAAACAGCAAGTCCCGTTGGTCTTGTGCTGCTTTCTATGTTCAAAAAAATGCTGAGATTGAGAGAGGAACCCCTCGTCTAGTAATCAACTACAATCCTTTGAACAAAGTCTTAGAATGGATTAGGTACCCTATTCCAAAAAAAAATGACTTAGTTCACAGATTGAGTGATGCTGTGGTATTCTCCAAGTTTGATATGAAGTCTGGTTTTTGGCAAATCCAGATGTGTGAGAATGATAGATACAAAACTGCTTTTACCACTCCTTTTGGTCATTATGAGTGGAATGTTATGCCTTTTGGTCTCAAAAATGCCCTCAGTGAGTTCCAAAATATTATGAATGACATTTTCAACTCATTCAGCCACTTCACCATTGTTTATATTGATGATGTGCTTATTTACTTTAATTCTATTGTTGAACACTGGAAACACTTGTATACGTTTTTAGATATTATCAAAAGAAATGGTCTTGTTGTTTCAGCTAATAAAATCAAATTATTTCAAACAAAAATTCATTTTCTTGGCTATGATATTGCTGAAGGACAAATTCGTCCTATCGACAGAGCCATCCAGTTTGCTGATAAATTCCCTAATGTCATCACTGCTAAAACCCAACTTCAAAGATTTCTTGGGTCTCTGAATTATGTTGCAGACTTTTACAAGGATTTGAGGAAACAATGTAAACCTCTTTTTGATCGGTTACAAAGTAGCTCTCCACCTTGGTTTGATGTCCATACTTCTCTTGTTAAACAAATCAAATCTCATGTCAAAACGGTTCCCTGTCTCGGTATTCCTACTGTTAATGCTTTTAAAATTGTTGAAACCGATACCTCTGACATTGGTTATGAAGGTATTCTGAAACAAAGAGTTTCCCCGGATTCATCTAAACAAATTGTTCGTTTCTATTCTGGAATCTGGAATACTGCACAGCTAAATTATAGTACTATTAGAAAAGAAATTTTATCTATAGTACTATGCATTTCAAAGTTTAAAAGTGATTTGTTAAACCAAAAATTCTTGCTTCGTATTGACTGTAAATGTGCTAAATATGTTATTGAAAAAGATGTTGAAAATATTGCTTCTAAACATATTTTTGCTAGATGGCAAGCTATTTTAAGTGTTTTTTATTTTAATATTGAATATATTAAAGGGTCCTAAAATGCCATCCCTGATTTCCTCACTCGTGAATTTCTGCAGAATAACAATGGCAAGTAGGCGGTCGAAAGACAAAAGCCCTGCCACTGAAAACCAAATTGATAAACGAGAACCTGCTTCCTCCCTGCAAACTACTAACCGTTTTACCTTTCTAGGTAATACATCCAAACCTAACTATTCCACTATTTTAGCCTTATCTTATGATCCTTATACTTTAACCCCTGTTCATCAAGGCTTTCCCTAGGAAATCCAATCCTTCCCAATATGTCAAAAAACAAATTTATCAGAGTTTGTTTTATGTTGAACCTAATAGAGCCTCAATTGTTGACCCTTTGAAGCTTGCTAAAAGCTATTTTCCTCCAAAATTTCACTGGATCCCTGAGCATGGGGAAAAGAATTTACAGTTTTATTCTGACCTCTTACAGCATGAGAATTCCATCCTTATTAAGACCATTCATGATAAGGAAGATTCTTCAAAAATTATTTACCACAGTGCTTACATTGTCAAAGTTATTGCTGAATCAAAATGGGGCTCCTCCCCCAATGATACCAGATTAATGCCAAAATCCTCCATCCCTTATTCATACCATGATTATATCACTACTTGGTTCAGATTCATACTTCACCAGAATCATAACATGACTCATTCCTAGTTTGTTAATTTTGACAAACACTTTACTGGTTATTTACCCCTTTGGTTCATCCGCTGGGGGTCCCAATTTGGCCTTGTTCCTAACATCCTTCCGGAACCATTAATTGATGTTTTCCAGCTATTCACAAGAAGTTATAGAGTTGACTCTCATGGTGCCAAATTTCCTGTTCTGCTACACTTTGTTAAACGTAATAAGATCCCATGGATTCTAAAGTGGCAATATGAGAAACATGATGATGATGTTCTTGCCCGACATTGGTATGTTAAATGGTGGGATAAGTTTCACCATACTCAAAGTATTATTACCACTGTTACCAGGGAATGTTCAGTTTATGCTGCTCCTTCCATTGCTAGAGATTATTCACCAATCCAGGCCCCTGTTCAGGTTGATGCCTTTTCCCCCTCATCAATTAAAAATTTTAAACCCACTGTTAAACCAAAAAAGAAGTGTTCCCCTCTTGATGATCTTCAAAGGGACCCTGGATGCTCTGTTTGCCCTGCTCAAATGTGCAGAAGAATTAGTTGCCAATCATGTTTCAGAGGGAGAAGAGTCAAAGGCTTCTTTTGAAGCATCTGTTGCTAATAATCCTTATTTCCCTTATAACCAGGAACTATTTGGTCATGATGAAGGCTCTCCTAACCCCAGGGAAATTTGATGATTCTTGCTGTTTTTCTGACCTGCACAACGGTCAATCTGCTACAATGTTTACCCTTGGTTAAAGTCCCAACTATCGCTCTACCTGTCCCTCATGGGAATCTATTGACCGACTTTGTTGACCACTTTCGGCACAAAACGCCAAATGTTATCTCCTGGCTTTTGAGAAAGCCCTTACTGCCCCTCACTTGTCCTGATATGAATAGTAAAAAAGTCACTGTTCATTTTACTATTTACTATTAAACTTTTGCTTTTTCTGCCTATATAAGGGGGGATGTCCCTTATTTGCAAATCAGAATTTCCTTGAGCTAGTTTTGAGATATTAGAGAGTGTTCTCTTCCCCTCTCAAACTTCCCTCTAGAATTCTCACTGTTTACAAAGCTTGTAACTAGAATTAGTCAAGCCTTGTACTGCTTATCCTGTTTACCTGTAATCCTCTGTTTACCCGTAATCCTGTAACTACTACTGCTGTAAGTGTTTACCACTACTGTAAATGTTTTAAGTATTTTCAATATTAACTGCTTGTTTTTATTAACTATTTTCTGTTCAACTACTTGTTTTAATGTTATATTGCTTGGCTGGTTTTACCGCCTCACACTTGTTTTAAATTACTTTGATTATTAATTATGCTACCGCCTCTTTGGCTGGTTCTACTTTGTTAATCTTATTTTCGATATACAATTTCTGTGCTTCTGGTGCTTCTGCTCCTTCTGCACCTTGGTCCTCCTCCCTTCTTGGTATATATATATAAGCAGAGACCTCATGCAGGAGTGTATGAGGTCCTGCCATGAGGTGCTCTAAGTTTCCATTTAGTATTTTAAACCTTCTTTCATTAAGTTTTTTAACTGTTACCTAATAAATTATTGTAACTTATTTTTACTTTATATTCAATATGGGCAAAGCCTGACAATTAGACCAAATGTAATTCTAAAAAAAAAATGACTTTCTTTTAAAAATAGACCAAATTTATGAAAAGCCCAAGCCTAAGGATGGAGCTGCTCTTTGACTAGGGGGGCCATGGCCCCCCCTAGATTTTGAGAAAAAAAAATTTTGTAGGTATATTTAATTTTCAATTAGCCCCCCCCCTCCCCCCCCCCCCAACAAAAAAAAACTTGGTCATCATTGGTCTCTTTTTTGCTTATTATTAGCTCGCTCCTGGCATTCTAGACCCAAATAAATTTATGGCCAGTTGGCCACTCTGTAAACCACTACACATGTTGTAGTTCATCTCTATTTAAAACAAAGGAGAAAAAATATGATGGATTTGAGTCTAACTAAAATAATCAAGAGGCACAGTGAGAGAAAGGAAGGTGAGAATAATATGAAAAACATGATTTAACAAAAACATTGAAAAAAAAAAAAAGACGCAGAAGAAGATTATTAGTTGGCACACTGATGAAGATGAGCAAGCATATATCAAAAAAGTAAGTAACACCTGTTTAAAGACAAGATGTGAGGTAAATAGTAAAAACAAGAATGGGTGGGATTTTTCTGAAAAAAAAAATGGGTGGGATTGGGAATAGAAATAGTGATTTAGTCATAGTTTACAAAATACCCTACATGTTTGTTTATTTACAAAAATGTCATATTTGCTTTATTTTTAATAACAATATAATCATTTTATTTGATTTTTGTAAAACAATATATTAAATTCATTATAAATTATACTTTCATTTAGTTTAACAATGGTGTGTCGTGTGGGTGTGGGTGTCAATATATATATATATGATGTTAATTAACTACGAAATAGTGTATCGGTACACACTAATAGCAAAATATTTCATTCCAGTTGTCAATCTGAAATAGAATTAAAATCTTGATCTCAATTCCAAAAATTGTTGATATTTCAATTCCATAAAATGTTGATACCTCAGTTTCAAAAAATTCTTAAGCAAAATTATAAAAAGTTGATTAACAAGTGAGTTTTGTCCAATACTCCAGCCCCCCCTCACTCAAACTCCTGGCTTCGTCTCTGCCCAAGTCCAAACCTTATGAGCTAGGTCTAAACTCCCCACCCATGTGTAGATCAAAGGCTAAAAGGTCTGACCCTCCCCACACATGTGTAGATCAGAGCTTAGAGGTTTGACCCTCCTAACACACGATATTAATGTCATTATATGTTTATATAGAAAAATAAATTATAAATAAAAAATTACTACTAACAAAACAATTCTCAATGATTTAAAATATACTAGGGGAAAAGAAATTCAGCTTTCATTATGGGGAACAAGTGTTTGTCAAATCAATGAAGATGTCTACAAGAACAATTCAGGACCTTTTGTCTTAATTGCAACTTCAACTATTGTCAAATCATTTGGAGGTAAGCATAATTAAATAATGTTTCCAACTATCAAATTTCATGTAGTCACTAATCTTAGGCCATAAATTTTACATTGATAAATGTCATCACTAATTATATGTTTTTAAGACTCAAACTTATTCATTTTGAAATCAATCTAATGATATTTCTAGAAAATCCAATTCTCATGAAAATACGGCTTTCTTTTTCTCAATTTCAATTCAATACAATTTTGTTTACTAATAATGTTTTTTTGCAATTTATGCATGCAAAATCTCTTTGTCATCGATTAGTGCAACAAAAATATATCAAAATCTTGAAATTCTTGAGGTAAATGAAATAATTGATATGTGCATATTTCTAAAATTATTAATAACAAAATAAGTCTGATAAATAACATATACTATCTCACAAAATACCATTTACATAATTTTTTTTTCTTTAAAAAATATTCAATGATAGGAATGGTCAAAAACATGATCCTATACACACACAAAAAAAAAAAAAAATCCAAAAACACATGCAAGATAATTTTCAGGGAAAGATTTATCTTCAAACAATATGAAGACAATAGTAGAGCTCAAATGCATTGAATGTGATCCTACGAAACTGGTTTGTTAATCATTTAAAATTAGACTCATCATTTACATGAAAAAAAAATAACACATCACACTAATCATTTACATTAAAAAATAATAATACATATTAACTTCAAAGTTCATTGCAAGATGTGAACTACTATTGTGTTGCAACAATAAGAAACATTGATACAACAATGGGTTGGTATTACGTTTCATGCATGCTTTATGGAAGGAAGGTCAAACCCCAATCAAGATCGTTTTGGTGCTCAAAATGTGAAACAAAAACAAATCTGCCTATCCCAAAGGTTAGAGGCACTCACATTAACAACAAACATTCCAAATATTTGTAAACATATTCATCTCACTATAGCTACTATACAATTGCTAACTACTTCAAATACAGGATTCAAATTGAAGTTTTTTATACAATTGACAAAACAACTTTTGCCATATTTGATCAAGATGCTGAAAAAATTCTAAATAAATCTGCAAGGGATCTTGCTAAAAAAAAAAATTGAGGTACAACTTATTTAAATAATTAAATTGTTGTAAAACTATTGATCATAATATAAATTAAAATTCCTCATATGCATATTGATATTGGAGAAGGAATCCTACATGATTTGAAGGAAATTTTAGGAAGAAAATACATTTTTCTACTTCATTTGAATGAATTCAATCTAAAGGATGGTTTTGAAAATTACACAGTTACTAAGATTTTTGATGCACCTTCAAATGACAAAAAGGTATGGACGAAAAAAATACACAATCCAATATGCTATATTATTTCTTTTGCTACACAAGATTGATGTAAATAACACGTTGAAATTTAATATGAATGCAGATACCTACGCAAATTCTTAGTGACAACAAATTCGCTAGTACAAATTTTGTAAGATCTAGTCAAGAATCTTCTAGTGCTAATTCATTAGTGGTCAACACAAATGATGCAACAAAAGGTTAAAAATGATGAAAGCTCAAAAATTGAACAATTAAGGATGGACCAAACTTCAAACGTTGAAAGATGAAGAAACAAATGATGATAACATACTCATCAACAAGCTTTACAAGCATCGCCATACTACAAAAATAAAGCATTGAAGAAATAAAAAAATAAAAAAAAAATAAAGATTTCACAATGAAGCTATATATTACATACATAATAAAGATCAACTAATATGGAATGAATTAACATTCTTCTATCAACTCTTATTATACAATATTACCCCAAAGTTAATTTTTTTTCCCCATTACTTGAACAAAATAATTATAATAAATATGGTTCTGCAATTTATAATTGTTACTTCTTATGATAAACTTATTATTAACAAAGTTTTATAACAAATTGTGTGAGTTCTTTTTTTTTGTAAAACAGCACACAGGCCCAAGTAAAGGAGTAAGGGTCCTGGGCCTGATGCTTTATGCTTTAAGGGACTAGGCTTGGTTCACCGTAGCTAAATTGGACTGATTTCGAACCAAATGGTGCACAAAGCATAGATCCTACAACACATACATACTAACATACAGAAAACATATACACATTGAACAGCAAGGAACAGTAAAGAATGCAATAATGAGGAAGAAAAGTAAAGTAAAACTTTAGAGATCCTTAGAATAATATGGGATGGTTCATTATTTTCTTAAGTTTTTAATACATCATGCTCACTAGGATGTGTTACAAGGTCCAGATAAATTCAAAAATCACAAACTTAGATGGCTCTTCCGGCCTCTAAGACTTGGGAAGTTTGAATCTCTTTGAATACAAGAGTATTCTCTAGTGGTTGCTTGAGGATCTAGGATGATGTTTCCCCTCTTTTTTCTCATTTTGAATTCTCACAGGGTTTTCTTAAGAATCTTTTCCCTCTAATTCACTGTTGCTGAATGCCCTTCACTGTTGGCTACCCCTCCTTTTATAGTGTCATCCTAGGGTTTCTGAGGTACCATTGATTCCCTCCATTTGTTCTCCTGGGTACCAGAATGGATGTTGTGTCAGTAACATTGGTGGCTAGTCCCTTCCTCATTCTTCTCTATTTCCTTCTTTTGAGGTTCCCTCTTCAAAAGCCCCCTGCTGACTTTCCCGTTCTATGGGGTCCTAGAGGGCCGACCTTTGATCTTTCTTTTTCCAAGACTTCTAGATTCCACCTTTTCAGACCCACCTTTTGGCTGCTCCCCTTTTTGTCATTTTTTCCAAATGGACTAATTCTTTTCTATCAAGTTGAAAGATCCCCAGCCACCTTCCTACATGGTCCCTCTTCTTGGGTTTCCCTAGGTACTAGACCCTTATTCATGAGTTGTTGGTTCCCAAGTCTTCTGATCATTTTCTGCATCATTGGGTGGCTGATAGGACATATCTGCCCTTGTTTTTCATGTTTCTGGGTATACCCTATCTCAATCCCAACCTGGCCTTGCTGCATATCTCGAGGATCCTAGGCTTCTAAGAATCCCCAGGTATCATGGTTCAGTTTTCTCCTTAGGCTCCTCAACGATTTACTTACCTTTGAGGGTTGGGCTGGACTTCTTCTTTTCCTTTATTTCGTGAGGTCCAAAGCTTGTCCATTCACGGGCTTGGGTCCTTTCCTATGGGCTCTTAATGGATTTGGGTCTTCCCTTTTTATTGAAAGGTCGAATGTTTTCTAGATTTCAATCATTTGTATTGTTTTAGGTTTTGATACAACATCGTGATATTTTGGACCTCAACATTTGGCCCCCTAAGCTCATGGGTTGCCTACAACCTATGCATGAGTAGATGAGATTCTTGGTCTCGGTAAGAATTTTTTCATTTGCTGTCTCAGTCAACTTCAGGATCCCTTTTCTCTGCTTCTTAGGATCCTACTTCTCCTTGTTATCCTCTGCTATCCTGATTTTTCACTTATCCCACTTCTTTTGTGACTCCCCCTCTTTCCACGGAATGTGGTAGTTAAGTGTCTAAGTAAACTTCCCCTCCACTTTTTACATTTCTTGTAACTCCCATTAATAACTGACAGTAACTTCTCTTATAAAATTGAATATTGGCAACTGGCGCGTTTTCCAATACATCGTCTTCTCCAACTTTTCTCTGCGCCATTATTGCAGTCTCTTCAAGTCATCTTTTCACTCCTAGAAATATTTTTCAAACTCACCCTGTTCCTTCCTATTTTTTCCTTTGCCCCTTCTTCTCTATCCTTTGCTCCTTTAACTTCTCTTTTTTTTGTTGCACCGTGTTGAGGTTCAAAATATCATAACACAAGGCCCAAAGGAATAACACATTGGGCCAATCCCATAAGAAAAATAAAATGGAAAGGGGGTTGGGCTCACAAAAGAAGAAAGGATAGCAGACCCCAAGAGATCTAAGGCCCAAAGTCCATGAAGCTGCAAGTCTTAGAGCCCATGAGACAAAAGGAATGCAAGAAAAAAAAAGAAGGGCCCAGCCCGCCGAAGAACAGAGGACCAAAGAGAGCACAATAAGAAGAACTAGGCCGAAATCGTAGTAAATATCAAGGGCCCAGGATCCCTAAGATATGCAACACAATTAAAGAAGGAATAAGATAACTCAAAAAGGAGAACCAAAAGGCGCAGCAAACAAGGGACAGATTTGTCCTTCTCAAGCGCTCAGTGATGTAACAAGGTACCAGATGGCTTGGAAAGCAACAACTCATGAGCAAAAGACTAGAACCTCGGGGAATCCAGAAAGATGAACCATAAGAGGAAGCAACTGGAAAGACTTTCGACTCGACAAGGAAGGATTCGGCTCATTGGGAAAAAAATGACAAAAGGAAGGGCGGCCAAAAGTTAAGCCTAAAAAGGCATGGGAGCATTGAACAAAGGAAGATTGAAGATTGGCTCTCCAAGGACACCCTAGAATGGAAAGTCAGCCAGAGGCTTTCGGGAGAGAAGCACCAAAAGAAAGAAACTAGGAGAAACAGAGAAAGAATCTGGCATCAGAGGGGCTGGAACAACACGGGCTCTGGTACCCAGAGAGCAAAGGAGAGAGAGATCAGTGGTACCCCGGAACCCTAAAATGACACTATAAAAGGGTGATGTAGCTAACGTTGAAGAGGCATTCGGCAATAGTACAATCATAATAGAATCACTAAGAAAACTCTGTTCAAACTCAAAGAAAATAGGGAAACATTGCCCGATATCCCAGAAACAGCCACTATAGCACATGCTTGGATTCAAGAGGATTCAAACTTAGAAAGTCTTAGAGGCTTAGATAGCCATCTAAGTCTGTAATTTTTGAGCCTATTTGAACCTTCTATCGCGTCTTAGTGAGCACATCATAATCAATAATTAAGAAAACTAATGAAGCATCTCCTTTTGATTTGAGGATTCCTAACAATTATCTTGTGAATTCCTTTATTATTTTGCCATTCTTAGATGTTTTTCTTGTCATTCAATACATATATTCTCGCTTGCTATTGATACGTATTGTAGGAATCTTGCTTTGTGCAGCACTTGGTTCTTAAACGGCCCATTTGGCCGTGGTGAACCAAGCCTCAGTCCCTTCAAACTACAACAAGAGGGCCCGAGGTCCTTGCTTAAGCTTGGGCCTAGACACTGTCAAAAATTGTTGAGAAGAGGGAAGAAGCAGTCCCTTCGCAAAGCATGGCTCCGCGACCAAGAAACAGCAAAGCTACCAATGCGCCACCTGCAGCTTCTAAGCTCGTAGGAGAGAATGAAGTAGCCTCTAGACAAAGGAACGAGGTACCTCTAGTGGAACAAGAGGTGGTATCAGGACAAAGGCGCACAAGGCAAGAGCCAGACCCAGTGGCTTGAATGGCAAAAACATGGAAAGATCTGCAGCAAGAAATTCGCCTCCTCAAAGAGGGAAGGACACAGGAAATCAATGTTCCCCTGTGCCTAGGCAGGACAGAGCCTAATCAGAAGGAGGGTCAGCAATAGGAGGGGGTGGCAACCCATAGTACCCGACGTTGGCAGATGTTAATGTCCTTTTGGAACAAGAAAGAGAAAAATTCTCGAGGGTCCCCAAGCAATTTTCTCAGGATACCCCATTCCCACCAGAACTCCTTGGCAAGTCGTATCCCAAAGGATATGAACCCCCAAAGTTCCACCCTTTCGATGGAAGAAATGATAGTGTGAGTAGATTTATTCACACTATGGGCCCCTACACAGGAGAAAGGGAATTGTGCCTGAGGGAGTTTGCTAAGTCCCTAGTAGACTGAGCGTATACTTGGTACACCACGCTGAGGCCTGGGTCCATCAAGACCTGGGATGAAATGATGGAGAGGTTCTGTGCAAAGTATTACCCAAGTGAGGACAAGGTCACCTTCCAAAGCCTTTAGATGGTGAAGCAAAGGCCTGGAGAGGATCCGGTCCAATTCATCAAAAGATTTAAAGATTTTTACCTGGATTGGTATGAAGACCATGAAGAAAAAGAACTCGTGGAGACTTGCATATCCAACATGCTCTTTGATTACAGGCTCAACTTGGAATACCTGTGCATCACTCAGTTCGCTGACCTGCTACAGAGGACCAAAAGGACAGCACAGACCATGAGAACAAAGAGGGTCCCAGTACCCCAAGCCATGGCAGCATCAGTAGGAGAAAAGAGGAAGAGGCCTGATGGGAAAGTGTTCGAGGAATCACCAGTAATCCCATGCACCCTAGAGGAGTTGAACCATGTCCTGGACAAATGGATTGGGGATGGAATTGTTAAGCCATTTACCGTGTCCAAGCCGCCAACTGAGGAAGAAAGGAAGAACCTTTTGTTTTGCAGGATTCACAACTATGTCAAGCATTCCACCAAAGATTGTTGGACCCTCCGTAGGCTTTTTCACAAGAAACTAAGGGAGGGAACCCTGGAGCTTACTCAGAAGGAACCCAAGGTGCAAAGAAACCCCCTGCCCAATCACAAAGGGAAAGGGGTGGTAGCTGTGGTGATCCACGGGAACCTAGCGGAGACAGAAGAATCTGAAGGATCCTTCCACCCAAGCACAGTCAAGACTCTCTAGAAGAACCCTAAGTTCAGATCACTATTGAATCAGTTGGGATTTGGGCCAGAAGTAAGAAGGGTGGCCATAGAATCCCTCATGAGTATAGCAGCAGATTCAAGAATGGAATGCTTCACAGCAGAATCGCATGCTGGTCGAGCTTACCTAAAGACAACTAACGCAATAACCTTCACTGATGAAGACATGGAGGTTGAGCATCCAGACCACCGAAGACCCCTTTATCTAATGGCCACCATAAATGGTGTCCAAGTCCGAAGAGCATTAGTAGACACAGGGGCGCCACTCAACCTCATAGCCTTGAGTACCCTGGAAGCCGTAGGCCTGACTAGCAAGAGGATCTTAGGGGCTCCTATGAAGATAACAGGATTTGGAGGATCAACCGAATCAATTGAAGGATATGTGCAGTTGGCCTTAAGAGTGGGACCAATAGTGGCCCTGACAAGATTTCATGTGATCAACTTGGAGGTTTCCTACAATGTACTGTTGGGACGCCCATGGCTCCATAAGCATCGCCTTATTCCATCTACGTACCATCAATGTGTTAAAAGGAGATTGAATGAAAGGCCCATAAGGATCCCTGCCAACCATACCCCTTTCAGTCAAGGGGAGGTAAACTTTGTGGAAACAATGTTTTATAATAAGCTAGAACAAGATGATAAGGCCCCCACGTTGGGAACTCCAAGAGTGCCCATCTTAGAAGAAGAGGAAGGAGGGGGCATTCGTGATCTGAGAAACCTCTTGGAAAGAAAAAGGCAAAAGAAGGAACCCACTTCCTCAGGATCCCGTGAATGTGTCATAGTACGAGAACCTGGAGGAAGGTTAATTTATCGATTGTGAAGGTGTGCAGGGCCCAAGTGCATCATGCAGGAGGGTCCCAAACCACCAGACTGTATGATGGCCCAAGAAGAGATCCTAAAGGAACCAGTAAAGGAGGCCCAAATTCAGCCTGAAGAGGAATTGAGGGAAGTAAACTTGGGGGCCAAGTTGGGATCCCAGAAGCCTGTTTTCATTAGCAATCATCTAACAGCACAAGAGAAGCAGCAACTGGTGGCCTTACTCCAGAAATACATGGATGTGTTTGCATGGACCTATGATGAGATGCCTGGTCTAGACCCAGGATTGGTGGTCCATTCCCCCAACGTGGACCCAGGAGTCAAACCAGTATTCCAGCCAGCCAGCCAAGGTCTTTCACACTGATGTAGAAGCTTAAATAACTCAAGAAGTCAAGAAGTTGCTAGCAGTTGGTTTTGTAAAGCCCATCCAACACCCCAAATGGCTTTCTAGCATAGTACCTGTAAAGAAAAAGAATGGCCAAATCCGTTGCTGTGTGGAATTTTGCAACCTAAACAAGGCATGTCCAAAGGGTGAGTTCCCACTGCCTAATATTGATCTCCTTGTAGATTCAGCTGCGAGAAGCTCTATGTTTTCGTTTATGGATGGGTATAGTGGGTATAACCAAATCCGCATGGCTACCAAAGATGTAGAGAAGACGGCATTCAGGACTCTAATTGGGAATTTCTATTACACTGTAATGCCCTTTAGCCTCAAAAATGCAAGGGCCACCTACCAACGAACCATGACAGCCATCTTCCATGACATGATGCATAAAGAAATGGAAGACTACGTGGATGATATTGTGGTAAAATCAAAAACCAGGGTGGGACACCTGTAGATACTTGAACAGGTCTTTAAAAGATGCAGGAAGTACAAGTTGTGCATGAACCCCATGAAGTGTGCCTTTGGGGTGTCTGCTGGGAAGTTTCTTGGGTTCCTAGTACACCACAGAGGTATAAGCATGGATCCAGCCAAAGCCACAGCCATTGCAACAATGAAAAGGCCCACAACAGTAAGAGAACTCAAAATCTTCCTAGGGAGGGTCTCCTACATTAGGAGGTTTGTGCCAGGATTAGCCTCTGTCACAAGCGGTTTATCGAAACTATTGAAAAAGGGGGTTGAGTTCACTTGGGGAGCTGAACAGCAAGAAGCCTTTTAGAAAATCCAGCAAATCATGAACCATCTCCCCACTCTCCAAGCACCGGTACGTGGGCGACCCCTAGTGCTATATCTAGCATCAAACACTCAGGCCATAGGGGCCTTGTTGGAACAAGAGGATGACGATGGGAATGAGCAACCCATTTACTACCTAAGCAGGATGCTTAAAGATACCGAAACCAGGTACCCCAAGATAGAAAGAGCTAGCTTGGTGGTCATTTACGCGTCCAAAAGGCTAAAGCGGCATTTCTAAACTCACCAAATTCTTTTGGTGACTAAGTCCCACCCTACAAAAGCACTAATCAAGGAAGAAAAGAGGAGAATGCATAAGGAAAAAAAGGAAAGTATGCGCATTGCATTAGAAGAACGAAGAGAGTTCATGCGCATTGCATCCGAAGAATGAAGAGAGTTGATTCGCATCAAGGAAGACAAGAATGAAGTAGAAAAAAGGAAAGCGGAAGTTGAAATTATGGTGAAAGATACAAGAACCATGGATCCTGAGCAAAAAGAATATATTCATCTACGTCGTTTGGAAATCTTAGAGAGGTTAAGGTCTAAATTTCCATCATAATTTGAATATTATTATTGACAATATCTAATCAAGTAATTTTTTGTATAGTGCAAAGATACTAGCACATGGTTGACATAGATGATTTGATGTTAGACATCTCTTTTGTAGTATTTACTTGTGCAAGGAACATGATTATTCTATTTCTAATCATGTTAGATATATTTTTGTAGTCTTCACTTGTGCAAGGAAACAGATGCAATGTTGTAAATTTTGTATTGTGCACGGACAATAGCACTTGATTAATCAATTTAATTTGTAATTTTGTTCTTGTCATTCTGTTTTGGGTGAAGCAATGTCTCTGTTTTGGGAGTGTAAGCAAAGAGCTGTCTGAAAGCTTGTTTGGAAATACCATTTGTGATTTGTAGAACTGATTAGCAGAGGCCATTTTGCAGAACTGATTAGCATTCTGTGATTTGTTCATCTTTTGTTGCTTGCAAATATAACATGTGCAAAAAGTATATAGCACATTATGATGCACTAATTCAAAAGGATAAGTGGTTTCTTTTCTTGATATCTCTTTAACTCTTTTTTTCCCCCCTCTCACTGTCAGCATATATATAGGACATTTTATATTGTACAAGTTTTTAGCATAGCCCTTGATTTTGACCTGAATCAAGGCATCTCAATCTTCTTTGATTCAAGCAAAATTAAGGGCTTCACAGGTCAATTATCATTGTATTTATACATAATGTACATACATTGGCAATATATAAAATACGGAGATTCTAGCAAGAACTTTATTTTGCACTTTCTTATCTCTTTTGTTCCTCTATCTCTAATGGAATTATGACGTAAAAAAAAAAAAAAGAAGAAGAAGAAGAAGAAGATAATTAAGAAAAGGTAAATCCAATTAAATATTCGTTTGGAAACAACTTATGGTAAATAAAGTTAAAAGGTAACTAAAATAGTATAGTTGGACTTATGAAGACCATAAATAGTAGCAACAATAAGCTAAATAAATAAAATAAAATAACTAGTTTTTTGAGCTAATGCCAAACGCACGTTTAGTTTCTTTACTTTTATTATAATTGTCTAATTGGTCTATATTAAGGGTCACTAGCGGTCGGTCTAGGTTAGGTTTGTGCCCAACCAGTAATGGAATATCATCGGATCTAGTGAGATCTTATTGAATTCTGCTTGAGTCATTGATCGGACCGAGTTGCTCAGGTTTTGGAGGAGAGAACGTACACTTAACATGATAAAATTAGGTTTTGAAGGTGGAGACCTGCAGCTGACTGCAACTACCACTAAATCAGATCAAGTATGGTTCGAGTTCAATTAGATCCTTCGGGTGGGTTAGGTTAGCTAGTCTCTTGGACAGTCCCTCACTTGCTAAAATGAGTCAATTTTTACCTCATCCAAATCTATAAGAAATGACATTATTTAAACATTTTTTAAGAAAATGATTTTCTATTTTTTTTAAAGACTCATTTAATAGATCTTGTTGTGTACTGAGTACTATTTAGGATGGTTATTGTGGCGGGCCAAAATTGGATAAGTAAGATTTCAACCTCGTACAATTAATTTATAGAGATAGGATGTCAATTAACCTTGTTTACCCCTTTTTAACAACTCTATGAAGTGATGTTGGAATGTATGTTTAATATATATAAGCCATGCAAAGTAAAACAACTTTTGTCTGGGATTAATATTACAATGCTCCTCGGTTTAGGCCAAGGTGTAGGTTAATACTTGTTCTTGAACTACAATGTTCTCACTCTCTCTCTCTCTTTTGCTTTTTTTTTTTTTTTTTCTTGATCCCCTTTCTTGTAAGGATCCATTTCCTTTATATAGTCGTATAGATTGCATCCTAGCCTTCCACTTGGACAGCCATGGCTTTTTCTTCATATTCTTGTCCTATCAGGGTCTTACTAGAAAGTTTTTCCATTAGATTGTGAGCTGTGATGACACTATCAGGAGTCATTCCACCATTAATACAGCCAGTTAAGCGGGTGCAGAGCACTTATTAGGACATATGTGAATCATGTTAGGAGCATATGTCAATATTTTATGTAATTGGCTAATCCTTTGACAAAACGCACTTTACTTGTAATTGGGTAGATCTAGGATGTGTTTAATACTTCAAGAAATAAGGTTTCAAGTTCAAGTGTTAAATCCATGCAAGTCTGTCCAAGAATCAAGTGAAGAAGTGTTGTTCATTAAAACTCGACAGCTAACTCAACAGCTAGCATCTATCAAGGTTTAAAAGCTGCTGAAGCCCATGGCTCGGCAGCTAGCTCGATAAATAGGGTATCTGTTGAGATTTATGAAGTTCAGTTTTTCAAGCTAATTTTCATCCAATCCGTGAGTGTATGTTTGGGTTTTTTTTTTCTCACAACCCTAAACATATATAAGTTTTATTTTAAGGGCTGTAAAAGGTGACACAAGTTGCACAAGAGAACAATTCCATAAGTGTGAAGAAGAGTGTGGCTGAAAACCTAGTTTGCCCTAGTTCTTCAAGAAGCTACTGTGTTTGTACACCACAGGGTTTTGTGACCAAGCAACTTCATGATTTTCATTGTCTGGATGAACTGAAGAACTTTGCAGCCAACATCCTTTTCAAGATGGTGATCAAGTCGTGTACTAGGATCCGCACAATTGGTTAGTCACGTACTAGGAGCCGTGCATTGAAAATGAGAGATTGTTATTATAGAACAAGTCCAATTAGGTATTGGGGTAAAGGTTCAACTGTAGGTTGGTATAAGGTACTGGGATTCCTTTACTTGTAACCGCTTGTTGTGATAATAGTAGATTCTCGGGAATGGTGACCTTAAATTCACCCGGTAGGGTTTTTACCGTGTAGGTTTTCCTCATTCGTAAACAAATCACCATGTCAATTTATTTTCCGCTGTATACTTTAGTTAATTGGTGATTTGTTTGTTCTACCATGCATCTTGCATATTAATTTGATTAATTAATAAACTTGGTAAATTAATCAATTAATATATCACAAGGGGTCAATACATTCTTGGCCTATCAGCATTGAATGCGGAGGTGATGAATTCTTTATCTGTATCCTTCCTTCATCCACTCAATGACAAACCTTCCTTCCTTTCTTCGATCACGTGTGTGGTGATCTTCATGGCCAGACTTTGGCCCTTCCAAGAATGTATCCGTATCCTCAGGCACGCCGATCTTCTCGGGTTTTGTGATTGCGTTATCATGTTTGCTCTGAGGCTTCCTTGACAAAACCTTCCAAGGTGTGCCCCTTTTGTCTTGACCTCTTCCCGTTTATTCTTATCCTCAGTTTCCCGTCCTTCCACAATTATATATATATATATATATATATATATATAAAAACATATTAATAAAATCCTATTTAAATGACTTCATTTAGATTTGGGCAAATAGACGCAATTGACTTAATTTGATAAAATGAGAGACTCAATTATTAAAAAAACTAAATTTTAAAGACCAATTTAATCAATAGACTAAATTGAATTGTAATCAATAAAATATTTGAATTTTATTTCTTTATATTTAATTATTTGGAGAAAACTTTAAAAAGAAAGAATCTTGATTAATCTAAGGAGGCAAAAGAAAACAATAAATAATAAATTTATTGATGAATCAAAATTCTCTCTTTTAGAACAGATTATATTTAATAAGAATATTTTGTGAAAAAAGAAATTTATCAAAAAAATAATTTTATTTTTCTAACTTTTCACATAACCAAAAATAATATTTTTTATTTATTACCTTTTCTTAGTTTTTTATTATTTTAATTAGAAATTAAAATTATTTTTTGTTTTTCATTTTTACTTTATTCAACTTTTATTTTACAACATAGATGAAAATATGCTATTTGTGGGGGGTTCGAGGACAACCACCCGTACTAGACCATGCTCGAGGAACCTATGAGCCAAGTAGGTAGATCCCGCAAAGGAAAACTCGGTATAGCTTGAAAGAAGGGGCTAAACGAAGGCCCTTAAATAGCCCAAGGAAGGCAACCGCCTCGGATGTGACTGTCCTGAAATAAGCAAGAGGAGCCCCATCCCTAACTTGGAGGCATGAGCCAAGGGATGCAACCATGGTTAGTTTGGAAGGAGAGAGAGTGGGAAAACTTGTTAAGGAAGCAACCATTACCTCTGCATTGAATGCACTGCTCCAACCAGATTAGCTGCATTAATGGCTGAATGACACCTTAATCATGCCATAATAACCTGTAGCTCACTTAGCACTTCCTCCAAAGGTGGGATGAGACAAGTATCCGAGGGAAATCAACCACTCTCCAGGTGGAGGGTTAGGACGAAAGGGTAGCTACTATAAGAGGGGGAGAGATTCCAATGAGCAAGGATCGGAATTTGGAGATTTAAGAGAGTTAATTGGAACTTGTACCCTTGAAGTGTAACAAGCTCCTTCAGTTGAACGAGGAGACATTAATGCAGTCTTTTTACATCCATCTTTCTCGTAAGTTTTATTTTCTTTCTATCTGGATCTTTTTCTCTGACTTTAGCCCTTAGAATTAGGAGCCCATGTGTTAGTCTGCTATGCCCATCTCTTCAAATTAATTGTAGTGGGTGTTAGGTTCTAAGAATTAGGAACTAATGTATTAGAACTTCAATTTGTAATGTTGGCAAACCATGATCAAAACATTCTTTAAGTTGTGTATTAGACTTGCTCAAAGTATGGTGTATTATGTAAAGTTGGAATCGAGTTGACTGCAGAATTCACTGTTCACTTTCTGCCTGATTCGATCGATCGAGAATTAGACTCGACCGATCGAAAATCGAGCAGAACATTTTTCTGCAGAATTTTCCAACTCAGCCCTAGCTCATTTAATGTATAGGGTTTTATGTTTGGCCTAAGTATATAAGGGAAAACCCTAGCCACGTTTTTAGAGTTCTAAATGCTGTGTTTGTGAATCTCATTGTGAGATCTAGAGGTGATTACCTTCACATACATTTAGGGTTTCCAAACTCAAGATTTATGTCAAGAGGTTGGTAAATCATACAGTTGCAGAATCAAGAGAACTTAAAGATATACAAGCAGGTGCGCTTGTGGATTGCTGAAGAATTTAAGAAAGAAGGAGTCTGTGGATCTCGGAGCTATCATGGGGTCGTGGTAGTAAGTTTCCTACACTTGGGTAGCAATAGGATGTTAGTGGTCTAAGTCTTATTGTGTAAACTTCGATTCTTTCATAGTGAATTCGGTTTTACCTTGAGGATAGCTAGGTTAAATCCTCCCCAGGTTTTTTACCGGTTTGGTTTTCCTAGGTCATCAGATTCTTGTGTTCTATATTTTCTGCTGCTTTATTGTTTTTGATATATTTGTATTAACCTAGTTTTGTTTAAATTACCTAAGTTAATCACTTGGCTAATTCTCTAGGTTAATCTGTTGGGTTTAAGGGGTCTAAACGAACTGACAAGTGGTATCAGAGCGGGTAGCTTTTGTGTTTGATACTTTGATCTTTGAGCTGATCCTTGACCCCTGTTGTTATGGATTTCTCTAAAATCTTCTCTATAGTTTGTCACATTATCTACTTGGTGTGCTTGTCCTTTACCATTTTTGTTAAAATCTTTCTTGAGTGTCTTACTATAATCACATATGATAAGAATTACATATGCTATACTGCTTTAACCGCCTTAAAGGCACGTGATTCTTGTCTTTGGTATTTGGATAGTGGTCGTTCCAGGCACATGACAGGAAATAAAGCCTTGTTCAAGACACTCTTCGAAGGAAAGATTGGAACAGTTACCTTTGGAGATAGAAGCAAATCTGTGATCAGAGGCATTGGTACTGTGGATATTCCAGGACTACCCGTCTTTGAAGATGTTTGGTATGTTGATGGGTTGAAGGCTAACTTACTCAGCATAAGTCAGATTTGTGACAATGGACTGAATGTGCTCTTTACCAAACAAGAATGTGAAATACTTGATGAAAGAGGTGACTGCATGTGTGTTGGTGTGAGGATAGCTGATAACTGTTATGGTATTACCCCAAGTATAAGCAACAAATGCTTCAGTGCTAAGATCAATCAAGTTGACTTATGGCATCAAAGGTTGGGACATGCCAGTCTCAAGCAATTAGAGAAGATTTCAAAATGTGATGTAGTAATTGGGTTGCCCAAGTTTGAGAAGATTGAAAAATGCATCTGTGGACCATGTCAGATGGGTAAACATGTGAAGTCCAAACATCCGCCTGTAGCTGATGTTCAAACTACAAGACCTTTGGAGTTGTTGCACATTGATCTCATGGGTCCTGCCAGAGTTCAGAGTTTAGGTGGAAAGAAGTATATTCTAGTTGTTGTGGATGACTTTACCAGATTCACATGGGTTGTACTTTTGAAAGATAAAGCTGAGGCTCCTGAAAAAATGATTTATCTGTGTAAAAAATTGCAAGTAGAAAAAGGAACTGTGATAGCCAGAATAAGAAGTGACCATGAAAAAGAGTTTGAGAACACAAAACTGGCTACGTTTTGCAATAATCAAGGCACCCATCAGGAATTCTCTTCACCCAAAACAATACAACAAAATGGAATAGTCGAAAGGAAAAATAGAGTTGTACAAGAAATGGCCCGTGTCATGCTTCATAATAAGAAGATGCCTAAATCTTTTTGGGGAGAAGCTGTTAATACAGCATGTCACACTCTCAATCGGGTATATTTTAGACCTAATTCCAAGCAAACTCCCTATGAACTCTGGAGAGGAAAGAAGCCTGTAGTCAAATATTTCAGAATATTTGGCAGTGACTGTTACATTCTGCGTGATAAAGAGAACCTGAAAAAGTTTTATGTTAAAAGTGACAAAGGTTATTTTCTGGGATACTCTTCCACCAGTAGAGCATACAGAGTATACAATCTGAGAACTAAAACAGTCATGGAATCTTCAAATGTAGTGATCAATGATGAATTAAACTCAGAAGGCCATTCAGAACATGCACCTCAAGTTCAAGAAAAGATTATGGAAGTTGATGATTCTCTTCCTGAAAACTATGTGGGAAAGCATACAGAGGAAGAGTTAATGGTATTGAATGATACAGCATCTGTGCCATCAAGTTCAGAACCTTCAACACCAGTTCATGGAGCTCAACAAGAACAGAGAGAGTTACAAAGTCCATCAGATCAGAAAGGTACCACTACTTCATTGGTCAAAGGTCCATCCTCAAGAGTTAGGTTGAATCATCCTTCTACTAATATATTGGGAAGCTTGAATGATAACATGAGATTGAGATCCAAAGCATTAAATGTGATTACTGACTCATGCTATCTATCCCAATTCAAACCAAAAAAGGTGGATGAAGCTCTACAAGATGCTGATTGGGTAAATTCTATGCACGAAGAACTTCATCAGCTTGTTCGAAATGATGTGTGGGAATTAGTTCCTAGACCAAAGGGAGTCAATGTTATTGGAACAAAGTGGATCTTCAAGAACAAGTCAAATGAACATGGAACTGTTATCAGAAATAAATCTAGGCTTGTTGCTCAAGGATACACACAAGTAGAAGGGATTGATATTGATGAGACTTTTGCACCTGTAGCAAGATTGGAATCCATTCGAATTCTCTTGGCTATAGCAAGTCATATGAACTTCAAGTTGTATCAAATGGATGTCAAGAGTGCTTTCTTAAATGGCATGTTACAAGAAGAGGTATATGTTGAACAACCGAAAGGTTTTGTTAATCCTCACAGGCCGAATGATGCCTACAAGTTGAAGAGAGCTCTCTATGGATTGAAACAAGCGCCACGGGCTTGGTATGATAGATTAACTGCATATCTCACGGACCATGGCTTTAAGAGAGGTTTTGCTAACACCACTCTGTTTATACGAAAGGATAAGAATCATTTTGTAGTTGCTCAAATTTATGTTGATGATATTGTTTTTGGTGCTACTAATGATTCTCTTGCTCAATCTTTTGCAAATGAAATGAAGGCCATGTTTGAGATGAGTATGGTTGGGGAACTAACTTATTTCTTGGGATTGCAAGTAAAGCAAACGGATGCTGGAATCTACATCAACCAAGCTAAGTATGCACGAAATTTGGTCAAGAGATTTGGTCTTGACAGGGCTGCACATGCTAGGACACCAATGGCTGCTAATGCAAAACTAACAAACGATCCATCAGGTGAGTCTGTTGATGTTACCCTATACAGAAGCATGATTAGTTGTCTTTTGTACTTAACTGCTAGCCGACCTGATATTGCATTTAGTGTGGGTGTTTGTTCTAGATTTCAATCTAATCCTAAGGTTTCTCACTTAAATGCTGTTAAGAGGATTATAAAGTATGTTGCTGGAACTTGTGATTATGGTCTGTTTTACAGCAAAGAGTCAAATCTTTCTCTTGCTGGTTTTTCTGATTCTGATTGGGCTGGTAATGCTGATGATAGAAAAAGTACAACTGGTGGTTGTTTTTATGTTGGTGCTAATCTTGTTGCTTGGATGAGGAAGAAACAAAATTTCGTTTCTTTATCTACTGCTGAGGCAGAATATATTGTTGCTGGAAGTTGTTGTTCTCATCTTCTTTGGATGAAGAAACTCTTGAGTGATTATGGGATATCACAGGACACCATGGTTGTTTATTGTGATAACTCTAGTGCTATAGATATCTCTAAGAATCCTGTTCAACACTCTAAGACCAAACACATTGAGATTAGATATCATTTCATTAGGGATCTTGTTGAACGGAAAATTGTTGCTCTTAAGTATATTCCAACTGAACGTCAGAATGCTGATATTTTCACCAAACCACTTGATAGAGGAAAGTTTGAGACTCTTCATCAAGTTATTGGTGTGATTCTTTGTCCCTAGTCATTCTTGACTTCAAGGTCCTTATGCTTCATTGCTCTATCTTTTGTGACCTTTGTTTCTAGGATTTGCATTGCATAGCATTCATGCATTTCATTCTAAGTTGTTTGTTTCTTTTATTTAAAAAAAAAAAAATTTTTTTGCAAATTGTGTTTTTGCTATTTTTTTCCTTGAACTTGAAGACAAGGTTGGTCAATCAAATTTTGTATAACATGTGAATGTACCTTGTTTAGCTTTGATGCACTTATTTCTGTTGCACTTTACTAGCTGAAGTTCTGTTGTGCATGTTGTGTGAGAAGATGCTATATTTGTTGATCACATGATCTTGATCTTGAAGTCTTATGTCTTTGATTGTCGGACTTGGTCTTATTGAGAAAGGCATAAATAACCATCTCACCACTGTTTACTAGCCAATCATGAACACCTTAGTGCATATCGTAAGATTTTGTGCTCGAGAAAGTGTAGCACATGCACAAAAAGAACATAAAGTGTAGCCTCTAACTAAAATTGGTGTGTACATTATTGGGCTATAATAATTTCACATAATTCATAAAAATGGTGTGTACATTATCCCGGCTATATTATTAAGTTTCTAATCAATTAATTTGAATATTAATTTTGAGGCAAATCAAGAAACTTACATGATTGCAAGCTTTTATTCTAGGAGATGTGAGAGTTATATGATGTAACTCTTTAAGTAATAGTCTCTTTCAAATTCATGTGATGGATTTTGTAGAAATTGTGATTGATTACTATGTGCATATCACCTCACATGTTTCTCAAGCTTATGCTAGTTGCACACACTACACAAGTTATTCTTTGCTAAACTGTGTACATGGTATTGTGTGCTTTTTGGTCTGACCACCCAAGTTTGAATATTTCTGGAAATTGATGCAAAACATGTTTACTTGTTTGATTGGTTGAGAGATATTATGAGAAAATCTTACTTTGAGAGATCTGGGCTAAAAACATGGGTTTTTGGAAAACATTTCATCTCATACTCATGCATTCTTTTCATAAAATATAATGCTTTGAGGAGTTTTTGAGCAAATGGGTTTAAATTTTCAAAAATTCAACTTTTTCCAGATTTTCGATCGATCGAGTCTGTTTTTCGATCGGTCGAAAATGTTTTTAAAATCTCAGTAAAGTCTCTGTTTGTTTCGATCGGTTCTTGATTGGTAGTGGATCAATCGAAGGATTTTCGATCGATCGAATCTGTTTTTCGATCGATCGAAAATCGGGCTGAGTGTTTTTAAAAAGGAAATTTTCTCACGTGCTCTTCACCTTTTCAAAACTTTTAAAAATTCTTTTGTCTCCTCACCAACCGGTCAAAGAAATTTGTGCTGTTTTTGACGTTTTCCTCCGTTCTTTTTGCATAATCTCTTTCTCCCAAGGCCGGTAAGACATTTTTGCCCTCTCTTTTGATTTTATTTTCATGTTTCATGCATTAATTCATGCATTTTTGGGTTATTTTCGCCATTTCGGTTTTGGCATTTTTGGGTGTGATTTTGGCTCTTTCTTTTTCCAATGAATCATGGGTTTTTGTGGGGACACTATATACAAGCACTATATATGGTTTAATTTGATTAATTTGATGATTTGTGGGAAATTTGAAAATCTAGGGCTTGAAATTGCTAAATTTGGGGATTTTGTTCAATTTGATTAAAATGGATGAAATTGACTTATTAGATTGATTAATTTGATCATTATATTGTGTTAATTAACTGTTGTGATGTTCAATTTCTCAATTTGTTGTGTTTTGAAAATTGGGTTTTTCAAAATTGGGTATTTTTAATCTAACACTAATGCTCAAGTCAATTTTGTTAATTTGGATCATATTTGAACTTGCCACTGCATTAGTTCATGCATCATTTGCATATTTTGTTCATGCATTATATAGAATTGTTATTTCTATATTTTTTTATGCTGTGCTAACTTGCAGTCTGCCCTTAGTTTTTGTTTTTGCTCTTTTCTTCTGTGTCTCTCTTTTCTGTTCTTAGCATCATGCCTAGGAAAACTAGAGCCCATAGGACTTTTGACCCTTCACCTTCGTTCGATAGTGATCGGTTCCCTAGTGAGTCGAACCAAGTGACCTATGAGACCCTTAATCTTAGGCGTCATATTTGGGCTAAGCGTAGGGTCATACTAGATGAGGTAGATCCTAAGGTGAGACGTAACTTTGAGCGTCGGGGTTGGTTATCTTTGCTCGAGTTTGAGCATCCTCCTCCTCTTGCTACCCTAATTAGAGAGTTCTACTCGAACCTCTCTATCCACATCTATGATACCAAAACCTTAGTTAAGGTTTGGTTCCGAGGTGTAGAGTATCACATTACCCCTTCAGTGGTGTCTGATGCTCTTGAGGTGCCCATTGTTGACCATCCCGTCTTTCCTTATGAGGAGTCTCCACCTCTAGATGCTGTCATGTCATACATCACTGGGTCTTCTATCCAGTGGGGTTCTAATCCTCGGATCACGTCTGCTGAGCTCTCTGAGCTTCATTACCTTTTCTTTAGGATTGCTTGTCATTCCTTGTGGCCTATTTCTCATCTCCACACCATCCCTCTTGAGAGGTGTGTCTTTTTGTATGCCTTTGTTACTGATGCTTCTATCAATTTTCCTCATCTGTTCCTTCGTTCTTTGAACGAGATACATCGGTCTAGTTCTACGGCTCATGCTTTATTCTTTCCCTTTTTTATTCATAGGATTCTCCTTTTTCTCGGTTTAGGTGATTTTCCTGCTTCTGAGCCTATACATGTCATTGCTTCTATTGGTGCTACCTTTTTGAGGCAAAGGGCTGCTCAACTTCGAGCTAGCTCTAAGCGTCCTAGGGTAGAGTCTTCCAGTGTCACTCCACCCCCTTCTTCTTCTACAGATGCTCCTGCAGCTGGGACGTCTGTTGATCCTGCTGCTGCTGCTGCTGATGTTCCTCCACCTTTTGATGATGTTTCTGACCTTCGTCGGACTCTGGATACTGTCGTGACCGTTCAGGCGGCTCATGGTCAGCTTCTGGTGGACATCCTTGATGAGCTACGTGCTTTGCGAGCAGATTTGGCGAGTTCTCGTCATTCTCCTCCGCCTCCTATTGATGATGATTGAGTGCCCTTTGGCAATTCGTCACAAAAAGGGGGAGTATATCTTGGAGAGTTTTGTAGAGGAGATTTTTGTTTTAGGGGGAGTTTTGAGTTTTGTACTTTGTAGTGATACTGCGGAGCTTGTGGAGTTATTAGATTGTATCTAGGCGCTTCACTTTGTATTTACATTTTTGGCTCTTGATTAGGAGATATTTTTGTTGAGATACATTGTTATGTATTATGTTTCTTATTTCACTATGCTACTTTGCTTATTGATTTATATTTATGATGTTATTCATGATATATGTCTTTATTTTGTGGCATGTGAAATCAAGAAGTTATTTTTATATTCCTTATATTTTCCACACATGCGTTTATGTGTTTGTTAAGTGTTACAGGAATATACAGGTTGATTCAGTGGTGCTACTGTCTACTTTGCAACTGTTAGATAGTAGTTAGGTTGAATTGTTTAAGTGGCTTTTTATTTTGTAATGGGCTATTTCAATTTGTAAACTTTGAGTTTTTTATTAAGTCTATGTTTTGTCACGGATTGCCAAAGGGGGAGTTTGTTAGGTTCTACGAATTAGGAACTAATGTATTAGAACTTCAATTTGTAATGTTGGCAAACCATGATCAAAACATTCTTTAAGTTGTGTATTAGACTTGCCCAAAGTATGGCGTTTTATGTAAAGTTGGAATCGAGTTGACTGCAGAATTCACTGTTCACTTTCTGTCTGACTCGATCGATCGAGAATTAGACTCGATCGATCGAAAATCGAGCAGAACGTTTTTCTGCAGAATTTTCAAACTCAGCCCTAGCTCATTTAATATATAGGGTTTTATGTTTTGCCCTAAGTATATAAGGGAAAATCCTAGCCACGTTTTTAGAGTTCTGAATGCTGTGTTTGTGAATCTCATTGTGAGATCTAGAGGTGTTTACCTTCACATACACTTAGGGTTTCCAAACTCAAGATTTATGTCAAGAGGTTGGTAAATCATACAGTTGCAGAATCAAGAGAACTTAAAGATATACAAGCAGGTGCGCTTGTGGATTGCTGAAGAATTCAAGAAAGAAGGAGTCCGTGGATCTCGGAGCTATCATGGGGCCGTGGTAGTAAGTTTCCTACACTTGGGTAGCAATAGGATGTTAGTGGTCTAAGTCTTATTGTGTAAACTTCGATTCTTTCATAGTGAATTCGGTTTTACCTTGAGGATAGCTAGGTTAAATCCTCCCCAGGTTTTTTACCGGTTTGGTTTTCCTGGGTCATCAAATTCTTGTGTTCTTTATTTTCCGCTGCTTTATTGTTTTTGATATATTTGCATTAACCTAGTTTTGTTTAAATTACCTAAGTTAATCACTTGGCTAATTCTCTAGGTTAATCTGTTGGGTTTAAGGGGTCTAAACGAACTGACAGTGGGCTTGTCTCCAAAGCTTGCTTTTTTTCTTTTTTCTTTTTTCTTTTTTTTTTTTTTTTTTTTTTTTTTTTTTTTTTTGCCTTTGCGTTTGTTTTTGCCCCCACACACTATTAATTCTAAAGTAATTTTATTGAGGTTCTATTTCAAAAAATTGTTTTAGTTGCAAAATATTGTAGTCATACCAACTGTATTCATCTTTAGCCTTACACAACTTGAGTATCACATGAATTTGTTGAATTTTGCCATGTATGCAGAATTGTAAAGACAAAGCTACGGAAGAACTAAGTTGGATGAACTATTTTTTGAGAACTAAAATGTAACTTTTCAAATTTCGGGAACTAATATAAAACATTACCTAACATTTAAACCTTATACTTTTCACCTAGAGTATAAAACAACACATAGTATTTTGCTCACACAATTTCACGTTCTAAATTGTATGTATAGAATTTGGTAATTTATTTTTTAGACAAGTAATGAAAAATGATTTGTTTAGGTTACTTGATTAATGCATATTTGCATTAAAGATGTAGTTTTTCACTATTTAAATTTGACTTGTATATAATAATAAATTATGAAAGAATGATTTTCATTGGTTCAAAATGAGTTCAAAGTGAGCATGAAAGTTTTTTTGAACTAAAAAATAATTAATTTAGATTGCAACCAAAGAAGATTAATGAAAACCAATTAAAATTTTAATGCTCATTGGTTCATGAGTTGAAAGACTTTTGTGATCGTGAATGTATTGGAAGATCATAGAAGATAAATGTAAAATTTCTAATTATAAAAATTAATTACTTATTTTTAAAATAAAAATGTAAATTGATAATTTAGAAAACTAAAGTCAACATCAAACTCTTGATCTATGATACAGGAATTCATATCAAATTATTGACACGGGTTCTTTACTTCTTCAATAAATTATTGCTAGTACCTCCTTCTATCTTCAAAATCACATAGTTCCATCAATTCTATCACCGGAATCATCATCAACTTCAAACCATAATGGTTTTCTCTCCATAAAAGTGGTAAATGATATAGCAACATTGATGATGCTCCACCAAATTCTTGCAACCTTACAACCTTTTATTCTCTGGGTTCTGAGTCTTCTGACAAGTAATAGTCATTTTTTCCAATACCTTTCCGTTCTCAAGCAAATACTTAACTAATTGATCAGAAGCTATTATCCTCCAAACAAAACTTTGATCTCCACTTTCTTGAGATGGTGAGTTAAACATGCGACATTATGTTCCAACGTCTCCTGCAAAGATTCACACTCTTGATTGGTGTATCTTAGATATCGATTTCTCGTTCTCTACATGTGAGTCAAAGTGATGAAGGTTAGTTTATTTTAGTTTATTTCACAATGATGCATATAAAGTACTTGAATCAATTACAAGTAAATCAATTACACACATATATAACAGTATTTTAAAGTAAAAAAATCTGATTATAAAATCATAATTGATAATTCAACTAAATTTAAATAATTAGAAAATAATCAAAAGATCAAGCCAAATGGCAATTACAAATAAAAGCAAGTAACAGTGAGCTTTTATACCTCAAGAATTTTTCTTTATTAATAAACTGCAATGATGCTAGTTTTTTTTTTTTTTTGTGTTAATTTTATAATGTAGGGAACCTTTCTAAAGATTAAAAATTTGGAATCTCTCTCTCTCTCTCTCTCTCTCTCTCTCTCTCTCTCTCTCTCTCTCTCATATTTTAGAAAAAAAAAAAATCTTTTGTGATGTACCTTTGCAGTAAAACCTCATTTTCTCTTCAGTGTGTGTGTTTTTTTCTCAATATCACCATACCCCAATAAACTCTTAGTAATATTATTCTTCTTTCCATTATGACAAAAGTTTTTGTCTTGAAAAATGACACGACCAACGAAATGTGCTTAAGAATGACAAGTAAAACAGATGTTTATACATTTAAGAAAAGAATATATAAATAACCTTTATTTTAATGTCACCATAACCCCAATAAATACTTAGTATATAACCTCAATCTTCTTTTGATTATAACAAAAGTTTTGTGCCTAAACATGACATGTGTAGAACATTTTTTTTTTAATGTATAAATAACAACAGATACTTAATGATTTTGATGACATTTTTCAATCCTAAACAATGATGGCAGGTCGTAATATAAACAATATATGTTGGGCTTTGTGGAGCCTAGTTGTGCTTGATCTGATTGACGACCCAACCCAACCTGAAATAATGTTGCGTGGTTTTTAATGGGAGATTTTCTGAGGCTTAGTCCATGGAACGGAGGCTTGGCTCGACAGGCCCAAACCAACGCCCCTGGGAAAAATTTTTGGCCCGTTTTGTAGCCCATTGTGAATCCTATGCGCAAGATATAGAAACCGTGTTTGGTGTTTAGGGTTTCATCTGGTTGTTGTTTTTAAGAGAGTGAAAACACTGTAGCCGCACTTTGTATTTTTTCCTGATAATAGTGAAATCCCTGCAACTTCGTGAACGTAGGCAAATTGCCAAACCACATAAATATTGTCTTGTGTGTGTGATTGTTTTCTTTGGCGTGTGTTTTCTCTATTTTTGTTTCTCACAGGTTGGAAATTTTGGGTTAACTCCCTACAACTAGTATCAAAGCCTAGGGTTAGGTTTGAGTGGGAGCAATGGCAGAGGAAGCAAGAAAGACGTCTGGAATAAAAAAGTTGGATGGCACAGACTTCACGTATTGGAGGAGGAAGCAGGAAAGACGTCTGGAATAGAAAAGTTCGATGGCACAGACTTCGCGTATTGGAGGATGCAGATTGAAGATTATCTCTATGGAAAGAAATTGCATCTGCCTCTTTTAGGGACAAAGCCTGAGGCTATGAAGGCTGAGGAATGAGCTTTTCTTGACAGACAGGTACTGGGAGTTATCAGGTTAACTCTATCTAGGTCTATTGCACACAATGTTGTAAAGGAGAAGACCACAGCAGATTTGATGAAGGCTTTATCTGGTATGTATGAAAAGCTGTTAGCAAACAACAAGGTGCATTTGATGAAGAAACTGTTCAATCTGAAGATGGCAGAGAACGCATCAGTAGCACAACATCTGAATGAATTTAACACTATCACAAATCAATTGTTGTCTATAGAAATTGATTTTAATGATAAGATTCGTACACTGATCATATGTCATTGTACTTCAGCTTTTCTTTTCCTGTGGAATTGCTTACTGCCATCCTCATTGCATCCAACAGTTTGGCAAAGAAGCCAAAACGATCAGTGCACGAATCTCATAATCAAAATCAATTTCTACAAACGACAATTGATTTGTGATAGTGTTAAATTCATTCAGATGTTGTGCTACTGATGCGTTCTCTGCCATCTTCAGATTGAATAGTTTCTTCATCAAATGCACCTTGTTGTTTACTAACGGCTTTTCATACATACTAGATAAAACCTTCATCAAATCTGCTGTGGTCTTCTCCTTTACAACATTGTGTACAACAGACCTAGATAGAGTTAACTTGATAACTCTCAGTACCTGTCTATTAAGAAGAGCCCAGTCCTCAGCCTTCATAGCCTCAAACTTTGTCCCCAAAAGAGGCATATGCAATTTCATCCCATAGAGATAATCTTCAATCTGCATCCTCCAATACGCGAAGTTTGTGCCATCAAAGTTTTCTATTCTAGATGCCTTTCTTGCTTCCTCTGCTATTGCTCCCACTCAAACCTAACCCTAGGCTCTGATACCAGTTGTAGGGAATTAACCCAAAATTCCCAACCTGTGAGAAACAAAAATAGAGAAAACACACGCCAAAGAAAACAATCACACACACAAGATAATATTTACGTGGTTTGACAATTTGTCTATGTCCACAGAGTTGTAGGGATTTCACTATTTTCAGAGAAAAATACAAAGTGCGGCTACATTGTTTTCACTCTCTTAAAAACAACAACCAGACGAAACCCTAATCACCAAAAACGGTTTCTATATCCTGTGCATAAGATTCACAATGGGCTACAAAACGAGCAAAAAATTTTTCCCGGGGGCGTTGGCTTGGGCCAACTTCGTGAACTAAGCCTAAAAAAATCTCCCATTAAAAACCAAGCAACATTATTTCGGGTTGGGTCGGGTCGTCAATCGGATCAAATACAACTAGACTTCACAAAGTCCAACAAATCTCCCACTTAGAGACTAGTTCAATCACCAACATCAACCGCTGTCTTCCAAAAAACAATCCCTCATCCCTGCAACTCATCCTTCTATCCTCAAGCTAGAAGGCCAACTGAAGCTGCACACAGCTTCAACTTCTCAATTGTGATACCCTTAGTCAACATGTCTGCCGGGTTCTTAGATCCACAAATCTTCTCAAGTATTACCAACTTATCTTCAACAAGGTACCGAATAAAGTGAAATTTTATCTGTATATGTTTCGACTTTGAATGAAAAGCCAAATTTTTAGCAAGAAAAATTGCACTGTAACTGGCACTATATAGAATGCCCATCTGCTGCTTCTTACCCAATTCATCTAAGAAACCATGTAGCCAAATCATCTCCTTTCCAGCTTCAGTTGCTGCAACATACTTAGCTTCTGTGGTAGACAAAATAACAATCTTTTGTAGATTTGAAGCCCAGGATATAGCTGTACCACCCAGAGTAAATACAAACCCAGTAGTACTCTTTCTACTATCAATATGACCAGCAAAATCAGCATCTACATAACCCTGCAATTTCAAACTTTCACCTGTGAAGCAAAGACATGTATCTAATGAACCCCTCAAATATCTCAGAATCCACTTGACTGCCTCCCAATGCTGTTTTCCAAGCCTACTCATGAATCTATTCACAACTCCCACTACATGTACAATGTCTGGCCTTGTACACATCATAGCATACATCAAGCTGCCAATAACTGAGGCATAGGGCACCTTGCTTATGTGGTCCCTTTCTTCTTTTGTCTTCGGTAACTGTTCCTCGCTTAGTTTGAAATGACTACCCAAGGGTGTGCTCACTGGTTTAGTTTCATTCATGTTGAACATGTTGAGAACTTTCTTCACATACTCTGACTATGAAAGCTTCAATATACCATTAGCCTTGTCTCTAATGATTCTCATACCAATAATTTGCTTTACAGCTCCCAAATTCTTCATTGCAAACTGTTTTGACAATTGCTTCTTTAGATCATTAATCTCCTCAATGCTAGACCCTGCAATGAGCATATCATCCACATGCAATAGTAAAATGATATAAGAATTGTCAAAGAACTTAACATAGTAACAGTGATCAGCTTCACATCTCTTGAACCCAATTCTATGCATAAAGCTATCAAATTTCTTGTACCACTGTCTTGGAACTTATTTTGGGCCGTACAAGCCCTTTCTTAGTTTGTAAAATAGATTCTCTTGTCCCTGAACAATGAACCCATCTGGCTAAATTATGTAAATGTCTTCCTCCAAGTCACCATGAAGGAATGTCGTCTTCAAATCTAACTGCTTAAGATGTAAATTTTCTGCAACCACCATTCCCAATACCAATCTAATTGTTGACATCTTCACAACTGGAGAAAATATCTCTCCTAACAAGGAATCCATCTCATCCTTCATGGCTAACCCCCACTTGCTTGAATCTTCATCCTGCAAGGCTTCTTCATAACACTCTGGCTTACCACCATCAGTCAACAAGAGATAATTTAGAGTGGGTGAATTACACTGTGGAGGTCTAATAGTCCTGAAAGATCTACGAACTTCAACTACAGGAGTACTCTAATCTACCTATGAATCTACATTCTCCTTATCTTCTTCACCCCTTTTCTGGACAGTACTTTCAGTCAATTCATCTAAGTTGACAAACTCAGATTTCTTTTGATCTATCTCTGTAACATCTGACACTACAGTTGACCTGTCCTTGTACATGACCTGTTCATTAAATATCACATTTCTACTTCTAATGATTTTCTTGTTTTGTTCATCCCAAAACCTATAGCCAAATTTCTCATCACTTCGCATCAAGTTTACTACAAGCATTAGAATCAATATGAACATAAGAAACACAACCAAAAACTTTTAAATGTGAAAACTTTACCTTTTTATCTCTCCAAACCTCCTCAGGAAGTCTGAATTCCATGGGAACTGATGGTCCTCGATTTATCAAGTAAGCTGTAGTGCTAACAGCATCAGCCCAAAAAGTTTTCGGTAATCTAGCATGCAACCTCATACTCCTAGCATGCTCATTGAGAGTTCTGTTCATGCGCTCAGCCACACCATTCTGCTATAATGTCCCAGAAATGGTCTTCTCCATCCTAATTCCATGTGCAGCACAATACTCACTGAACCCTCCATCTATGTACTCTCCTCTATTATCTGACCTCAAACATTTTACTTTCAAACCTGTTTCTGTCTCAACCATGACTTTCCACTTCTTAAAAGTTTCAAATACATTAGACTTATTTTTTAGAAAATAAACTCATACCTTTCTGCTTGAGTCATCAATGAAAGTGATGTAATATCTTGAACCTCCAAGGGATGCAACCGGAGAAGGCCTCCATAAAACAGTGTATACTAACTCCAATTTTTCAGCCTTCGGTGTCCTACCAGTTTTCAAGAAGCTCACATTTTTTTGCTTTCCCAAGATGAAAATTTCACACATGTCAAAATCAATGGACTTCAATTCTGGTAGTTTTCCTCTTGACAGCAGCATCTTCATCCCTTTCTCACTCATGTGACCAAATCTACAGTACCATAGGCTTGTATCAGTACTCACTTCAGCCACTGTAATTGTATCTCTTGGACTTAAGGTCATATATAAAGCACCAGTCTTCTTTCCATGAGCCAATACTCTAACTCCCTTTGTAACCTTCCAAGTACCACCAACAAATAGTATTCCATGCCCTTCGTCATCAAGTTGTCCAACAAAAATCAGATTCCTCCTCAAGTCAGGAATATGTCGAACCTTCTCCAATAACCAAACAGACGCATTGGGTAACAATATCCAGACATCTCCCATACCCATAACATCCAAGGCTGTACCATTAGACAAATACACCTTACCAAAATCACTTGCAACATAATTCTGTATGATTTCTCGGTGTGGAGTGGTATGAAACGAAGCTCCTGAGTTCGAAACCTAATCATCAAGTGGACTGTTTACTACAAGAAGTAATGCATCTTGTACCTCTTCTATTATAGCATTAGCAGAATCATCTTCATTCTTCTTTTTAGGACTTTTGCATTGCCTCCTAAAGTGACCTATTTTCTCACAGTTCCAGCATTGTACTTGTTGGCCTGATCTAGATTTACCTCTGTTTTGATTAGAATTTCTAGATTTTGATCTACCTTGATTTGAATTTTTATCATTGCCTCTGCCTCTTGACTCAAGGTTCAGGGCAAAACCAAATCCTGGGGTTTCACCTGCATCTCTTCTGCGAATCTCCTTAGCCAGAATTAAATATAAATGACAATGTCTTACACTTTAATTCTGGCTAAGTATGACGTCTCTGGTTTCAAGGAAGGAGAGGATGTAGTGAAGAATATCTTGCAGCAAATTGTTGAGTCTGTCATCAATGTTAACCATATGGGTGGTGGTGTTTGAAATACTCTCTGTTATCTTTGTTTTCTTGGATTTTGACTCCGTTGGTGAGGGATGTCACTCTTGTTTTTGAGAGAAGAAGATTTGAAGGGAGAGAAAGTAGTTGCGATCGGATTAAATTTGCTATAGAGATATCTTTGTTTATGGCCCAATGCTTTTGGAATCATCAAATAGAAAAGTTCTTAACAAGTTATAAGTCATTCGGGTTCTAACCGAACGCGGATGACTTACATCTTATGAAGACCATTACCTTGATGGATTAGGTGACATACTAAAAATAATAATAACAATAATAATAATAATAATAATAATAATAATAATAATAATAATAATAATAATAATAATAAATAACTAGCCTCATTACATGCACTTTGCATGTGCAATGAAACTCTTTTTTTTTTCTTTTTTTTTTTTGAGTCTAATGTAATTTTTTAATTTGAATTTATCTATTATTAGTAAGGTTACGTAAGAAAGAATTTTTATAAAACTAAAATTTAGGATTTGAAATTGAGTAAACTGTTGGATTTAGTGTGTGCTAGTTTTTAAGGGAAAAAAAATGTATCAAACACATGTAACATATATTTAGATAGAAAATATACTAATTTTTAAATTTTTAGGAAAAAAATTTCTCTAAAAGTTTTTTTGTTTTTTAATTTTGTTGAATTACAATTTGAACCCTATTTTTTATTTTTTAAGAATAATGATTATCTAATTAGATTATGGGTTTTTTGACATTTTCTAAAGTTATAACTAACTTTTTGAATCTTCTTAATATATACTCAAGATTAAAAACTTGAATATTGTATTCTTTTTATTTTCTTTTTAACACAAATAAAAATACAAAATATTTTAAAAAAATATAAGTCAAATAATAAATAACTTCATTCAATGTTTATTTAAAAAGAATCTTTGACATATTTAATATATAATTTTCTAAATAGTGAATTTTTATAAATAAAAAAAAAATCATTCCTTATCAGACGCAGAGGAAGAGAAATGCTGAGACTAGTGAGGTGGAAAAACATAAAAAGTGAGAATTGGATATACAAATATTTTAGCGTGAAAAAAAAATGTGAAACAAAAAAGCCAAAACCAAACGAAAAAAGTGGCATGTTTTTTTTTCCCGAAAATTTTATACCATACTAAAGGCTATTTCAGTTTGGCTTAAAGAACAAAATACTTAAATATTAATCAATGTTGGTGTACCAATTTGGAGTTACGATTGTATACATGTGTGTTATAATATCTAAAATTTTACTGGATTCTTTTTACAAAAAAATTGGCTTTTATCTAACATTTTTTTTTATATCAAAATGTGTCATTTAATAGATCTTGTAATGTAATGAATATTATTTAGGATGATTTTATATAAAATGCTAATGGTAATGCTTTTACAAAAGTTTAGTTACAAAATTAGTTGCAACCTAAGGCTATAATCTTACTCATTATATTTTTATTGGAGGTGAATTTTGACAAATTCATCATTGGATTACATGTATCTTCTTCTTAAATAGTCCATGCTTGTAAAATTTCTTAAAAATTAAATATCAATAACTATGTCAACAATAAATTATTTAAAATGCAAGATTTTGTAATTTAAAATTGTGCATAAAATATAAATTTATAGATCATATAGTAAATAATATCTAATTGACACAAAATTTGACATGTATATTAAGAGCATAAAGAATATGCAATTTAATAGTTAGATTTTTAAAATATATAATAATATTTATTTTATTGAGTAAAGTTATAACCTTAAGCTACAACCAATTTTGTAGTTAAATTTCGTCCTTCTAAAATTATTGTTTTCATTCTTTTCCTTTTCATTTCATTCCTTCCTCCCAAACGAGGGCACAAGAGAATACAAAGGAATGAATGTTCCTTCCTACTCATTTTATTTCCTTCTACTTAAACTTCCAAATAAGGAAATGAACTTTCTATTCTCTCCATTAAAACTCCCAAATAAGAGAAAAGAAGAATATTATAAAATTATTATTTTTATTGTTTTCCATTTTATTCCATTCTCTCCTCAAACGAGGGCTTAGGGTTTCTTTCTTTTGCACAAAAACATCACTATACAATAACAAGCCACCAATACAATCATTAAACTGCATTATTATCTCTGCTTCTCTCTCCTCGGTGAAAGTTGTTTTTCCACTCTCCCTTTTTTTAGTTTTCTCTTAGGCCTTAAATTTATAATTATTCATTTTATTCATTTTTAATTCCTTGTAGTATTGAATAAATTAAGTGAAGTTATTTTAATATTTGTTATCTATTTGGATTCAGTACATTACACGGGTTAGTGACTATTAAAACCCATGCCTCTCAACTTTTATATCACTAAAACCCCAATTCACAATTTCTCAAGCAACAAAAACCTTTTTTAAGGGAAGTAGAAGAGGGTCTACCTCTCTCCTCAAGAAAAACCAAGAAAAAAATTTTGCTAAGTTAAAGAAAACCATGCCCTAACTTAACTAGATTGCAGAACTAATTTACAAGCACAAATTAGCAAGCAGCTCATCAGGCCTTGCATCATTTTCACAAGCAACAGAAGGAGTATGTATTCAAGAAGCAAGGCAATTGAGATGCAGGCTTCTCTCTCCTATTGAACTTACCTAACTAAATGGAAAATAGCAGTTTCAATTAATCCTGCTCTTCAGTGATTAACTTAAACCTTTTATCAAAGTCTATTTAAGGTTATAATATGCCCATAAATATCGAATGACGCTGTTGGATTTGGGCCATTTGGCTACACAAATACTTTTTCCACTAATTCCACTCCGAACTCTAAACTTGTTCATTATGTTCTTAATTGTTTCTCATATCTATTGTCATTTTCATTCTACCTTTTCTTGAAATTGTAAATTCATTTAGACCCCTTAAACCCAAACAGATTAGCCTAGAGAATTAGCCAAGTGATTAACTTAGGTAATTTAAACAGATCTAGGTTAACACAAATATATCAAATCATGTAAAAGTGCGGAATAATAAAGAACACATGATATGATGACCCAGGAAAACCAAACCGGTAAAAAACCTGGGGAGGATTTAACCTAGCTATCCTCAAGGTAAAACGAATTCACTATGAAAGAATCGAAGTTTACACAATAGAGACTTAGACCACTAACATCCTATTGCTACCTGCCTGTAGGAAACTTACTACCACGACCACATGATAGCTCCGAGATCCACGGACTCCTTCTTTCCTTGAATTCTTCAGCAAAGCACAAGCAACACCTGCTTGTATATCTTGAAGCTCTTTTGTTTTGCAACTATATGATTTACCAATCTCTTGACATGAATCTTGAGTTTGGAAACCCTAAGTGTATGTGAAGGTAAACACCTCTAGATCTAACAATCAGATTCACAAACACAGCATTCAGAACTCTAAAAACGTGGCTAGGGTTTTCCCTTATATACTTAGGACAAAACATAAAACCCTATACATTAAATGGGCTAGGGCTGAGTTGGAAAAATTCTACAGAAAAACGTTCTGCACGATTTTCGATCGATCGAGTCTAATTCTCGAATGATCGAGTCAGGCAAAAAGTGTACAGTAATTCTGCAGTCAACTCGATTCCAACTTTACATAAAAAGCCATACTTTGAGCAAGTCTAACACAAGACTTAAAGAATGTTTTGATCATGGTTTGCCAACATCACAAATTGAAGTTCTAATACATTAGTTCCTAATTTTTAGAACCTAACAAACTCCCCGTTTGGCAATCCGTGACAAAACACAGACTTAACAAAAAGCTCAAAGTTTACAAATTAAAACATCCCATTACAAAATAAAAAGCCACTAAACAAATTCAACCTAACTACTATCTAATAGTTACAAAGTAGACAGTAGCACGACTGAATCAACCTGTATATTCCTGTAACACTTAACAAACACATAAACGCATGTGTGGAAAATAACAAGGAATATAGAAAAAACTTCTTGATTTCACATGACACAAAATAAAGACATATATCATGAATAACATCATAAATATAAATCAATAAGCAAAGTAGCATAGTGAAACAAGAAACAAATACATAAAAATGTATCTCAAAAAAAATCTCCTAACAAGAGCCAAAAATGTAAATACAAAGTGAAGCATCTAGATGCAATCTAATAACTCCACAAGCTCCTCAGTATCACAGTAAGGTACAAAACTCAAAACTCCCCCTAAGACAAAAATCTCCTCTACAAGGCATGAACTCCTCAATAGAATGCACTCCCCCTTTTTGTGACGAATTGCCAAAGGGCACTCACTCATCATCAAAAGGAGGTGGCGGAGGAGAACGACGAAAGCTCGCCAAATCCGCTCTCAAAGCTCGAAGCTCATCAAGGACATCCACCAGAAGCTGACCATAAGCCGCCTGAATGGTCATGACAGTGTCCAGAGTCCGAAAAATATCAGAAACATCCGAAGGAGAAGGTGGAGAAGCATCATCAGCAGCAGCAGCAGGATCAGCAGACGTCTCAGCTGTAGGAGCATCTGTAAAAGAAGAAGGGGGTGGAGTGACACCGGAAGGCTTTACCCTAGGACTTTTAGAGCTAGCTTGAAGTTGAGCAGCCCTTAGCCTCAAAAAGGTAGCACCTATAGGAGCAATAACGTGTACGAGTTCAGAAGCAGGAAAATCACCTAAACCTAGGTGAAGGAAAATCCTATGAATAAAAACAGGAAAAAATAAAGCATGAGCCGTAGAACTAGACCTATGTACCTCGTTCAAAGAACGAAGGAACAAATGAGGAAAACTGATAGGGGCATCAGTAACAAGCGCATACAAAAACACACATCGCTCAAGAGGGATGGTGTGGAGATGAGAAATGGGCCACAAGGAATGACACGCTATCCTAAAGAAGAGATAATGAAGCTCGGAAAGCTCAGCAGATGTGATCCGAGGATCAGAACCCCACTGGATAAAAAACCCAGTGATGTATGACATCACGTCATCAAGAGGCGGAGACTCATCATAAGGAAAGACGGGATGATCAACAATAGGCACCCCAAGAGCATCAGACACTACCGAAGGGGTAATGCGATACTCCACACCTCGTAACCAAACCTTAACCAAGATATTGTTATCATAGAGGTGGATAGAGAGGTTCGAATAGAACTCTCTAATCAAGGTAGCAGGAGGATGATGCTCAAAATCTAGCAAAGATAACTAACCCCAACGCTCAAAGTTACGTCTCACCTCAAGATCAACCTCATCTAGAATGACCCTACGCTCAGCCCAAATATGACACCTCAGATTAAGGGTCTCATATGTCTCTTGGTTCTTCTCACTAGGGAACCGATCACTATCAAAGGAAGGTGAAGGGTCAGAAGTCCTATGTGCTCTAGTTTTCCTAGGCATGGTGCTAAGGACAGAAAAGAGAGACACAGAAAGAGAAGAGCAAAAACAAAAACCAAGGGCAAACTGCAAGTTAACACAGCATAAAATATAAAAAAAAAATCTATATGATGCATGAACAAAATATGCACATGATGCATGAACTAATGCAGTGACATAGGTCAATTATGATCCAAATTAACAAATTTGGCTTGAGCATAAGATTTAAATCAAGAATACCCAATTTGGGAAAATCCCAATTTTTCAAAACACAACAAATTGAGAAATTGATCATCGCAACAGTTAATTAACACAATATAATGATCAAATTAATCAATCTAACAAGCCAATTTCATCAATTTATATCAAATTGAACAAAATCTCCAAATTCATCAATTTCACGCCCTAGATTTTCAAATTGTCCACAAAACTCCAAAATAATCAAATTAAACCACATGGCATACTTGTAAATGGTATCCCCACAAAAACCCCTGATTAATTTGAAAGAAAAGGAGTCAGAATCAAATCCAAAAATATCAAAACTCTAAATGCCGAAAATACCCAAAAATGCATGAAAATTATGCATGAAACATGAAAATAAAATCAAAAGAAAGGGCAAAAGAGTCTTACCGGCTTTGGGAGAGAGGATTGATGCAAAAAGAACGAACGAAAACGACAAAAACAGCAAAAATTGCTTTGACCGGTTGGTAGAGAGAAAAAGGTATTTGAAAAGATTTTGAAAAGTGAAGAATCACGTGAAGAAAAATCTTTTTAAAAAACACTCAGCCCGATTTTCGATCGATCGAAAATTACATTCGATCGGTCGAAAATCCTTCGATTGATCCAATACCAATTGAGGACCGATCGAAACAACCAGAGACTTTTCTAAGATTTTAAAAACATTTTCGATCGGTCGAAAAATACTTTCGATCGATCGAAATTCTGGAAAAACAGATTTTTCAAAAAACCAAGTAATTTCAGTGCTGAAAATCCTCAAAGCATTAGATTTTATGAATAGAATGATTGAGTATGAGATGAAATGTTTTCCAAAAACCCATGTTTTTAACCCAGATCTCTCAAAGCAAGATTTTCTCTTAATATCCCTCAACCATTTAAACAAGCAAACATGTTCTGCATCAATTTTCAGAAATATTCAAACTTGGTTGATCAGACCAAAAACACATAATAACATGTACACAGTTTAACAGAGAATAACTTGTGTAGTGTGTGCAACTAGCATAAGCTTAAGAAACATGTGAGGTGATATGCACATATTGATCAATCACAGTTTCTACAAAATCCATCACATGAATTTGAAAGAGACTATTACTTAAAGAGTTACATCATATAACTCTCACATCTCCTAGAATAAAAGCTTGCAATCATGTAAGTTTCTTGATTTGCCTCAAAATTAATATTCAATTTAATTGATTAGAAACTTAATAAGAGCCGGGATAATGTACACACCAATTTTATTTGAATTGTGAAATTATTATAGCCCAATAATGTACACACCAATTTTATTTAGAGGCTACATCTTATGTTCTTTTTGTGCATGTGCTACACTTTCTCGAGCACAAAATCTTACGATATGCACTAAGGTGTTCATGATTGGCTAGTAAACAGTGGTGAGATGGTTATTTATGCCTTTCTCAAAAAGTTCAAACACATAGGACTTCAAGATCAAGATCATGCGATCAACAAATATAACATCTTCCCACACAACATGCACAACAAAACTTCAGCTAGTAAAGTGCAATAGAAATAAGTACATCAAAGCTAAATAAGGTACATAAACATGTTATGCAAAATTTGATTGACCAACCTTGTCTTCAAGTTCAAGGAAAAAAAAATAGCAAAAACACAATTTGCAAAACTTTTTTTTTATATATATATAAAAGAAATGAACATCCTAGAATGAAATGCATGAATGTTATGCAATGCAAATCCTAGAAACAAAGGTCACAAAAGATAGAGCAATGAAGCACAAGGACCATGAAGTCAAGAATGACTAGGGACAAAGAATCACACCAATAACTTGACGAAGAGTCTCAAACTTTCCTCTATCAAGTGGTTTGGTGAAAATATCAGCATTCTGACGTTCAGTTGAAATATACTCAAGAGCAACAATTTTCCGTTCCACAAGATCCCTAATGAAATGATATCTAATCTCAATGTGTTTGGTCTTAGAGTGTTGAACAGGATTCTTAGAGATATCTATAGCACTAGAGTTATCACAATAAACAACCATGGCGTCCTGTGATATTCCATAATCACTCAAGAGTTTTTTCATCCAAAGAAGTTGAGAACAACTTCCAGCAGCAATATATTCTGCCTCAGCAGTAGATAAAGAAACAGAATTTTGCTTCTTACTCATCCAAGCAACAAGATTAGCACCAACATAAAAACAACCACCAGTTGTACTTTTTCTATCATCAGCATTACCAGCCCAATCAGAATCAGAAAAACCAGCAAGAGAAAGATTTGACTCTTTGATGTAAAACAGACCATAATCACAAGTTCTAGCAACATACTTTATAATCCTTTTAACAGCATTTAAGTGAGAAACCTTAAGATTAAATTGAAATCTAGAACAAACACCCACACTAAACGCAATATCAGGTCGGCTAGCAGTTAAGTACAAAAGACAACCAATCATGCTTCTGTATAGGGTAACATTAACAGACTCACCTGATGGATTGTTTGTTAGTTTTGCATTAGCAGCCATTGGTGTCCTAGCATGTGCAGCCTTGTCAAGACCAAATCTCTTGACCAAATTTCATGCATACTTAGCTTGGTTGAAGTAAATTTCAGCATCCGTTTGCTTTACCTGCAATCCCAAGAAATAAGTTAGTTCACCAACCATACTCATCTCAAACATGGCCTTCATTTCATCTGCAAAAGATTGAGCAAGAGAATCATTAGTAGCACCAAAAACAATATCATCAACATAAATTTGAGCAACTACAAAGTGATTCTTATCCTTTCGTATCAACAGAGTGGTGTCAGCAAAACCTCTTTTAAAGCCATGGTCCGTGAGATATGCAGTTAGTCTATCATACCAAGCCCGTGGAGCTTGTTTCAATCCATAGAGAGCTCTCTTCAACTAGTAGACATCATCCGGCCTGTGAGGATCAACAAAACCTTTCGGTTGTTCAACATATACCTCTTCTTGTAACATGTCATTTAAGAAAGCACTCTTGACATCCCATTGATACAACTTGAAGTTCATATGACTTGCTATAGCCAAAAGAATTCGAATGGATTCCAATCTTGCTACAGGTGCAAAAGTCTCATCAAAATCAATCTCTTCTACTGGTGTGTATCCTTGAGCAACAAGCCTAGATTTATTTCTGATAACAGTTCCATGTTCATCTGACTTGTTCTTGAAAATCCACTTAGTTCCAATAACATTGACTTCCTTTGGTCTAGGAACTAATTCCCACACATCATTTCGAACAAACTGATGAAGTTCTTCGTGCATAGAATTTACCCAATCAGCATCTTGTAGAGTTTCATCCACCTTTTTCGTTTCAAATTGGGATAAATAGTATGAGTGAGTAATCACATTTAATGCTTTGGATCTCAATCTCATGTTGTCATTCAAACTCCCCAATATATTAGTAGTAGGATGATTCAACTTAACTCTTGAGGATGGACCTTTGACCAATGAAGTAGAGGTACCTTTCTGATCTGATGGACTTTGAAACTCTCTCTGTTCTTGTTGAGCTCCATGAACTGGTGTTGAAGGTTCTGAACTGGATGGCACAGTTGCTGTATCATTCAATACCATCAACTCTTCCTCTGTATGCTTTCCCACATAGTTTTCAGGTAGAGAATCATCAACTTCCATAATCTTTTCTTGAACCTGAGGTGCATTTTCTGAATGACCTTCTGAGTTTAATTCATCATTGATCACTACATTTGAAGATTCCATGACTGTTTTAGTTCTCAGATTGTATACTTTGTATGCTCTACTGGTGGAAGAGTATCCTAGAAAATAACCCTTGTCACTCTTAGCATCAAACTTTTCCAGGTTCTCTCTATCACACAGAATGTAACAGTCACTACCAAATATTCTGAAGTATTTGACTACAGGCTTCTTTCCTCTCCAGAGTTCATAGGAAGTTTGCTTGGAGTTAGGTTTGAAATATACCCGATTGAGAGTGTGACATGCAGTATTAACAGTTTCTCCCCAAAAAGATTTAGGCATCTTCTTATTATAAAGCATGACACGGGCCATTTCTTGTACAACTCTATTCTTCCTTTCCACTATTCTATTTTGTTGTGGTGTTTTGGGTGAAGAGAATTCCTGATGTGTGCCTTGATTATTGCAAAACATAGCCAATTTTGTGTTCTCAAACTCTTTTCCATGGTCACTTCTTATTTTGGCTATCACAGTTCCTTTTTCTACTTGCAATTTTTTGCACAGATGAATCATTTTTTCAAGAGCCTCAGCTTTATCTTTCAAAAGTACAACCCATGTGAATCTGGTAAAGTCATCCACAACAACTAGAATATACTTCTTTCCACCTAAACTCTAAACTCTAGCAGGACCCATGAGATCAATGTGTAGCAACTCCAAAGGTCTTGTAGTTTGAAAATCAGCTACAGACGGATGTTTGGACTTCACTTGTTTACCCATCTGACATGGTCCACAGATGCATTTTTCAATCTTCTCAAACTTGGGCAACCCAATTACTGCATCACATTTTGAAATCTTCTCTAATTGCTTGAGACTAGCATGTCCCAACCTTTGATGCCATAAGTCAACTTGATTGATCTTAGCACTGAAGCATTTGTTGCTTATACTTGGGGTGATACCATAACAGTTATCAGCTGTCCTCACACCAACACACATACAGTCACCTCCTTCATCAAGTATTTCACATTCTTGTTTAGTGAAGAACACATTTAGTCCATTGTCACAAATCTGACTTATGCTGAGTAAGTTAGCCTTCAATCCATCAACATACCAAACATCTTCAAAGATTGGTAGTCTTGGAATATCCACAGTACCAATGCCTCTGATCACAGATTTGCTTCCATCTCCAAAAGTAACTGTTCCAATCTTTCATTCGAAGAGTGTCTTGAACAAGGCTTTATTTCCTGTCATGTGCCTGGAACAACCACTATCCAAATACCAAAGACAAGAATCACGTGCCTTTAAGGCGGTTAAAGCAGTATAGCACATGTAATTATTATCATATGTGATTATACCAAGACACTCAAGAAAAATTTTAACACAAATGGTAAAGGACAAGCACACCAAGTAGACAATGTGGCAAACTAAAGAGAAGATTTTAGAGAAATCCATAACAACAGGGGTCAAGGATCAGCTTAAAGATCAAAAGGTCAAAAACAAAAGCTACCCACTCTAATACCACTTGTAAGTTCGTTTAGACCCCTTAAACCCAAACAGATTAACCTAGAGAATTAGTCAAGTGATTAACTTAGGTAATTTAAACAGATCTAGGTTAACACAAATATATCAAATCATGTAAAAGTGCGGAATAATAAAGAACACATGATATGATGACCCAAGAAAACCAAACCGGTAAAAAACCTGGGAAGGATTTAACCTAGCTATCCTCAAGGAAAAACGAATTCACTATGAAAGAATCGAAGTTTACACAATAGAGACTTAGACCACTAACATCCTATTACTACCTGCCTGTAGGAAACTTACTACCATGACCACGTGACAGCTCCGAGATCCACGGACTCCTTCTTTCCTTGAATTCTTCAGCAAAGCACAAGCAACATCTGCTTGTATATCTTAAAGCTCTTTTGTTCTGCAACTGTATGATTTACCAATCTCTTGACATGAATCTTGAGTTTGGAAACCCTAAGTGTATGTGAAGGTAAACACCTCTAGATCTAACAATTAGATTCACAAACACAACATTCAGAACTCTAAAAACGTGGCTAGGGTTTTCCCTTATATACTTAGGGCAAAACATAAAACCCTGTACATTAAATAGGCTAGGGCTGAGTTGGAAAAATTCTGCAGAAAAACGTTCTGCACGATTTTCGATCGATCGAGTCAGGCAGAAAGTGCACAGTAATTCTACAGTCAACTCGATTCCAACTTTACATAAAAAGCCATACTTTGAGCAAGTCTAACACAGGACTTAAAGAATGTTTTGATCATGGTTTGCCAACATTACAAATTGAAGTTCTAATACATTAGTTCCTAATTCTTAGAACCTAACAGAAATGCTTACTCATCCATGCACGCATGTTTGTTATCTTCATTTTATAGTTAGAATATTCTTAATTAGTGCCAAAACTGCAAATATAATTTAGAAACTAAAAAGAAGCAACATCCAAATCTAGTATGCCCCAAATTAAAGTAAAAAATTCTCTCAGATCTAAAAAAAATCAACTCAAGCTAGTAAATATAGATTATATTTCTCATTAGTTTCATTTTGGAACTTCAACAACAGACTCCTGATCTATGGTATAGGACTTCATATCCAATTCTTGAACTCTGTTCTTTACCTTTTCAATAAATTATTACTAGTTGGCAGGACCTTCTATCTTCAAAACCATTAAGTTTCATCCATACTATCAACGAAATCATCATCGGAATCATCATCGGAACCATCATCTTCAACTTCAAACCATAATGGTTTTCTCTCCATAAAAGTGGGAAATGATATAGAAACATTTGGAGATGCTCCTAGCGTCCGTGCGAACCTTTTGTTCTCTAGTACATAATCCCGGCAAGAAATAGTTATTTTTTCCAATACCTTTCCGTTCTCGAGCAAATACTTAACCAATTTAGAAGCTATTTTCTTCCAAACAAAACTATTGATCTCCACCTTCTTGAGATGGTGGGTTAAACACGTGACTTTATGTTCCAATATCTCCTTTGAAGATTCACACTTAAGCCGCTGTAGTAGTGTTGTATCCTTTAGTTTGGTATCCCGTAGTTTCCACTTGGTATTATGTAGTTTCTCTTTCATATCATGTGTTTGATTGGTGTCGTCTAGTTTCCGATTTTTCATTTGCTAAATGTGAAACAAAAACAATAAAAGTTAGTTTATTTATTTTTTAAAGAAAAAACTTTTTGCAAATAATGACCAAAACGAAAAAAAGTCAAGCATATATATATATATATTTGTAATTGATTCAAGTACTTTATATATATAACAGGAAAAAATTTTAAGTAATAAATCTGATAATAACATATGTTATTATCAGATTTATTACTTAAAATTTTTTACTATTTCGTAATTCAACTAAATTTCAAATGATTAGAAAAGAGTCAAAAGATCAGGCTAAATGGCAATTAAAAAAAATAAGAGGCAAGAAGAGCTTTTATACCCCAAGCATTTTTTCTTTAATAAATTGCTATGGTGCTGGTTTCATTTTATTTTTAAAAAATTTATAATGTAGTAAACCTTTCTAAACAAGAAGATTTTGGTCTCTAACAGTAAAATATTTAATCTAATTTTTTTTATTTTTAAAAGAATCTTTAAATAATTAGTTTGTGGTGTAGCTTTGTTTTAGAACTTCATTTTTTCTCTATTGTGTGTGTGTTTTTCAATATTACCATAACCCCCAATAAATTCTTAGAAACATTATTGTTCTTTCTATTATAACTAAAGTTATTGTCTTGAAAATGATACAAAGAACAAAATGTGCTTAGGAATGACATGTAGAACAAATGTTTTCAAATTTAAGAAAAGAATATTTAAATAAAATTTATTTCAATATCACTAGAACCCCCAACAAATTAATAGAAACCCCCAACAAATTCATAGAAACCTCAATCTTCTTTCTATTATAACAAAACTTCTGTGCTTGAAAATAACAAATACTTCTTAAGAGGACATGCGTCTTTCTAGAGAAGATTTTGGTGACAAGTCCTAAAGTAAAAAACATATACACTGATTTTGATTACAGGTCCTAAAGTGTAAGATATTGTAACTTCAAAGTAAAAAAAAATTATAATGACATCCCAGTTCAACTAAATTCAAATGATTAGAAAAGAATCAACAGATCATGCCGGATGGCACTTAAAAATAAGAAGCAAGTAACAATGAGCTTTTACTCTCTGAGAATTTTTCTTTTAAAAATTGCACTTCAAAAAACAGGGTCTATAGCCACGTTTTTGACCCCAAAAACACGGCTATAGGATATAGCTGCGTTTCCTATAGCCGCCTTTACAACCCAGGCCTATGCTATGCAGCAATAGCCTCGACGGGTCTATAGCCGCGTTTTTGTAACCGCGGCTAAAGGTCGGACCTAAAGCCGCGTTTCTTAACCGCAGCTACAGTCTTCGGCCCTATAGCTGCATTTTTAGAAAACGCGACTACAGACCCGCTTTAAGCCACATTTATAACCGTGGCTATAGGGTTTTTTTTTTTTAATTTCGGGGTTTTTTTTTTCCCAGAAAAATTTAAAATTCAAACCAAAAACAAATTTAAAATTAAACACAAATCCAAAAAATTCAAAATCAAACACAAACCCAGAAAATTCAAATTCAACCACAAACCCAAAAAATTCAAAATCAAACACAACATACTCACAATACAAACACAACATGCTTCAAAATATAATAACACAAACCCATGAATCTTCTCTCATTCAACAAAATTAACCCAAATCTAACAGTAAATCCAAATCTATCAGTAACACAAGCACAAACTCAAGAACACAAACTCATTTAAACATAAGCACAATATCAGTAACACAATTGCACAAATTCAAGCACAGATCCAAAAAATTTAAAATCATAACTCAAATACTAGATCTATAGACAAATCAGTGTGCTAGAGAAAAAAGAAAAAGAAAGAAGAAGTAGCTTCAAAGAAACAAAGAAAAAAAAAAAGAGTTGTGCTGGAGTGAAGAAGGAAGAAAGAAAAAGGGAAAAAAAAGAAAAAAGAAAAAAGAAAGAAGAACGTACCTGGTGTGCTCCAAATGATCAGCTACTCCAAAGAAACAAAGAAAAAAGAAGAAGAAGAAGAGCTACGTTGGAGTAAAGAAGGAAGAAAGAAAAAAAAAAGAAAGAGACAAGAGAGAAAAGATGAAAGTGAGGTAGGTGGGAAAGTGGATTCGTGTTAAAAAATTATTCTTCGGGTCTATAGTCGTGTTTTCAAAAAAAAACGCGGCTATAGACCCGCTGAAAATTATTCGGCTGGACCTATAGCCGCGTTTTTGAAAACGTGGCTATAGGTCCTCCCTCTTTTCTTTTAAAACTATTCGGCTAGACCTATAGCCGCGTTTTTGAAAACGCAGCTATAGGTCCCCGTTAAAAATTTTCAGCGAGTCTATAGCCGGGTTTTTTTTTTTTTGAAAACACGACTATAGGTCCGTTTAATGAAATTATTTGACAGGACCTATAGTCGCGTTTTTAAAAAAACGTGGCTATAGGTCCCAGTTAAAAAAAATTCCGCGGGTCTATAGCTGCGTTTTTTTAAAAACGCGGCTATAGGTCCGTTCTAAGAAATTATTTGACAGGACCTATAGCTGTGTTTTGAAAACGCGGCCAAAGGTGGACCTATCGCCGCATTTCTTACAAACGCGGCGATAGGTCCACCTTAAATGCGGCTAAAAAAACGCGGCTATAGCCTGCGTTTTTTGTAGTGTTGCTATGATGTTAGTTTTTTTTTTTTAATTTTATAATGATGGGAAACTTTCTGAAGGAAAAAAAAATTGGAATTGCTATATATATAAACTATCATTCTAGAAAAGAATCTTTAAATATTGAGTTTGTAGTGTACCTTTTGCATTAGAACCTCATTTTCTCTTCATTGTGTGTGTTTGTTTTTCAATATCACCATAACCCCAATAAATTCATAGTGACATTATTCTTCTTTCTATTATGACAAAAGTATTTGTTTTTAAAATGACACAAAGAGCAAAATATGTTTAAAAATGACATGTAGAAAAAATGTTTCTACATTTAAGAAAAGAATATTTAAATAACCTTTATTTCAATATCACCAGAAGCCCAATAAAAACTTCAATCTTCTTTAAATTATAGCAAAATTTTTGTGATTAAAAATAACATCAACAACATTTTTTTAAATTTTTTTTATAAATAATAACGTATACTTCTAAGTTCTAAATAATTTTGATGACATTTCTCCATCCTAAACAATGATAACAGGTCCTAATGTAAAAAAATATATGCACTGATTACTTAAATATAGATCCTTTCATAGCTAGTGTAAGATATTGTCATTTACCTCCTTAAAATCAATACTAAGTGCATCTAAGATTGGTGAGTACTTGATCAAGTGGACTAGCCCTTCGATATTGCGTCGACTCAGTCCTATGCTCAGAGTCAAGGACTTCAATCTAGGGAATGTAGGAGGAAAGCATCTTTCTTTATAAGTCAGATGAGACAGGTGCTGAAAATTGATCAAAGAAAGGCAATCTTCGTTATAGTTACATCACATCTATGTATGATATCATGTATCAAGTGATATTTACATGCAATATGTTTTGTCCTTTGATGAGCCCTTGGTTCTACTGCATTTGCAACAGCCCCACTATTGTCACAACAGATAATAATGGGTGACTCAATAGAAGGAACAACTTCAAGTTCTTGAATGAACTTGTGAATCCACACGGCTTCCTTTGCAGCTTCACTTGCAACTATATATACTGCTTCTGTAATAGAGTCTGCAGTAGTATCTTGCTTGCAACTTCTCCAACATATTACTCCCATGCCAAGAGTGTACACAAATCCAGAAATTGATTTTCTATCATCAATATCAGATTGAAAATTTGAATTTGTATACCTTTGGACGGTCAAATCCTTACCACCAAACACCAAGAAATAATGTTTGGTCCTATTTAAATATTTAAGGATATGTTTTACTACTATCCAATGCTCAGAACCTGGATTGGATTGATATCTACTCAGAATGCTCACTGCATAACAAATGTCTGGCCTAGTGCAAAGCGTTGCGTACATGAGACTTCCTACAGCCAAAGCTTAAGGACAATTTCTCATTTTCTCTCTCTCTCTTCTTGTGTTTTAGGAAAAATTTGTTTAGAGAGATGAACTCCATGATTGACCTGTGAAATTCCCAATTACCTTTTTCTTTCGGCCTCTAAACAATTTGATTCCAAATATATAGGACGCTTCACTAAGATCTTTCATTGCAAAGTAACTAGATAACCATATTTTTATAGATGACATTACTCCTACATCATTGCTAATGAGTAGTATGTCATCTACATAAGAACTAAAAATGTAACAGTGCTCCCACTAACCTTTTTGTAAACACAAAATTCATCCATATTTTGTGAAAAGCCAAACAATTTGATTGCGTCATCAAAACAAATGTTCCAACTGCGTGATGCTTGCTTTAGGCCGTATATAGATTTCAACAACTTGCACACTTTTGATTCTTAACCATGACATATGAAACCTTCTGGCTGGTCCATAAAAATTTCTTCTTGAATGTGTCCATTCAAGAAAGCTGTTTTAACATCCATTTGCCATATCTCATCTATATATATATCTAAAAGTTTAAGCGTAGCATTTATTATTGCTACACTCTAATTGAGCCACATCAGCGTCCACCTCATTATCATTTTCTTTCCAATTTTCCTATAATTGTGTTTAGCATTTACTTTTTATTTTATTTTAATATTTACACTTTTTCCAACTTTTCTCCACTCTTACCTTTTCATCTCCCCACTAACCTCTAGATAAATATTATTCTTCTTCTTTTCATCTCCCCACTACCCTCTACATAAATATTATTCTTCTTCTTTCTTTTCATCTTCCTTTATTTTATCTCTCCTTATTCACACTTTCTTACTATAAATTTGTAACTATCTATTCCATCCTATGCATGGTTTTCTCTCACAAAAAAAATGTTTTCTCTTTCTCTCTCTCTCTCTCAAAATTTTTCGATGAATTTTTTATACATTCTTTTATTTATTCCATCTATATATATATTTAAAAACTGAAGCATAACATTTATTGTTACTACGCTCCAATTGAGCCACGTCAACGTCAACCTCATTATCATTTTCTTTCCAATTTTCCTATAATTATTTTTAGCATTTACTTTTTATTTTATTTTAATATTTACACTTTTCTAACTTTTCTCCACCCTTACATTTTTATCTCCCCACTATCCTTTACATAAATATTATTCTTCTTCTTTTCATCTCCCCACTACCTTCTACATAAATATTATTCTTCTTCTTTCTCTTCATCTTCCTTTATTTTGTCTCATCTTATTCACACTTTCTTACTATAAATTTGTAACTATCTATTCCATCTTGCATGGTTTTCTCTCACAAAAAAGGTTCTCTCTCTCTCTCTCTCTCTCTCTCTCTCTCTCTCTCTCTCTCTCTCTCTCTCAATTTTTCGATAAATTTTTTATACGTTCTTCTATTTATGCCAAATTACTAATCTTTGGGAATCCTTTCTTTTCTTTTCTTTTCTTTTTTTGGCATAAACCTCATTTTCGTCCCTACATTTTCACGCGATTTCTATTTTGGTTCCTAACTTTTTTTTTTACCGCTTTTAGTCCCTATCTTGGAAAACGCGTCTCGTTTTTGTCCCTGCCATCAGTGCCCTAACGGCAAAGTCCTAAATGGCAGATGGAACACCCTATTAGCTGACGTGGCGCTGATGTGGCACTAGCGTGGCCATTAAAATATTATTAAAAAATATTATTTGGAATTTTTATATGCCAAGTCAACATTTTAATTTTTTATAAAAAGCCACGTCAAAAAATTTAAACCAAAAAAGAAAATAAATTAAAAAACAAAACTTAAAAATCCCTCCTACCTTAGTCGTACACCTCATTTCTCTAGAACCTTCTCTCTCTACTCGACTTCTTGACAGAAACTCCATGGCTGAGCCCCTCAAGTTCATTTCCTCAATCATCGACGCCACCTCACCCATCAGACTCGAGCTCTCTCTAAACTCCTCCTTTGCCCAAAGCTCATATCTCCCTCTAGACCTCAATCAAACTCTCCAATCTAAAGAAATGGAGCTCCTCGCTCCACTACGACCTCAGATGGTGGTTTATCAACCTCAGATTCTCACTTTCTCTCTCTCTAAAGTCAAGTTCAAACTCAATCCGAGCCTATCTCTCCCTAGACTTTAGTTTCAGCGGTGCAAAAGGAAATGGAGCTTCCAAGCTCCATCGTGACACCCTAGACCACCACCACATCAGTGATGCTCCTCTCCTCTCTGCATCTCAGTCTAACCCGAAACCCAACATACACTTCTCTTCTGAACCCGGATCAAGATCTTACTGATACTCTCTACTCTCAAACCACAAAAAACCTCTCTCCGATCTACAAGCTAAACGTGCCTTGAAAAACGCGTGAACCACAAGAAGGCGATTGGTTTATTTCATGAAGAAAAAATCTGGGTTTATGGGTTTGCTAGAGATTGAATTGATTACTGGGTTATGGGTTCATTTCTTCGAATTATTTATAATTTGGTTTGGTTTCTTGGATTTATTTCTTGTTTTTTTGGATTTGATGGAGTATATTTGGTTGTCGGATTTGGACTTGGGGTTTGCTAGAGATTGGTTTATTTCATGGATTTAGGAAGAACACGAAGAGCCAGTTCTTATGAAAAAATAATGAAAGTAAAAAAAAAATAAAAAAAAAAGTTTTGTTTTTTAATTTATTTTCTTTTTTGGTTTAAATTTTTTGACGTGGCTTTTTATAAAAAATTAAAATGCTGACGTGGCATATAAAAATGCCAAATAATATTTTTGTAATAATATTATAATCACCACATCAGCGCCACATCAGCGCCACGTCCACTAATACGGTATTCCGTTTGCCACCTAAGACTTTGCCGTTAGGGCACTAACAGCAGGGACAAAAACAAGACGTGTTTTCCAAGATAGGGACCAAAAGCAGTGGAAAAAAAATTAAGGACCAAAATGAAAATCGTGTGAAAATGTAGGGACGAAAATGAGGTTTACACCTTTTTTTTTTTTTTCTACACTAGAATCATTATGCTCATTTTCTCACTTAATTTAATCAGGTAGCTTGCTGGAATTCAAAAAAATGTTCTCTCTCTCTCTTTCTCTCTCAATTTTTCGATAAATTTTTTATACATTCTTCTATTTATGCCAAATTACTAATCTTTGGGAATTCTTTCTTTTTGTTTTATTTTTTTTTTCCCTACACTAGAATCATTATGCTCATTTTCTCACTTAATTTAATTGGGTAGTTTGTCGAAAATCAAGTAAAACTAGACAATAAGGAATTTTACGACATTGGAGAACGCTTGAATATATACCAGCCAAAAGTTGAAAGTCAGCAAATTAGTAGAGCTATGATTAAGCTTCAAACAGGATTGATGGTATTACCAATGTTCTTTAATTAGGATCCTTATTTCTATTTCTCTATATATGTTTCCTCAATTAGTATTAGTCTCATTTTTATTTTCTCTATTATATTCTAGGTAAACCAAGAGTTCTTTAAAACTTCACATTGGTTAATGCCATTTAGATTTGTTTTTTAAACTGTTCTTTTTTTCTCTGTAATTGTTAAATGTTATCCTATTTTTGTTCTTTCTTATAACTCTAATTAACGTTGATGGTTTTTTTTTTTTTTTTTTGGTTAGTTAAGGTTGATGATTCTTTCTTACAGAGAAAAGAAAAAATTGAAAACAATTGAATTCCGTATAAACATGTACCTATAGGAGACAGGAGCCTTTGTTTATTTGTTTAGAGACAATATATTAAAAGGGCATATCCTTTGGCCATTGCAATGCATTTCTTAGAGGTTAAAAGATAAAGCTTGTCATTATAGGAAAACGTTTTGGGCGGGGATAAGGGCGTCATTTTGTTTGCTCTAAGAATAACAAAACATCCTATTATAAAGGAAGCCCACAATCATATCACATGCTTATTACACTAACCATGAGCACAACCCATTATTCTCTCTCACCATGTTTCTGCTACATTTGCATTTAGCAACCTAAGATTAGAATTTATTCCCAATAGAAGACTTGTAGAATTATTCAGTTTTTATAGGAAACTAACTGCAGACTCGCGCGATGCGTGGAAATATAAATATTATGCAATGAAGTGTAATATATAAAAAATAACAACTACGTCAAGCATTGTCTTTTTTTCAAAAAAAAAAAAAAGATTTTTACACTTATTTTTTTAATCTTTTTATCTCTACAAATATATCATTTTAATTTTTTTTGTGTATTTCATTAATATTTTTTAAGGTGAACTATATTCTTCTAACTTTGTTGTAGTGTGTTACATTTGCTTAATATACAACTCATCTTTTAAAGAATAAAGAAATTATCATAATAATAAAAAATCATCACAAAATTACAATGTTAACTTAACCAAAATTAAAATAAAACTAAAGAAATAAAAAAAAAGATTTTATAATACTTTATTAGTCAAAAAATTGGTAGGCATATTCAAATTCCTATTTCCAAAAACAACTAAGTATTAATTCAAACTAAAATTCAATCAAAATTATAAAAAGGAAAGAAAAGACTTTCTGATGGGAAATTAAAAAAACATAATACTAAAACACATATTAAAAAAAACCATCAATATCAATTAGAGTTATAAGAAAGAACAAAAATTTTTTATGTGCAATTGTTCTCTTTATTGGTATTTATTGTTATATATTTTATTCTTACTTCTTTTTCTTCTCATCTTATGTTCAACATTTAATTCAGTCACATCTTCCACGTCATTAAATTATTTATATTTTCTCTCTTTTTTATTTTTAATAATTAAACATGGAATATTTTATTTAAATTCAAATCAATAAAATTATCCTTAAAAATTGTACTTTTTTTTCCTTTATCTTTTCATCTGTCCACTACCTTCTACCTTAATATCACTATTCATCTCCCCACATCTTCTATATCATTAAATTATTTATATTTCTCTCTCCATTTTATTTTAAAAAATTAAAATTTTAAAATTTTACTTAAATTCAATTAATAAAAGTGTCCTCATAAAGTGGAGTAATACTAGGGACACACTCATTCTCAAACCCAATACATCAAAGAAAAAATATAATATGAAACAAATGCCAACTGGGAAATACTAAATTAAAAAAAAAATAATGAGGATATCAAACCAAATATAATATAAAGAAACTAATAGTTATAGATATACTAACTTAAGGGTAGCAAAATTAAATGAACCAAAAAAAAAAAAGTACAATACATATTTAATGCATTAAAATCATCATCAAATTTTGGAAAACAGTAGGTTGCCTATAGAGAGGGAGAGAGAGAGAAAGAGATGGTAAAGAAAAAACAAATTCGATGTCAATTAGTAACTATTAATTGAAAAACAAAGAGGTTGTAAGGAGAAGTAAAAATAAAAAATAAATATGACCGATATGGAGAACATTAAAAACTTATAGTGCAATAAAATCAATTGTTACATACACTTAAAAAATTGAATCAATAATCAATAATTAAACACAATCATAACAATATATTTAAACTTAAAACTAATCAAACTCTAATTCATAACTAAAAGGAGATGTTCTCATGTAATAATAAAAATTACATAAGAAATAAAGTTAGAAAATTTTAAAATCCCTTTTTTGACATTTCATTTAACTTTATATATGTGTGTGTGTGTTATCTTCATTCACAATCACATTTATAAATCTAATCAACGATGCTATATCTCATTTAACACCTATGTCATGAAAATCATTAGCCAGTAAATATATAATAATAGTAAAAAACGTTATAAATAAAATTATGAAAAAAAATGATAAAACTAATTAGCTATTATCATTATAAAGTAGTAGTCTATAATTTTACACATTTAAAGAAGTGGAATATATAGAGTTTACTTAAGATATATGTAAAGATTCACATTAAAAAAAAGATATGTAAAGGTTAAAAAAATGTATATTCTATAAATAAATAAAAAGGTATACGTGAGGTTTTTATTAACTTAAAAGAAAATGAAAAATCAATTAATAATAAAAACAACAACAACAAGAATGATAATAATAATAATAGTAATATAGGGGTAACTACATTCCCCTTTCTTGAGGTTTGAAGAAATGACACTCTATTCCAAACTTGAAAGGAAAAAATATTTCACCCTTGACATTTGTTTGACTAAACTTTGTTAAATTAATATTAATGTGATTAAGATAGGTTCCAAAATTATCCTTAATTTTAAAATTAAATTCTCTTATTTTAAAATTACAAATTAAAGTGTATTTCAAAATATTAAGTAATGTTTTTTACTTTTTTTTTCCCCTTTTCTTTTCCCAATGAGTTATGGAGAGATTTGTCATTTCAAATGTTTTGGTATTTTATAAATTTTTATTTTAATTCTAAAGTAATGAGTAATGTTTTTCCTAATCATGGTTAAACATTTATATACAGATTCTTAATAAATTTAAAATATTTTGTTATTAATATAAATAAAATGGGAGAGTGTTATTACTTATTACCCCAAATATATTTAATAAGATCACCCTAAAAAAAAAAAATTTATCTCACGCAATACGCGGGTCTGCCACTAGTAATCATAATGTGCAGCAATTGACAAAAGAATCTTTTATTAAAAACTAAAAGCAGTAAAAGAAAACTTTGCTCTCTTAACTAAAGCATTTGCTTTAGCATTGCCTTGCCAATATGAATGAAAAAAACAAAAACAAAAACAAAAAAACAAAAAACTCTAACAAAAGTTAACAAAAAACAAAGTGTCTTTGATTAAATGATCAAAAGCATAATGAAGTTAATTACCCCAATCAAGAACTTTGATAACAACTTCACAATCACCTTCAAAGATAGAGCTACCAATACCCACCTCTTGGACAAACATGGCTGGTTTTCTTGGTGCCAATAGCTCAAGGGTAGCTATAGAGGGAGAGTTAGGAATATGCTTTGACAAAGAAGCCAAAACATCACCTCGAGAATTCCGAATAACATCCCCAATTCCTGCTTCCCCCGAATCCTCAAAGACAGCACCATGAAAATGATATCTTTTAAGTAACATGTAATTATGCCCTCTTTTTAGGTCCTATTAGTAAGTGCCTCAAGGCATTAGTTATGATTGAGTTTTTTTTTTTTTTTTTATAATCGATCAACTTTTTTTAGAGAGCTACATAACATTTTAATTTTTTTTAAGTATTTCTTTATTTGCTTTTAAAACTCCAAAATTGAAACCCATTAGCCTGATATAAAATCATCCATTCATTAAAAATACACTCAAATTCACCCACAAAAATTATATTTTCCAAACGTATAAGGCTTTGATTGCTCTTTTGGATCTCTTCTTGAAATTCCTTGCTATTGTATTCATTTAGTCAGGGACGTAGCCAGGTACTGGCCCAAAGGGGGGCCAGACCCCCAAGGATTAAAAAATAATAAAATGTGTGTATATATATAAGATTGAGTTAGAGTTTGACCCTTAGAAAATTAAACTCGGTCCTTCAAACATAATTTATGGCTCCTTGAACCATAAAAATTATAATAGCCCAAACAACAACAAAAATTAACTCAAACAACAACAAAAATAGTCAGAACAACAACAAAACTAGGCCAAATGACAACAACAAATCTAATAAGAAGCCCATTTTTTAACCTTTCAAAAACAAAACAAAATTCTAATAAGGGTTAATGAAATTTTAATGAATTAGCGTATTTCATGATTTTTTTTTTTTTTTCATTCTTCGTCCCTCGTCACCACCCCCCCCCCCCCCCCAAAAAAATCATTATCCTGTCTTCATCCCTGCATCTATTGAATTACAAAGTTTCTTGGACTATTATCAAAATTTTTACAAAAATTTTAAAACGATTCATAGCATTAAATTGAATCTATCAAAACTTACTCCTTCTCTTTCTCTTATCTATATGCCAAATCCTTTACACCACAACATTGAATTTCAATCCTATAGAAAGCTTATAGACAAAAAAAAAAATGACAAAACTTGAGAAAGGAAGCATTACTTAAATCACCAATGCACAAACTGATTAGTGGTGGCTTGATGCATGTCAAAGGATTAAAATTGACAAAACTTGACAAGCCTTGGGCAAAAGCTGAATTGAGGCCCTTTATATATTTAACAATGATTTTTTTTTAAATTAAATTTTACTTAAACTCTATTCTCTTGTTTTAGATGCAAAATTACAATTTAACCATGTAAATTTTTTAGTTTATTTTAGAAAGCCTATAGACACAAAAATTTTGATAAAACTTTTCACACTTGTTGATATGACAGATTGATAGTAGTAAGTAAAAATGTGATATTAGTGGTGAACCTAGATGAGAACTAATAAAAGTTTGCCAACTCAACTATTGTGAAAAATGATTTTTTGTGTATTACTCATTTTTTTAGAAGTGCTACATTCACAACATTTTCACAACAAATCCTAACTGTTACTAGTTCTAATTTGAACCCACCACAGAAATTATTTTTTTACCTACCAATAGCAGCTAGTAACAACATGATACTTAAAATTTGTTGTGAAAAATATTGTTAACCTATCATTTTTTTTTTCTTTGATAAAAAATATTATTTTATCTATTGGCTAATATTTGGATTTAATTAATACTATTACAACGAAAGAAATAACCATATTAAATAAAATATGCAGGTCTTTTTTCAATGGGGGGCTTAGGCAACCACCTTATTCACCTATAGCATAAAGCCGGCCCTCCGCTTGAATACATTGAAGAAATAGGCTTCTTTAAACTTTCTTTCTGTTAAGTATAGTTTGGACTTTGGAGTAAAATGATAAAGTGATCGTTCAAGTACTAGGGATAAGATGAACCAAGATAAAAAGGGAAACAAAAGCAAGGAAAAGTCAAAGAGATGAGTGAGCATAGGCCTGTCTAGACCCATCCAAGACCCAACCCACCCGGAGGATCCGACTGGCGATCGATCCGAAACCGGCCGACCCAATCAAATCACTGGTCGGCGGCAGGTCATTTGTTCCAAAAACCGACTCTGGCGCGGCGGTCCTGACTTTCCTCCCCCAAAACCCGAAAACCCGATCCGACTGATGTACTAAAGAAGTTCCAGCAAAAAATTTCCAGATTCTGGCAGAAATTTCCAGAATCTGGCGATTTTTTCCCAGAATCTGGCAATATTTTCCAGAATCCGGCCTTAAATTTCTAGATTCCGACTTCAAATTTTCATATTCTGGCAACAAGTTTTTATATTTTGGCGACTTATCAAGTAGATCTAGTGATATTTCATCTAAATCTAGTGAAATCCCATTGAATCAGCTGAGATTTCTGCCAGATCTAGCGAAATCTCACTAACTTTTCGCCGTTTTCTCATCAGAATCTTAGATCTTGACTCCGACTGACCCGCCCGAAACCAACCGAATGTCTGAACCGCTCGATCCGATCAATTTCTCAGTCAACGGCAAGTTGATGGCAGACTCCACCTGATCAGGTCGGGTCAGCGGCGGGTTGGGCACAAACCCGACCCGCCTGACCCATGGACAGCCCTAGGTGAGCAATGGAAAAAAACTCCACATGTTTTATTAAATAAAATTTTCATGCTTGCTGTTGTGGGCCAGTGGCAATAAGAAAGCTGGTGTTGCAGTTATATTTTATGATTGAAAGGAAAAACTTTTTAAATCTTGTGTCAAGTGAATCACTTCATGCTCCCCTCTCCTCCCTCCGTGCATTCTACTACTGAAGTTTTTGCTATTAGCTTAGAAGTGGGATTGAGATTCGGTGCAGTTGCAATTGCAATTGCAATTGTACCATGCAATACACCTCAACCATCACTCCATACTCCCTTTTCTCACTATTCATCTCTTCCCTCTCTTCAACCCACAACCCCTCACGGCACCACCACCACCACCACCACCACCAGTCCATAATAGGAAAGAGAAAACCACAGAATAACTCATTAAAATAATAATAAAAACATCCATAGAAAAAAAAAAAAAAAAAAAAAAAAAACCCAGCACAACATAGCGATGGGCGATCGGCGATGGGGTTTTGGGCGATCGGTGATGGGCGATGGCTTAGGGCGATTGGCGATGGGCGATGGGCGATGGGCTAGGGCGATCGGCGATGGGGCTTGGGTCGACGAGCTGGCCGGTAAGAGTTGTGAGAGAGGAGAGAGTTGCGAGAGAGGTGAGAGTTTGAGAGAGTTGAGAGTGAGGCAGAGGAACGTTAAGAGTTTGAGAGAGTTGAGTGGAGAAATGCTTTTTTTATTTGTAGGAGAATAAAAAAAAAAAAAATTTTACCTTTGAGCTACAATGCACATCTATTTTTAGATGTGCACTGTAACTGAGGAGCTAAATCTAAAAGATTTAGCTCCAATGCTGCACCTTCTTTTTCTTATTTCAGTGTAGCTAAAATAGCAATATAGCTGTTTAGCTACACTGCTGCAAATGCTCTAATAAACCTATTCTAACTACATTGTTAATCAATATACACAACCAGAACCGTTTACAAGATTCTCAACAAAAAAAAAACCCTTTTACAGGTTCCTTACTCAGATTATTTCTCCAAGTTATTGTCAAATGAAATAACATAAATGTGGGAGCATTTTAATATTAATTAATTAAAATAAATAAATATTACAAAATAAATGAACAGATGTGGGAGTGAATATGAAAGATGAAAAGTTAGTGAAAATGTTTAATCTCACATTGAAAAAGAGAGAGACTATTTTATTTCTTTTAATTGTGGTGGTTAATGAGCTAATATGACTTGAATAAGATATTGGGCTAAATACGTGTTCAATGGAGAGGTGAAGGGTGGAAGTATCCAGTAGCAGCGCCACAAAAACCCACAGATTTTCCAAATTAGACATTTAAAATTCCCTCAAAATAGATTTGATGATAATTGTTATGACTCTGGAACGATTATTAATGGAAGCAAGATTTGCTAGACTCTTAATGCTTTCTATGGGGAGTATGTTTTGTGGCAATCTAATTTTTGGCCCAAAATGTGGGCCAACAAACATGTGCAAAAAGCAAAATATCTATTTATGACAGAGAAGGGAAAATAAGTAATATTTGGGATTTTTTTCTAAAAAGCAATAGACTATCAATCTTTTAACTTTCATCCATAAATTTAAAACAGTTGTCGAAATACTATTTATTATTTAATATAAAAAATTCTCTATTGGTGACTACCTCAAACTACTAAATGACCGACTAGAGCAAAAAAAATTCTATAAACACAGCGATAGATTTTAAATCACGGAGTGATCTACTTAAATTTCTCTTTACAAACACAAAAACAATAATTGGAAGATAAACTGAGGACAATTTTAATGACTATCGTAATTTTTCAAAACTTTCTAACATATATTTTAACAAACTTTTTCTGTCCATTTCTAAAATCAACATCAAAATAAAGTAATAAATTATTATGCCTTCGGAGTATACTTCCCCTCTCATGTAGGATAGGTCCTACTGACCCACACCCATGTGATAGGGAAGACTAAAATACACAATAATTGTCCTAAACCTAAATAATGCACTGCATCATTGCTCGGATTGATCAGCTTTACTATCCTTTTTTTTGCTGAGAGATCCATCTTTTCTGTCCTAGTAATCGTAAAGAGATAAGGATGAATCAATAAAGTTGATTCATGCCTTCAAAAGCCACGTGCAATGGAAGAGATATAGAGGGTCCACCAAATATGACCCCCTTTTGTCAAAGACAAAAAGGGTCGGACCAAAAAGATTAAACTTCGTCAGCCACAGATACTTTGTGAACTGTAGAAACCCTCACACGAGGATAATAATTTCAAGAGGAGGTTTTGAGGAAGTATTGAGTAGGTATTGAGATTTACAGAAGGTGGGAGAAAGTATTGAGCCAACTTTCGAGATACATTGAAAACACACTTTTTTGCTTTTCTTAAGCAAACTTTGTGTCTTCAATTTGATCTTCAATTACAGCTTTAAGATACATCAAAACTCAATAAAAAAATACATAATTTGTAAGTCAATTAGATGGCTGAATAAGGAAAAGATTATTTCTATTTATAATGTCAGAAGTGCAAACCTTCTAATCACAACTTTACGGTATATCTTGATCACCATATGCTGAAATGTTTCATAAACCTATTCTAAATACATTGTTAATCAACATACGCAACCAGAACCGTTTACAAGTTTCTCAGCAAAAAAAAAAAAAAACCGTTTACAAGTTCCTTTCTCAGATTATTTCTCCAAGTTATATTGTCAAACGAAATAACATAAATTTATGAAGTACAATACTGTTGGCAAGCCTTGAATATTCTAAAATTTATTTATTCACTTTGTGTTTAGTTTATTTGAGAAATCCTTTACACCACAACACGGGGTTTCAATCTACCTGATTATACCATTAATAAAAAATATGTCTTCCGCCTAAGCTACCTCAAGTGGAGAATGTAACTGTTTAGAACGCCAGTATTTGCTCGAATGTGAAATATAATAAAAGATAACCTTCTAATCTCTTTCGTGTGTTGGCTTGAGTTGAGACAAGAAATAAGCTTTTTTCCTTTTTTTTTTTTTTTTTAATGAACAAATTTGTCTTGCATTGCAACAGGGTGAACTATTTGGTTAGAACAAAGAAGATTAATGAAGGCATATATGGGCTAAAGATCTCAAAACTCTAAACCATCATCTTGATTTTAGATCATTTAAACCTTACATTGAGATAAGCTAGTCTTGGTTTCAAGACCACACTAGATTAAAAAAAATTCAATAAAAAAAATAATAATTATTAAGCAAAAATGCACTTTTGGTCTCTATATTTTGGGCGAATTTGGTATCTACTTTTAGACACACCTACCTTAGTCTCTGGAAATCGAAAATCATTTCCATTTTGGTCTCTGCCATTATCTTAGTAACGGAAATATCCTACATTGCAAACAGAGTGCTTTGTTGGCATTTTTTATGCAGACGTGGACATTTAAATAATATTAAAAAATTCTTTAGCATTTAAAGAATGCCATGTCAGTATTTAAATTAATAAAAAAAGCCAGATTAGAAAATTAAAAAATAAACCTTAAATCTAATTAAATTAAAGAATTAAAAAAAAATTGTTACTTTTCATTATCTTTTTTGTAAGAATCTTTCCCCAAGACATTCTTTCTTCCATAACATGAACTTCATATTCTACCCTAGCAAACAAACCAAATTCCCGCAACCTATAAACCTAGAAATTTTCCTAGGAAAAAAAAAACACAAAAAACTCAGAAAATTCAGCTAAAAAAAATCATAATTCTCAAAACCTCCATTTTCTCAAACCCTAGCAAATTCATCAAATTCCAAAGCCACAAAACACCAAATCAATCCAAACATACAACAAACCCAAACAAAAAATCTCGAAGAGAAGATGAACATGATAAAGTATAGTTTGGGGTAAAATGATAAAGTGATCGTTCAAGTATTACAGATAAGATGAACCTAAAAAAGTAAAGGCTTGGATGAGCATACCAACACAAGAAGGGAAACAAAAGCAAGGCAAAGTTAAATAGATGGGTGAGCAATGGAAAAAAAACTCCACATGTTTTATTAAATAAAATTTTCATGCTTGCTGTTGTGGACCTGTGGCATTAAGAAAGCTGGTGTTGCAGTTATATGTTGTGATTGAAAGGAAAAACTTATTAAAGCTTGTGTCAAGCGAATCACTCCATGCTCCCCCTGCTACTACAGAAGCTTTTGCTATAAGCTTAGAAGTGCAACAGCAACTAGATCAACAAATACAAAGAAAGAAGATAGTAATGGAAGGAGACTACGAAGAATGTGTCAGTGGCCTTGTGAAAGAAGCTGAAAATCAGCCTTTGGAGATCATCATAATGCTAGAAGATATCAAGTCCTTAAGTAGTGCTTTTGATAGTTTTAGTTTTAAATGGATTAGGAGAAATGCCAATGATATGGCTTGCACTTGAAGTAAATGGAATATGATAAACAATTTTTCAAGTTGTATAATGGAGATTACATATTAATACAACCAAATTAGACATTTAAAATTCCCTCAAAATAGATTTGATGATAATTGTTACGACTTTGGAACGATTATTAATGGAAGCAAGATTTGCTAGACTCTTATTGCTTTGTATGGGGAGCATGTTTTGTCCTTAGGCAATATAATTTTTGGCCCTAAATGTGGTTGGCTGTGTTTTGTTCTTCCAGATGGTCTGGACCCCCACACCTTTTCCTTTCTCATTTACTCAGGAAAAAAAAGGAAGAAGCAGAAGGAGAAGATTAGTAGTGGTAGCATATGGCTTGACTATATCTATTTTTGAATAAACATTATTAATTTTGAAAGTGTTTATGTAACAAACATGTGCAAAATATCTATTAAAGACAGGGAAGGGAAGATAAGTAAATAACATTCTGGATCTTTCCAAAAGCAATGGACCACCAATCTTTAAACTTTCATCATTAAATTTGAAATAGTTGATGGATTACTGTTTATTATATAATATGAAAATATGTGACAAATTTTTATGTGCAAAAAAATTAATAAAAATATGTGACAAATTTTTAAGACATCATCTCATTTTCTTTATTGTACATCCTTTAAAAAAATAAAAATAAAAAATTTTACGGTTTATAATATATTTTTTATATACACAGACAAAAATAAAAGTAAAAATTGCGCAAAGTGACTTTTTTCCTTCTTTGTCTTGTTGGTTCCTTCCCAGTGCCCAAGCACCTATATAATACTCACCTGTTTCAGCTATTTAGAAAATGGGTTTTATTATTAGATGCCTTAGAGACATTTGTTAGTAAATTATTTTGAAAAAGTTTTTATGAGGAAAAAAAAAAAACTAATTTTTTGACAATTTTTTCAATTTTTCATAAAAGTGGTATTAAAATTTTTCTAAAATAATTCATTAACAAATGCTCTAAAAATACTTATTAACTTGACCCAAAATTTTTTAAACAAATGAACCAAAATTTGTTTCAGTCTTCTAAATTTACTTTTGTTCAATTAAGTCTTCTAAGTTTCAAATTCATTCAATTAAGGTCTTTCCACTAAATTTTGAGTGTACAATTTTTTTTTTCAAATTTTTAAAATTAAAAAAATTTTAATTAATTATTAGAAATTATTTTCAAAAAATATTTTTTAAATAAAATTCAGGAAAATTGATAGAATAAACTTAAAGCTAGTCCTTAATTGAAGAAAAGTGAATTTAAAAGTACTTTTTTATTGCTGAATAAAGTTAAGAGTACTTTAAATATGTCGTGGTAAACCTTCAAATTTTGTCATTTTAAAATGAGGTGGCTTATTGACTTTATTCCGGTCTCTTCATTTTTTATTATCTTTTTTGGGTAAGATATAATTCTCGTCTCTAAACATTCATAAAAGTTCATTTTTCGTCCTTAAACTTTTAAAATTGTGTTTTTTGTCCCTAAATTTTGCAAAATGTTCTACTTTTCATCCTTTTGTCTATATCCGTTAATTTATGTCCTACGTGGCTCAAGGAGTGATGATTTGGTATCTGACTTGGATTAAACTACTTTATTTTTTAAATTATAAACACGTGTCACCCAATGATTGGCACACATGGATTAAAATTTTCAATGAGACAAAATTACCCCCACACCCACACACAACCCAATTCAAACAGCCCAATTTCAAAATCACCACATATGAAATGATGAACCTTAGGTCCCCCAATGCCCACTGGCCTCAATCGGCGACCCCAACCCGCGATGAAGAGTTCAAGGGCAGACTTCGTCTGCTGTTGAAGATAACGGGTATTGAAGCAACACAAAGAGTTTGAGTGTTCTTGCTATAGACAGAAGAGAAGACTTTCGAATAAGAAAATGAATTTGTCTTCATGGGTTTACTTAACAATTCTTCACTAGAGTATCTTGTACTGGTAGTGGTGTAGTAAACCTTTATCAGAAACAAGAGAGAGAAGCTGCAATGTTGACGAGAAAAACATATTCCAGATTGTCAGTTCGTTTAGACCCCTTAAACCCAACAGATTAACCTAGAGAATTAGCCAAGTTATTAACTTAGGTAATTTAATTAAAACTAGGTTAACACAATTAAGCAAAAAATAACAAAGCAGCGGAAAATAAATAACACAAAGATCTGATGACCCAGGAAACCACACCGGTAAAAACCTGGGGAGGATTTGACCTAGCTATCCTCAAGGTAAACTGAATCCACTATGAAAGAATTGAAGTTTACACAATAGACTTAGACCACTAACATCTTATTGCTACCCGAGTGTAGGAAACTTACTACCATGACCCCATAATAGCTCCGAGATCCACGGACTCCTTCTTTCCGGAATTCTTCAACAAATCCACAAGCGCACCTGCTTGTATATCTTTGTGTTCTCTTGATTCTGCAACTGTATCGATCTACACAACTCTTGACATAAATCTCAAGTTTGTAAACCCTAAGTGTATGTGAAGGTAAACACCTCTAGATCTCAAAGAAAGATTCACAAACACAGCAAAACAGAACTCTAAAAACGTGGCTAGGGTTTTCCCTTTTATACTTAGGGCAAAACATAAAACCCTATACATTAAAACGGGCTTGGGCTGAGTTGGAATTTTCTGCAGAAAAACGTTCTGCACGATTTTCGATCGATCGAGTCTAATTTTCGATCGATCGAGTCATACAAAAAGTGAACAGTACTTCTGCATAAAAACTCGATTCCAAATTTACAATAAGACCCATACTTTGAGCAAGTCTATCACACGACTAAACATTGTTTTGATCATAGTTTGCCAACATACAAATTGAAGTTCTAAATACATTAGTTCCTAATCTTTAGAACCTAACACAGATGATGATGATGATGATGATGATGATGATGATGATGATGAGGTAATAAGGAGATACATTGATGTTTTTGAGCAAGATGATATTACAACTATGGCGTTGGGGACCTGGGTTTCATCTTTTCAGATTTGGGGGATCTTGGAGTAGGTTGTTTGGATCGGGCTGTTTGGGTGTGAGGGTAATTTTGTCTCACTGAAAATTTTAATCCATGTGTGCCAATCATTGTGTGACATGTGTTTATAATTTAGAAAATAAATTAATTTATGTTTAAGTCAGATATCGCATCAGCACTCTGTTAAGCCGACATAATTTAACACAGATCAGCAAAAGATAAAAAATAGAACATTTTGTAAAATTTAGAGATAAATAATAAACTTTTAAAAGTTTAGAAACGAAAAATAAACTTGCGTGAACGTTTAGATGTGAAAATAATATTTTACCCTCTTTCTTTTAAATCCTAGCCTTTTAGTGAGATTCCTTCAATCCTGCCTTCAAAAGCCGTGGGTAATGGGTAAAGGGGGAAATTGAACTGTAGAACCTCACTTCAGCCATAAGAATAGAGAAAGAGTAAAAACTAAAAACAGAGAGAGATGGAGTGGATCCAACACTTTAGCCATGAGCATCCATTGCTACTAAAGAAGTCCCCCAACAATGGACCATTGTGCGATGCATGTCTGGAATTTGTCTTTGGCGACGTCTATTGTTGCAACGATTGTCAGTGTTATCTTCACGAATCATGTGCCAAGTTAGAGGATGAGATCGTACACTTACGCCATCCATTTCACTCTCTAAAGCTGCACGGTACTGCAAATGATTGGGCTTTCCATATAGATTGCGATGTGTGTCGAGGACCTTGTTTGGGCTTCACCTACCGCTGCACTGACTGCGATTTCAAAATGGATGTTAAATGTGCACTATCAGCGTTTCTGTTACCAATTCACGACCACAAGCTAAAGCTACAGGTTAGTGATACTGACACTGAACCATCATTTTTTTGCGATTTCTGTCATACTAGATGTTACAGTCACCGAGGACGGAGCTTACATTGTGAGGAGAATTGTAATTTCAAGATCGATCTTGACTGTGCTGGAATGCTTATGAACTCTAAGTCCAAGCCCATTCAACATGTCAGCCACGAGCATTGGTTGATATATGATGATTCTATAAAAGCTAGGGATAGAAAGTACTGTGCAGCGTGCAGAAAAGTGTGCGACGGCGCTACCTATTGTTGCAAGCCATGTTATTTCTTCCTTCACGCATCATGTGCCGAGTATCCAGAAGAAATCCAACTTTCTTCCTTGCATTCAGATCATCCTCTTACGCTAAGTAATAGGAAAGAGAGGGAGCGCTGCGATTTCTGCAACCTTATTATATGCCAAGCCTTAACCTTCCGCTGTGACTTGTGCAATTTCAAGATTGATTATTTATGCGCCCGTATGCTCATCGAACTCCCTGAATTTCAAAAAATGATTGATCATTTCAGCCACCCCCATTCTCTGCACTTCTACTCCCCCCTTCCACTCCTTGGTACTGTTAATGCTAACTGCTATGCGTGCCGGGAACAACTCTCATCCTTTAGTGGAATCTACAAATGCTTTGATTGTGCTTTCTATCTCCATGAATCATGCGGACGACATCTCATCCAACATTATAGACACTACAAGCACATTCAAAATCACTTTCACAACCATCCATTGGAAATCGTTTACTATGATAGAGAAGTCCCTGGTGTTGTTTGTTGTACTTTATGCCGTAAATGTTGCTTCGGGCCTACCTGCGTTTGCTTCCTGTGCAAGCTGTTCCTGCATGAGTCCTGTCTAGCGCTCCTGGGAACAAATACAATCAGTCAAAATTCCTTCCATAAGCACCCACTGATAATCTTTGACAATAAGGTTAATGATTCTACTAGTTATTTCTTTATGAACAATATTGATTTTCCTAGTTGCTCTGCTTGCGGTGAACCTTGTTTTGAAAAATCCTTTGCTTGCTTGAAATGCAAGTTCTTAATTCACGAATTGTGTCTTCAACTGCCCCATGAGATTCAGAATTTCCTCCACCCATGCCCTCTATCTCTACAACCGGAGAATACTAACTTTACATGCAGAGCCTGTGAAAAAAGTCGCTCCCAGTTTGCATACTGTTGTAATAGATGCCACTTTTTCCTTGATGTTGAATGTGCCCAAATGTTGAGTAAAGGCCAAAACTACATTCAAAGTTACTACCACCATCACCCCTTGATCCTCTGTAACAAGGAAAGTAATGATCATGTAGTTTCCTGCGATGGATGCAATCAAGTCATCTCTAGTGAAATATACGGTTGCATCCAATGTGATTTCTATCTCCACAGATCATGTGCTGCAGTCCCACATCAGATTGAACATCCTCTTCACCCAGAGCACACTTTCAATTTGTTTTTTGATGAAAAGTTGCTGTGCACAGTCTCAAGTTTAAAATCCTTGGATAAAAAGGGGAAAGTGAAATATTTGAGATACAAGCATTTCTCAATCCGTGATGATAAGAAGATTGAAGTTTGCTGTGGTGTATGTGAGAAACACGCTTGCGGTCCATCATATGAATGCATTAGATGCAAATTCTTCGTCCATCAAGATTGTATTGAACCTGTAGAAAAAGGGCAACATTCTTTTCAACCGCATGATAATGATAGTCTAATTGGCGTATCAAGAAAAACTCTTCCTAGAAAAAAATTTACATGTGATGCTTGTTCTTGCAAGAGTTGCTTTGGTTTTTCCTATCGTTGTGAAGAATGCAGCTTTAAGTTGGATGCTAATTGCGCCTCATTAAAGCCTTCGATAAAGTATAAAGATCACGAGCATCTCCTTACTTTCTTCGAGAAAGTGTATGATGACCCTCAGTGTGTAGTTTGTAACACTAGCTATTCTGATGTCTCGTATTTGCGATGTGTAGAGTGTGATTTCAATGTCCATCTCTTGTGTGTTCCACTGCCAGTTACCATTAAGCATAAATGTCATATCGATCCCCTTTACCTTGAAGATTATTTTGTGGAAGATTATTCAGGTGAGTACTATTGTGATGCTTGTGAAAACAGAAGAGACCCACGGGAATGTGTTTATCGCTGTGAAGGATGTGCTAACTATGTGGCACAAATCAATTGTGTGATTGATGAGGTACGTCCAAATTCACTATCTTATATGAATTCATTTTTCCTTCAATGCGATTCATTTTTTTTATTAATATTTTTTTATTAACTTGGATATAAAATGCAAATAACGTACAGATTCATACCATTCATTGGTTAGTGTATAAATTACCTTTGGGTGCGACTTCTGATGTTTTGATAATGAATGATGAAAGTATAATATTGTTTACCAATCTAATAATTTTTAGAAAATTCATTTGAGAAGACTGATTTTGAAAGAGTGTGTTTTTTGAAATTAAGGTCTACCATTGAAGTTTGCAAAATAAGTCCATTAAAGATTTGGGCAAGGCCAAGGATGAATAAAGCAAAAAAAAAAAAAAAATCAATTTTTTAAATAGTAGATATGAACATAAGACCTACTTTAACATACCCTTCTTGTTTCATCCCTCACCAATTAACTCAAAAAAAAAAAAACTAATGATTTCGTTAAAGAACAATAAATAATTGCTAGTGATGTTTTAGCGTAGTGGGCATAGTTGTGAGTATAGTATGATCCACAATACATATCCTGCGATAAGTATTGTATCGAATGAAAAAAGTACCATATCGTAGATACATATTGATCATGTTTATGAATCGTATGACACATAAATGTGTATCATATGAATTATATCATATCGTAATAATCAAACATATCGGATGATACATAAACATGTGAGTTTAAACTAGGTTTTTGTTAAAATTTATGCTTTGACTTAAGTCCATCAAGGGCTGAGGTTTCAATTTTGAACTTTGACAGACCTTACATTCCTTGATATGCATCTTGAGCTTGATTTTCATCCTTTTACAATAGAAATCCTGCTTGGCTTTGTGCAAGGACTTAAGGTAACTAATATGATGAGCCAAAAATTAGTTTTGAATGATGAATTAGGACCAAGGTACACTCTGCCTTGTAGAGTAGGAAAACATTTTGCAACGTAATCCCTTTCAAGTTATTGTCAAGTTGCTATTAAACGTAGAAGAAGGGAAAATGGGCTTGCCAAGAGACTTATAGCTCAATTGGCACATCTTAGTGTTTCCAATGAAAACGCCCAATGTTCAAATCACACCGCTCCCACTGTACCTTTTGAATTTATCAAATAAAATGGGCTTTGAGTCTCTGACTGGCTCAAAGGGACCCTGCATCTAGCAATTCCATTTTTATCTTTTCTATTTCAGTTTATTGATAGTAATTGTACCTGTAAGGCTTTTCACGGATGGGTTGAGTGCCATTCTTTAAGGTGATTTAATGCTTATGTCCCCTGGACAGTGGTAGCCCCAAAGGAGTGTCAAAGACTTGGCAATTTCATCCAACAGCCTGTTAATCTCTTCCAACTGTTGTTTCTGACTTGCTTATACCCATCACAATAATCTACAACACAATTGCCTTCCTTGTTAAAGACTTAAAGAACTTATCTCCATCATGCTGAGGGGAATTGGGGGATTTCAGACCTTGTAATAGAACCTGGTTTCTTATATGCAGGAACTTCATGGTCAATTGCTCGAAGTCCCATTGGATAATGCCAAGAGTGCTAAGTCATTGTTTGCCTAGCACTACCGCACATCCTTCTAATGGAGGCAAATTCAATTCAACCATGAATAAATGGCCTTGCATTATGACTTAAACATCAGCACAAGCTCCCTTTGTCATGATTACAACCATGTTAGCCAACTTAACTTCAAGCCCTTTCTTGGATGTTACCGATAGCCTCAATGCTTCCAAGATTGATGACTCTAGGAAGTTATGAGTGCGACCAATGTCAATGAGGATAATAGCCCACTGACCTTTAATCTTTTCCAACATTCTCTTGGTACTTGAAGATGGGTTTCCAATTAATGCATATGATTTGATTTCAATTGCATTCACTATTACCTCTTGCACTGCAGTAGTAACTGCAGTCTCTACTAGTTATGCATCAATAAATTTCCTCAAGGTGAAACCCTTGCAAATGTTTTGAGTGAGTTTGTAGCCCTTCCATTACTTATGTCCAGGCTGTCACTTCTCATCACAATGATAACAAAGCCCTTTCGTGCGGACATAAATTTAGGCTTAAGTTGGTCCAACCTTGTACAGCCTTAAATGATCCCGAGATGGAAGGCCTACTTGAATCTTGAGAATATTTGAAAGTTTTCCTACTAGTTAAGATGTAAGAGGTACTCCTCTTGAATTTTTGCTAATCCAAAGCAGCATTAAGATTCAGTGGGCTTAGAATTCTCACAAGAAGTCTAATCTCATCCTTTAATCCAATGAGAAAACAACTTGTGCAATTCTGACAACCCCTTAATCCTATCTGATAGTGCTTCAAATTACCCATTAAAAGATGCAATAGAGCTAGTTTGCCTTAGCCTTGCAAGGGCTTCCATTAGATCATCAAAGGTTGTACTTCCAAATCTTATTTGCAATGCCCTAACAAAAGCCTCCCAAGTCCCAACTGGTGAATAGGACTTCTTCTTTAGCATCTTGAAACCACGCAAGAGCCTCCCTATCCATATGGTAAGACTGTTGTGACTGTTTCCTTATAGTGGATTTCTAACACGATTGGATCCCCAAAATGGTTTTTAAAATTGAAGAGGTTTTTCATTGGTTTTCCATTTCTTTATAAAATCTTTGTGCTGATAGTTTACTACTTTAGATTCGGTATTTGATATTTGTGATGAATATAAATTTTATAAAATATTTACTTATGAGTGGAAAATCTAGTTAAATTCTGCAATAATTTCATTAATTTCATTGCATTAATTGCTTGGGGGCCTAAATCATAATTTTTCAAGGGGTATTAAAGCTTTTAGAACATATAGATCTCAAAATAAGATTTTTCACAACCGATACTCAGGCAACTGTGCCCTAGGCTTTTCCATGTTTGACACAGGCACCATGGGCTTTTTGGGGCGTTCTTGCGTAGGATGTAGATAACTCAATAGCCATAAGAAGAAATTGGAAAGAATGGTTAAAACAAATAAAACATAGATGATTAGTATGACAAGATAACCGGTCACTTGAGTCTAGTCCCCAACGAGCATAGTTCTATCACTTATTTCATAGTCTTGCTTTACCTTAATATGTTGTCTCTGTACACCAATTCATTGACTTGGCTTAATTTTACCAGGTGTTACTTTCAATGAGAGGGGAGCGTGGAGATGTGGAGTTGAGAATTGTGGATAGAGACAATATTGATGAGAAGATATCAAAAAGAGGCTTGACCTTGAAAGAAATACTTAACTCAGATGAGAAAAGGGAATTCGAAGATGCAGAAGCTGCTATTGTAGATTTGGTTGGAGAGATAATGTCTAAAGCTGACTCTGGGAATAGGGATGGTAGTCTTGAAGATTTGGTAAATTCAGATGAGGCATTTATACCGATGTCTAAAGATGAGGCATTCATACTGATTTTAAAGAATCTTAAGTATCGTATGAGAACGAAGGATATTTCGGGTTTGGTATTTTCGATATTGGAGTTGGAAGTTGTAAAATTCAGGAACTACATGGTCTCTCAGAACTGTGCCCATATTCTAGAGCCGTTATTTGTCAAATACAGAGATTTCTGTGCAAGCCCCACTTCAGATTTAAAGAATCTTAATCATCCTATGAGAAAGGTGAAGCGGACAAAGAGACGTTTGGAATTGAAGTTAGAACTTAGAAAAGTCAGGGACTGCATGGTCTCTCAGAACTGTGAACATATTCTAGACGAACTTTTTGACAACTGCATGGATATCTGTGACAGCTTCAGTTTAGATGAGATGTTCAATTTATATGAGGATGAGATGTTCGATTTAGATGAGGATGAGGATGATATGTTTGATTTAGATGAGATAGTCATACCCATTTTAAAGAATATTAATCATCCTAGGAGAGAGGATATTTTGAATATGACATTTTTGGAATTGGAGTCAGAAGTTGTAAAAGTCAGGAACTACATGGTCTCTCGGAACTGTGCCCCTATTCTAGAGTCCTTATTTGGCAAATACGGGGATTTTAGTGCAAGCTCCACTTCAAATCCAGGGACAAAGAAGCGCGTCCTTAACATTGTTGGTGGGGTTGCACAAAGCATGTACTACACCAAGGTTAAGGACATCACTCCTTATTTACTTTTCAATTGGTGGAAAAACTTTAAACTTGCGCAGCATGTTGGGTTCAATGTTCAGTTTGCCTTTGACCATTTGTATAAACTTGCGCAAGCACAGTTTCGTATGGAGCGTGAATTTAGAGCTGACAAGGACCTGGAGATTTCTCAACAGAAGATTGAGAGACTACCAACTGAATTGGAGGTACTCAAAGATGAACAAAAGCAGCTTATACGATCTAAAAAAAGAAGATCAATAATAGAGAAGGATCGCTTGATTCAGGACATGGAATCAAGGTTGAAGACTGCAGGGCTGTGTGATATCAAAGTTGGATGAGGATTTTGTAAAAGCATTAGCAGGTTCTTTCTGGAATCTTCAGTTTTCTTTTTGAGATTTTATTTGCAGTTTTGTGGTTCTTCTTGTTGATCTTGCTGGTCCTTGTTGATCTTGCTTTTCCTTCTTCGAGGTAAATTTGCATTGAGAAATATTTGCAATTAATAAATGTCTGATGTGTTTGTTCATGAATAGCTAGATCTTGAGACTATAGTATCATATATTTCTTGAGAATTGCTTCCTGCCAAATGATTATGGGATTTTGTTGCCCTTTTGGATCCCTTTTCGAAATTCCTTCTCCATTATTTTCATATACTGTACTACATAATTTCTTACTTATCAAAAAAAAATATACTGTACTACATAATTTCTTGTGCTCTTAGGACGAGTTGTAACAAATTTTGAAATCTATCAGAGCACTTAAATCAAGAGAAATATCTATTAGTATAAGAGGTTGTGAGATGAATATCTACTTTCTAAAAAAATCTACCAAATAACAAATTTACAGTTTATCTTGATCAACAAATGCTAAAAATGTTTTCATAAACGCATTGTTGTCAACACTCACACAACCACGATGGTTAGAAGTTGCTTGCTCTGATTCATTAAATTCTCCTAGTTATCTTTTTTTTTTTTTTTTAACAATGAAATAACATAATTATATGGAGTATATTACTGTCCACAAGCTTTGAAATTCGAAAATTTATTCACTCACTTTGTCTATATTCTATATGCCAAACCCTTTACACGACATTACTCTGCCTACCATTGTTATCTATTCATAACTCATAAGAGCGATCCTATTGTTGGTTGTAAGTTGTAACCAATAGGCCTAATTGCCTTAAGAATATTCACTGTTTATCAGTGAATAAAAAACTTCTAAATTTTGTTGTTAGGAGTCTTGTAGCTTAAGCTAAATGGATATATCTTGTTATTTCTAATGGAAACATCAAAAGTTCAAATATCTACTCCCCTAGCTAGTGTAACTTTCCCCACCCCGAACCCCCCCCCTCCCCCCCTTTTTGTACTTTTTTCCTTATTAATATTGTGATGCATCTTCCATGCTTTTGATCTCCATTGGATAAAAATAATCAAATAAATCCATTTCCAAAATTTTAGTTTCCACTTTCTACTTTTATAAAGATATCCTTTATCTCGTGAGTTTCAATTAACTCAATTGATAAAATTTATTTTTTGTTAAATGTTTATCTCGTGAGTTTCAATTAACTCAATTGATAAAATTTATTTTTTGTTAAATGAAAGACCTCGGCAAAGTTATCAATTTCATTATGTTCCCAATCAAAATGGCTGAAAAAAATTTCTTGTCTTTGGAATCTCTCCCTCTTCCACCTTAACCTAAATTCCAACTTATTTCTGTCCATTTTATTAAATTTTAGTCAATATGATGATTTCGACTTGTATGTAAACAAAGCAATTTTTTTCTAAACTAGTTTTTCTTTTCGTTATTTTGCTCACATATGACAATTTTTTCCCCATTAAGAATATGTTTTATTCCTCCTTTGTTTATTTGATCACACATGGCATGTCTTTTGATTTTTTTTTTTTTTTCATAATAGTTTTTACATTTACTTCACTCAATGTGATATGTTATGTGATGATGAGATTAAGAATGTGCACTATCTTTTTAAAAATATATATATATATAAATTCTTGATAGTAGGTGCATTATTTGATTTTACATTGACAGTTTGATATGATATAAAATGTAATGAATGCTTTGATTTACAAAATGTTGAAATAGACCGGTTTAGAAATATTTGTTTACGATGTACAAAATTTTTTGTTTTTAGAGAATTTTAACCTATGACGTCCTCTCCTTACAATAATTCTTTCTCATCAAACCAAGATACTAATTGGTTTTCAGTATAAACGGGGATTGAACCACAAATTTCTTACTCAACAATAAGAGATTTTGCCAATTGAGTTAACCGAAACCTACTATAACATAATTAAAAATATTGTTTGTGGCTGAATCTTCCCTTAAAAATATATATATCAGTGTCTTAAATCAATGGTAAAGAGTATGAAGTGAATGCTATTGGTTCAAATCATCTCTCTCTCTCTCTCTCTCTCTCTCTCTCTCTCTCTCTCTCATATTGATTTTTCAATAATCTTGATCTTTGATTTGCTTCGATGTTATGTGTTTCGTAGATTGCTTTTTTCGTTTATGATAACTAAGGTTGAACGATCATTTTGCAATTAAAGATTAATTATTTTTTTATTGTTCTTAAATTTTGGTGTTTTGATTGTTGTACTTTAGATTAATATTTTTGGACATGGTGCAAGTGTGCAACCATCTCGATCTACATGCTACGGAGAGAAAAACCTGTAATTTGTTTGATCTTTATGCTTAATGATTAACCCACCACAAAGCATAATGTCCTGAAGTTCAAATGGGAGTAATAAAAAAAGATTTTGACATTGAGAAACTTTTCTTTTTCTCTTTAAATTTATTTGTTTTTAGATCAATTCGTAATTGGATTTATATATTGTGTGATGATGATAATGTGGGAGGTTTTTATACTTTCATGCAGGTACAATAATTGATTTGAGGAACAATATGTCTTTGGTCTAGTTCATTTTTTTTCTTCCATGATTCCAATCTTATGTTGATATATACAAATTGTTTTTATTTAATGTGTTGCTATAATCATGGAGGTACTAGAAAATGAGAGAAAATTAAATTTCTTTTCCAGGGTTGAATTCTTAACATTTTCCTTAAACAATACTTGATCATCATTTTTTTCCCAATCTTTTCATTTTCCATTTGTTTGACAAGTTATTATCATTATTGTTCACTATTAAAACTATAGTAAACTTTTCAAATGATAGTCCTATAAAGTTGATAATCCAAACCTTATGATTAATAAGTATTATTTTCCTTAATTTTTATATAATTTTTAATTTTTTATAATTATATCTCATAATGAGATAATGATGATGATAATTAATTTATTCTCATATACATTGTTCGTAGTAATGTAGTACATGTATTTGTGTGTATGGGAAAAAAAAAGACAATGAAAATATTTCTTCAAAAAAAAACAAATAATATGGAAATACAAACTATAACTCTAGATTCCAAAGACAAAGGAAATTATTTTTTCATGCCTAATTTATTTTTGTTAGTCTAAGTATGGATGATAAAAAAAGTAACAATGGATTTTTTTTTGAGAAAAGTAACAATGGATATAGAAATCTCCTATTTCATAAAATGAAATATTTTCTTATATCAAATTTTTCTTAGACATTTTGGGAAGTCCAAGTTAAAGAAAAAAATTACTTATAATTAACATAAAAAAAAAAAATTTAGCATAAAATATAACTATATATCCCATTTGAATATAAACATATTGTATCAAATCCCCCTTAGTTTGCTAAATGGGAGATGATGGATATATAATTATAGGATTTTTTTTGTGGTTAAAGGGAAGATATATTAAAACTAATCGGAAACAGAAACCAGTCTATTGCAAAAGGTTGTTGCTCTATCAAGAGCCAACAAATTCACCACCAGAGACGGCGAAATAACAAAAGAAACATACATAGCAGAAAACTTCGATCCTAGTTCAGCCAGTGCATCAGCACACTGATTGACTTCTCTAAACACATGCTCAATCCAAGACCTAGGATAGGTCCTCAACAGATTCCTGTAGTCAAGATATTATAGGATATTACCTTCATGTTGATTCACAGTTGAAATCTTCTTTTTAGTTTTTATTTAACTTGGTTCATACCAAAAATAAATTAATAAAAACTTTTATTAAGCAATGAATTTCATGAAGTAGACACCATAAGTTTTTATAATTATTATCAATAAGAAATGATAACACTAATTATATTTCTTAATAAATTCACATTAAAAAAATACAATAGTTGTTTAAGGACTAATAATTACAAATTTATAAATTTGGTGGATTTGAAATCTTGGCTTGTATGTAAACAAAGCTTCTTCTTTTTCTTTTTCTTTTTCTAAAGTCATTTCTTTCTTTTTTTTTTTTTTTTTTTTTTACTCATATAGGACATTTTTCCCTCTTTAGATTTTTGTTTTCTTATTTAATTCACATATGGCATATCTTTTTTAAAAATAATAATAATAATTTCTTTACGCTTACTTTACTCATTGTCCATGTGTATGTAATTGTGAGATTAAGAGTGTGCACTATTTTTCTTTTTTTGACAATCTTGATAGCATGTGCATTATTTGAATTTAGATTGATAATTTTACATGGTAAAAATATGTAATGAATACTTTGATATATATTTTTGTCAATATATATATATATATATATATATTGTTGGGGGGGGGGGGGGGATGAGGATCCAAAACAGCTGATAGGATAGGTAAGGGCATTTCCGAGGAGGTAAACTTCGTGGAATATTTGCAGTATGCCTTGGGACTCACCTAACCTATGAAGAGGTTAAACTACTACAGTTGACAAGGGCAACGAGGACTCCTACCTAACCTCGGAAAGTCAAAAGTTAGGGGTGAAGGGTGAAGGGAGCACAACGCAACCCGAGGGAGAAAATGGTGACTTGGCACTGGACAAGGAATAGAAGAAAAAGGAATGACAAAGCAATCATCGCCTCCGCATTAAATGCACTACAACCACTTAGCTGGCCGCATTAATGAGGAAATAACCATAAATAGTGCTCACACAACTCACACCTTGATGTTAAACCTTCTAGCAAGGCCTTGATGAGACAAGTATCAAGAAAGTTTGATCCTAACCCTCTAAATGTAGAGTCTAGATGCATTTTGGCTAACTATATAAAATTAAGAAGTACCTGGACCAATGGGAGGTATTCTTTTTGAGAGAGAGAGAGAGAGAGAGAGAGAAACAGACCAATTGTAGCATTTTCCTCAGACTCAACTAAACCCAAGGATGAACACTTAGTCATTCTAAGGCTTTTTCCAATTGAATATATTCACTTCACGCTAGAGACTAATCTGACTTAGGAATGGCAACGAATCGGGTTAGGGTCGGGTTTCTTTATGCCCGAACCCGACCCGCGAACCCAACCCCGAAACCCGAACTGGCCCCGCTAAGCCCTGCAGGCTCTGCCAGCCACTTCAGGGCCTTATCTAAAGGCCTTAATCCATGACTATACAATCTTAAAAATAAAAAAAAATAACATAAAATAAAATAAAAAAACTCCCTTTCAAACACAAACTCACATTTAACAATGAAATAAATTGTAAATAATAAACATTCATTAATGAAATTAAAATAAAAAAGGTAAAACCTTGAGATTCACAAATTTGAGAGAGGACATGAACCCAAAAAAAAAAAATGGAGAACTCTGACCACCAAGGCTCTATCTCCGATCTCGAACTCCTACTCGACCTTTCTCTATCTCAGACCACTAAGGCTTTATCTCCGATGATCGGCAGTGGTTTCAGCCATCAATCCCACCTCTAGGCCAAAGCTTAGGCCTAACCTCAACACGACCAAGAGCTCCTCTGATCATCACCAAAGGGCCTTTCTACTTGTCACGGCCTAAACGTCGCACATCTCTCTCCAATCTAACCTTCGTGCTTCTCCTTGTCAAATAGCAACCACCACGTGATGAGAGTGAAGGTGAGGGTGGGTCGATAAGTGAATGAGAGTGAGGGTGAAGGTGACTGGGTGAAACCGTGTGGGGTGGCTAGAGAGAAAATGAGACTGAGAGTTATTGAGGGTGAGGTGAGAGCACTAAGAGGCTGCTTGAGCTAAGAGAGACATTAGAGAAATGAAAATAGGGTTAAGGTTTGATATAAGTGACATATATATAGGTAGGTATTTTAGTGATTTTACTTTAAGTTTAAATGGGTCAAGTTCGAGTTCGAGTTCAGGGCAGGTATCACTAAAACCCACACCTGACCTGACTCCTTCACGGGTCGAGGCGGGGCGGGTACCCGCAGGTCAAGCTTAATTTGCCATCCCTAATCTAACTATAAATTTTTGTCACATAATGGGTACTTAAAGGTTGACCTTGCATTCCACCTCTAAAAATTAATTGTGTGAACAAATAGTAATACGATTAACACTTGCTTAATTTTTCTGTTTTACACTTTGCCCACCACATATATATAATAAAATTATTGATAACCCGAAACAATATGCTGAAATACACTAGGGTTCAAAAATTATTTTGTTACAATGGATACATTAAAAATGCCACTGAAACATAAATAAAAACATTGTGTGTTGTAGAATCTCACCAATATAATAATTATCAATGTCTCAACTCAATGGTAAAGAGTAATCATTATAAAGCCAATGATATATTTCAAATTCTCTCTCTTTCCAATTTGATTTGAACACTCAACAGGGGGAGAATCTGAGTATCAAATGGCCAAATTTTAAACATTGAAATATGGTTTAGTCTTAAAAAAAATTCGTAAATAAAGTTATAAAAAAACCTTTTTTCTTTTTTTTTTTGCTAAAATCCAAAATCATACCTTCAAATTGGGTGAATTTTCATTTTCATTTTTTTTGGGCATTTTAATCATTAAATTTTAACTCTAATGTCAAGTTGGTCATGTCCATTATTATCTATAAAAACTGTCATACTTCGTATATGTGATGCAATGCAGTTTTACTAAACTCAGCGTGCGTTTGGCATTGGCTTAAAAAGACAGCTTCACTATTTAGCTTATTTTTATTACTATTCATGAATCTCATTACACTTTTTAATATTATTCATGTGTTTCACTATACAATTTCAGCTACCTTTTAGCTTTTTAGCTTTATCTATAGTACTTTCAGTAAAAAGTTTTTAGTTTCAGCAAAATAAGCTAAGTTGTTATCAAACGGACCCTTAATGACAATTTTATAGATGACAATAGATGAAGGGACTTATATGTCAAAAATATTAAATTTCAATAATTAAAATGATAAAAATTAAAATATATAGAAAAAAATAAATAAATAAATAAATAACTTTGTTTGGTTTGAAAAGAAGAGGAAGGAAACGAAGAGAAATTAAATCCTAAGTCCTTTGTTTGGATAGTATGATAGAAAATGAAATGATCTAAATTTGTTAAGAAATCTATCACTTGGGCCTACATTTTTCCCTTCCCCCTTGTTCATTTTCTCTCCTCTTCCGTTTTCTTCCTTCAAACCAAACATAGGTCACCGATTATAATGTGAATATTGGCCTTTATTCTTTAAGTACTTTTAATAGTTTTCATTTTTCTTAGATACAACTGTACTTAATAAATATTTAAATAAAATAAACCATTAAAAATAATAAAATATATTATAGGACATAGTAGGATAGTCACAACAAATAGAACATATTCAGCACACACACACAAAAAAAAAAACAAAAACAAACAAACAAACAATATTATAGAACATATCCACTTTAAGAATGAAACCTTAAATTCGTAAGGGACTTCTTGAATCTATAATGAAACGCTTTATGGAATCCAGATAGAGAGAGAGAGCTTTAGGAGATCCTTGGTAAACTCTAACATTCATGTTAATTTGATAAGATTACATAAATTAATACTACAAATGGAAGATATTCCAACTCTTATTTTAAAATTTACAACAAATTGACAGAATTTGATTATAATAACAAAATTAATATATGTAGGAAAAAGAGACATAGATCATGGTAGTTGGCAAGAGTTTTGATAGGCGATTCTTTAATCACCAAATTTCATACAATTCCATTGTTAGTCTCAATAATTTATGCTAGTATAACTTATTTTTTAACTTTTTGTAATTTGACTTGTAATAGTACCTCTATTTAAAGAAAGTTTGAACAGTTTGTTGTAAAGTCACTATCTGAAACATAGAATATTATAATATGTGGCCAAGAGTCGTGATACTTTCTTATTTGTCTACGATATTCAAAGTTCAAATCCCCTTGTATCTGTCAAATTATTAAAAAGAAAAAAAGAAAAAATAATGTAGGGAACCTTCAAGACCACTAATTTCTAAAAGAGCATTTTTTATTTTAGGAGTCACTCAAAGAGACAAAAGTGCCCCTCAATGTGAATAAATATTTTTAAGAGCATTTCCATTAGACAATATAGAATGCAAAAAAGGAATAAAAATAGACTTATTGTAGTATCATGCAAACATTAAAATCCCATATTTTATTCTCTCTCTCTCTCTCTCTCTCTCTCTCTCTCTCTCTCTCATCTTTTTATTGGATCTAATTCGATTTCATTTTTTTATTATATCTTTCATGCTTGCAAAATTTCAAGAATATCAAAGATTAATAGTTATTTCATTAATAAAATATTTAAATTTCAAGTTTCTGTGTTCTAAGATATGCATAAAAAATAATTTTATTGATTGAATAGTAAATAATATTTGATTTGATCAAAATTTTATATGCATGTTAAGAACATATAATTCAACATTTAAATTTTCAAAATTCACATATAATTAAAATATATAAAAAGAGTTTGAAGTTTGGAAACAAACATTGCAAATCTGTGTTCTTATAGAGCATTTACATTAAACAATACAAAATAGAAAAATTATCAATTTTATACACCCAAAGTCCAAAATCACTCACATTAGTCAAGTTATCATTTCTCCAAAAAGAGGGAGTATAATTACCAGAAAATATTTATTCCTAATATTTGTTTGGGTAAATTACAAAATTAGTCTCTATCTTTTATATTATATTTCAATTTAGTTCCTAACCTTTCAATTGTGTCAAACTAGTCACTAGCCTTTTTAGTGTCGTTATCTCTTATATGAAAAAAATATGATGCGTCAAACGAAACAATAAAAATTATTTTTCATGTAAAATTAACTGCCAATTGTACCACCATGTCAAATCAAAACTGAGATACACCTGATCCCACGGTCCTACCTCTTCATCTCCTCTCTCTAATATCTGGATTGAGATTAGGTGCAATAGGTATTGCATCTAATGCAATAGTAACGAAGGGTTGAGATTGAAAGTTGCAAAAAGCAATATCAATCTCAATCTTAACCATTAAATAAAAAATATTTAAAAAGAAGTAAAAAGTTAAAATTAAAAACATAAAAAAATTCGTGAAGGAAATAGTGTAATTGCATGGTAAAATTGCTTTTGCACCTGATCTCAAACTCTAAAATCCTTATCTCTCTCTCTCTCTCTCTCTCTCTCTCTCTCTCTCTCTCTCTCTCTAAAACTGGGGATTGGTAAGCTGAGCAATTTCAATCAAGCTCTTCTAGGGAAATGACAATCAAGCTCCTCTAGGGAAATGATTGTTGCGGATTGGGGTTGAATAAGAACATTCAAAGGAGAAGGTACGAGGTTCACGTGGGGTAAGCCTTTCGAAATGTATCATAAGCAAATGAGATATATATAATTTGCAAGAATATCAAGTTTATTAATGGAGATGGTACACGGGTGAGTTTTTGGTATGATACTTGGGAGAAGATTCTTGTCTTAAGGATATGTTCCTTGAGCCGTACGGAATTACAGTAGACAAGAATGCCTCATTTGCATCTTATTTGGATCAGGGGTGTAGTTAGAACACTTAATTCACTAGATGGCCACAAGATTGGGAGTTTGAGTTTATGGAAAATTTCTTTGAACTGTTGAACTGCAACTTTGGGCCAAAGGATGGGTTAGATTTGTTGGAGGTCTTCAAAAGTAGGAAAACTTGATGTTAGTATTAAGTTTTTAGGGGTTTATAGGGTGATGTACAAAGGTCCCAAGAAAGGTTGCCTTCTTTGTTCAGATGACGACCCAGGGTAACAGTGGATAATCTCTAGACAAGGAATATCTTGTTTTTTTTTTTTTTTTTTTTTTTGGTAATCAGAATATCTTGGTTCTTGATTGATGTTGTATGTGCAAGAATAATGGACTTTAGGGAGAGGAGATGGAAGATCAGTGGTTGGTGGGATCTCACATTTGTTAGTTTTAATTTGATTTTAGGCAAATTACAACTTACCCATACATGGTTTAGCTGATTTAAATTGTTTATCAATGGTTTGAAATTTAAAACTTTATCTACCAAAGAGTTGACTGAAATTTAAATTACCTACACGTTATTTGAAATCTCTTAATAAAATTATTCCACTGGATCCTTTTTTGTCTTGTATTTTTTATGTTTTTTGTGTTTTTAGAAGAGAGAAACATAAAAGTGAAGCAAAATTACATATTTAGCCATATTTTTAATATAGGTATGATAAGGAACTTTAAGTTGATCAGTGGGTGAAATGTCAAATTTTAAATTATAATCAGGCAACTTATATTTCAGTCAAACCTAGGCAGAAAGGTTATAATTTGTCCATTAATTTTTTTTTAATCTCACAGTATAATTGGCTGTTAATGTTACATGAAAAATAATAATTTTTTATCATTCCGTTTCACAATATAACCTAAAGGACAAGACCAAATTTGTAATTTCAATATTGTTTCCGGGGAAAATAACTCGAGGGAATCGGTCATGTGTTTCATCCCAATTGGCAATTGGTGTGGTCATCGACCACCAAGTACACTACTCAAATAAATCTTAAAAACAAAAACAAAAAACAAAAAGAGTTTCTCAGCGAATATTCTTACGGGCAATTAGGGTTAAAGAGTTCTCTTCAGAGCCGTATATATAACACTCTTTCTACCATTCTCTCTCCTATCATATCGTCTCAAAACTTTCTCTTAACACCTTAGAGCTACAACACAAAACCTCAGAGACAAAAATGGAGCAGACCTTTATCATGATCAAGCCTGATGGTGTCCAGAGAGGCCTGGTATGTTGCCTTTGTTTTTGTATTTGTGTTTAAGTTTTGTTTTTTGGTAGTGTGTATATGGATCTGGTGTTTGGCTGGTGGGGAAGCGTAGGAAAGGAAAGGGATAAAATTGGGTTTTCTTTTTTGTTATGTTGTCTGAATTGGGTTGTGGATTTTTTTACTTGCTCTGTGAAGTGCTGATGGTGTTTGTCGATCTAGTGTTTGGTCCCTGAGAAAAGGGGATGAGCTTAAATAGTTAAACCTTAATGTGAAATTAAAATATTTTGGTTGGTTTAGGTTTGATTTTTTTTCTTGGAAGCATAGTAAGTAACTTGTTATTTAAATCTAGTTCAATTTTCTAATTCAATTATTTGTGTGTTTCAGGTTGGTGAGATTATTAGCAGGTTTGAGAAGAAGGGTTTCTCTTTGAAAGGTACTACTTTTTTACTCTTCATCTTATAATATCAACTGGGATAGTTATGGTTTGGATTTATTATGTGCTAGGAAGCTTTGTGTGTGTGTGTGTGTGTGTGTTTTATAATATATAAATTGATAATCTGTCTGAGACTATGGGTTCTCAGTTATATCATATATCATAATTAAAATATTAAATACTTCGATCGATATTAAATATTAAATACTTAGATCAATATTAAAAACAAAACTAGAACAATTTCTAGTCTACATGCATAGACTTCCATTGTGATTAGGCAAAGGAATATTTAGAAGGCATATTTCTATGAGTTTTTATAAAAAATGGCTTCTCTTGATTTATACACATACTGATCTGTAAGCTTCACACCCACCCACTTGTTAAACCTTTTATCTGACCATCCAAACCATTTTTATGGGGGGAAGAAATTGTCATTTGAGCCAAGGCTCATGCGTTTATCTTGCCCAAGTTTTATTGAACTCCCACATAATATTAAAATTCCTTTACTCATCGCTAGTGAATACATGTGAATTGTGTTTAGGTTTGAAGCTCATCACTGTGGACCGTCCTTTTGCTGAGAAGCACTATGCTGATCTGTCTGCAAAGCCCTTTTTCAGTGGATTGGTTGATTACATCATTTCTGGTCCTGTTGTTGCTATGATTTGGGAAGGTAAGAATGTTGTGTTAACTGGTCGAAAGATTATTGGAGCCACAAACCCCTCAGAATCTGCTCCAGGAACCATCCGTGGGGATTTTGCTGTTGAAATTGGCAGGTAACATAATTTTTTCTCCTCCTAACTAATTTTTCCTCTTGTAGCGTGTTCATACTCTTAACCTCTAGGTCATTTTGTTGATAAGTTGAAGGTATATCATTTAGGTCATTGGTTTGGTTATGTGGTTAACGGATTTTTCGAAGCTTGGGTTGTTAGCTCGTACAAATGAGCTAGCAAATATTGTCTTGAATGCAATTTGTCTACTAATTTTCTCACTGTTGCATCACAGCACGCTAAATGTTTGGCATTCCACTTTCTATTGATAATCTCCTGGAGCAGTTGCTTAAAGTTTTGAAACCGAAATTTTATGCAGGAATGTAGAGTGAAAAATGTTGATTATATTGTAACCTTGGATTAGTGCTACCTGAGGATTGAACAATATCTGACATAGAAGTTACTTTCTGTTTTTACAGGAATGTCATTCACGGAAGTGATTCAGTTGAGAGTGCAAGGAAAGAAATTGCACTGTGGTTCCCTGATGGCCCTGTTAACTGGGAGAGCAGCCTTCACCACTGGGTCTACGAGTAAATGCTTGGTGGTGCCGTTGTTTGATGCTCAGCTTCCTCCACATATTTATTGTTATGAGTCTTACGAGTACAACTCAATAAGCTGGTTATGAAATTTTGACTTTTATGTTATGTCTTTTCCCTTTGAACTTAAGATGTCTTTTTTTAAGTTTAAGTTTGTTTGTGCACTGAGTTATTTTAGATTTTTTGTTTTTGGTTTGGATGAGTAGGCCATCAATCATGATGCGCTTCTGATTTGATATGGTAATTTATGTTTGGGGATTCATATTTGGTCGGAGCACTTGAATTTGTCACTGTTATTTGGTGTATAACAGTATAACTGCCTAGCTGGTGATGCTACAACAATATGGTCGGATTGTGGACGGGCCAACAGTCCATGTAGAGATTAGCACAACTTCTAGAAGACCAAAAAATTGGACGAGTGAATTTTTCTATAGCTCACAGTATTGTTGATTGTTCTATTGATTAATGGAAATGTTGCAACTTATTCCAACTTGGTTGGCTCTTTGCTTGATCATCAAGGAGATTTGGGGAATGCCAACTTTGGGGTTGAGGTTTGGCCTCCGAACCAAAAATTAATGATCCTTGTGACGTTGTAAGTGAGCGAAAATGTGCTAGTATGAGAGCAAATGCCTTAGATTCTTTCCAACATTCGCTGCTAATTATGTAGTACTATAACTGAGTTAAAACTTAATACTTTTACAGTCAAGTAGCAGCATAAATAAGCAAAAGTGGGAGAAGTAGTGAGCCATCATGGAACGTAGAGGACTAATTGAACATGTTTACTATTGCTTAAGGGAGTGAGTATTATGTTTAGTATAACTTGTTTTATCCTCTCTCAATAGTTTTCATGGCTTTTGAGTGGAGTTGAGAGGTGTGTTATTGTATTAAAATTTCTTTTCCTCTCTCGTGTGCATGTGTTTGTTTCTCCAAAAAAAGCATGTGTTTGTTTCTAAAAAAAAAAAAACAAAAACAAAACTATCACTCCAATGACACTTATTCAATGTCCCCTACCATCTGTTTTGTTGTTAGTACGAAGAAATTTGGTATTGAAAGACTAACATATCCTCCCTCCAAAATAGATAAATGAGGGTAAATTGGCATTTTAATGGTAAATCGTGTTAAGAGTTAATTGCAAAACAGATGTCAAGGAGATTAAGTGTAATGTATGTTTAGAATTGGGGGTCAAAAATCAGGAAGATGGTTTAAGGTAGAAAAATGTAATTTACCCAAAATATGACCACCTAGAAGTTATGTTTGAAAAAAACTGGTTCTTATTGGTTTAACAAATGAATTGGACGTTTCAAAAAACAAACAAATATATTTGACAAATATACAACTATTCCTAAAAGAGAAGCATAACTTCAAAAGAGTTATACAGCTGCATAAATTGCTTAATTTTTTTTCTTCATATATGCTAAACTATTCCACTCTGTCTATGACACCTCAAAACCCCATGGATCAATGGTATAATAGATTGACACCTCAAAACCCCATGGCTCTGGTATAATAGATTGAACGTAAGACCTTTGAATTTGTATCACGTCATACCCCAAAAAAGCCCACCGCCAGGTCACTCCCATGGGCTGCTAAGAACATTGAAACCCTATCCGTCTAAGGGGGAAAGGTAGAGAGCACCTCGGGCAGTGTATTCATCCCTCCCACCACCCCCACCACCCCCAAAAAAAAAAAAAAAAAAATACAAAACCCAAAAACAAAACAAAACTTGGGCAGCGTAAGTAAATTGAATCACTGATCAAAGTTCCCACTCGCAACTCTGAAAAAACTACAAATAGACCTCATTATTTCATACTTGATTAAACCAACCCGGTCGTTCATGCTATGAAATAACAATCTCATATTATAAATGTAAATTATGAGGGAACAGAAGAAACTCCAATTCCGTCAACTGTACACAACGTCTTAACAATAATTTAGCTGCCTTGTTAAGTTCCTTGCGGTTTGGAACAGCATTTATCCAATAAGATCTTCAGAAAAACATTTTATACCCAAACCAAAACCCCACGTTGGTACCATACCTACATTTTGAATTTGCAATAGTGTGAGCGAAATGCTATGCTCTTCGCCTAAAAAAAATTAACTGCAGTAATTAAACCAGCTGATTGAAATCATACTTCGTAGTTGTCTCAGCCTTAAAAACTACAAGAAACCCTCTTTTTTTGAGAAATCAAAAGGTAACACTCTTGTGAGCAAGCAGGTATTAAAATGAGGAGCACCATATCATATACAAACACCATCTAGCTAAAAACAACAGTGTCTCCAGTGACGACATGAATTATGCTGTTACAAGCCATCGTGTTAAAATCTAGGAGCTATACTATCGGGTAAGAAGGCCGTATGATGGCAAGTCTTCCAGCCGTGTGATGTCTTCAAGCAACTCAAGCAACTCTTTTTCCAGCTGACGCCGTGTGGATTTCATCACCGTCTGTAAAGAAAAACAATATAAGAGAACACAATTCAACAAAGACAAATTACAAACAATCAAAGAGCAGCCAGGAAAACAGCCATTGCTGCTAATAAACACAGCATCTGTGAATCCAAGAACAACTTCTCCAATAATTATGATTCAAGCTATTTCTGTTAAGCAAGAGGACAAGTGGACAACCGTAGATACCATTATGAGGTTTTCCATTAATCTGTTCATCAATGACAGTCTACAAAGGACTCATTGTAACTTAGAATGTTCTCGACATCACTACAAGGAAATCTCAGGCTGAAGAATACATACATTGAAATCCATATATGATGCACGCATATTAAGCCATTGTTGATCCATTAGCTTGAACGTGATGCAATAGAGAAGATCAAATGCCGATTCATTTTCTGTCATGCAAAAAACATCATAAGAGAAGATCAAATGCCAATTCATTTTGTCATGCAAAAAAAATTATGATGTTTGAAGATAAATACTTGCAATAGAAAATGACATTAACTTAATGAAAGAACCAGATAATTCTTAACATAGATTCTCAGATTGAGAATAATGAATTGGCAACAAGGATACTTCCACAATATTTCTATACAACTTTCATAAACAACAATGTAACACAATGCAGTAGTTCAAACTAAGAGCCAACACAAAATTACCTGCAAGAAACTTCAAAAAATTTGCTCCCACAAGTGTCCGCGGTTTGACTGTACAGTTAAATACACTGTTATCTGATGAAAAGCATCAAATTTATGACCATAATATTTTTCACACATCAAATTCCAATTCAAATTAATTGACTTGAAAGAGACAAGACAACCATTTGCCTTTCAAGTCTGGCATTTTCAGCTAGCAGCATACTCTAGGATACAATTATTTCAAAAATTAACACACATAAGCACAATTTGGATATGCCAGAAGGATCTATTTGTCATAATATATTATATCCATAATTTTTGCTCCTGGGTATGATCATAAACTGCTTAGCCCGTCAGGAGTAAATGCATTACCTAGCAATTGGTTCTGGCAGGTGAGTTTTACTAGCTAGAGGGGAGTCCAAAGGGCTCTTCTAGTTTTCTTAAAAAAATTACCATTCCTCTCAGGAATGGTGGATAATCCTCATAAGAATTTAAACATGAAATGAACATAAAATGTTACTAACCTGATTCCAGATCAAGCATCTGTATGAGCATGAATGTGATATTCACACCAGCTACAGCAAATGGGTATTCCCACACTGACCGATCACCTTCCTGCTTTCGGAGAAGATCTTGGAAGGATTTCTACATTAAAAGGTTGGATAAGTTCTTAAGTTAACAAAATTAAAACAACGGCTGCATATAAGAAAGGCCAAAGTTAAAACTTGCTGAAAATAACCTTCTAAAAATTGTTTGCAGAGTGGCACAACTTTTACAGAAATAAGAACAAGTTCATCAAAGACACAGACACTCATGTGTTACAAAAAAGTTGCACCTAGCGCACAAAACTCCCACTTTTGCAGGGTCTAGCCTTCTAGGAGAGCTTATGATAGGCAGCCCTACCTCAAATTTCTTTGGAAGCTGATTCCCAGACACGCAGGTATTACGCATTAGTAATGAATGTGCTTACTACGGTCATGCAAACTTGCACACAAAGTGTCCTATTTTAACACATGTATATTGAAATGATTGATATCTTACTAGTAATTGCTAATTTCATAGAGAGTTATCCAAATCAACAGTCCACGCCTTAACATTAGAATCAAAATATAAAAATATACATGGGTAGAAAAACCAAAAACACAGAGGCATTCACAAAGGCACCACCGCACCATCCCTGAACAAAAAATTGGTAGAAGGCCCCAAGAGCACAAAGAAAATACTGGTCGAATAATCACAATGTCCATAGATTATGAACTATTTGATACTACCAGTGATTCATGACATTTCCACGTTATAAGGGAAAACCACAGTAGTAGTGATTGTAACATAAGACAAGCATCTAACCAAATAGGGCCAAATTTTCTAGAGAAACAGTCAGATAAATTTTTTTTTTTTTTTAAATGACCATTAGTTCTCCCATTCCCTCCAATGTAAAACGAAGCTATCAATGGTAAATTTCATTAGTGCCCCTCCCATTTTATATAATAAGGCTTTTAAACAAATTGCTAGTAAAAAAACATCTATTTGTCAGCATTCAAGAATATTTAAGGAGAAGGAGTAGAAAACAAGATAAGAAACAGATTATACCGGAAAATTCTTCGCAAAGAACAACAAATTCTCCAATGATATGAAACCACCACCCCTACCAGATATCCAAATTCCATTAATTAGAGATATTAAGGTTAATAATACGGAAAAAAAAAACCAAAATGAAAACAGGAATTATCAATAAATGTGTGATGGATATAATGAATGAAATTCTATCTACCTAAAATCTGTTGATGGATCCTTGCCTTGCCAACCCATATCTTTCCACTGTTCAGATATTAAACCACGAAGTTCCTCTTCAGGAAAGGCAGCATTCCATAAAGCCCTTAAAGCTTCCTAAAACAAAGAATCACATAAAATATTAGAAGAGCCTTCACAATTCCAAGATTGTTGGAATGTACTGGTGTTCCATGTAAATTTGATGAATTTTTCTCTGAATGTACAGAAATGCACATAAATCAAACTAATAAACATAAGGAAATTGCTTACACATAGCAACTCTTCCAAATTAAGCTCGCATATATACAATGAATATAACTGGAAATTAAACCTACTTCCAGAAAGTTAATCGAATATTTAGACAAAATGATACCTGGTGCTCAGGGATTGAACTATCATAGGCAACATCTATACGGCTCTGTAGCCTCTGCAAGCATTCCTCCTGACATCACCAATGTCAAAGAAATTTTGTGAACTTTCATGGAAGTAGTACTGATCAATAAAAACCATAAGGGTAGATTAAGAATGGTAGTTTAAGAAGACAAGTTTGCAAGCTTTAATATGTCCTAGTTTAATGATAGAAATAAGATGAAACTGCAACAAATTAAAAGCATATAAAAATTGGTGCCAAATTGAAACAGTGCTTGACCAACATTGAAAACAATGATCCACCAGAATCATGGTGGCAAATATAGCAGGAAGCAATATTCTATACTTGCAATAGATATGGTTTCTAGTCCCAAGAGAGCTGACAGGTCACAGTGTCATTTCAAGTCATTTTTCAATGACAGTATCAGTTTCCTAAGACAGCTACCTTTTACCTTTGGAAGTACAAGCTTTCAATAAACTGTATAGGTAACAAATCTTTTGCTAGATATGCAGGCCAAATGAATTAAGAAAACTGCCATAATATGATTTGGAAAGCACCAAAAAATATTTATTTTTATTTAATTTTGGAAGTCAATTGTTTTTTTTTTATTGGTCAGTTAGAGTTTTATTGTTTTATTAGGTTAATACTTTTTTTTTTAATTTCCCAGTGTTGAGGTTATCTTTGTAATTCAATAATTGGGATCTCCCAAATCAATTGGAATTAGGGTTTTCTATGTCAACTAGAGTTACGGTTGAATCATAGTCTGCATAAGTATGGTATTGTCCTCCTAAGGAGACAAATTACAATTTGATTGATGAATAAAATTTCTCTTGAAATCTTTCCAATGGTCTACTGCTGACTGCACCCAACCCTAGGTGCTAAATCCTAGAGGTTTTGTTCTCTCTTGCTAGGTGCTGACTCCTAGATTGCATATATTTTCCTGATCTTAAATTTTATTACTACATCATTTTGGTTTTGTCCTATATCATAAATTTTTTTGAAATTCTACATACAAGATAACACTGATTTCAGGCACTTGGAATACAGATCCCAATACATTTCCACATGGACACATTGTAAGTGCTGCACTAAGGAGTAGTATAGGTGGACAATTTTGAGAAGATGGTGGACAAAAGGGGGAATAAAGCTAAACTAAGCAGCAAGTTTGACCTATGTATTCTTTCGGATCCCCAATTGATTTTGTTCGAGCAATTCAAGTTGATTTAAGGGTTGATTGTTAGTGTAATATCATATAACTATGCCAAGACCAATCTGATGTTATATGCCTAAGCTTATAGTGTACACCTTTTCAAAAAGACTTGTGACACTTCAGAATTAGAGCAGTCACGTAAAAGGGTTTTCACAGTGATGACTGAAAAGAGAAGAGTCTTGTACGATTATATCCAGAAAGAAAAATTAGTGAATATAAATATAAATATAAGACAAAGTTTCCAATTTACATCAACCAATGACGGGTTTCCATGTCAGCCTAGGACATTCCAGATCAAACACCCACCTCCCAAAGGCATTTAAAAACAGAATTTAAGACAAAGTCATCTTTTGGTTTGTCAAAAAAGATCCATCCACAACAAAACAATGAAAATGGATGTAGGTTAAAGTCTTCAAGCAATTGCTCATCAGAGACAAGCAGAAACCAAGAATGTATGAGATAAATCACTAAATGACATTAAAGTCTTCAATGTAGCAATGAACCAAATCAGAATGACCCTTCAATTACATGTCACCTAAACAAACATGGAAGAAATTAAAAGCTTAAGGCCCATGACAATCTGTAAAGATCAAAAGAAGTGCAAGATTTCACAAACTCAAAATGGGTATCCAGAACACTTAGATTAGCTTGTGAAAGCTCCATGCAAGTTAGACTGCCTACAAATATGAACCCTATGCCAATTTCCATCAACCGGATGAAAAATAAGACCATAATTATTGGCCAGGCTGCCACAACAATCTGATTCTTAAATTCAAAACAGAGATACCAAGAATGAATAGTGAAGACCAATAAAAATGATCTGTGGGAAATCATTTGAAAACAGATCAGAAGGAAGTGCCAAACAAAGAGAGTGAGAGGGGTTACGTGCCTTCTCACAATGCAATTGAGACTAAGACTACAATGTTTAATACAAATCAGTACTTCATTATGCATCCATCAAATGTGATTTGTGAGAATATGGAAGTTATAAAAAAATCATTAGAGAAGGTGGATATCCACCCACTAAATTTCCTTCTTCGTAAAAGCTAGAGACTTAGAACTGACAGGGTACCCAAAGAGCATAAGAAAGGAACTGATGCCATTGTGCTTAACCAAAGCCAATTAATCAAATCTCAAGATATTTACCTGGGCAGGGGTTAAATCAAATGAGGGGCGAGCATCGTTTTCTCTTCTCTGTGCGCACACACAAGAAAGACCTCTTCCAAGCCATGCTGCCGATCCTGCTACAACTTCAGCTGTAAAAAGGTAAAACCCCCACTAATGAAAATCACCTTTCTAAATATTAAGCTGCAAAGTTTTATTTTCAGATCTTACATTTGACCACCCACTAATGAAAAAATCAACTTTCTAAATATTCAGTTACAAAGTTATATTATCCGAATGTACATTATGACAGAATTAACTAGATCTACAAACTTCTTCTTTTGTCATCGGTAAAACCAAAGCACACTGAACTGAAGACTGTTCACCGTCAACAGATTTTTGCAAAGTATGCCTTTTAACAACAATTAAGGCCTGTTAGTTGATTTATAAACTGCAATATCAAGGCAAAATCAAATCATATCATCGTAAATGCAGGACACACCCCCATAAATCACCATTTACACACAGTCAAAAAACACATTTACTGTTATCAATCAATTGAACAAAACTCGTAACGATACGAAACTTATCACGCAAAACTAATGCAACTTTTAAATTTTTTTGGCTGATTCAAAACTACAGCTATTCCAATCTAACATCAATGAACTAGAGTAACAACTAAACAACAGCGTTTTCGTCGAGATTATGAGCTTCACAGACAGTAAATTTCACAGTAATACAGTAAAAAAAAATTCATACAAAATCAGAAACCGAAAAAAAAAAAAAGAAGTACTCATCACAAAAATTCACGCACCACAGCAAGCTAGAATATCAGAAAACATCAAGTCAGCGTAGAACTTCAGTTAATACTCAGTGCTATGCATCCATTACTCACTTCCAATTCACAGATCTAAACCTCAGAGAAGAAAAAGCCATTCAGAAAGAGAGAGAAAGTTTTCTAGAGAGAGAAAAAGAGAGAGACGAGGTAAATTCTAAAGAGAGAAAGTTCGAGAAAGTGAGCAAAAACAAAAAAAAAAAAAAAGTACCAGAAGTTGAATGACAGGTATTGCCTCGCTCCAGACCTTGCGAAATCCTCCTCACCGCTACAAATGACCCTCCTCTATCATCCATATTTACAGCCAATGCCACTACACAGTGACTTTCTTCTTCATCACCAACAAAACCCTAGCCAATCCTCTTCCTCACCAATCTGAAACCGAACTCCAATCCAAAATCCAAATCCTCTCTCTCTCTCTCTCTCTCTCTCTCTCTCTCTCAACCAAAAAAAAAAAATCCTAACACTGCCGCAACGAAAAACCGCGAGAAGTTCGTACGGTGCAGAATAATGCAGTTCGGAAAACGAACTGGAAATCGCAGATTCCGGTGAGCAAGAACGAGAAATTCTACCAACTCCAGCCGGATTCCGGCGACTCGAAGCGAGAAATGGATCGGAACGGAGCTGAGGTCGAAAAACGGTGCCGTTTCTTGGAAGAACGAGAGCGATTCTTGAGGAAATAGTGCAAGGAAAATCGAAATCTTTCGAGAGAAACGAAAATGGCTGCAAAAAAAAAAGTGTATTGAGTACGGGTTGAAAGCTAGTGTTTGCTCAAGATCTGAGACTCCAACACCATGAAAGAGTCAGTTTCAGAGTCACACTTTGCATTTACACATAGCTCTCTCTCTCTCTCTCTCTCTCTCTCTCTCGCTCTCGCAGCGCAGCGTGTGTGTTTGTATGAGTTTTCTTTTGGGATGAGCCTAGGAGAGATTTTTAGAGAGGAAATCGGAGATTAAAAACTATTAAAAACGCACTTTAGAATCTTTAATTCTTAAAGTTTTTTTTTTTTTTTTATGGTAGTTAATTTTTTTTTACTGTGTGTGTGTGTGTGTGTTTTTTTTTTTTTTTTTATATAATGTTTGGGAAAATATAACGGAATCGTTTCGAAATGATGGTGTGTGTGCGTGTGTGGGCTTTATGGGGACGGTGGCTTTGAACTGAAAAAAAGTTGAAAAGCGGGAAGTGAGGCTTTTTCACGGGTAACGGATGCAAGGGTGTTTTGGTAACTTGGCTTTTATTTTATTTTTTCTTTTGAGATAAAAAATAGAATGGTTACTTTTTTTTTTTTTTTTTTGAAAAGAAGTACTAAAAACTTTATTTATCGGTTAGAAGAATATCATGGAGGAGTGGAACAACCTCCTTAGTCATGTTTAACTAGGCTGCTTCAAAATTGCCTAATTTGTGGGTATATAAAAAACAACTATACGTAGAAGCTTCTAAAGATGGTTTCACTAAATCAATAAATAAGAGCATTTGGGTCAGCTCTTCTTAAAAAAAAAAAAAAAAAATCTACCTATTTTAGTATAAGAGCCAACTTTCTCTATTTTACCGACTTACTTTTCAAGACACTGATTTTATACTACATTTTATTAAAATATTAATTTTTTTAATTATTTATCTATCTTTACACGCAACAGTTATCATCTACTCTCTTCTTTTATCATCGCAAAACATAAAGAGAAAATATAAAAACTAAATACAAAATGAATAATGACAATGTCAGAGCCTATTTTTCTGTTTTATAGACTTACTTTTCAAGACACTAATTTTACACTATATTTTATTAAAATATTGATTTTTTATATATTTTTTTAATTGTTGATTTATTTTCACACACAACAATTATCATCCATTCCCTTCCTTTATTCTCACAAAACATAAAGAGAAAATACAAAAACTAAATGCAAAATAAATAGTGACAGTGTAAGAGCCTACTTTTTCTATTTTATAGACTCATTTTTTAAGACACTCTTGACTCTACTTTAAATTATCTATTACATTACATTTTATTAAAATATTAATTTTTTTTTATTTTTTAAATTTTTTTATCTTTCTTCACACGTAACAATTGTTGTCCACCTTATTCTTTTATCCTCGTGATACCTAAAGAGGGGACAAGAACTAAATGCAAAATTCATAGTAATAATGTAAGAGCCTACTTTAGCATAAAAGCCAACATTTTAGATTTTACAGACTCACTTTTCAAGACACACCACCTCAAATTATCCATTTTACACAAAATTTTATTAAAATATTAATTTTTCTTAAATTTTTTTAATTGTTTTTCTTTTTTCACACACAAAAAAATATCATCCACTCTATTCCTTTATCTTCACAATAAGTAAAGAGATAATAGAAAACTAAAACTAAATGTAAAATAAATAGTGATAATGTAAGAGCCTACAACAACTATCATCCACTCTATTCCTTTATCCTTATGATACGTAAAGCAATAATAAAAAACTAAATGTAAAATAAATAGTGATAATGTAAGAGCTTACTTTAGCATAAGAACCTACATTTTATATTTTACAGACTCATTTTTCATGACACCACACCTCAGATTATCTATTTTAAACAACATTTTATTAAAATATCAAAAAAAAAAATTAATTGTTTCTCTTTCTTCGTACACAACAACTATCATCTACTCTTATCCTTTATTCTCACGATAGGTAAGGAGATAATAAAAAACAAAAAGCAAAATGAATAGTGACAGTGTAAGAACCTACTTAAGCATAAAAGCCTACTTTTTCTGTTTTACGACTTACTTTTCAATACACCTTACGTCAGATTATCTATTTTACACTACATATGACCTAAGGGCATTTGTCAATATTTCCCTTTATTAAAATATCAATTTTCTTAAAATTTTTTAATAGTTTCTCTTTCTTCACACATGGTAATCATCATCCACTCTTTTCCTTTATCTTCGAGATACGTAAAGAGAGAATAAAAAACTAAAAGGAAAATGAATAGTAACAGTGTAAATTTATACAGTTATTATAGCAACTTTGCAATTTTACACATCTTTAGCTTAACTGATATGAGTAATTTTAAGGCTTAAATGTGTAAATTGATACCTTTTGTATTTTGCATTGACTATTATGAGTGATTTAGGGCTTAAATGTGTAAATTTTGCATTGATACCTTTTAAATGTGTGATGATCACTCCACAAGGAGTGTGGGCGGTAAGGGTCAAGGTTCAAGTCTTCAGGAGAGAATTTCACATACGTATACACTTAGATTAGGCTTGAGCAGAATTTCTATTTTGTATTAAAAAAAAAAACTAAAGGATAACAAATTCAAGTGTGTTTTGGTAACTTGATGTCAAGAGCATTCAAATGAATTTGTATAAAATTTTTTTTTTTTTTTTAGCATAACAATCTACTTTTTTTTTTATAGACTCATTTTTCAAGACACTGTATATCAAATTATCTATTTTATACTACATGTATTTAAATAACAAAAAATCTTGGATTTTTTAATTGTTTCTCTTTCTTCACATACAACAACCAACGTCCATTCTCTTCTACTAAAAAACTAAATGCAAAACAAATAGTGTGCAATGTAAATTTATAGTTACTGTAGTAATTATATATTTTCACACAACTTTACATTGACTGATGTGGGTGAATTTTGGGCTTAGTTGGCTAAAATGTTATACTTTTTCTATTATGCAAGTACTAATGCAGTATGTTTGGTCCATGGAGCATCGATAGAAGCTCCATGCCGCACCGCCTACCGCAGTGGCCTAGCCCTTCCCCCCCCCCATAAAGGTTGGACCGCCAGACAGGGTGGGCATTCCAGACTGCCGGACGCACCGGTCTTACAATCAGACCTACCCACACACTACCCTGCTCTAGCCGATAGATGAAGTTCGACATGACAACTTGGCTCTAATACCATAAAGTAGAACTCGTCCCCAGGTGCTAGTATCAAAAGAGAGGGTGCTTCATGAAGCATCACTAGAGGCCCCATGCCACACTGCCTACCGGAGTGGCCTAGCCCTTCCGCCCCATAGAGGTTGGACCGCCAGACAGGGTGAGCATTTCAGACTGCCGAACGCACCGGTCTTACAATCAGACATACCCACACACTGCCCTGCTCTAGTCAGTAGACGAAGTACGACATGACAACTTGGCTCTGATACCATAAAGTAGAACTCGTCCCCAGGTGCTAGCATCAAAAGAGAGGCTGTTTTCAGTTTCTAATTTTCAAAAGTTAATGAAAATACGCATTTAATTTAAAGAATTTGTCTCATTTAATGAGTTACCATTAGAGTTCAAATCTTAGTAACAACATATTTTAGTATTTTTTTTTCTTCAATTTTTTTTTAAAATTTCAACTAACCAAACATATTTTTTATTTCAAAAATATAAGAAATTTGTTTTTTCTATATTTTTATAAAAACAAGTTTTTGAAAATAAAAAACAAAAACTGTTACCAAACATAGCCTACTTGTTTCAATGAAGTTCGATCCAAAATTTAGGAATATATTCAATCTATGAAAGAAAAACATAAATAAATAAATAAGAGTTTTTTCCCCCTCTGTAGTAAAAAGGCTAAAATCTATTCAAGTAAATATAGACTATGAAAATATTAGTAGGTTTTAGAGAACCATTAGTGGATGCGTTAAATTTCTCCTCTCTTACTTTTCCCCTAAAATATAAAGAATCTGTCTTCGTGATAATCTCTTGTCCTCTCTTTTTTCTTTATTTATGTTTGCTTGTCTGTTTAAATGTTTTTTTTTTAAATAGTAATACTTATCAGAACACATAAACACGAAAGTAATTAATATATACTTGTTAAATGTAAACGTTTACAAATAAAGCAACAATTTTTTTTTACAAATAAAGCAACAATTTTTTTTTTTTTGCCTGGAAAATTGCTTCAACCCTCTTTAATATTACAATACAAAATTCCTTATTTAGAATATTTATTTTAAATTACACTTCAAATTTTTTTTTTTTTTTGGAAACCAATTACACTTCAAATTTTGAATTGCTATTAACTATCAGCAAATGAACAAATTTACATGATTTTCTCAGGTGAAATTTTTTGAACAGTAGGTCAAACTTCAAGGTACAAGATCTTCTTCATTTCATTAGAAATGAAGAGTCTATTTTATGGCTAGAATATTTGTTTTCTTGGATTTAATAGTATATAGAGTGTCACGTCATTCAAAATAACTTCATAGTTTGTACAACTTTAAATTTGTAATACTTAATCAATTAATATGAGTCATGTGATAAATCTATTTTAAATATGGAGAGGATCTATTTACTAAACTTTAATTGCCTAAGGGCAAGGGTAGGAGTAAAAATTGCTAAATTATAATCTATATTTTTCAAATTTTTGAAAGAACATCATTTTAGTTTAGGAAATATTTTTTAAAATTTTTTATGACAAAATGGGGTAATTAAAAATTATAAACGGAAAAGTTAACAGATGACTTAAGTGCATTGTTTTAAGAAATATTTTTATGAACTTTTTATGAGAAAAGAAAAAAATTTTAATTTTTACACATTTCATATTTCTCATAAAAGAGGTATCAGAAAAAAAAAAAAAAAATTACCCTAGAGACATCCGTTAATTGAGCCTAAATATAAATTGCAAAGATAAAAAGACCCTTTTGAAAAAGACTAAAGAGAAAAAGGGGTCACATGGGATGTTGCTAACCTGGACCATGCCATGATGTATAGACTTCATTTATGTGAGAGACCCTACACCAACATCATGTTGTACTTCGCTCCTTTAATATCAGGATTTTGCTTTTGTGTTTGCCGTGTTATTATCAGGATCAGTGCCTTCAAATTAATTAGAGTTATGGTCCACGCGCATGGGTATTCACCAAAGTTGTGGCTACTTTACGTTTTGGTGAATCTAACATGAAAGCATTCATGCTTTTGTGTATGCCTCAACTTTTTCACATGTGGCATGCATATGAAAAAGCTAATGCTAAGTTTGTCTATCTAATTTAATTAATTATCTAGCTCTCCTTTTTTAATGGCAAAAGAAAATTTTTCTAAAGCATGTGTAATAATTTCCTTGAAAAAACAATGTGGTTTCTGAAAAGTGACTTCTTGTTGAATGTTGAGACCATTCCAACAATATTGGATAATAGATTATTTTTCTATAAAAAAAAAAGAAAAGAAAAATAAGATATATCCGTTGTTTTGAAACCCAAACCGACACAAGCAACCTAATCGGATTAATCGAAAACCGGTCCATAAGCTAGTTATATCTGTCACAAATTTGAACTTGCTTCCAACACAGGCGAATAAACATGTCCAAAGTCCAAACTAGTGGGCCACACGCTTTTTTTTTTTTTTTTTGAGTAAGGAATGAGAAATTAATATATATATATATATATATACACACACACAATTTAAGTATGAAATTTATTAAAAAATTTTAAATGACACATTATAATTTGACCTCGGTTGAATACTTGAACTACAGTCCTATCTCAAAAACCTTAAACTTCTCAAAAAAATTTAGGAAAAAAAAAATTAGAGTGCGAAAGTAGTTTATTATTTAACAATCAGTGTGTAATAATAATCTTCATATATTTTTCATGATACCGACCAATTTTATTTTATTTTTATCTTTAAAAAAAATGCTTTTCATGCTAAGAATTGCAGTTTGATGAGATTGAATTTATAAATTACTGGGACACTAGACTATTAAAGCACGCAAAGCACAATGAGGGTCCTCTAACCAAATATATGGCCACTACTTTTATTGATTGATCTCCAACCTCTAAACCATCTAGTAATTTAGCTCTTGAATAATTATTTTTTTCCTTTACATATGTTGAAATTGGGTATCACATTTTCCAATTTAAGCATTTTCATTGAAGGTTGCACACACATGTGCATTATGTCCCCTCATGATGCTTGAATATCGTCGCTTTTATGATCCAATTCCAAATATCCTGGCCAAATGCATACAATGAATAGTTCGGCAGCAATGGAATCATCCCAAATTACGAATCTCAAAAAAGACAATTGCTAGTTTAGATGGTGACATTTACAAGGCCATGGAGTCTCCACATCATGCGTTAGAATCAAGGTTCGTATTTACTTATAAAAAATTGTATAATTGAAAATGAAAAACATGTACAACCCCACTACCGACTGTCCAAATATCAAAAAGAAAATGAAAGAACAACTATTGCATAAAGAAGTTGAGAACAAGGCTTGCATGAGGTTTATATGCTATGTAATGAAATGAATATTATATATCTCATGTATTCTTGGTTTGATCGTCATAATAATAACATATATAAGAGTTAAGCTTGAAAACTACCTTAGCTAAATCTTAATTTGTATATGACAATCAACATATTTGGCATTAACAAAAAAAAAAAAAAAAATCTATGGAAAGTTGGAAACATCCAACGAAGTATTGTTTATTACTTTAGTGGCGTTGATAGATGTAAGTCCATCTTAAATTTGTGTTAACACTTGAATTAAAGAGAAAAACTCTCCTCCAATTAGGAGTGACAATTTGTGTTTGCGCGTCAGGTTCGTGTTATGTTAACTCATAAGTATTCGGCAATATAGGTTAACACTAACCCGACATGTTTATCAAACGAGTCAAGATTCCTTAACCCTAACACGACCATTTATTAAACGAGTCAGTCATGTCGACCTATTTATCAGATTTTATTAAAATGAAAAAAAAATTTATGAAAAAACAAACAAATAAATATTTTTAATATAAAATTCAGAACTAATGAGTAATTGCATCACAAATAATCATTTAAAACTAAAGCATATCACAATATCACAAATAATCAATCACAATATGTCCAAAAATAAACCACAACAACTAATAAGTTTATATATCTAGAGTTTGAAGGGTATATTGGTAAAATGTCATTTAATTAAACGGGTCAGATGGGTCACACGGGTTTTATATGCTCAACACTAACCCAACCCGTTTATTAAACGGGTCATCCGTGTCAACTCGAATATGACACGAATTCGTTAAGCCTCAACTCATAGCCTGTTAATTTTATATCGTGTCGTATCGGGTTCGCGGGTTATGTCCAATTTTGCCACCTCTACCTCCAATTTCGATCCTCTTAATTTTAACCAAATGTGTGATATAAGATATTTATTTGATTTAGTAGAAACTTTACCCTCAAGCTCTCGTGACCAATATCTTCACGCCAAAGGCACTCTATAAAGCATCATTACACTGAAAATAGATAGATTGGTACAAAATGTCAGCCCGCAAAGCTAATACAAATTTGAAGGCATTGGCATCATGAATTTGAATGTTTTTTGCTATTAATTGTTTATTTGTTGAAAGTACCGTAGAAATAAAGGTGAAAAGTTCTTTCGTTGTACAATGTACCCACCAAAATAAGCTCAAAAGCTAGGTTTTTCTTTTTTTGGGGGTGCTTGTCAAATGCACTAGAGAGCTAGCTAGCTGTTCTAGCATCCCATTGTGCTAGGGCATGATACTAGTTACCAAACTGATCAGAGAACACAATGATTAGTGGGTTTGGCAAATAGATTTTGGATATTGTTAGGCAAAACTTCATCAATGTATATCTTATAAGTTCATTCCAACTCAGCATGCCACTGAAATGGGTGAATTTCTGGGTGGAGATAATTGGGTTATAGACAAAAACATCATAGTCACTACTCACTAGTCAATATGCCTTGTCCACTTCGTGAAGATTAGTACTCTTTTTATATGGCACCCAAGCAAACACAATTATTCATCCACATTGGAGGGTATAAATCTTTTCAGATTTGATGTCTCTCATATATCAGTAATATCACTTTTAGACTTTTGCCATAACAACAACCATGCATTGATAAACTTTGAAATGAGATTATATTCGTGTTGTTACCATTCTGCAGGTATGTCAAATCATCAAGTTCGTTAAAAAACGAAGACTATAAACACTAGGGAACAGCTTTATTGTAGTTTGTTGTTACAGTAAAATAATGGGTCAACTAAGGCCCCATAGCCATAGGCTGTATTTGTTCATCATGGCACATCAAAGATGATATATATGTTACGATTATAGTTATGATAATAGGGCAAAAGTTGGGTCCCCTCTGAGCTAGAACCGTTAGGTTTATGATACGTGTTTGCTTGTTATGATCTTAAATTAGATTTTTTTTTCCCATCCTAAGTTATACTTAATTTTAGACTTTATCTCTTAAATTATCAAAATCCACGGTTAACCCCCAAGTAAGAAAAGAGCAATGTGCGTTTATTTGAGAAAGTTTATTTTTATTGATTTATTGAACTTGGAAAATAAACTAGATAGAACGGTTGTTCTTATTGAAAAAAAATTAAAAGAGTGTGCACAAGTTAAATAACCTTAAAGGCAAATTAGAACTTATTCACTTGTGGTTTGGCTGAAATTTAAGTTACCTACTTTTGATTTGAAATTTGACACTTTACCTACAAGAGATTAGCTCAATTAAAGTTCCATATATAACATATTTCTATTAAAAACATAGCTAAAAATATAATTTTGCTCCACTTTTATGTCTCTTTGCTCCACTTTTATGTCTCTTTCCTCCAAAAACACAAAAAACATAAAAATACAATATCAAATAAAATAAAAAAGGATCCAGCGGAACATTTTTATCAAGGGATTTCAAACCACAGATAAGCAATTTAAATTCGGTCAAATCTCAGGTGGGTAAAGTGTCAAATTTCAAATCAGAAATAAACAATTTTAATTTTGGCCAAACCACATGTAGGTAAGTTGTAATTTACCATAACCTTTTAAAAAAAACAACCTAATTTCATTATACCACTCATGCAAACAAAGTCTAATAAGAACTACTTATTGAGATGGATGTCATGTACTTTAAAATAATAGGTCATTTCTATTGTACACATTTTTTTTTTAAATGTAACTTACCACCTTCTCTCTCTCTCTCTCTCTCTCTCTCTCTCTCTCTCTCTCTCTCTCTCTCTCTCTCTCTCTCTCTCTATATATATATATATATATATATATACACACACATACACACACTTGAGTGTAACATAACACCTTATTATTAACCGTTCACCTATTTATTTCTATTATTATTACATTAGGCAATATTATATGTAAACAATTAAGATCATGTAGGAATAGTAAATATATGCAGTCTTGTAACTTAAGGACAACACTCAATTCTCTTCACGTGGAAAACATGGGTTAAAATTATTCTTTTTCCCTTATTATAAGCCAACAAAGTAAAAGGATGGTGCATATAAAAAAAAAAGTGTGTGACTTAGAAGTCTCCTTAAAGTAATACACATAAAATAAAAGCTTTTTTTTTTTTTCCTTTTGGGAGAAGGTGAAAATACAAATTTAATTTTCCTGCTTACTATTAAGGATGGGGTGTAGTTACAATATATATATATATATATATATATATTTTTTTTTTTGGTGTTATATAGATAATATAAAGATAACTATTCAAAATTTCGAAGTACAAATTGAATTATTCAACAAAACAAAAAAAAAAGTACAAATTGAATTAGCCTAAGGGTTTATACACCTAGACTTCCGGTAAATACACAAGATTAGGACTGTGCAGAAACTGACCAGAGCCAACTCAACCGTTTGGCATCGCCGACTCAACCGACCTGACTTTGGCATTGACCAACTAAGCCAAGGCTAGCAATAAGATGGAGAATCCTGCTTCGACACAAGTGCGATGCTACCATCGAATCTGCAAATCCAAAACTGATTTTCTTACTGAACTAATCGATACATGAGTTATAAATATATATATATATATATATATATATTAAGTAATGAACCTTGATACGGCATCATTTGAATTAGTTTTCTTTTAATTTTTTTGACAAAACGATTTGTTTCACTTAGTAATTATTAAAAAAAAAAAAAAAAGAACATCAAAATGGCGTCGTTTTGAGCTAGGTTTTCTGATTTTTGCCCTAGTATAAATAGCTTATTTCTCTCACAGCTACTTAACTCTCCCAAACCTCAATTGCCTTATCTCTCGCTCTCACCTCCTGCAGCTCAACTGGCTCACCATTCACCACCAGCTACCGCCTACTGCTGGCAACTCTCTCTCTCTCTCTCTGTGAAAACGAAAAGTCTACTAGCTTTTTTTTCAACATTTTGATTGTTAGGGAGACTGAGACTGAGAGAGTTCTCTCACTCTTTAATCCTTCACGAACAGGTAATCACTTTCAACATTTTTATTTTAACCTTCAATAAATTGCTTCGTAGGTACACAGTAACCATGTTAATCTTTAGTAAGCATTTTTTTTTTCTTAATCTTCTTGGGCACACAGTAACCACTTCGTGGGTTATAGGTGAGTGAATAAAATCAATGTAAAAAACGCTAGTATTTAGAACATATTTAGATGATATATAGAAAAACATTTGCGACTTTAAAGCATGTGTAGAATATTTATTTTAAAGTGATAATTGTTTCTAATATCATCATCATAGCCATTTTTTATGGTCATAAAAAAATTTAAATGTTTCAAACTGACCAAACTAATTAAACCGACCGTAAAAAACTGCAACGCTATAGGTCGGAAAACCGACCCTAAGCGGTATGCATCGGAAATAATTACGAGAAAACCAATCCTTATCAGTTTGATAATAAATTTAGAAACAAGATTGAGCCGACTAAACCGTGCACACCCCTACACAAGGTCCATAAAATAAAATAAAAAAGCTTGGCTATTTCAAGTTCTTAAAAAGGTTTGTCTTATGCAAGCATATTCAATTGTTAGCTTCTCAGTATATGTGCTAAATTGACACCTGAATCGGTCGAGAAAGAATGCCCTTTTTTTTTGGATGAAGAAAGAATGATCCATTTGGATGAAGATATATATTTGACTTTAGCCTACACCAAAAACTAATTAGTGTCTTGGTCTGGTAATGAAGAGTCATCCTCAAGAGCGGAAGCCATAGGTTGAAACTCTCTAAAAAAAATAAATCAAGAGGGGAAGTACTATGAGTATGGGAAATGTTAACCAATGCCCTAAGAGCATTGGTTTAAGAGCTATTTTTTAAAAACATTTTGTTGAAAGAATGATAAAACAATAAATGTTGTTGATAGTTTTTTATATTTCTCATGAAAGTGGTGTCAAAACTTTCTTATTATGGTTTATTAACAGTTACCCCTTATTATTTATACTATTATTTAAGAGGCTTTCCCTATTTGGATTCCTCATTTTTTTTAGTTCAAAAATACCCTTACACCCCTATATTTAAGTAGAGACAAAACTAAAGGACAATCTGATAAAAATGCAACTCTAACTCTCACTAAAACATTGCCTAAAAAATAGAGTCACTCTCCTGTTTTTTTTTTTTTTTTTTTTTTTTGAAAATTCTCCTATTAATTTTCAAATTGCTTTATCCACTTATAAATTTGATCCTCAAAATAAAAATTATATATATAAAATAAAAACACAAATTTTTATTTTGCTACAAAATACTAAATAGGGCCACTAAAATAAAATTAAAAAAAGCCTCATTGTATGTGCGAAGCGCATGTGATGAGGCTGGTGTTTTATTAATAGTTACCTTAAAGGTATCTATTACCATGACCCTATGAGTATCAATAGTATTATGGTAACCTAAGTCCCAGGCTAAAGTCAAATAATCTCAAACAGCCTATAACTCAGCGACTAATCAACTGAAAGTAAAGCCTACTTAACCAGCAAAACCAACTATCCAATTGCCATATTATGCATTTGGATGAAGATATATATTGTGCTTTAAAAAAATTAACAATATTGATGCTAGTTGGTAACTATGAGAGGTAAATAATACCAGATCACGAGTATAGTTTAGCTATATTGAAAATGGAGATGTCAATGACAACCATGATTTAAAAAATTGGATAAGATTGGCCAATTCAACTGAGAATCGGACCCTAAACCATTTGGTAAATACTGGCTAAAACCAATAAAAATTGGTGGTTCAACTAGTAAAAACCGAGAATCAAACCCCTTTTCGATTATTTGACAACTCAAGCTTTTAAAACCATGATGACAATAATAGAATCATGGAAACTTATAAAATAAATCAGAAGTACAATAAATGTGTACTCTCTCTTTTCACATGAATAGTGAATCCTATCATGAATAGTTTGGGAGTACAGTAAATGTGTACTCCCTTACTTCCTCTCACGTGAAAAGTATATCTCATTATTAATTTAATTAATAAGACTCATTATTATATAAGAAGAGGAAGTACGCACTTAATATACTCTTGAAATATTCTACAATTAACCTAAAATCAAGAAGTTTTGGTTATACTATAATTTCAATAAGAAGAGAGACGTAGTTTAAAAATTGGTGATAGCAATAGCAATGGTTGTATATATCAGCATATCAGGTGATGGATAATTTAGAGTTGATAGCAGTGGCAAGAAATGCATTAGAGAGGTAGTTTAAAAATGGGTGACGGCAATAGCAATGGTTGTGTCAGCCTGTCAAGTGATGGATAGTTTAGAGTTGAAAACAATGACAAGACATGAATTAGGGAGGTAGCGGATAAAGAGAAACAACATTGCCCCACTTGTTAATTATTTTCCTTCTTTTCTCTTACAACAAGCGAGAGGAAGATGATTTTTGAATTTATGTTATTTTCACGAGAGAAATCCAATAATGTCATTAAATTACAAGACTCTTAACTCTATAAAAACTATTGTTTTCTAATATTTTTTTCCTAAAAAAATTTTTGCAACTTGATTTCTAAACATGAATAAAACAAACTATGGTTAAGTCAAATCAATTGCAACCTTCACAATTAACATTTTGGAAAATCTTTACAATTACAAATTTAACATAAAAACTAAAAAGAAAGGGAAAAAAAATCAGTAGGACCAAAAATGCAAGTGAAACCCTAAAAATTGTATGATCAATGAACTCTTGGAGAGGGACCAATAAGAAATTGATAGTTGTTTAACCATTAAAGTTGACTATCCTCCATACTCACTGTCCTAAATCCTTTTTATTCTCCTCATTAATTTTAAGTACTTCTCCATCAATCCGTTGGTATCCTTAATCTTCTTTTTAGTTTAGTCTTTTTTTTTTTTTTTTTTTTTTTTGTGTGGCTAATAAACCAGCATATTATTAAAACAAAACAGAAACAGCATCCTTCCTGCAAGCATCCAAAGCTGCAACAGGAAGAACATGTATGCGAATTACAACAAACAGTTGACCTATGTACAACTACAAATTTAGCTAATCAGTGATCAGTAGTAACCTACAGTGTTAAGCTCTCTCCTAACCCAGTTAAAATTACAACTAACAAAACACTTAGCTAGGCAACAATATTCTTTTAGTTAATGCATAATTAAGGTACATAAGTTAACCATCATTTAAAAAATAAATAAAATATGAAACACAAAACTGCAACATGAATAAAATATAGGGAAAATTACTTGATCTTGCCCAGATTATTAAGCAACCTGAAGCATGCGTCCCATACATGTTGAATCTTCCAAAAAGATTATATAAAACAAGAGGGTCTCAAATTTTTTAATAGAATTAGCTCAACAGTATATATCCTAACATCAAGGTTGAACACTATTAACACTTAGAAAAAGAATTAAAAATTCTTGAGTCATTTTTCTTTCCCATTACTCCATTGATACAGTATCTTGCAAATATTTCTGCAATCTCATATTTTAATTTTCATTCTTTCTGTTCTAAAAGAATCCAACTATCACTTTGACCAAAATAGACCAAGTAAAACCTATGATTATGACCTTGGTTGAAGCATAATCATTAGGTTTGCAAAAAACTGAACAAGAAATTAAAAAGATAACACAAATCATAAATATTCTGATTTAAGAATACAAAAGATTCAGTCAACTCATCTTTGTGAGTATCATCTCTCAATGCTTTATAGTCAAATAAAGAATTACTATCACCAGGGATTTCTTATAATAGTTAATAGAATTGGATCTAGCCCAGAAAGTTTAATAATTCTCAGTAGGTAAAAAGAAAAAGTTAACCTAATATTTGGGTCTAATTATCCAAGATAGCATGAAGAATTCCATTTTCTTCCTTGGGACTTGGACATTAATTTATCAATTTTTTGACACATAATTAGATGCTAGGTTTAGATTACAACTGCCCAACAGAAAGCTAGGAACATTGCTCAACGTATGCTCGTGATTTTAGTTTAGATTTGGTCAAATTAGATGTGCCTGTCACGTTGTGGACTACAAAATACAATTATAATATTTCATTTAATAAATAAAAAAATATATAATTATTATAATATCACCATTTCCATAACACTAAAATTTAAGGTGGAAATGGAACCTCTATTCCATCAAGACCTTTGTCGGATCATAACCCATGTGTATTGGGTATCCCTTTTTAATTTCATGGTTTTCTTAGATGTTTTGATATTATATTAAATTGAAAATATAATTAAAAATAATTCAATGATTTCCCATGTACACATAAATGTATATTATCCTCTATTTTGGATTATGCAACTTTACCTCCTGTTGATAAGGCTGGCAATTAGTGGAGCAGTTTACATATACTTTTGGATTGGGTTTTTTTTTTTTTTTTCAATTAAATACAAAATTTTAAAGTCTCATTTTCCCTAAATAAATCTATACATTTGTCAACTCTTAATAAATAAACTGAAAAAAAAAATTTAATCCAGTTAATTACCCAAAATAAGCACTTGAGCTTCTTTTTAAAACTAATAGTTGTGAGTTGTGACAGCTATGGTTTACTAGTTCTCCTATTTCCAGTTTTGGATTCAGCGGGTAGGATGTTATTGTGGTAATGCTTTGATAAAAAAGCCACTCTAGTCGTCCCTTTCTACTTTTTATTTCATTAAAAAAAAAAATCTAATAGTCGTGACATTTGAAAGTCATTTTTACCATGTCTAATAGTTGTGAGTCCTGTGACAGACTGAGAGCTATGGTTTACCAATTCTCAACTTGTAGGCCCAAATTCAGCCAGTAAACTACTATTATGGTAACGCTTAGATAGGAAAGTTACTCTGATTGTCCCTCCTAAATTTTTTTGTTCATTAAAAAATAAAAATAAAAATCTAATATTTGTGACATTTTGAAATCCATTTTTGCAGAATCCAAGAGCTTCCTTTCAACTAAAAATTTTTCTGCCTCTTTTTGTGAGCCTCAGGTGGTAGGCAAGGCAAGACCTCATCATCTTACGGTAGAGGCACGCTAGAACAGTAGTAACCACAAAAATGGGCTCATAATCCTAGAAGAAGATAAAATAGATAAGCTTAGATAAGCTTCTTCTTTTTCATAAAGGAGAGGACCCAAAGGGCCCTTTTGCAATAGAGTCTTCATCAAAAAAGGTGTTCTCTCTTTTAATTATCACCCATATTCAATGAAATTGGACTAGATGTGGGCACCTGTACCAAACAAATGATTCAGATTTGTTCCACAAACCTTCGACTCTTGTAGACTACCAAACATCTTTTAAAGCCAAGAAAAAGACCAGTGTGAGAGGGAGAGATCATAAATCAAAATGTCCTACCCAATGTTAGGCCAATTAGCTTTTTGAGCTGTCCAATTGTGAAAGTTTTGGGCTTATTGAAACACTTTTTTAAAAATAAATAAATAAATAAAAAATGTCAATTCTTTAAGCTACTTATAGTTATTGATTTAAGTAGGGACTGTAGGGTTGATTGTATAATTAGTAAATTTCAATAATGTTATACAAAGGACTTTGAATAAAATACGAACTTCCTTTTTTGCGCTGATGGACCTAACTTGTAGCTTGGTGGCGAAAAAGGAAAAAAAAAATATCCTAAATTGGTTTAGATTGCATGTATGTATTTGTGATTAGTTGGGGTACTTGAAGAGTCTTAATCACCTTGTCGACAAAAAAACACAAATAAAGTTTGAGGCAAAAAAATCCATATTATTATTCTTGTTCATTTTTCCCTTCTTTTCTAAATTTTGCACTAGACACCCCTTGTCGAATAATAGTAACAACAACTAGTTGTTAACCCATGCATTGAAGTTTTAACATAATATGATTTTTATCATTCTTTTTTTTTTTCCTTTGAAATTTAAAATTTGAAAATTATGATGGTTGCTATTAATAGACATTTATTATGATTAAGTTGTATATGGAACTATATATTGTAGAATTATGCATTTATTATGATTGTATCTTTTTCTCTTTTTTTTTGAGAAACTATTATGATTGTATCTGTATATGAAATTATATCGTCTATTATTTAAAAAAATATAATGTACCAAGATTGTAACAGATGATTTAAATATACAATATAATTTATATTTAATTAAAAAATATATAATATAATAACGATATGTAAAATTGTAAGATCTCAAAAACTTATATAGTAGTGGCACAGTACAATGAGTTCAACCAAAATTCAAATAATTTCATTTTGTATGTGTTCCTTTTTTCTTTTCTTTTTTTGGCTTGATGGTCCTTGCATGATTGCTAGGGGTCTTGTCCCCTTCATAGGATAGTAAGTCCCCATTGAAGAAAGGTATGTAGGTCTACAAAGTGTATCACTTGGGTTGGTTTAATTCATGAAAAAGACTCCTTTATGTTATGATGAGAGCTGTATTTTCTTTGTTGCCAACATTCGTGACCAAGAAACATGTGCTTTATCAAAGTTGAAAAATATAAAAAGGGACCCCAAGCATAAATTGAAGAAGAAGAAGAAGAAAAACTTGGCTTCATTGAATGCATCTCAAATTGAAAGAAAAGTATCTTTCTTCTGTGGAGTCCAGAGTCCAAAGTTTAGACTCCAAGCACATGAAAAGATTTGAGTATCTGTCATTAGATGAGGAGAGGCTGAGTTTGATATCAATGGATTTGATCCACTATTAGTTTTGGGCCATACCACAGTCACAGTCAGACCTGGCTTCATCATGTTAAGCTGACTATCATGCTGGGCTTTGTCACCTCATACAATAGGCTTACAAACCTGGAACTGAGTATATGATATCAGTCTGAAGCAAAGCTTATGAACGTTTTTTTTTTTTTGGCAATCTTTCACAATTTGTTTAGGTATTTTTTTTTCTTTCCCTTTTTGTTTAATCTCTATCTCATTAATGTTGAAATCACCTCATTAGTAATGACAAATTATTTTCAACTCACCTCGAAACCAACCTGTCTCACTCATGTCCTACACAAGTTTTCCGAACATTAAGGATTAGTAGGGACACTCATGATTTGACCCTACCTTACTTGTTATCATCCTTTAAATTTTTTCTTTATTTAAGTAATAAGTTTTGGTTGGAGTAACTATCATTTGTATATGAATCTATAATTGACATTAGTTTTATCATGTATTAATCACAACAAGCTATGTAACAAGTATAAAAAAATTGTGAAGCCATGAGGGTATGGGTGCACTGATGAAGCAGCATCATGTTCATGACTCTTGAGGAGGATTGAAATAAAGTTTTTCAATGCATAAGAGTTAGGAAGGATAAAGGTGTGGTTATCTATGATGACAGATATCATGTGCCGATGATAAAGTCTAGCTATCTTTGGGGAAAATTTTCTTATTAATCTCAAAAGATTTTTCTATTTTTGCCGGAAGCTCGTTGGAATTAATTAGGGATAGCCAACATTCTTCTTCTCATTTGAGTAGCCACGTCCTACTCTTCCCTAGGATGGGGTTTTGCAATGCTCACCTTATCCCGACTTGTGTGTGTATATATATATATATATATATATATATATATATATATATATATATATATATGGCGAAAATGCACTTTTAGTCCCTACATTTTGGGTCATTTCTCAATTTAGTCCCTAAATTGATTTTGCTCCTAGGTTAGTCCTTGATTTTTTAAAATCGTTTTTAAAATAGTTCCTGTCGTCAACCCAGTAACAGAAAAATCTGAGGTGGCAACGGAGTGCATAGGTGGCACGTTAACCACTGACGTGGCAAATAAAATAATATTAAAAAAATTTATTTTACTTTTAAAAATGACAAGTCAGCATTTTAATTAATAAAAAAATTTAAAAATTTTAAAAAATTAAACTGAATTGAACTCGGTCTCTCTCTCTCTATCTCTTGGTGCATTTTCAGATCCCCTATTTTCAGATCCCCTATTTCTCTATCTCTTGGTGCGTATTTGTGTTTGTATCTTTCTTTTTCTTCTTTCTTTGTTCAAGCTTTCAATCCCTCTCTCTCTCTCTCTCTCTCTCTCTCTCCCTCTCTCTCTCTCTAAACCCGACTCTCTAATCTTTGGGTTTTTCTAATTTTTCGTGGGGTGGTCGGTAATGGAGGTGGAGATCGGTGATCGGGGTGGAAATCGGTGTCGTTGGGGTGGTCAGGGTGGAGATCGATGGTCGAGGTGGAGATCGGTGTCGTTGGGGTGGTCAGGGTGGAGATCGGTGACCGTGACTCGAACTGGCTTCGACTAGGTGGATTTGGTGCTATTGATGGCGAGTTGATGGTGGATTTGGGTTTGTTGACGGCGAGTTGAGGTGGATTTGGGTTGGTTGACGGCAGATTTGGTGTTGTTGATCGACGGGGTGTTGTTGTTGATGGCGAATTCTAGGTTTGTTTGTGTGTTTTTTTTTTTTTTTTTTTGCCCTTGATGTTCTGGGTTTGTATGTGTTCTGAAATTTTGCCCAAACTGTTCTGGGTTTGTTTGTTTGTTTTTTTTTTATTTTATTTTATTCGGATTTGTATATTTTTCTGGATTTACGGGTTTGATTTCCTAGAGGTTTCAATGTTGATTGTGTTGGAATTTTTTGCTGAGATTGATTTTGAGTGGGATAGTCAATTGGGTTTGTCTTGATTTGGAGAAGAAAATGAAGAATGAGTTCTGGGTTGGAGGTTTCTGGGTTGGAGGTTTGATGATTTTCCTGGGTTGGTTTTCTCATGTGGGTTTGGGTTTGATTTTTCTGGGATTGATTGTTCTGGGTTCGGGAAGAACATGAAGAACAAGTTCCTGTGTTCTTCATGTTCTGGCAATAATAATAGTAATAATAAAATTATATTTAAAAGTTTTTTTTTTAAATTAGTTTGAATTAAATTGAAATTGAAAAATATAAAATTTTTTAATTTTTTTAATTAAACTGACATGGCTTTTTTTAATTAAAAAATGCTGACCTGGCATTTAAAAAATATCAAATAAAATATTTTATTATTATTTTATTAGCCACGTCAGCAATTAACATGCCACCTATGCACTCCATTTGCCACCTCAGATTTTTCTGTTACTGGGTTGACGGCAGGGACTATTTTAAAAACGATTTTAAAAAATCAAGGACTAACCTAGGAGCAAAATCAATTTAGGGACCAAATTGAGAAATGACCCAAAATGTAGGGACCAAAAGTGCATTTTCGCCTATATATATATATATATTTTTTTTTTTTCTTCAATATATATTTAAATTATTTATGTATAATTTATTTTATACACATTCTATTACTATCTCTCAATACACCAACTTTTCATTCTCTTAGCACTCTTATAATTCTCGTCTCTCCCTTTTTGTTTCATCTCTATCTCATTAATGTTGTAATCACCTTATTAAGGATAACAAATTACTTTCAACTCACCTTGAAACCGACTTGTCCTACTTGTGTTTTACATGAGTTTTCCACACTCCAAGGAGGGACTGAGGCACTCATGATCTAACTCTACCCTATTTGTTATCATCCTTCAAATTTTCTTTCTTCTTTTTCTTTTCTTTTCTTTTCATATCTTGAGTGTGTTTAATGATTTTGTTTAGCATGATATGTGCCAAAGCCATATTGTCATGACCACTACCCACCCATGACCCAACCAAACCATCAGACAGCAATAGCAAATTAACAACTAATAAGGACATCAAACCCATAACTGAAGTCAAATAGACTTTGAGTGAATCGAGCACCAAGGATGAAAAAACTAGATATAACACACAGAGAGTGAGAGAGCAAAAATCAACTTGCCAAACCTAGATTGCAGTAGTTCTCGTGACTTCACATTGTAGGTTGCACTCTCACAGTGATCTTGGTAACAATTGTAGGAGAGAAAAAATGAGTGAAAAACCGAAGAATTATTATTATTTTTGTGCATAAAGAGACTAACATTTTACCCAAATCTACCTCCCAAAAAACATCAAACCAAACGACCAAGTAATTTGTGTACTACAAGCCGTTTAGGATTGACAACCTTAATACAAAGTCGTTTAGACGGCAACCTGTACTACAAGACAACCACGCTTCAAGTCTGCAAAATAATACCCATTTTGGCTTGAAAATTCAGGTTCCAAATTCCAACACCCCGCCCAATTTCCAGCCACATAGCTTCTCTCTCTCTCAGTCTCTGTGAAACATGCAATCATCAACTCTTCACCTCTGCAAAACACTAACCAGCACAAACCATCACCACCAGGTGGGGTTCCATCAAACCCTTTCAACCCCACAAACCCTTTTCACCTCCAATCTCCCAAACCCAAGAAGCCCCAGAAGCCTCATAATTACTCAGACTCACAAACCCCATCACCATAACTACAACAACAACAATACCACCTCTAAAGCTGTGAAGGGCAAGAAGGACAATGTGTGGAGCGTGGACAACGAACTTGCTCAGAAAGACAAAGAGAGAACCACTAAAAGGAGGCCTAAGGGGAAGAGAATGGTCAGGAGGAAGAGAACTAAGGCTGGTGCTGGTGGTAGAGTCTTGGTCTCTAGTGCTATGCTAGTGGAGGTTGAGACTGTTCTTCAAACTCAGGTAACTATCTCTTTTTTGCTTGAATTTTGGAATTTATGGGTGTGGAATGTTTTTTGTTTTGTTGTTAAGGAAAATGGGAAAGTAAGAGAATTGGGGTTTGGGAATTGGGGATATACTGTCAAGTTTTTAAACAATGGGCTATGGAAAGTTTTGGTTTTGGATGGTAAGATAATGTGGAAATGGAATGAGGGGAATTAAATTTTGGGGATTGGTTTTTCATTTTTAATTTTTGAATATTAAGTGCATATGAATATGCTTGTCAGTGTGCTTGTATTGTATTTGAAATTGGATATAATAAAGCGAAATTCTAAAAATTTGATGTACTTCCTCTGTTTGGTTATTGAGGAAAATATAGTATAGAAGTTAGAAATTCCTGAATTTTGAATATTGAATTGAGAAAGTTGAGGAAAAGAATGTATAGAAGTTAGTAAATCCCAAATTTTGAAAATGGAGGAAAGATATTATGAATTGAGTTTGTGATTTATATAGTTTGGTTTTTAATATAATTAAACCGGGATCAAGGACGAGAATATAGTCCTTGACACATGGTAAATTATCTAAAAAACGTTCCCAAAGTGTCTGAAATTAGTGGATTATTGGCAATTACTAGAAGTTATAGTGCTTCTTGATTCAAATTTGGCTTGAAGTATGGGACTTAAAAATGAGAGATGGTTTCATCTCCACGCTTAATCCTCCCCCACCCCACCCTGATTCCTACCAACCAAAACAAAGGAAAGAAACGGAACTTATTCTTCTATAAGTATTTGTATTCTTTCAGGAACCTGTAATAAGGCCAATGTGGAATACATTTGCTAGTAGCGTGAGTGGGATATGGAAGGGGGTGGGAGCAGTATTCTCACCAACAACTGCCGAAATGGAGCCAATTGACATTGGAAACAAGAGTGAAAACTTATATGATTGCTATACTCTTTCTCGCATTGAGGCAGAGCCATCCTCTTCTGGAGGAACGACATCTCAAATCCATAGGAAGATAAATTGGGTGACTTTGAATCCTTACGGTGAAAAACCAAGGCATATTGGTGGCGGTGATAGAAGCAAAGAAGAGCATGAAGCTGGGCGTGCATCTTCACCCACTAAAGAAATGACTCATGAGATTGTACCAAGTCATGTTTTGCCAAAATTTGGGTCTTTTGACTTTAAAGCAAGTGATGTGATGGATGAAGATGTCATGGGCAGTGAACCTGGTCTTGTTTTCTTCGAGGTATGATCCACCCCTTTCCTCCTAGATGACTAAATGAGTATTCCAGGAGAAAGTGATGATAGTGATTATTTAGCTTCCAGACTTTCAGAAAATTACTGCAGCATGAATATCTAAATATCTTTTTATAGTTATTAGACAATGCCAAAATTGTGAATGATATAATTAGTTGGTTTGCAGGATGGATCATATTCTAGGGGTCCTATTGATATACCAATTGGTGAAGTTGATGATTCCAATTATTACCTTTCTCCAACATTTAAATTTGAACAAGTAAGTTTAGTATGACACTCACTGATCATTTCAAACATATTTGTAATATAAGTGATGTAACAGGTTGTTTGCTGATTATTCTTATAATCAGCTACAGATCGATCTTTAGATCTAGGGTGTTGCAGATTCATATCTTAAATGTCATTTCATTTAACCAAGTACAGACAGGCATACCCATATAGTGATACGTGCATATTGACTTGATCATTTGTGTTATTGGGTTACGAATCATGGATTTCTAACTCCCTTGAATCACATTTATAGTAAATATTAATATATACTGTTTCCTTCTTCTTCTTCTTCTTCTTTTTTTTTTTTTTTTTTTTTTCCAATTATTATGAAGCTACTTTGAAGAAAACATTTGTATTATGTCATGAACTGATTATTTATTTCTTTAACTATTCTATTGCATATTGATCCATTTGGAAACTGGAGGAATCTGAAAATAGTTTGTAGTCTTTTATTTGTTTAAAAAAATATTTTACTCAGCTCTTGCTTTTTCCTTGTTCAGTGTTTGGTTAAAGGTTGCCACAAAAGACTCAGGATCATCCATACAATAGAATTTAATAATGGTGGTTCAGATATACAGATAATGAGAATTGCTGTTTATGAAGAAGACTGGGTCAGTCCTGCTAGTCTTCCTGACCAAAGGTATTCTTATGCTTCATTTTGCAGTTTGCAATGCATGTTGTTCTAATATATCTTCTGTCATTCAAGTATTGGAAATTAACAATGTTTACAGCTCTCTCTTATAATGCTAGTCTGATAATTTTTTTCACCTGTTTCATATTGCTCAATTTATAACACCAAATGTGTAAAAGAAACTTCACATGTGCAGGTTTGATAACTCTAATGGAAGATGAACACAAGCCATAAAAACTCATGGTTCCACTTTAAGTATTTTATCTAGGCAAACTTTTTGGTGATATATATATAGGTTTAATTATATTAGGTATTAACAGATTCCAATCTTCATTATGTACTACTTACTTGTAGAGCTGGAAGATTGAAACCTATGAAATCCCTTGATACCTGCTCCATCAACTTAATAGAAATTCTTGCAACTAATAGGCTTCTCAGTACCTTCCTAGTAAAATATTCAATCAAATTGAAGTTTGGCTGAGTATTTGTAGATTTCTCTATTTGAAAACTTTTTTTAATTTCTTATTTTATTAATATTTCATTAAAATACTTTACATAGTAGGGACTAGGGAGAGAATGTAGCCTGGAAGGTAAATCAACTGGAGCTTGTTCTTTGTAGAAGGTGGTCAAGATATTCTGCTAACTTTGTTTTTAAGGAACTTGACGTTGCATTACTTGTAAAGCATTTTGGTCATTTGGCAATCAATCCGGGACCATATTGTGAAATGTGGATAGTCCAGCTGGAATGCTTCTTCATACTAGCAATGGATTTGAAAGAATCTGTTATTTTGGTAGAATTTATGGTGGCAGAGCTTAGAGCTTATGGTTCACTGGTACTTATCAAAAAAAAGAGCTTATGGTTCACTGGAGTATTTTGGTGTTTATCTTAAAAAAATTTCAGGGTTCATTCTCCTGACTTTCACTGAGTACAGACCTCAAAATTTTCATTTCGTGAAACCATTTAATTTGTTTCTTCGCACTTTTATCATAGATGTTTGCATTGTTTTGTTACGAAATGTCTCCACATACTGCCAACAGTCTTAATTGGGAATTATTCTGAATGGAATAATTCTCAAGAATGACTTAAAAAGTCTTTGCTCATACTTCAATCTAGCTATACATGCACATGCTTCATTCATATGATGCTAGTATAATGTTAATGGAAATGGTAATGCTCCCATCATCATGATATTGTTCCGCATTCAGGGACCCTTCATCATTGCCATATGTTTGTCATGAAGCAAGCCCAGGTTAAGCTATTCATCTTGTACAGGTGCTTGGTGTCTAAATTTTGATAGGTTTCAGGGTGTAGAGGTTTGACTTGCAATTATCACACTTGTGCATTGTGATTACATTTTTAACTTCAATTAAATTATAATATAGTTTCTACATTGTTATAAACAGTGAACCAGACTTTGATTTGAAGCCATTTTCTCAGCGGAAGCGAACCCAGCCATCAGAGCTGACTGGTTCCTGGAAGGTGTTTGAGGTTAGTGCTACTCCAGTATTTGGTGAGGAGATGGTGGCGGAAGAAAGCAATGGCACCCCATATGTTTACCTTTGCACAGAAACTTTAAAGAAGAGGAACTTGCCTGAAAATCCAGTCTACTTTGGGGAGGAGGAGATGCTGGACATGCAGGATGCGACTGTCCTTTGGCTTCCGGGTGGCGTCACAGGCTATGTTGATGTAAGCAAGGAAGGCAACCTTTGTATTGGAGTTGGATGGTACTCAGATGAAGGAATAAATCTTGTTATGGAGAGAGATTATGGGGTAGATGGGAAGCTGAAGGATGTTCGGTCGAAAACAGAGGTAAAAAGAAGGTGGTCTGACCCGCTCCCTATGTAAAGTTTCACTTGAAAACAATTTTGGTTTGTATTTAATAGTAATTGCTTGTATATTTGTTTATGTCAAAGAAGCTATGACAATGTGAATATTAAGTTGTTCCATACTAATGCTTGGAAGTTTAGCTGGCCAAAAAACATTTTGAGTACAAGAATAGTAAAACGTTGAGTCCCTTATTTAAATGATCATAGCTAGCTTCGATCTTGTTAATTTAAAAAGCCACATACAAGAACTCAAGCCAAGTTTGATTGGCTCTGGTTGACATTATGGTTCGATATATTCTGGATACCTGTTTTAACTTTTTAACTCAAGAAGATCGTCTGGAGCCGATGCCATGGAAGCTCAACATTAGACATGCACGTTGGCTTTATTTTAGGCAGAGTAGCAGACTAGCAACAACTAACAAGGCCCATGAGAATATTCCTTCTGGCAAGCTATGTGAAAGAAATTGAAAGAAAAATGGTCATCTATGAAGCAAGCAACCAGACTGCGTTGGATTTTGTAGACCGAACAAATAAATAGACTGGAATTACAGCAAGGGGTCATATTATAATCCATTGCAGATTTTGAGTGTGTTTGAATAACGCTTATTTTTCTAAAACTGAAAAATTATTACTAAAAATATTGTAGATAAAAGTAAAAATTAGTAAAATAGTACAGTAAAACTTATAAATAGCGCCAAAAAGTAAAATGAAGTTTATAAATAATAGCAAAAATAAGTTAAATAATGAAATAATTTTAATTTTTCATAATAATTTTAATTTTTCAACACTTTGTCTAACCTCTTAAAGGAGACATTATTTAACCTCAACTTGTAATTTATGATTTATCAAAGTAAATGCCCATCAAAATGTATCTGGCTTCATGCTAGACAGTGTTAAAAGTAAATGGTAAGAAGCTCTGGTGTGGATTTAACATATCTACAGCATTTTACATTACATCCATCTCTACGTATAGGCAAAAAAGAGGTGAGTCAAAAAACTTTTAATATCATAACAATGGTTATGGCAGCCGGCATAGTTTGAAGCTGGCTGAGCATTTCAGTTAAGATACTGAGCCTTCAAAAATGTTGATCAACCTTACTCCTTTCACAGGTCCAATGAAACTTGACTTTGTCTATGAAGAAGGTGATCACTCTGGACATTTGCAGAGTCCAAACTGAGCCCTTTCCTGAGCATCCTCTGCTTCCTCAAACTCTCATGGCATGAGACAAAGAACTCATGCCTGAGGGCTTCGTCTGCACTGAGTCTAAGTCTTGGGTTTACAGTCAGGCACTTCTCCACAAGATCCAAGAGGGATCTGGGAATGAGCTTAAAAAACTCTGGCCTCTTCGTATGAGTTTTGCACCAACTTTGCAGTTCCATGGATGGTAAGAACTTCATGTCAAATAACTCCTGGAATATTCAGATAATCCTCAATAAAATGTAGTTTATATTTGACAACAGCTGTTCTAACATTTAGTAACACATATCTAAACCAATACATTATATATCAGAACTACCATGCTGATGAAGTTAAGCCATTTTTGTTGGCAAAATTTTAGGACCCCCCCTCCCCCGCCAAAAAAAAAAAAAAACACTCAGGAAAGGCCATTCAGCAACAGGAAACTAAATGCAGTTAAACTTTCAGTCTTTCACTGAATTTTGATAATTTCATCAAGAACTGCCCTATTATTATTCCATAACCTATTAAAATATTATTGTCTATATGATATGTTTGGAAAAGATTTTTATCTTTATTTTTTTATGAGTAATGATATCTTTGGAAAAGAAGAAAGTAATAAATATCTTGGCAAGTGGTAATAGGGTAAGCATCTTGTTAAAAATGTTTTCAGTGTAGGACTAGAGTCATCAACTTTCTATTGAACAGAAGACATGCTAAAAGGGAACTTTAACTAATAATTACCACTGGAAATGAGGAATCACGGTCATGGAGTTTGGCAACTTCCCATAAATCTTCACTGCCCTTTAACTTTACAATGTCTTTTATATTCCTGTCATGATTGTGATCATTCTCAGCTAAGAAAATATGGTGACAGAGAACAGAACACATAACTATGTTCATATCAAGGGTAAGGATTTTTACTGTTCTGGGTCTCCAGTAAAGGGAGTTCTTCCAATCATCAGGTAAAGTAGGGTAACTCCAGCTGACCAGACATCAACCTTGGGACCTTGATGGGGAGATCTTAACAGGACCTGCATAATAGAGCCCAATAAAATAACAATTGAATGTATTCTAGGGTTAAAGAAAAAAATGCATCTTTAAGTGCCTAAACAATAATGCAAGGAATAAGATGGCATCATGACCTCACCTCTGGAGCACGAAATCCCTTGGTTCCAACACAAGGGCCTTCTCTTTTTTGTTTCGGAACCCCTAGAAATAACTAAAACAATTAGTAGACAGAAACTACTGAGGTAACTGCTCAACGTGCTGTATCTGGCTACACACCTGTGCGTTTCAGTAACCCAGCACCAGCAGATTGCAGAGGCATTGGGCTCAGATAAGCAATTTTGCTGTCAATCTTATCTGGAGGAGCAGCGGCTCTTTCCCTTTGAGAACCAGGACTTTGCACTGCATCTCGCACCAGGCTGATCAGCTCTTTCCTTCCCAGGAAAGGAAGAGGTTCCCTCAGCCTCTCTGTGGAAGGAGTCCTGGTGCTTGTTGCATCCTTTGTGGAGGTTATACCGGAGCCATCTGCACCTTGGCTCTTAAACAAATTTCCAACAGGAAGATCACGATAGTTCTTTAAGGGACCACCAATAACCCGTTTCATCATGTTCTTATTAGGTTCATGTGTGGGCTTGGAATTAACTGACACCCCTTGTTTGGCAGCTATAAAATTTCCTCTCACAAGTTTATCATCTTTAATTGATGGAGCAGGTTTTGAATGAGGGAGAGGAACATGATCAATAGAAACATTATGACTTGATTTTAATTTACCTGCACAGATGCATGAATTGGCCAATTAAGGAAAGAAATTTCAAAGAAACCAAATATTTATGATAACTGAGTGTGACTAATAGCACAGTTAACCAAGGAGTAAATCAGCAATAAAATCTAGTCATTTAAGAAGATATAAGCTATGACTCATACAGTGGAACTCAAGAACATAACTAAGTAGCCAACAAGAGAAAAATCACTCACACAGTGGACAAAGATTCACGCAGGACAACTTATAAGAATTAAAATGGCAGAGCTTACTTCCAATAGTGTACTTGCTCTGTAAATCCTATAAAAAAGGAATATGGAAGACAGAGACCATCAGATTATTTTGATGTTTTAACTTTTAATTCAGTGAAATGACTTCTTAAAAAATTCACATTAGTATGGCAGCACTAGCAGGATAAGCAACTCAACCATGGCAAGATTGAAATCAATGAGATAGCCTTTATTTAGCTTCCGAGAGAAGAGGAAGTTCCCAGGCTTAACATCTCTGTGAATCACTCCCTGCAATTACAAGATAAAGACCATTACAGCTAGGCATTTTTTGAGACTTCTATAAATGTACAACTTTAGGAGTATCTTACCTGCTTATGCAAACATGCAAGGGCCCTAAACAGACAATAACCATACCACTGGAGCTGATATACATCTATGTCTTTCTTCAAAACCTAGAAGAAAAACAACGCAGTTGACATGGCTGCTAAGCAAGGGTTCAAATCACTCATAAGCCAACAAGGTTACAGCTGTTAGGGGAAAAAAAAAAAAAAAAACCCGTCTTTTTTAAGCATGTACACAACTGAAAAAGAGTAGGTTGGAGTTCCTATTTTGTCAATAATGACTGAGCTAGTCAGGTCAAAAGAGGTTTTCAGAATCTGTCAGCCCAGAGCGTGTCATAATTTTGATCAAAAAAGAAAAATTGAACTGTTAAAGTGTCTAATTTACCTCAGGTCTGTCATGCTGAACATGCTCCAAAACAAAGCAGTCGCTGTTGCCACTTTGGAAAGACCCTTCAAACTTTATGATGAAGTTTCTACCCCTACAGTAAAATAATTCAATAGAAAAATTTTCATTTGTGACAAGTCTTACATTTAAGATATAAAAACACATTTATATCTATAATCACATGTACACTTACCCAAAACGCTCCAGCATTTTGAGCTCATTATTAACATGGTGTTTATGGGCATTGGCATGGGGACCTGAATAACCACAAACGTAAACCATAATTTCTTGAAATGTTATGATATCCAGTACAAGTAAAGCAGTTTTCATTTAGAACAGAAGTTAGGTTCATAGTCTTTTAATCTTTTGCAAAGTTGATTTAGATTTATAATCTGAATAAACTAGCAAGACAGGTAGAGATTGAAATTTTTAAAAATGAAAAATCAAATTATTATATGATGAAAACTATGTTGAAGCTTCATTTTTGCAATCACTTATGGTAGCATTGAAACTATGCACGTGAACGTATCTTCTTTTATTAATTTTTTTTTTCAATATTTATTTACCTTTCTTATAATAAATCAATGTGAAGTCTTAAAACTTTTAATATAATCCATCTCACAACCTCTTTCTTAAATATGTACAACTCACGACTTTAGCCAACAATTTTAAAACACAGTACCACTCCATGGGTTGCTCCAAAATAATTTGCATGCCTAGAACACACACATGCAGATATGCGTGTGTGCTATTTTGGTTCAAATTTGAACAACATTTGGTTATAGAAAAGAAAGGAAACAACCCATGAGCTGTCACTTAGACTGAAAAATATTATGAATACCAACTTTATGTTGGAAAGCATACATGTAAAATTACAAGATACATTTTCAAATATACAAATAAACCCTAACCAATTCCACAAAGCACTTTCCACAAGCTACTTTATAAGCAGTATCCTTAAGGATGAAGGACTTGGTGCTGTCAATGAATTGAAAGGCTAACAATGAATAGTACATAAAAAGTGAGACAAATTAATTAAGTTCTTAAACAGTTATTTGAAACATATAAACAATATAGGTATATAATTGTTCTAACATAAGCAGTCTTAGTGTCACCATGATGCTGTGACATCATACAATGCTTTAAAGATATCAAAGGGTGGTGATTTCAATATGCTTATAAGATAAGAAGTACATCATTAAAACCAAAGAAAAACTACATTAACTATTCCAACAAATCATTTACTCAATGATTACAAGCAGCATGATGAAAGGGAAGACATGATGGTTTATGAGAAGACCAAGATCTTATTGGAAAGAATTTACAGTTTTTTTTTCCCTTTTTGATGAATGGTAAGAATTTTCTTGGAGGACAAAAGAATATATAACTATATATACAGGATGTATACACTACAGCCTCTCAAGATTTTGCAACTGAAAATTCAAAAGAAAAATGCAATCCAGGAAAGAAGAATTTACAGATTTATACAACTAAACCAGCTAATATCCTTCTCAAAACGAAATAAATAAATGAATTTTAAAAAAAACAAGCAAGGAATGAATGGTGAGACTAAATTCTTTTGGACCCACATACCTAGAAGTACATATTTGTTCAACATCGTGCTACATGCCTACATGTAAGTACAATCTTAGTGGTTGGCAGCCAAATATCAACAAAGCATTTAAAGCAAATTCCCATTTACCCCTTCATTCTTCCTCCTTATGTTAGGGTAATACATATCCATTTTTCATCAAATAGTATTGCTTAGATCTTGAACATTAAAGCATATTAACATATAGCCTATCAATATAACTAAAACATAAACCATCAGAAACTAGAGTCAACCACACAATGTAACAGAAAGTTTTCTTTTATTGGTAAGTTATACTCACACCCAATGAGTCTTGAACTAAAAATATCACCCTCCATCCCATCATAGGAGAATGTGTCTTTTGAGCTAGAGATCAATGATACAATGTATAAGAAAGTTATGCCTCACATACATTTAATAGCAAACATTTTCCCATCATGCTTTCTCCGAGCCCTGTAAACAGTGCCATAACCACCTGGATAGTCAAGTGCAACAAATGGCAGTAAGAAAATCAACCAAGATAGGGTTATTAACAGGAAAACACATTAATGTCGTTTCAATACCTGAACCTTCTTCTTCCTCGATTATGAAAGATTCAAAGTGTGGGAATGTTTTTTCCTCCAACTGGTTCAAGAAAGCAACCATAATAAACAACCATGTACATCCTTGAACTCAACTAGCTGGAATAAAAATTGACTAAGCAGCCCTTCTCACAAGCACAACACCCAAACTGAAGTAGAGAACTTTGAGCAAGACTGTACAAAATAACTATTATCTTTTGTAGGAACTTACAGTTGAAGTTATAGAGTTAGTAGCATTGACCATGTTTTCTTTATCCCGCATGTTCTTGTTACGATTTTGCTTTAAATTCTTCTCCATAAGTATAACTTTCTGACCACTTTTACACTGATCCCACTGCTTGGGAGTAATTACAACTTTATTATGGTCTAATGACTCCATGACAACTTGTGATTCTGGAGGTACTGCATTCTTGCGCAAGCCCTTCAATCTGCAAGAGGATTTTGCCAGCACTTTCTGAGTGGAACAACGCTCAACAATAGGAAAGGTGGCCTGAGTCTCCACCTTTTTTACCGTCTGGTCTTTGTCTGAGGTGATATTGTCCATCACATTTCTCAACTCGAAGCAGTTCACCGGTGCATCATGAGTAACATTTGTCTTTTCTGATGGGATTAGGTTTTGCAAATCTCCTTTTGCAATAAAATTAGTGCATCCTTCCTTTCCGCTAATTTTCACTTGGGCCTCTGCATCTTCTTTTGGTTGGCTCATTGAAACATTGCAAGGATGAATATCATACTTGTCAGCCACTGTTGGAGAAACATTGCATTGCCTATCTTCTTGAAAAATTGTGGTTGTGTAACCCGGTTGAAATCTAAATCTAATGTCACTGATCAGGGCTTCTTCACATAGTAACGGATCTTGAAAGCTAATTGGGGGAGCTAGGTTTAGATCAGGAATGTATTCGGTAATGCTCTCTACTTGCATTGGCTTCAGAGTCTTTGAACCTGTTTCGGTTTTGAATAATCCATTACAGAATTTGAATGTATTCACAGGTCCTGGGATCTCTTTACGCATAATAATCTCTACCCCAACATCATTTTTACCTTCTTTGTGTTCAAGATCTGATGTGGGAAATCTCAGAAAGTTGGAAGAAGAGCCCAGAAGCACAGGGGATATGGCTGTCTCTTTATTTAAAACTCCCAATTCAACTTTTGAGGGAGGCAAGATAGCTTTCAATGAATTCATGTTTCTGATCATAATATTTTCACCTTCAAAACATTTATGCATAAGGGAAAAATTCAGAAGCTTGCCCAAAATAATGAGCCAATAAGTCACAACTTACGAGTACGGGACAAATAATGACTGATGATTCAAAAATGCAATGAAACCCAAACCAAAAGGTCAGAAAAGTGAAGATGGATTAGGCCAAAGCTTCTCCATTAACTCAAAAATGTCAACCCCACTGATAAAAATTTTAACCAAAAAAAGATACAAAAAGAAATTCAGAAAGCGATTCATAAAAACTAACTTCAATCTAACAATAGATGCTATTATTTCACCTGATCTTAAGACTTTCAAAGTACCAGAGGAAGGCTTCTAACACATAACACAACCGACATGAAAGATGACTAAATTTACCAGAGTCAACATTCTCATTTGTTGGTCTTCAATTTGAGTCATTATAACAAAATCTCACTAGAAAACTAGCATGGGCAGCATTAGGACCACCAACTTTTCAGTTCATTTAAACTTTTCAATGCATAGCAAACAAAATTAAAATGATAAGCACCAAACAACTACAAAGACTTAGTCCCACAGCTATGAATCAATTATGGATCCTTACAAACTAATCTGGGTCGTTCACATGGATTACAATCTACATCCATAGAGGAAAGCCTCTGATGACTACAACTTCACTATATGGAGTTATACATTACAATGGATCCAATGTGGGATATTTTATAGAAGACCAAACCTAGAGTAATCATATAACACTAAACCATGGTTACTAGAATTAGTATACTTTGCTTGCACACCAAAAACGATTGGGCTTGATATCTTTAACAATTTCATATAATACTGTATTTCGTTACGGTGTCCTATCTGCAGTACCATGTTATAATTTTTAAAAAATTGCTTGTGTTGCCGTATCATACTCGTATCTGTGTCTATGTCCATGCATCCTAGATTCCCACCAATCTATTTTAACATTCTTGCTAATTTCAAATTCGGATACTTAAAATTTACTTACCTCTTTTTTCTTCTTTTTTTAAAAGCACACAAAGAGAGATTCACTTTCACTCATTCTCATACACTAATAACCACACCCAAAAAAAAAAAAAAATGTTAAAGAATACCTTAATAGAAGTATCTTGAATTCCATTTTCCAACACACAACAATGCTTTATCTCTTTCAATCCCTATCAGTTTATCCCAAATCAATCACCATTAAAAATAAATAAATAATTAATTAACTAATTAAAAGAAAAGTCAAAATCATATACCATTTCCAGAGATTGAAGATGATCTCCTTTTAGCCGTTGACGCTACAAGCTCATCTAATCCCGCTCTCTTCCGTTTCCTAAAGTAAGTCTTCACATTACTATCCCACACTCTATCTGACTCCAAAACCCTAATTCCAAACCTCGAAACTTTCCCGCCAAAAACCGCCGTGGCAACAAACTCCCGAAACAACGCCAAGACCGCTGCCATGGAAACCGTAACGAATCCGTTTTCCAATGGACGAATCGGAAAACCGGGGATCGAACATAGGTCCCGAACGAAGTCCGGCGGCGCATCGAAGAGCACGCGTTTCGACGAGTGTTCTTCTTCGAGACGAGCCGGGACGCCAATGCGAAAGAGAATTGGTAGAAGTTGCCAAGAATTGTCTATGACTGGTGTGGTGAGTCTGCGGTGTGTTTCTGAGATTGAGAGGTGAGGATTTAGCATGGTGATTTTGAGATTGTGTGGGATTTCATTCGAGTACAGTGGGATTTGAAGCTATGAAAAAGGAATTCATGGGAGTTAGGGTTTGAGAAGGATATGAATACGTTATCTACATCAGATATTAAGCGAAGCGAGGTATTTTGTATCGCATAGAGGCCAAAAAGATCTGTTTGGTTGCTAAGAAAATGTGTGAAAAATAAGAAGAGAAAGAGAGAGAGGAGGGATTTGAAAATGGGGCTATGAGGAATTGGAGTTTGGAATCATGAGTTCCCGCCCTTTTTTGTAATTTGACGAAACTATCCCTATTTGGTAGTATCAAATTGGCGGGAAGGCCCTTGTAGATGAGAACCAATTTAGCCACAACTTTTTTTTGTTTCGAGAGAGTTTCAATCTATAACGTCCATTCCTTTTTTTTTTTTTTTTTTTTTTGGTAAAAACGGATACAAACCAGAAAACTAAGCTAGCAAAAAGCCAGTAGGACAGCACCTACTTATAAATAACCCAGATAGATCATGGTTGAAAGCAGGGAGTAACTCCACAGGAGGATACTCAAAAATGCAGAAAAGTTCATCTTGTTTCGCACCCTTTCTAGCAAGAGAGTCAGCGCATCCATTAGCTTCTTGGTAACAATGGCTGAAACGAATCTATGGAATCTGAGCTGCCAACTGCTTACAGTCGTCCAGAAGGGGAGAAATAATGGGATTTGACTGCGTGGGATTTTGAAGAACATCTATTATGGCTTTTGCATCCAGCTCTACTTCAATGGCTTGGAAATTTTTGTTCACACAGATGGTAAGGCCATCCCTTAACGCCCATAACTCTGCTTCAAAGCTCGAAGTAACACCAATCCTTCTTGAAAAGCCAACCACCCAATTACCAGAATCATCTCTGATCACACCTCCTCCACCAGCTAAACCCGGGTTGCCTAGGGAGGACCCATCCGTGTTTAGCTTTCTCCAATCACTACTTGGTCTCTCCCATCTAATATTCTTCAAAGCAAAACTTCTGGTTTTCTTCCAATCCGCAGCACACCAGTAGAAGTCACTGGCTTGATTAATAATATGGTCTGCCAAGTTTGGGCTTGGATTACTATTTTGGAAAATTACTTTGTTTCTTTGTTTCCATATCATCCAGATGGCAAAAAGGAAGACTATGTTCCAGGGAGGTCTGCTGGGCCAGAGACATTGGTCATTCCTTGCATTCACGGTCAGCCAAGTATAAAGATCACAAGTGAAAAAAGTTCTATCAGCCTCAGTGATGCCAAGCTGCTTCCAAAGGTCCTTGCTGCCCCCGCAATCTCGAAGCAAGTGCATAATAGTTTCCGGTTCATCACAACACCGAGGACAAAAAGGGTCAGAACTAATTCCTCTTGATGCTAAACAAACTTTAACACCAATACTATTATGAAAGCATTTCCAAACAAAGAATTGAATTCTTGGAAGGATTTTTATCTTCCATATCCAATGCCCCCTGAACTCATGGTTGACATTCCCCAAAGTGGCCAAGTTATAAGCGCTTTTGAGATCAAAATTTCCATGGGCATTCGCTGCCCACGACATTCTATCCTCACTCCTAGCAGCAATGGCATATGGAGTAGCTTGAATTCCCAGTTTTATACTCAGAGGAAGATCAAAGGAGATTTTCTACCAATTCCACCCATTTGCCGAAATCACTTCCTTCACTTTCATGTTACCTTCTTCCCTGTTAAGAGGTCCCTGCACTAAATCTCTAATAGGACCTTGAGAAGACCAATTATCCGTCCAAAATCTAAGGTTGCTGTTACTCCCAATGACCCATTTAGTTCCAGCATTAAACACCTCCTGACCTTTTCTCATACCTTTCCACACTCGGGAACCAGGAAGTTTGTCATTGTTGGCCGAGTTTGTTCTCCGACGAGTGAAGTATTTGTTCCTAAGAACTCTGGCCCATAAAGTTTCCTTTTCTGTATGGAACCTCCAGTTAAGTTTTGCTAACAAAGAGGTATTCCTTCCCTTGGCAAATTGTAATCCCAGACCACCCTCTTTCTTGGGCCTTGTCACCTTTTGCCAACCCACCCAATGCATCTTATTTGAGGCATCTTATAACGTCCATTCCTGATGATAGCTCTTTATCATTAGGCCAAAACACCAATCAGTTTTTGGTGTAGGTGGGAATTCAACTTCAGATCTCTTATACAACCATCAGAGACTTTAGTAGTTGAGCTAACTGAAACCCACCCAATTTAGCCAGTACTAATAAAACATACTTTCTCCGTCCCAAATTGTTTGGCCTAGTTAGAAAAACTCAATTATTTAGGTAAATATCATTAATTACTTTATCTTTTTGAAAAAAGTTAAAAACTTCCTAAATTACCCTTATACAAATTTGTTTTTCTTTGTCGGAGGTTTTTTTTTTTTAATTTTTAAATTTGAATAAAGATGGCATGTATAGTGGATTTCAAAATTTAGGTTTTTAATTTTCTTTTAATTTAAAAAAATGCTCCCACAAATAAATTAATGGCATAAAGGGAATATTAATAAATTAATGGTGTTTGACTTTTCAAGCAGGATATAATTTTGAAACATCCAAAAATGGAATATAGGCCAAACAATTTGGGATGGAATGAGTAATATTATTGGACAAATTACACTTTGTCTACTTGTGATTTATCCAAAAAACACTTTACCCATCTATAGTTTAAAAAATGACACTTTACCCACCTGTGATCTTATCCATTAACAGTCCACTGCACACATATGGCCTTGCCGTTACTCTAACATCACTTAACTTAAAAACATATTACAAACTGAATCAAAACACTGAATCCTAGAGAAACAAATCAAAAAACATATTACAAACTGAATCAAAACACTGAATCCTAGATAAACAAATCAAGGACACCCTTTCACTCTCTCTTCAATTTTGAGCCACTTCACCAAGATCAACACATGAAATTCTCATCATTACTTTCGATTACCATTCTAATCAAAATTCCTATGAAAGATTTTGAGGAATTTATCTCTTGAGTTAAATTCTAGGTACATTCTCTAACCAAGGGTTTTAATTTTTCTTTTTTAATTGCAGTAATTGATGGTAATCTGTAGGGACACAAATTACAGATGGGGCCTACAGGAGAGATGGACTCTGGCCCAGTAAGCAAAAAGTACCCTTGCAATGAATTTGTAAGAGAGTGGGTTAAACTAACAAGGTTGAGAATAGGCTTGCTTCTGGCCTAAATATGGTTGTGACCAGTCTGATGAAGACGAAGTACTGAGGGAATGTTAAGTCCTGCTCGGCTCTGTCCGAGGAGTGGTTCTTTGCTGCTTCCTAAAGATTTCTCTTGCTTCCTTATTCTCTTTCTGTTCTCTTCTCCTTAATTTCTCCAGAAAATGTTCAATCCCCCATCTTCCCTTGCTTCCAGCTCTATTTATACGTCAGTTCCCCTCACGTGCCAGTAAGTGGTTCCCTTTGGATACTTGTCCCATCAGGGTCACTGTTCAGACGTCTATTCTTCATTAATGTGGCCATGATGTTAGCTGCAGGGTCATAAACGCGGTTGCAGCAGTCTTTTATAAAATATCTTCTTGTTGCCACCAGCCCCTTATGGTCTATAAACGTTAAGGGATTCCTCGGAAATACCAGGGCCGGTGCTGGAGTATTCACCTGGGTCGTTCCTCTGATTATCCGAGCAGCAAGTTCTCCTCGGACAAGTCCTTTCCTCCTTCACGTAGTTTGTACGTCAGAGGGGAGTAAGGCCAGGAACTTCTTTCATAACGGGGTGTCCTCGGACCAGCGGCCTCCTAGGACAGGCCCGTGGCCCATTATCTGGTATTGGGCCTTTTCCCCCTACAATAGCCCCTCAAAATTCCAGCTTTCCCTCTTATCCGAGGAGAGAGGTGGGATTTTGATTTCCCTAGGGGTAGGACCCATTTAAGCTTCTCCACTTATCCACGCGGAGGCGCCCCCAAGCTCAGTCTTATGAACGTGCTCGGCTTGGACCGTCGGCAGCGATCCGAGGTGTCGGGTCCGTTCGAGGAGTGCTGATTTACTCAAGGTATGTGGTCCGAGGGGCCAGGCATGACCAAGGTTCTGTTTAACACTTAACAGAGGGCCTGAGGGACCGGGCGTAGCTAAGGCTCTTCTTAGCAGAGAGTCCGAGGACCCGGCGTAGCTAAGGGAATGCTTAGCAGAGGGCCTGAGGGACCCGACGTAGCTAAGGCTCTTCTTAGCAGAGAGTCCGAGGACCCGGCGTAGCTAAGGCTCTTCTTAGCAGAGAGTTCGAGGACCCGGCGTAGCTAAGGGAATGCTTAGCAGAGGGCCTGAGGGACCCGACGTAGCTAAGGCTCTTCTTAGCAGAGAGTCCGAGGACCCGACGTAGCTAAAGGAATGCTTAGCAGAGAGTCCGTGGACCCGACGTAGCTAAGGCTCTTCTTAGCACTTAGTATTAATTTACCCAAGATGTGTGGTCCGAGGGACCAGGCACGACCAAGGTTCTGTTTAATACTCAGGGGTGCTAATTTACCCAAGGTCTGTGGTCCGAGGAGCCAGGCAGGACCAAGGTTCTGTTTAGCACTTTAGGTAACAAGTAATATAGTTGAAATAAATGTGAGAATGGACACTTTCATTGATAATAATACCTTTTTAGGTTATATACATTCCAAAGGTGTGGTACAGAATTGCTACGACCCTCCGACCGAGGTGGCTGCTGGCTTGGTATTGGGCTGATGTGAAATGGCGGCTATGAGGCATTGCCTTGCCATTGGTTGGCTTCCTACGATCTCCTCCACTCGTCCTCCGGACGGGAACTTAACCTTCAGGTGCAAGGTTGATGAAACAGCCCCCAGGGCGTGGAGCCAAGGTCTGGCCAAGATAGCCGTGTAGGGAGAGTACGCATCTACAACGATGAAGTCCACCTCGACCACTTCGGACCCTACTTGTACGGGTAGCCTAATCTGGCCTTTGGGGATGACGGTCTTTCCGTCAAAGCTGACCAAGGGTGATTCATACGCTGTAAGGTCTTCAGGCCGTAGGCCCAGTCCTTTGTACAGGTCCGGATACATGATCTCAGCCCCACTCCCTTGATCAACCATCACCCTCTTCACATCGTACCCCCCTATTCTAAGGGTGATGACCAGAGCGTCGTCATGGGGTTGAATTGTCCCCTGTTTATCTTCGTTCGAGAAGCTTAAGACTGGTCGGACTTCCATCCTTGCCCGCTTCGGCTCCTGGTTTGTGTCCTCGGCGGACACCGTAGAAATAGACATTACCCTGGAAGGGCAGGATCCAGTTCTCCCGGGGGCCACGAAGATCACGTTAATCGTGCCCAGCGGGGGCCTTGATGAGGTGGTCCTTGAAGCCCCTGGCCTGATGTGGTTTCCTTGGTTATTTGGCCGATAGATGAACTGTTGCAGCCTTCCTTCCCTCGCAAGCTGTTCCAGGTGGCTTTTCAGAGTTCTGCAGTCCTCGGTGGTATGCCCTCGCTTCTAGTGATACTGGCAATGAAGATTCTGATTGCGCTTCGTGGGGTCTCCCCCCAGTTTGTTTGGCCACCTGAAGTATGGCTCGTTCTGAATTTTTTCCAGAATCTGGTGGATGGGCTCTCGGAACACGGCATGAATAGCCTGTGACGTAGCAGACCCGAATTGCACACTGTAGTTTGTTTACGGCCTGCTGTTGCTGTACCAGTCCGACCTGAAATCCCTCCTGTCCTGAGGGATAACCTTAGCCTTTCCCTTTCCAAGTAGCTGGTCCTCCTCGACCCGCTTATACTCGTCAATGCGGTCCATTAGCTGGTGCACACTCCTTACTGGCTTCCTAGTTAACGACTTCCTCAGATCGTGCTCGGTTGGTAAGCCGACCTTGAAGGTTCTTACAGCCACGTCATCGAAGCTGCCTTCAATCTCGTTAAACATCTCCCAGTACTTGTCCGAGTACGTTTTCAATGTCTCCCCCTCTCGCATAGACATGGACAGCAGGGAGTCTAGTGGCCGAGGGACCCTTGTGTTCGTAACGAACCGAGAGCAGAAAGCCCTAGTAAGCTCCCGGAAGGACCCAACGGAGTCAGCCGCGAGGCCGTCAAACCATCTCATGGCTACAGGTCCCAGACTGGAGGGGAACACTTTGCACATGAGAGTCTCATTCCGAGAGTAGACAGCCATTTTCTGATTGAAATGGCTCACGTGCTCTACCGGGTCAGTCTTCCCATCGTACGCGGTGAAGGTGGGTTGAGTGAAACGTCGAGGGAGGCTCCCTCCTTCGATGCTGCGCGTGAAGGGTGACCTGGAGATCTAGTTGAGTGCCCTATTCATCGCATCGCTTCCTTTGCCCCGTGAGGAGGTATTTTTGCTCCTGCGGTCGTGGTGATGTTCTTCCTCGTAGGAGAAAGTCTCACTTGGGGGCGTCCTGGAGCGGTGTTTGTAGCTACCGTCGTTGCTATCGTCAGAGGAGTCATCCGTGATGGACGGACAGCTAGATGGACTGCGCCTCCTCCGTGCATGGCGCAGTTTCCTTTTCAGGCGATCAATCTCTTGTTGCATACTCTTTGTTGTATCTTTGCGGGATTCTTTACATTTTTCCCGATGTTGGCTCTTTCCTGTGCGACTTCTGTGCACACTTCCTTCGCGGTCTCTTTCACGCTCGAGTCGTGAAAAGTGATCAAGACGCTGGGAATCATCTGACTCCGCCCTGTTAGGACTTGATCCCACCATAGTTCAAGCTTTCAGCTCGCCAACGTCACCGTTAGTCCCCACAGACGGCGCCAATTGTAGGGACACAAATTACAGATGGGGCCTACAGGAGAGATGGACTCTGGCCCAGTAAGCAAAAAGTACCCTTGCAATGAATTTGTAAGAGAGTGGGTTAAACTAACAAGATTGAGAATAGGCTTGCTTCTGGCCTAAATATGGTTGTGACCAGTCTGATGAAGACGAAGTACTGAGGGAGTGTTAAGTCCTGCTCGGCTTTGTCCGAGGAGTGGTTCTTTGCTGCTTCCTAAAGATTTCTCTTGCTTCCTTATTCTCTTTCTGTTCTCTTCTCCTTAATTTCTCCAGAAAATGTTCAATCCCCCATCTTCCCTTGCTTCCAGCTCTATTTATACGTCAGTTCCCCTCACGTGCCAGTAAGTGGTTCCCTTTGGATACTTGTCCCATCAGGGTCACTATTCAGACGTCTATTCTTCATTAATGCGGCCATGATGTTAGCTGCAGGGTCATAAACGCGGTTGCAGCAGCCTTTTATAAAATATCTTCTTGTTGCCACCTGCCCCTTATGGTCTATAAACGTTAGGGGATTCCTCGGAAATACCAGGGCCGGTGCCAGAGTATTCGCCTGGGTCGTTCCTCTGATTATCCGAGCAGCAAGTTCTCCTCGGACAAGTCCTTTCCTCCTTCACGTAGTTTGTACGTCAGAGGGGAGTAAGGCCAGGAACTTCTTTCATAACGGGGTGTCCTCGGACCAGCGGCCTCCTGGGACAGGCCCGTGGCCCATTATCTGGTATTGGGCCTTTTCCCCCTACATAATCTATGAACTGAAATTTGAGGAATTTGTATAGGCTAAGGTAGGAAATGTTAGAAACACAGCTTGTGAATCAAGCATGCATGAAAAACTATATATAAATATATATTCTTTTTTTTTTCTTTTTCTTTTCAACGAAGACAATAGACAAGAACCCCACCTACCACTACTAGATCATGTTCAATGTGTAATAATAATAAGTCTCAAACATATCTAGTCCATTCCCATGTGGTTATCTCCCAAAAACAAAACGATGACTTTTTTTTTTGTAGGAAATGTTAGGAATTTTCAACAGCTAAAATTTATATATTGATTGCTAACGATTTGGTCCTTTTCTGTGTTGTGTTCTGTGTGGACCCTAAGAATATTTTTGTATTGAGGAAAACAAGTGTAGATGTGGACTTTGTGGTCCATTCCCATGTGTTTGTCTCCAAAAACAAACAAACACTCTTGTTTGTTTCTTTTACGTTTGTGTTTTATTCTTTTGTTTATTAACACTTTTGGAATTTAAGCAATTATTTTTATGCAGGTGGCTAATTTGAATTTCACTATTGAGATTAATTATGGTGGCAATTTCGTGTGAAACCCAGATGAATAATGTAGGGGAAAATGCTAGTGTGGAAGTCAATGATTGGCTTGAACCACCTGTTGAGAATGACATGGAAAGTTTGGTAGGGTTTGATGATGATGAACTAGTAGTTGCTGGTTCAACAATGTTAGTGTTTAATGTTCATACTGATATGAAAAAACCAGAGCTGAGAAATGGAATAATGCTTCTTGACTCTAAGGTGTTTAAGAAGGTCTTAAGCGAATGTGCTATATAGAAACCTGTGGATATTTGGTTCAAATTGAATGAGAAGAACAAGATATTTGTCTATTGCAGGAATGAGTATGGATGGAGGTGTTATGTATCTAAAGTCTATGGGGAGTTAATCTTCTAAATAAAGACATGGATACCTTAGTGCACCTACCCTAGAACCTTCCAACACAGCCAAGTGACATCAGCTTATGTTGTCAAGATTTACATGCAGGATTTTAGAAAGAACCCTAATTAAACTACAGCTGGTGTGCAACACCATGTGAGGTCTAACATTTTTGTTAACATAAGTGTGAGTCACGTATATAGGTCTAAGAGGAAAGCCATTGATTTGATTACTGGGGATGAGCAGTTGCAATATGGGAAGCTAAAAGACTATGCAAAGATGATAAGGTTGAATGATGTGGGAAGTAAGATTATTTTGCAAATTGAAATGGAGGATGAAAATTCCCAACCAAAATTTAGGAGGATGTATATAAGGTATAATGCACAAAAGGTTGGTTTTTTGGAAGGGTGTAGACCAATCATAGGATTAGATGGGTGCCACCTAAAAGGAAGATTTGGTGGGAAAATACTATTTGCCACAACTAAAAATGGAAATGATAATATTTTTCCAATTGCCCTTGCTGTGGTTGAACAAGAGAACAGAAACACTTGCGTTTGGTTCCTTTAATAGTTTTTAGATGACATTGGGAATCCAAAGCAACTAAATTTGATCTTTATTAGTAATAGGCAGAAGGTATAAACTTTGTATGTTCATATTACTAATACATGCATGTGTTTTGGTTATTCATATTACTAATACTTTTTTATATTGAATTCTATGTGAAACAAGGACTTATACTTGCAATTGAGATGTTGTTTCCAACTGTAGAGCATAGGCACTGTGTGAAGCATATTTACAATAACTTCAAATTTGATCACAAGGGGTTGGAGTTGAAGGATGCATTATGGAGATGTGCTGAGTCACCACTATTAGGGAGTTTGAGAGGAGAATGCAACAATTGAAGGATCTAGACCCCAGGGCTTGGAAGTATCTTGCTGACATCAACCTTGCACAATTGTCTAAGTCTCTTTTTACCATTAGGGCTTTAACTGATTGTTTAGCTAATAATTTGAGTGAATCCTTCAATTCCATGATTTTGTCTACTAGGGACAAGCCCATCTTAGCAATATTAGAGTGGATTAAAGTTAAGTTAACGACCAAACTCTATACAAAGAGGAGAGGTATAGAGAAATATGCTAGGGAGGTGTGTCCACATATTCAAAACAAGTTAGAGAAGTTGAAACTAGAGTGTAAACCTTTTTGTGCTACCTTAACTAGAAGGTTCATGTATGAAGTTGATAATGATTGCAAAAGGCATGTGGTTGATTTGACAAATAGGACATGTAGCTGTAGGATATGAGATTTAACAAGAATCTCTTGCAAACATGGCATTGCTGCTATTTTTAAGAACTTAGAGAAGGTGGGGGATTATGTATATCCTTGCCTTGAAATATATCGTCAAACTTACCAAGAGATTATTCAACCAATGCATGGCCAATTAGAATGGGTTCAAAGTGAACAACTTGCTCTTGATGAGCCAAGGAACCCATATAGGGTTTTTAGACTAAACAAGACTATCAAATGTGGAAAGTATCATAGAGAATGACACAATTTAAGAGGTTGCAAAGCTGTCATTACTGGTGAGACAGCATGGCAAAGGAGATAGAGGCTTTAAAAGGATAAAGCTGTAAGTATTTTTAGACTTCAACCCTAGTCACTTGGCTTCTTGCTTCACATGTGTATTAATATGTTTGTAACTTATATTGCTGTGGTATAAATACAGGGAGGTAAATCTGCAAATAGGACCAGGAAGAACGCTCCTAAAGCAAGGCCCTAGCCCACAACTCAACTTGCATCCCAAGCTGCATATCAACCTTTTGCTAAAACATCTAGATCTCAGCCTTCATCCTCACAACCAACTAATAGAGCTTCAACTCCACAAGTTGCCACCAAGGCCCATTGGTACTCTTCATCTAGCCAGCCAACCTTTCATGTACCTAGAGAGACATGAGATTCTAGACCATCATCATCCCAGGTATTGCAGCATGTATTTATATAATTTCTATTTTTCTTGTACTATACATTGACTTGACTGTGGTCTTCACTTTGTAGCCTATAAGTGGTGTTGCTAAGGCAATGGTGTTGCTATTGTTGCTGGTGTAGCAGGTCAAAGAAATGGTGGAGGAACTATTATGAGTACTAGAGAAAAGGTCAGTATATCAAAAGCATCAAAATTTTAGCCAGTAGGTGGAAAGGACAAAATATCATGACCAATAAAGTTTCAACCAGTAGGTAGGAAAGGCAATAAATGAAGACCAACAAAGTAGAAAGAAGCTAGACTAGATATTTTGTTTATTTGTGATCCACATACCTAGTGTAATTAGTAGTTTAAATGGTCAAATGCCAAAATTAATGTTTGATGTTTTGGTTGAAAGATGTGTTTGTCTATCTTTTGTCAAACAATGTTTTTTCTTTTAGTTGTAAGCATGTTATTAAGGTGGCATACAAAAAACAATGAATGTCTAGTGGAAAGATTGTAATATTTTAGTAATATATTATTGACAGGTTTTGGCATGTGCTATTTATGACAAGAGGATGTGTTGTTAGTTGTTATGACAGAATGATTTATATTTTGGTAATATATTGTTGTGACAAGTCTTGACATGTGCCATTTATGACAGAGTTATTCTGTTGTTAGTTGTTATGACAAGATTATTAATATTTTGAAAAACTCTAGTTATAAGTAATGCGGAACACCACTACTAGCTATTAAAATGTACTTTTGGGGTAATAGGTTCGGCGGTTGAGTGGCAGGTTCATGGCTACTGGCCTACCTGGGAGACCATAATAGGAGTTTAAACTATTTTTGAGTCAGCTGTCCTGGCAAGTTGGTTGCAGGTGTCTAGCGACTGGCCTACCCACGACAATTATTGTGTTGTTATGAATTTACATTGTTTGGTTATGTTAGTTGAGTGCCATCAATTTACAAATACCAACAATTTATTACCAACAATCAAATTAGGTGGTTCTATTACTAAAGTTGTTATATTACAATACAACTTACAAAATGACCATTTGAGCATTCAACTTACAAAATAGTGAATAACCACTCACTGAATTAAGCTCATTGGTCCAGCCAACCTCAACAAAACAAACAACATTACAAACATATAACCATCATGTCAGACTCAATCTCTTAAATTTTGTTTTTTTGATTGAGACAAAACACAAAACCAACATTACAAACACAAAAAAATCCCCATGATACCACTAGTGCAAGCTTGCACATTCTCTCTTGCTCTCATTGCTTTTTCCCTAACTTCTACATACAATTCATGAGCTTTTCTTTCCCTCTTAGTAGCTTTTTCTTCTTTCCCTAGCTGACCTTTCCCTCTGAGTTGCAAGTTGCAATTCATTCTTAAGCATATTAGTCATTTGAATGACAAGTGGGGTAGTTTCATTTCCATGCCTACAAGTATGGTTGTCCACCCACTAAAAGAAGCCACATTTGGGACCAACCTGAGAATTGATTTTACACCCATAGAATTTAGAACATGTTATTTTACAATTCACAATCCATCACCACTAACCATTAACATACAATTCAAATAAAATCGAAATGCAAAATTGCTACTTACCTTGAATTGGCTACAACCCAAAAATCTCCTTCCAAAGTTGCCAACTTTTAGACTTGTTTGCAAGACACAAGTCTCATGGGTACATAAATGCCCATCTGAAGCACGACAAAAATGGGTTGTTGTAAAACAAGTGCCACTCGATGGAGACATTGCATAAGTTGTCCAAGAAACCTTCACTGAAATTACTACAATTTCAAAAATATATCCCCATTAGTTTAATGGACCTTTTGGTCCATTTAAGCTTAACAATAATTATTGCAACATAAGATTCTCAAAAAAATAAAAATAAATAACAAATACAAAAAAATAACAAAAACAAGAGTTGAGTTTCTCAAATTTCTTAAGACGGATAATAAGGGACCAAGATAAGGAAACTGGACCAGAATACATATGGCGAACTTGCCCAATAAATTTAAACACAACTAATTCATGCATGCAAGCATACAAATGTGTGTGTTTTAAATCTTTAGTAATCTATAAAGCTTAGAAAATTCCAGCTTAATGCTTTGTGAGATACCTAGAAGTAATAAAACAATTGCAAAAACAAAGTTAGAAAGCTAAACAAAATTGCAAAAACAAAATTCTCCATGGATTTTATTTTAGACCTCATGACCAGAACACACCAATTTAAGAACTGCAATGCAAAATAAACTAAAAAAAAAAAAATGCTACCTTTGCTGAATTTTTCAAACAGAGAATAATTTAATCCCTACTAGAGGTTCTATTAAACTAATTATTTGCTTCTACTTACTTTGATCCCTACCATATGGGTTTGACTAATCCTTCAGATGGGTTTGGTTCAAAAAGTCCCTCCCAAAAGGGACTACCTCAGTCTTGACGACTGACAAGATCAACATGCTATTGCTAGTCCTGTACAGATTTCTCAAATTTCAATTCATAGGAAAATTCCTGGAATTTCACTCCAACGGGAAATTCCTCAAACTTTGTCACAGGGGTTTTGATTGGAATGGTGATGATGGAAATTTCACATGATGATCTTCATGGAGTGGCTAAATCAAAGAGAGAGATTGAAGGGGTGGCCTTGGGTTTGTTTCTCTAGGATTTCGTGTGTTTGATTTAATTTATAGTACATTATAGGAGCATTTTAATATTATTTGATTAAAATGAATAAATATGATAATATATATATATATATATATCTTCCATATTAACTCTCATATTTATATATATATATATATATATATATATATAAAGATATGAGAGTTAATAAAGAAGATAAGACATTAGTGGAATATTTAATCCCACATTGAAAATGAGAGGCATTATTTCTTTTAATTATGGTGATTAATAGGCTGATATGTATTGCTTCAAATATTGGGCTAAAGACATTCAGAATATAATTTCCTTATTCGTTGGTGAGTAAATGGCCTTATCTTCAAAATTTATTCGGCTAAATACATTCAAAATATATCTTCAGAAACTCCTTATCTCATTCATTAATTGTGTGACTCCAGCCCATCATATTTATGTCTAGCAATTAAACTACATCAGAATAATGGTCCTAATCAATCATATTAATTTGGGTAATAATTTTGTGAGGCCCATTGAGCCTATAAATAGACTCATCCAGGCTCATTCCACTACATACCAAAAAATCTAGCAATTATAAGTATTCTTATATACTAAAAAATAGAGAGGTTCTTGGCAAAGAACGGTGTTCTTTCTGGTGGAGTTTTAAGTTTGAACACTTTATATAGTGGTTGTTCTAGCCATACAATATTTGTTGGGCTATTGTATCTTAGGGGAGATAAGTCAAAAAAGGTCTGCATCGGTTACATAGATTAGCCAACCAAGGGCATGAGTCTCCTTAAAGAGAGCGAGTAAAGCGAGTGTTATGCCTTAGTCCAAATAGTGTTGTGTATTTTCTAATCTCAAATAAATAATATTCAGAACTATTATTCAGTTTCTCTTTGTGTTATTTCTATTATTATTGTGTTTGCACCGACATATGTTTTTAAATTAAATGGTGTTAGAGTAACGGCAAGGCCACCGGTGGGCAACGAACTGTTAACGGATAGGACTACAGGTGGGTAAAGTGCCATTTTTAATCCCTAGGTGGGTAAAGTGTTTTTCGGGCAAACCACAGGTGGACAAAGTGTAATTCGCCCTAATTTTTTTTTTTCTTTAGAGAATTTCAATTTATAGTGTTTGCTTAAGATAATTACTCTTTATTATCAAATCAAGATACTCAATTGGTTTTTGACTTTTTTGGGTAAGCGGGAAAACTTAACATAATTTGGATTAGAAACAAAACGTAAATCCATATGAGGATTAAAAAAAACATCTCAAAATCTTGCCTAGAGTTTCAAAACTCCCATCTTTTACTGTAATTATTGAATTATAAAAAATTAAAAAAGCCTTAACACTTGGATTCGAGTTAGGGGTGGCAATTCGTGTTCATGTGTTGGGTTCATGTCGTGTCAATTCATGAGTATCTGACTATATAGGTCAACATTAACTTCATATGTTTATTAAACGCGTCAAGATTCCTCAATTCTAACACGGCCCATTTATTAAACGGGTCAGTTGTGTTGACTTGTTATTAGATTTTATCAAAATGAAAAAAAATTATGAAAAAACTAAAAAATATATTTTTAATATAAAATTCAAAACTATTGAGTAACTGCATCTCAAATAATCATTCAAAACTAAAGTATATCTCAATATCACAAATAATCAACCACAATATGTCAAAGAAAATAAATTACAACAACTTTTATATACCTAGAATTTGAAAAGTATATTGGTAAAATGTCATTTAAATAAACAGGTTAGACGGGTCAAATGGGTTCTATATGTTAAACACTAACCCAACCCATTTATTACCGTTTATTAAACGGGTCAGTCATATCAACTTGAATATAACATGATCCCATTAAGTCTTAACCCATAACCTGTTAATTTCATGTCGTGTTGTGTCGGGTTCGTAGATCGTATCCAATTTTACCACCACTAATTCGAGTTATGTGAGACGCATTAGTATCGGGGTTGGTGAGGTCATCTAGTGCTGAGATTTAACTTAACATGTTAGAAAGTAACTTGCTCTCAAGATTCATTTTTATTTTTTCATTCAGCAAAAATAAATAATAAAAATCTCAAATATATATATATATATATATATATATATATATATATACATATCAAAATCTTTTGCTTTGGTTCGTGTCCTTTCTCCCAAACGCATCCGCATATCTATTTGCGTTTATGTAGCAATGATTCACACATACCAACAAGAAAGGAAAGGTTATTATTATTATTAAAAGATAGAAAGGATTTTATTTTTCTTTTCTTAAAACTTATTAGAGTTGGAAATCAGGTCCACTACAACTTTGACATCAATTTCAATCTTCACTGCTTTTAATTTTAAGCTTTTTGTATATTGCCAATGAACTTAATGGTCTACTAGCACATTCCTAGTACCAGAAGTGTGCATGGATTAGATTAGGTGGGGGTGAAGGTCAATATTTTTATCCAATCTACCACTAGCAAGTTGGAAAAATTACAATCCATCACTAACCCACCAAAGTCTAAATTAGGCAGATCAATTGTGTAGAAGAACAAAAATCAGTTGTAAAGCCTGAATAGGCAGAAAGTTGATATGATATAGTTCGATACAATTAATTTGTAGAGAGTGGAGTTCCAAGATCAACTTGCACATGCTTTAATGGTCTAGTTTCACGCTCAATCATAAAAACAACTAATAATCTGAAAGAAAGAAGAAGATTTCAATGTTTAACTCTTCCCGGGCTAATCCAAGGATATTTAGTTCATATATTTTTCAAGTCTTGGTCACAAAATGTTGATACATAGTATCTCTCTTTCTTTCTAATTTGTCCTCTTTCTATTCTAGAGGAATTCCCTTTCCTTATATATTTATTTCAGATGCATCTTAGCCCTCTACTTGTATAGCCAAGGATCCTCATTTTGATACTTGTCCCATTAGGGCTTTGCTGGAGGTGGTAGAACGTGCTGCAAGCTGTGAGGGTATTGTTCAGGGGCCATTCCGCCATTAATGCGATCAGCTGAGTTGGTGCAATGCATTGAATGCGGAGGTAATGGGTACTTTATCTGGGCGTCTTCCTTCTTCTTTACTTGCACGTTTCTTCCTTCTTCTTCTTTGGCATTTTGTCCCTCGCTCTTGGTGCTTCGTATAAAACCTTCCGAGGAACCTCACTCTTCGGAATCCTCAGATGGTCGGCTTCTTTGGTTTCAACATTTGGTCTCTTATCGCTGTACTGAATTAGAACCATTGGGAGGATGAGACACCCTTTTCCTCGGGTCGGGCCTACTTGGCGCTAATTGGCATTCGGATTCTACCCCTCCCATAAGTTGAATGTTGGCGGTTTCGACTTGTCAAGTTAGGCAAACATTGTTCTTTTAAAAAAAAATAATGATCAAATACTACAATTTTTTTTATTAGCAACACTCAAACTACCATATAATAAACCACATTCAAACATATAACTCATGCACACACAAAAAAAAAAAAAAAAATTAATGGCTGATTTTATTGAATTACAAATCTTAATTCCAACACAGGGTCAATTAAAAAGAGTGATATATCATTTGTAACTTGTAACAGACCTTGTCTCCACAAAGTTTTATAAAAAAAATGTTAGCCTTACAAGATACAACTAAAGAAAATAAAACCAACAAACCCAAAGTCTTTGCGTTTCCCAAATCCCAAGTCACACCAAGAATTTAAAAGAATCACATACCAACATAACACTTAAAAACTTCAAAATGATTTGCAGGGTCTCAAAAGCTTCGATGTATATCCGTGTACTAGCTATCGATTTTAACATATGCGGGCACATGTTTATAATATATATATATATATATATATATATATATTAAATATAATAAAGCCATAACAATTTTTACAATAAATAAAATGGATCCGATCTAAGACTAAGAATAAGATTTTAGAACGTACCACTTTATTCTATAAAAAAATGATGATAAATATTTTTTAATCTCTCTTGACTCAGTAAAGGTACACCATTTCACAGATACAAGAATATATGGGACCCAAAACAAAAAGACAAACAACATGCTCAATAAAAATATAAATACAACATTATACAATACAAGATAGAAAAAGAGAATTACCTTTATGGTTGCCTAGGATGGGCGAATCGGGTCAACTATGGTGAGTTGGTAATTTCTCAATCCATTACCCGACCTAATCTGCTAATTTGGGGGTTTAACCTATCCAACCCAAACCACTCACCTAATGGACCTGCATGGGTCGGGTAGGTATCTACACAGCCATACTAGGTACTAGGTGAGAAAGGGCAGGGGTGTAGATTTAGAAAATTTCTAACCATTATTTTAAAAAATAGCTTTAGTAGATTAATGGTCCATTCCTCAAAGACCAAAGTTCCGTTGCCTGTTTCTCAAAAAACTTCAAACCCAAGCCCCTATTGCATCTCTGATCAAATCTTCACCACCTAACAAGCCTAGATTACCCACATATTGACCCCATATGAATTCAAGTTGAACCACCCCATATGAGGCTTTTAACATCTCACTCTCCGAGTAATGTCTTGCCAATCCTAGTGTCTGCACATAAGGTGCAGACTCTACCGCCCTTTGTAGAATCTCACAATGAAGATTAATGTTTTGCCTTTGGAATTGGAACATCACTTGTGTTTCTGTGCAGCCATAACGACCATACACTAATTGGAAAATACAAGTTTTCTAGGCAAGTGATATAGAGAAGTTCTGTCATCTGACTTGCAATTTCCATGTTGTGATGTTGGCAGTGAAAAAGGAGCTACACAAGCCAGGAAGGCCCAACTTATCCAACTACTCTTAGCACAGGCACAATTTCTAAAAGCATGAAGAACAGTTTGAGGGTTGGTTTTATTTATTTATTTTTTACATAAGGAGCAAGAAATGCCACACTGAGTTCTGAAAAGAAGATTATCAAACAACTAAACTATAACAAAAGCAAATTTAGTCACTATTACAACTAATGTACCAACTAGAATTATGCATTCAATTTTATGTACGCATCAATGGTACAAGTTCTTGCCAGAACATCCAAAACTCCAACCCCATAGTTGACATACATTTCAGAAGTGGAGTGGTGATGGAATAAGTAGTGGATATGAAGGACAAGACGTGGGGGGGGGGGGGGGGGGGGGGGGGGTGTTGTGGGGGGTTGGTTGTCGGGGAGGTTCCACACAGGTAGAAATATCATGGAAGTAGAGTAGTTACGGATGAAATAGTGTATATGCAGAAAAAGTTGGACAAAAATGGCCAAATACCATCTTTAGCTGAAATAATTTGTGTTCTACTACTGTTTGTATCTACCACTGTTTTGAAACTAGAGTTCATTAAGCTCGAGTTCTGCCACTATTTCTACAAAACTTGAGTTTATGAAGCTTGAGTTCTACTAATGTTTAGCAATCTACCACTATTTTCAAAGAACTCAAGTTTATGAAAATCGAATTCCAAAAAAAGTAACACGGTGGATGAAGCTGATCTGAAATTTTATAATTTACAAGTTCACGTGAAACTTGAATTTCATAAATTCAAGTTCTCGAGTTCTTTAAAATTTTGAACAAGTGAGAGATAAGTTTAAATTCCTATGCCTCTGTACATTTCCTTTTCTTTTCCCATTTCATTGTCTTTACCAAAGCTTTAGTTGAAACCACACCATTCTTCAGGAGCAAGTGTGGTCATTAGAGTAGACAAGTCAAAGACTCATTCAAGGAGCTTGTCTCACAAGTTTTACTTCATGTTAGACATCTCTTAATGAGATGTGGCATTATGCGTGTGGGACACACTGAAGTGAAAGAAGAAAAGCTGAAGGAAAGAGAAAAAATGAAATAGACTAGGGTGTGTTTGGTTGGGGTGAAAACAGGAAAGATGAAAAATAGAGAGAGGAAAATAAGGTGGAAAATGCTGTTTTTCACTGTTTGGTTAAGGAAAGAAAATAAGAGAGACAAAAAATAGGGGAGAAAATTTTCCCTCTTAGACACACTTTTTTTATCCTCCCAAATTGGGAGGAAAATGAGGAGGGAGAAGTGATGAGAAATGTATTATACGCAAATACTCATACTTTATTACACTCACCTACCCCTCTCATTTTTCCCACTATTATATAACAATGACATAATAGTCAATTTATATAAACTACATTTTCCATCCTCCCCTTTTTCCCTCCAACCAAACAATAAAGTTTTCCACCCTTCCACTTTTCCATCTCTCCAACCAAACACATATGAGAAAAACCAAATCTTTTCTATCCTCCCACTTTTCCATCCTCTCACTTTTTCACTCTTCCAACCAAACGAACCTAAAGAAAAGGAAGGCTATTCAGCCATTTTGGTGAGAAGAAGTTTTATGATAAATTTACGATGTTGCTACTTGCCATTAAAGATTAGGGCCTAAAATTTGGAGATATTGACCTTAGTTTTATGGTACTTAAGATTTATAAACTGGAGTAACACATTACAAAGAACTCGAGTTTCGTATGACCTTTTTTAATTAAAAGAATCTAGGTCAACAAGTGTCACTGTGACAATTTTTTATGGAACTTGAGTTACATGTCAAACTCGGGTTTCATGAACTTGAGTTTTAAAAATGTGGTAGATTGCTAAGGGGACGTTTGATACATGCACTTAAAAATTAAAAACATGTGTAGAAATACGTGTGGGTAAAAAAATGTGTAAAAATACGTGTAATGTTACATTGAATTTTAGCCATAACAAGAACGAAAATAGAGTTTAAAAAGCTTCCTTTCTAACTTTTGTAGAGGTTAGAAAGAATGCATGCTCCAAATATACAACAAAATAGAGCAAAATATACAACAAAATAGAGCAAGCAAACAAACTGAAAAATTGCATTGAAATGCCTCAAAACCTGAAGAAATAGAGATACCAAACACAAACTAAGGCCAACTTCAATTTTTTGCCCCTCTTGCTCCTGTAGAATACAGATGTGTAGCTTTTCCAACCAAACATTCTGCAATTGCTAATTGAAATCCTAAGCATCCAACTAATTTTCCACATTTCTTTCAGGAAGAATTTCATGTAAAACCTTGTTGCTGATGTTAACCATCTACAAAAAGGCAGTTATAGCAATGAAACTGAAAGATTTACCACCTTTATATGACTAGCTTAACTAGAAAGCTTAATGTTTCTTAAAACTTCTCAGAAGCTACTGATTCAGAAATGCTTCTGGATTACCATAATCATGTATTTCGCGTTCACTATGCTTTCCTTTCACCTCATAATTAATCTTGAACAAAAAGTAACACCCACCCACACAACATTGAAAAATAGCAAAACCATGGGAAACAATTAGTAAATCAGAAAACTGAAGCTTTGGTAACATATTGTAACATTCCAACCTTTGTGTTCACATATTCCTAAATCCAATTAATCACCCCCACAAACATAATGGTGGTAACAATTGAAGTACTAAGCTATCAAATGGCAAAGACAGCATGCAAAATCAGGGTACTGTTACAATAGCAAACACAACTCCAATGCACATTGCAGAGAAAACACCAGGCCCTAGTGATTTATCATCTTAGATTGGCTTGATCTTGAAATGGAGTGAAATGAGAGAGAATACAAAGCACTTCAGGTCCTGCAACCACAAAAGACCCATAAGAACCAGGGTGAGGGATGTAAAAATGTGGATAAACAGTAATGACATAAATATCCAATACTCAGAAAACAGAGACACCAAAGAGCAATAGAGAATGAAGGAAGACCAGGTCTCAACAAACAGAAAGAGGAAAGAAGCAGAGTACAATAACCATAAGAACAAAAAAAAAAAAACAACAAAAAGGAAATCCAAAAGGATAATAGCTACTGTAATCTATACTGTAATTAGAACCCATTGACTGAAACGTGCACCTTATATCAAGGGCCACAAACTAAATTTCTCCTGAAGATAACATGCTGGCCAAATCCCCAAGGATTATGAGCCTGTAAAGCTCACCATGCTAAACATCTCTCAAGCCCTAGAAAGGCATAAATTATGCTCTCTGACTAATAAAAAATGGGTAGAGGGATGGGGAAGAGAAAGCTGTTGACGCCCTAGGCAAGTTGTTTCCACTTTAGACACAACTGATATTCAGATATGGATTATTTTTTCCGTTTCAAAAATCTAATGCAAAAAATTGTTAACAAGGTAGTCACAAGCAGAAGCTGGTAATATATAAGGAATTTTATCCATATTTTTGCAATCTTGATTCTTGAACCATTACATCATGTATATCACGTTGACTACTTTAGAGGGCTTCTAATAAACTGTTGGCTCATGTAAGTTGAATTCTAAAGTAATACAGCTGGGGCGATTCTACTCCAGAAATAATTTATAGATAGTTTGATTAAAGTTTCGCATGGAAATGGTAAGAGGACAACGTTGGTAATGTAGTTATTGGTATTACTGTAATTTATTAAAAAGTTATTGGTATTACTGTAACTAGAGTTCATGTAATATTTATTATTTTATAGTAAACATGATACAAATATTTATGCTAATATAAATAAGAACTATGTAAAACTACATAACTCAAGGTGCTCTGTGCTCTAAAGAAACTCTGAGATTGAGCTATGCCATCTACCTTTCTTACTTGACAACCTTGGCAACTTGCAACTCTCATGTTTACCATAGATTTAAGTCATTAGGTAGGGTAGAAGAATTGAACAAAAGTTTTCTGAACATTTTTTTTCCTTAAGTTTTTTTCAAACACTTGAAGGATAAATGGTCTCAACCCATGTGTAAGTGAATGATTTTGCAATTCTTGTTTCAAAATGCCCAAATGAATTTTTAAACTCCTATTTTCTCAATGCTATCCAAACCAGTTCACCCACTACACCCACTACACCTACAAGTCACTGGATGATTTCAAATCAAATTGATGATTTTGCCTCATTTTTTAATTTGACCAAACATTTCAGTCACAAGAAAAAATCTCTGTGGATCAAAACACAAAACTACTGCCATGTCCACAGTATATAACTCTGAACTATATACAGGAACGTATCAGAGTAATGAGAGAAAAGAAGGTAATAAAGAAAAAAATGAAGAGAATTATATACGTGTCATGTTGTATTTTTTTGCATCTTTTAGCTAAATATTTGAATGTACAACCGTAATAAACCCACACTATTCAGTTTCACACCACATTTAAAATCTGATACATGCCAAAGTTTCATCAAGATGACACTATTTCATTCTATTAACTATATGATATGCTAAAAACCTTTTCTTTTCACTTATTTCTTTTCAAAGAACAATGGCATTAATTCTATCAATTAGTGACTCCATTTGATAGTAGAACCATGAACAATAACATAACAGCGCACTACTTTGATGATTAGCAATTAGGTGCAACCCTAATAAATGTAACATTCACACCAGTTACAACAAAAAATAATAAAAATAAAGCCATAAAAAGTGGCAAGTACAAGCCTCAAATTCAAACCCCCCCCCCCTCTCTTTTAATGAATTTACAGCTCTCAAAACTTGTCCAAAAAATTTCTGTAGATTAAAAGCAAAGCCTTCTACTTAAAAGCAAAAGACAATTGTCGATCAGTTTTCTCCATCTAAATGTTAGAAGCAGCAGTTCCAGAGGTAGGCATCCACTAATGGGCCTGAGAGAAGCAAAAATCGAGAGGAAGAGATATACCCTAGAATTTTATTTACTGTAGAACTCTCTGGAGAACAACAGTTCTTACTTCTTAGTAGTCAGACACTGTGTGGTCTCTATGAGATATGACCATTATGATTCTAAATTGACAATTGAAGAAGTAGAGATAATTTTGTTTACCCCAAATAGGTGTATGTTAAAAATTAAGAATGGGCATTTCCCAAGAACATAGGCAGAAAAGAAGTAGAAATGTTTGCAAAATGCATCAATGACTAGCCATCATCATGGTTTTAAGGACATGTTTAAAATCTTCCTTTGATCCATGCTAATTATAAAATGCGTCATAAAAATGACTCCCTAAAGAATAACTAAAATTCCAAGTAAATATATATGCATCCTGCTTGATAAACATACAACACATATAAATGAAATTCTTTAGGGTAAGCGCAATAACTTAACTCAATTCAAGTGAGCCTGAATCCTAATTAAATTATGGTCAGTTTTATGGCCTTTTTTAACCAATCAACATCAACCACATGTATCCTTTTCTGCTACTCTATCCTATCTAAAATCATACTCATTGTTACCTACATATCTGTGTACCCATGTTATTTTAAGGCTCCAACTACCTTGTTTCACTCCGTGTAAGATCCCAACAAGAGGACCAGAAGTGGACTATATTAATAACAAGTCCTTTGCTAGGACTGCTTAGAACTGAACCCAAAATTGTGGTAGACCCAAGACAAAGAAGATGTTCTGAGATTTGAAAACTAGTATCAGATACCAACTTCTTAATTCATGACTTAAACCAAAATTAGAAAGAAACTAGGAAATAAAACCTAGAGATCAAAATATATACATTACAAACTACAAAAGAGAAATGCACTGTAAAACAAAAAATAAATGTACTAATGAGCTGACCTGAACAAGGTAATAGAATATGCGAAGCCCTTCAGGGTCGTTACTACTCTGCACATCAACAAGGGATCCAATCTTTGAAGTAGTAAATGATATATGCTCGTTCCCCATCACAATCTCAAGCTCCTGCCTCCCAACGCGGTCGGGTTCTGGCCATTGGTTATCATCTTCCTTTAGAATCTGAACAAAAAACATATGTACTAGATCAGAAGCGGAAAAAGTAAACATAATCAAATTTATATAATAACTCAGAAACCCCCCAACTCAATCAGATTCTGAATAAAAAACAAGACAAAAGGACAACCAAATGTCACACATTATAAAGGCACAAAATGCTTGAAACTCAAACCCCGATTTCTTAAGCCTAGTCATAAATATGATAAGCATAAACAGCGTGTTCGAACCTCCATTTCTAATCAATCCTTAAAAGTACAGAGACATTTTCTTTCATAGACACATCGAAAGAGCTAAAACTCTTCACTAATCCCCACACAGCAAAAGAAAAAGCATCAAATTCAACCAAATTCCTCAAACACATCAAATCCTGAAGTTCAATTCCACACTACACTCTCTCTCACACACCCAATAGAAACCCTAAAACCTTTAAAATCAATCAAAAGTAGCACAAATGTGATAAACATAAACAGTGGGTTCAAACCTCCATCTCTAATAAATCCTTAAAAGTAAACAGACATTATTTTTCATAGACGCGTCGAAAGAGCTAAACCTCTTCACTAATCCCCACAAAGCAAAAGAGTAAGCATCAAATTCAACCAAATTCCTCAAACACATCAAATCTTGAAGTTCAATTCCACACTAGACTCTCTCAAACACACACAATAGAAACCCTAAACCCTTCCAAAACCAATCAAAAGTAGCACAAATGCGATAAACACAAACAGTGGGTTCAAACCTCCATCTCTAATCAATCCTTAAAAGTACACAAACATTATTTTTCACAGCCGCGTCGAAAGAGCTAAAACTCTTCACTATTCCCCACACGGCAATATAGGAAGCATTGAATTCAACCAAAATTCCTCAAACACATCAAATCCAGAAGCTCATTCCACACTAGACTCTCTCTCTCTCGCACACACACAATAGAAACCCTAAACCCTTCCAAAACCCAATCAAAAGTAGCACAAAGAAAAACAGAAACCCCTAAAAATAAAATATGTTACAGAAACAGCTAAATCTTCTACAACTAGAAATAAAACATCAACTAATTCCTCCGATTTTCTCAGCAACCAAACAAGAAATCCACAACCAACAATCAACAAAACCAAACCCTAAAAAAGAGAGTCAGAGAGAGAGAGAGACCTCGCTCTCGAGGATGATGCGGCGACACTCTTTGAGGACGGCGGGGGTGACGTAGACCTCCTTGCGAATCATGGTGTCGTTCTTGTAGTTGGAGTTGTTGGCGTAGCGGAGCATGCCATTGGAGCGGAACTCGAACTCCAAGAACTCGTGCCCGAACTTCCCCTTGTGCCCCACGTAGTACCGCACGTAGAACTCCTCCAACTCTTCCTCTCCTCCCACCACTCCTGCCATTTTTCGACCTTCTCTCTGCTAGGCTCTCTCTCGCTCTCTACCCTCTTCTCTTTCTCCGCTAGAAGAAATTCGAATGTTTCTGTGAGTCGAATTGGCGATGCAATTACAGTGGGAAGCAAACGTAGGCCCTACTACTATTACTAGAGGGGTTGGACGATTTTTCTAGATACGGGCTGGGCTGGGCTGGGCTTTGTTGTGGGCCTTTTCTGATTATTGGGCTCGGTTTAAGATTGGGTTTGAGGACTGGGAACTGGGGAAATAAAGACCCTCCTATTACAAGTTTACCACGGAAGAGTTAATTGTACATGTTCTAATAAGTATTACTGTTTATTTAAAAAAAAAAAACCATGAAAGGGTTCAAGGTTTCCAGATACGAGTTGGGCTGGACCTTTGTGGGCGTTTTGCTAGTCCAGTGCCCTTGGCCCGTTAGGATTTGAAAATGTGTCAAATAATGTTCATATCTTAATGAGTCTAGTGCACACGAGCAATATATATATATTTGTTCTGGGTGGAGGAGTTAAGGATATTCCATTACGATTACATAAAAGAGCCCATCTAACAATATTGTGGACAGCAAAGTCCAATTGGAAAAGAGAAGTGATATATTTACAGCATTTTTATAATACTTTTACAACTAATCATAAGTGGTATGTTGTTATTGGTTCTAATCTGAATGCTCACTTTTAATTCTTTTTTAATTTTGTCTACTTGTAACAATTAATAACAACCTATTACTTAGGATTTATTGTGAAAATGTTATAAAAATGTTGTGAACATAACATTTCTCATTAAAAAAAGGGAGTGACTTTCAGGGGAAAAAAAAAACCTTCATTGAAATTAATCGCAAGCGTAAGCTTCCAAACCGGAGCTAAGCTCAGCTTATAGGAGGATTTCACACTTGACCAAAGAGAAAGATAAAAACAAATTATTCAACTACTAGCTCATTAAGGAAGATTAGTGAGAGTCAAGAAGGAAAGTAGTTATATCTCCTAGCTCTATAAGTATGAGTGGTAGACCAATCAATGGCTGTTTGGGGGGTAGACATAGTGGTGTTATCACATTCAAGGCATCTCTTTCAAAAATGGTTTGGTTAAAATGTATTTAGATTATTAACACAATTTGCTTGAAGTGATACTTTCTTGGCAAAGTTTCAAGAAGTTCAGAAAAAACTACTCCGATTAATCAATAGTCTCTAGAAATCAAGATAATTAAGTTCAATTATAGATTTTATTTTAAACATTCAACATATTTTTTTGCTTAAATAATAAAAATATGAGTCTTATACGTTTTGCTTGTGATATCTGACTTTACTTTCACCATTTCCTGTGCTATATGCACATGAATATATATGCAAGGGGCAAGGGTACCCTTCTTGGTTTCCTTTTTATTGTCTATTTTATTATTCACTTTCAAATAAATAAATATATATATATATATATATATATATTTACTAATTAATTTACACATCGCATGAGCATGGTACTAGTATAAAAAATATTATGTTCATACACTACAAAACACACGGGTTATAGCCGCGTTTGCAAAAACGTGACTATAGACGGGCTATAGCTGCGTTTTAAGTAAACACGACTTAAAGTATTCAACAATAACCACGTTTTTAGCCGCATTTTTTGGTTAGGAGCTATTGTCGTGTTTTAAACATGTGGCTATAGGACCAACCAAATCATTTTTTTTATATGACCTCTGGCCGTGTTTGGAACATGCGGCTTTAGTTTACCTATAGCCGTGTTTTCTAAATGCGGCTATAAATTTAGTCTGTAGCCGCGTTTGAGAAACGTGGCTTTAGTTTTCCTATAGCCGCGTTTTTAAAATGTGGCTTTAGCTTTGCTTATAGCCACAGGTTAAAAACGCGGCTTTAGGGTTGGTATAAATAGTAACACAAAAATCTAATAAGACCTTTTGTTCACCAAACGCTGACCTCTAGCTCCCATCGCAGATCAAAACTCTCACTCTCACTCTCCGATCTGAAGCTCTCACCCTCCATCTGTCACTCTCACTCTTAATCGCCGCTCTAACTCCAGTGTTGCCTATAGCTGCCGAGCTCCTTTCCCCCGGCGGAGCTCCGATCCACTTTACTGAGCTCCTTTCTCATCTTTCTTTGTGTCCATCACCATCATCGAGCTCCTTCCTCATCCCCTTCTCTCTCTCTTTAACTGGTGAGCCTCTCTTTCTCTCTTTAACTTTTATCTATTTATATGTTTGTATTTATGTCGCATACTTAGTAGTGATTGATTGATCTAAAGTTTTAATCTTTGTTTGAAAAATGTAATGTTGATTTCTGGGTTTCTTTGTTTTGATCGCCCTAGCTCCGTTTGGGAGTTCATAAGAGAATGAAATGGAATGGAATTGAATGATCATAAGGGAATGGAAAGAAATGGAATAGAATGAAATGTATTTAAGTAAGGGAAATGAATGGAAAAGAATGGAATGGAATGGAATTAAATAACATTGATTGGATGTTTTGAAATAAAGGAATGGAAATGAATGAAAATGAATGAAATGTAAGTAATCTTGTTTAGCAACAACATGGAGCGAATGGAATGGAATCATTTTATGACAATATTACTATTAGACCCCTATTTTAAAATAAATTGTTAAATATATAGGGGTATTTTGGAAGTTTTGGAAAAAAATCAATAAATCTAATTTCATTCCCTCCCATTCCTCCCAATTTCGGGAGGAATGAAAATTTGAGGTTTTAAGGAAATAGAGAGGAACGAGTATTCCCTTCTACCCATTCAATTCCCTTCCACTTAAACTCCCAAATAAGGGAATGAGCTTTCCATTCTCTCTATTAAAACTCCCAAATAAGAGAAGAGAAGAATATTCTAAAATTATTATTTTTTTCATTCCTTTCCATTCCATTCCATTCTCTCCTTCCAAATGAGGCCTTAATCAATTTTTGCTTCTTTAAAAAAAAAAAAGTTCTATTGATTCTGTATTGAGATAGGTATTGTGAAAATCAAAAAAAGTTCTATTGATTCTGTATTGAGATAGGTATTGTGAAAATCCCCTTCCAGATGGCTATTGAGATGGGTATTGTGAAAAAAAAAAAAAAAAGTTTTACCACATTGTTTTGTGCCTTTGGTTGTGTTAATCTTTATTAAATTGCTATTAAGTGCGATAGTTATGTGGCAATGGACAAAAACTGATGATTCCTATGTAAAATATTATGAAAAAGGAGAATGTTTTGTTTTATTTTTGTTTTGGGGAAGATATTATTCCCATAACATGTGCCAAAGTATAAAGTAGCAAAGAGAGCTGTAGTGTGTGCGTACACATTTCTTTCTCTGCATTTTTTAAAGTTGTGTGCGCTTTTTTTTTACTTACAACAAATAGAAGACGAGATAGGGTAGAGATCAAACAGTGCTACCTTAATGGCCACAAGATTCTTGACAGTGCTCTTCACTACTTGTTTGTATGGCTTCTGCTACTCCTTTCATGAGTCCAGAAAGTTTTTCACAAAGATATTTTACTACTCTCATTTTATCCGTAGATAATAAAATGATATCAATAATAAGCTCAACTAAAAAAAATTAATAAAAATCTGTCAACTTAGTTGTAAAAAGTCGTATATGTAACATTTTTCTTTTTCTTTCTTTTTTCTTCATTTTAATTACTTCTAAACCTCTTCTTTCATAAATGTATTAGCAATATTTCTTCCTGTGTTGAAATATCGCTTCCCCCTCCCCCTCAATTTTTTTTTTTTTTGTTTTCTTTATTCCAATAATTCTTAGAAGTCAATAATTGCTTCTTATTTAGGCACCACGTTTTTTGGTGGTAGTTGAAGCCAGAAAGGAAGTGAGAAAGGTATGCGAGTAGAAATGGATGTGTAGTAAATGAGGTGGACCACAAGTCAAAAAGTGTCACATGCATTTGTTTAGTTGGAGAATTTTCTATTAGATAAAGCTTAGATTCTCCTCATCCCTTTTGGCCAATCTTTGTTTATGGAGTTTTTAGGATTGTTTCTTCATGTAAAAGTATCATCCAACGCTCATTAAGGTGGTGTGCTAGACAGCTAGAGCTAGGTGACATGTTGCAGTATTTCATGTTTGGTAGAGGTTGAAATTTCAAGCTCTTCAATAACAATTAGGGGTTTACATCATTGAAAGCAATCCCTAGTCCCTACAATATCAATAATTATTACATTTACATGCAAATCTTATATATATTGCTCTCATGATATATAGTTTCATATATTAAGGCGTGTTTGTATAAGGTGTTCAAAAACTTTGTTTTGAGTTTAAAATAAATGTTTGTAAAAAATTTATGAGGAATTCTGGTTGCAAAGCAAAGTTTTTGGATTTAAAAACGCTATTTTAAACTCTCAAAACGCCTAACTAAAAAAACCCCACGAATATACCAAACACATAATATATATATATATATATATATTTTTTTTTTTTTATTATTAATAATATGGCACTTGCTATCTAAAAATGAAAAAAAAAAAGAAAAAGAAAAAAAAAGAACCAAGGAATGAATGGATCCAATTTAGATGCATGGTTTTACTTTTATGAGACAGTTAGTAATCACTTTCCAAATGACATTATAATTATGCATTTCAAATGCTTCGAACCTTTAGTGTGAAGTTTGTGCTATTCTTGACAGCAGCTGTTCCTGATAAAGAATCTTCTTTGCTGCATGTTGCACCTAATATCCATTGATTTTGTGGTCCATCAGCAATATATGTATAGTATATGGAAGTTTAATACTCTTGATTGTTGCCACCAATCAGATGCGTGGCATGAAGAGCAACTCGCCGAAGCACTAGCCCAATCAAATGCAAAGCATCAAAAGCAACTCACCGAAGCACTAGCCCAATCAAATGCAAAGCATCAAGAGCAAATGACAGAAATGATGTTGCACATGAAAGAAATGTTCGCCCAATTTAGCCCACTTATGCATTCTTCACAGCCTTCTAAGGTACTAAAAATTTTGCATTTAATTTAATGAAAATTATGTGTTTATTGCAATGCATTGTTATGTGTTATTAATACAATGTGTTTAATATATTCAAGATAGCGCTGCTGATAAATGAGGGCTCTCCGTGGATATTGATCAAATTATTTTGTATTACTTTTTGGCTGATCGTGAAGGAATATCATAGACATGAATATTATTTTGATATTAGAGACTAGTTGATATGTAGACAAGTCGATCATGCCATTCAAAGAATGACGATCTTTTTTGTGAACAAAACTTTTTAGTTGAATCTCTTGTATACGTAGACAGGTACATTGATGCTTTAAAAACATAGAAGAGTTTAAGAGGATTAAATAGTGAAGCCATGCATTGTTCTCAAGGTAAGTTTGAGATATATAAATACCGTTTCCTAATTTCTTTGTCTTTGTGTGTTAATTCCTAACTTCTTTGTTTTTATATTTGTGAATGACTATAAATTGTTGTAATAAGGGGAAGCCAATTTTACTTGTTATGGGATTAGAGGTTAATAAATTAGTATGTGTTTATACATCAGTGACCCCAGCTCTTTTTAGAGTGCTTGCTAATTATGATATTAGCTAGTACTAGTTTCAGTACTTGTTAAGCATGATTGGTTCTGCTTGAAAGTTGTTTATTATGTGAAGTAAAATGGCCGAGAATATATGAATTGTGAAACATCCACATCATCTACTGATTTGGCATTCTAAAAGTGTGACTGAAAGCAACTCTTCATAAAATTTTGTGTTATTTATAACTGCTTATCATTTAGTACGCAAACTACTGGCCATTGATTATGGCTGATTGGACTGAAATTGCAATCCACTATCAGCAGTGGAGTGATTTTAAACTTAATTGTTGAGTATTTTTAGGGACCATTAATGTGACAGTAGATTTACCTCTATTTGTATTTAAAAAAGAAATCGTAAGGAAAAGTTTGTAAAACAAGCACAGAGCAATATTGGACTAGTTTGTGATTCATTCTACCTAGGTATGTGCACATACAACCCTTACAATTTTTACTACATTTTGCAACTGCATTCAAAGTAAATTACTATAATGCCATCTTTCATTCATAATCGAAGGTGTTTCTTCCCCCCATATGTAACATTTACAAAAATGCAGTAATCTTAATTAGGTGTTTCAGAAACAACTTGAAATATTTATATAAATATATATTTCTTTTCCTCTGGTTAACGAGATGTCCAGAGTATGAAATCTTTATTACTTTTTTTTTTTGATAAGAAAAATCTTTATTACTTTGTTGTTGTTGTCGTCGTCTTATATATATTATTATTACGACTTTACAGTCGGTGGCTAAATAATTAATTAGCATATACATGATGTAGAAGTTTCTCACACAGGTAGGCTCTTTGATCATTCTAATGATTTAAAATAAAATATGTATTTGAATTATCAAAGAAAATGTTAATTAAACAAGACAAGATAATATTACATTACACTACAGGAGCTACACGGTAGGCTAACAGCCTAGCTAACACATGCATGCACCAGATGATTAGAAAAAGAGGATATTAAGACTCACCAATAAATTCAAAGTCATAAAGAATATTAGAAGCATTACAAAGCAGTCACGTAATTAAGGACCAATTAATTCATAAGACATATATATATATATATATATATATATATTGACAGGAAGTTTACATCTTTTGTTCAATAATAAATTACACGATTCAACAAACCCAACAGCAACATTAAACATCAATATCACTGCCTACCTCTTACCTAACCCATTTCAATATATATGAAAACAAGAAAATAATACATACACTAGATCTACATGCATGGTGGTTGACACGTTTATCATGTTTCAGGTGTATACATACACTCGAAATATGATATCCTTTTGCCACTAACGCATGATTTATTTTTATGAGAAGAACGCTAACACATGCGTAAATTTGCAATAGATAATAATAACTTTTTCTTTTCTTTTTTAGAGAAAGACAACAAACTTTATTCAAAAAATAACAGATACAACATGAAAAAGAGCTTGTTGTAAAAAATAAGAACTATCTTCAATCCAAGCTAGATAATAATCAATGCTAGATACCAATTTTGCTAATAAGTGTACAAGAGATAATAATTTGTACACAAAAGAATACACTATATATTTAGACTCGCAAGTGACATCAAAGTCAAAAGGCATATTAAAAAGAAGAAGAAAAAAAATCACAAATTCTCGTAAGGGCCAAATTATTCATCGATAACATGATATTGACAGCTACATCTCACCTTCAATAGTGATACACGCAATATAATAATTCAACAAACCAACGGAAACAATAATTTACGTCAATAGCCTAGCACTGCCTCTTGCCTAGCCCATGTATGCAAACATGGTCACAAACACAAGCAAAAACCCAAACATCAAATTGTTCATGTTACAAGAAATACTAGCCACTCCACTCTTTGGTGGTGGTGGTGGAGGTGAGGCGACGGTGGAGGGCGGTGTACCAGTCGGGGTGGTGGGTGAGCCGCTTGGGGTGGTGCCAGCTGCTACAACATTGATCGATAGTTTCATGCCTTGAGCACAGTGACCAGGTGTGGGGCAAATGAAGTACATTGGGCCGGCAGTGGTTAAAGTGATTGTTGTGCTTCCACCATTGTAATTTTTGATGGCATTGCTAGAGCTGCAACTGCTGTAGCCGGCTTGATTTACTTCATCCACTTGGTGGGTAGAGTCATAGGTGAACACTGTTTTTTGAATATTATTATAACTATAGTTAGTATGTTTTGTCAAACAAACAATGTGTATGTGTTTTTAATCTACTAATGAGGTTTAGTTTTTGTAAGCTAGCTAATGAAACCCATGTGTTCAATCAATATTAGTTGGTCGGTCCAAGAGAAATTTAGAATGATGATAGAAAAGCTAAATTAAATTACTAGAAAACTAATATAATATAGTATATGGTAACTCCATGTATGACAATATCATACAATTAGAATAAAAAAAACAAAGTGGAGTAGTTGGAAAAGCTAAACTACTTCTTGTAATGGTGGCTGGCTCTAGGTTTTGTCATTGACCCATATATGATTACTTAAGGACCACTTTCAAAGGTCTCTTAGCTGGTGATAGCAATTAATTAACAACTAGCCAAATACTCCTTCAAGAGAGTCAAGAGGCCAATTCTCATACGCTAACTGGAGGTAGGTAAGGGGAGAGAAGTGCCTTGATTCAAGCCTAGAAGGTTGAAAATCTATTCCTAAAGTCCCAAAAGCGGTTGGTAATAATAATTGATAAATTATCACTTTGTTGCCAAAGTTTAAATCGTTAAGAAATTATGAATTTAATTGCTTAACAGGTTAACAATCCAAAAGACTTAAATAGTTAAAAAATGTGAATTTAATCACTTAATCATTCTTCTAATATAAAAAATTAATGAGTTAAACATCAATTTGATATGAAATCAACCATAACTTTAGGCGTAATCGCTTAGTTGGTGTACTAGTCTAGTTAGAAATAAGAGGCAATCAGAGAAACTAGGAGTTCAAAAAAATTTAGGTGTTGGACATAATGCAAAGCTGAGGCCATGGATTCTTCTATTGTTTGAAAATTGAAGGAAAGAAAGAATATTTAATTCACACAAAACTTGGACTCCTATTGTATATGGTAGACGTGGGAATTCCAAGTTGCCAAGGTCGTCAAATAAGGAAGACAAATAGTGAGATTCTTACGATATATAGTACTTATTTTTTATCTCAGCATAATATATGCATAACTTTTAATATAATATAATACTGCATACTACATAATCAATGTTAACGTTTTCACCTTTTCCATGCCAAACTACTTTAATCAATCTATGTGTATTGTGTGGGTGTAAATCATTTCTGCAGTGTGCGCGCTTCAAAATTCTAATTTGGTGAGACAGAGCCAAACAAGAGCAGGAACATTAACCTATACAGGAGACTTCAACTAGTTCTATATTCAACTTTCATGATATGGCCAAAATTCTTCATATATTACCAAGTTTTGCTTGTGCAATAATTATATTTATGGATGACCCATCAGTTATTAACAGAGAAATGATACATAAGATACATTCTTCAAAGCTTGAGACTACCGTTTAGCAATTTGTCAATTTTAGATGTTTTGAAAAGGAAAAAAAAAAAAAAACAAACTTATATGATCTGAAATCTGAATTTTGAGTGTGATCCAAAGAGTAAACAACTTACAAAGGGTGTCACCAACTACAAATGTTTGAGCAGAAGCCCAGGTGGTGTAGTCAGCTGTTTGGCTCCAACCCTGGCTATCACCAACAACGTGTTGTGCTCCATAGACCACTGGTGTTGCCAGAGCTAGAATTAGAAGAGCAATTCTCATGGCCATGTTTAAAAATCAAAAGCCTTGTAGCTAGGTGTTTAGAAATCAAGGGAGTTAGTGAAAGTGGTAGAGAACTTTGAAGCATGTTCAATGTTATATAGGCACCGAAAGGTTATGAGAGATTAGGAATATTATAAATTATTTGGGTCTTTCTTTGGGGGTTGAAAGTTGTTGTTAAAGAAAGGAAGGTCAATCCTGAACACCCTTATGTGTTACCAACTACTGTTTGAAACTGAAATCCATGATGATGTGGTTGTTAACCTGTCATTTAATTACGCAGTGGTTCTTTTTTTTTTTTTTTTTTTTTCTATCAACAAAAAAAAAAAAAAAGAACCACTACGTAGTGGTTCTTGGTTCTTCTGTCTTGTTTGTCCAGCTACCTAATGCATTGAGACTTTCGATTTTCTATATCATAGTCATAGCAGCCTACAAAGCTATATGGGAATAGGGATTATCTACTTTGGCTCAGAGCATCACCACCAACCTTTTCAAATTTTTTTCTATTCCGAGAGTGAACAGTTTATTTTACCTTTGATTTATTTATTTTTTTAAATACACTTTCTAACAGATTTTTTATCTTTTTCTCCATCTCATTTAAATATTATCTTTTCATTCATTTTTTATTCTTTTTTTATTATCATTTATTCTTCTTATATTCATTCTCAACAATTATATTTTTAAATAAAAATGTTATATCTACAATATTTTTCGCAATACTTTCACAAGAATCACATTAAAATCTTACGTGGAAAGCTATTATTAGTTCTAATTTGAATCCAACACTGAAATTATTTTTTTATACACCAATATTAGCTAATAACAATATATTATTTAAAATTTATTGTAAAAATATTATAGTAACATTTTTTAATTGACATTTCTTGTTTTTTATATTATTTTTTCAAACTTAATTACATCTATACGATCTTTTTTTTCTTTTTCTTTTTCCTCTTGGTTTTTTCTCCTCCACACCTTTCCCTTATCTCTATCTTCACTTTTCTTTTCTTTTTTCTTTTTGTCTATAGCACTTCATCTAGAGCTCTATCCTCTTATCTTCACTTTTCCTTTTTCTTTTATTCTCCTTTTCTTCTCTAGCACTTCGTCTGGAGCTCTATCTTCAATCTTCACTTTTCTTTTTTCTTTTCTTCTCTAGCACTACGTCTACTCCAGAGCATTCAAGAAGCACAACTGCATGTCCTCCTTCCATCGAGGCTCAGATGGGTCAGCTTTGCTTTTTTTTTTTGTTCTAATTTGATTAGTTTTAATAGTGTGATTTGAGTTTGTATTTTGATTGAGAACTCCATCAATTTTGTGATTCACCGTTGTTTTCTGATGAGAAGCAAAGAAAGTTTTTTATAAAGAGAAGCAAGAGAGAGGGAGTGCAGAAGAAACAGAAATTGAGGAAGAGAAAAAAGTCTTTTTTTTTTTTAATTTAACCGGTATTATTTTAAGGGGTAATATTCTTTAGATATGCTACAGTGATTGCTACAGTGCTCTCCAGGCTTGGAGAGCTACTGTAGCAAATCTAAAAAAAGTTTGGAGTTAGAGAGGCGGTTGGAGGGGTTTTTTTGTGTGAACAGTGACTTTTTTCTCCAAAGTTTAGAGATAGAGCATCTGCTAGTGATGCTCGGTTGTGGTGTCTTGGCTTCATAGATGAAAGTGAAACTAATGGCTCAACAAAAATTCATGTACTAAAAGTAAAAACTATTGGTTGGACATACCACCCTCTATTTTTAATAATTTGAAAGGGTGGGGAATTTGAATTTTGATTTCTAGATTTCTCAATTGAAAATACTATAAAGTATCAATTAAGTTAGAAAATTTGATCTCACATATAAAAGAATTTCAAGATTCTTTTTTGGGAATATTTTCAAATATTACTTTTAACTTCTTTTCAATGAATTGGATCAAAAGTCAAACTAGTTCAACAAAAGGATGTTGTACAAGTTTATTTTGGCTATTTGAAATAATTTATTTAGCTAAAACTGAAAACTTTTTTCTGAAATTTTTGTAAAAAAAGCTAAAAGGTAGCTAAAATAGTACAATGAAACCCATAAATAGTATTAAAATGTACAATAAGACACATAAATAGTAGCAAAAATAAGTTGAATAATAAAAAAAAAAAACTTACTTTTTAAGTAATTCCAAACACAGGCATATGTTAGACATTCCTAGCTATTTCCTAATGGCAAAAATTTAAGTCGTAATTCTATCCCAGTGGTTGGAAGATGCTCTTGTAACATGATCATGATGCATTTATTCTAAATTAAAACTAACATACCGATAACAAAGCTTACAAAAGTTTCAACAATTATAAGAAATATTAACATGCATGAAATCACTTTTATTATCTTACTTTGAAAGTATATATTATCATATTATCCAGTTTAAAATAACCGGTAAAAGATATATGATATACTTTAGCTTTTTTTTTTTTTTTATAAGATATGATATACTTTAGTTAGTAGAGCATAACATAGATTAATTACTTAGTGTGCGTTTGACTCTAAATTAAAAAGCTAGTTTATTTTACTATTCAGCTTATTTTTAGTACTATTCATGGGCCACTCTGTACTATTCATGGGTCACACTGTACTATTTCAGCTATCTTTTACCTTTATCTACAGTATTTTCAGTAAAAAGTTTTCAATTTCAATAAAATAAGTGGGTCTCAAACAGACCCTTAAGTGTGCATTTAGGACAAGCTGAAAATTTTAGCTTATTTTTGCTACTATTCAAAGGTTTCACTGCATTTTTTGGTACTATTTATGGGTCTCACTGTACTATTCGGTTAACTTTTACCTTTATCTACAGAACTTTCAGTAAAAACTTTTTAGTTTTAGCTAAATAAGGGTCTGTTTGAAATCTACTTATTTTATTGAAACTGAAAACTTTTTGCTAAAAGTACTGTAGATAAAGGTAAAAGTTAGCTGAAATAGTACAGTGAGACCCATGAATAGTACCAAAAAGTGAAACGAGACTCATGAATAGTAGCAAAAATAAGCTGAATAATAAAATAAGCTGACTTTTTAATTTGAAGCCAAACACATGCTGAGCTATTCCCAAATGGACACTTAGAATGGAGGAACAAAAAGTTTTTTAAATTCCCATTTGTGCGTATGCTAGCATAATTGTTTGAAATAACTAATGATAAACAAAGATAACATCTTTATTCTATGTACATTTGTTCTCCTAATCAATAAATACCCTTAGAGCATTAGTATTGGTGGTGCTAAGAAGTTATATTACAATTTTTAGCACCACTAAATACCAAAATGTGGTTATATTGGTGGAACCAAAGTTATATTTTTTGGCCGTGCACTGAAGCCCATATGTAAAAAAAATATATATGATTAAATTGTTGTGTTCATGCTACTTTTTAATAAGTAAATAAAAATTTCTTTTTTGTTATATTCACACTGCTTTTTAATGAATTTTTTATATTATTTTCATCAAATAGCTAAAAATATAGATCTATTCATGTTGGATATATTGTAAAGTGAGAATGTAAAATAAATAAAGTAGTTTTTTGTAGAGCCATATTGCTAACGTAAGGTCTACATCAAAATTTCTCCATAAACCAAAAATGATTTAAATAACCTTGACATGACATAGAACAAACTCTTTTCCAAGGCCAACGAGGATTCAACGGAAGGGGGTCCATTAAGAAATCAAATAAAAGGATATCAACGATATTGTTAAGACACAATGAATATTATAATTTCTCTTACAACTTATCCAAAATATAAGATATGACCACAAGCCATGTCTTATCAAAAAAAAAAAAGACCACAAGCCATGTCAACAAAGTTGATCAAGCCAAAGGCAAGCTGAAGTGTAGAAAACATAGAATCATATTCATACCCATATTTCATGATTTCAACGCCATGTTTATTTTTAGACGTTTCTATATGATTTCCACCTAATATATGTATAGATTAGGAGCATCTTTTTGAAAGGGTTAGGTAATAGGATCTTATAGTACTATATATATTCTTCATATTCAAAGTTTGAAAATTGTATTAGATAGGAACATGGAAATAGGTGCGTTATAAATATATTTATTTTGCCATCTCTTGAAGCAGGAATCTCTACCACTGACTTTTCCTTGGAATATTTTGCTTTCATGATTTTCTTTTTTTTTGTTACAAAAATAGTAAAAGAAGCGAAGTTTGAAAGTGTCACAATTAAAATGTTTCCAATTCCCTAGACTAATGAAGGCTAATAGTGTTAATTATATGCAAAGAGTTTTACTACTACACGCAAATAAGGAGAAATTTGCAAAAGCAAATAATTAATGAGAAATTTATCCCAATTATTTGACCATAATACTGTCATTTCACATTTGCTGCATCCTCAGAATCCACCTTCCCAGGATTGATTCCAATGACAAAACTAATTTGGTGCCCCAATAAATGTGTTGAATTCACTGTGAAGTCAGCATATCTCACTGAAGGGGAGACAGATTTTTGAACACGTATTAGTAAGACAGAATGGAATCACCTTAGGAAACTAAAAATCTAGAAGAGGTTGAAACTCTTTCTTTTGAGAATTGCAGAAAACTTAATGCCAACCAAAGCCACCCATAAAATTATGATATGTGCCCTAGATTTGATGTATGATAGAGGTAGTAAAAATAGAGCACTTATTTTTCATATGCCCCAATATTTTCAATCATAGTTTAGAAGAGAGGAGTACAGTATGTCCAATAATCCTCTTAAAAGTAAAAAATGAGCGAGGCTAAACCTTATGACGTGAGCATAGACCGTCCATCTACTTCATATATACCGTGAGACTAACGGATGTGTGGATGCGCTAGCTAAAAGGGGTTGTCAACAACAGAGCATTTTGGAAGTTAATGATACATGCCCATCTTTTGTGTATCCAACTTTTGTATAGGATATGAAACACCTCGGGATTAGTAGAATGTGTCTTTTAGAGACTTTTGAGCCTGTTGTTCTATAAACTCATTCTTTCTTTCTCTTATTTGAGAGTTTTAATGAAAAGAATAGACTTGTTTGGGAGTTTAAGTGGGAGAAAATAGAATGAGTAGAAGAGAACACTCATTCCTTTCTATTCCCTTAAAACCTCAAATTTTCATTCCCTCCGAAATTAGGAGGAATGAGAGGGAATGAAATTAGATTTAACGATTTTTTCACTAAAACTCTCAAAATATCCCTATATATTCAACCATTTATTTTAAAATAGGGGTATAATAGTAATATTATTATAAAATGATTTCATTCCATTCTCTTCATATTACTCTCAAACAAGATTACTTACATTCCATTCGTTTTTATTTATTTTCATCCCTTAATTTTAAAACATCCAGTTAAGGTTACTTAATTTCATTTTATTTCATTCTTTTCTATTCCTTTCGCTTACTTAAATACATTTCATTCTATTTCATTTCTTTCCATTCCCTTATAAACTCCCAAACGAAGCCTTAGTAGTTACATACAGACAATTTTTTTTTCTTTTTTTTCCATAATTTTATTTTTATTGTAAATTGTGCTTTTAAATTTGCTAAAATTTTGGATTATTTGTGGTTTTCAAGACTTATTTAATTAGTTCCACTGTAATTGTTCTATTCATTTTGATAGACAATTCGGTCTTCTACCCCAGTAAATTTTTAGACATATTAGTAAGTAAGATGAACTCAAATTTGCTGTGATTCGTTAAGGAATAAGCTGGTGCACAATGGGGTAAGAACTAAGAAGACCAACCAGGTTCTTTACTCTTTAGCACATGCTCACCAACAAGACTCACTCGCCGCACCCCCGGGGGCGGCGGAGCTATGTATTAACTTGAGGCCCCTCAAATAATATATATTTTTTAAATTATGCTATAAATATATAAATATTAAAATTTGAAAGGTTAGACCTACAAATATAGGAGTTGGTCCCCTCCCCAAAATGTCCAATAATCCTCTTTAAAGTAAAATTGAGTGACTGGCTTAGTGGTCACATGCCTTATATAGACAAGTCTTTTCTTTTTCTTTTTTTTTTCAGTTTTATTTTTTCTGGTAAAATATGCTCTTATATTTGCTAAAATTTTGGATTATTTGTGGTTTTCAAGATTTATTTAATTAGTTCCATTGTAATTTTTCTATTCATTTTGATAGACAATTTGGTCATATATATATATATATATATATGAGATGGGTTCAAGTTACACCTAGTGTAACTCTAAAGAATTACACATTTTCTAAATTATTGGATTTAAGTAGATCCAACGGTCAAAAAAGACACTCATTAATGCAAATGTTCTGATTAGGATCTCATTAATTATCTCTTATTTATTGCATTCCATACCTATCTTTTTTCTTTTTTTCTTTTTTTCTTTTTTGATACAAGATAGAATTCTACTTTAGCCTAATCTAAGTGTATATGTGTGTGAAGCTCCTTCTTGAAACTTGAACCCCGACCTTTGCCCCCTACACTCTTCAAGCACTTATACTTATGGAGTGACCATCGCACCAAAGGTGTGCGGTGGTCATTCCATACCTACCTCTAAACTTAAAAAAAACACAAATTGAAGCTACTATTTAGTTAATGCTGTCATAAAAAAAAAGGACGGTTTTAATTTTTAGTTGAAAGGGGTTGTCAACAACAGAGCATTTTGGAAGTTAATGATACATGCCCATCTTTTGTGTATCCAACTTTTGTATAGGATATGAAACACCTCGGGATTAGTAAAATGTGTCTTTTAGAGACTTTTGAGCCTGTTGTTCTATAAACTCATTCTTTCTTTCTCTTATTTGAGAGTTTTAATGAAGAGAATAGACTTGTTTGGGAGTTGGAAGGGAATAGAAAGAGTAGAAGAGAACACTCATTCATTTCTATTCCCTTAAAACCTCAAATTTTCATTCCTTCCGAAATTAATTAGGAGGAATGAGAGGGAATGAAATTAGATTTAACGATTTTTTCACTAAAACTCTCAAAATATCCATATACATTCAACATTTTATTTTAAAATAGGGGTATAATAGTAATATTATTATAAAATAATTTCATTCTATTCTCTTCATATTACTCCTAAATAAGATTACTTACATTTCATTCATTTTTATTTATTTCCATCTCGTAATTTTAAAACATCTAGTTAAGGTTACTTAATTTCATTTCATTTCATTCTTTTTCATTCCTTTCTTTTACTTAAATACATTTCATTTCATTCCATTCCCTTATGAACTCCGAAACGAAGCCTTAGTAGTCACATATAGACAAGTTTTTTTTTTATTTTCCATAACTTTATTTTTTATTGTAAATTATGCTTTTAAATTTGCTAAAATTTTGGATTATTTGTGGTTTTCAAGACTTATTTAATTAGTTCCACTGTAATTGTTCTATTCATATTGATAGACAATTCGGTCTTCTACCCTAGTAAATTCTTAGGCATAATAGTAAGTAAGATGAACTCAAATTTGTTGTGATTCGTTAAGGAATAAGCTGGTAGGGTTGTGCAAAACCGGACCGTGGCCGACCCAACCGACCGGCACCGACGATACCGCACCGCTGCTGGAGCCGACCGATGGAGTTGATGTCGGCAAACGGAGGGCAACTCTAGTTCCGATGCCGGTGCGGTACGAAGCTCGGAATGAAAATCTGAAACCGATGATATCACCGCACCGAACCGACTAAGTTTTGTATAGTTTTAAAAAAAAAAAAAAAAAAAACAGCATCGTTTCACTTAGTAAAAAAAAAAAAAAACCATGAAAACGGCATCGTTTGTGCACAGCTCTAACCCTATCTCCCTGGGTATAAATACTTCCTTTTCTCTCAGGCCTCTTAGCTCTGGGCTGGCGCTAGCTCTCGCCTCTCGCTGCCACTCTCCCAAGTCTCACTACCTCACCAGTCATTGGCTCACTGCCACGCTGCTGCCAGCACTCAGCATTCAGCATCTAAAACATGACCAACATTCCTACTCCTTTGTGATCTACTCATCGGAGACAGGGAAATGGAAAACTTCCCTTGAAGTGTGCTATTGCAGGGATGAGCTTTATGAGAACAAACATATTTATGTGAATGGAAGGTTTTACTGGTTGACGAAGAATCAAAACATTATCACTTTTGAGGTGGATGAGGAGTTATCTGGAGTCATTACAGTACCTGGTCGGCCCAGCAGAGGCGACGCCACATTGGCTCACCAGTCATTGGCAAGTCACGCAACAATCAACAGCCAACGGAACGGATGTGTCGAACGACTCGGACGAAGAACGAGATCGCGGATCGCCAGATCAGGCCAGCCTCAAACTCGATCTCCCATTCAAACGGAACTTGCAACGGTGGCAACCATAACAAGTGAGTCTTCACACTTTTCTTAGTCTCTGGCATCCTAATCTGATCTGCTCTTTTTTTTTTTTTTCTTCTGTTTTTCTTTCCATTACTTATTTGGTTCTTCTGTTGTTTACGAAGTAGAGTACTAGAGTGTTCCATTTTGCCCAACCAAGAAACACTTATCAATTGCCTGTTGCCTCTAACACGTGTATGGTTGAACTTGAAGTCTTCAAAAGCAATTAATAATACCCACACAGGTGGTTTGGTATGGGCCATTTGATTTTTCCTCTACTTTTCATGCTTATTTGTTGTTAAAGTATTTTATATTATATAACATTATGAATGAATATAATATACTACAGTATATCATATCTAAAATAATACTAGAAAATTTAATTTGTTGTATTTAATAAGATTTTTTATACATTTAAATTTTTTATGAGCATTTTAGACATTGAAATTTAAAAAACAATTTGTCTACTATTGGTATTTGTTGAATCTCAGTCATTATACTTAGTAGGTTATAATTAATTGATAATATGGACAAAGATAATAATCATTAATTCATTCTTCGAAAGAAAGAAATATAATATTTTAGAAAATAATACATTTTTAGGTTTTAATGAAGCGGGGTCCTATGTTGTTTGTCAACTTGTTTAATCAAAGCACTTTGTTCTTGTTGTGCTATCCTTTCAAGAAGTTTTTGTATCATTTCTAAGAGAATTTAATATGTTAGACATAATAATATTTTAAAAGATACAAGGAAGACACGTGTTTAGAAGATAGAAAAAGCATTCACAAGGATAATTGAATGAGTTTATTATGTTTAGAAGATAGAAGACACGTGGTTAATATGTTTTTTTTTTTTTTAGCATTTTAATTTTTGAGGGATACAAGATTGAGAGAGTTCACGCTTTCAAACCGACTAAACCGCACCGCAAAAACCGCACCGCTATAGGTCGAAAAACCGACCCTAAGCGGTGTGTATCGGTTCCAATTATAAAAAAACCGACCTCTATCGGTTCGGTAATAAATTTGGAAAAAAACCGCTCCTACCGAACCGCGCACACCCCTATAAGCTGGTGCACAATGGGGTAAGAACTAAGAAGACCAACCAGGTTCTTTACTTTTTAGCACATGCTCACCAACAAGACACACTTGCCGCACCCCCAGGGGCGGCGGAGCTATGTATTAGCTTGGGGGCCCGGCCCCTTAAATAACATATATTTTTTAAATTATGCTATAAATATATAAATATTAAAATTTGAAAGGTTAGACCTACAAATATAGGAGTTGGTCCCCTACCCAAAATGTCCAAAAGTCCAATAATCCTCTTTAAAGTAAAATTGAGTGACTAGCTTAGTGGTCACATGCCTTACATAGACAAGTCTTTTTTCTTTTTTTTTTTCTTTTTTTTTTTCCCAGTTTTATTTTTTTTGGTAAAATATGCTCTTATATTGGCTAAAATTTTGGATTATTTGTGGTTTTCAAGATTTATTTAGTTAGCTCCATTGTAATTTTTCTATTCATTTTGATAGACAATTTGGTCATTTATATATATATATATATATATATATATATATGAGATAGATTCAAGTTACACATTTTCTAAACCATTGAATTTAAGGAGATCCAACGGTAAAAAAAGACACTCATTAATACTAATATTCTGATTAGGATCTCATTAATTATCCCTTATTTATTGCATTCCATACCTATCTCTTTTTTTTTTTTTTTTTTTTACAAGATAGAATTCTACTCTAGAATAATTTAAGTGTATATGTGTGTGAAGCTCCCTCTTGAAAACTTGAACCTCGGCCTTTGCCCCTCACACTCTACAAGCACTTATACTTATGGAGTAACCATCGCATCAAGGGTGTGCAGTGGTCATTTCATACCTATCTCTAAACTTAAAAAAACACAAATTGAAGCTACTATTCAATTAATGCTGTCATAAAAAAAAGGGCGGTTTTAATTTTTAATTGATTAAGCGACTTGATATAGTTTGTTTTACCAAATTCGTTAAAAACTTCCCAAATTGAAGACTACTCCTTATAATTTTTTTTTTTTTTTTTTTTTTTTTTGGAGAGAAGTCAGCACTCAGCAGTAATTTCAATCACCAAGTAAATTTGTTTTTTGTTTATTTTTTTCTTTAAAATACAGAACATGGTATAATACCTGCATTGAACAACCACATTTCAATGGGAATTATGCATTAAATAACCTTTTCTTCTGTGAAGTGTGTTTGGTGAAAATGTTACATATTGTTTAAGGAAAGAAGAAAAATGGATGCTTCGGCGGGACTGTTTGGGCTTCGTAGAGTTCCATGTAAACACAATCTTAGATTCATGGTAGAACTGTTGCAGTCAAACCAAGCGTGTGGTTCCCAACTTTTAAAGGATTGTATAATGAATTAAGAAGAAAGAAATAAAATAGTAATAAGGAAGAGAAATTAAGATTGATAACACGTCCTATTTAGAAGCATTAGACAACGTAATAGCAAATTCCATATACAGATTCAGAATTATCTTTAATCCTTTGTTTGTCTTTCGTCTTTCTTGCACATTACTCAACATAATTCAGAAGTTTAAATTTCGAATAACAGCTTATTTCAATGCTTTGATTATATTTCGCATCCTATAGAATTTTTTACATCTTGTAACCCTTGTGATTTCAGATACAATTGAATGAAGGGAAATTTCAATAGAGGAGAGTTGAGATGTCACTGTTATAAAATGGGAATAATATTTGTTATATGTCAATCGTCATATCCTTCACTAAAGTGCCATATTCACCAAGATGCTTCTATCTAATTAGGCAACGTATTATAAAAATTAAGAAGTAGACGTAGTACAGGTCAGTTTTGAACACATATTTCTCTCTATTTTTCGCCATTTTCTTTTGATATCAGTTTCTTTTACTCTGGATTTTCATTGTTGAGTGAGGGCTTGGTTTTTGGCAGCTTGTGGGAGGTTTGATATTGTGGGTCTTCAAAGATATAAGTTCAGTAGCTTTGATAACAAATAATAAGATTTTTTTTTTTTTTAGTGTATTTAGAATTCAAACAACGATAAGTTTTGAAAATTTAGTAAACATACACATTGAAAGTATATATGCGTGTGTATATCACTAGTGGCTCCAATCCTAAGCCAGGGTGGTCACAGGACCACCCTAACTTGTAAAAAAATGTATATATATTGGCCACACAAAAAATTATATATTAAACTAACCTATTGTGATCATCTTGATAAAAATGTTGAACACCCAGACTTGAAAATCATAAGAATTAGTTCAACAAAAATAAGAGTAATGATACATCTACAACAATTTCACAATAATTTCACAACAAGCCCTATGTAGTAAGCAGTTACTGATTCTAATTTGGGCCCAACACCAACATCACTTTTAAACCTACCACTAACAGCTTGTCGTATAAAATTTGTTGTAATGTTGTAGACGTAGTATTACTCCAAAAATAATTTTGTCTCTCAAACATAATCTTTAACCCCTTAAAAAAAATGAGCTTAATAACAACAATAAAAATTAGTAAAAAAAAAAAACTGAAATAAAAACAAAACTAAACCAAACAACAAGTGAATAAATTATTCAACAAAAAATCATGTTCTAAAATAAAAATAAAAATAAAAATCCTTAATCATTCAATTTTGTAACTCATTTAGCCCATTACATTAAAGTAATCTTTATTTTTATTTTTATTTTTATTTTTATTTTTCCTTCGAAGAAGTATTAAGAAAATACTTAAATTTTGAATTTTTCTTAATGACCACTCTAAAAAAAATTCCTACATCCGCCATTGGTATATATATATGTGTGTGCATGTGCATACAAAGTTTGTCCCGACTAATGTTTCAATACCATAATTGCTTGGCCCCCAAACAAAAATTCTTGGCCCCGCTTCGTGACTGCACTTCAAGGCGTGGCCAGACAAATTTAAATATATATCTACCTCTTGGCAACTCCTTCCTCAACCTCAAGGCCGGATAAAGGTCAATGATGGTGCTTTAGAGATCATAAAAGGTATTCTTACTTGGAAAGCTATGCCATATTTGGACCGGATCCCATTTAAAAGGCTCGGTGAATTGGGCTCAGGCCCATGCAACTCTTTTGGCGGCCCAAGGACGTGTCAAAACTCCAACACAAATGTTATCTTGGAGGCTAAACTCAGAGACTGTCACCGACGGAATAAAACAGGTCCCAAGTTACTCTGATTGGGAGATTACAGAAGTAGTTGCAAGAGTTTAGATCATTTTTGGATTCATCTTACTTGATGTGCATGGCTAGCTAATTTTGTTCGCAGAGTCTTAAATTTTCTAGTCCGTAATTTAGCAACTTAATTGGGCTACTTATTGCTCCTACTAAGGGTCTGTCCCCATCTATCTATACCCTATCCTCCCTTACTGAGTTTTTTTCCGTCAAAGTAGATGCTTATTTTAATGGTCGGCAGATGCTTTAATCCTTATGAAAATGATAGTATCACAATAGTTTACATGGTTTTTGTCACAATTTGCTATGTGGCGAGTTGTGAGTGGTGTACATTTTTCTCAACCACTCAACTCACCATGTGACGACATGACAAGTTGTGACAAAAATTGTGCAAAATGTTTATTTCTTATTTAGGAAAGAAGACGCAATACACTCTTAACCTTAAGTTAGTAATAAAATCTATTAGATATTATATAGCCAAATCATGTAGCTAGACAATCCAATCTACGATGGCGACTTTACTCAACCATCCAAACACAAGACATCGCTAGGGACCAATCTCTAATCCGGTGTTAGAAACTCTATCTCAACTTATCAAATGGTATTTACAAACAAGTTTGAAACAGTAGTTAACATGTATGGATCATTTGGAAAGAGATGAATATTGCTGTATGCCACTCACTAATTATAAGCATTTTTTTGTTGTTCAAAAATCACGAAATTAAGCTCAACAAAAGTAACAAAACACCATTACGTTTATAAAGTGAGGAATGGCTTCTGTCCAATGTCACAAGACACTGGACCCGTTGCAATCATGACATATGTCCATTTTCGAATACGTTTCATGATCGCAGCGGGTCTAATGCACTAGAGAGACTGGACGGAAGCCACGCCCTATGAAGTGGATAATGATAGGATAAAATCCTATCTCTTAAACAAAAGACGGAAAAAAACAACAAGAGCTGTGCTTCTCCTCCTAGTTTAGTCCATGAATGAAAGTATGGTCGCCAACACAAGCAAAAACCCGAGCTTCAAATCTGCAGTGGCTATTAAGCTGCGTGCAGTGCCACTACTAGTAATGTTGGACTGATCAACCTTGACTGCTAGCTTCATGCCTTGAGCGCAGAGACCAGGTGTTGGGCATATGAAGTACAGCTCGCCGGGATCGGATAGCGTGTTCACTGTGTTGCCGCCGGTGTAGGTTTTGAGGGGATGGGTGGAGTTGCAAGTGTTGTATTCGGTTTCATTTACTTGATCCACGCTGTACTTTGTATCGTAGTTAAACACTGGTTTTGAAGATTATATTAGGATTAGTATGTAACAAAATATGATCTCAAAATTCTGTTAGAATATCAATTTTTTTTGTTACGAAATCTAGTTTTGATAATATTTATACTTGAAATTACTTCGGTTACAGTTGAAATTAATTAGAAGGGATAGTATAAGTACAAGTGTACAATCAATTCATAAACAAATTGGCAGTACATTAATTTTCTAACCCTTAAAAATCATTGAGACAATTAGAAGATATCCAACAATTTTTTTTTCCTTCAAAATTCAGATGTTGAACTACATTATGTTTATAATGGTTAATTTCCATTGTTTTTCATGATTTGTGAATTTTCATTGATAAAATTGATTTATTAACAAACAAATATATCGTAAATACTGAAATAGATTCACGTGCAATAACGTTGATTTACACGTGGTCGATGAAGAAGTAAGAATAGCATGCAGTAGCACAAACATTAAATACAAAATTACATACCGAAACTCTATTTACCTATAAAAAAAATTCAAATAATAAACATTAGCATTAATTCCAGCATTTGATCATATTCTAAAATAGAAACCTAGCCTGCAAAAAAATTATCAAAAATAGAAAAGACCAGGAAAAAACTCATCACCCTCTTCAAAAATAAAAGCAACCGATCTTGTTTTACTTCTCAGTTCTTTCTTCGAGTACCCAAATTTTACATTTTATTTTATGAAGGCCACGATAACCCATGAAGGCAATGTGGCAACTTACATTGAAGTGCTTGGTTAGCATCGACGTGCGACATATGTAGCTATCACAACTTGGTCTAAATACTTGTGCCATGTCCTCTCTCTCTCTCTCTCTCTCTCTCTCTCTCTCTCTCTCTCTCTCTCTCTCAATTAGTGTCAAGGAAGTCAATACCGTACCGGAGGCTATAGCGGTTTGACCACCGGTACGATATATTTTGAGTACCGGTCAATACCAGTGTACCGTTTCGAGTCTACTACTATTTAATATATATATATATATATATATATATATAACTAACAATAAATGTAAATTTTTGTTTAATTGAATACACATTTAAAAAAATTATAAGGCAAATTTCAAATCTCTTTTTTACTCAAATCCGAAGTTGTTGCACATGTAAAAGTCAATGTATACTTGCCAACATTTGTTACTACTTTTTCTTAGTTTTTTTTTTTTTTTTTGGCAAAAAATCCATTTTAGTCCCTACATTTTCACGCAATTTCCACTTTGGTCCCTAACTTTTTTTTTTTCACCACTTTTGGTCCCTAAAATCAAAAAAGCGTTCTCGTTTTTGTCCCTACCGTCAGTACCCTAACGGCAAAGTCCTAGGTGGTAAACGGAACATTCTATTAGCTGACGTGGCACTGATGTGGCAATTAAAATATAATTAAAAAATATTATTTGACATTTTTATATGCCACGTCAGCATTTTGATTTTTTATAAAAAGCAACATCATATAAAAATAATAATAAAAATTCTAACCTAATTATTTTAAAAAATTAGTTAAATTATTTTTTTTTCTTTTTTTTTTTTTTTTGGAAGAACATGAAGAACTTAGAACCAGGTGTTCTTCATTTTCTTCCCCAACTAAGCTTACCCAGAAAACACAAAACCATCAGGTGTTCTTCATTTTCTTCCCCAACAAAGCTTGCCCAGAAAACACAAAAACCATCGAAGAAAACACAAAAACCAAACACAAATCTCAACTCAAACACAAAAAGAAACCAAACACAAATCTCAATCCGGACTCTAGAGAGTTGTGTGGTATCGATCGGAGGATCTAGAGAGTTGTGTGAGACTTCGTTGCCAGTTGCCGTTGGAGGATCTAGATGCTCTGGTATCGATTACCTCCAATGAGGACCTTGCGAAACTCATCGAAGAGTTCGCCGTGTCACCGCCTTCGTCTCTGAAGATCAGAGTGTTTCTCTCGCCGCCAAAACCTCTTAGAAAATCAATCTCTTCTCCTCTTCCTCCTCCACTCCTCGATGTCTTCATTGAAATCGTCGTCGTCGTTGTCGTGTTCCACTTTGTCTCCGTCTCACAGTCCCACCGGCACTACCCCGAGGTTTTCAGCGCCGACGGCCGATGTGTGCCTCCGCCAAATCTCGCCGTCGACCCACTTCTGTTTCTAGGTTTGATTGTTGGTGTATATTGATTTCTGGGTTTTCAATTTTGGTGGGTGTATATGTTGATTTCTGGATTTTGGTTGGTGTATATTAATTATTGTTTGATCTATGTTTTGAATTATTTTTTTTTAACTTTATTTTGGTGTGTGTGCTGAAATTTGTGGATTGGATTTCTGGGTTTGTATTGGATTTTGGTGTTTCAAGGTGGGGGTGTAATTTTGGGTTTTAGGAAAGCTTGAAAATGGTGAAGTATGGAAATTTTGGTAATTTTGGAGGGTTTTTCTCCAATACAACTTCTGGGTATTGTTTTAACGTGTGAAATTTTGTTACTTTTGAAATCGAATTGGCAAGCTATATGGGGGGTTTTGTTGGTATATGCTGGATGTGGAAGTTGTTGATAATCTTTTTTTTTTTTTTTTGGATGAATAAGTTTATTGGATTTTTTAATCTTAAGTTGGGTTTCTGAGTTTGGGGTATGTCTTGTCTGGTATAATTTCTGAGAAATGGAAGGGAAGTACAAGAGTGTGAGATTTTTGTGTTTTCTGGGTTTTTGTTAATTGACCTGGTATGTATTATCTTTTAATGTATAATTTCGTTCTTATGAAACTGAAATCAACATCTAATTGGTTTTTAAATTATTGTTGGATGATTTTCCAACAAAATAATGAAAAGAAAAAAAAAATTTATTATTTAAATAATTACATAATAACTAAAAAATTTAAGTTTTGTTTTTTTAATTTTTTTTTTTTTTTTTGGTTTAAATTTTCTAACGTGGCTTTTTATAAAAAATCAAAATACTGACGTGGCATATAAAAATGCCAAATAATATTTTTTAATAATATTTTAATTGCCATATTAGTGCCACGTCAGCGACACGTCAGCTAATAGGATGTTCCATTTGCCACCTAGGACTTTGCTGTTAGGGTATTGACGGTAGGGACAAAAACGAAAACGCTTTTTTGATTTTAGGAACCAAAAGCGGTGAAAAAAAAAGTTAAGGACCAAAGTGAAAATCGCGTAAAAATATAAGGACTAAAATGAGTTTTTCACCTTTTTTTTTTTTCTCTCTTCCACTATCTTTAGTATCTTTTATTATTATTTTTAAAATCTTTTTTTCCCTCCCACTTTTCAAGAGAAGTCTTATCACATTTAATGCTTTACATTACTTTTTCTTTTCTTGGCCGAAGAACTCCTCTGCGGCTCTGCCTCTTCACGTGGCCACACAAAACTAAGAAAAAAAAAGCTTTAAAAATACAAACGAAAAGAAACAAACAAACATAGACACTCAAATGCTGAGAGACAGATTTGAAGATAGAACTGAAGAACGAAAAGCGGAGGAAAGCTGGAAAAGTGGAGAACAAGAAAGACACAAACAAAGAAAATATGAAGAAAAGGGAGAAGAAGAAGAACAAGAGAGAACGAGATAATAGAGGTGAAAACAAAAATGTATAGAAGGTAAGTCGCCAGTCGATAAGTGTTTTTATTTCGCCCGAAATCTATTAACCGGCCGGAATCTGGTATTTACCTCGGTATGGCCGGAATAACACCGATATGACCGGTATTTAATCCGAGACGAAATATGAGTATTTTTGTACCAGCCTACCCACTGGTGTGGTAAATTTCGACTGTACCGGTCGGTACGGTTCGGGAATGACTATACTAATTAGTGTGCTTGCATGCGGTGCATGAATGCATTTGTGAAGCTTGTTAATGTTTATTACGGCTATAATTTTTTTTACAACATTTTTACAAATTGTTGATGTAGCAAACTCTTACGGCTCACCATTTGACTCCACCATTAATATTATTTTTTTATTTACCAATAATCGCACATCGTATTAGCAATTTGTAAAATTTTTATTAAAAAGCTAGTAACTCTTGCATTTTCCATGCAACATTTTGTCCATTCGGCAATGTAAGTGGCCAACTATTCTCTTAATACACAATTGCGGCCTTTTCTTTTGTTTTTTCAAAAAATTCTATGGGTTTTGTTTGATACCAAAACAAGAAAACGTGTTCAACGTATGAACTTTGGGAGCTGGAAATTTTATAGCAACGAGAAGGGCAACAATAGTACAGGATTCATGGTTTTGGTCTTCTAGACCCATTCAATGCATTGGCAAGCTATTAGAGTGGCAGGTCAGTTTGAATTATTATGATCCAAACAAAACTACAAATTGACTGAAATTTTTTTTGAAAGAGTTTTAACTTATGGCGTCCGTTCCTAATGATACCAAAACTAGCAACGTGTTCAACGTATGAACTTTGGGAGCTGGAAATTTTATAGCAACGAGAAGGGCAACAATAGTACAGGATTCATGGTTTTGGTCTTCTAGACCCATTCAATGCATTGGCAAGCTATTAGAGCGGCAGGTCAGTTTGAATTATTATGATCCAAACAAAACTGCAAATTGACTGAAATTTTTTTTGAAAGAGTTTTAACCTATGGCGTCCGTTCCTAATGATACCAAAACTAGCAACGTGTTCAACGTATGAACTTTGGGAGCTGGAAATTTTATAGCAACGAGAAGGGCAACAATAGTACAAGATTCATGGTTTTGGTCTTCTAGACCCATTCAATGCATTGGCAAGCTATTAGAGCGGCAGGTCAGTTTGAATTATTATGATCCAAACAAAACTGCAAATTGACTGAAATTTTTTTTAAAAGAGTTTTAACTTATGGCGTCCGTTCCTAATGATAGCTATTTATCATCAGATCAAGACACCAATCAATTTTTGGTATAAGCGGAGATTGAACTCTAAATCTCTTATACAATCATTAGAGACTTTACCAGTTTAGCTAACTGAAACCCACAAATTGACTAATAATTAAAGCTAGATATATTGTTTTTTTTTTTTTTTGAAATATTTTTAGGTGGGTAATTATTGAGTTCTTCCGAAATACCATAAATGCGTGTTCTCCCTTCTCATATAACTGTGAGTTCCATTAATTAAATTTATGGTGGGACCTACAATTCATGTGAGAAAGGAGAGCATGCATTTATGGTACTCTCAGAGTATTCAATAATTTTCTGTTTTTAGGCTGATAATGGCAAGTCAAGTTGATATTTTTAGGAAATAGTCTAGAATCCACCAAAAACTAGAGAGATAAATTCTGCATTTTTATTAAATTAAATTTGAATTGAAAAAAAATGTTTACAAATTTAGAGGCCAATTTAAAAGCTCCACAAACTTCACCAACAATAATATATATATATATATATATATATATATTATAAAATAAATCCTAATTGATACCCTACCATAACATAACTCTAATTTGACTTAAAAAAAAAACATTAAAAGCACCTAAATAGATATATGTTTAACATTATATGAAAAAAAATAAGTACTTAACAATATTTAAAAATATAAATAATAATATATTTAATAATTAATTAACATGCGGTGTATTCTCACAATCTCACTGGCCATGTCATGTCTTAATTTTTAAAAACTTGTGTTGTCTTATCTTCCTCTTAATTATAAACTTTAGCTCGTAGCTTGAAACACATTTCTACAAGTCTCGCCATGTAATCTCTCATTTGATAATCAAATTAATTTCTTCTTAAAGAAGAAAATAGTTTCCTTACCTATTAATTATACATATAAATGAATTCCACAAATTAAATATTGACAAAGTATATAGGTATCTCTATGACTCTATCCATGTAAGCATGGATTTATTTGAATTTGCTTCATTGCTAAGCGTTTAAAAACAACTTTTATTCCTATGTCATAAGTTATAGAGTAATACTATAAATACAAACTATTTTACAACATTTTTACAAACTGCTGATGTGGCTTAGCATCTATCAAATAATTATTGGTAAATAAAATGTGATATTAATGACAGCCCAGATTTTTTTTTTTTTAATACAAGATAGAATTTCTACCTTAGTCTAATCTAAGTGTATATGTGTGTGAAACTCCCTCCTGGAGACTTAAATCCCGGCCCTTGCCCCCAACAACCCACAAGCACTTATACTTGTAGAGTAATCATCGTACTAAGGGTGTGCGGTGGTATGATAGCCTAGATTAGAACTAGTAAGAATTTGCCACATCAATAGTTTGTTAAAATGTTGTAAAATAGTTTATGGATGTAGCATTACTCTAAGTTATATGGTCATTTTCTTAAAACTTGAAGGGATACAAAGCAGCTTTCTTTTGTTTTATAAAAAGCAAAACTTTAAGGTTTTGTTTTGTTCCAATTAATCAATGTTTATAGGGTCAAAAAGGGAGGGAAGAAGAAGAAGAAAAAGAAGTTAAGGGGTTGTTTGGATTTTGGTGTTTCCATCACCCATCACTCTGTTTCTATCACTCATCACTCAAAAATGGTGGGACCCATGAGGAGAAAGTTTGTTTGGGTGTGTTTTCAAGTTTTGTTTCCATAACTCAATTCTCTGATTTTTTAGTGATGAGTTAACAAAACTGAAAACAACTTTTGGGTGTTTTTGAGTTATGGAAATAGAGTTATGATGGTATTTTGGTAAATACACACACATCTGAGGGACCCACTGTCAGGGACAAGTCGCATCTAGGCGCTACTTTTGACAAACCCACCAATGGTTCCTTCTCAATCTTTACACCAAAAATCAACCCACACAAAAATATCCCACATCCAACCTCACAGCTCCTCACACACACCCTCAGCCCAACCACGCCTACCGAGTAGCCCCACCTCAGCTAACCCACGCCGGCCCGAGCTCAAACCGACGAACATGATGCCGTTGCACTGATCTTGCAAGTAGACCCATAGCTTTTTTAACTAAACAATGATAATCTCTAATTACAGATTTTTTATAATCTTTCAAGTCCCAGAAAACCCAGATTTAGCACCAAACAGAAACAAACAAAACCCACTAAAATTAAACTTAGAAATCTAAACATATGTAGTCAAACCCACTTGAATTCAATCAAGATCAACTCAAAATTTAACATCAAAATCCATAATCCCCTTAAGGAAATCCAAAATCCAAAATTCAAAATCCATACAAATCATTAATAATAGAAAGAAAAAAAAGGAAATTTTGTGACAAAGCTCTTCAAGTGGACTTAAGTTCTGTTTTCCTTCTCTTTTTCTTTAGGTCAGAGCTCTTTTCCATGATGAGTGATCGGCGCCACTGCTGCACGTCGGAGGAGATCCTGCAAGCTGGGTGATGAGTGATTGACGCCGCTGGGTTTCGATGACGAGATTGGCACCGAGGGGTTTCGATGGAGGAGATCGGCGCTAAGGTATGCTCGTTGCTGATCAGCGCCGAGGGGCTTCGATGGAGGAGATCCTTCACTGGGTTTGTTAAGGGTTTTGGGAGAATATGTGGGCTGAAGGGGAAAAATAAAGTGAGATGACCCCTAAGTCCTAATATGCTATACGGTTAGGCTAACCGTGGGCCTGACATTGTGCTCAGGCAGTGCGTCCCACAAAAAGTAAAAATTTTGAGTTATGAGGAGTTGGAAACAAGTGCCAAACATGCCACCTTTAGGGAGTTGGGGTATTTTAAGTGATAAGTGATGAAAATTGAGTGATGAGTGAGGATTTTTTTAAAACCAAACAGCCCCTAAATATCAATGTTGTGAGATAAGTACTAATTCAAGTTTTTGGTCTTTTTCTATCCTCTTTAGTTTATCATCACAAATAAATATCAAAGCAAAGCTAAAGCTAAGTTTTTGGCCTTTTATTCTCTTAAGCTCTTCAAAGGGCAATGGTGGTGACAATATGAGCTCATGGGCGCATGGGATGCACTTCGCAATGGTGGTGACAAGTTTTTGTGTGCCGAAAGGGCAATGGTGGTGACAAGTGTTTGTGTGCCATATACATACACGTTTAGAGATAGGAGACTACGACACAAGAATTGCGGGAAATAGATGTTTTTCGAGGAACAGAAGGCTAGAGTAGCCTGAATTTTGATGGGAAAATATATATGTTCTTCGAGGATCAATGAAGGCTCCAATAGCCGGATTTGGATGGTTGAGCTTAATCCATGTCATTCAATCTTATATCCTATCTCTCTCTCTCCCTCAAACGATGACGATCTAGTATAAATTTCATTGAGAAATCAATTTTATTACATATAAATCTTACAAGATGGTGTATCAATTTTTAAACTATTATATATATATATATATATATATATATATATATAAAAGTTGAGTTCAAGTTACAACTAGTGTAACTTCATAAGAGTTATACCTTTTTTTAGACCATTGATTATTATTAGATCTCAGGATGAAAAAAATACTCATAGTAATATCATTATTATTTTCTAAAAATTAGGGATTTAGACATTAACTCTTCTTATTAAAGGAGGGAAAAAATAGCATTAACTCCCACTTTCCTCCACATCATCATCTTCTTCCTCTCATCCTCTCTCACATCTTTTTTCCTACACTATGTACTTTCAGGTCACCACCATTGATTTCTTAACAATATTATCCTGAGGTACTGGAAAATTTTAGAAATTGTCACAATCGTTTTAGAGAAAAATTGTTAAGGATGAGTATTGTAAGGTTGAATTTATTCAATTATGTGTTGGCTTTGTTCCATGCCAAATTTGCTTGTAATTTAGCAATTAGATACCCTGTATTTAGGTGGGAATTATGTAAGGGTTGTGTGTGAGAGAGTGTGAAAAATTCAAGAATGTGTGCATTTGGAGGTTTCTCGCGATTGGATCTCGCGAGTGACTCGTGACTAGCAACTCGCCAAAATGCCATACGTGTGAAGCATGTAGGAAGCTGAAGGGTCACGACAGTTGGAGCACTACAGGACAAAAAGAATAGTCTGGCCTGGCAATTATCTCGCTACTCAAACTTGTGACTCATCCCACTCACGAGACTGAGTTGCCAGAATGCCTTATTATGCAAAAAAATGACCTTTCACATTCCTCACGTACACTACTATAAATACCCTTATACCCATGAAATGTAAAGAGCTTCTAGAGAGAATTTTGAGAGGGAAACCTTAAAGAAAACTAAGTTTGACTCATCCAAAATCTTAGACATTTGATTCTCCAAATTCCTCCACTCTCACCCTCTTCATTAACATATCCTTGAGAGGTACATTTGTCAAAATCTTATCTCACCACACCCATATCAGTGAGGAGGTATTTTGGTGCTTGGGAAGCAGTTCAAAGATGACCAATTCACTTGGTTGATGCAATGGGCTTATTGCGAGATCCGTGAAGCTAAAGAAGACACAATTAGGCTTAACCCTGTTGGAGCAAGAAGTTTGGAGGGCTTAGGTACATTGGGTAGATTAAGCTTGGAGGGTCTATTGCTATTCATGTGTCACAACTTTATTCTTTAGTGGATCATTTTACCGCTTGGAGGGCGGTAGAGAGGTTTTTCGCCGAGTTCTTCGGTGTCCTCTTCGATAACACGTGCCGATGTTATCTTTGTGTTTGCATCTTTCTAACCCTTACTCTTGCCTTTTAATTGCTGCTGTGTTGTGATTGACTTTGGTGTAGAGTTGTTTATTTGTTTGGGTTTTTGCTTGTACCTATTATTCTGGATACTAATATTTGGGTACAAGCTTGTATTGGTTATGTTTGAAATTGGGGGTCTAAACATTCATTAGTGTTTGTCACACTAATTGAACTTTCAAGTATTTCTAAGGATAGAAAGAACTCATGGCCAAAGCCAATTTAAAAAATTAGTGCTCTAACAACATAACTCTAACTCTTAGCCATATCATCATCTCCCACTATGGTCCTTGAATGATCTTAAAAAAGATGGGCTCTCTTACATCATGTACATTACACCAACCAAGGCATGGGGGAATGTCTATGTGGTTGGATTTGGACCCTCCACGTGGAGTGGCTATGAACAAAGGAAGAGAAAGCGTTGGCTACAAAATCCTATCCTTGGCCCATGCCAAAGGCGTGACTGCCTTGGAAATGAAGTAAGATATGCACCTGATATGGTACTCAAGCACTCACAAAAAGGGAGATAGTGACTTTCTAAGGTCAACAACTATGAGAATACCCCTCATTGGTCGAATGCATGTTGGATCACTTCAGAGACACATGTATTACTTACAGTATTCCTGATGTCCCTCTCATTTTCCAAAAGTTGTTTCCTAGGTAGTGGCAAAGTCACCTACCCGCTTGTCACAGTGCCATGTTGACGCATTCTCTTTCCCCCAGTCACCAAATAGTACCACGGTTGTGAAAAGGTCCAAAAATAAGAAAATGATAACATGACAGCTGTCTTTGTACTCAGCCATATTCCTCAGATTATAAGAAGAACATGCAGCTGGACTTTTAGGGTAAGAATTCAAGTAAATCTTTTGAGAAGAAAGTAGAAAGTTGATAAAATAAGAAGATAGAAAACAAGGTCTTTCTTTTAAGGAAGAACACCCTTATTGTATAAGAGTTACCTCTTCTTTCCACATAATACAAAGCTGAACAGAGCAAGAATGGTTATTCTTGCTCAAACCGTGTTTTTTCATCCCTTTCTTAGGGTTTTCCACATATATCTGGTGTCCATTTTACATTCTTGCAATCACTTTCTTCTTCTCTAACTTTTTTGATATCAAAGCTTGTACCTTTGTCACTCGTAAGCTTTTTCATGTGGATGTACTGTTAGATAACTTATTTTATTCCCTATATAAACTCAAATCTAACTTACACATACACATCAATATATGCAAAGCATCATGGTTTATGGCAAAATAGGCTAGTACTTTCGTGGCATTATTCGATAGGCTAGTACTTTCGTGGCATTATTCGTCTTTGTATAATCAACAAACATCAACAAACACTCCACCTTGGAGTTGAACCTTAATGTCCTCTATGACATGGCCCCACAGTCTCTAATGCTTGCCATACTCCAAAATAACCTCTACAGTGAAAGTCATGGCAAACCTACGTAGCTAAATATACAATCAACATTTGTCTTGCTTCCTTACGATTTGTTTGCACGAGAGCAAGAAGATTATGTGAGAGAGGAAGAAGATGACGGCATAGCGAGGGAGAGTTAATGCCTTCTTCTTTCTTTATTTCTTTCTTTTTTCATTTGATAAGAAGAGTTACTGTCTAAATCACTAATTTCTAGAAAATAATAATGACATTACCGTGAGCGTGTTTTCACTCTTAGATCTAATAGTAATCAATGGTCCAAAAAAGATGTAATTTTTTTGAAGTTACACTAAGTGCTACTTGAACCCATCTCTCTCTCTATATATATATCTATGTGCGTGTGTGTGTGTGAGAGAGAGAGAGAGAGAGAGAGAGAGAGAGAGAGAGAGAGACCAAATCTGTTTTAAGTTGGGCTAATTAAGTCTTCAATGGGAGGATTTTAGAAAGCCTTGCCCAGCATTTAGTTGTGCAAACTCGGCTCTCAATTTACCAGTTGGGCCATGTTATATATATAAACAAACCTCTTTTAAGTTGGGTTATGTCTTCAATTAGTAGATTTTAGAAAGCCTAGCTCGACATTTAGAAAGGTTGGGCAAACAAGGCCGTCAGTTTACTAATTGGGTCATGTTACAAGCAACATCTCTCTCTCTCTCAATGGGTGGGTTTTGGAAAGCACAAGCCGACATTTAGAAAGCCCAACCCATCATTTGAAAAAATTGGGCAAACAAAACTCAGAGTTTACTAACTAGGCCATGTTACAGTCAATATTTGCCTTACTTAATAAACGAATTTGTATATGTACATATGGGGAGTTCTACCAAAATTGAAGATGTGATTTTAGCGTAGTACAATTATCTTTTGAGAAAATTGCATTGACCTTCTTTAAGGTTTACTAAAATTACATTAACTTATTTCAAACTGTAAATAGACTTCTATTTGAGAAGAAAAAAAAAAAAAAAAAAAAAAAAAAAAAAAAAAAAAAAAAAGAAGGGTAAGCTACAGTCACCTCCCTTATAGCTTAACACCGTTAAATCTACTAAAGAAAATTGAAAAAAAAAAAATTAATTAAGTAAACTAACATTTTCGATGCAAAAATAATAACAGATATGATAAAGAATTGAAAAACGCAAATACTTTAAAAATGGAAATGAAAAATACATTAACAAAAAAAAAAAAAACAAGAAGCAAAACAATAGCATGTTTGGATGGAGGGGGGAAGGAGGGGGAGCGAAGGGGAGTAGAGTAGAGTGGATAAAAATAATTTTTTACTCCCCCTCCCTCCCCTTTCAATCCAAACAGACTATAGTGAGGGTTAAAAACCCCAAATCATTTCATGCAAAAGTGGGGATTGAAGGAAGCCAGAGGGCAAATGAGCAAAACCCACTGACTAGGAAATGAACCATGTCGCTGATCGAGTGTGAGGTTGAAACTTGAAAGGCTGTGACGACAATATGGACAAGGAATCATCTATGGCTATTTGCTAGAAAGAGGCATGAAATGGAGGGTGGGAAATGAAGAAAAAAAATACTACAAATTTAGAGAGCTAGGCGGCTTCCTGTTCAAAACATTTGTACTTATTACAATATTACAAAGTAATGTTTCCGAAAGAAATATGTTGAAACAAAAAATTTCAAAAATCTGATATTTCCAGTTAACTTCCTTCAAAGTGAAAATTTTCTTTTACCCTCCTTGAAAGTTTGGTTAAAGTTACATTTTGTTTTATGTTAAACAATGTTATAGTGTTATATAGCTCAACAATCTTTATTGGATATGTATTTTTAAAAACTCACAGTTGGACAACATTTCTCTTTTGATACTTTTCATTCTTGTAAAATTTCAAGATAATAAAAAATTTATAGCTATCTCATTTATAAAATTTTAATTTTAAGTTTATTTTTATATTATGTATAAAAGATGAAATTATGAATCAAATAATAATAAGAATATAGAAAATAGGTAATAAAGGTTATTAGGTTATTGATATAATCGATTCAAAAAAAAAAAAGTTACTAATATAATAAAGATTATTAGGTTGTTTAACATTAAGAAAATAAAGATTATTAGGTAGTTTAACATTAAGATAAAAGTTTTTTTTTTTTTTGATATATATATATATATAAACAAATTTGAGCTTCCTTGATTGCAGTCGTAGTTAAACCTGGTCTAACTAAACCCATATAAAAAAATCACCCCTTGATGGCAACCTTTGTGGCACTGTTTTGGTTTGGTCACAATAGATCTAATCTTCCTTGGTGGAGATTTTGACTAGCAAGCCAAACCCATGGTGTTGCGAGCTAGGCATGAAACCGGCCACCTTACGAGTTATGTTGGTCAAAGAATTTGGTGAGAGATGCCAAGGTTTTGTGACTGTTTTTTTGACAGATTGATGGTGCAAGGTTTGATGGTGATAGTCGTGGTAGTTGTAGTAGTGAGGTACAACATGATTGCATGGGTAACTAATTTTTCGGTATATTAAAGCATTGACCAAGATCGAATTTGCCTATGGAACTGTGTCAAGGTTGTTGAGAGAGAGAGAGAGAGAGAGAGAGAGAGAGAAGCATGAGCTAGAATTTTAGGTGATTCTTCTTGATGACCAATGTTTGCAAGACTGCAATGAAAAATCCTTGACGGTTATATCTTTGTTATTGAAGTATGTCTTGCAATGAATTTAATGTAGGGGTTACTTGCTCTACAAGTACATAGACTTGCAACAGTTTTTGGGCCTTAAATAGTTATATCTCTAGCAATGTGTAAGGTATTAGGAGACAATAATATTATCAAAAAAACATATTCACTCTAAAGTTATTAAGTGATATAACAATATTGAATTATCGATAAAAGTTACATCATATATAACTTGAATCTTAATTTATGCACGCGCATAATTGCGCATAATTATTGTATATACATACACACCCTAATATTAATTAGGAGAAAATGTGTGGGCTGATTTTGCTTAAAAATGAAGATACCAATCAGACAATAGTACAATATTCTAGACATGGTTGTCTCCACTTCAAAAAGAAACGTAGCACTAAAAAGAATGGGAATAATGGGCTCTATTTGATATAAAGGAAGGATAGAAAAGTGCAAGAAAAGATATGATATCAATTTTGCAGAAGTGAAAGAAAAGAGATGATATCAATTTTGCATCTTGTATCTTTGATAGCAAATATAGAAAAGTGGTGGTCAAGGCCATTGCATCTTCTGGGTTCCAAGCAAAAACCCAACTGGAAAGAACTGAAGTTGATGTTTAAAAGTATCCATGTTAATATAAATTATTCGAAGGTTCCAGACACCCAAAGGACATGTTTTTCCCTTTATAAAATTGGCAGTATTTGTGTCTTAAAAAAAAAAAAAAAAAAAAAAAAAAAAGATACATGTAAATAAGAAAGTTAATCCAGTATACTTTGGAGAGAGACGAAACTCTCAGAGAAATTACAAACCCAATTTATATTACAAGAATCAACAATACAAGAGCAGAGTAATCAAACCACTAAGGAGAAACAAAATACAAAACTGAAACAGAACAAAACCATGCTCTCTAAGAATCTATCTCAAGGGCACTGGCCACTCAAGGAGCAAGGTTGTCAAAACATAGGATCATGGGAAGTAAGTGAGATTGTGAATCGTAAGATCAGATTGTGAATCATAAAATCCTACATTATTTGAGAAAAAACAAAATATACACATTGGTTTGTTAAATAATCACATAAATTATACATTCATTCATAAAAACCAAAATTTTGCATCAATTTAATATAATTACCATACATCACTACATTTATTTGTAAACACCATTTAAAGATGCCAAAAACCTCAAAACGTGACACTCTGTTAGAATATTATTCTTTATTTAGATTCAACTAACACTCTATTTCTCTATGTGAAAATAGCAAAACTTAGTCTATTGAGATGTTATTTTTCATTTGGATCCAACTGAGCCTTCTGTCAAGTTAAAGAATATTATAAGAAATCAGCATCATTTGAGATCGTCAGAATCATATAATCTTACCAATTTTGAAGAATCTCAAAGATCCTCGAAAGATCCAAATCTTTTAGGCAAGTGAGATTGTAAAATCGTAAGATCCAGATTTGAATTTTGATAACCATACAAAGGAGACACCAAATCTATGAGATGAGATAAACACCCCCCACTGTGAAGACAGGTACTCAATAGCCAAGATGAACCTTTATCTATTTAGAAACGATAGGGCCTCAGCAACCAAAAAGAACCTTTATCTATTTGGAAACCCCGTAGCTCAGTAGTTTATTTACTAAGCGTATCAAAATTTATAGTTTTTGATAAATTTTATGTTAATTATGTAACAAAAAGTTGAAAGTTAACCCCCACCCGTCTCATCAAAGCAGGAACAACTCTAAACACCACTGACTAGGAAATGAACCATACCGCCAATCAAGTGTGAGGTTGAAAGGCTGTGACAACAATGGGTACAAGAAATTGGGCAAATGGAACTCGAAACTACATAGTTGACAGTGTCTTTCTTCCCTATGAAGAAACTACATATGGCCAAAAGATCAATCGATATGGTACCATCCTCCACTGACTAGAACTTTCAAAGTGCATGTATTGGTGTACTTAGTTAGCTCAGCACTGACCAAGAGAGGAGGGCAAAGCTTTGGACACTCATCAGAAGACATCATTGTCTCAAACAAGTCCCTGAAAATCGTTGAAACAAAAGTAGCAAAAAATTCTTGCAAAACATACAGATACCTGTGGAGATACGCTGATCTAACACCAACATTAGTTACAAGATAATGTGTTTGCCTGATTTTGATTAAACCAAGGATATAATACAAAAGAAGTTGACTTTACATCTACGGAATTCAAAGCAGACACCCAATTGAAAAGAAATTAAGTTGACATTTAAGAAAGTTAATGTCGCTGTAATTTAATTCAAAGGTTCTAGAATCCCACAGGCTAACATTTATATTTTATAACACTAATTGAAGGAAAATATTTTAAAATAAAACTAAATACAAAGCAAATATACTAGTTGCAGATATGAGGAGCAAATATTTTGGAGATGCAAAGGCTTTAAAATTGGAAACGAAGATTAGAGTTTTTAGGGAGTCCCAAGGGCAGAACCTAAAACCTGTTGTAAATGCTGAATGGTAAATAGTTCATAAGCAAACTCTTTCCCTCGATTGGCTTTCACCATCGTTTTCCTTCCATTTGCCTAGTTTTGATCTGAACAAGGGCAGAGTCACCGTGCAAAAAGATCGTGTATGTACCACCACCCTCACTTTTCAGGCAAAACCAAATTCCAAAATGTAAAATGTGTTCTGAAACAAAACTAGGCAATAATGAATTGTAGTCATAAGTAAATCGTCTCATATGCCCCAATGTCTCTCAAAAACAGTAAAACAAAGCATACCAATTAAAAGAAAAGAAAAAAAAAAAGAAAAGAAAAGAAAAACTAGGGGAACATATGAAGAGCAACCTGAAAATTTACATTTTAAGGCATAAAATTTTAAAAATACAGGAAATCCACTTATTGAGTCATTTTCCTGCTTAGACCAAAGAACCCAAAAATGTAAAAACCATTGAGATTGTCATTGCAGGGCCTTGGAGAATCTCACTTGCCACCTAAGGTTGGGAATTGACTAGGATCTTCAATAGATGGGGCTGCCACATTGCTTATTATTGTGTTTCCACTGAACCCTCCTCTTGAACCACGACCACGACCCCGACCCCGACCACCAGGGGCGAAGTGCCTTTCTCCTTCAGTAGGCTTCAAGAACTCATTGATGCTGACTGACTATAACCACCATACCACATAATAAGAGAGTTCAGTATTAACCTCAAAGAGGAAACAGAAACCCAGAAAGAATGAAAAACAAGAAAATTTATTCAAGATAGCAGCACTAAATAGCAAAACATAGGAAAGATGAACAATGACGTCTCAAAAGGCATTAAGCCTGAATCTGTGGAGAATTCCTGAATCTGTTTTAGCCTAGCTCTGTTAGTTGGCTGACTGTTGGTTTGTTTGCATCTCTGATGCTTGTTCTGTAAACCTGTGTCTTTAGTAAAAGACATGTTAAATACCTTGCAAACATAGGCAACTTATCATCAAGACAGTAAATTATAAAATTAGCAAAGAAGAGGAACATCTTTCCTTTATTTTATTTTTTTGATTCGTAAATTACTTGTGCGCCCAATGGCTTTGAATCCATGGCCTTATGCCCCACCCATTCTTATGAGGGAAAGTGTCATTTGAGTAAGAGCTCATTGTCCATAAAAGGTCTTTATTAATACATTACAATGTAAAATTGAAAGTTCCTAGCCACATTAAATTCAGAAATAGACAAAAATCAAACCTTAGGTTGCCCAGTGCACAAGCCACAAAACACCATTTTCAAAGAAGAGGGCAGCCAACCAAAAAGAATCCACAATTGATGAGAACATAAACAAACCTTATGTACAACGCTTTCTAAAGTAGAAATTAGATGGAAAGAGGGAATCTTTGAAATGAATTTTAATCTGATACAGCAACAATTTGGGGTATGAAAGAAAGTAGGGGAGGAGTTATACATGACATGCTCTGATCCAATACAAAATTTTGGCAAATCAATGTGCCAAAACAAAAGAAGAAGCCAATTAAGCTCTACTACCTAAGGTCTAAACTGAAAACATAATAAATTGGAAATGAGAGAATAAGCGGGTAAAGTATGATTACCTTTTTGGCTTTCTCTTCCTTCTCAAGAGCCTCTCGCCGCTTATCCTTTTCAGAGCCCTGAAAAGATAAAAACATCAAAAGGCAAAAGATAATTAATATTATGGTGTTGATTACATAGATCAATTAAAACTGAAAAACTTCTAAAGAGGGTATAAAGATTTCACCAATTTAATAAAGATGTCATTATTTTCCTTCTTGTTTGAAAGCTGTTGCATGGATTCAAACTCTTTAGCATCAACCTTTCTTTCCTCAGTCTTAAGTGTCAGCAGGGCCTTCCTCTTCTCTTCCCGCACCTTTTCATACTCCTCCAAAGTCATCTCCTATTATAATGGCAACAAACCGTCAGCTATTAGCTTTCCCTTTTTTCTATTAAAATTTTCTTATTGGTAAGTATGACTGTAGTACCAAGAAGTAGCACAATTATCCAAGGACAAAATTCATTGATTCAAATCTCCCCATTCCCATATTTTGGGGTCAAACTCACTCATCCAAAATAGAAAAATGACAAAAGGCCATATCTTCAACAAATGGGGGGAAAATACACTTACAATATCAACATACAACAACAACCCAGACTTAATCCCAAATTTGTGGATCAAGATAAATAGTAAAAATGCCAAATCTGTCTGTATTTCAGAAAACTGAAGTTCTGACAGCAAAAGATTTCACGTCAATAAGATGCGAATCAATTGAATATAACAAGATCTATAGATTGAAAACAGCACATTTTAGAAGCTACTTTATCAACCACAATAACAAATACTCTCCAAATCAAATTATGAATGTTTATGACAAATACATGAAATTCCCGAGTAAAATACACTCACTTCCAGGATTCCAGTACAAAAGATAGATCATCTACCGACCTATAGAAATCTGGCGATTTCTAATCGATGAAAAATGAACTGCTAGAAGTTATATTCCTTGCAATTATGAAGAACGCAATATAGAGCACCAGAATTCTTTCAGATAAAGAATATATAATATCTAAATTAGGATAACAAGAGACTATTGACACATCCTTTGTTGTGCTTTTTTAGTAACAGTGAGAAGATACAGCAATCATCCAAGGAGACTTCAATAAAGTCTACACTCTACATGGTAGGCATTGAGCATCCATCTTAAAACATGAATACAAAAGGAACAGAAATTGACTATGTTTTGAATTGAAGAAAATCACCTTATCCTCAGCTTCTTTTTCTTCAGTTTCATTAGCAGGAGTCTCCTTGTTGGCATCTGCGGCCTCTTCCTCTCCCACTGGCTTTTCATCACCCACATTCTTCTCAGTTTCATTGGCTTCTTCAGCTACCCTGAGCATAACAAAACGTGGTGAACAAGCAATGTTACTAATTTATAAAACTAAACATATTTGTCTTAACAACAAATTATAACTTAATATTAAAAGATGGCTCTTTAATCATTTGGCAACCAAAGACATGTTGTAAAGAATGAACATACGGAGAAACTTCATCAGTCTGAGTTCCCCAGTTCCCACGACCAGCTCCATCACGTTTGACCTCACCTCTACACAGAAATATGTTAGGTACAAGGCAGTTGTTATGGAGAATCATTTTGAAGACAAATGTAACACATACTAAAATGAGAAGTACTACAAAAATGAGATGTTCAAGAAGAAGTATTCACCCGCGCCCAGTTCCGCTACGGCGTTCAAATACCCTTCGAGGGCGTTCCACATCACCAGCTTCTCCATTACTAAAACCACCACGGCGACCACCACCACTGCCACCGCCACCGCCACCGCTACCACGGTAAGGTCCACGAGGTCCACCATAGCCACGCCTCTCACCAGACCTCCCAGAATCCCCTCCTTCAACGGCACCTTGACCGGCAGGAGCCCCACTGTCGGGGAACGATCCCTCATTGTTGGCAGAGTCACGACTGTATCCGCCGCCGCCACCACCACCACGGCCGCGTCCATATCCACGTCCACCACCACGACCACCTCCACGAGGCTCACTCCTTGCCTCCCTCACTACTCCCACAAAAACATATACCCAAATCATTAAATACACTAAGAAGAAGTACAATTTTAATAAACACCATGTAAATAAAATAGCAATAAACAAACAAGCCGTAGTACAAAAAATATTTAGATTAAGCTATCGATACTCAACACATAAGTCAGAATTAACCATTCGAATACTTTTATACCATTCAATTCTATCCAAAGTCATACTGTTCTCACTACTTTTACTAACGCTATTTTGCATCTTCCCCTACCTTTTTTCCATTTCCACAAAATTCAAAACCCGTTGTAAATTTAACAAAATCATTGGAAGTAAAATCACCAACCCCAGAAATATCCATAACCATCCCAAAGCAAATTGACATTTCTCGTTATAAATACCCAATTCCCATTTCAAAATTTGCAAATTAATCAAAAAAAAAAAAAACAGAGTCACATATACACAGCATGAAAAACCCATTACACTTATCGTACGTATATGTATGCGTATGAATTCAAAACCATATACTATAAAGCAAACAAAATCAATCTAAATGAAAAGAGTGAAAAAGCAATCAAAACGACGACGAATCGAGAAGGACAAACCAGCTTGAGCTGGAGGGAGAGGCTTGGAGGGAAGCTTAGCGGCGGGCTGAGCAGCCACCGCAGCCGGCTTGGACTGAGCCGGCGACGGCTTCTTCGACTGCGACCCCACGGCGGCGGAGGCGGCGGCGGAGGCAGCTGGCTTAGGCTGGTGAGCTGCGCTCAGCTGCACCGGGTCCTCGGCATCGGCGTCAACCAACAAACCAAAGGAATTCGTGGTCGCCATTATTCTCTCTCTCTAAAAAATTAGAGAAAAAAATGGTACAAATATGGAGAGAGAGAGAGAGAGAGAGAGAGAAAGGAGGATGGGGTTTGGGGTTTGTGTGAGATTTGGGGTTGGGACAAAAACCCTAGCTTAACATCTCCTTCATCATCGGAATATAGATCTATGAGAGAGAGAGAGAGTGTGTGTGTGTGTGTGTGTGTGTGTGTGTCTGTGTGAGAGTGTGAGAGAGAGAGAGAGACAAAACCCTAGCCGCAAGAGAGAGAGAGAGAAAGAGAGAGAAATGAACCTAATCTAAAATGCTCAATTTATTGTGACAATGGTGCTCGTGTGGTGTGTGAAAATTTATTTTTTATTTTTTATTTATTTTTTGTTTTTTTTTTTTGTGTTTTGCGGCCTTTTTGTGTTGTAGAGACAATAATTTTCTAGAAAGAATTGAAGAGATAGGAAGGGACATGGTTTTTGGGTTTTTTACCAATGTGCACTTAAGGGCGGCCGGTTGCATGGCCACTAGGGTTTTTTAATTTTGTAACCTCTTCATGACAAGGGTTTTGGGCTTGGCTAATAATAATGTCCAAAACCCCTCTTTCTCTTTCTCTTTCTTTTTTTTTTTTTTTTTTTTGGCACCAAAAATATACTAATAATATGGTATTATTAAGTTTATATTGGAGTAAAAAATCTACCTATAATCTATCTATGATATCCATGTCTATATTCATTTGATAGGAAAATACTTCCTACCATTTTATAAATAGATATATATATATATATATATATATGACAAAACTTATATACAGTACTTTAATTGCTATTTCTTAAGTTTCCCTTTTAAGATCTGTCATATGGCTACTTAACTTAAAATATATACTTCCATCCATGAAAAAAAGACCACATGACAAAATCTTAAGAGAAGAACTTAAGAAACAACACCTAAGTACTGTACTTAAGTCTTGCTCATATATATACATATATATATATATATATCATAATATTGACAAGCTTTTAATAAAATCTTACAATTTTATACGTTGTTATTCTAATATTTTTTAAATTTAAATTCTATTTTATATTTAAATTTTAAATCGTCAATTAAAATATTAGCATATCTTATCTTCTTTAATGTTATAATATATAGTTCAATAGATAAACACAATCATAATAATGTTTAATACTAAAATATGAAAAATGCTAGAGATACAAACTATTTTACAAATTATTATTGTAGTCAATTTTTATTGGTTCTCTTATCTAAGCCCACCACTACCACTAACATCATTTTTTTTTTTCACTTATCAATAATCACTCATCACATTAGTGATTTGTAAAATATTTTCTAAAAAGGTTTGCATTTTTAGTATTTTCCCTCGCGGAATAGTGTTTGTTGATCTTAGATTATATTCTAAATTTAAATCCTCCTTTAGAATCTTACCTTATCATGTTTTCTTTAAAAAGTAGACTAGATTCTTCCATATACTAAAACAATAATAATAAACGTTTATTAATAATACATAATTTTCATATTTCATATTTAGACAAAAATAAAAGAGTGCCAAAAATCATAATTTGTTGAATTTTTCAAAGCATTGCACAAGTTATCAACTACTATATGTACTATAAAACTAAAGACATTTGCTAAAAGTCTTGTAACTTAACTAATTGGCATCTCTTAAGATACATTTGGTAGATCATAATAGAAACTGTAATGTAATAGTTATTCCAATAATTTAGCTATTTGGTAGTTTGATTATGTTTTTATTACAATGAATAGTCATTCCTTATGAATATCTATTTTTTAAAATGTGGAATAACCGTTCCTCTCTAAAAGGGCTGTAATAGCTATTCATTAGCAGGTGTCATAATTTCTAAAATTAATATATTTCTAAATAAACAAACTTTCCATATATACATAATAATTATGAAAATAAAAATATTAAAAAATAACTAATAACCCTCTCAAATTTAAAAAATATTTTTTTTTTAGGAAACATAATTGTATGAGTAAGATATTTCCTAAAATATATCTTAAGTTTTATTCTAACGTTACAACTCACTACCAAACTTATAAATAGGTTTAGTTATTCTATTACAACACATTTTATTTATAGTAATAAAGATTACCGTTCTTGTCGTAATCCCCATTCAATATTTCCAAAAAAGACACCTAGGATTCAAATCTCTCCACCACTATTGTAATTATCAAATTATCAACAAAACAAATGTTTGAATTTTGATTGACCTCCTACTATTTCGTCACATAAGCTTTTAAGGGAAAACAAATCTCATTCTACTTTGTACTCCACCAATCATGGCAAGCTATGTATATTTTTTTTTTCCATTTTAAACCATTAAGGCCTCATATCTTTTCACATCATTATTATAATATATATTTGAATTGATTTAAAATTTATCTTATATTTAAACTCATTATTAGCATTTTGTAAAACTGTTGTAAAATAATTTGTGCGTGTAGTATTACTCTTTTATTTAAATGGTATAATATATATTTCCATATATAAACATTATAAAAAAAGTCTACTAATAGTAATAATTACTATAATTATCCAACTAAAAAAATCAACCATAATTATCAAATTTCATATTCTAAAAAAATAAAATAAAAGAGAGAAAGAATTATATTTTATGGAACTTTAGCATGCATTGCACAGGTCATTGAGTAGTCAACATGCTCTCTGCAGTCTATTATATCTCTTAATGTGGCAAGCCAAATTAGAAGTGATTTATGTCAATTTTTAGGGTCTCACTCAACTCCCAACCTTAAGGAGAAATCTTGATTTCTTGAATTTCCTATCATGCTAAGAAATTCGGCTGCCAGGCTGCTATCCTTTGCATGCATAATGGTGCTTATGCAAGCAATCATTTCAGCCATCCCCTCATATGTGATGCAGAGCGCTGTGTTACCTAACAAAATACTGAAAATTGTGAATAAGGTCAACTGAAACTTTACAACAAATGTAAACTTTATTTGGTGAGTTGAAAAAAAAAGTCCAAGAAATAAGGTGGATTGGGAATCCATCCGGCTGAAGGTAAGAACTTATCCTTGCTAAAAATGGAGGTTCCACAAAGAAAATCAAGCCGAATGGGCCCAGCCAGTTAGGTCCTTGTGAAAATGTATCTGAAACTAATGAGGATTGTTTCTAGCCACAATATAGGCCTTCCTTGCTCTTGAACTTGGTCTTTCATGCACTAGGTTGAGGATGTCTTACATATATGAGTTAAATAGCTTACTGAAAATCATATTACTCTTAGATTTTGAAGAGACAAATGATTTGAGTACCTTAAAGAGTTTGATGCAGTGCCCTCTTAACAGAGGAAATAAAGACCTTCTAGTCAGAAATGTATTTACTTTGAGTGGTTGAAACTGAGACTTAATTTATGTTACTCCCCCAAAGAATGTCCTAATAGAAATTAAGATTAGTCCTATCATCCAACCAACGTGTTGGAAAATTGTCTCAAATTCCTAATTGGACTTGGCTTAGGTCTTTTTGGCATGAAAAAAAAAATGTTTTTTTTAGATACTCTAACATAATTTAAGTGTATACGTGTAAAACTCTCTCATAGATACTTGAACCCCGACCCTTACCCATCCTCCCATCCCCCACATTCCATAAACACTTAAACTTGTGGAGTGGTCATCATGCCAATTGTGCAGAGTGATGAAAAGGTTTTTATTGGTGTGGAAAAAAATGATTCTCCTTAATATGAAAAGAAAAAATATTCCTTATTGAGAAAGTAAAAAAGTGTTCACTATCCGTCAAGGAATATAATTAATAATTTAATACCCTATAAATAGGTACTATTGCAATGGGTTTGACGGCTTTTACCAAAAGGTCCTCCCACATAAGGAGAAGATTAGAAGACTTCTAGAAGGACATGAGTGGGTTTTTTTTCGAAGAATAGTTTAAGTGTTTGTGGAGAGTTATTGGGTGTATTGTAAGTTTGTGTGTGAGGCTTGTGAGAGGTTTTGTTTTTATGTTAGTAAGGATTGTGAGTATTGTTTATGTGAGTTGTGAATGTTGTGAAAGTTTGATTGTATGGATGTAATCCATATCATTGATAGTAAATTTTGGTTGGTGTTGCCCGTGAACATAGGCATAGAATTGTGAGTCTTAATTAAGGAACGAGGTATTGTGAGCCTTTAGGAAACAAGGTATTTCAACAATTTAACTTGGAAGAATGGACATAGGGTTCGACTCAATAATAGTAGTTGGCTTGCTTACCAGCAATACCGAAACTAATGCCAGTTTATCTTCACTTGTTGATGACTGCCAGCATTTGATGAACCAATTCCCATAAATCTAAGTGAAGCATTGTTACAAAGAGGCAAATAAGTGCATGGATGCACTAGCTAGGAGGGGATTTAAGCTAATGTGTGATTTCATTATTCTTCTTATTCCATCCATGGATGTGTCTTTTCTTTTGAATCTAGGTTGTAGTGGAAACTATATCCATAGAGCTTGCTCTGTCTTCAATGACTGTTTAGTTTCTATCACTCTCCTTAATTTATTTCCCAAAAAAAACAACAAGAAGTCTTCTTTGGAAAAACATTACTTTCACATGGGCGAAATCGCTAATACCACTTTTTTATGTACTAATCACAAGTTATGTTAGTAATTATGAACAAATCCATGTCACTAGATTTATTATCTTGAAGATCTAAAATTGGGCCTTGTGGAATTGATTGTAAGCTATCATTTTGCCATTATTGAGTCGATGATACGAATTAAGAATTGAGATGAATTGGTTAATAATATTATAATGTGAATCAAGTTGTGAACTGAGCCCATTTGGCCTTACAATGGTTGTTGTGTGTGTTCCAAATACTCTGGCTTTTGTTGTGAGTCTCAAATTGATTGTACTCCTTGTGTATATAAACAATTGTGGATGTCCTCTTACATCTTAAGATGTGAGACCTAGTATAGCATTGGCTTTATTTAACACACCATCAAAACACTTTCTCGTCAGTTCGTTTAATGCTTTATCGATTAGAAAACAGTGTACTATTCTTGCTCTTCCAGAAATTTTTCTCTTGCTCCAATGGTATTCTTACTTAATTGAAAGAAAGACATTATCAAAAGGTTGTTTTTAAACCTGTGTGTGTAGAAGTGTGTCCAATATAAAAGGTCGATGCAATAGTCTAATTTAAGGGGTTGTTTGGCTAGGGGACCTATTCGCATAGAGTTTTACTTTGGGTGGCACAAATCCACCTTTAAAAACAAAGTTTTCAAATAGTTCTATAGTTTTGTGAGATGTTCTTAAACTTATCTCTATTTTCTATTCTTAAATTTTATTTGGATTACACTTCTTCTTGATTAAAAAGTTATTTATTCACTAAAATATTTCTAACAAAAATTTCATGGGAAAATTGATGATTTTAAATGATAATTTAGATTCCTTCTCAAAAAAAAAAAATGATAATATAGATTAAGTTAGTATTTGACTTTTATATATGTTTTTTTTAAGAAGATTGTAAACGTTGTATAAAAATTGAGTTTTCACCGCAGTTTTTTCCCCCCTCCAAAAATATCATTATTTCACAAATTTTACCAAAAGGAAGTTTTCAAATAGCAAAGCCAATTGGATATAATCATTGGTCTATTTTTCTTCAAAAGAAAATCATCGTTGTTTAGAATTGGATTTCAGACCACATTTTGTTTACAAAACTATAATTATTCACAAAATTTTAAGCCAAATTAATACTTAATCTTCGTCCAACAAAAAAAAAAAAAAACTTAATGATTGTCTATTTTTCTCCCCCCCCCCCCCCCAAAAAAAAACAACCATTGTCTCTTTTTCTTTTTTAATTCTTTATAAGATAAAACTTTTATCATGGTCTTAGTACAATGTTCTACTATATCTTTTTTTTTCTTTCTTTATTATTTAATAAAGTTCTTAATAATACTTCAGTAAAAAATAAATTCTTTGTATTATGGACAAGGACGGAGCCAAGAATTTTAGTGAAGAAGGGCGATTCTGACCTCTAGCTCAGCGGCTTCTTAGCCGCTAAGGTTTTTTTTTTTTTTTTTTTTGATGTGTGCGTCTACTGGGTAAAGGCAAAATTATTCTATTTAAAACTTTTTAAAGGGCAAGTTGTTTGTTTAATTAAGTAAAATTGGTTAATTGGACTTAATTTTTTTAGCTTTGCTATTGGTGATTTTTGTTGTTGCACAAATGTTTTTGGGCTAGTATATGTTGTTTTAAATTTTAGATCTATAAATTTTTTTAATGGCCTTTAAAATAAAAAAAGTGCTAGAGTTATATTGTTGATATAATGAGCGATTATTAGTAAATAAAAAAATGATGTAAGTGATAGACTCATATGCGAACCAAGAATTTGTACCTCAACAATATATATAAATGTTGTAAATAAGTTTGTAACTATAACGTTACTCTAAAAAAAATCAAAGATATTGTTAAAGGGGCAAAATATAATTTTATAGAACAAAATTTTTAAATTTAATGCACATATATATATATATATATCTAGTATATATTTTTAAAAAATTTAGGTGGGGCCAATTAATGCCTCCGTCCCTGATTATGGAAATATAGTACAGTATTTTGACACAACATTTAGTTGATGTCATCATGCAAGTTGGTTCCCATCAAAAAAAAAAAAAAAAATCATGCAAGTTGGTTCGAATAATTGAAGGTGGTGTTCAAAACCATATTATTGAACTATGGTTTAATTGTATTTAAACTTCGCTCACAATTCACAAATGACAAATCCACTGGCAGCTTTATGGTCTGAGGTCCAACTTTCATCATGGACCAGAAGAAACCATTTAGCAAACAAAAATTCTTCCAGGTACGTTTAAAATATGCTGAAAAAGTGGGTTTAAGTTTGCTGAAAAAATGGGTTCAAATTAGTTTAATTGGTAAAATATTTCGTCATTAATTAAATATATGAGATTCAATTTCTGTTTACACCAAAAATCAATTGATGTTGCAGACGCTATAAATTAAAACTCTCTAAAAAAAAATGTAAAAAAAAAAAAAAAAACTTTTTTAAACGAATGCGAAAAAAAAAAAAAAAAAAAAAGAGAATGGACTTTGATATTTAAGAGAACTAGATTTTAAAAGACAGAATAATCTAGTCCATATTGAATTTAGATTTAGTGATGCAACACTTTTACAAAAGATAGAGACAAAGATGCTCGATCGGCTCACTAATGAGAGTTTTTTAGGATTTCTTAATGCCCTTTTTAAAATGAAATTTTATTATAATAGTACTTATTATAAGCCATTATTCTTTTATGAGGGGTTTAAATTAAAAAATTCCTTTAGCCACTCAATACTCAATAGATGACTCCACTACATTGATGTGATGTGATGATTAACATTTTAAAAAAGATATAAACATGTTTACAACGATTAGAACAATGTCAGTATGTCACTGTAGAATTTATAGTTTACCTCTGAAACTGTTGAACAAGTCATAGTTTATAAGAATGAATGATGCAATGAAAGTTTCATTTTCATCCCATTCGACTTTGTCACTTTGAATTCTTGATTATAGAATGATAATCAGAAACAAGGTCAATCATTGTTTTTTTTTTTTTACTTACAAACCAATAAAATAAAATTGATAATAACCTTACTTAAAAAAAAAGAGTAATGATAATAATATATTAAGAAATAAACAAAAAATCGTTCCAATTTATTTCAATAAATCCAAGAAAGAAGAGAAGAGATGACCGTAGACCCATCCTAGATATAAAAATAAAATTCTAACAAGACTGTATTAAAAGCAATCTTCAACTCAAAGTATTAGGCCCAGTTTGGTTCTAAAAAATGATGTATTTACTTTTCATTTTCTCTTTTTTGTATTCAACTTTTAAGGGTGTATTTAAATACCGCTTATTTACTAAAAATTAAAAATTTATTGCTAAAAACATTATAAAAAAATAATTTTAAAACCATAAAACACTGCTGCTACCTTTATTGGGGGTTGGCTGATCATGAACAGTGCCATGTGACCAACCAAAAAAAATGCAAAACGTGCATTCATCCTTGGGCTTCCACAATCCAAAAGCACACTAAAATTGAATATATAAAAAAAAGACCTACTTTTACATGTAAGGGTGTTTGGTAAGATATTTTGAATACATAATTGGGAAAAAAAAATTCATCATACACAACTTGGAATTGTTATTTTATTTTATTTTTTTAAGTTGCTTTTTTCACTTACACACACTCACATCAACCAAGTAGGACCCTTTGTGTTTTTACAATATTTATAGAATTGCCATTGTATTCACTTTCTATAAAAATAAAACCACTGAAAATGTGTTTTCATTTTTTGTATTCAAATTTAACTTTTAAGATACTAAAAATGAAAACTGAGTACAAATTCTTAGACATAACAAGTTTTCTTGTGGTGTGCCTGCTGAAAACTAAAAATGAAAACATAAAACACTACTTTTTTCAGCTAACCAAACCCCTTAAGATCTTACTTTTAATTGACAAATGAGAATGCATCTGATCATATCATCTACATAAGGTTGTGTATATTTTTAAATTTTTTAGTGATTCAGTTCAGACATACAGTTTTCTCAAAAAAGAAAAAAAAGAGACATACAGATGTGGTCTTCATAAATGTCATAGAGATTAAATAAAAATAATGACAATACTTTGGTAGGTTCGAGACACTTGGAATTTTAGGCAAATATGGATATGGATATGGATAATTTCATTGTCGAAAGTATGTCACACGCCATTTGGCCTAATTGATGGTGTTGTCACAGTCACCAAGGTGCAAAAGGGACTCAACTTTAGCACCGTAGTGGCTAACCAGTGATCCAAAACAAATTCACACATGAATTAGAATAGTCACGCTTCATCCCAACCCCACTTTTTTTTTTTTGCTGAATCATCCCAACCACACTTGTGTGGGATAGTGCTGTTAGTTACATATTTGTGTGTACAGTGTGTATACACCATCTAAGTTGATATGGTGAGTTCAAAACATGATTTCAGTTAGACAGTGCAACTGTACTTTTAAAAAGCGATTTTACCGTTTCAAAATTATAACTAAAATCATTTTTTGAACACAAGATTCTAGAGCTACAACTACGGAATTTCGGATGTGTGTGCAACAAATATAGGCAGTATGAACTACAACTTTTTTTTTTTTTTTGTTCTTTTTGTTCTTTTTTTCTTTTTTCTAAATCAACTTTGCTGCTAGGAAGGATGGGAAGAGTTTATGCCAACTAAAAGAACCTACTATTCTGGGCTAAAGACTTCAATCCATGCTTGCAAAACATGCATGGAATATTCTTACATATGAAAACTATTTATGTGTAAAACTCTTGAGAAGTAAATATAGGTGTAAGATATGACTGACCCAAGATTCTTAAATCAAAGAGAAGTCTCCTGGATTTGGGGAGATTTAGAAAAGTTTAAGCCACAGTTGTAGTACTGGTGATTGGCAGAGTGAAGTCCTTCCAACTTCATGTGTTCACTGTTCTTGTCTTCTAGATATTGAATGCTTAGCTCCTGCTAAGTTTTTTTTTTTTTTTTTTTTTTTTTTTTTTGAAGAAGCTCCCACTAAGTTGGTGAATTTTAAATAATTGTCATATGGACTTGTCACTTATATTTATAATTAACAACTTGTCATACTAAATTCAATATTTAGTTTAGAATAAAATTTGAAAAAAAAAAAAGAAGCTTTGCATTTCCAATCCTCTTTCTCTGTCTTATATATGAAGACAATCCCAATTTTTTTTTTTATATTCTCGTATGTTCTTCTAATAATTAAATACTGAATCTTATAATTAAGTGACATTGAGAATCATGATTCAAATCTCTTTTTTCTCACTCTTTATAATAATTTAAAAGAAAAATTAGGAAAGAAGTATTATGTAAATAGGGGTTGGGTGGGGGCAAAGATAGGGTCTATTTATATATTTTTCTTTAAGTGAAGTCAACCAAAATGTATATTTGTTTTTAGTTTTGAATTACCAACGAGGGCACATGCACCTTTTTTTTATTAAAAAAGAAAAGAAAATAAATTTGTATGTGTGTTCATTGTCCCAACCTACTTAAACCTTGTATGTCTGGCTTGAACATGCACTTATTCTTAGTTTTTACCTTTTTTATTTTATTTGGAGAATAAAATAGAAAATTTTATTCTTTTGGACATGCACTTCTTTTTAGTCTTTTTACTTTTGACACCATTGACATTGGTACGATGGTATCTCTAGTTTAAAAGGCCACACAAAGGGAGTAAGATCAAACTGAGCGCACCCAGGGACACAATTCCAGCGTCCCTAGACAAATACAATTTGAGTATCGTTCGAAACACATAATTTTTCACAACTTATCACGCGGCGAACTGTCAGAAATTATGCGGAGTCTCAGCATTATTCATACAATTTGGTCCACATTTAATTTTTTATCAAGAAAGCTCAACGCCATGCCCACAATGCACAAACTTCCAAAGTCCATGCCAACTGGGTATTTTGTCCTATAATGATGACAATAACTATTTCGGTAAATGTCTTGAGTGTGATAGTGACACATACAAAATTATGTGTTCTGAGATATGACCATTCCACCCCTTTCGGTATAAATAAAAAAAAAAAAAATGTGTAGGGCCATAGATAATTGAGAAGGAAATGGACATCAATGCACTCATTAGTAGGGGGATACTCGATCCCAAGATTGGAGTCTTGTTGATCTAAGTCCCTTATCACTAATCACTAGGCCACATGTTGCATTGACGTTGCATTGTAGTCATAGAGTACCCAAATCCACCACCACATAGTTTTGTCATTACCCAAATCTACTACTTGTTTATCTCGATGTAAAACATGTTGAGAAAAATGTCTTTTTTTTTTTTCATTTTCAAGTATTTGAAACACTTGAAAATTATGGCCAAATCGAGAATTAGTAACACCCTCCCCACTCTCAACTCAATCAAGTGCCTTGGATTTGCTTAGAGAAGACTTCCACAACACACTCAATTATGTCTCGGTCTCACACCCACCCCAGCTACCCAATCCACAGCACCCTCATCTCTATAACCCACAACCCAACAATCCAGCTATTGATCTACCGCCCACCGTCGAGAAATCTTTTTTTCAAGCTATCAATCGCATTCAGACTTCTATTTTTGCTTTCTTTATTTGATGAATATTCTTTTTCCTTTGATTGTGTACCTATAAAGATGAGATATTTAATGTTCAAATCATCACGCTAATTGTAACTATCAAATTATTATTTATTTTATATAAAAAAAAAATTTGCTAGTAGAAGACAAGGTAGCCAATTTATATATTTCATGGAATATATTTTCCATACAAGCTATAAGCAATTGACAAATATTTTTAGGAATGCAACCTACCAACGAAAAAAAACAAGTCATTGACAAATATTTTGTTTTTCGAAACAAAAAAATTACATTTAACCAATTGAAACTAAAAAGAAAAAGTAAAAAAGAAAAGAAATGATTGATGAACATATACCACCTTCCATTCGTGCGTACTTAGAAGCACTATTTTCCCAAATTCATGTCACAATAATTTGACCACTTTTAAAGCAGATGGAATTAAGGATGGATCATTGGAAATGATGATATGGGCACCCAAAAAAAATGATTGAATTTTCATTAAATTGTATAATTCAATTCAAACTTCAATCTTCATTTCACTGTGTGCTTTGTACACCCAAGCCTCTCTCCAATAAACTACTGAATAGTCTGACAAATTAATGGTAAGCTTGGGGAAAAAATGTTACAATTTTTTTTACAAGAGGCGGTAGGATAAATAGAATGTTTATGCATGCACAAGCAAAATACAAAGAATTACATTCTTTAGGCTCTCTCTCCCTCTCTATCTCTCTCTCCTTCTACAACAATGACATCGCTTTATATAGATGGTAAGTGGTTGAACTCAGAATCCTGGCAAAACTGAGAGGTCCCCTCTTGGAAGGTCAGCAATATCTCTGAGCAGAACAACTGTTTTTTCTAATTGTTTCTTCTTCCTGCAAGCACAATAATTTTTTATAAACAAATGAATGTTGAAGTGAAACTGACCACATCTAAATCGACAGATGAACTGCAAATGGAATGCACAGTTTTTTTAAAGTGAATTAATAACCAAAACCAATTAGCATAATCTTTTCTAGCTCTACATATTGCCTAAAATCAGATTTTAAAAATTCAGAATAGCACTTTTACAAAGAAAAATGCTCTATGAGCTCAAATCAACAGCCTCTAGATCAATTTAGTTAATATTATTCGCAAAATTACTACTGCTACCACCATTACTCAGAGCATTTATTTTATTTTATAATTAAATAAGGGAAAAACCTGTTACAATTTGAAATCGTGACTTAAGTTCAGTGCATTTTGGGCAGTGTGGATCCACACATGTAATAAACACTGCCCATTAAATAATGCTCTCACGTTTTTGCAGAAGACCTGGCTGTATCCTCACTAGAGCAAAAGAACTTTTAAGCACCAGCAATAAGCTTGTGACTAAAATCCAAAGGTGTATGTTTGACAAAATCAGCTTTGCTTTTTAACAAGCTGGTAATAAGTAATTCTCAAAACTTTTAAATTTGTCTATCTAAAAATAAAAAAGTGATCTTGAAGCGTTTGATATGTGATTGGAACCAGCCTTGTGTCATAGAATCTATGGAAACTAAAGCTAATAAACTGTCTTGTAAGAAGACCTTGCATATGCATAACTATGGACCAAGAACAGGCTGACTGTCCCTCAGCTCTACCTGTTGAATTAATGTCTCAAAAGCTTAAGCTAATAGAAAACAGCCAAGCACCGTATATCAAGATGAAACACAGTAACACTCCTCTCCCTCCATGTGCATGCAATGACCTTTAACTGAATGTAGCCTTGAATGTGCAGAAAAGAAATCACTACAAATGAAGATTGTCACTAATCTAACTGAGGAACTCAACAAAAGATAAGGCTTTGATACCATGTGGGGCTGAATACGTGAGATTTTTAACCATTTAAAAGGGAGATAAAGTGGAGATAGGGTTTGAACTAAAGGCTACTGCTCTAATACCATGATAAACTACTACTTGTCTTAAAAACTTAAGCTATTAGGAAACAGTGAATTTAATCACTTAACCATTGTTCTAACAAATCCTGTAGGAAACAAAACCAGCAATGTATCAAAATAAGCAGCTGACACTGGGATTTTTTGGACTCAACAGAGATGCTCAACATACAAATTCAGTTACAAGCAGGTTGGGTCTGGGTAAGTTCCCGCAACTTCAAATCAAATTAAAAAAAATTAATGTACATTACTTATCAGCTATTCACCAAAAGGATTTGGTCCAGTCTTTTATACCTTGTTGCAAAATATAAACAATTTGAATTTTGACAGGAACCTTACAACTACAAGAATTAAGAATAAAATGTGATGGATAAGTATCTATGTAAGCAATAAGCTAAAAAGATATCATAATTAAGCATCCAACTATTGATCTACATGAAGGCATATTAATGTAATGATAAATTACGTGTTGTAAACATGGTTTCAATTGCTCATACTATATTTTAAAATAAACAAATATGCAAAATGAAAAAACACTGCCAGAAATAACACACACACAAACGCATGTAAATTTCATTATATCTAATGAATATCTAAATATGTATGCAACAACTACCAAGCTTCAGTCCTGAAATTTTTAAGATCAACTATGGATATTTAACAGACTAGTCAACGTCAGCCAAATGTATTTTTATTATACATTTATGCAACTAGAACATAAATAGAACTCAAAACTCATTAAAATCAAAAGATACGCAACAAAATAAACAAATATTTGTGTTTCAAAAGATATGCAACTTTGATCTAAACATCAAATTTAGGTTCAATTATAGTCTTCCATTACTCTTGATACCTAAAACATAGCTTGTTAATTGCCATAAAACCTATTTATCAGGCTACTCCAGGTATGAATGACATCATTTCTTCTTATCAAAAAATAAAAAAATGGATGACACTGTTTCTCATTCTTTCAAGCCCCAAGGGTGTGATTTCCACCTAGTACACGTTGACTTCTAATGTTACATATGTTCATTCATGTAAGTGACAGGTAAGATAACATACCACCATCACAAAGACACGATTAAAGAATTCTTCAAGTGGTTGTACTAGCTGTGAAGATATTTCAACAAAATCATCTATCCCAATTCATGTAGGACAAAAATGGTTGATCTTATAATTAGTTAAGCAAATTGTGGCCAACAGTTATCCATAAAATCGAAAGAAACAGGCATGAAAAAAAAAAAAAAAAAAAAAAAAAACCTCAACTATACAGAAAATGGAAATATGACAGAAAGAAAGAAATACCAGGATGGATTTTGTTTTTAACTGACAAGAAAGCGCTCCATAGAGCTCTCTCTTCATTTGTCTCGAAGGCAGTCTCATCAACCTAATAAAGACATATACACCCATTATAAGGGGATAGGCTAAAAATAAATCCTTAAAGTATAAGATATATTTCATAAAGAGCATTGTCCCAATATTGAGAAATGGATTTAAAAAAAAAAATAGTAATGAAACTCTATTGAAGAAAAGGAACTACTTCATGCTCACAGGATTCTACAAAAAACAGTCTTAAAGAGAGACAATAAATGAAAGTTACAGTCTAAGGGAAAGAGAATCAATGAAGTTTACAATAGAATGCATCTCACTATGGCCCAAAACACAGGACCATTCAAACATAATTCTTAGGAAATATGATTTCAGCTGAGTTACCGAGGCATCCACACCCTCAAATGCACATTGATTCCCCTGTCCCATCATAAAGTCCACAATAGGCAAAATGGATCTAAGTTCCAAAAAAATTAAGAATGACCAAACCAATTCCCCCACAACCAGAAAGTAGCTCAACAACACTCTTGGGATTACCCATTGCTTCAGCACATGCAACATCAATTACTAGAGTGATCTCATTCTTATTTAGATTGTCACCGGTTAAAATATCTCCTGTGCTGCTGCCCAGACAAAAATGTTTCCCATTTTGGAGCATTTTGTGCACCAGATACTTTTTCCAAGGGCATGTCATTTCCCTTGTGCCCCTTAAAGCATCATAGCATGAGCAAACATCAAATTGACCATAACAAGTCAACCTCCAGTTCATTCAATCCACCCTCATTATTGGGAAATAAGATACAAACCCAACAAACATGACTCATTTACAAACTGAGGTAACATGACTCATTTAATAATTGTGTCAACATGCCTCAACCCCAACACAACGTGTGTATTAAGAGAGTTAACACAAGACAACCTACGTAACATGCTTAATAAACAATCCTTGTTGAGTTGACTCAAAATTGACATGTTTTTATATTTTATAAGCACATAAATTATAATAATTATAAAGAATTATACTTCATACTAATTCTATTTCAAAATAACATCAACTAAAGTACTACTGACATATAATTGAAAAGTTATTATTACAACATGGTGAACTTCCACCCTAATTTAGAAATACACAGCATAAAAAAATTAATATTAGACGAGCTTTTTTGTTTTTTTGGTTGGGAAAAAATTTTAGGAACTTTAAGGATTCACAGTGGAATTTACCAATATAGACATTAAATTCATTTAATTACTCAATTCTATATTCTAATGTGTTGGATAAAAAAGACAATTATAATATGGGTTAAACAGGTTCCTGTAAAAACGGGTCAACTTGCATTGACACAAATAATGAACCAGGTCATTTCAAGTTAATTGTGGGTTAAATAACACAAAATTGACCCATTTCATGATCATGTCAAAGCAGGTTGACCCTCTTTGACATGAACCCATTTACACTAAGAGTCTGTTCGGTTGGAGGAGTGGAAAAGTAAGAGAATGGAAAATTGTGGGAAAATGAAAAAGTGAGAGGATGAAAAATATTTAGTTTTCCCTCTTGTGTGTTCGGTTGGAGGAGTGGAAAAGTAGGTGTGGAAAACTCTTTTGTTCGGTTCGAGAGAAAAAGAGAAGAATGGAAAATGTAATTTATATAAATTGACTATTATACCCTTATTACATAATATGTAAAAAATAAATTTATTTGTACTCATTAAAAATTAGATCAGGTCATATTGAAAAAAAAAAAAAAAAAAAAAAAAACAATGTTCAGGTCATATTGAAAAAAAAAAAAAAAAAAAAAAACAAAAGAACAACGTTACCAAGTAACGTTGAAAAAAAAAAAAGAAAAAGAAAAGAACAAAAGAACAACGTTACCAGGTAACGTTGAAAAAAAAAAAAAAAAAAAAAAGAAGAAGAAGAAGAACAACGTAGGTTCAGGTAACGTGTAAAAGAAAAAAAAAAAAAAACGTAACCTGAACGTTGAAAAGAAAAAAAAAATAGAGAGAGAAAAGAGAACTTGAAAAAAAAAAAATGTGGGAAGAGGGTATTTTTGTAAAAGTGCTACTGTAACACTTTTCTCTCTAGATTTTCTTTCTGATTTGGAAGGAAAAAAAATGTGGGTCCAGAGAGAAAATTTTCTTCCAAGTTTTCTATCTTCCCTATTTTCCTTCCCCAAACAAACAGTGGAAAACAGTATTTTCCACCCTATTTTCCTCCCTCTATTTTCCATCCTTCCTGTTTTCCCTCCAAACGAACGGAGCCTAAATACTAATCCACAAAAAATTGTGTTGTGTTCATAGATCATGTCTAACATTATCACCCTTACGAATAACATGACTCTTCTACTTGAGAATATAAAATCACTCAGAATTTGGACTATGTCTCCTGGAGCTATTTTAGAGTGATAATCAGCATACTGATGGGGAGATTATTGCTCCACCTTGATATTGTTGTAGCTCTAGTACGCTTTAAAAAAAAAAAAATTAGATAGTCAAACTTCAACTAAACTAAGCAACCTAAAAACAATCAACACTAACTAAGTTATCCATTTTTTTTAATAAAAAAAAATCAACATTAAATAAAAAGAAAGTGATTTCCAATTATAAACAACCCGGCCTGCAAATCTACTAAAACCTCAAGGTAAACACCCCATCAAGCATAAATTCTTAAACCATCCTCTGCACAATAAAGATAAGAACATTTGAACCCTAACAAAAATCATTGCATATTTCCCACAACATGCTCCACACAACTGACCAAAGGCAGCTAGATTCAATGATAAATGGAGCTGGGAGAGTTCATGAATTATACTATATCATTTGCACTAAGTAATTTTGTTTTCAGAGAAGCAGAGAAAGAAAATGAAAATCCACTGTGTGACTGACATTGGACCAACACATGCTCAACATAAACACACAAAATTATATTGCACTTCTGGTTTTTATAACATTCACCACCAATTAAGCCCTAAAAAATACCTTTGGTAAAGAGGCAATGGACATCTGAAATGGCTACACATGCAAAGAATCAAGCTAGACATGTCGAAGATGTAAAAAAGGAAAAAAAAATATCTAATACAAAAATGCAGAAAATATGTCAATGCTTGAACACTAGATGGACGGGTAGCCACACACTCACACCATAGAACATCTCAAACAATTAAACAAGCAATGACGAGCACTGCTACACATGTCAGAATGTAAAAAGACAAAAACAGACCTATGAAAATACAGAGTCAGGAACTAGATAAATTTCAGGCCCAAAAGATAAGGCTTCTATAGTAGAAAGAAAAAGGTACCTCCATATCAGGGTCCACTTCCTTTCCACGAACAATTCTTGTTGGACGAGAATATGCTTCAACAACCTTTGGAAAAAGATTGCCTCTTGACAAGGATGCCATCTAGAACCAATTTTTTTAGACCATTAAAAACTAATACATAGTTCAGGAAAATTGTAAAAATGTAATAGAAATATCTCCCATATAAGTCCTTTTTCTTTAAAGTTAATATTTAGAAAAGGCACTTAAGCCATGTATATGCAATAGATTTTTGTAATTAAATCTTTTACTCAAGAAAAAGAGACCAAAAAAAAAAAAGGAAAGAAAGGAAGAAAAAGAAGACCATTTTAGAGCAAGGATTGCAAAAGATGGTAGATAAAGAAATTTAAGGGTATCATTATCAATATCATATCCTAATCCAGCTCACAAATCAGTGCCTCATGGCAGCTTCTGGTATCTATCTATGGTATCTCTGAAAATTACAACCAGATTGATCTAAGAGATTTATTATTTTCAAATAATAAAGAATAAAAAAGAGAAGAATTTTTTTCAGCATAACTTTGATGTGGTGGTTGAATTTATTAAGTAGTTATTTGCAGCAGACATTGGTCAATATATACAAAAAAGGAGTATAAAAAATGTCATTTACCTTATTTGCTGACTTTGCTGCCAGAGAAGGCAAGTTTGCCCGCTCTGCAAGGATAGAACGAACCATTTCTGAGCTTATTCCTTTGGAAATGTTGAAGATCGGGTGAGAAAACTGTGGCAAGAGCTTCGTGATTTAGAGATGATTGAGGATAGTCGAGCTTTATTGGAGGAGGAAAGGTTGGAATTGGAGAGAGTTAGAGGTGAATTAGAAAAAGTTACTTTGATGGAGGAAATCAATTGGAGGCAGAAGTCTAGAGTCCTTTGTATTAGAGAAGGAGACAGAAATATCAGATTCTTTCATCGTATAGCTAACTCTCACAGAAGATTTAATTCCATTGATAGGCTTATGGTGGATGGAGAGTTGTCTTCAGATCCGGAAGCTATAACAGGTTGTATTTCTCATTTTTATAGGCAGCTTTATGCTGAAACTGTGGCTCACAGACCTTTATTAGATGATATGGAGTTCTCTTGTATCTCGGAGGAAGATGCACTTTGGCTAGATAGGCCATTTGACGAGGATGAGGTGTTTGGGGTGATTAGTGACTTTAAGGGTGACAAGGCTCCTGGCCCGGATGGCTTTTCTATGGCGTTTTTTCAGTCTTGCTGGTGTATTTTGAAGGCTGAAATTATGGCAGTGTTTCAAAGTTTTCATACCCAAGCTATGCTTGAGAACAGCCTTAACGCTTCTTTCCTTGCTCTTATTCCCAAAAAGGTGAATGCTGTGGAGATCAAGGATTTTCGGCCTATTAGCTTAGTTGGTGAGATTTATAAGATTATTTCTAAGGTGTTGGCCAATCGCCTTAGAAGGGTGGCACATGGGCTTATTTCAGACTCTCAGAATGCATTTGTGAAAGGTAGATAGATATTGAACTCTTTCTTAATTGCCTCAGAATGTATTGATAGTAGATTGAAGTCTGGTGTTCCAGGAGTCTTGTGTAAGTTGGATATGGAGAAGGCATATGACCATGTGAGTTGGGGTTTTCTAATGTATATGCTTCAACGCTGTGGGTTTTCAGAGAAATGGAGAAAATGGATAATGTGCTGCATCTCTACTATTAAATTCTCCATCCTGATCAATGGTAGTCCTTCTGATTTTTTTGGTAGTTCTAGGGGGATTCGGCAAGGGTACCCCTTGTCTCCGTTGCTATTTGATATTGTTATGGAGGGCTTGAGTCGAATGTTGGATGTGGCTACTACTACTAGTCAGTTCTCAAGCTTCTCTGTAGGTAATACGGCTGGTAACTCGATGATGGTATCTCATCTCTTATTTGCTGATGACACTCTTATTTTTTGTGATGCTGATCCTACACAAATAGCTAGTTTGAGAGCAATTCTGGCTAGATTTGAGGAGGTTTCAGGGTTAAGGATTAACTTGGGGAAATCTGAGTTGGTTCCTATAGGGATGGTGCACAATATGGAAGCTTTGGTGGGGATGTTGGGTTGTTGGCAATCTTCTCTGCCTTTGAGATATTTGGGGCTACCGTTAGGAGCTAAATTTAAGGAGTTGTCAATTTGAAATCCTATTTTGGAGAAGATGGAAAGGAGACTAGCAGGGTGGAAGTGGTTGTATCTATCTAAGGGGGGTAAGGTAATTCTTATTAAAAGTACTCTTTCCTCCCTACCTACATACTTCCTTTCCATTCTGCCTTTACTTGGGAAGGTGACAAATCGTATGGAGAAGTTACAACGAGATTTTCTATGGAGTGATATTAATGGTGACTCTAAATTACACTTAGTCAGTTGGGCTCAGGTTTGTAAACCGCTGCAGTTTGGAGGGTTGGGTACTAAACGATTGAGGAGTTTTAATTCTGCCTTGTTAGGCAAACGGTTATGGAGGTATGGCATGGAGATCGACGCTCTATGGAGGAGGGTAATTGAGGTGAAATATGAAAATGGTTGGGGTGGTTGGTGCACGAAAAAAGTGACCAGTGCTTATGGTGTTAGTTTGTGGAGACATATTAGGAGTGGCTGGATGAGTTTTTCTAAACTGCTTCTGTATGATGTGGGGGATGGTACTAGAGTGAAGTTTTGGAAGCATGTGTGGTGTGGAGATCGTACTCTTCAAGAGGCTTTTCCGGAACTTTATTGTATTAGTAGAACAAAGGATTCCTCAGTAGCGGAGGTTATGTGTTGGTCTGGTGGGGGGATTCATTGGGATGCTAGATTTCGTCGTCCTCCACAAGATTGGGAACAAGAATCAGTTGATCTGTTTATGGATATGGTCTACTCTTCGACGGTACGGGAATTGGGTCCGGATCGGGTGTGTTGGAAGCCAGCAAAGAGTAGAGGTTTTGAGGTTAGAGGATTCTATCTTTCTTTCTACCCTCCTACCTTCTTATCCTTTCCTTGGAAGATGATTTGGAAATCAAAAGTTCCTCCAAGGGTAGCTTTCTTTTCATGGTCTGCTTCCTTAGGTAAAATTTTAACAACAGATAACCTTTGCAAACGATGTGTGCTAGTTCTTGATTGGTGCTATATGTATAAGAATTGTGGGGAGTCAGTGGATCACCTTCTTCTTCATTGCCCCATTGCTTGTGAGTTGTGGTCATTGGTGTTCTGTTTGTTTGGAATTCAGTGAGTTATGCCTCAGAAGGTTATTGAGTTGTTTGAGTCTTGACAGGGTAAGTTTGGACGACATAGAAATATAGAGTTGTGGAGACTTGTGCCTCATTGCTTGTTATGGTGTATTTGGCGTGAAAGAAATGCTTGAAGTTTTGAGGGATGTGAACACTCTATGTTAGAGATTAAGTCTTTCTTTTTACACACTCTCCTTGATTGGAGTGTGGTCTTTTGTCATTTCTCTTGTTCTTCCCTTCCTGCTTTACTTGGTCGTTGTAATCTTGGTCATTGATTCATGCCCCCATAGTACATTCCTAATGTACTCGGGTTGGCTGTTTTCCGTTTTATTTTAATAAAATTTTCGTTACTTATCAAAAAAAAAAAAAAAAAAAAACTTCTGAGCTTATTCCCTTGTCAACCTGTAAACAAATCACAGCCAATTTGTCTAAAAGTGAGCTCAATGTCTTGTCAGAATATATTACATGTCCTCAAATAACATACTCTGATTATTGACAAAAATTAATTTACAGGATTAAAAATTGCAATGAGTAAATAATAACAGTAAAGCCAGACAGATTATCTGACATAATATGGTTTAAAAAAAAAAAGCTTATATTACCAGAAACTACCACAATTGAACATATAGAAAATTTGGGGAGTAGAAAACATGCACATCTCCCTTTTCAACCAAAACAAGGAGAATACCAGATCTAATGATTGTTTTAATAAGTAGCTGGAGATGGCTATAACCTCTTAAACATTATAAACCCTATGAATTCAATCTATTGTAAAGACTTCAAGTCTGGTTAGTTTCCTCAATGGTCTTCGAACCAAATGACATCTCCTGTCCTTATGAAGAAGGGGTGGAGGTTAAGGTTACTGGTTCAATTTACTATAGGTGTGACCGTGTGAGTAGTGTTTACCTAGCAAGATAAGTTGGATCAGTACATCTTTCTTTCTACACCCTTATTCTAGGTGGCGTGCCCATTTTCTTTTATATTTTCCAGATGAACATGGTGGAAAATCAGCTATAAAAATTCAACTTCAGAATTTGCAGTCACTGGTCAAGCATTGACCACATTTTTGTTCAAGATAAAATGTATTCAGACAAACTATGAAGAGCAGACAAAATTTCTGTGAAGTATTGGTACTAAAACCATGCCTCTCAGCCAATGCTGTCCTAGCTTAGCAGAGAAGGCAATAAGAGCAGAACAGGGAAGGAGTCTCAGGTTTGAGTCTTAACACTATGCCCCAATAGTACCATCCTTGTTTTCTGTTGAATATATTATTTTTAGCAGAAAATAAAAACCCAAAAAAATAAGGAAAACATTCTGGCAAATGAAAAGATGCATAAGTTTTGTTAACCAAAGAACTCCATAATATAAAGATTACAAACCAGAAATTGCTCCAGTCTCCGAGTAACAAATTGAAGTACCTGAAAGGAAAGATGCAACAATCATAATTGGATGCCCATAACAGCTGTAAACAAATTTATAAGCATGATGATGAATCCAAAGTAATTGCAAGGGATGGCATATATAAGAGTTGTTCATATACAGTAGCAATCAAGAAACACATGCAGAAGCAGAGTAACAAAAACCTACTCAAATAATCAGTTGAATGCCATTATGTGGCATTGGTAATTATAGTGGTAACCATAGGAACAGTGATGTTAAATTTTGATACAACTCTAAAGGGTGTTTGTTCTTACATCTTCTATTGTACTGGCATCTACTTGAATGGGTTGGACATCAGCAGCGAGTTCCAAAGCTTGTTTTAGATCCAGATTTTTATCCTTTTCTACCAACATTTGGACCTAAAAGAAGCAAATTCAGCATAATCGAGTATAATTATCAGAGCCTCACAGCATTAAGATGATAATAACTTACAAGACCATAAGAGATTCTTCGTAGGCCAAATGGATCATTGGTGGAACTAGGCTGACAACCAGCAGCAAATAAGCCAACAAGGCTATCTAATCTGCAGAAAAAATATTACATGAAGACAAACTGCTAGCAGAGTATCCTTGTTGAAGAGTAAGCATCCGGTGCAGTTTAATAATCTTCTCTTACAAACTCATGTCTAACCCAGGACTAAAAATACCCCCTCCCCACCACTCAACCCCCCAGACCCCTTTCCAAATGAAAAGGATGACAATACATTAGAGAATCCATGCATGCATGCCATACAAAGGAACTGTGCCTGTTCTAGGGTATTAGGCTATTTGAGCAAGATCTGATGACTTTATGGATCATCTTTTGCCCACTACGGAGAGATCTTCAGCTGTTTTTGCATATTAGGGTGTTAGGTAGTTGAGCAAGAAACTGAAATCCCACTCCTTTTACCTTTAAGAATAATTTTTGATAGAGACAACTCAAATGCTCTTATCAAGTCTTATTCATTCAACTTCTTCAGTGGACCTTGAGAAAAAGTTTACCAAGTGGAATCGAATACCAAAATAAGCCATGCTTTTCTTGGCAGATTGCAACTCCATCCAGTTGGTTTTGCTTTTTAATCTTTTTCTCCCACTTTTTTTATAAGTACTAAAAATTTTATTAAAGGACAAAATATAAATACAGAGGACGAAAATGCTACATCCTTTGAAGAAATTACAACTGAATATTCAAAATGAAATCCCAGAAAGAATTTCTCATCAGAAAATTCTTATTTAAAAGGCAGTCCCTTCACAATTACAAGAGCCACTATTTTAATAGGGCTTATTGGATCAAATCAATATGAAAGATTTAATCATGCCACAATTAAATCCCACAAAATCCTTAATCACAACAAAGCCAAACTAATTCAAAATTCAAATACATAAAAGTAATAAAAGTCTGAACTTTGATGTCTCAAATAAGTAAAAGTCAGAAACAAATCTAGTGTCCACACCAACTCCCCAAGTTGATGCAGAACATAATTAGGGAATGTAATAAAATAAAAACAAAAGAGAAAAACTCTAGGCTTCACCACCTAAGGGTGCTTGGGATCAACACCAAGCAAGACATAATTTCTCATCAGAAAATTCTTAATTACAAGAGCCACTAATCTAATAGGGCTTCCAAGATTACATCAATCTAGAAATATCTAATCATGCCACAATTAAATCCCACAAAATCCATAATCACAATAAAGCCTAAACTAATTCAAAAAATTCAAATACGTAAAAGTAATAAAAGTCTGAAATCTGGTGTCTCAAATAAGTAAAAATCGTAAATAAATCTGGTAGCCACACCAAGTTGTCTCACTGATAATCCAAAAAAAAGCCGTTTCAATTTAATGAACAAAAGATTAATATTGATTTTATTTTTTTAATTTTAACTAACAAGAAAAGAGGAACGCATGCAAATCAAATGTTAAGAGCCGTAAACAGAAATCAAAAATTAAAATTGTACAAACCTGAGAGTTCCAATGCATTGACTTTGGAAATGATATTTTAGCAATGGTACTGGGTAATTCTTCAGACAACACCTATTTATAGCAAATTAAAAACAGCATTTATCTACAGATTTTTTTTTTTTTTTTTTTTGATAAGTAAAAGTAAATGATAATATTGCATTAATCTACAGATCCTTATGGGTAAAAATTGTTAATTAAAAAAACCACAAAGTGATGACAATAGAATCAAAAGGCAAGCCACATGTCCACTATTCTAAAGCAGCAGTCCTAGTAAGTACCCATTAATTCCTAGAATCTTAGAAAATCATTGAGCAAATTGTCACCTTAAGGAGATAGATAAGTAATCATTATTAGGATACTAGAAACATGGTATTCCATTATTTATCTGTACCTTCATAATTTGTACTCACCAATAAGCTCCAATAGCTAACAAGCCTATTTATGTAAGAAATAAAAATAGAATAATTGACACACACATATTAAGTGACGTTCATATATCTGCACATCTCATTGGAAATTACGTTTTCTTTCAATCAGTATTAATTTTACGCATCAGATATTATTGCATCTGTCACCTTAATAATAGAAAAGGGGCATGGTAAAAAAAATGAAAGAGCCCTAATCTTCATCAATGCTTCCTTGAATTCCTCCCCAGCTCTTTTTGATTGTATCCTACTCCTGAGTTCTACAAATAGTACATGAGATAAACTTTTCTACTAACATTTTATGTTGGAAACTGTTACTGTTAATAAAGTTTCATTCAGTTAATCAAAACATTCAGTCATTGTTTTTTTTTATAGATATAAAGGAAAGTAATACTATATCTTCAGTATTTGTCTTATATTAAAATTAGCACATATTGAGATCTTATCTGAAATCAGTACACATCTGCAATTGTGCATCCAAATTTGATGGGCACTTCATCTAACCAAATACATTCACAATAAAATAACTAAGGAAAAAAGAGGCACTAGAACCTCAACAGCAAGTCGGGCAGATTCCATTATACGAGCATATAGATACTCTGGTTTCCCTGCATTTTGAAAATAAACACTCATGAATACCCATTATCAAGTGCAAACATTATGTGTAGCAACTTAAAAACAAGAATATGTGAATTTTCTGGAACATGGCCTAAATTTCTGATGGCTAACCATTCAAATGTGCTAAGCTTTAAAGGCCAAATTTACTTGCCCTCAAAGTAGCAGTTAAACAGCAATAACTCAGACCTTTTGCAGCAAAGCGGCCCATCAATAAATGGGCAAGATTAAGGTTCACTTCTATTAAAAAAATGGCAGCATGAGAACCCTAAACCCAACCAGGGTAGAGGTAGTCTCAACTAAAGACCCAGTATGCCCCAGCCAAATTATGTAGTATAAACAACTATAGTACAACTTAGTTGATTTGGCATGAGGTGTACTAGCAAATTAAATTGATTACTTGGTCAAATGAAGATCAAATTGCATAAGATTTTCTATACTTAAACTGAACATTAAACTTTCACAGATACCGAAAACAATCTTCCGTCAATACAATTAGGTTAATCTCATACATGATTTTTCGGAAGTGTATGGGTAAGCTCATCAACCTACCTCACAGATAAGTCAATTATTTCCATAAATTTTTGCCAATAAGCTCTAGCTCAAATGACAGTTCATGCCCCTGTAGAAAGGCTTGGAGGGTAAAGTCATGTGTTCAAACCCACCAGAATCGCCAGATGCATGTTTACTTGCCAATCAAAAAAAAAATTGTTTCCATATATTTTTACTAATTATCTGCAATCTCCAAACATAAAAATGTCCGCTATTGTTCTCACATAAGGTGGAAAATTCAGAGAGAGAGACAGACTTCCCTAAATGAAAGTGATAATACTAGTGTGCAAGCAGAGTTAAGTGCTTAGAGACAGCTGGTCAATGGCCGTGGAGCTTGGAATTTCTTATTTAAAAGTGGAAATGATGCTGATAGTTGTCAACTTAGTCACTGGGCATTTTGCCACTAGCAGACTAACATTTTCCCTTGTTGATTGCAGATAATTGCTATCCACCCTCTCTTGCAGTAGTCTGACTACTGTGATGCTCTTGCTTAGCTAGACTATTCACAAGATGAGGATTTTGTGTGCTATGATAAGCCTCCTTAAATATAAGTCCTCTTTTGTGTAATAATAATACTGATTTTTAAAAGGGGTCAACTTCTAAATATAACCATTGCAAGTTATTTGCAACATGATAACTTAACACAGTAAAAACTAATAACTATACACAGTTCTAAGTCACCTTCTAGTAGTAGTTTTTTTTTTTTCTTCTTCTTTTTTTTTTTGGGGGGGGGGGGGGGGGGTGTTGTATTGAAATAATTAAACCATCTCTATATCCAAAATCATATAAAAAGTACAAATAAATTTGAGGAGATGAACAATGAAGTAAACTTAGATCTCAAAACCTTCTGCTTGTAATGGCAACTATTTCACTTTCTTTTTTTCTTTTTGTAGGTAAACTTTGCACACTCACCATCAATCTTTCTATTCAATGAGTCCAGTGGTATAGAGTATCTACGGCAGAACCCCTCAGCAGCCTGACATGAAATAACAAGTAAAATATTATATGGCTATTCATATTCAGTTCAGCTACCAACAAATTAAAAATGATGACCTTTTTAAGTTACACCAGAATTCAATGACATCTCAATAATTACACTAACAAGCGAGCAATGTATTCTAGCTTTGGCAAAGTCACAGCACAAGCTGGGAAACATAAAATACAGTAATAACTAATAATCCCTTCCATGAAGGAAAAACAAATAAAATAACATTAATAATAAAGCAAATGCACTCATGGTAGTTACTACCTACTTCTATTGCTGTTTTCAAATAATCTCACCATACAAATCATTTGGCCAAAAAAGCAAATTTACTTAAGCTCCCAGGAGAAAAAGAATGGCAAACCTTTGTAGCATTTCCTTGATTATCAAATGCTTTTGAACAGGAGGTCCTCGAACCTCAACCTCCTTCTCAGCTTGTTCAGTGCAAAGATTCTCAACACAAACCTGGAAATGTGACAAAAAGGCACACTTCATAACCATTCAGTGTGACAAAATGAAACTGGATAAGGTCCTGAAATCTCAGTGGACGATCAATTTTAGTACTAAGAGCCACATAGGGTACTATAAAATTCAACATATTTAGATGTAAAACTTGCACTATTGCATGTGAAACATGGTTCTTTTTTATTATTAAGTATAAGTTAGAAGAATTGAACCCAGAAACAAATCCCATGGAAGAATGCAATTAGGCTATTAAGCCAAAAGAACAAAGAATAACTTCTCTTCTATTTTCTCTATTTGGAAAACAATGTCAGCATTTTGCAAAGGGAAATATAGTTATCACTGTACCAGTAATCTGTGAGGTGTTCCAAATGCTTGCACTTCACCATGGCTTAATCTTTGTTTTTCCAACACCAGCAATATTAAGCCTTTGAGCTGCAATGACCACCATTTCAGTCAGTGAACAACTATAGATGGAAAATTAGGTGGAACAAGTGGGGTTGACTTTATCTAAAAGGTAAAGAGAGCTTCAAAACCAACCAACCAAAAAAAAAGGAAAGGAGATAGCTATAATAAGACAAGGATCAACATGCTTCATGTGAAGAAAAAGAGTACTTGCTGGCCTGCATCAACTAATGCGGCATCTCTTCAGTCCCAATTTCAAGAACAAACAACCTTGAATCATCATTCACCTGTGACATAAGTCAAAGAATAAACCCATATTTAAAAGTAATAATTATATGTACACATAGTAGTTGTTAAACCGTGACTTATTCTGGTCAAACGATAAAATTATAATGTTAAAAAGCTCACATAAATTTAAAGTTCTAGCAATATCTACCTACTAGAATTTCAATGACAAGGTGTCAATGGTAAATTGAACGCCATCCCCACTCTCTCTTACACACACATATATATTATATGTCCAGGAGTGTACAAATACAATTATATAATTGCTTAGATCATTTAGTTCTCATGCGTAATTTATGATGTCTTTAAAGCTACAAGCACAGGTAAAAAATCAAGGACTCCTATGTACACCTGGTGATCAAACCATATCAACAAGTGCATGCCACAAAAAGGGATATAACAGTAAATCCCAAAATATTATGAGTCTATTCATGTAGGCTTGATCATTCATACATATAATTAAAATGATAATAAATCAATAAAAAATGAAAGCTAAATTAACCTTAAGAAAACTGCTATATCAATACTACAAACAATGAGAGAAAGTTCAAGTCAGCTGCATATGCAAACTAACCTTCTTGACGGCTGTATCCAAAAGCTCTTTAGGACACACAACATGAACAGGGTCAGAAGCAACACCCACAGGATGTCCAAGAGACTCCCTGGTATTCAACCAAAGTTGTGCACACTGACGAGCTAAACTGAAGAAAGAGAAAAAAAAAACAAACACAAAAAAGAGGATAAGATAGACACAGAACTCAGGAGGATTGACCTGAACAAATCATGTGCTTAAAAACAAATCTTTGTTCAGGCCTAGACCAGCAATTTATTTGCATTCAAATAATCTGTCATGCATGTCTCTGTTCTGTATTATCAAGTTGTCAACCATTTCATTGATAACATAGACACCAATATTGGCCCTTCGTTTCATATGAACATTCAGTTAATGGAACCGAAGTTGGTAAATTTGTTTAGCTAAGCAATGATAACCAGTTGCAAATTATAGTGGCTGGGACTGTTAGTTTCGATAGTCCTCCCTGCCTCTCATTTTGTTAATCCTATGGATCAAAAAATAATAGTCTTGTTCCTTTATAAAATCAATATTAGTTGAGCTGCTTGAGCAGTATATCACAAGTTGCAGACTACATATTAATCTTTCCCCTGCTGATCCGAGCATATATGTCCCCTAAGATTTTGCCATAACATGTCATTGGCACCATAAATTAATAGTGCCCTGTACTCAGTTGAAAAGTCTACCAAATGGTCTATAAATGTAGTTCTAAAACCTTACCCATTAACTGAATCTGTACAAAGAACATGGTAGGTCATGTTATTACAGATAGGGCTGAGACAATGATGACTACAAAAAAGATATATGACCAACTTTAAGATTGAGAGATTATCAGATTAAAAATAAAAATTTATCTCTATGATTTTCTAAAAGTGGACCTTAATACCATTCTACAGCAAAACAAAATTCACAACTTCAATTTTCCCAGTACATACATGACAGCGTTTTTCTATTTTTCAGTGCAAAGTTTTCCAGGCCACAATAAGGAAGAATCCTTACCTTCTTATCCGACCAAAATATCGAGCACGCTCTGTTACCCCAACAAAGCCTCTAGAGTCTAAGACGTTAAAAGCATGAGATGTCTTCAGAAGCTGATCATACCTAGCATGTAGCACAGCAAATGTTAACTTAAAGAAAAACAGAGAAAAGGTTTCCACATAATGCACTGAATAATGGAACATAAATAAAAATTAAACAACATATGCAGGGATTGCAAGGCCTAAAGCAAGCAAAGAACACGCCTCTTCTTCAAAAAAATCAAAGTGTTTCTGAAGATGATGAACACTGGCATGTTCTAGATAATATGCACTCATTTCCTTCCTGAAAAAGAAGTACGAAATATATTGATTGTGGACATTTAGAAAGTAAATGGCACAGTGAAGCTTGATAATGCTTATATAACAGGTGGTGGAAAAAGAGCAAAATAAAGAGAATGGAGATTAAAAAGGTTAATGGAAGTCATCTGAATATTTGAACTTCATAGCAGATGGCATCCCATCCAACTATCTTCAATTGCCAATCAAGCACCTCAGAGTTCTTTTAAATTGGCTTCCAGCAGTAGTATGCTTCAAAAAGAGGCAAAGCTGCTTACAGAGGAGAAAGTACTTGACTAAAAATGGGAAGGAGGCAAAAAGTTCAGCAGTTAACTTCTACAAAGAAGACTAAAAGAACACAGTGGAGTAGAAAGATGGGAGTTCGAATATCATTAACTCGAAAAGTTTATTTGCATAAAGTACAAAATGTATGGGGTAGCAATTCCATAAAGACCATGACAAAAATTTAGAAAGACAAAAGATTACCAGCATTTAGGAAGAAAGTACGAAACTTAACTCAAATGACTTTGTGAGGGAACACGCAATGACATCACAAGGAAACAATTTTTGTGCATAAAAATGAGCCATAAGATTAATAAAGCACAATAATGGCAAATTTAGAAACATAATCCATCATTCAAGAATACTGAGTGATGTACATTGACAATCTTTGGAAGATTATATGTATTTGTGACCACACAGTTCTAGCACTATTTTGCCTTAAAAGAAAAAGGAAAGGAAATATATATATATATATATACATTTTTTTTTTTTTAAGGGGAAACCTACTCATTCTCCAAAAACAGCTCCCCATATGTAATTCCATTAGCATATTGAATTTTCTTAAAATGATCAGCTCCCTGCCAATTAGTTCAGACAAATTTAATAAAATGTACAATGAGGTCAAAGATTAATAAAAGAAACAATCAAAGACAGACCTGTAGTAACATGAGGATACGCTCAAGACCACAAGTGATTTCAACAAATATGGGCGACAATTGCAGGCTTCCAGCCTAGAGAGAAAGAATGGGAAAAAAGCTTCAAGTGAATCCAAATAAAACTTGGCAAAATCATGAAAAATCAACAGTACCTTGACCAAGGGAAATAGTTATTAACTTATTATTACAGTAAACATGAAAGCCATATTTTCCAAAATTAGGGAAGATTCTTAGTTCTATTCAATTTCAAAGAAGTAACCTGCTGGAAGTAGGTGAACTGGGTAATCTCCATCCCATCCATCCAGATTTCCGAGCCTAAACCCCAGGCACCAAGTACCTATAAGCATGTTTGGTCAGCATGTAGAAAACAAACAAGCTAATGGTCCATTTAGGTAAAAATGCTTCCTCAAGAAAAATTTTACACATATAGTTGCACTATGCTTACAACTATGAGCCATAGCAAGGAAATCTAACCAAGTTAAATTGTATCTTAGTAAGACGCACTAATTAGATCTGCATAAAATAACAAAGGGAAGAATAAAAATCCACCATTAAAGACAAGATATTACTGGACTCTCCCAGTTGTCCTCCACAAATCGTATATCATGCGCACTAACATCGATACCTATCAAGCATAAAGCATCACTGTTAAACAAAATGCTGAAAAAAGGATAAAATGTGAAAATGTGAACATGATATTTAAGTTAAATAGTTCTTGTCATTTGCACTAACATCGATGGGACTAGATGATTGGCAATCTAAACAACAATTACACATAACATGTAACCTTATTTAATATAATTGAATCCCAGAGGCCTTGAACCACAGTCTTACCATCCATCCAAATATTAAGGGAGTAGGAAGCACCATTTGAATTTTGAGCTAGAGCTCATTGGCTTCATTTGAAATTGTTTTGGAAACAATGGTCATTAAAACATAGAAGCTTTTAGGCCAATGAGCTCTAACTTAAATGCAACTCCTCCCCTTGTGAGGCTAGGTGGAGGGTCTGGTCAGATTTCTAGATACTTATAACTTTAGATGATGTTTGTGGCTACCCTCGTACATTTCCTGTGTACATGGAGATCATTGCCTTCATTTCTCTCCAATAAATTTTTTTAATTACTTGTAAAAAGAAGAAGGTGGAGCATCAGGTCATTGGTTTTCAAGACCACCATATACGTATTTGATGATGCGTTTGGGTGCCACGAGGGGCCGCAAGCATCAGGCAAGTTTATGGCGAAGGGGGAGCCAGGCCCCAAGCGCTTTATCCTCTATGGGCAATGGAGGGGACAACTCAGAGCCTCAAGGGGTTGGAAGTCCCACATCGCTTGGGAGGCGCCCCCACATGTGGTTTATAAGCCCCTGGGGCGACCACATGTGTACCATCACTTGCACATGTGCAGGTGATGGTACACATGTGGTCGCCCCAGGGGCTTATAAACCACATGTGGGGGCGCCTCCCAAGCGATGTGGGACTTCCAACCCCTTGAGGCTCTGAGTTGTCCCCTCCATTGCCCATAGAGGATAAAGCGCTTGGGGCCTGGCTCCCCCTTCGCCATAAACTTGCCTGATGCTTGCGGCTCCTCGTGGCACCCAAACGCATCATCAGAAAAGCGCCTTTTTAGGTGGGAGGGCGAACCATCACCCTCAAGGTTTATCTACCTGGGGGAGCCAGGCCCCAGGCAGTTTATCCCCGCTTAGCCTTTTGTTTAAGGACTTCGGGAGTTACCACTGGGAGTTACCGCGAGGGGAGTTACCACTGGGAGTTACCACGAGGAGTCCCACATCGGCTAGGGAGCGCTCCCACCAAGGGTTTATAAGCCTCTGGGGCGACCCTTGGTGTACCATCACTTGCACATGTGCAAGTGATGGTACACATGATGGCCCCCGAGGTACCCAAACATCATGTGGGAGCGCCCTATCAACCCCTCGCGGCTCTGAACAGGGATAAACCCCCGGTGCTCGTGGCTCCGCCGGCGGGATAAACCTTCTGAGGGTGATGCTTCGCCCTTCTCCTCAAAAGGCGCTTTTCTGATGATGCGTTTGGGTGCCACGAGGGGCCGCAAGCACTAGGCAAGTTTATGGCGAAGGGGGAGCCAAGCCCTAAGCGCTTTATCCTCTATGGGCAATGGAGGGGACAACTCAGAGCCTCAAGGGGTTGGAAGTCCCACATCGCTTGGGAGGCGCCCCCACATGTGGTTTATAAGCCTCTGGGGCGACCACATGTGTACCATCACTTGCACATGTGGTCGCCCCAGAGGCTTATAAACCACATGTGGGGGCGCCTCCCAAGCGATGTGGGACTTCCAACCCCTTGAGGCTCTGAGTTGTCCCCTCCATTGCCCATAGAGGATAAAGCGCTTGGGGCCTGGCTCCCCCTTCGCCATAAACTTGCCTGATGCTTGCGGCCTCTCGTGGCACCCAAACGCATCATCAGTATTCAATTACCATTAAAAAGAAAAAGACAAAGGCCCTTTTGTTCCTGCATAGATATAACACGGAATGTAAATGGCGCTTATTCATTTTAATTGTAAAGGAATAGTCACCATCCTTGGAAACCATCACAGTATAAAAATCAAAGGAATTACTATATATGGGGACAAAAAATAGAACATGAATTGCAATAGATATATGATAGTTAATTTTTTTTTTTTTTTTGGATAAGTTATATGATAGTTAAAATAATAAAGTGATCTCATAATCATCAACCTCCAAGCCAAAGAAGGTAGTGATCATGATTCTCAATCAAATTGGTAGATTGAGGTAGAAATGCATCCCCTTAAATCTAACAGAGACAATAATATTAACCACTTTGTTTGTTTATTTATAGTAATTATTCTACTTGAGCTTTAGATTGATCATATGGAATGCAATTTTATTAAAGCTGGAACTAGATATTAAGTGATGATAAAATAGATGGACAAATAATGCCTTTTGTAAGAATGGGGAGATTGAAGAGGTATGTAACATGTTATACATGCTGTTCTTTTTTTGGGGGGAGAACTGGTTTGGGAAGTACCAATCTACTATCAGGAATATGATACCATGTTGTCTACTGTGGTTAGCCTGGCAGGAACTTAATAACCGTATCTTTGAAGATAATGAGTGATCTTTAGATCTTTTAAAACATCTTCTATTCGGTACTTTATTATTTGGGGTCTTGCACAATGCATTTCAATTTCTGTTTTCTACAATTTGTTAGTTGTTAGCTTTAGCTCTTGAGATTTATGTATTTTCTTCATGTCCAGTGTTCATCATCATGAACACGATGTCCATTTTTTCAATAAAAGTTCTATTACCTATCAAAAAAAGAGAAGTTATACATATAATTAGAGTTGGGAGACATAAAAAGTGAATTGGGAATCTTGCATGATTGAATAATACCATTAAGTTGAAGGGGGTATTATATATGATTGATATAAGACCAGCCATACTTCAAAGAAAAAAATGTTGGGCTACTAAGAAACAACATGTTCATGAAATGAGTGGAATATCTAGAAAATACCTAGAAAGAACAAATGATGATGTAAGGCCTAGTTCATTTTCCAACTTGAAAGGAGAGCTCGTGATTATCATATTAGGGAACCTCTAGATACCCAACTTTCTCCCATTTATGCAGAAAATGGGTGTGCCTTTGCATCTTTGTCAAGAAGAACAACCAACAGCAACATTGTAAGGCCTAGTCATTTTCTTATACAGCATAACTTCTAATGAATTTTTTCCCTTTTTTTACGGGAAAAATGAGTTTTAGCCCATCTTTTATGGTTAAGATGTGGCTCAATTGCTAGTTTTCTTCTTGTATTGATAAGGGTGTCAAGAATCAATAAGCATAAGACATGAAAATGGACAAAGGGCACCAATGAATTCTTCTAAACTTATTTTGATAAGTAATGATATTTTATTGAAAAAATACTACTTGGTGTACAAGTAAAATGAACACAGAGGAATCTAAAGAATTACAATTCTTCTCAACTTTAAGAAAAATGCAGAAACGCCTTTAAGCTTATAGCAATTTAAAGAAAATATAGGCAGAGTCACTACCTAAAGCTGATAGGCTTTGAATAAAAAGGTCTTGTGAATTTCCAGGATCAGGCTTTAATATAACCTGAGATCAAATTTGAATGCAAGCAGTAAGGTATTGTAAAACAAAGCTCCCTAAATCATCCAGAAAAGAAAAATTTTATCTATAAACTCAAATTTAACCTGAAATTAAGTGTCTTTGAAGCCTGTTTGGGTTTTCACCATAACGACTATCATCTGGCCGAATGCTAGGCTCCGCATACCTTTCATATGAAACCCCATGTTAGCAGTTACCTAAAAAAACTCTTCTTTTTTTTTTATTCTTTTTTTTTTTTTTCCCGGGAGGGATGGTTTTCAAGTATCAATGCAGTTGTCAAAATGTAAAATAATAGTGACAGAAAATCTCACAACTTTATAGCATGTTAAATTAGCTAATCGAACAATATTTTGAAGATTCCAGCAAAAAATCAAAGCAATCAAAATCAAAATTTCAAATTTTTTCAAGCATAGTTACAATAAGCAAATGCTTACAAGAAAGAATTTAATCCCAGAAACGTCTAATTCACACAGGCCTCATCAACTAGCATGCATTAAAAATCCAGATCACCCGAAAATTGATCAGCCAATTACCTCATTATATGCATGGCCTATCTGTGCATTTTTTTTTAAATGTATAGAAACCTTTGGCAGAGATATCTCATTATTGCAAATGAAAATGAGAGTAATTTTGGCTGCCATAAGTTAAAAAGGTTGATTCCAATCTGCTATTTGTTTATTTTATGTCTTTTCAACAAGCAAGATAGGCAAGTATGGTAGCATCAAAGTCAAATTATAAAGAGGGGATGTTGGGGGGGGGGGGGGGGGGGGGAAGAAGAATATATTGATTTTTATTATTTTATTTTGCACCATCTTCAGTTTCATTTACAACAAGAACAACTTCTTTATAATTTACATACAAAAAAAGGGACCAAGGGGTATTTTTCAGAATGTTACAAACAATTGAACTGGAATATAGTTAATTTAAGCTACATGGTTTCTAGGAAATCATTATTTATATATTTAGTTCTTAAGTGAGTGTGCACTGTACGTGACTGTATGGCCATTCTGTTAGAGAAGTATTGAACTGCTTCCTTTTTTAATAATGAAATTTTATTGAAAAAAAAAAAAAAATGGAACTGCCATATGTACGCAGGAATAAACAAAATAGCCCTAAAAAAGTGCAAGATATCCAAACAGTGAATGTTACAGTCTAAAGGAAGGAGAACCAAAGAAGTCTATAATAGAATGTATCTCAATATGATCTATCATCTATGATCCAAAACAAGGATCCATTGAAACAAAGCTTGTTGGAAAGTTGATTTTGGTTGAATAACCGAGACATCCATGCCTTCAAAAGTGTGTTAATTCCTTTCCTTCCATAAAGTCCACAAAAGGCATGAAAGAGGTAGGTTCCTCACAAACAAGGAATGTTTACCAAAACAATTCCTCCATCCAGAAAGTAGTAGGTCTACAACCCTCTTGAACATTAAGGTAAAGTGTCACAAAACATATGCAATGTCACAATGCAACAATAGATGATCTACAGTCTCACCACTACATCTACACATGAACTACTTATACAAAACCTTCGACCCTTTTACAGGTAACTGGATCTCACATGCAAACAAACTTGTATCAACAACAGAAATCCTACATTGACTACCAATCACTTTTCTTCTCTTAATTAAGCCATATACACCATAATCCCAAGGAAACCATCCATGTTCATTCATTATTTCGATTACTACATGACTCTAAACATCATTTTCCTAAAATTTCAACACTTGCTTGCACAAGAAGATACGTCAAAAGAAGTGACAACACTTGCTTCCACAAAAATATATACATAGTAAAGCATGGAACTTCTAAAAACAGCATACTTACGCAACATTCCATGGTTCTGGACCCAAAACCCTTAAGAATGTGAGAGGATTCATTGTCCCAGCTCCAACCTGGCCAACAAAGATTAACGTAAATTACATCAAACAGCTCACAAAATGTGAAATGGACGTATATTTAATTGTAGACTAAATTAAAATTTTGACCATTAAAAGTTTGACATTATTTTCATTGTGGTCCTTTGAGTTTCAGAATATTCATTCTGGTCCACCAAATTTGATTCTATTTCTAAAATGATCCTTCCACATGCCAACTAAACAACATCATTTTCTTTTCTTTTCTTTTTTTCTTTTTTTTTTTTTTTTTTTTTGCACTCTCATAATGGCCAGATTAGTGACGAACACAGACAGAAGGACCATTTTGAAAACGAAATTAAACTTGGTGCATGAAAATGAAAACAACCCCGAGGGCCCAAAAGCGTAATCTAACCTTAATTGTACTATCCAACAATTGCATTATATAACATTGAAAAAGTTTAATGCTGCAACTTTTGTCACAACTCTGAGATACTCGTGGAGAAAAAGTGGACCTGGTGGGTCCACCACTTACAGTCGACCACTTTATCAAGCTGCGTCAAATGTTGTGGTTGTAGAAAAACTTATTACAACTGTGTTTAGTTCGACGAAAATTGATTTCCAGAAAATATTTTCCACGTTTACTGGTGTTTGAGGCAACAGAAAATGTTGGTCAAATAAAGGCATCCATGGCGGAAATTGGTTTATGCTTTCATTTTTTGTAAACGATTTTCCCCTCACCCAAAACTTATCAACTGAAGCTCCACCCCACCCCCAACTAACGTCCCCGGTCTCCTGTGCCTGGGAAATAATGTGATAAAGTTGAAGAAAATTTTCCACATCATTTTCTGAAATGCAACCTAACACTAGAAAATATTTTCCGGAGTATTTTCAGAAAACGCAACCAAACACTAAATAATTCCTTTTCGGTCGGGAAAATATTTTACGTGCGGAAAACATTTTCAAACACAGCATTACATTACCTCAGTATTGCTGCATTGCATTACGGCACATCCAACTGAGCCCCAATATTCCTACAAAAACACGTCGAGAGTAACAGTACCATCATCAATAACACTAACAAAGAAAAACGAAGAGAAAAGCGTGAATTCAATTGAGTTGAGAAGAAGTGAAACCTGGAGGCGCTGAATGGCTTGCTGGAAAGTTGGGACGGGGGACTTGATAGCTTCGCTGTTGTTGTTGTTGTTGGAATTGGAGTCGGAGTCGGAGTCCGTAGACGGCGAGTGTTGTGGAATACTGGTGGAGGAGGAGGAGGAGGTGCTGACTGCGGAGAAGGCGAAGTGGCGGCGAGGGCAGAAGAGGTGGTGGCGGGTGCGGTTGGCGACGCGGAGGAGAGAGAGGCCGGAGGTGTGGGGTTTGAGGAAGGAGATGACTAGAGGAAAGGCGAGGATGGCCATGGCTATGGCTCTGAAAGGCTTGCAGAGTGAGGCAAGCCAGTTGGGTTTATCGGTGGGAATTTTTGTAATTTGAGGTATAGGACTGGAATAAGAAAACCGACGTCGTTTTGCTTTTGCTTTTATCAAGAGTAAATAAATACATCACATTCTATTTGACAAAAGTTTTCCGCCAAAGTTCTTAGTTTGATTCTCACGTGATCTCACCACTAATGTTACTTTTTTCTATTTATCAATAATTGTTCACTATATCATTAGTTTGCAAAATAATTTTTCATTTTAGCATTATTCGTTATCTAATATACAAACAGTTGAAATCGTGTTTTTATAGTTTTTAATTATGATTGCAACATGATAAAAACATGATTTTTTTTTTCACAATAACTGAAATCAAAACATGATTCCATCTAATAAAGAAAGCATTGAAATTAATTTTGCAAGCTTCTTGTCGGAGCTATTGAAGTGATTATCAAAAGTTCATAATTGTTCATTTTATTTTATATTTCAAAATACGAGTCAAGCTCAAACTCATTTTCAAATCACATCATATGCTCAAACTTCCTTTATTTTCCTATCGAACAAGTTTGAATTGGATCTCAATTTAAGGCTTGGAGAGAGAATGCTTAAACAGTTGACGAGTTTATACTAATTTTTAACAATCTTGTATTGTTAAAAATTATGTATTATTGTCTCTACGAAGTGAATTATTTATATTGTTTTGGGGGTTAATTTTAAGACAGCAAGTTATTGAGCTTTTGGGCCTATTAACTCATGTTCAATAGGGTAGTTAAGCCCACTGCTCACCCCCATATTTTAGATAATGGAGGTTACGGTGCATAAGATCATTAGCATTGGGAGTTCTAAAATTCCTAATATACTATTTTATACCATTAAACCACAAAACACATGCATTACTTGAGTTGCTAGCAACTTGCTAGATTGTATTCATATACATTATTGTAGCTTGGTTATAAAATTAAGGGATAATTACAGTAAACCCACCTGTGCTATGGCCCGTTTTCACTTTGCCTACCCGTGGTTTAAAACTTTACACTTTGCCCACCTGAACTTCAATCCGTTACCCATCCGTTACCCACCTCGCCCCCTGACGTTAGAAAAACACCCTTTTCTTAAAATCAGAACATAACACCGATCAAAAACCACGAACCAGAAGTTCTTTTCCTCACGAGCCCTAGAAACACGAAATCCCTTGTTTGAGCTGAGGTTTTGATTTTTCTGGTCGTGCTTTCATGTGAGGGTGAGGTTCTGACTCTGGGTTGTCTTGAGGCATTGAATATTTGGAGAGAGATCATCACCAGGTACGACAGTTGTGCTTTATGTGGGTTGGGGTTTCAATTGTTGACGGTAGCTTTGATTCAGAGGAAGTTGATAAATGATGTCTTCTTCGAGTGGAACTTACTCCGGTTCAAATGGGCATATGTGTACATATGAGACTTGTGTGCTGAGAACAAGTCTGACGGTGGATAATTTTGGGAGAAGGTTTCTGGGTTGTAGCCGATATAAGGTTGGTCCCAAGTGCCCTTTCTTCGTGGATTGATAATCCCACTTGTGTGCGTGGGAATGAAGCTGCCCATTTCGTGCAACAGAAGATGGATTTACTGCGAAGTGAGCTGCAACTTGCACATGAAAGGGAAAGAGCAGCTACCCAGGTAGCAGCAGAAGCTACCCAAATGGCAGAAATTGCTCAAGACAGGGCAGCAAAAGCCACTGAGAGGGAGAGAAAGTTTCGAGCTTCCTCAGTTCAAGCCAAGGAGATAGCAGTGAGAGCTTTAGAGCAAGAGAGAAAGTGCAGAATTGCACTAATGCTGTCTTGGTTTTTTTTTATTTTGGTTATGTTGTTTTCATGTTTTAGCTCAAGTGAGAATGTTGGAATGATGAAATTGAGTCTACCTGGTGGGTTGTAACATAAGCTAGTCTGCAAATGTATTGTAATAGAATTATGTAAGATGTAGATGCTGTTGGCTTGATGCCAGTTAATAATATAAGTCTTTTTAAGATAAAGTGTTAAGATTGTTAGATGTTGTTGGTATTTTTGTTTAAAGTGAATTGGCTACTTGTAAACTGTAAGCTGTTGGTGTTTTGTTGGATGCTGTGAGCTGTGTTGGTTTGTGCATAAAGTGCATTGTGTGCAGATAATTGTGTTGGAAGTTTAATTGTTTAAAGTGTAAAGTGCATGACAACTATCTGTCAACTTGCAAGAAAAGACAACAAATACACACACAAACCTGCTATTCAACATATACACCTGCTATTCAAAAGTGACTGCTATATTCAATACATACACACATAAACAAACTCATATGTTCAACTGCAATAACCAAAATAATAATTTTGAACACCTGCCATTAAGTTGGGAAGTTGAATACATATTTAAGGTAGCATTGAATAGTCTTTCATCAAGCACCAGTAAATATAGGGCATTTGGTACAATAACCAAAATAGTTGCACTTGCCCCTGTTTACAAAACTTAACAAAAATACAAAAAGTGATTGAACAGCATATATAAAAAAGTGCCACCATACTTTTTCTGCCCTGCCATTGTCTACAAAATACATATGACCCTAACATTACAAAACCCTAATACATAGCAACAAAGTGTCTTAACATAGTCTTCATTTACTGCCCCTGCCTCTGCCTCTCCCACCACTGTTGGCCTTTCCACCTCTTATTCTACATTTCTGAGTCCTAGCTGCATTACCCCTTCCTCTCAAAGCAGCTCCTCTGGTAGCAGGTGATCTTGTAGCAGTTGATCTTGTAGCAGGTGATCTTGCAGCAGGTGATCTTGTAGCAGGTGGTCTACTGTCCCATGTTTCTACAGGGGTGTGTGGTGCTGGCTGGCTTGAAGCAAACCAAGGAGCTCCTCTAACTGTGTACCTGAAGTGTGAAGAGTACCACTGACTTGGGTTCTGTGACCATGGAGTCTGAGCTGGTGGCTGTGTAGCTGGTGGCTGTGTAGCTGGTGGCTGTCGAGCTGGTGGTTGTGTAGCTGGTGGTTGTGACCCTGCTGCCTGGTTGGATGAGGATGAGCCCATAGTGTAAGGCTGATGTGTTGGTGGGGGTTGAGATGAGGATGGGGCTTGTCTGCATGTAGAGGGCCTTCCACTTCCCTACAACAAAAAATGATCATGTTTACAGTGTCAGTTATTGGCATTTTGCATTTAATAAAGAAAGTTTGTAAAGACTTACAAATTGTTCTTTCTGCAATCTCTTCCTCCTCTCTCATGGTGTCTCACTAGTAACATTGGCCTTGCATCCCCTTGCATTGTGCCCTTCCTGTTGACACCTTCCACACCTCACTGGCTTGTTTGCTCTAGACACCTTATAAGGGTTCCTTGGCTCATCAGCATCTCTCTTCCTCTTCATGGGTGGCCTGCCCGGTGACTTATAGATAATAGGTGCAACAGGCTTGGGTTGGCCACTTGACACCCACTCAGACTGGCCAGGCATGGGAGGTATAGGTGTCTTGTATGTCTCCACATAAGCATCCTTGTAGTAGCATGGATGGGTGTAGTCTTCTGGCATCTCACGATTCACAAAAATTGCTGCAACTCCATGCTTGCAGGGGATTCCTGTCAAGTCCCATGCTCTACAGCTGCATGTCCTCCCTACCAAGTCCACCACATGCCTTTCCCTCTCACTGGCAACCTCATACACAAACCTCCCAGATGGCATTGCACAAAAGCTCTTACACTCTAATTTTAACTTCTCCAACTTGCCCTGTATGCTTGGACACAACCTGCCACCATACTTTTCTATGCCAATCTTCTTCACATACAGTCTACTCATAAGCCTAACCCTGATCCACTCCAGCATTGATAAGATTGGCTTGTCTCTAGCCTTCAGAATCATAGAGTTGAAACTCTCACTCAGATTGTTTGCCAGACAATCTGTCAAAGCTCTTGGAGAAAAGTGGGATCTGGTCCACTGTGCAGGCTCTATATCAGTAAGGTACTTCCAAGCTTCTTCATCCAAACTCTTAAGATGCTCCATCCCCCTCTCAAATTCCCTTACTGATGTTGTGCCAGCACACCTCCACAACACACTCTTTAACTCCATGCCCTTGTGGTTAACCTTGAAGTTGTTGTATATGTGCTTCATATAATACCTGTGCTCCACAGTTGGGAATAGAGTCTCCATTGCAGGTAGAAGGCCCTGCAATCATGTAAGCATTCAAGTAAGCAACTATGCAAGTAAGCAAGTATTGAAATCATGAACATGAGCTAGATGATAATACCTTCTGCCTGTCACTAATGAATACCAGATTGAGCTCTTCTGGCCTGCCAATGTCATCTGCAAACTGCTCCAAGAACCAGGTCCAGCTGTCCTTGTTCTCTTGCTCAACCACAGCCATTGCCACTGGGAATATATTGTCATTGCCATCCTTAGCAGTGGCAGACAATAATTGCCCACCAAACCTACCCTTCAAGTGGCAGCCATCCAGCCCAACAAAGGGTCTACAACCACCTAGAAATCCAACTTTCTGAGCATTATACCTAATGTACATCCTTTTAAACTTGGGTTCTGCATTCTCATTTTCCATCTCTGTTTGTAGAATCACCTTGCTTCCTACATCTGTCCTCCTTATCATTTCTGCATAATCTCTAAGTAGGCCATACTGAGCCTCTTCATTCCCAGTAATCAAACCCCTAGCTGCCTTCCTTGATCTATATACCTGACTAATACTTAAATCCACTGAAATCTGCTGCATCACATGGTGCTTAACACCTGAGACCTCCCAATTAGGATTCTTACCAAAATCCTCTAAATACCTCTTTGCCACATAGGTTGATGTAACTTGCCCATTTCGAAATGTCAGGGGGCAGGTACATTCAGGCTTAAGTGTCTTGATCTCAAATGTGCCCTCTCCACTCACCATTGATGCATAACACCTTCATCCACAATTGTTCTTGCAATGTACAAAAATCTTCTTCTTCTCATTCAACTTCCACTTGATATCAATGTGATGCTGAATCACATACTCCCTGAAAGCCTGCCTAAACACCTTGGAGTTTGGAAACTTCATCCCTACCACCAACCTAACATTTTCCATGTCAGTCCTCTCATTGAATTCTAGATTTCTAGGCCCCTGCTCATCATCAGAACCATCCACACTTGCAATATCATCCTCTAAAGCTGGTTCAGCCCACTCTTCATCTAAATCTATGTTTGGAGGAACATTGCTTGGGCCAGGTGTATCTGTGTTTGGCTGAGGTGTATTAGTGTTTGGCTGAGGTGTATCAGTGGTTGGTTGAGGTGTATCAGTGGTTGGAAATGGAACATTGTGAGGTGGAGAAGACTCACCAAAAATGTCATCAGCAAAGTCTTCTCCTTCCAAACCTTCATTCAACCAATCAAACTCCTCCTCTATCCCTACACTAGCATCATCCCCTGTAGCAGCTCCTGCACCACCCCTTGCACCACCCCCTGTAACAGCTCCTGCACCACCCCCTGTAGTAGCTCCTGCACCACCCCCTGCACCAACCCCTGCACCATCAGGGACTTCAACTGCAAGTAGAGTATGACCACTCTCCACATACAGTATGATGGTGTCTCTTGACCCTCCCACGTTAAGCTTGCACATGGGCACCACATCTTTATCATCTTCTATGAGCCTCAAGTCTTCCTCGAAGTTGCCCCCAGGACCTAAATAATGAACCCTACACGGTTCATCAACCCCCAATTCCTCACATATACCTTTTATTTCAAAATAACTAAGCCTATCAATATCACTACACACTATATCAACTTTCCCACCAAAGTATTCTAACCTAGGGTTCCACAGAAAAGTACCCCCATAATGTACCTCCAATTTCACTTCCTCATCAGCCATCTGCAATAACTAATTAGCATTTGACACGTACACAATTAACAATTAAGGAATTGTAAACATTACCAACACAAACATGTTTCTGTTTTGCTTTTGGGATGCAACACACACATCAGAGGGACCACTTTTTTTGCTTTGCTTCTGGGATGCAACACACACATGGCAAACACTAAAATAGAAATTTGGGACCACTGTGAGACACAATGACCACGACAGACAAAATGCCCATAAACAAACACAAATCCAAACAACAGGTAACATTACATCAACAAAATGACCATTAACTGATTACTCAAAAAACCTCTACCAAAAATAAAAGATTACTCAAAAAACTATAAAACAACCACAAGCCCAAACTAAAAACTCAAACAGTGACTGATTTCTTACCAGGATTTGAGTCCCTCGACCAATTCGTTGCTCGTCTAGGTTTATACTTGCAGCGCTAGTTCAATATCAGATGCAGAATGGGGTTTCTCTAGGAGATTTTCGTGTTTCTAGGGCTCGTGAGGAAAAGAACTTCTGGTTCGTGGTTTTTGATCGGTGTTATGTTCTGATTTTAAGAAAATGGTGTTTTTCTAACGTCAGGGGGCGAGGTGGGTAACAGATGGGTAACGGATTGAAGTTCAGGTGGGCAAAGTGTAAAGTTTTAAACCACGGGTAGGCAAAGTGAAAACGGGCCATAGCACAGGTGGGTTTACTGTAATTATCCCTAAAATTAAAATTGCTTATTTTATTCTATCTCTCTCTTCTTTCTCAGCCCCTCTTTTTCAAGCTCTCACTATCCATTTCTCTCTCTCAGAGATTTCGGATCTGAGGCTTTTTCGTCGATCCAAAAGGAAAAAAAAAAAAAAAAAAGGGATCTATGAAATGATTGTGTTTGTGTTTGTGTTTGTCGTCTTTCCGGTTTTGTTTGGGTTTGTGTTTTGATTAAAATGATTGTGTGAGAGATGGGTCTTGCTATTTTTCTACACAAGTTTTTTTTTTTTTTTTATTTGGTGGTTTATCATAAATAAGTATGAATGGAGTTTTGATTTTTGAGGGTCGGAAAATGGCTTTTGGGTTTAGGGAAATTTTTATTGATGAGAGTTTTTGTTGTTTGTACTTCTTTGGTTACACTTCACTGTTACTGTGGTGGTGGCAAAATGAAATGAGCAGTGAAGAAAATGAAATGAAATGAGTATGAGGCGGGTAGACTAAAAGAATTGCTTGACGTGGTGCTCAAGTATGGGTCCCACAGAAAGTACAAAAAATTGAGTTATGAGAAGTTGGAAATAGGGTGCCAAACGTGCCACCTTTAGGGAGTTGGGTATTTTAAGTAATAAATGATGAGTGACGAGTGATGAGTGACGAAAATTGAGTGAGAAGTGATGAATGATGATTTTTAAAAAACCAAACAGCCCCTAATGCTCAGAGTCACTTAAGGGCTCCCACTCACCAAAAGAAGCTTGAACTAAAATAATTCTATCACAATTATGATAAATTATATTCACCATACAAAATACCTGGGAAAAATGAAAGAGGTGGAGAGAGAGCATTACTTGTGCTACATACAATTATACAAAAGCACCTTTTTAAATTTGATGGTTTTTATATTCCGATTCTTTAGCTTAAAGCAAAAGTATAGATGTCGTTGGTGATGCATCATTGCATCATATTAATACTTGGCTTATGACAGGGTTTTATAATAAATCATAGGTATGTCTAAAATAGATTTTTAGATAATGATCATAGTTTTTGGTTTTTGGATTTTTAAAGGGACATCAACATTGAGGGTTTTTTTTTTTTTTGGGTATTACAACATTCTAGTTTGCAACCAATTTCAAATAACATGGTGCTAAAACTTTTCTATTTTTAGAAGAAATAATCCCTTAAGAACCTGTTAAATTTGAAGAACATCGTAACTTAGCATTAAATATTGTCAAAATGGTTTTCAATTTTCATATATAAATTGAATCTACCTTTTTAAGGAAAAAATGCAAACATTATTTATATATATATATATATATATTTATATTTATATTTATATATTTTGGAAGTTACCTCTCTGGTGTCCCCAAAAGAACGACATTGCAACCAATCTTGCTGTATTATTACTACTCTTGTGGTATTGTCTAATCTAACCCTTTTTGCCGAATGATCAAAATGCCCTCACGTATCAATAATGATTATCAAAGAAAATGTTTATAACATGAGTTATTGAACGCAAATTATTACACAGTGTATGGAGGAAAATTATTGTGTACTTCCGAAATATCATAAATATGTACTCACTCCTCTCACATGAATAGTGGGTCTCGTTAATTAAATTCATGGTAGGACCCATAATTCATGTGAGGTGGGGGACTACGCATTTATGATACTCCGAAAGTACCTAATAATTTTTCGTGTATGGAGTGCATTCCACATTAGTTGAAATTATGTTTAAATCTCAAATCTCTTTTTTCGAGACAAAAGATTTACCACTTACTCGTTAATTTAACCCACATTATAATTTAAAGAGTTATGTTAACGGGTGCTTTTAAAACATTTGTTAATGAAAAAATTTATGAAACTTCTAAAATAATTTTCATGAAAATATTAAAATTTATAAAAAAAAAAAAAAAGTTAAGGTTATGTTTGATAACAATTTTTGCTTTCTATATTTAAAAACTTGTTTTTGAGAATATAAAGTGTAAGGAGATTTCCCGTACAAGTTTTTTTGTTCGCTTTGAAGAGCCAAGCCCGCACGGTTTTGTTTTCAAGCAACGTGGGCAAGCAAACGTTGCACTTGGATTTAGTCCCACATCGGCAATAAATGCGCCTCACTTATGGTTTATAAGCTCTTGGAACAACCATGAGTGTACCACTACTACATCCTCTTTGTTCAATAAGTCAATGACAAGAGCTTAGCATCAGCAAGAAATGCGCCCCACTCATCGTTGCCATTCATGCTCTTCTCCTCCTTGTAAATTCAAAGCCATGCAGAGACGAATACCATCCCTTAACGCCCATAATTCAGCTGCTGCACTTGTGGTTGATCCAATGGCCCTTGCATATCCTCTAACCCACTCGCCTTTATCATTCCTGATCAGCCCTCCTCCTCCCGCAAGTCCTGGGTTTCCTAAAGAAGATTCGCATGAGTTCACCTTATACTAGTTCATAGGAGGAGTAATCCACTTAACCCGAATGGTGGCTTGATGGGTCTGAGTTTTGCCATCCAATCCCAGAAACGCAAACTTAGTAGCTTTAGTGATGATCTATGTCTTTAGGTTGTTTTGGGGGGGGGGGGGGGCTTTTCTCTAAAAATCGCACTATTCCTGTGCAGCCACAAGGTTCATATACCAAAAGAGAATAGGAAATTCCAGCTGATCCCTAATGTGGATGACGGTCTAGTGCAACGGGTAGCGGATCCAAGTCATGGGGTTGTTCCCATAGAAAGCATCAGTGGCCATGGGGGGGGGGGTGAAGGGAATTTCAAAGCTCCTTAGCAAGTGGATAGTCCCTTAGAAGGTGAATTATAGATTCAGTCCCTTCATTGCATTTGGGGCAATGGTTGGGCAGATTCATACCTCTCTTAATAAGCACTAAACGAGTAGGAATATTGAGGTGGCAGCATGGCCAAATGAAGCATTTGATTTTTGGGATTGTAGGCACTTTTCAAACCCAATCAAGTTCACAAGGTGGATCAACTCTACTGTCATCATTCCTGGCTAAGTTGTAAGCTTCTTTGAGAACAAAATCCCTACTTGCAGATGTGGCCCAAGCAATCTGGTCCTCACCGTTGGCTGAATGGGGGAAGGGGGTTGCTTTAATTTCTAATGCCAACAATTTGGGAAGGTCAAAAGAGATTGACTCCCATTTCCACCCGTTAAAACCACTAATGTCTCTCAATAGCAAGTGTTCCTCTCCTCGGTTTAAAGGGCCTTTAATGAGGCTTCTCAAGGGGCCTTATTATGCCACTTATTGAACTAGAGAGATAGGCCACTTTCCCTACCAGGAAGCCATTTAATTCCCTATGTCAAATTTATGTTTCATCCCCTTCTCTCTCTCTCTCTCTCTTTTTGTATCACTGCTAGGGGTGTCAATTCGGGTTAGCGTGTCGGGTTCGTGTCGTGTCGTGTTGAGGTAGGGGTATTCGACTAAATGGTTCAACCCTAACCCAACCCATTTAATAATCGTGTCATAATCCTTCAACCCTAGCCCGACCTGTTAATAAGGCGGGTTGACCTGACCCAACCCATTTGACACGCATAATAAATGAGTCGTGTTGGATTGACACGAATGTAACACAACTCATTTCAACCTGCATAATATTAAATATAACATCCATCTAAAAATAATTTTTTTTACATTCCAAAAGGAGTACATACACTTCAAGTCTTCCACTTACATTCAAAATAATATAATTCAACAAAAATATAACATTTATCTAGAAATAAGTTCTTTATACTCCAAAAGAAGTGAATACGCTTCAACCCAAATTCAAAATAATATAGTTTAACAAAAATAAAATAACATAGTTTAACAAAAACAAGTGGGCCATATCATGCAATCGCAAAAAACATAAGGCACATGGGTTCAAAGTTTATTGTACAAAAGCATTATGCAGAAAAAATAAACACATTAGAGAGAGAGAGAGAGAGAGAGAGAGAGAGAGAGAGAGAGAGAGAGAGAGAGAGAATAACCGATTTGAGAGTTGATACTTTGAGTTTGAGAATTGGGCATGAGAAGAGTAACACCGCTAGAAGAAGAAGAAGAAGAAGAAGAAGAAGAAGAAGAAGATATTTATTAGGAGGTTTAGAGATTTAGGGTTTGTAGGATTTAGAGATCTAGGGTTTGTAAAGTTTCAATTTTCAATTATATCCCTTGTAAATTTTTTTAATTACTCACTTTTCTTGTTAAATTTAAAATATATGTTGGATATAAAAGGTATTTGATAAATCCAAAATAAGATGAATATTTATTTGTTATACAAGTTAAACGGGTTGTGTTAAGTGGGTTATTTCGGGTTGATACAAATAAATTGGCGTGTCTATTGCGGGTTACGCGGGTTGACCGGCTTATGACACGTTTCTTATCGTGTCGCTTTTAAGTTGACTCGTTTATGACCTAAACCCATTAAGGCCCAACCCTAACCCAAAAAAACTCGTGTTGGGTTCGTGTCGTGTTCGCGGGTTGGGTCAAAAATTGACACCCCTCACTGCGTTATTATTTTATTATTTTTTTAGGGTTCGATTAATATGTTCACTTTTAGAAACATTTTTTCGAGAATTATATCCCTTGTAAAGTTTTATATCCCTTCGAGAATTATATCCTTTGTTCACTTCTAGGGTTTGTAAAGTTTCAATTTTCAATTATATATCTTGTAAATTTTTTTAATTACTCACTTTTCTCGTTAAATTTAAAATATATTTTGGATATAAAAGGTATTTGATAAATCCAAAATAAGATGAATATTTATTTGTTATACGAGTTAAACGGGTTGTGTTAAGTGGGTCATTTCGGGTTAATACAAATAAATTGACGTGTCAAACGTGTCTATTGCGGGTTACGCGGGTTGACCGGCTTATGAAACGTTTCGTATTGTGTCGCTTTTAAGTCGACTCGTTTATGACCCAAACCCATTAAGGCTCAACCCTAACCCGAAAAAACCCGTGTCGGGTTCATGTCGTGTTCGCGAGTTAGGTCGAAAATTGACACCCCTCACTGCGTTATTATTTTTTTAAGGTTCGATTAATGTGTTCACTTTTAAAAGCATTTTTTCGAGAATTGAAAAAGCTGTTAATACTTTTTCAATTTTCAAAAAAAAAAAATCCTTCAAAAAATAGTTAATTATTGCGTGCTCTTAGAGCACACAATAACAAAATCTTTTTTTTAATATTGACTTACGCGTGGTCAGTCACAAAAAGTGGGAATGTAATATATATATATATATATATGTATGTATGTATATATAATTAAAAGTTATTTTTGGTAGTGTTATTGGGATTTTTTTTCAAAATAACTATAAAACCCAATCTATATAGTTAGTAAACTAACGTTTCAAACAATTTGGGATTACAACAATTCGAGTCCAGAGGACTCGATTTTGGGGTCAGAAGGCATGTCCACGTAGGCTAGAAATCGAGTCCAAGGCACTCGGTTTTGGTTCATGAAAATCGAGCTCAAAGTACTCGTTTTCCATTCATAAAAATCGAGTACAAAGAGCTCATTTTTTGTTCATGGAAATCGAGCCTACAGTACTCGGTTTCTGTTCATAGTTCTTTCCCAAACCTCACAGAGATGAACAATCTGATGAACAACGAAGTGAACAACCTCACAGAGATGAACAACAGATGAACAACGAAGTGAACAACGAAACCAACTCACAGAGATGAACAACGATCCGCGCCGATTCTGACCGTTTCCAGGCGGCGAAAGCTGAGGCGCGACCCAGGCACCGATTTTCTGACCAAACCCAGGCACCGATTCTGACGTGGTTTCTCTCGCCGCCGCTCCAGTGGAAGACAGAAGCAACGATGGACCGATTCTGACCAAACTCTGACCGTTTCCAGGCGGCGAAGCTTCAGGCGCAACCCCACCGATTTTTCCAGACGGCGAAAGCTTCAGGCGCAACCCAGGCATCGATTCTGACGTGGTTTCTCGCCGCCGCTCCAGTGGAAGAAAGAAAGCAACGATGCACCGATTCTGATTTGTTCATGGGTTTTTGGGGCTTGGAAGTCTGATTTTTCCAGACGGCGAAAGCTTCAGGCGCAACCCAGGCACCGATTTTTTGACCAAACATAGGAGGCGATTTTGACCAAACCCAGGCACCGATTCTGACGTGGTTTCTTGCCGCCGCTCCAGTGGAAGAAAGAAAGCAACGATGCACCGATTCTGATTTGTTCATGGGTTTTTGGGGCTTGGAAGTGGTGAGTGGGAAAGGAAGAGCACGAAAAAAAATTGTGTGTGGGCTGAACTGAAATCGTGTCCTTTGGGCTCGATTTCCATGAAGAAAAAGTAAGTTTTTTGTACTCGATTTTTATGAATAAAAAGCGAGTCCTTTGAACTCGATTTCCATGAACTAAAATCGAGCGCCTTGGACTCGATTTCCAGCCTACGTGGACATTCTTTCTGATCCCAAAATCGAGTCATCTGAACTCGAATTGTTATAATTCCAAATTGTTTGAAACGTTAGTTTACTAACGATATAGATTGGGTTTTATAGTTATTTAAAAAAAAAAAACCCCGTGTTATTGGGATTCGGCCATCTTTATATAGCTAATGGATATTATTTAAAAAAAAAAAAAATTCTGTTGATCATTGACGGCTATCTCTGCGCAAAGAAAACAACGTACACGGCTGATTTTTTTATTTATTTCAGTTGGTTTCTATTAGTTTCATTACAATATAGGCGTCAATGTCGGCTGGCACAGTGACAAAACAATTGACCATAGATGGAAAGGTGCTATATATTATATATATATATATATATATATATATAATGAGTTGTGCAATGACAGATATGCCACAAAGTGTTCCTACAAGAATTGTGTAAACAAATAAACACATATTCAAATACATGATTTGAGTTTTTTAAATAACATTACATATTTTTTTATATATTTTTTTATCTATTCATATTTTTATATATATTTTTAAATACATATTTTCAGTTTTTAAGTATATATACCAAACACCCTTACTCTTCTAAGTTTATGAAAATTATTCTCAAGAAAAAATGTAAACAAAAACTTATTTATTTCGGTAAGTTAATTATTTATTTTCAACAAAAACAATTATCAAACAATTTGCTTTAAATGATCTCATGCATCACTCAAATTAGCAACCGGTAATAATATCGTGACTGACCCTGCCATGAAATGGCAATAATTATTCTTTAACCAAAAAAAAAAAAAAAAATTCTTACAGGGTACAACGTTCACCTTTTCAAAATTACCAAACCGAACCAATTAGAATAAAAAGAAGGGAAAGCCTCCTTATTTTTCTCTCTCCCCAAATAAAAAGGAAAAACAAAAATCTCTCTCTCTCTCTCTCTCTCTCTCAGAGAACAATGGCAAGCAGCATCGTCGAAGAAGAGGAAGTTGCGGCAGAAGTAGAGGCGGTGCAAGCAGTGTACGGAGACGATTGCGTGGTTCTCCAATCCTACCCTCCTCACCTCCACCTCCTCCTCAAGCCTCGCACCGCCGATGTCACCTCCCAACAGGTCTCTCTCTCTCTCTCTCTACTATTTTCTATCTCTGTTTGGTTGCCCAGAAAACGATGGAAAGTAAAACCAAAACCCAGAAAAAGATAAAAGAAAAACTGTCGAAATCGAATCAAAAGACCACACCTTTTGCTTTACCCAAGTTGTTGTATCAATGGAAAAGAAAAAAAAAAAAAAAAATCTCAAAATCTCAAAATTTTGAATTTTGATTGCTTGATTCTAATTATGAAAATACTTAGCTTGAGGTAGATATTCATGGGTTCTTGTCCTTGATAGCTGTGTATGATTAATTCTACTTGAACTGTCCTTATATGGGTTGGGTTCATGGTGTAATTTTAAGCAATGTTACACCAATAAATATTTGATGCGAATTTTGACAAATTCAATCGTCATGGCATCAATCAATTGTTTAATTTCAAGAATTTGTAGTTTAAAATAATGCGTCAAAGATGAATTTATGGATTAAATAGTAATTAAAGTCTGATTGACACGAAATTTGGCATGTGTGTTAAGAACATAAGGAACATGTAATCTCACTGGATTGATTTTAGATTGCTCTTTACTCCGTGTGAATTCAAATTATTAGGATTCTGTACTTAATGTGTTTGTTGTACTCATGACTGAATAGATACATGCACATAGTGATATTCTAGTAGATAAGCCTGTTTTGACTACAAAATTTGATGGGTTAGTGTAAGAGTTTAGGTGATACAGATTGTGTAAATTTTTAATTTTTAACAATCCATCATATTTGTATGTGTATTTTTGGATTTTGAAATGTATTAGGTCTTAGGATTTATGCCGAAGGTGGCTTTGGTGCTATATTTGACCACTAGTTACTATATTCAAATAATAGTGTAAATTTTTTGTTTGCTTTATTGATGTTTTGTTCTTTAATTGGTATGATTTATTTTATTGTATACGGCCTTTAATTTTTGTGGCAACTTTGTTTCTTATTCTTGCAGTTTGTGGAGGCAGTTATTGGGTTACGGGTGGGCTCTCAGGTATATCATAGCTTATTCACACTCTTGAGAATGCTTCATAGTATTATATCGTTTCCTTAATGAATTGCATGAATTTAATTGGGGGATGCTTCATAATGGTAGTGATTTTGTGAGTATATAATATAGTTAGGAGGAATGTTATGAGTAGAAGCCTTATATATTTTGTGGGGGTTTCATGTTAGCTAAATATCTGCCTACGTAATGATCTGTGAAAACAGAAGATATTTTTCTTTATTGTTTAAATTGAATAACGCCATTAAGTTTTAGTGATTTATAAAAATGAGAAAGAAAATCTGGTTTATTGAAATATTTTCTTTAGTTTGGATATGGTTTTCACCTGTGCATTGCATGAGCCTATTACTTGTATTTGTTTATTAAAAAAGGACTATTTGGAATACATAGGGTGGGTAACCAACCAATCCTAAACACAGTATATGCTATATTTTTCCAGCCTTGATTCATTGCTTTGATATTATTGTGAGAATACATAATTGTCAAATCTCATTTTAATCTTTTTGCACTGGTCATTTTCGTCTAGCAAGTTATCGTGTAATGTTGTCAACTTCAGCACTAACTTTGCCTATATCTTGTGGCAGTATCCAAAGGAGCCACCACATATTGATCTCATAGATTCTAAGGGTCTTGATGAGCAAAGGCAAAAAGAGCTAATGACTTGTATACAAGACAAAGCATGTGAACTCTCCTGTTACTTAATGCTTGTTGCACTCTGTGAGGTAACTATTACACTACTCATCCAGCACAATTTTTAAGGATGTAAACACTAATATTGGTACTCTCTCTCATTTATCAAAAAAAATATTGGTACTCTCTCTCTATATTGTCAACACAAATGTGGGTGCAATTGATAGAGGCAAATATTAGGTGCATAATACTGATAGTGGTAAATAGTAAATACACACCCATAAACACAGGGACATATGTGTGCATCAGACATTTGAAATGCTTTCACATCCTTAGATATTTTGCTGAACTTTCTAGGAACTTGAGTTGGAGTTTCATGGATTATTTATTGAGCCAAGGCTGTCTGAGGGTTACATTTTCCTTGGAAGGCTGGAAGGCAAAGCGGCAAACCATTTTCCTATAATGCTATTTTCTCCCCTCCTTTTGCTTGAAAGTGTCTGAATATACTTTATTTATGAACTCTTCATAGCCCATCTGTATTTTTCTGGAGAAATTTGTTTTTTCTTTTGTATGTTTTTTCATTATTTGTTTTTGTCTTCTTCAAGAGATGATTTGATGCAGGACATATTAGAAACCTGTCTATGATTGACCATGTTGAGACTTTAGATCTAAGGACTTATAATTTTAAGGTTTGGAAGGATGGAGGAAGGATGTAGGGTTTATTGGTTGATAATGAATTATAGAAGCTAAGATTTGCAGAGAGTATCACATTTGATTTATGGGGAAAAGGCTATGGAAAATAATTAGGGGGAAATGATTTGTGATTGCAAAGATGGATGAGATGGACAAGGGTTTTATTTTTTTAATTAATATATATTTTTTAATTTTATTTTTGGGCTGTGAACGAACAGTACCGCATAAGTAATAGTGTGCAGAAAAAGAATATATGAGGAGAGAGAGTGCACCAAGCCATCTTGTGCAGCATTCAAACCCTTAGTGTTACACTATCAAATTTAAAATTCTTTGAGCAAAACCGGGTTTTTTTCTTGAATGATATGCTACTTCCAGGTTGAGCCGTCAGACTTAGATGGTAAATCTGTGTAGGTTTGTGGACATGGGTTCATTGGTGTTATATCTGCTATTTTGTAATTTTTTGACTCTGAGTCTGTTAATACAAGACTAGATGTGTTTGGATTGAGATGTGTCATTTGAAAGTAATCTCCTGAATCGTCCATAGCTATAATAAATATAGGTCAAAAGCTGGAATTTGTGGTGCTGTTTTACACAATGTCAAAATTCACTGCAATACTAGATTTCCTATTTTGCATTTTTTTGTAGGTATTTTGTTAAATATGGTTATTCTAGATTTAGTAGTATGGGGACTGTTTTTCTTACGTTAGTCTTTTATGGGCATATGAGGTATTTATTGAGAATTTTACTTATAATCGGTAAGAATCAAGAGTCTTTAGAAGCATTTGTTTTTACACAATAGAGATTCAGAGTTTGATAATAGAAGACCGAGTTTTTTGAGTGTTGTTCAAAGAGCAGCCCCAATCAGATTACTTTTTTTCTTTACTTCCCTCTTTGTGATCTAAAAATTTCCCTTCTCACCCAATTAAAACCCTTCAAATATCTGTAGTTTATCCTTGTCTCTTGCCATTGAACAACCTGTTGAATCAATTTCCAGCAAATTTCATTCAAATGAGATGCTCATCTTTTCCGTGATTAAACCGTTTTGATTCATATTCAATCTATAGACTCTAGGTTGTTTCCTCCATTCTCCTAACCCTAAAACCACACGTTTTTAAATCTTAATCCCAACAATTTGATACAAGAAGTATAGAAAAATATTTATTTTAATTTACTGTTATTTAATTGTGTTTTATTTATATAAGGTATAAGTAGTTAATTAGAGTTATTAGTATTTTTATTTAATTTATGATAGTCAAAGGTCTATTTGCAATTCAATAAATGAGAATTCCCAAGTCATTTGGAATTAGTTTGTAAGTCAAAACTTATAAAAAAATATGGTATACTTATTCAATTAGAATTAGAATTAGGGTTTCCTATGTCAATTTGAATTAGGGTTTAGTTTTAGTAGTCATTTTTTTTTATAAGTAATAAAGATTTATTGATATCAAAAAAGAGACACCCAAGTACACAAGGAGTATACAGGGGTGTACATATCAAATACAAAAAATTCATAAATCAAGTAAATCCAAAATTGAAGGAAAGGATTGGTTTCTCCACATTGACAACCAGTCCAATAAGCTTCTAAAAAAGAATAACTTGAGATCAAGCATAGAACGCTCACTATCTTCACAACACCTACTATTTCCTTCCTTCCAAATACACCACATCAAACAACGAGGAACAACGATCCGTATATACCCATTACGATGACAGCCAAACAGACCTTGCCAGCAAGCAAGAAGCTCAATAACGGATTTTGGCATAACCCAAACATATTCCAAATAAACCAAAAACCATAGCCCACAGATCCATAGCAACCGGACAATGAAGGAAGAGATGGTCAACAGTTTTACTATTGCACTTGCACATATAACACCAATTCAAAATATATACCTTTCTTTTCCTTAAATTGTCAATTGTCAGACTTTTCCCCCAAGGCAACAGTCCATACAAAGAAAGCCATTCTAGAAGGAACCTTCTACTTCCAAATGCTCTTTCAAGGAAAAAAAAAATCACTATGGCCAGTTAAAAGATGGTAATACGCACTAACCATAAACCCCTTACTCTTATTAGGTAACCAGCACCTCTTATCCTCCTCAATCCCCCTTATTGGAGTGCCATAAATGGTATTCCTTAAGCTCGACAAAGCTTCCAATTCCCAATCATGCACAGCCCTAAAAGAATGTATATCCCAATGAAGGACTCCGTTGGTGTGGTTCATAAAATCAGCCACACTTGCCTCCTTGTTTTGGCAAATCTTGAATAATTCAGGATAGCAGTCAGCAAGAGAAGACGTTCCACATCACTGGTCTAGCCAAAACTGCACTTTTGAATCCATCTCCAACTTTATACGAGATAAATTGGGACAAAGAGGGCCACTCCCGGCTAATATTTTTCCACAAACTGACTTCATAGGGACCAGACATTGAGCTAGGACACAAACCACCCCATTCACATCCATACTTCACCTCTATCACTTGTTGCCAAAGGGCATCCCTTTCTTGCCCAAATCTCCACAACCACTTCCCTGATAAAGCTACATTAAAAAGTCTCAGATTCCTAAACCCCAAACCACCAGAAGAAAGTGGAGCACAAATAGTAGCCCATTTAACAAGATGGAATTTGGGTTCATCCCGTAGGCCAGCCCATGAAAAGTTCTGTTATAGTCTTGCAATTCGGTTAGCTATTGAAGCAAGGATAGGAAATAGAAAAAATAAATAAGTAGGTAGATTTGAGATATTGCTTTTAATTAAAGTGACTCTACCTCCCTTGGATAAATATAATTTTTCCCAACCCACTAATTTCCATTCCACCTTCTCCAAAATTGGATTCCATATTGTTTTATCCTTGAATTTTTCACCCAAAGGAAGATCCAAATATTTCATTGGAAGAGAACCTTACTTACAGCCTAGGACAGCTACCAATAACTCAATGTTATGAACCGCCCCCATAGGTACCAATTCAGACTTACCCAGGTTTTTCTTCAAGCCCAACACAACCTTAAACCAAATGAGCACTAGGCGGACTATCAACATTTGATCAAGGTCAGCATCACAAAAAATTAGGGTATCTTCAGCGAAAAGGAGATGAGAAACCACCAAAATCTTCCTTCTGAATCACCTACACGAAAACCTAACAAGCGACCTTCATGGACAACTTTATCCAACATTCTACCTTCATGGACAACTTTATAGTTTTAGTAATCTATACAAGCACAATATTGTACTATTAAGGAGATAGACTACAGTTTGATTGATGATGAAATTTATCTTGGAATTCCTCCAATGGTCTGGTGCTGACTTTCTATAGTCAATATTATATTTAATAATTCTATAATTGGGATTTCCCAAGTCATTTAGAATTAGAATTCCTTAGTCAATTAGAATTAGGGTTTTCCTATGTCAATCAAAATTAGGATTTACTTTTAGAATACTCTATAAGTGTACTCTTTTGATGATAAACTACAGTTTGGTTGATAATTTCTCTTGGAATTCTTCCAATGTTTTGGTATTGACTTTGGCTAACCCTAGGTGTTGACTTCATGAGGTTCCCCTTGCTTGCTGTTGACTTCATCTGAACCTAGGTGCTGAATTCTAGGTTATCGATCTTTTATTTTTCTGTTCTTCAGATTTTTTTGTTGCATCATTTTGGTTTTTTCCTACGTTGCATTCGCATCATAGGGAGATACTGGACAGAGATTCTTTTGACTGATTGTTGGGAGGTTTCAAATTTGTCGTATATCACAGTGTTGATGTTTTAGTTGGACAACAGAACCTAGTAAGAAATTAAAATTTGCATAGAGTTGTGATGATTTGAAGAGTACATCTTAAAGAAAATTACTTTGAATTGTTCCCATAAATAAAAGTGCCCATATTGCGAAGAAATTGTTCAAGAATATATATTTAGAAATTAACATGGGCGATAGAGTTGTGGTTTTTCCCCCCTCCCCCTAGTTGTGCTTTTGGGTTATAGACTTTTTATTGTCTTAGTGTATTTATATTGGCAGCTTTATTACTGGTAGCATTTTGCAGAATGTGTTTGGTCAGGGGGGTAATAAAAAAATTCTTAGAGTTATCTCTCCAATATTTTGATTTTAGTTGGATATGTTAATTGAAAATGTTTCATGCCTGACTATGTGATCAAAAAGTTTCTGCAGGGTAGACACTAAATTGCCAAACCCAGAATTTTGTTTCTTTTTTTGAATATAGATTGACATAAAATTGCTAAACAGGGATATATTAATATGTTTTTCTAGGAAGCGGTGGAGAAGCTCTCTATCATGAATCACCCTGATGGCGACTGTCCATTGTGTTTGGATCCTTTGGTTCCAGAAGATGAGCAGAGTAAAAGTTTGCCATTTATGAAGTTAATGTCTTGTTTTCATTGCTTCCACAGGTAGTCCTTTTTCTTTTTCTTTTGTCAAGCTGATATCAGAAATAGGTTTCAATAGCTAATTTTCTGCTTCATTTGTTAAAATTATGCAGTGAATGCATTATTAGGTGGTGGGATTGGCTCCAAACTGAAAAGGAAACTCATGCTAGTGATTCATCTAGTGTAATTATCCGTCCTAGCAGTTTCAAGGGAAATGAAAAAGGTATACTTGGATCAGTTTGATGGGAGAGCAATCTTTTCATGGGTGATGGATGATCTCTCATTTTCCTTTTATCATTTATTCTCTGAAATTTAATTTCCATGGCTTAAGATAATATCTTTGGTACACCAATGTACTTTGGCTCAAACGGCGCTTCATCCCTCAACAAGAATGGGTGGAGGATGAGGTTGCGGGTTCAAAACCCATTGGGTGTGTTATGTGTGTAACTTACGAATAAAAAAAATTTAGCATCTCTTGTATGCACTGTCTGCCTTTGGTTTTTTGGGGATGGGGTAAAAAAGAGAATAATTTTGCTTGACTTACGGGGACTGGCTTCCCTTTTCCACTTTTTTCTTGCTTTGCATGATTCATATTATTGTCAGTGGTGATACATGGTGTCTGCCTTTTGCATGTGTCTCATGTATATGGGCTGCTTCCCTTGGGTGACTTGGTCATCATATGTTTTAAATTGTATTCATAATTCTGTTGCTGATGCCCTTGTCTTGCATGTTTCATTGGTGACAAGATGAGCAAAACTTAGTGCTCTTAAAGGTGTCATATTATGTGTATTGTTATGATTTTTAGTGGTTTTAACTTTGCCTGTGATATAGATTTCTCATTAGTGACCAATTAATTTGTTGTTAGACATACATGGAGCTTTGGAAGAGAGAGAGGGAACTTGCCCAGTTTGCCGCAAGGTTTTTCATACCAAGGATTTTGAGCACGTACTAGACTTGGTTGGCTCTCATTTGGCTCAATCGGTATGTCAATTGGTATACATTAGTACGTGTGTGTGTGTGTGTGTGTGTGTGTGTGTGTGTGTGTGTGTGTGTGTGTGTGCGTGCGCGTGGCGAGTGCGTGTTTATATATTTGAATCATTGATGTTAGAATTGTGTGGTGAAATGATTAAATCCACCATTTCCGGAAAGCTCATGTGAAATTACCGTTCCAAAAGCTTAAGCTTTTAGGAAATGGTGGATTCAATCATTTAACTACATAATTCTAACACTCCCCCTCACGTGTTAGCTCAAACTCCTTTTTAATAAGTGAAACCCAACACGTGAGATTTTAAATGAGAGGTAGAGTAGAGACAGGGATCAAACTCAGGACCTTTTACTCTGATATTATGTTAAATTACTGATTCTTTCAAAAGTTTAAGCTTTAAAAATATGGTGGATTTAATCATTTAACCACACAATTCTAAAATTTGACTTTGACGTAAAGAGAAAAGGGATACGAATAGATACTTGCTCAATCACCATAGGACTAAGCGGCATCAGCCTTGTGTACTGTAATGTTATTTTGTAGGAATGATAATTTTTATTCTCTTAGTTTTAAGTTATGGAAAGATTTGAACTTTTGATACATTTAATAACTGATTACAAAGGAAAATACTACACAACGTCTATTGGGGTTGGTGTGTGCTGACTTGATAATAGTTATTATGAAACAAAATAGAAAATAGTGGACTGCAGATTTGATAACTTAAATTTGATATGATTTTTGAGGCTATTTACCCAAGTAAGCTACAAGTAGTCGATAGGGAGTGTGGAATAGGTATCTACTCTTTTGATGTATTGAGTCTGTTGACTTCTTAAGTATTACCCAAGTACCAGTTTTGCAGCACTTTCATTCAATGTGTCCCAAGTAAACTGGAAAATTTGGCAATTTGTTAACATGAACTCCAAATTCATATTTGTTGGGTTATTGTCTTGTTTATTCATGTTTAATAATTCACTCGGTCATATATATCAAAGTGCTAGTGTCTTAGTTGTTACTGACTTTGTTCTTTGATTTTAGAATCTTGGTGAAAATGAAGTAGATGACAATGAGAAACTCCTTCAGTCTAATTCAGAGATGGAGAGAAGAGAAAAATTTGAGACCGCACTAAGGTTGCAGCAAGAAAACAGTGGCTTATTTGAGCCTAAAAGAAGTATTGTTGTCGTGCCTGGTATGTTTCTCCAACAACCTATTGCATCTAGTTCCACTATTTCAACTGAAGAATCTGCTGAGCAAGAAAGAAGCGACCACCAAGTCACTTCCGAAACACACGATAGTGGTTCCTCAAAGGCGCCAAGCACCAGTTCTAACAGGCATACTGTAATGAGGAAACACAGGCCACGGAAACCAAGAAAACCAGCCAGACAGCCAGTGGCATCGCCCAACACGAGGTCGAACAAAGAAGTTGAGCAACTAAGAAGAGTTCCTGCGGCTACCTTGGAAACGCATTCTGTTGGTTCCTCAAATGGACCTAGCACCAGTGAACACAGGGTCTCTGGCATGGGGAAGCACAGGTCATGGAATTCAAGAAAACCAGTTGAGCAGTGGATTAGAAAAGAGAATGCTACGGCAGAGTGACCAATTTTTGTGGTTAATATGTTCTTGATTCTTTTTATGTTTTATTTTCCCACCATAATTATGGTGTATTAAGTAAAAAGTTTTACATGAACCATCAGATGTAAAAGACAAAATGATAAAATCCGGAAGAAAGAATGAAAGAGAAGTTATAATATGTTTCCCATCTAGTGAGCTTTACGCCTGATATAATCTTGCTTTTTGGACCCATTAAAGAGGGTGGAATTCGAGGTTTGAAATCCAAAAAATTTCCCGTGAATAATCCACGTACTCTCCACTTCCCATACCACATAAAGTAAAATCACAATGTCAAGCCTAGAATCAAATATCATTGCGGTTACTTTATGGTACAAGATAAACTTTCGAAACCTGTGTTATTCAAAATAACAGTAGATTGATTTGTCATTTTATTGGACAAAAAGTGAACAAGTGAATGTATGTGTTTGGTGGGAATTAGCTCGTGTTTTGATTGAAGTGATGTTCATGCGGTCTTCATTCAGTGAAAGTGACGAGAGTTTAAATAGTCAAATTTATAGTGTATGAGAGATTAGTGTGGTCATTTTTTATCTGATTGACAGTGACGAGAGTTTAGATAGTCAAACTTGTAGTATAAAAGATGTTTCATGTGGTTATTTTTCATCTAGTGAAAGTGACGGGAGTTAATACAATCAAATTTATAGTATATGAAATGTTCATGTGGTCATTTGTCATCTAGTGAAAATGATGGGAGTTTAAATAGTCAAATTTATAATATATGAGATGTGTTGGATAATGACTAGTATTAATGGTGGTTTTTTTTGGCCCTTGTTCTAAACACTAGTTGTGGGATGTTAATGTATTAGTGAGTGAGAAACCACGGCCATATTTTTGGTAAATGTTATCTTATGTTCTTACTATAAGAAAAGAAAAGAAAATGATTATAGTGGATTAGCTCCATTAGAAGTGAAGGGTATTGTTGGATTAAACTAGAATAAAAATAATTTCTCACACTTTTTGTGTTTGACTTTATACTTTACAATAATAACTTGTCACATATTTTTTTATTATATTTTTTTTTTATAAAATAACCAAAGATTAAAATGAAAAAAAAAATCAGTCACATAATATATTATAATTAGTAAAACATAAAATAAAATTTAAAAAGTAGAATATAGGATTTCTATTTGATTAGATCATATTCATCGGTGTCACAAAAACCTATGAAATGAGTGAAATATGACTTGTGTGGGAATCTATTTGTGGAGTGCTCGAAAAAAGAAAAAGAAAAAGAAAAAGAAAAAGAAAAAGAAAAAGAGAGAGAGAGAAACCAATATAGTGTTATTTTCTAATCAAGAAAGTTTTGATTTGCATGTAAATAGTTGTTCTCTTTCTTTCTCTGGTGATAATGATTTTGATTAGCAAAACAAGTTCATGTGTTGAGTAACGTATACCTTACGCAAAGGTGTAAATATTGTTTTCTTTTTTATACTCAAATTTTCAAATAAAAAATGCTAGAGATATAAATTATTTTACAATATTTTTTATAAATTATTGATGTGGTGAATCGTTATTAATAAATGAAAAAGTCATGTAAGTGATGAGCTTAAATGAGAGCCAGTAAAGTTTTACTATAACAACAATTTACAAAAATATTAACGTGAAATATCTTATAGCTATAGCATTACTCGTTTTTACATATTGTGCGGCGTGGTTTCCTTCCTCGTGCGTTCGATGATAGATTTTAGTCATGAAAGAGACAGTTAAGCCTTCAAAAACTTGGTTTTGTTAAACTAGTTCATACTTGCCCTCAATTTCAACTAAATCAAGTGTTTGAAGAATTGTCTCTTTAATGACTAAAATCTGTCATCATTCTCAAGGAAACCACGCGGTTTGTCCATTATTGCAAGCACAGTATGTAAAAAAACATGAACGAAGAAAGTGTTAGTCACTTCAAAACTTCAAATCCAAATGGAAACAGTAGCAAAAAGCTCACCCTTTATATCTTATTTTAATACAATATGCATCACATGCATAAAAGTATGCCCGGGCAGGGCGCTGGTCTGACTTAAGACCCGGCTATTCTCACCAGACCGTACAAAGAATAAACCCCACTAAGGATGCCCACCAACAATTGGCTATGAAGGTGACTCGAACTCAAGCCTGACAGGGTCACGAGCTCCTTACCATTGAACCAACCAACGTGTTAGCTTTTTTTTTTTTTTTTTTTTTTTTTTTTTATCAAAAAAAAAAAAAACATGAACACTTTCGAACCCATAATATTATAATTTTTTGTTTTAAAACTTCAATGGGAATGAGAGTACAATGGATCAGATTTGAAGAACTAGTTCATACTAGTATGCATAGACCAGAATCATAGAGATTGGAGGCAATGATTGGAGTTTGCGGGATCCACCTTAATTAAGTTGATTTGCCATGAAAGTCGGGGGCCATATCTAAGTTGGCGGCCAATATGAACAATTAGGTGGACTGGTCATCCATGCAAAGAAAGTGTCATATGGCATGCTAAGTTACCATAATGAGCATTTGGCCAAAGCTGACTCGACGGTATGAAATGTGGATGCAAGTAGTGGTAAGTGAAGTGCGCTGGTGGTATTTTTGAGCTTCCTAATTTAAACCTTCGAGTGTGGAGCGATGACCACACACATGAGCCCCTTTTTTCGTTTCTAAAAAAAAAAAAAAATCTACACAATTTCGTCTATGAATGAACCATGAAAACATTCCATTTATATAAGTGATTTGTATATTATTTATTTCTCTTCATTTCTTTTTTATTTCATACTTTTCTGCTTGGAAGAGATATTTTGAATAATGAGATTTCATTTTATTTTATTTTTTTAAGTCATATAGCAAGTAGGAGAGGGGAATTCAAGCCTCTAAATTCTCCTTATATGTGAGAAACTAAAGAATACTATTGAACCACAAGAATTTTGGATATATAATAGATACTTGTTTCTAATGTCATTAACACATATTGAAAGTTGGAACAGTTCAGTTGTCTTTATTATTTGCTAAAAATACATGATGGATGAGAAAGACTATGCTAAAAATCTATAAAACAAAAACTTGTTCATACTTGTATTGTATGTATGGATTGAATTCTGACCCTAGAGCTCGAGTGAAGACCATCAACATCAAAAGTCGGCCAATCAATAGAAGTTCCAAAAGCTGTCGGCCAATCAATAGAAGTTCCAAAAGCTGTTTCACATATTTTTCCAACCAAATCTATATATATATATATATAGACTAGACTAGACTACTAGTCTACCTAGCTTCTAGAAGAAAATTTAAGACATCAATTATCAGTATGAGTTCTTAATTTCTAAATTAACTTTCTAAAAAGATAATAAAGGCTTGCAGATTTGAGTTTTTGTCCAAATGTTTTGTTGGTTCGATCCTCTAATAATGATATGTTTTTTTTGATAAACTCTAATAATGATATGTCTTTGCAGGTAAAAGCACTTCATCGTGGATCACATGTTCTCAATTGGAATCTTGAAGATGATCTAAACAGCTGGTCCTTCGGAAAATAAAATTTATAGAAAATTGAAGAAGAAGGCTGATATAGATCTTTGCCCTATTGCCTCAAAAATATCAAGAAAATTCATTAGACAAACCAACAAAAAAATTCATAAATTCGGATAATTTAGAAAAACAAATACCGGTGAAACTTTTTTTTGGTTACGCTTGCCCCCTAGATTCAAATCTTGGTTTTGTCCTTGATTACCATGTGTGTAGAAAGAATAATGCATCCAAAATCAGATGAGATCTATCTCTTCATAGAAATATTCGTCGGTGAAAATATATGTTCTATCTAAAAGGTACATTTTTTTTTACACACTATTATGTTTATGAAGCTATACAATCTATCAAATGAGATTTATTATATATATCAATATATGACATTTTTTTTTTGAGAAAATATATGAGATTTGTTGTTCACTATCAGGCAATTAATTTGTTAGCACGTTATTCGTACTTACTGATAGTTCAATCTCAATCAAAAAATAATGGTAATTAATATGATTCTGCACATTCAAGTTGATACTCTATGATTTGACAATGCGTATGTGCATATTTAATGTTAGGTTCATCGTGTATCACATCATACACTTAAAGAACACTACCCAATAGCGACCTGGCCTTATACGAAGATAAAACACTACCCGCGTTACTAGTTCATATTTGTAAGCTTGACTATAACAAGACTTAAATGCAGTACGTTCATGTAGTCATTAAAGTTCAACCATAGGAGTTAGATCTTCTTAGTTCTTAGGTCACCCGAATCTGCTGGATGTAGATGTCGGAGACAAGATTTGGATCCGGTGTAATAACTGCACTGTTTAATTATTATAGGGTGTGACTTGTGTTCAGTGAAAGTTTCATTGGACACATTAGATTGTGGACACGTGTCCACTCTTGGACGCGTGTTCGAATTCGGATATGTGTCTAGTTAAAATTTTCACTGGACACAAACCGTGTCCATTATCATACTAATGTAAGATGTAAGAGTTAGAATGCTCAAAAAGTAAAAAGTATAAGGAATTTTCGGACCTAAGGATTGAAATTAAAAGTGAAATTTTATCTTTCAATTTCAACAATTAATTTACTATTACTTGGTGATCGGGATCTCTGGAGCCAAGCATTAGAATATTTAAAACACTGACACAAATTAAAGTAAAAAAAAAAATCACAATTCTCCATTTTCTCATTAGAAGGAACTTTTATTATTATTATTTATTTTTATAGTAAATATGTAAAACAAAACTTCAATTAATGCATGGCAAAAGTTATTCATTAAATTACCAGAATAATAGTTGGTCACTAAATGGTTTGTTCAATTATTTATTTTCTCTCTCTCTCTCTCTCTCTCTCTCTCTCTCTCTCTCTCTCAAATATATGGTTTGTTCATTTAAAAAAAAAAAAAAAATATATATATATATATATATACACATACACATATGATTAGTTTCTAAAAGTCCATAAATGATTTTAATCATTGAATTAAGTTTAATAGGGATTAAAATTAAGCAATTTCTTTAAGTTTATTACGGATCAAAATCAATGATTTAAAATTTTCAAGAACTAAAAGCAATTACTTTAAATTTGTTAGGGTCTAAAAGTGATCACTTTTATAAATTTTAGATACTAAAATTACTCATGAGCTAAATTTTAATGATATTTGGCATTTTTTTTATAAAAAAAATTATCAAATGTTTCTTATTTCTTTATTTGTATTGGTTGGGAGTAGGGTACCTCAACAAATGGAGAGGCAACTTATTATGATGAAAATTTTCCTTGTATCTATACTACTTCTCCTTGTAAAGGTGGGGGTTGGGTTTAATTAATCTATTATGAATACGGAATTTTATAAGATTAATTTTTTTAGAAAACATAATTAGGAGTATGTTTATTCGTGTACATATCAACGACAAAAAATATGTTATAGCTTGTATTATTTGACAAAACTTTTGAAAAATTCACAAAGAAAAAAAGAAAAAATATTTGTATCAACTAAATTTTTTGAAAATAAAATATGAAATAATTAAAAAAGAAAAGAGAAAAAAATTTGAACTAGAATAAAATATATATAGTATTTTTACTTTTGATAGTAGATTTTCAGCTGAAGCAAATTGTCAATTTTATTATAAAAAATTTAAAATTTAAATGAAAAAAAAATTACAAGTAACCATGTCTAGAATTAATATATGATGTGATATGTTTCTCAGATATATACATATGATGTGATCTATCATCTAGCAGATAGAATCATATATATAGATGGCTTTTTCTCCGCTTCTCAAAATAAATTAATCAATGTGCCGTGCTCAAAGTATATTACTTACGAAATACAAGATTTCTTTGGAAACGAAATCCTTTAAACTCTTCCTATATCTTTTTATCAAATATGAATTTTGAAAATCTAACCGTTAGATTGTAGGTTCTTTATCCTCTTCATAAGCACGCCAAATTTTGTTCAAATTAAGTGTAATTTATAATTTGATTAATAAACTTATTTTTTATTATAAAAACTTAAAATTTAAACATATCATTAATGATGTAGCTATTGATATTTGATTTTTTTTAAAATTTTGTAAATATTGAGGATACAATAAGAACATGTAAATCAACTATTCAAAATTACATCTAGTAAAAACATATAAGAAAGGTTTGAAGGGTTTATCTCCAAATTAGTTTGAAGATAAACATTTTCCCTCTTTAAATGATGCCGTTTCTCAAAAAATAAGATAAAAATGAGGTAGATGGGCAGGGCCAATTTGGTCAATGAATGTTCAAAATGGTTATTGAACTATTGAAGCATCTATTTATTATTTTTAGAATAATTATTTTTCGTTGTTTTTTTTGTTAAGAATAATAATTATTTTTTGTTTGGTCCCATGAGAGTCCCTTTTTTTTTTTTTTGGGCAGATGTAGTGGAAACTAGAGAGTCCCATACCCACATCAGTTGGGAATTGAAAACTACGTCCAATTCAAAATATGCACATAGCCATAGGAAAGATGTTTCTGCATTAGAAAACTCAAAACTTGTTCATTATTTTTCCTTAGAAACAAATCTGGCAGCACCCTTCAAAAAGTGCAAAGCACCCACAAGCATTTTAAATATTTACTGCACTAGCTCCCCTACTCTAAAAACTAGTTATCCAAATACACAATTTTTTTGTTTTTGTTTTGGTAAATTTTCGAATTCACCACTAAATTTACTATGCAACCCTTCACCTTTGTTCGCATGAAGTGCCATGATTTATGATAATTTAACCTATGTCTCAATCATGAGTAGTGGGTTATGACTGGACATTTGAATTGGATGAGACATGATCTTAGTAACCAAGTTCTTTGTATATATTATTACCTCGTTTAGAAAATGGAAACAGAGAGGAAGTAACCCAATAAAACAAAGGCTATTTCAACTTTCAAGGTAGCCAAGTTTGATTCTTAATTAGAAGCCGAAATTGGTCAAAATTCGAATTCTTTCTTTATTGCTTTGAAAAAGGTGAATTGAAAACCAACATAATCAAGAAAGGAAATTCAAATTCTACCTCTAGCTAGGGACCAAGAAATAATAGAGTAGTGGACACAAGGGGCCAAATTAATGAATCGTCATTGGACTTAGACTAAAATTTTCTAGCCTCACGTTATACATGTAAACGAGTTGTGATTCATGTCTGTCTTAGTTTCTCGTTTAACCTTATGTAGGAAATAGAAAAATGATGATTTAAAAATCAATATTAATCAATCAAAACTACTAAAATCCAATTTGTGGGCGAAAGATTGTAGAGTAATACTAAATCAGCAAATATTTGACAGGATATAAAGAGTTTGAACCCTAACTTAGGATAATGATCACCTATTTAAGAAAAAGGTGAACTAGCTTGAAGACAATTTCTTATACGTTGTACCTTATATTTTCTAGTGAAATCCATTAGTTAATTCTCAAATCATTAATAGAAACCAATTTGCATGCTGCCAAGATCGCATAATCAAAAACTGTTTTTGCAATCTGTATGTGGTCCTATGAAATAATTATTATATGTATTGAAAATAAAAATTAATACCATAATATGATAATTAACATCTAAACATGTATGCACACAACATCAAAATCCACAAAAATAATGTGACTTAATTAACCACTAATTTGTGTTAACAAAATTTATTCAATAAGCTGATTTTTCTTTTCAATTATTTTTAAGTAATTGATTTTTATCAGTTGTATATACATTGAGCAAGTTAGTTCAATAACTTAGAAACAAAGAATGCTAAAAAAAAAGAAAGGGCCAATTTGGGTAAAAGGAAACATATTATAGGGGGGTTGAGATCCTCTAAAGTTATTAGGGTACTCTACCATGTAGAGTTCTATTAATCTTAACCATTCATTTATAATAGAAAGTCTGGATTTTTCCATATCATTAATCCACTAACAAATTCCCTAAAATAATGGTTTAAAAAATAACTACTCATAAATGATAATTATTGTCTTACCTCTTTTACCTAAATCAGGTCTCTAAGAAAACATGAAGTCATCTTCTCCCCCTCTTCATTTTTCAATTTGTTCCACAAATCGTTTTGGTTGTTAATTTCAAAGCATAGGTACGACTGAAATGGAACATAGAAAAATCATATTTTATGATCCTAATTAGTGCCAATCATGTACTTAAAAAAAAAAAAAACATGTATATGCTTAATTTTAATAAAATTAATAGAAGACTAAAAAAATTGGAATGAAAACCCGGGTGTCCCTGCCATTCATATATCATATATATATATATATATATATGCTTCATGGTCTATGTGCATAATAATCAATTTTCTAAATAAGAAAATTTCTTTTGCATTTAATGCTGCAATGTCATAGCCACTATCGATTCTTTCACATTTAAGGTAATGACTATCGTTTATGAGTAGTTATTTTATAAAATTATTATTTTTGTAGATTTTTTAGTGGATTAATGATATGACAAAATCTATACCTTTTATTATAAATGAAAGGTTAAGATTAAAAGAATTCTACATGGTAGAGTACCTTATTAACTCTAGAAGATCTCAATCCATTATAGGGTGGCTGAACTTACTTGAAAGAAAATTTGAAAGTAGACATTAATCATTGGGTATATAATTTTCAGAAGAAAAAGTAGACCATTCTATTTGGACTTCTCAGGTTGTTAGAACTAAATATGTGTTATGAAAGAATAAGATGGAGCGTAAAATTGTAGGTTTAAAACTCATAACATGCTTGTCATGATGTCCACAAATAAATAAATAAAACATGATAAATTCTATTAATGTCACACTGCGAAAAAAGAAAAGAAAAAGTGATTTCATAATGTTTTTGGGTTTCATGTTTCACAACGATCGAAGAGGTTGGCTTAGTTCACATGCTATAGGTCAAATCTTGGCTGGCTTGCTTTAGCTAGCTTGGCTTAGTCAGGCTTACAATTGGTGCTTATATCTCGTGCCATGTTTTCATATAATTGTAAACTCATGCCAAATGTGGTGATCTAGGTCTACCATTCATCTATGTGAAAAAAAAATGTGGTTTTTGCATTTTGGGTTAGTAATAGTATGACTAATGGTATTGTGTGGTCAAAAAGTGAAAAAAAACGAAAGGAAAGTGAAGGGATATGCATAAGCCATGGATAAAATTTGGGTCCTATATCACCACCTGTAGATTGGAGGTATTTGAAATAATAAAACGTGATTGAAAGCTGATTTTTATAAAACAATGTACAAGTCCTAACAAGTACAAGATACATTTTGGTGCTACGTACCCTGATGATTTATGTTTTATTCTTCCGTGGGACACTATGGGCTGATACATGCTGAAAATCAATATAACCTCCACTATGTATCTTGTACTTCTTTGAAAACAAGTACAAGATACATAGTGGAGGTTATATTGATTTTCAGCATGTATTAACCCATAGTGTCCCACAGAAGAACAGAACATAAATCATCAGGGTACGTAGCACCAAAATATGCACAAGGTCAAAGTTGGCCCCTCAACGATGTCACATACTCATCAATTAGCTTCTCCATATACGTACGTATTGAATAGACACTCCTCACCAAACCTCATGTTGAGTTCATAGAGGGTTATATTTTCAAACTGTGACCCTATGTCTTGTGAATTGGAAAATTAAAAAGATAACTTAGTCGATTTGAGGTAACTAGTCTCTTGAACTTGAGAGGAATAATAGAGTTTTTGATTTAATTTCTGCTTGCTTCGTTCATAATTCCAGGTTCATAAATACAAGTGAGGACATAAGTTTCATCACAACCAAGTTCTAAAACATAGGATCTAACTCCTACTTAAATTTAAATACAAATTGAAATTAAATCCTAATCCTCATCCTAATCTGCTGCATAATTTTATTAGAATTTTATTCAAATTCAAACTTCTTCAACTACTTCAAAATTATTTGCCATTTGGACTTGGGACACAACACTACGTAACCAAATTCTTGGAACCTTAGTGTGTGTTTAGTGTGTTTGAAACTTTGAAACCTATTTCAAGTCCAATATGAGTTAGAGGCTCAAGCATCAAGAAGACTCAAGTTTATTAGATCTCGACTCCAATTTAATCCCTTCTCGACAGATCGAGCTCTAGTTAACTCGAGCCATCGAGACAAAATCTCGGTCCATCAAGATTTGAGCAAAAATAATTTTTCTAATCAGATATATATTTGTAAAACTACTAACAAATACAAGATACGTGTGAAATGCAGTAACCCAGAGAGTCCCACAAAAAGATCAAACATAAAAGGTCAGGTTACGTAGCACTGAAATATGCATAAAGGTCTCAAAGGTCTCAGGTTAGATACGCATGGATGAGTTTCTTTACGTACATTTCTGAATACTAGTAAGGGTTGCGCGTACAAAGCATGTGTTACCCCTGGAATGAAACATTTTAAGATAGATTTTTTTTTTTTTTGGAAATAGTATCAAACCATGTATTTAAATTTAGAATAGTTATTTAACATATGACTATCTATTTAGTATGATAATTTCTTAGGAGAATGTATTTGGTATCAAATGATGCAATGTCAGCGGTATCAAAATCTAATAAGTGTGAGACATGTTAGTAAAAAATAATTAACCCACTAATAATTGAAAGACATGTATTAGTGGGTAGTTATTTTTACACACATATCTCTCTTTTATTGAATTTTGATACAGATGACGTGGTATCATTTGATATAAAATACTTTTTTATTTCGTAGAACCTATTTACTAAAGATAGTATATATCTACTTACAAAAAAATTCTACTAAGAATGATAACAAATGTCGTTATCTTCCAACAATAAACAACTATGGTTTGATAAAATATTGTCAAAATATTTAAATTTTCGCAATAAATGATGACATATGCTACAATTGAAACTCTTTATACAATAAATACTTACAACTATATGCAATAAATATTTTGTTATTCATACTTCCTTCTTTATCATTTTATTTTATGAGTCTAACTACGATACTTAGCTTATTTAATTTTTAATGTACACCTTTTTAAGAAAGAAAACAAATAACAAGATAAGAAAAGACATATGTCATTGAAGTTTTTATTAGATAAAATTATAAATCTAAAAGATTTAAACCACTAATAAATTAGTGTTCTCTAGGTAACAAATAGAATACCATACATCACCATTTTTACTTTCTAAGTATAACTAACACATAAAACTCAAAATACACGAAGAAAATTTTTGGAACACTAAAATTTTGTGAGGCATTTTAGATATTGCACAATGAAATATTCTAAGAATTATAAGATTTTATTAAGGTTTAATTAAGAGAGTAACAGCAGAGACTATATACTTGTCCACAAAATATAAAAAAAATGAAATTATTCAACTTTAAAGTTGGGGGGATGAAACTACTTTAAACATAAAGGGGAAAAGTACTTTTTTCCATTATTATTTTTCGTTAGTAAAACTATGTGTTTTTTAAAACTATGAATTTTGGTTCAACAAATTGGCTAAAAAAAAAAAGGTTCAAGAACATAATAAATGTTACGATATTTTCTCAATACCTTTATTTTAGCTATGTTGGGCCCTGGTATGATCTTTTATAATTTTATTTTAGAGTAATGCTACATCTACAACATTTTTACAATAAATCTTAGGTGATAAAAATCGTTATTGGTTTTTAATTGGGACAACCACTTTAGACTATGCATTAAAAGAAAAAAAGAAAAAGAAAAAAAAAAAGAACCAACAGAAGAAAATTGTGCATGAAACAGTGAATTTTTGCTCACCAAATTTGACTAAACCAAAAAAGAAGTCTAAGAATACAACAAAATGTCACAATATTTTCATAATACCTTTATTTTCAGACATGGTAAATTTTAGTCTAATATATTATTATTTATTTTATAGAAATGCTATCTCCATAATATTTTTATAAAAAATTTTAGATGGCAAGTTGTTACTGATTTTAAAATGGACTCATAACTGATATTACTTTTTTATCCATTTATAGTAGCTTACCTATGATTTGTTGTGAAAATAATGTGAAAATGTTGTGGACTTAGCATTTTTTTATTTGATCTGTAAGAAACTATAATCTTAATAATTGTGAAAATATTGTGATAACAAGTGTTACAACATTTTCACAAAACATTTATTTTTAGTTGTGGACTTCAGGTTGGTCACAGTCTCATATTTTGTTATTTTATTTTGACCTATAAGAAATTGACACTTCAATAATTGTGAAAATCTTGTGAAATTTGTTGTGTCAGTATAATAATATATATGCCAACTCATATAAATATTAAAAAAAAGAGCACAAACTGATGAAAAAAAAAATGAAGTGATGAACAGTACATATTGAACAAACTAAAAAGTACTGTAGCTTTTGCACGTTCACACAATAAGTGATACAACATTTTCACAAAATATTTATTTTCAGTCGTAGTTGGTCACAGTTTCATATTTTATTATTTTATTTCGACTTACAAGAAATTGACAAATCAATAATTGTGAAAATATTGTGAAATTTGTTATGTCAGTATAAATATATATATATATATATATATGCTAGTTAATATAAATATTTAAAAGAAAAAAAAGTACAAACCAATGACCAAAAAAAAAAAAAAAAAAACTATAGCCACTATAGCCATTACACTAATAGAGAGTAATGTGGAGAAATCAAGAAGTTATAAGTAGTAATAAATCATTGAACTAAAATGGAGTCAATATCTAGGAAAAGATTTGACAAACCTGTTGGGTTAAGTTAGCTTGACTCCTGTTAATTATTTCAATTATCCAAGTTGATTAATTAGGTTCAATTGCATGCAAATTGTGGAGGCACCAACAAATCACCAAAAATACTAAATGCAGCGGAAAATAAATTTGCCACGGTGATTTATTGACAAATGGGAAGAACCTTGCAAGGAAAAAACCCCACCGGGTGATTTTAAGGTCACTACTGCCAAGAATCCACTAATCAACAATCAAGCGGTTACAAGTATAAGGAATCTTACCAACTACCTTGGCTTATCTCAAAATACCAACTTATAGTTGAACCTTCGCCCCAAAAAACACTATAGCTATTGTAGTTATGCGCATTCGCACTTTTTATATATAGATATAGACATTCGCCATCTTTAGATAGAATAGCATTGCAATTGGAAACTAATAGAGAGTAACGTGGAGAAATCAAGAAGTTATAAGTAGTAATAAATCATTGAACTAAAATGGAGTCAATATCTAGGATACGATTTGACAAACCTGTTGGGGTAAGATAGCTTGACCCCGGTTAATTAATTCAGTTACCCAAGTTGATTAATTAAGTTCAATTACATGCAAATTGTGGAGGCACAAACAAATCACCAAAAATACTAAATGCAGTGGAAAATAAATTTGACACGGTGATTTGTTAACAAATGGGGAAAACCTCGTAAGGAAAAAATCTCACCAGGTGATTTTAAGGTCACCACTGCCAAGAATCCACTAGTCAACAATCAAGCGGTTACAAGTATAAGGAACTTACCAACTACTTTGACCTATCTTGAAATACCAACCTATAGTTGAACTTTCGCTCCAATACCCAATTGAACTTGATCTTGTAGTAGCATTCTTTCCCTTGATGCACAAACCTCCAATTTGTGACTAGCTCCTTTGGACGGATCCCAGTACGTGATTAACTCCAGCAACTTGAATGGATGTTGTTGGCAGTAAAGTTCTTCACTTCATCAATAATGAAGATCAAGAAGCACTTCGCTACAAAACCCGACGACGTATAAACATAGTAGCTTTTTACAGAGAAAATAAAACTCTTAGTCTTTGTTTCTGTATATGACGGCTTTTAAAATAAGCTTTATATATGTCTAGGGTTGTGAGAAAAGAAACCATACACATACACATAAGCTTGGGCCGAATTTCAGATCTGGAAATTCTGAAATCGTAATTATTGATAGATCGAGCTGGTGTTGAGCTATCTATCGAGCTTCGAATTAAGTCTCGATAGCAACTATCTGTCGAGTTATTTTTCGAGAATTAATGAGCAACTTTTCTTTACTTGTTTCTTGGATCAACCTTCATGTCTTTAATACTTGACTTAAATAACATGTTTCTTGAAATACTAAATCCATCTTAGATTACCCAATTACAAGTAAAGTGCATTTTGTCAAAGGATTAGCAAATTATAAAAAATATGACCCTAAAAATTTCCCTCTTTGGTAATCCGTGACAAAACCATAAACAACAATTATGAGAGAAGTCTAACACAACTATTCCATAACTTACAAAAATACATAAGTATAACCCTACTACGAACACTTGAAAAACTTTGCAAGAAGAGAGATCATGGCATGATAGACTTGCAACTTGCTTAACTGAAACACTTAAACAAGATTCATCAAGGCATCTAGTGTGAAATATAGACAAGTTGTATAAAAGAAGAAACATGTGTATAAAGAGAGAAAAGAAACAACATATGTGAGATAAGGTGAAAAACATACATCATCATATATATAAAGAATATAATGTATGTAAAAATGGTCACAAGACCACGGTACATGAAGTGAGAAAAGATATATCAAAATCTCACTACATCTCTTAAAGCAATCTCCCCCTATCTAGTATATCCTATGCTAGTTCTCCCCCTAACATAATGACTACTCTCATATACAAAATTACTCCTCCTTTTTGTCACAAGTAACAAAGGGTGCATCACTGAGAGGACATCATCTCATCATCACTAGAAGAGCTAGAACCATCAGCACCATCAACATCATCTCCACTAGAAGAGGACTCCTCAGTAGGCTCGGGTGAAGGTGAAGGCGCGAAACCACCAAGGTGAGACTGGTGGCAAGCGATGTGACCGATCCCGGTGTTCATTTGACACATCTCATTAGACAAATGGTCGAGATGACTACCAAAATCAGCACGCATGTGCTGAAGCTGATCCATGATGTCAACAAGAGAGACATCTGCCTTAAAGGAGGAAGAAAGGGCAGATGAAGAAGAAGGTCGAGGGGTAGGGGCTGCATTCGTCGTCTCCACACGAGGCTGCTTCGCAGCCAGCTGCATTGCACTCCTCTAGATAGACTCCTTGCTAATGGCACCCATGACATAGAAGAGAGGAGAGGGAGGAAGGGTGACATGCATGTGTGTGAGGATGCGTTCGATAGCTGATGAAAGATGAGCTTATTACGTGTAGCTGTGTCTCGATAGCAGTCTATCATAGATACTATCATGTGTGAGGAAAATCTATAGAAAGATCTTCCATGAGAGAAAGAGGAAACGGGCACGAGGCTTAGTGATAGTGTTATAGTGTGACTGTGGAGTGAGAACAAAGGTCATTACCATATTAAGGATCCTTAGACCCTTAGCAAACTCGGTTGTGGAGAAATTTAGGGAACCTCCCCACAACATGGCCTTCTCACAAAATAATGAGGTCAACTCATCTTTAGAGATAGAAGTGAGATGCTCATAACTAGGGTAATCAAAATGATCCACCCTAGGAATGCGTAGTACCTTGGATATGAGTTCTAGGGTAACTACACACTACGGAATACCGTAGTAAATCGAGGCACAAAAGTATCGATGACATGCATATTAGAGTAAAACTCTTATATGAACATGTTGGGACACCTTGAAAGTTTCTCACATAGAGAAGCGCATCCCTGAGAGCTAAACACACCGGGTAGAGGAGTGTTTAGAAAGTCAAACAGAATGACCTGGCGTTTCGAATGAATCGCCTGATCAGAAAAGTTATCAAAGAAGTTATCTCGTGCCTTCTCATCACGGAATCGAACATAATCAGGAGGGAAGGGAGCAGAAGAAGAGGAAGAGGAACCACGACGTCTTATCGGGTTCTTAGAAGGAACTGACTTTTTAGGTACCATGAGAAGGAAGTCAAATGAGAGAAAGAGAGAAGAGAAATAGAGAACACAGCAGGAACATGAGGCATAAGAAAGAAGAAAAAGGACAATGTGCATTGCATGAACATGTTACGTGCAAAAGAAATTGCATCATAAGCAAAAACCCAATCCAAACTACAGCACTCACTTTGTATAATCAAGCACACAACCTAGAATGTATGAAAACATAATTATAATGACATAGAATGCAATGCATGAGCATGTATGATCATATTAACAGAACCCAACCCAAAGATTTTCATAGAAACTCAAAAACCTTAAAATTTTTCCAAAAACTAAAAATTAGGTCACAAGATGCATGAAATGCATGAATGAAGAAGAAAAAAAAAAAAAAAAAAGAGATTTGGAACACTTACTAAGGAATGGATGCTTGGACAAGGTCGAAATCTTGAAGGGAAGAGGGATTTATGCGAAAAGAAGAGGTTTGGATCGAGAGAGAAGAGAAAGGTATTGAGATACTTGAGTTTGAAATGAATCGGATCGGACCTAAGATTTATATAGAAAAACTCAGCTTGATAAATCGAGAAGGTATCAAGCTTCCATCGAGAACAAAAACTCGATAGATCGAGAGGTATCGAGGAGGTATTGACGGAAAAAAGATTTTGATAGATCGAGGAGGTATTGAGCATCTATCGAGTAGATAAAGGCTCCAAAAAATTGGCTCGATAAATCGGGCTATCTATCGAGAGGTGTCGAGAACAAACCCAAAAATCTCGATAGAAGAGGCATGTATTGAGGAGCTATCGAGAAGCATGAAAGAGATTTTTTAAGGAGGAGAAGCAGTATAAGATGAATGCAATCAAGATAGACACCAAAACAAGAAATCAAAGAATGTTAAGCATAGAAACACATCCTCAACTCTTTATAGATGTAAAACATTCTTAGATCAAAGACACATTAAACAAGTCTAACAAATTTTATTGCAAAAACATGTTTAGACATTTTATAGAGCATATACTACCACATGTATTCATTGTGATGACCAAATCATATTGTACCTATACAATAATATCAAGAGTAGCAAAAAGTATGCATGTTGTGTGTGAAACTTTTGCAAGAGAGCATAAGTAAATCATTATATGAAAAGTAATGATAATGGAGGATCAACTACATTCACACATAATCATAACTATTTGATGGGGATCATCACATTCGAGGTACATTATATAACTCCCACATCTCTTAGAAATATGCTTGCAACTAATTATGTAAGCTGAACATCCTGATTTTGCTGTGCAAGTGCTACACCTTACCGAGCACGGCTTTCATGAATTGCACACAGACGTTTTATGATTGACGAGTTCTGGTGGTGAGATGGTTATTTATGTCTTTCTTTTTTGGATTTTTTTGTCATTCTCGTCAAAAAGAATGATTTAAGATATGAAAGATAAGAGATCAACCAAATCATATAAATCATATAAAAGAGCCACAAAGTTCACATTGCTTAGTTGTGCATGAAGTTGCTCATCTAAGCTATAAGAGATAAAAAGTTGAGAAACTTTGTTTTAAAGGCCATCCAAGGTACACAAGTACCAATATACACATATACACTCTGTTTTTATATTTTTCAAAAATTTTCCTTTCTTTTTTTTTTAGAGAAAACTTAAAACAAGGCAAAGACAAACAAACAAACAAACAAACATGGCATCAAAAACTAGATGCATATGCATGAAGAAGGGGAAAGAGAGAGAGATATCAATCCATGGGTATAACACCAATGTTTTGGCGCAAAAATTCAATGCGTCTACCATCTTGAGGCTTTGTGAAAAAATTAGCCTTTTGATCATCATTGTGGATGAATTCAAGAGTGAGAGTACCATCTTCAACCAGCTTTCGAATGAAGTGATGTCAGATCTCAATGTGTTTAGTTCGAGAATGTTGAAAAGGATTTTAAAGATGTTGATGGCACTAGTATTGTCGCAATATATAGTGAGATGCTTTTGAAAAATACCATAATCAAGAAGAAGTTTTTGTATCCAAAGAAGTTGGGTACAACAGCTACCAACAGCAATGTATTCAGCCTCAGCAGTGGAGAGAGAGATGGAGTTCTGTTTCTTGTTCATCCATGAAACAAGGTTATTACTTAAGTAAAAACATCCACTAGAAGTACTTTTCCGGTCATCAGCATTCCTCGCTCAGTCCGTATCAGAATATCCAGCTAAGACATCATTTGTATCTTTATCATACCATACTCCAAAGTTATTGGTGGTCTTAACATATTTGATACTATGTTTTACCGTAGTAATGTGAGATTATTTGGGATTAGCTTGATATCTAGCGCACACTCCAACACTATAGCTAATGTCAGGCCTACTAGCAATAGAGTAAAGAAGACTATCTATCATGCTTCTATACAATGAAGGATCAATACTTTTCCTAACAAATCAATAATGAGTTTAACATTTGGACTCAGGTGTTTTGACAGAGCTAGCAGACTCTAAATCAAACTTCTTCATAAGATTTTTAGTATATTTAAATTGAGAGATGAAAAAACCTGAGTCATGACGAATCTACAATCCAAGGAAGTAGTTCAATTCTCCAATCATGCTCATCTCGAATTCTGTTTGCATCATGCTTAAGATGGAGTGAGCCAAGTCATCTTTTGTAGATCCAAAGATGATGTTATCTACATAAACTTGAGCTATGACCAGTTCTCCATCAACTTTCTTGATGAACAAGGTTCGATTAGCTTGTCTTCTTGTGAAGCCATTTGACACCAAATATTCAGTGAGGCGATTATACCACGCTCTTGGTGTCTATTTTAATCCATAAAGTGCCTTCTTATGGTAAAGCATATGATCTGGAAAGTATGGATCAATAAACCCTTTGGGCCGAGCAACATAGACTTCCTCTTTGAGAAAACCATTTAGAAAAGCACTCTTCACATCTATTTGATATAACTTGAACTTCAAGTGACAGGCCAATGCAAGTAAGACTCTTATGGATTCAATGTGAGCAACAAGTGCAAAAGTTTCATCAAAGTCCACTCCTTCTACTTAAGTGTATCCTTGGGCCACAAGTCTAGCTTTGTTGCAAATGACATTTCCTTCCTCATCAATCTTGTTGCGGAATATCCATTTTGTACCAATAATGTTCACTCCCTCCGGCCTAGGTACTAGTGTCCGGACATCATTCCTTTGAAATTGATGAAGTTCATCATGTATGGCTTCAACCCAGCTTTCATCTTAAAGAGCATCTTCAACCTCGGCAAGTTCTACCTGAGACAAATAACATGAATAAGAAATAAAGTTAGCCACATATTTGTCAACTGTACGCTTTCTCAAGGTTAGTTCATTCATGTTTCCCATGATCATATCTGGAAGATGATTCAGTTTGATTCTGGATGAAGGTTCTCTTTCCAAGTGATTTTTAGGCTGAAGAGATGAAGAAGAGTCTTTTGGGACTTGTATAACACTAGGTGAGGCAGGAGGAGAAGAATCTTGATCACCTACTTCTTGATCAGTCTTTAAAGTTAAGGGGAGAACTGACTTTGGCATTTGCTTAGCAGCTTTTGAAGACTTTAAAGTTGATTCTTCATCAATCACAACATTGACAGTTTCCATGACCTTTCCAGTCCTTTTGTTCAGCACCCTATAAGTTTTGCTGGTGGAGGAGTATCCAAGAAAGATTCCCTCATCGCTTCGGGTGTTAAACTTTCTTACATTCTCTCTGTCCTTTAGAATAAAGCAAGTACTATAAAATATTTTAAAGTATTTCATATTTGTTTTTCTTCCTTTCCATAATTCATAGGGAGTCTTCTTTGTACCTGGTCTGAAGTACACTCTACTCATAATGTGACATGCAGTGTTAATTGCCTTTCCCCATAGATCTTTTGCCACATCCTTGTTGTGTAACATAGCTCTGGCCATTTCTTGAATGACTCTATTCTTTCTCTCTACAACACCATTCTGTTGAGGAGTGATAGGAGTTGAGAATTCTTGAGCTATGCTGGCTCTTATGCAGAAAGATTCCAATTTGTTGTGTAACATAGCTCTGGCCATTTCTTGAATGAATATATTCTTTTTCTCTACAACACCATTCTGTTGAGAAGTGATAGGAGTTGAGAATTCTTGAGCTATGCTGGCTCTTATGCAGAAAGACTCCAATTGAGAGTTTTCAAATTCTTTGCCATGATCACTTCGGATTCGATCAACTTTCAATCCTTTTTCATTCTGCACTCTTTTATATAATGACTCAATGTGATGAGGAGCTTCAGACTTCGATTGCAGCAAGATGGCCTAAGTGAATCTAGTAAAGTTGTTGACCACTACCATGATGTACTTTTTTCCTCCAAGAGATTCTGTTCTTGTTGGACCCATAAGATTGACATGAAAAAGCTCAAGAGGTCTGGCCGTGGCTGTGGTTAAGGTGGCATGGTGTTGAGCTTTTGTTTGTTTTCCAAGTTGACATGGTCCACACACAACATTTGTCGCCTTACTGAGTTTAGGCATTCCAAGAACGACATCATTTTTGGACAAAATCGATAGTTGCTTGTAGCTAGCATGCCCTATCCTTTGGTGCCATAAGTATTCATTTGGCATTCAAATGTTGTTACATACAATCTTAGCATGCCCCATCCTTTGGTGCCATAAGTCTTAATTTGGCATTCGAATGCTGTTACATACAATCTTAGCATTAGGAACTAGACCATAGCAGTTGTCTAGTGTGCGAATTCCACTTATGAATTGCTCACCTAACTCATTTAAAACTAGACACTTCCCTTTTGAGAACAACAACTTGAAGTCTTGATCACAAATTTGACTTATGCTCAATGGATTCACTTGCAGCCCTTCCACATAGAACACATTTATAATATCTGGTAGTCTTGGTAAAGAGATGATTTCCTTTCCCTTTATCTAGGATTTGCTTCCATCACCAAAGGTGACATTACCACCTTTCTTGGATTCAAATTCTTTGGAGAGAGTGTGGTCTCTAGTCATGTGTCTTGACCAACCACTATCAAGATACCATAGACAGGTGTTCATAACTTTGAAGGCTAAGTGCATCATAAAGCATACTTCGTGCTATTTGTTAAGTCATCAGGTATGATCTTTTCTTTGATTTGATAGCCATGTGATTTTACCCATGCCTTTATCTTTCTAAGGCGTATGCCCTTGTGAAGGAACAATTCGAGATAGTCTAGTCTTCTTCTAATCACAAATAGACCTTTTTCAATAATCATCAAGAGAGCTTTCAAATAAATTTTAGACTTGCATGTTCCGAAAAACTTAAGCATATAAAGGTTAGAAATGCAAGAGATATTTGAAAAAAAAGAACTTTTCATGCAATTTGATTCCATAACAATTGGGGTCAATGGATTACACATCAAAGATTGAAACCTAATCAGAGTGTGCCCGCTTTGATACCACTTGTTGGGTTAAGATAGCTTGACTGCAGTTAATTAATTCAATTACCTAAGTTGATTAATTAGGTTCAATTGCATGCAAATCGTGGAGGCACAAACAAATCACCAAAATTACTAAATGCAGTGGAAAATAAATTTGACATGGTGATTTGTTGACAAATGGGGAAAACCTTGCAAGGTAAAACTCCACCCGGTGATTTTAAGGTCATCACTCCCAAGAATCTACTAATCAACAATCAAGCGGTTACAAGTATAAGGAATCTTACCAACTACCCTGGTTTATCCTGAAATACTAACCTACAGTTGAACATTCACTCTAATACCTAATTGAATTTGATCTTGTAGTAGTCTTCTTTCCCTTGATGCACAAACCTCCAATTTGTGATTAGCTCCTTTGCACGTATTCTAGTACGTGATTAACTCCGGCAACTTGAATGAATGTTGTTGGCTGCAAAGTTCTTCACTTCATCAACAATGAAGATTAAGAAGCACTTGATTACAAAACCCGATGGCGTATAAACGCAGTAGCTTCTTATAGAGAAAATAAAACTTTTAGTCTCTATTTTTGTATATGACGGCTTTTAAAATAAGCCTTATATATGTCTAGGATTGTGAGAAAAGAAACCTTATACATACATATACGCTTAGGCCAGATTTCAGATCTAAAAATTCTAAAATCGTAATTCTCGATAGATCGAGTTGCTGTCGAGCTATCTATTGAGCTTCGAATTAAGTCTCAATAGTAGCTATCTGTCGAGCTATTTATCGAGAATTAATGAGCAGCTTTTCTTCACTTGTTTCTTGGATCAATCTTCATGTTTTTAATACTTGACTTGAACAACATATATTTTGAAGTACTAAATCCATCTTAGACCTACTTAATTATAAGTAAAGTGCATTTTGTTCAAGGATTAGCCAATTACAAAAAATATGACCCTAACAAAACCTATAAGTCATTCTAAACAGGAACAGAGCTAGGGCTTGAGGTTAGGGGCGGCGGCTTTCCTTGTGTGTGTGTTTTTTTAACTTTAATTACTATATAAGGAAAGTGAAAAAACAATATGTGATAAGTTGTGATTGATAGAATATATAGTAGAATACAAAAAAATAGGACAAAATATTTGTATTTATCAAGTAGTAGTTTACTAGAGTAGTATCCTTTCTCTTTCTTTAAAAGCGAACATTGGTGGTCCTTGAGCAAACTACATCTTTGCTACTCAATTTTGTATTTTACAATATACTCATAGTAGGATATCTATAGTAGGCTAAATCTTAAACTAACTAAGATTACAAGACTTACAACACAAATAGAATTAAGATTTCTTTGTTAATTACTTGCACACAAACTGATTTCTTTGTTTATGAGAACCATAGGTAACCCATACAAATAATGATAATTATTAAAGACTGCCCTTTGATGTTTTATACATCTAATAGATCTCTAATTAAAAAAGAAGAGATCCATGGACCACAAAATAATAAAAATCTGGATTTTTGTGTGTGTGTGTGTGTGTGTATATATATATATTTTAGCAGTTCTCTGTCTTCTCTCTCTCTGTCTCTGCTGATTTTTGGCTAATTTATTCAAGCAGTTCTCAGAAATCTCAGAGGTGATATCCATACATTGATGGCATGCAATCATTTCCTTTATAATTATGGCATGAGTTGGAACAGTTGTCCTTATACAAGTGGGTGCATTATGCAGTATTGCTCAAAGTTAAATGTCAACGTAGCTATTTGGCAATCAAAGACTATAGTAGTGTATTTGCCATTCTGGGAGCACCACACTGGGACACTCGGATCTTGCTCTGAGAATAGATAAACTAAATTTAAAGTAAAGTGGCCATGCCATTTGTAGGAACAATGCAATAAATTCATGCCTTGAAGGTTTCTGATCTCCCTCATAAAGAAGCTAGAAAGGGAAAAAGGAGTGGGCCTTTATGGCATGAGTTGGAACAGTTGTCCTTATACAGGTGGGTGCATTATGCAGTATGTGCTCAAAGTTAAATGTCAACGTTGCTTTTTAGCAATCAAAGACTATAGTAGTGTATTTGCCATTCTGGGAACACCACACTGGGACACTCGGATCTTGCTCTGAGAATAGATAAACTAAATTTAAAGTAAAGTGGCCATGCCATTTTTAGGAACAATGCAGTAATTTCATGCCTTGAAGGTTTCTGATCTGCCTCATAAAGAAGCTAGAAAGGGAAAAAGGAGTGGGCCTTTATTGCGCGGCAAATGCCTTCAAAATTAGATATTTGAAGGCCCTCAATTATAACATAAAACATTGACCACAGAGGTTCTCATCCGTGTATAGATACTAGCCAAGAGATCTCACCCATGAATGATCTAGCTAGCACCCCAATTGAAATGAACTTAATTTTGACTTTGCTTGGGATAGATAGTCTTGAGTATCATAGTTGCACTTCTAAATTCTAATATAATTAAGTGTGTGTGTGTGTATATATATATATATATATATATATATATATATGAAGGGAGCTATGAAATCCTGCTCCAATCAAATAAAACTATAGCATGAAATGGAAGGAAACTTCCACAGTACAAAGGCTAAATGGCTAAAGAAACGGAATATATAATTTAACTTCAAAGTTGAGAGAGAGAGAGAGAGAGAGAGAGAGAGAGAGAGAGAGAGCATATTTTCAAGAATTAGAATCACTTGAATTTACTATGTTTTATTAGTCCTTTAATTCCGTGAAATTATTTTAACAGAAAATTGAAATTAAGAGGATGTCAAAATATGACAGTGTATTAACCTTTTGGCTTAAATGACCTTGACAATTACTTCCACAATTGCTAGTTAAGACTTTCTATGCTACAATTTATACAATGCAACCCTATCAAGGTCATGGAATGTAACAAAAAACTTTATCCTTAATTAAGAAGATAAAGTGGCACAAAAAGTGTTTAGAATCCTCCCAAGTGTTCAAGCATTTTATGAAAAATATTTTTATCTCTTTCCTAGTAACTGCTTTATATCCAACGCATCAAGGAAATAATTGACAAGCAAATTGATGTATAAGGTTGCCTGAAAAAGAGTGTTTCAAAACCGACAATAAATAAACCTTATCTAAAAATGCCATAATTAAAAAAAAAAAAAAATTGAAACAAATCTGATTGTACTTCGTTTGTTGGATTCATTTACAGGAAGCTGCTAAAAGTTTTAGATACCCAGAGATTCACATATAATTAACATTATATTATTTTTAATCTCCAAATTGTTTGGCAAGAAAAATAGAAAATAAAATTGCTCTCTTCCAATCCATGTATGATGTTCCATGTTCTAAATTATAATATGCAAACTTATGACTTAATTTGTTAAAATCACCCAAATTGATTATATATATATCTTCCATAAGCTAAATTACATCAGAAATGAATGTTTGAAACATTTATGTTATTGTATACTTATAAAATATGAGATACTTCTACCCCCACCAAAAAAAAAAAAAAATTGAAATCATAAGCAAAGGAATGGAATTTCCTTGAGAAACTTAAAGGAAAGTTCTAAAGGAGGTACTTGCAAAGTTTAAAGTGTGCAGCAAGACACGTGCACACATTTATTTAACACATGAGATAGGCATGTAAAATTGTTCACAAACAATTTTTATTATTTATTTAGGTTTTTACTTTTTACGTAAACTGAAATACAACTATTACAAAGCGACATGTTCTGTTTCCCCCTTCGGCCCAATAAGTCTCTTTAATTGGCCCAGTTGCGCCCCCACCCCCCCCCCCCCCCCCCTCCCCCAAAAAAAAAAAAGGAAAAAAGAAAAAAGTAAAAAGAAAAAATAGTGGCTAACATTGAGCCGAGCCGAGCCGAGCTGGGATATAGATTCATACCACGTTTCAGCGTAGCTTTAATTCGGTCGGAAAGAAGAGCTTGACGTATTGGGTTAATAGATTTCGGCCTAGTCAAACCCTCCAGCTTCGATTGGATGTGGACCGTTCGATGTGACACTGATTTCACAAATCATACCTTTTTTTTTTTTTTGATGGGCACAAAATACAAATCATACCTCACTTGTGCTTCAATAAATAGTGTAATTATTGCGCCCGACTCACTTAAACTAATCATACATGGTAAACTTATCATGTGGTGTGAGATCGTCCACAAATACTACATTCTACTGCTCGAACTCACAATTTTTAAACTCGCACTCACCATACACGGAGTGTCTATCATCATCCCTATCGTCCATCGCCAAAATTTGTGGACCATAGTGCGGTTTTTCCAGTTAACTCTCTCTTCTTCCCCCACCAACCAACCGTACATAATATCTACCTCTCTCTCTCTCTCTCTCTCTATTTTTTCTGCCTTGGTAGGGGTCGGATCAATCAAATATGTGAAAAAGCTTTCCTCTTCTGCCAACTATGCACGTTCTGTACTTATAAAAAGGCCTCTTTATGAGATCATCTAAGTGCAAACTGAGCATCTAGCTAGCAGTGATCAATATCGATATTATTGATCCAACACTACTAGCTACACTCTCTCTTTTCTCTTAAGTCCCTTTAATATTAAGCCTCTAAGCACAAAAATAATTTTATAGGTACGAAACACCACCAACAAATAATGAAACTATCAATGAGACCCGTACGGCCATGCACATTTAACCAACCTTCAACCCCTACCCCAAAACCAACGCACTACTCCTGCGCCTACACCCTCACTCAACCACCTAAGCTCAACAACAACAACAAGCTGGTCCACCTCAAAACTCAACCATTAAAGCACTGGGAACGCTTACTCGATCCCATTGATCACAGCACTAGCGATAAATCCAACACTTTTCCTTACCATTTCATGCCCACAAAAAGTGTCAAACTCGGCAAGAAATGGAAGGAGTATCAAGGTATTGGAAACTGGGACGGCTTGCTCGACCCGCTCGACGATAATTTACGCAGCGAAATCCTCAGGTACGGCCAGTTCGTCGAGGCTGCGTACAAGTCCTTCGATTTCGACCCTTCTTCGCCTTCCTACGCGACCTGCTTGTTCCCCAAAAGCTCATTGCTCGAAAAGTCAGGCTTAGCACAAACTGGTTACCGTCTGACCAAGAATCTACGTGCAACCTCGGGTATTCAGCTCCCACGTTGGATCGAAAAGGCACCCAGCTGGGCTGTCACAAAGTCGAGCTGGATTGGCTACGTTGCGGTGTGTCAAGACAAGGAAGAAATCGCTAGGCTCGGTCGAAGAGACGTGGTGATTGCGTTTCGAGGCACAGCCACTTGCTTGGAATGGCTCGAGAATCTCCGAGCCACATTGACCCAAGTGGGTCCCAACCACAACAACAACAACAACAACAACGATGGACCCATGGTCGAGAGTGGGTTCCTCAGTCTTTACACTTCGGGGACCAAGTGCTCGACCAGCTTGCAAACCATGGTACGTGAAGAAATCTCGAGGCTGCTCCAATCGTACGGTGACGAGCCACTTAGCTTGACGATCACGGGACACAGCCTCGGTGCGGCCCTCGCTACGCTCGCGGCGTACGATATCAAAACCGCTTTCAAACGCGCACCGCTCGTTACGGTGATCTCGTTTGGTGGGCCACGTGTCGGCAATCGGAGCTTTCGACGTGTCCTAGAAAAACAAGGGACCAAGGTCCTGCGCATCGTGAACTCCGATGACCTAATAACCAAAGTACCCGGTTTTGTCATCGACAACAGTAATGAAAACGACAACGACAACATGTCGTGCAACGGAGATAATGTACAACTGGCTGGGTTGATACCCAGCTGGATACAAAAGCGCGTGGAGGACACGCAGTGGGTTTACGCAGAGGTTGGGAGAGAGCTCAGACTTAGTAGTAGGGACTCTCCGTACCTCAACGGCTTCAACTTCGCCACGTGTCACGAGCTCAAGACATACCTACACTTGGTGGACGGCTTTGTGAGCTCCGCGTGTCCCTTTAGAGCCTCTGCTAGAATGCTGATTGATAATTATCGCAGACAAAAGAGCCAAGGCTTGAAAACACAAACTCTAAAACCTTAATTAATAACCTTAGAAAGTGTCAATCGAACTATAGAACTGTTGACGATCGTAAGTTTTGTACAAAGTGGAAAAGGGTGGCAAATGAGGGAGGGTTGGTTGGGCATTGAGATTCCTTTTTTGTTTTTTGGGGATCGAAAGCGAGATTTTTCATGTGGGTTGTGAGGCCCCATTTGGATGATGAGTAAGTTGAGCACTACTCAGCTGAAGATCCTTGTACTGTTCATTTTGTGATGAGTTAGGTATATCATATTGTACATGGAAATTGGAAAAGTGAAAAAGGCAAACGTTGTTTTCTTCTTTGGGGGGTATCAAAATGATTCAAAATCTAATCATTCATCGGCTACCACGTGATACCCGGGGTCTTGTTGATGAGTTTACCCTCTGGTGCCGACCTTATTTACACGTATTAACATTTTTGAGCATAGCTCATATATTGTTGAAAGTTTGAAACTTAGAAAATGCACCGACCCGTTTCGTTTCGTTGAAGAGTGGGAAGCTAGCTGTGTAGAAGTAGAGGACTTCCACGCCGCTATTTTTCGACTTTGTTTGTATTCTTGGCGACCAAAGTGATAGCACCGTCCATACCGAACACATAGGGTGTGTATTTCACTATTTGTATGGTGATAACTTTTTTTTCATGCATGGCTATATGTACTCACTGTTCGTATATACTTTAGTGCGTACGTTGCGTCCTTGACCAAGTTTTAGTGGCTAGCTGTAATTGTGGAATAGTCAAATATGATAGATGCCTGTGGGCTAAAACTGTGTGTCTTACTGTTCGTGTATATATATATATATATATATATATATATGTTATGTTTATAGACTTATATATCACATAAATTTCAGTAGCACAAGCAAGATCCACAAATTTGTTTTACTATTACTTCGAAATGGATTATATTACAGGTATTAATCTAGCAGCATTAATTATGATTTACTACCATAAAAATGTTGGCTTAAGACAAAAGAAAGAAAGGAGCGCCGTAAGCTTGGGGACGTCTGTGATTATTAACGGAATGTGGAGTAATTTCAAATGGTATCTAAATGTCCGATAACAATTTAAGTATGCTTTAACATGTCATGAGTTGTGTGGAATCCAATTAGTTCAATTGGTAGTGTTTTTTTTTATTGTGTTAAGACTATGGGCTAATTTTGCCAAATAGCACAATTTTTTAAAAAATTAGGAAAAAAGTATATGGTCAAACTTATTTAATTATATAACACTTTTTTGAAATTTGAGTTTATCAAATTCAAATTTACCAAACTCGAGTTCCAAGTATTATGCATCACTTTTTTTTGGAACTTGAGTTTGTCAAATTCGAGTTTACCAAACTTGAGTTCCAAGCATTATATATTATGGCCTCGCGTGACAATTTGATCAAATATAATGCTTGAAACTTACCAAACTCAAATTCCAAGTATTATGTAGCATTATGAGCTCGCGTGGCAATCTGATAAAACATAATGCTTGAAACTCAATTTTCATTTAGAGCTCAAGTTTCATTTAGAACTCAAGTTTGACAGACTTGAGTTCTAAAAAAGTGCTACTACATAACTAAATAAATTTAGCCGGAATGCGTTTCTTCTAAATTTTTCATAAAAGTATTCTATTTGGCAAAAATAAGGCCTAAGACTACGTATTGTTAACCATAGAATTTATGACCTATCAGAGAACTCGTGGCTCAAGAACCTCCCCAATGGTCACTTTTAAAAAAATAAAAGGATACTACTCTTGTCAACTGCTACTCTTTTTCCCCTTATAAAAAAGAGAAATGCTACGTCCACAACATTTCTCACAACAAATCCTAGTTGGCAGGTTGTTATAGGTTTTAAATTTAAATTTAACACTGAAATTACTTTCTTACCCACTAGTAATAGCAAATAACAACTTACCAACTAGGATTTGTTGTGAGAATGTTGTGAGAAATGTTGTGGACGTATTGTGGACGTAGCATTTCTCTATAAAAAAAAAACCACTAAAACAACAAATACTACTCTTTTGGCCATTTCTTAGAATAAGGAGGTTGTAAAATTCGTATTAACTTGTAACAATTCGCTGTCCTTAACTTATGTTAACGTTGATCCTAAGTATCTAATAAAATGCTTTAGTGTACATTATTTATAGCATCAGAGAATCTATAACATGTCTGATTTGGACCATACTTATTAAAAAAGAAAAAGAAAAAGAAAAAGAAGACACACATGAAGACAGGTGGCATGAAACTACTGGTGACACGCATAGTATCCCAAAATCATCAGAAATCCAAATTAACAAAAAAGAAAAAAGAAACCCCAATTGCCAAGTGTTTATGCTTTCCCCAAATTGGTTCTTAATTATGTCCTTCCCACCTTTTAAGTGCAAAATCAAAGCTGGTAAAGAAGAAAAAAAAAAAAAAAAAAAAAAAAATCTAAAAACCACAGTTTCTTATACTGATGTACGTTGAATAAAACCAATACATTTCTATCTACAACTTTTCGTAGCATCATGTTTGGATTTATTGGGGTGGTTGTAATCGAAAGGGATATTGAGATTATTATTATTGTTCTTTGGTTTATTAGAGTAATCTCCTTGGGTTTGTTTGTGAAGACACGAACGGACATTGAGGGACCGCAATTTGCACGGTTTTCGTCTTTTGAATAATTTAATTAAAGTGGAGCGCTTATCATACACTTAATTTATTACAATTTTCAAGAGGTGGCCCTTAGGCGTTGTTTTCTACATAAAATTATGTGAGCAGTTTCTGCCCATACTTTCCTTGAATGTTAACATTTGTTTAGAATATTTGTCAATTATTGTCCTTATTTTTGGCTTTACTGTGAGGAATTTATGGTACTTATTTGTGTTAGTTGTTGAAGTGTGTGTATATATATATATATATATATATATATATGTGGATGACTTTGAATTCACAATTTTACTTCTATATGGTGAGCGAAGATACCTAATTTTATACTCGTTAATAACATTTGGTCCCCGGCCCCAATGATAATCTTAAAATACATCAACTTAGAGTAGTTAAAGAGTTTTCAATAGTTCAGGATTAATCACAATTCAAAAATGCTCAAATTATTTTGAAAACGATGCTAAAAAAAATGATATTTGCTCATTGTTTTGACTATAACTTTTGATCCACAAATAATTTTTGAGTGAGGTTTATTTTATTGGAAATTAGACATCTTGGGCTTCAATTTGAACATAACTTTGTGTAATTTGGATTTAAAATGTGTGAGCTATGTCCGTTTGAAGTTGGACCAACAGTGCAATCGAATTTAGGGTTCTGCGAGCTCGTGTTTGGAAGCATTTCCACGCATACTCGACCATGTGTGCGAATGCTTCATTCTAGAACCTTAGAAATTCAGTTTTAAGGTCCAAAGCTTCATTCTTTGATGGGTCCGGCCTTTACACCCTTAGGAACATCCAAAACCTTTTAAAAAGGCCTGAAAACCCTAGTTTACTGATACATACATATATATATATATATATATATATATATATACTCACCTTATGTCTTCATTCCAAAACCTAACTAGAGAGAGTTTATTTTTTTCCCCCATGTTTTAAAAACCATAGTTCATCTTTTCTAATCATTCACATATCACCTAAGCTCATTTTTTTTATAGATAAAAAACCCTCTCTTTAGTTAGTTCTAAGGCAGAAAATAGTTTTCCAAATCGTTATCAAAACCTTTTTCAAACTAATCTAGGTTTGGGTGTGTACGCATACTCAACTATGCATATACATGGTTGAAACCATGTGCATGCATATTCAATGATGCGGACGCATCCTTTAGCACATATCCGAAATTTACATTTTGCAAGATTTAATCAATTAAAGATATTAAAAATGAAATCAAACAAGCATGTTAGAAACCCTAAAAACTAAAATAACATAGAACAAATAATACAAAGCATCAACATAAACAAATAATCAAGAAACAAAATAAATAAGTATACTAAACTAACATAAAATAAATAAACATGTTAAACTTTACATGAAACTAAAATAACAAACCAAAAACAACAAGAACAGATTATAATCAACCCAAGATCATATCATCACATATCAAAAGAATTAAGACAACAAACAAATCAAATAAAACAAATATAAAAACTATGTTAAGAAACTCAAGTGAATCATATTAAGCAATGAAAGAATTCATGGAAAGAATACTCATCTTGTTAAAGATTGTGAGTTTAGAGTTTGTTTAACCGACCCGTCAGTGCTGACAACACAAAGATTAGATTGAGATAACAAAGATAATTGAAGAACACAATAACTGTTAGTAATCACAACTCAAGAACAAAAGATTTTGAAAAGTTTTTGTTAAACTCAATTAAGATCAAGTTTCTGCCTTAGTTTTGTGCTAGAAAAAGGTTTTGAATCTTTAGAAAAAATGCGCTAGCTGCTGCCCTAGAGTTTTGAAAAGAGAGAATAGGGTTTAGAAAGCAAAGAGGCACTCTTTCTAGCTAGGGTTTTTATTGGAGACATAAGGTGAGTATTTATAAGTTAAAATTAGGGGTTTCAAGGCTTTTTAGAAGTCTTTAGACGTTCCCAAAGGTTTAGGAGCAGGACCACATCAAAGAATGATGTTTTTAGTTCTTAAAAATGAAGTTTTATTGCCCAAAACATGAGTATATGTACGCATCTTTTAAGTGTGCGCACACACAATTGATTCATGCGTACACATGAACCCTAATTTCTGATAGCTTTGATGGCTAGACTTACAATGGTCATAACTCAATATAAATTCAAATTAGGCAACATTTGTGTTCAAATTGAAGCCTAAGATGTCTACTTTCCAATAAAATAAATTGCACTCAAATATTCTTTGTGGAGCAAAAGTTATGGTCAAAATAGTGAGCAAATGTCATTTTTCAATATCGTTTTCCCAGTGATTTGAGAACTTTTGAGTTGTAATTTCTTCCAAATTATTATGAATTCTTTAATTATTCTTAATTGACGTATGTCAAGCTCATCATTGGAGCTGGAGACCAAAATTTATTAACAGGTACAAAATGAGGTGTCTACAATTATATTTGTTTTGTTTGATGTTTATAATTCTTTTGGCATCTATTAATCTGGTCTTGGGTTGACTATAATCTGCTCTTATTGTGCCTTTATTTCATTCCTGTGATATATCTATGTGTTTTCCTTAATGTAGTTTATTTTTATATTTGTGTTTAATTTGTTTAACTTCCATTTTCCTTTTCTTGTCACGTTAATCTAATTTTGAGTAGTTGATTATATTTATTTTTAATGTTTCTCATGTGTTTCTTTAGTTTTGTGTTTGGTTGATTCAATAAAAATGTGATTTTTGAGATTTGTGCTAAAGGATGTGTATGCATCATCGAGTATGCGCACGATGCATGGTTGAGTATGCGTACACATCCCAAACCTAGATTAGAGTAAATTTTTTGTTTTATTTAATTAATCAAGAGTAAACGACGTATTTGGTACCTATCCTATACATCATATTTCAATTTGGTCCCTGACTTTTCAACTGTGTCAGTTTGGTCCTAAACCTTTTAGTATCGTGTCAATTTAGTCCCTGCCATTATCTTTTGGATGAAAATTGATGACGCGTATGGCCAAAATAAAAAATTAGCTTTCATTGATATGAAAATACACTAAAATTTTCTTTTGCCTTGCAATGTCATCAATTTTTATCCAAAAAATAACAACAAAGATTAAATTGACACGACATTGAAAGGTTAGAAACCAAATTGACACAATTGAAAGGTTAAGGACTAAATTGAAATATGGTGTAAAGGATAGAGACCAAATACATAGTTTACCCATTAATTATTTTCCATGTATTCTTTGATTCTTTTTGACTCTGTTTCAAGTTATTAATTATGTTTATTTGTTTGCGAAGTTTATTTTAGTTAATCTTGTCATAATATGTTTTGAGTGATATTTTTCATTGTTTGTTTATTTAATTGTTAGTTTTCCATGTTTAATAATATTTTTTAATTTGATTTTAATATGTTTCCTTTTTTGTTATTGTGTGATCTTTAACATGTTGTGTGTCTTTTTTTATTTAGTGCATGATGTATGTCTACATTAAGGATTAGGCCATTCTTAATAAAATCTTTATTATATATAGCCTATCAACACATAATGGAGTCTGGCTTACAAGCCAGACAGTCTTGGTCTTGAGTGCCTAACACCTTCCTAAGCTGTGCTCAAACTCCAAACCCATAATCTGGTATGTAGACCTATGTATGTAAGTAAAGTGCCCAAAAGGCTCAATTTGGTTTCTGGACCTAAACCAGGTGGCGACTCCCAAATTTCCGTCTTCGGTCCATTTAGTTGAGGCGTACTTCCCATTGGAGGTATGAACCATGCGTGAGTTAGTGCAAGACGATTAACTCACAGTAGGAACTTTAAAAATAATCCATATATTCAAGTATATACCAATAGTCCTAACTTGAAGATTGAGGCCTTAAAGTAATAGAAAGTCTATCCTTTCTATCAATATTGTATTTTGTCCACTCCTCGAATTACATGTCAAAACTCTAAATTGAGCTATGAATGTCACAAAATTACAATTTTTTTTCGACCTCGAAACCAAGGGAATCATAAGGGTTGAATTTATTTGTCCTAATCGAATGGTGGATTAACCAATTTCATGAATAGAGAGAGCTAAAATTCCAAAATTGCTCTCTTTGATCAAAATTTAACCAGGTTTGACTGATGGTCAAACAGAATAAAAAATTTACTCAAATACCAAATTGCATCTTATCACACCCAAACACATCTCCCAAAACACTTAGGACACGTTTGGTAGAATGTAATGAAAATTACATAGGAATAAGAATTGGTATTACAAGTAATACAAAATGTTGTAATGTAACACTTATTTTCATTCATTTGGTTGGTGACAATACAAGAATAAAATCAAAAAAACAATGGAATAAAAGCATTTTAAATCAAATTGTCTAAAATGCCCTTATTTTAAAATTACAAATACACTTTTGATAAGGATTGGTTTAACAAACCCAATCTCGAACAGAGGTCCTCCAACAAATCCAATCTCTCTTCTCTTTTTTTTTTTAAATGCTTTTTATTTCATTGCATTAAAATTAAGAAGTAGCTACATTAATAATCAATTTGTCTTTAAAAAAAATCTTGTGGGTCTTCAATCAAGTGTCCCGCACTTGTAAAATTTGACCTACAAATGACAATCTTACTTGAACAATGGTAAAATCCTCAATCTTTTCAAAGTCCTCAATCTTGATTCAACATCTGGTTTTGCTCTTAATCCAGCATTAGGTAATTTGGTAGAAATCTTTTCTTCCAAGACTTTCAAATATCCAGGCTTAAACTTATTCTTAGGGTTACCTTCCCTTTCATGATGACATTCTTCCAAAGCCTCCACTGGATCCAAATAGGAATAATGAAAGTTAGTGTTTGCATAAAAAGAAACAAAAAAAAAAAAAAAAAACCCTCTACCTTGCTTCCTTTGCCAGATCCGTAGAAGTCAAAAATCTCTACCTTACTTCCTTTGCTTTTGAAGAAACAAAGGTCTATTAAGCTTATAGCGAGAGTGATTCAAGTGCGTGTGTGAGTGTTTTGCAGAAGCTACCGATTCGTAGGCCTTATATCCAATCGTGTTTCGCCATGGGTTAGTTCAAAGTATTAGCCATCAAGCTTTTAGGGGAGGGGGGGGGGGGGGAGAGAGAGAGAGAGAGGAGCAATACCTATGGAATTTCAGAGCTCTAGTGGGGGGAGAAAAAAAAATTCTTGAGAAGAGAAAGGCAATACCAGTAGCTGTAGAAATAGAAAATCTCTAGTTGCAGGAGATTAAAATTTTTGAGAAGAGAGGGACATAAAATTTTTTGAAGAAGTGGGAGGGAGATAAAAATTTTGGAGAAGCTGATAACGAGGGAATTTTTGGGAATTTTCTTAATAGAGTGTATTACATTAAGTGAAGGAATATGGAATGATTATTTCATGTAATAAAAACATAACCAAATAGCCGAATAACTAAATCATAGGAATAGTTGTTACATTACAGTATCTATTACAGCCTACCAAACGTGCCCTTAGATAACATTAATCAAGTTTGATTGGGTTTGACCACACTTGACCAAAATTTAATCAAGAGTTAATCCAAAAACTAAACCATTTGGTCAAAACAAATTTGATTTCTTATGAAAAACAACAAAATTTCCTTTTAAAAAAAGAAAGATATTGCATAATTATTGACAATTGGGCAAACACTATATAAATCCATTTTTTAGAGTACTCAAAAAGCTTAATCAGTCGGCCGGATCAAATAATGTCGGATTGGTGCAAAAATGAGGCATTATTGGAAAGGTTTTGTGACAAGTTTTGATTTGGTAGTATTTGAGCACAAAAGATCCATTCATGAAAATACAAAAAACAAAAATTTGGACAAAAGCTTGAGTTTAGTACCACATTCCTGTGCTTATAGCAACCAAATCTAAAATGAGAAGCCACAAAATTGGCATCATAACCTTTCCAACAACACTCCATTTGGGTTAAATAAAATTCAGAAAGGCCGAGAAATAAGTTTGTAAAAGTGGAAAGGGTTGTCTGAAACCTATAAGATTCTACTCAAAATCAACTTGAAGGGCCCACTTTCCTCACAAATTTGCAATAAACCTCGCATGAGTGATCCAAAGATTTGATGCTTTAAGAAATGAAGCAATTTTCTCTATGCATTGGAACAAACGGCTTTGTTAGAAAACTGTTGCACAAAGATAGTACAAATAAACTTTGGAAATTTCCCATTTCAACAAAGTAAATAACTCTCCAATCATAACACAAAAGTGGCACAAAACAGGTACCTTTAGGAAGTATATATGTTGTGCAAGCTCTCCAACGATACCACAAATGTACAAAACAATTAAGATTTAAAAAGAATTTCAACAAAGTGCGCAAAGTTGGTACCTCAAACTAATAGAATGAGACCAAAATTCGAGTTGGGAAAAGCCAAAAGAGGATCTAGTTTATTGGCTCAACCATACCATGCGCTTGGACCCTATGGCTTATGGTATATATGGATGAGCTATTTTATTATTTGCTATCTATTTTAATAGCACCTCTCTCACTTGAAAATATTAATAAAAAATTTCCTAAAAATGCTCAATTTATCTCTCAATCACTCCGAAAAAATTCCCAAAAAATAATCCTTCATTAATTTCAAGCTTCTCATTAGGAAAATACTAAAAATTTTCTTTTATTTATTTGTTTCCAATACTTTAGTAGCTTAAATAAATACCATTCTTATGTAATTACTATGTTGACATGCTTGGATTAGTATGTATAGTGTTAGTATGTTTTTTTTTTTTTTTGCTAAAATAAGTGTTAGTATGTTAATTAGCTAGGCTAGGATTACTTTAAGGTTCTGTTAACATGTTAATTTCCATGATTAATTGAATATGTCCATGCATGTCTAAATATGAATATCAATTAGGAATTTTTTTAATAACTTATACCCATTTTGTTCTTAGAATAAACCTTGTCAGGGGTATAGTAATGCATGATCTATTCATTCTTGTTCAAGTAGTTAATTTCCCTTTTATGATGGTGAAGAATATGGACATTCATCATTGAAATTTGATGAACACATCAACATGCATAATGAAATTAATGGGTATGATTGAATGGTGAGATTGGTTATGTATGCTTGTGAATTTTTTTTAAGCTAGCTTTGGGCCATAATTGCTTGAACTTGAGTTTATTCTCCTTATGATTTTGTTTAATGTATGGGTATGGGTTTATATGCTAACTTACTAGTTAGTAGTGTAAGTCCCTGCTACCACATTTCCATAAGGCTTCGTCCAAAAGTACTTCCGCCCAACAATTATTTTCAATTTGTTTTCTAAAGATAACCTTATTGTTTTCAAGATAGTCCATGCATTCAGTCTTGTTTTCTAAAAAAATGATTCAGAATAAACGATTTCTTCAAAACTGGTTTTTCCAAAAGTGCATTCAAAGAGTGAGCAACCCATGAACCCTTTATTTTCGTTAAAAATAATGATTTTCTTAAAATTCATGAAATTTTCCATTATTAGGGAACCACAGTCTATGGAATTTTCAAAGTCCTTAGAATTTTCATCCTAGAAAAGGATTTTTTTTTAATATATTATAAAAACCATGGGATTTTCACTCTTCAATTGGTTTTCCAAAAAACCCACGGGATTTGCCCTCATGAAAATGATTTTCCAAAACCCATGGAATTTTCCCTAGGAAAACACCTTTCCAAAAAGTCGTGTAATTTCCTTGAAAAATATTTTTTTTCCTAAAACTCATGGGATTTAGAAAACAAGTTAAGTTCAAGCCCATGTTTCGACTTAACTATTAAATGAGTTAAGCTGAATTGTAATAATGTGTTCATAAACAAACTTGTGATTACAAGACTTGATTTGAGCTTAAATAATATTATTTGTTTTTGTAAAGATGTATAAAAATATAATTCTATTCACTTGGGATTAGATTGTATAGGTTTTTAAATAAGTTTATAAGATATCAGCTTATACTTTTTAGTTTATTCATATTATATATAAATAGTCCATTTCATAGTTAAAGTTATATCTAATTTTTAGCAATACAAGGTTTGTGAAATGAAATTTTATGAAGTTCATAAATGAAAATCATTCTATGTAATTAACTCAAATAATATAATCTTAATTATAATTTAGTTATTATTCAATAGCATAGATCCATGAAGGGGTTAAAAGATTTAGCCATAGTGTTTAACATATATGGGGAAATTATAAGTTAATTAAATATATAAACAAGTTTAATTGAGCTTGTTCGATGATATATTAAATTAAACTTAAATATGAAACTTAATTTGTAAGGTGATGAGCTCAAATTAATTGGCTCATGTTCAAAATAAATTTAAATGACTTAATCTTGAAGTTTTAATACTGAGGACTCTGCTCATTTACAATCTTATATATAGATATATTTTGGGACCCATTAAACCTATAGTTCTGATTTGATGCTATGAATCTCTTAAGCATATGATTTACACTTAATTCCGTAATCATTCGTCTCAGCGAGAAAAAAAAAAAAAAAACAAAAAGAATAAGAAGAGAAATTGAAGATAAAAAAAATACATATATTATATATAGTTCTTCTTAATGAATGCCATAATGATACTGGTTAATACTCAATTAAATAATATTTCAATATATAATCAAATTTTAATGAGTCCCTTAGGAGCTATGCTGGAGTTAAGTGGTTATATCTTTATTAGAGGTTTGTTAAGAACATAAAATTTTATTGTATACTATCTTTATTTTAAGTCTGATGAAATTTTTAAAGTTTTTCAACTCATTGCAAGTTACTATTTTAGTGTCTTTGGAACTTTTTGCAAATTATAACTTTTGTTTTTGGATTTAGATCCTCTAAATTTTCTAGGGTACTCTACCAATAGATTTTCTTAAATCCTAACCATTCTTTTATGATTTAAGAGTTTAGATTTTGTCATGTCAGTATTCCACTAACAATACTTTTAACGTAATATAATAATGTTGCAAATGAAACAGTTAAGATTATTGTTAGTGGAATACTGATATGGGAAAATCTAGATCATTAAATCATTAAAGAATGGTTAAGATTTAAAGAAATCTATGGTCACTTCACAAGTATAAATGTTTATGGGGTGTGGGGGGCAAGAGTCGGGGTTCAAGTCTTTAGGAGGGAGTTTCACACACATAAATACTTAGATTAGGTTAGAGTAGAAATTTTATCTTGTATCAACAAAAGAAAATAAAAGAAATCTATTTGGTAAAGTACCTTAAGAAATCTAGAGAATCTGAATCTTTTTATTTTTATTTTTTTATTTTAAGGTATTGCATTTCATATGTCAAAAGTTCCAATTATATTTAATACCGGTTCTAAGCTTATTAAGTTTCATATTATGTAAATTCATTTATTATGAGCAGGAATATGCTTGATCTAGCTAGTTAGGACTTGGTTATTTATTGAGTTGTCCAGCTCATGCCATTTTTTTCATTGATACTTTGGAAATACTTTTGCAACTTTTTTAGTTACTTGTGGATGCAATTAGGGCTGTCCAAATTGATCCGGCTACCCGACCCACCAGAAGAACTGACCGAATTCGACCCGAATCCGGTCGACCCGACTACTCCGGCTGGTCGGCGGCGGGTCTTCACCACCAGAAACCGATTCTGGCGGGTCGGTTTTGGTCTTCCTCCCCTAAAACCCAAAAAACCCGAACCGACCAAAAGATTTTCAGATCCCGGCCAAAATTTCCAGAATCCGGTGAAGAAACCCAGATTCCGGCGATATTTTTCTAGATTCCGGCAATATTTTCCTCAGATTCGGTGAGATTTTGAACGTATTTGGTGAAATATCATTGAATCCGGTGAGATTTTCGCCGGATCTGGCTAAATCTCATCGAATCTGGTGAGATTTTCGCCAGATCTGGAGAAATCTCATCGAATCCGGTGAGATTTTTTGCCGGATTTGTGTTTTTTTACCGATTTTTCGCCGTCTCTCTAATCTAGGACAGGCTAGACAGCCGACCGACCCGACCACAACCCGATGATGGTTTGAACCGGCCGACCCGATTATTCCGGCGGGTCGGCAGTGGGTGCACTTTTTTCCCACCCGATTCTGGCGGTTCGGTTCCGAGTTGGGCACAAACCTGACCAGGACCGACCCGTGGACAGCCCTAGATGCAATTGATGTGAAAGACCTTACTCACTTGTAAGGTGAAAACTTTATAAATGTGTGGTAATTATCACATGCCCAATTTATTAGTTGGGGTTGCGACAACTAAAGGTTAGGTGTATATACAGCAATTAATTGCTTAAGATGCACAAAGGACTTTGCATCAAGGGTTATATTCAACAAAATAGGTGTCAAATCTTTACTCTTTCAGAGGAATATCAACATTAATTGCAATGATCGATCAGTAGCCTATAGCAATCGATTACATGTTAACACTGACGCTGTGGCGGCAGCAAATCTGAGATGGGTTTTGGACGGTGGTCTCTGGTGCAAATTATTGGGCAGAATTCGCTACATGCATGGTCCCATGCACGTACGTCGGTGGCCTTATGATAAAATATATTGTCATGAACGCATTGGTCCAGCAGTCCTTTATAATTCCTTGGAAGTTTGTGAACTCTATCACATTAATAGATAGATATTACACTTTACACGCCCTAATGTTTGCGTTTATATAAACTTAAATAAAATGTGTCTTATTTTAAATTAAAGTTAAATTATATTTTTTTAATAAATAGTTTAAAATTTTGAAATAAAATTCCAATTAGTTTAATTGATAGTTTTATGTTTTTTGTAAGAGATTTGGCATACGAATCACACCTACACCAAAACTAACTGGTTAGAGTCTTAACCTAATTACAAAGAGCAACTATTGTGGAGTGGGTGACATTGAGTGATATTTTATTGTATATATAAAAAAAAAAAAAAACTTTTGAAAGTAGTTATTAATCAATTATGTGAACAAGAGAGCTTAAATAGAATTAGAAATAGGTCTTACATAAAAACTCATGTGCTTAGAATGAGTCTTATATAGAGAAACTCATGTCAATGTGAGATATATCTGCTGCATCTAAATTACTATAATTAAGCCTATAGATCATGAGATCATACATGTATGTGAAATGGTGCATCATGCATGAATTAATGCACATAGAAAATAAATTTGTGCTATGTAGTTACCCTCATTTCTATTCATGGGATATTTCTAAAGAATAAAAAATTTGGATTTATGCTGCAATTAAAAAAATTAATTATTCTATGGCAAAGACTTTCTTTATTCTCTCATGGTTGGTTGGATCGATGATATATATTATTTGACAGATTAGTCTAAAATTTATAGCTAGGGATGATTGTATTATGAAATTGAAAATTATAGCATCGTTCACCATACGGTCAAATACATAGATATATATATATATATATATATATATATGTGGGTCAAATTGGTTTATACATTTTAAAGGTCATTGAAGTTGAATATTTATTTATTTTTCATAATTAATCAAATGTGGTTGAATGTTGAATGTTGAAGATTTTTACGGCCGCTCTAAGATTTCCAGCTTTCATTGACAAACCTTTTTGGATACCTTTTCAAAAGTGTTTTCTTCTCACCTGCTTTTCCCAAATTTAAAGTGTACAAGTGGGATAAAGTCAATTATCGTTTTGTTTCAACTAAAAGTTTATCGCGGTTGAATATAGTTACTCTTCATGAAGGTTCAGTTGAATATATTTATAGCATTAGATCAAGTTATATTTAGGGTAAATCTTAATAATGATATATCACTCTATAACTTTTTAGTTGGATTAATATTATGAGGATTCTACCATTGAATTATATATATTATAAACTCATATTTTTGTGTATAATTTTAACAATAACATGCACCATGCATTCACAATTCACATCATAAAACAGTTATGGCAAAATGTATATAAAAGTGTGTAATTCTAATATTATTATAATTTTAAATTTAAACATTTCACAACAAGAAAAGATAATTCTTAATCTATAATTATCTTGATATTTTGCTCTATTCTAGCTCTTATTAAAAAGTTAAAAATCTCATATTTTGGGTCTCATTTATTAAAAGAGGGTTTGAGCTCACATACTAGGGGATTAAAAGTTAATAATTAAATTCTTCATTTCATTCCAAATTCCAATGTTAGAAAATTTTTAGAGTTGTTAAATGGGGTTCAATAAGTCAATTCCTCAATTGGACGATGCAGTTTTGGAAATCTTACTTGTTCTGGTGAGCAAGCAATTGCAAATACAGCCCAATCCATTTGCTCCACGTAGTTGAAGAACAACCAGGTAGACGTAGATATGCTAGAACTGCCTCCTAGAAGAAAGCAAGGGATCAAATTGCGGCATCGACATGTAATCAAGGACTAACACTTCACAGTTCACAGTTCACAATCACTACCAAACTTGGACTTTGAATTTGGAATATTAAGGTGAAGTCAAAATCAAATCGAATGGAAGATAACATAAAATATAGTGATGGGTCAAGAAAACTAGACGTCAAAACTAGGCGTTCATACATGTAAAATCTTACCTCCAAATTTCTCACTCATACAGAACACGTTCCTCATCAGTTCATCCCATTCTAGTTATACCAAACAATAACTTCTAATATAATTAACAACACCAACTTAAAATATACATATACTTATACACACACACACACACACATATATATACACAAGTTACATTTGATGTAACTGTAAGCAATGTTACACCAATCAATATTTTTTAATTAGATGTGAATTTTGACAAATCGACCTTTGAATTATATTATCTTTGTATATTCTTCATTCTTGTAAAATTTTAAGGTGATTAAGAATCAATAGTAATGTCATCTATCAATTCTATAGATTCAAGTTTTTGTAGTTTAAAATAATACATCAAAAGATGAGTTTATAGATTGAATGGTAAATAACATCCGATTGATATGAAAATTGGCATGTATGTTTAAAACATATAGTATATGTAATCTAACAATGGAATTTTCAAAATTTAAATTCATTAACTTTATTATTGGGTGGTGTAACATTGTTTAGAGTTACATCAGGTGTAACTTGAATCTAACACACACACACACACACACACACACACACATACATACATACATACATACATATATATATATATATATATATATTCATTAGTGAAAGCATATCATTATCAAAAGCAAAGCATACAAAAAGGAAACTTTTTTTTTTTTAAGTACAAAAGAAACCTAAATTTTGTATTTAAAATTAGTTTAACTCGGATATAATATGTAAGTTGAAGTTTAGATAGTGATGTATTTACAGAAGTATGTAATTAATACTTTAGGTGAATTAACCTACATACACTATAATTGATTAAGTTCTAAAAGTGAGTTCTAGTTAGCTTAATTAGTAAGGTCTCTTCTTGTTAATTCGACCCGACCTGACCAGTTGAACTAGTAACCCAATAAACCAATGCTGAAGTCGGTCTGGTTGTTTGTTAGGACATATGTGTTTCACTTGTTAGGAACATATGTCACTATTTTATGTAATTGGCTAATCTTTTGACAAAACGCACTTTACTTGTAATTGGATAGATCTAGGATGTGTTTAATGTTTCAAGAGACCTTGTTTCAAGTTCAAGTATTAAAGCCATGCAAGTCTGTCTAAAAATCAAGTGTGAAAGTGCTACTCATTAAAGCTCGACAGCTAGCATTTATCGAGGCTTAGAAAGTTGTTTGAATCCCGTGGCTCGACAGTTTCTCGATAGATAGGGTATTTGTCGAGGTTTATGAAGTTCAGTTTTCTAGGACTGTTTTTCATCCAATCCGTGATTATATATTTGGGCTTTCTTTTCTCACAACTCTAGACATATATAAGGATTATTTTAAGGGCCGTCAAAGGTGACACAAGTTGTACAAGTGTGGAGCAAAGTATGTTCATGCAAATTGTGACCGGAGACAAAGTTTGCCCTAGTTCATCTTTATTGTGAAAAAGCTGCTGTGTTTGTACACCGTAGAGTTTTGTGACCAAGCAACTTTGTGATCTTCATCGTGTGATGAACTGAAGAACTTTGCAGCCAACGTCCTTCTCTAGTTGGTGATTGAAGTCTTGTATTGGAATTCGCACAATTAGTTAGTCACGTACTAGGAGTCGTGCATTGAAAATGAGAGATTGTCACTACAGAACAAAATCCAATTGGGTATTGGGGTAAGAGTTCAACTGTAGGTTGGTATAAAGTACTGGGATTCCTTTACTTATAATTGCTTGTTGTGATAATAGTGGATTCTTGGGAGTAGCGACCTTAAAATCACCCGGTGGGGTTTTTGCCGTGTAGGTTTTCTCCATTTGTAAACAAATCACCTTGTCAATTTATTTTCCGCTGCATACTTTAGTTAATTAGTGATTTGTTTGTGCTGCCATGTACAATTGCATGTTAAATTGATTAATTAATAAACTTGGCTAATTAATCAATTAATTCATCACAAGGGGTCAATACGTTTTTGGCCTATCATTTTTTAATTGGATTACTTATTCAATTGAACTGGTAGAATTCAATAAGACCCAATGATTTTCTTGTGAACCATCCAATTTTGTAATTTTGAAAAAATTACCTTTATGGGTTCATTACTATATCCTGTTTTGAATTTAATGCATAATGAAAAGGAGAGATTTAATAATGTGGTTAATGCTTGACTTTTTGATAAAGATAGATGTTCAAAATTTAGCTCAAATGTAATCCATGTGATTAGAGCAACTAGTGAAATATGCAATATGCATGGAATATGCTTTGAATTGTAGGATATGCTTTTATTCCCAAAATTTTTAGAAATATAATTCAATAAGATTTTATTTAGGAAAGATTTAGGAAAGAATTTGCTGCAATATGACATGCTTTAATTTAGTATTTTTTTTAGTGATGTTACTTGTTAGACCTAGAGTTTGAATTATATTAAGTGGTTTTTTTTAGACTTAATTTTAATTAATAATTTAGGCATGCCTATTTTTATCAAATTTTATATTTATTTTATGACTTCTTAAACTTATTTTTATAAATTTTTAATTTCGAATTTTTTGTATATAACTATGCAGTTCGACTTGTGACTCACTAATTGAACCATTGACCCAAAAACCTAGCTCTTAGAACAGATTAGTGTTCAGTATGAGTTTGATATCATGAGAAAATTCAATAAAAATGTATCAATATTATTTTGCTCTTAGACCCACTTACTTTCATTCCTTTTTTTTATAACCTTTTGATTCATTTTATTTTATCTTATAAATTGTAACAAGAAAGTGTTACTGCTATCTTAACATTTATGAGCTTAACTTCTATACGAATATGGTTATTGTCATAGACATTTCGGACAAAATTTATACATTAACAAAGTTGTTGAATATCAAGAAATTGGAGACTAGTTTCATCCAAAAAAGAAAAAGAAAATAAAAAGAAAATAAGAAATTGGAGACTAAGGGCTTGTTTGGTAAGAATTTTTATTTTGGGAACCAAAAAAATGATGAGTCTCACACTTGAATATATTGTTTGGATGATGTTTTATAAATATAATTTTCAAAAAACTATTCCCTATTTTCTCAGTTCAAAACATAATTTTGAAAATAGCTAAGAGAATATTTTTAGGATAAAGAAAATGTTTTTAATGGTATATTTGTAAATAAATTGAAAATAATGGACCCCACATATATGCTCAAATTCTTTTTATCTCTTTAATTTAGGAGTTTATCATTATAAAAAAAAAAAACATACATGAATTTTTTTTTACATGCTTAGTTTTTTTTTTGGGAGCTTATCATTATCCAAAAAAAAAAACATGTAACCTACACTTTACTTTTTGTCAAAAAGTAACTCTTTTTTTTTTTAAGTAGAAAAGAGTCTTCCAAACATCATTTTTTTTTTCTTCTGTATTTTGAAAATTGTTCTTAAAATTGAGAATCAAACATGTATTATGTAAAAATTATTATTTGAACATTAATTTCACATTCAATTTTTTGAAAACTATTTTCACATTGTTTTGACAACAAAAACAAAAATTTTCCTATGAAACATGCCCTATCATTTTTTGAATTTCAAAATTTATTTATTTTTAATATTCTAATAATCTACTAATTGTTTGTTTGGAAAAAAAAATTTGCTTTTAGCTTTTTGTCTCAATTAAAAAAAAATAAAACTAGCTAGTTTTTTTTTTATAAAGAAAATAAGCTAACTTTTAGGTTTTTTTGGTCACACATTTAAAATAAAAACTAAAAAAATTATATATTTTGATAAATATTATGCAAATAAACTATAGAAGACTATGAGGTTCCCAAACTTACACTAAATAAATGAGTTCTTGATATCATAATAAATTATATGGGAACTATGATGAGAAATTTAGAATACATGATAAGCACATGGAGAAGACGAAAACGCATTCAACTAGTCCCTCTTCCGTGGTCTCTAGAGTTCATTAGCATTCACAACGGCCCCCATTATCTTTCTTCCATCATGAAAAATCTATAAGCAAACTCTTTTTGTTTTTCTTCCTCTCTTTAAACTTAAAGTTTGTCTATGTTGATGACAAACAAAAATTTGACCATACAAACGCAGACTTATTTGAATAGTGGTTAAAATGTTTTTCTATACCACTAGACCTTCAATATAAGTGGTATCTTTCCATGTACAAAGTGCATGGAGTTCATGGATTCCAGTTAGGTCAATTAGTAAAGTTTCTGATGGTTGAATAAGAGATTTGAGGTTTAATTTCCACCTACACCAAAAACTGATTAATGTATTGATCTGATGATAAAGAGCTATCATCAAGAGCAGACATCATAGATTGAAACTCTTTCAAAGTGCAAGGAGTTCTAGACAGTCTCAGGTTCAAGTATTGTAAAGTGAAGTATATTCTAACCATTTCAAAAAAAAAAAAAAAGTTTCTGTCAATTTTTTATATATTTATTGAATTTATAAGTTAACCATTATTCTAGCATAACTAAAGTAAACCAAATCATGCATGACATATTGAAAGCCTTAGATGATTTATATATGCATAAACTCCTAGAGTCAGTTATTATAGGGGGAAATGAATGTAATAAAGAGGATTTTTAAGGAACATTTCATCTATTTATTTATTTGGAAGTTTAGCGGGGATGAAAATGAATGTAATAAAGAGGATTTTTAAGGAATATTTTACCTATTTAATTATTTGGGAGTTTAGTGGGGATGAATGGAATGACTATTATATTTTCACTTACTAATAATTATCCACCATATCCTTTTCACAAAAGAAAAAGAAAAATTATCCACCATATCAGTAGTTTGTAAAAATTTTTGTAAAATAATTTGTGACTTTAGCATTTTTCATGAGAGAATGTCCATTTCATTCCACTCTATCCGAAACATTCCTCTTTAAAATGGGAATTCAACTTAATCATTTAATGAAATAGAGGTGTAATACCAAACATAGACTTGAAAAAATATACCATATTCCTTGCATTTTTTTTTATAAACTTCCAAACATAGTGTTATTGGTGTCTAAAGAGGAGGGAATCGGTGCACTTTTACCTACAAATTAAATGCATATTGAAGTAATGCTTTTGAATATACTTAATTTTTTTAAATTAATATCCCGATTGTCTAGAATACTTGTTGATAAAAATGCACATAATGTATCATTTTACTTCCGTAGACTCTTAAAAATAAAAGAGAAAAAAAATTATCAATACTGCTCATTTTTTTGTTTTGTTTTTTTAGGTTGCTTTAATATTGCTTATCTAGTCAAAGTAAATAATATTTTAAAATCTATCAGGGCCATGATGAACTAAAAACATCCTAGCAAATTATATTGTTAAGATTTTATTTCTTATATCTAATAGTGTCAATACTAAATAGTGCACAAGACATATTTTTTTTTAATTTTTAATATTTAATCTTAATTAATTATAAGATAAATAGTATCAATTTCAAATGGAAATATATATAGAGGTTCCATTAGATTTTGATTGTTTACTATTAAATTATTGAATACATATTCTTTCAAATAAACTAATTACAAAGATAATATTTTTACAATCATGTGAATTCAAAACTATTTTTAATTTTTAATCTAAATCATAAAATATATTAATTTTAAACGGGAATAATCTTTTTTTGTTATTCTGCCCCTTTTTAATAGGTTCCATTAGATTTGTGTGCGTGTGTGTGTGTGATAGGGTTCCATTAGATTTTGATTGTTTACTATTCGATTATTGAATATATAAATTTTCAAATAAAATTGTTAGAAAGATAAGATTTGTACAATTATTACTCTATATAAAGCAATCGGTCCTACCCTATAATATGTCAAAATTGAACCAAAATATAGCCATAGATATAAAACATTCTAGACCACAAAGTGTTTAGGCTTCAATGATTCATATGGTATATGCAATTATTGAGATTAAGAAAAATTGGATTTTTGAGTAGATAATGTGTGGTTGTTTTGCAAAAGTGAATTTCAAAGGACTGTGGCCACATAAGTAGTGGAGCATGTGGTTTAATTTGACACAAAACAAAGAACATTATTAAAGTTTAACATGTTGCGAATCCTTGAAAAAAAAAAAACTCTTGAAATGCAAACATGCATGGCGCCATGAACAAATAGAAGAATTAGATGTAGGGGCTGTTCAAAAGTCTAGGTCTAAGAAAAAAGTATTTTGTATCAAATGATATCACATTATTTGTATCAAAATCCAATAAATGAGAGACGTGTATAAAAATAACTATCCATTAAGACATGTGTTAGTGAAGTAGTTATTTTTTACTAACATGGTATCATTTGATACTAAATACCTTCTTTGTCCTATTTTGTGAGTGAATAATTTGCTAAAAAAAAAGGTTCAATCCCAATAAAAAAGGCCCCATCCTAGCAATATTTTTGGTAGAAATATTATTTTTAGTTAAAATTGATAATATTCTACTTTAAATTGATTTAAATAGTCATGTTATCAATTGAAAAATGAGAGTTTACCAGATTCTATATGCAACAATATAATTAATAATTTCTTTCTCAAAAAAAAAAAAAATATAATTACTAATTTTGTATCAATTAAGAAGCATTTAAGTATTGTAGGTAGCTGTTAAAATTATCATCTTAGACCTAAAAAACCAACCATTATTAGATGAGATAAAAGCATTTTGTTGATGTTAGTGCATCTCTCATTAATTACTTTTGAAATCAAATAATCTTTCATTATGAGTTTATAAAAACGTATATTGCTTTATAGACCTATCGCGGTGGTTTAGAAATGCTGTTATAGCTCGATATTTTTGTAGTGAAAGGAGAGCTCAATGTACCAAACGGGCCCAATTGAACAGTACCAAATTAAAGGGTTAGGGTTAGAATTAGCAGTACAATTAATGAAAAGATATGAGAATGCACATAATTTAAACGTGGTTAGTATATCTATGGCTAAGAGTGAGAGCGCCGAAATCAGAAAGATTCGTATTCATTGAAAAGACTAGTGAAACAAAGGTAACAAGAAGTACCTGAAATGAAAATTCTCATGCATTGATATCCACAAGATTAGGACACAACGTTAACACAAGCTGGGAGCATGAGAAAAAAAGAGCAAAAAAATTCTAGGAATTTGAATGTCAGCATCAATATCGCGAAAAAGCCCAGATTATTGGTCGGCTGCCTAATATATATCCCAGGAAACTGTATGTGCACATTTCCGCATGCATACGACGTGAACAACCCAAACACTTATCTTCTAACATTCTTGATTTTACTTGCAACGTGTAATTCATTCTTGGATCATAAATAAAATACCTTGTAACTATCATGGCTGTTAAAATCAAAATCTTATATGTAAAATATCGTGTAGCAGGTTGATAATATATATATATATATATATATATATATTAAAATTCTAGGAATTTGAATGTCAGCATCAATATCGCGAAAAAGCCCAGATTATTGGTCGGCTGCCTAATATATCCCAGGAAACTGTATGTGCACATTTCCGCATGCATACGACGTGAACAACCCAAACACTTATCTTCGAACATTCTTGATTCTACTTGCAGTATAGAACATTTTGCAACGTGTAATTCATTCTTGGATCATAAATAAAATACCTTGTAACTATCATGGCTGTTAAAATCAAAATCTTATATGTAAAATATCGTGTAGCAGGTTGATTATATTATATATATATATATATATATATATATATAAAACAGTTAAGTTAACAAGTTTGTACTAATTTTCATCTAGGTCTACTAGTTTACATCATTGGCAAATGTTAAATTTTTTGATTCCATAGACTTTTTCCTCAACTAATATATTTGGTGTTTTTAACGGAGATATTCACAATTAAAATTCCCCCACTTGAAATTATCAAAAGAAAAAAAAAAAACCCAAAAATCTTATATAGAATCAAAAAGGGGAAACGTGCATTCTTTCATTATTGCAATTGCAGCATTCATTATTGCAATACAAATTTTATACCGAATACACGTCTATATATAATTATTCATGACAAAATAAATTAAGTTTTTGGGATTTAAACTTTGAAGGGAAGAAACTATAGATATGACAAAATAATTAACGGCATGTTATAATTATTTCTAAAACAAAGATTCCAATTCTTTTAAGTTTTTTAGTAGATTTGAATTCATCATCCATATCCCAAAAATTTGACTTTTTTCCTTTAAATGGGGAATCTTGATGTGATTTAATTTTTTTTTTTTCCAATGCGAATCTAGATGTCACATTTGTATTACACTTTTTTTTTTTAGATGTCACATTTGTATTACACTTTTTTCTCTCTCCTCTCTTGCTCTCTCTTTCTCCAATTTGTTTTTCTTGTTTTGGCCTCTTTCATTCAGTTACTCTATCCCTTTCCAATGTTTGATATTAGTATTACAACATTAAAAATTAAAAATCCATACAACACCAGTACAGAGAGAGAGAGAGAGAGAGAGAGAGAGAGATATTGAACATCTGAATTTGCATAGGTTAAAAACTGAAATCTAGAAGTTCAACTTCCGTATTAATTTTAGGAGGAAAAAATTAGAAATTTAGAATCCGGATGTTCAACTTTCATATTTATTCAATTTTAGAAAAATTTTAATAATTGGAATCTAGATCTTCACATCCATAATTTGTTTCAAACTCCAAAAGTTTAACTTAATGTTCCATTAACAATAATTTATTAATTGCCTCCACAATTTAGGAACCCAAATTTGATTTAAAATTCATTTCGCCTTATGTTTTCTCTCTATCCAAAATATAGCCTTAAATGTGGGAGAGAGAGGTAGATGTAGTTCGAACTACAAATATAAGGTACTACAAACAATATTATTAGAGCATTCACATTCGGGGTTATTAAAAAATATCTATTTTACAACTTCAAAATTTACTTTATCTATTTTACCATCTTATTTTACAACTCATCTAACATTTTAATTTCTATTTTTACATACAACTTATTAAAATAATATAAAATACACCATCAAATAATATATATATATATATATATATATATATAGACAACCTTATTGTTCATAGATGCTAAAAACTTCTAGATGCCCATATCCAGGTAACACTATGTTTTAGTATTTTGGTTGATAAAATAGCAATTTCAGGGTTTTTACACCCAATGCTAATGCTTTTACGGCTAAATTATCATTTGAAAATAATTTCAGCCAGCTACAATGATGGGGTTGGGTTTGTGTCCTAAACTTAGTTAACCTTCTCAACTATCTATAATGATGAACCAACTTTCTTTTCTTTTGGCGAAAGGAAATTTATATTAATTAGGTGAAAAAAAAAATTAAACAATACAAAGTCGGACAAAATGGACAAATGCCCTTTTTGTGCAAAAAAAGTGGCATTTTGTCCCCCTTTTTCAAACTTATTAGAGAAATGCCCTTCTGTTGTAACTTGATTTTCTAAAAATTGAGTATAAAAAAAAATTTCTAGAGCTCTATAGTGGCGTTTTAAGGAGCCTATAGTGACGTTTTAAAGACCTATAGTGACGTTTTGGAACTAGAGTTATAAGCAAATTTTTTTTTTTTTTTTTTTTTACCTATAACTCTAGTTTATGGAGCTTGAATTCTAAAATACAACTATTGGTCCTGAAAATGTCACTATAGGATCCTTAAAAACGCCACTATAGGGCTTAATTAACTCGAATTTGAGAAAATCGAATTTCAAAAGAGGGGTATTTTCCTAATTAGTTAGAGAAAGGAGGCAAAATACTAGATTGTTTTTTTTTTTTTTTAAAGGACATGGGCCAATTTTGTTCATACAAAGTCTAAAGTAGATAAGGTACAAAATAGAAGGAAGATATGAATACAAAAAAACAAGGAAAAAAAAAAAAAAACACTAGAAGAAAGTATCCTTCATTCATCAAAAAGTCCGTGCAATAATTTCTTCGCGATGAATATAATGCATATTATGATCCTTCAAAGGTTAGAGGAGGGGCCTGCAATAAGATTTTATAGTATATATTGAGAATTTGAGAGGGTGAGAAGAGTCGGCCATTGACTTATTTGCGTTTGTACCATATGTGGCAAAGGGTTAACCCTTGAAATAAGTCGGTGCAGCGCCTATGCTACTTGGACCACTTTTGTCAATGACCTTGGTGGGAGCAATTTCTTGAAGTAGTCTCCAAAGTCCATCGGTCATGGCAGTGGCTGCAGCTACACCTACTTTCTTTCTAAGACAGAGGAGAGAGAGAGAGAGAGAGAGAGAGAGAGAGAGAGAGAGAGAACATACATGGCGGCAGCTGTACTCTTTGGTCCCTAGGAGTACGACTTTGTATTCATTGGATTATAGTACAGACCGTGTTGGAGCAATCAGATATTTTTCTTGTAGAGACGACATTGGAAGCTGTAAAAGCAAAGAGACACGGTCTAAACTCTCTAGCCATTGCACCGACTCGATTCTTGTACACAACCCTACTAACCCATTTTCTCTTTTTTTCATGAATTAGTCTTGAATTAGATTGTTTTGCATGCTCTGCACTGTCAATGCCCAAAACACGGATCTATAAAGTCAATGTATGCTTGTGAGAGAAACGCTTTATACGCATAAGATAATTTTCTCATTGTAATATAATTTAGAACAAGTAATTCCCAACGAACACCAGCTTAAAGTAGTCAAATCTGCTCATATTCAAGTACTAGAACCTGTTGAAATGTAATAGAAGCTGTTGGGTTATAGATTGACCATAATTAATTCAATTATCCAAGTTAATTAATTAAGTCAAAGTACATACAAATCATGGAAGCACCAATAAATCACCAAATAAACTAATATGCAGCAGAAATTAAATGATACGGTGATTTGTTGATGAATGGAGAAAACTTCTTGCAAGGCAAAAACTCCATCGGGTGAATTTCAGGTTACCACTCTCAAAAATTCACTAATTAATAATTAAGTGGTTACAAGTATGAGAAATCTTACCACTATCTTGGCCTATCTTAAAATACTAACTTATAGTTCAACATTCACTCTAATACCCAATTGGACTTGATATTGTATTTTTCGCTTTGCACAAATCTCCAATCTGTGACTAATTCCTTTGCATAAATCTTAGTACGTGACTAACTCCAACAACTTGATTGATTGTTATTGGTTGCAAAGTTCTGCACTTGAAAGACGTTGAAGACCAGAAATCACTTGGTTACAAAATCCTAGGGCACACAAACGTAGTAGCTTCTCACAGAGTATATGAGTTCTAAGTCTTTGTTTTTATTCTTGATAACTTTTAAAATAAGCATTTTATATGATTAGGGTTGTAGAGAGAGAAACCCTAATCATTTAAGTCATCATAGACCAAAATTCAAATCTGAGAATTCTAAATTCGTAAGTCTCGATAGATCGAACTTGTGTTGAGCTCTCTCATTAAACCTTGATAGATGCTAGTGTCAAGCCTAGTGTTGAGTTTTAATGAAACAACTTTTTTTCACTTGTTTCTTGGATCAATCTTCATGTCTTTAATGATAGCACTTGTAAAGTAAACTTCACACACTTGTTGATATATTAAACTCCACTTAGATCTACCAAATTTTAAGTAAATTGTGTTTTGTCAAAGAATAAGCTAGTACATAAAAAATATGATCCTAACAATCTCCCCTTTCAGTAATCTATGACAAAACCACAAGCTTAATTATGAGAGAATTATAAAACAACAATCTCCCTAATTATTACACAGAAATTACATAAGTATAACTAACACCATGAGCTCTTGAAAAACTTTGCAAGAAGAGAGATTATAGTATGAAAGACTTGCAACCTATCTTAGCTGAAACACTAAACAAGATCCATCAAGGCATTGAGTGTAAAATATAGACAAGTTATATAAATAAAGAAACATGTGTATAAAGAAAGAAAAGAAACAACACATGTGAGACAAAGAGTGAAAAACATACAACATCATCATCATATATAGAAAAGAAACACACTGTATGTAAATGGTCACAAAACCAAGGTACATGTAATGAGATCTATACATCAAAACCTTACTATATATCTTAAAACACTCTTTAGCTATCAGTAGTCTAGCTCTCCCCCTAACAATAAGACTACTTTCTTATAACCAAAACTACCTCCCCTTTTTGTCACGAGTGACAAATGGTGAATCATTGAGAAGGTGTCATCTCATCATCAAACTCAGAGCTAAAAGAATCATCACCATCATCATTTCCACTAGCAGACGACTCCTTAGAAGGACCACGCTCTGGAGAAGGGATGAAGCCACCAAGGCGAGATTGTCGGTAAGTGATTCGGCCAATCCTGATGTTCATTTGACACATCTCAAGATGACTATCAAAATCATCTCGCGTGAGCTGAAGCTGATCCAAAATTGTAGCAAGATATGCCTCTACTCCAGAAGAAAAAGGTGGAGCAAACGAAGAAGAGGGTCGAGAGGCATAGACAACATCCTTAGCAGCTTGAAACTCAGCCTCTTCCTATTAAGTGGGAGTCAACTCTTGACGAGGCCGCTTGGCCTTGGTCACAAGTTGTGCAGCGCTTCTAACCAAAGATTCCTTGCTAATAGCACCCATAATCCGAAAAAAAGGTGAAAAAAGAATAAGAATGTGTGCGTGTGTGGAATGCGTGTGATAGCTGAAGGAAAAATTACCTTATTACGTGCAGCAGCATCTCGATAGATATCTATCATAGATACTATCATATGTAAAGAAAAGTCTATAGATAGACCATTCAAAAGAGAGAAGAAAATGAGCATGAGGCTTAGTGATAGTGTTATAGTGAGATCGTGGTGTGAGAACAAAGATTATCACCATATTAAGGATCCTTAAACCCTTAGTAAAGTCATGGGTGGTGAAGTTAAGAGTATCACCCCCACCACATAGGACGCTCACAAAAGCGTGAGGCAAGCTTATCTTGAGAGAGAGAGAACAGAAACGAGGAGAACTAGGATAGTTAGGATGAGCTACCTTAGGACCACATGGTACACTAGAAATGAGCTTCGATGTAACTACAATATGGATTCCTTTGAATACCGTAGTAAACTAGAGAACAGAGGTATCGATAACATGTATGTTGGAGTAGAACTCCTATATAAACATGCTAGGACATTTAGAGGGTTTCTCATATAGAGATTCCTAACCTCGAGAGCTAAATGCACCGGGTAGAGGAGTGTCTTAAAAATCAGATAGAATGACATGGCGTTCCTGCCTTATTGCAGAAGTTCTCCTCAAAACCCTTGGGATTTTGAATCACGGAACCTATCTCAAATAGAAGAAGAAGAAGAAGAAGAAGAAGAAGAAGAAGAAGAAGAATAAAGAATTTCTTAGGAATGAATTTCTTGGGTGTCATAGAAGGAAACAAAGGAAAGAAGAAAGAAAATACAACCAGAACATATACTCAGAAAGATGAAGAAAGAAAAAAAAAAAACGATGCATAGGAATGCATGAGCATATGACATGCAAAAATAATTGCATCATGGGCAAAAACCAATTCAAGCTACAACACTCATAAGTTTTAAACACGTACAAAACCTAGAATGTATGAAAACATGATTATAATGCTTAAGAATGCAATGCATGAGCATTTGAAAACAAATTAACAAAGCCCAACCCAAAAATTTTAGCAAAAACACAAAAACCCTAATTTTCCCAAAAATTTCAAAAAACCTAGGTCTAAATGCATGAAATATGAAGAAAATAAGGGATTTAGACCATTTACCAACTGATTTAAGCTTGAAATAAGCCAAAAACATGAGGGGAAGAAGGATTGTTAAGAGGAAAAGGATTTTGCATCGAGAGAGAGGAGAGAGATATCGAGATGTTTGAATTTGAACAAAACTGGGTTGACCCTCGAGTATTTATAAAATCATGCATCTTGACAGATCGAGTAGGTATCGAGCAGGTGTTGAGAATAAAAGCTCGATGTATCGAGAGGTGTTGACAGCTAAAATCTTCGATGTATCAAGGTAGGTGTCGAGCAGGTATCGAGTAGACAATGAGTTTAGAAAATTGGCTCGATTTATCAGGCTATGTGTCAAGAGGTAATAAGAAAAACCCAGAAAAACTTCAATAGAAGTGACATGTGTCGAGACTACTATCGAGTTGGTTGAGAAGCACAGAAATGTGAATTTGCAAGGGAGAAAAGACATGATGTGAATGCAACCAAGATAAACACCATACCAAACATCATAGAAGCATGTTAAGCACTCAAACCGAACAAAAACTCTAGATGCAAAGCATTTTTAGATCTAAAACATTAAACAAGTCTAACCAATTTTATTTTTAAAAATAAGTTATGGCAGTTTAGTAAAATTATACTACCACATGTATTCCTTGTGATGGCCAAATCACATTGTATCCGTACAATAGTATCAAGAGTAGCAAAGAGTTGCGTGTTGTGTGTGAAACTTTTGCAAGAAAGCATAAGTTTTTCATCATATGAAAATACTGATATAAAAGAATAAAGAAGCATTCACATACAATCACAACTGTTTGATGTGGACCATTACCTTTGAGGTAAGAGAAATACCCATTTATGTTAGCCAAACATCTTTTTCTTGTTATGCAAGTGCTACACCTTACTGAACACCGCTTTTATGAATTGCACACAAATGTTTTATGATCGACGAGTTTTACTAGTGAAATGATTATATATGCCTTTCTCTTAAGATTTTTTAGTCATTCCATCAACAAGAGTGATATAGATATGAATGATAAAAAATTAACCCAATCATACAAATCACACAACGAGCCACAAAGCTCACATTGCTTAGTTGTGCATGAAGATGCTCATCTAAGTTACAAGAAATACAAAGTTAAGAAACTTTGTTTCATTGGTCATTCAAGGTACATAAATACCAGTATACACAAACACATATTGTTTTTTGTATTTTTCAAATTTTCCTATTTTTGTTTTTGTTTTTGTATTTTTTTTAAAACAATAAACAAAACAAACAAATAAACATATTAGAAAGTAGTAAAAACTAGATGCAAATGTATGAAGAAGAAAGATGAAGATTACTCCAAAGAGATACCAATGTTTTGGCACAAGAATTCAAACCAATGACCATCCAAAGGGTTTTGTAAAGAGATCAACATTTTGATCATCAATGTTAATGAACTCAAGATTGAGAGTACTATCTTCAACCAATCCATGAATGAAATGGTGTTGGATCTCAATACGTTTAGTCCGGGGGTGTTGGAAAAGGTTTTTAGAGATGTTAATGGCATTAGTATTGGCACAAAATAAGGTGAGGTGTTTTTGACAAATACGTACCTGTAAGGGTGTTTTGGGCTGATTTTGTTGATAATGGGCTGGATTATCTCATCTTGCCATAATAAGCCCGATATGTTCTGGATTGGAAAGTCGGGACCGGCCCAGTTGCATCTCACCCTGGCCCGGCTTTTGCGCAAGCTATGCCTTAACCTGACACAACTTTGTCGTGTAGTTGTGGCAGGCGAATCCTTTCTAAACAGTTGCCGCAGGCAAGTACATTATGAATATAAGGGAAGAAACACGTTTGCCACACTTTGAATGAATGGATATCGAGATGAACACATAAAGGTAGCAATAAAGATAAACTTGAAAGGAATGCATATAAAGAAGAAAAAGAGTAAAAAATATCGGCAAGCTGGAGAGACTCTTAGTCTGCCGTAATGCGTTGGAGGAATCTAAGCCAAAAAAGAGACAACACTTCCTCAATGCGACTAATTTCTCTAAGGGGAAATTACTGGCTTTGAAGAAATGGTCCTAGATGACCTTTGTTCCGAATGTGAGTAAATAGAGAATGTGATTTCTCGAGAGAGAGAGAGGAATTAACAACCCACTTTGATGCATGCCCGTTTTCTTCTTCCTTTCACTCTGTTTTCTTTCTTTCTTACTCTGTTTTTCTTTCTTTTCTTCGATTCTTTCCTTACCTCCCCCCCCCTTCTTTTCGTGCATAGGGAGCACTCTTATATAGTGTTTTTCGGTGCATTATTTTTACTTTTTTACCCCCGTAACTGTCTTTGTTTGATGCGTGTACTCGCCTGACCATTACTGGTTGGTCAGGCACCCGACCAGCGCCACGTTCCTGCGTTGGCCGCGGCGCACTACATCTCCAAACAAAGACAAGGGTGTTTTGTTTGTTAGCTTGCCGTGGCATTTTCATCTGTTACGGCAGAGTACTCTTTCCCCTTCATGGCATGCACCAAAAAGCTTCAACTCAGCTTTGCCATTTTCGGGTGTTATGTCATCCCAGCAGGACACTCACCCGAAAGTGGCCTGGGTGGAAGCCTCGAAATGGGTTCTTCCCTCTCCCCTCCGCCAAACCACACCCTCTTTACCTCTAACCCATGGCCCACCCTCACCTGTATTGGCTGGGTACAGGCTGGTGAAACCTGAGCCTTGCGCGTGCTCTCTTTTCCCACGTCCGTCCAAAGTTCGTCTGCCAGTCATGCATTTGCTGCGGCTTGGGCATCTGCCTTTTAACTTTTTTGTGGCATGGATTATCTCTTTACTGGTCCTCTATCTGCGGTTTGGGCTCGCCCTTGGTTGTGGGCCTTCGCATATTTCCTCTTTCATGGCCTTTCCATTTATTTCCTGCCGTGCCATTTTGATGAGACGGCTATACAACAGAATTGGGCCTTTTTGGGTTTACTACTTTCTCCCTTTTTCTCAATGGTTTAGTAAGCCCACTGGGCTTTCATTGCCATATATGTCCGCGGGATCCCGTGTCCCACTCATCCTTCTTTGGGGCGTCCTTGGCTCCTTACAACTTCGTGCTTTCCATGGGCCTTTATTACCTCGTTGGGCTTCCGCGGCCCAACTATTTTTCATTTCCTTTAGAGCCCATAGACTTTCTATGGCTCTACATACTCGCTTTACTTTGGGCCTGCCACAACGGGTGTGGCCCATACTCACTTTTCTACATCCGCGGCCCATGGTTTGCTATTTCTATCTTTCCAGGCCTTTTCAGGCCCATTTACCTCTTCAAGACCCGTTTGTTTGCTCTACGGACCTATTCCTGCCGCTCAGGTTTAGTTGGGCTTTCCCATTTATTCTTTGATTATTTCTTTCTGATGTTATGGGCTTACTCCCCTTGCTGGACTTTAAAAATGAGCCTCAACAGTACCATAATCAAGAAGAAGTTTTTGCATTCAAAGGAGTTAAGTACAACAGCTACCTGCAGCAATGTATTCTGCCTTGGCAGTGGAGAAAGATATATAATTTTGCTTCATACTTATCCAAAAGACAAGATTATTCCCCAAGTAAAAATAGCCACTAGATGTGCTGTTACGATCATCAGCATCACTAGCCCAGTCAACATCAGAATACCCAGCCAACACATCATTAGTGTATTTAGCATACCAAACACCAAAATTACTAGTTGATTTAACGTATTTGATAATTTGCTTAACAGCAATAACGTGAGATTCTTTAGGATTAGCTTGATATTGAGCACAAACTCCAACACGATAACGAATGTCAGGTCTACTAGTAGTGAGATAAAGAAGGCTACCTATCATGGTTCTATATAAGGTAAGATCTACACTTTTGCTTAACAAGTCAATAATGAGCTGAACATTCGGACTCATGGGAGTTCTAATAGAGTCATGACTCAAACCCAAATTTCTTCACAAGATTATTTGCATATTTAGATTGAGAGACGAAGATACCTAAGTCATTCTGTCAAATTTGAAGTTCGAGGAAGTAGTTTAACTCTCCTATTATGCTCATCTCGAATTCAATCTGCATCATGCTGGAGAAAGAGTGTGCAAGATCATTTTTGTAGACCCGAAGATGATGTCGTTGACATATACTTGAGCTACAACCAACTCTCCATCTACCTTCTTGATGAACATGGTTTTATCAACTTGTCCTCTTGAAAACCCATTGGCCACCAAATATTCTGTGAGTCGATCATACCATGCTCTTGGTGCTTGCTTCAATCCATATAGTGTCTTCTTTAGATAAAGCACATGATTGGGATAATGTGGATCAATAAATCCCTTGGGTTAAGATACATAGAATTCTTCCTTGAGAAACTCATTTAGGAAGGCACTCTTGACATTCATTTGATATGACAAGTTAAAGCAAGTAAAATTCGTATGAATTCAATACGAGCCACGGGTGCGAACGTTTCATGAAAATCAATCCCTTCAACTTGAGTGTAGCCTTGAGCAACAAGTCTGGCTTTATTTCAAATGACATTTCCTTCCTCATCAGTTTTGATATGGAAGATCCATTTGTGCCTATGATGTTAACACCTTCTGGTTTTGGAACAATAGTCCAAACATCATTTCTCTGAAACTAATAAAATTCATCATGCATAGCTTCCACCTAGCTTTCAGTTCAACCTGCGACAAGTAGCATGAATAAGACACAAATTTAGCCACATACTTATCAACTGTTTACTTTTCAAGTTTAATTCATTCATATTTCCCACAATCACATTTGGAGGATGATTCAACTCTTGACGAAGGCTTTTTTTCCATGTGACCAATAGGTGGAGGAGGAGTGGTTGGATCCAGAGTATCTTCAATGGGAGTGTTATCAGATGATTGAGCAGCACTTGGTGTAGAAAGGAGGAGAAAGATCTTCTTCAATTTTGTCACTCTTAGGTGCTAGAGGAAGAGCAGATTTTGGCAATTGATCAACCTCTTTTTATGTGGTGGAAGTTGAGGCATCATCGATCACGACATTCACAGTCTCCATTACTTTTCTTGTCCTCTTGTTGAAAAATCTGTAAGCCTTGTTGGGGGAAAAGTAGCCAAGAAAAATTCCTTCATCACTACGTGTGTCAAACTTTCCCACATTTTATCTGTCTTTCAAGATGAAGCAAGTGCTATCAAATATTCTGAAATACTTCATATTTGGTTTTTTTCATTTCCATAGTTCATATGAAGTTTTCTTTGTTCTCGGGTTGAAGTACACTTTGTTCACAATGTGACATGCAGTGTTCACAGCTTCACTCCACAAATTTTTAGCAACATCCTTGTTGTGCATTATACTCTAGCCATCTCCTAAATGACTTTATTCTTCCACTTAACTACTCCATTTTGTTGAGGAGTAATGGGAGCTAAAAATTCTTGAGCTATGCCAGTTTTAGTGCAAAATTGCTTCAGTTGAGAGTTTTCAAAATCCCTTTCATGATCACTCCAAAGATAATTTACAATCACTCCTTTCTCATTTTGCAATCTTCTACACAGGATCTTTATTTGTTAAGGAGCTTCAGACTTAGATCTCAGCAAAATTGCCCATGTGAATCTGGTAAAGTCATCCACCATAACCATGATATATCTTTTACCTCCCAGAGAATCAGTTTTAGCAAGACCGATGAGATCAATATGGAGTGATTCAAGAGGTCTTGTTGTGGTTGTGGTCAAGGTAGCATGATGATGAGCTCTTGCTTGTTTCCTAAGTTGACATGGTCCACAAACAGCATTATCAACTTTAACAAGTTTGGGAATGCCTAACATAGCTTCCTTTTTAGACACAATTGATAGTTGTTTGTAGCTTGCATGTCCCATCCTTTGATGCCATAGATCTTCATTAGGTATCTGAACGCTGTTAGAGACTATTTCAGCATCTGGAACAAGACCGTAGCAATTATCCAGAGTTTAAATCCCACCAATAAGTTACTTTCTTAATTCATTAAGTACTAGGCATTTTCCTTTGGAGAATAGTACCATAAAGTCTTGGTCATAGATTGAACCTATACTCATTAGATTCACTCTCAGGTGTTCTACATATAAAACATCCGCAATGTCAGGTAATCCTGACAAGGAGATAATTCCTTTTCCTTTTATCTGGGATTTGCTTCTATCACCGAATGTAACATTGTCACCCCTTTTTGGTTCAAATGTTTTAAAAAGGAAACGGCCTTTAGTCATATGTCTTGAATAACCACTATCAAGGTACCACAGACAAGTGTCCATTACTTTAAGGGTAGTATGCATCATGAAACATACTTTATGTTTATTAGCTAGGTCATATGGTAAGGTTCTTTTTCTGTAACCTCTGCTGGATAATTTTAACCGGTAGCCCTGCAGATGCACCTTTTGAGGCAGTCTAATCTTCTTTGAAGTCTGCATTTTTGAGAATCAACTGTTTTGTCACCTGAACTGATCTTAACAAATCCTCCATATACAAATCTTTTTCAACCATCAAAAAAATCAATTACAAATAAGTGTCAGACTTACATGTCTTGAGAAATTAAGAACATCAATGTTAGTATCACAAGAGAGACTATTAGAAAAAGATTTGTTCATGTAATTTTTATCCATGACAACAGGGTTCAATGGATCACACAGCATAGATTAAAAACCTAATCAGAGTGTGCCTACTTTGATACCACTTGTTGAGTTATAGATTGACTTTGGTTAATTAATTCAATTACCCAAGTTGATTAATTAGGTCAAATTACATGAAAATTGTGGAGGCACCAACAAATCACCAAATAAACTAATATGCAACAGATATTAAATAACATGGTGATTTGTTGACGAATAGAGAAAACCTCTGGCAAGGCAAAAACTTCACTTAGTGAATTTTAGGTCACCACTCCTAAGAATCTACTAATCAATAATCAAGTGGGTATGATGATCTTACTACTACCCTAGCCTATCCCAAAATATCAACTTATAGTTGAACCTTCACTCCAATACCCAATTGGACTTGATATTGTAGTAGACTTCTTCGCTTTGCACAAATCTCCAATCTGTAACTAACTTTTTTGCACGGACTCCAGTATGTGACTAACTCCAGCAACTTAAGTTCTTCAGTTCAAAGATGTTGAAGATCAGGAAGCACTTTGTTACAAAATCCTAAGGTGCACAAATGCAGTAGCTTCTCACAAAGTATATGAGTTCTGAGTTTTTGTTTCCGTACTTGATGACTTTTAAAATAATCATTTTATATGAGTAGGGTTGTAGAGAGAGAAACCCTAATCATTTAAGTAATAATGGACCGAAATTCAGATCTGAGAATTCTGAATTTGTAACTCTCGATAGATCAAGCTTGCGTCGAGCTTGTGTCAAGCTCTTTCATTAAACTTCGATAGATACTAGTGTCGAGCCTAGTGTCAAGCTTAATGAAACTGTTTTTCTTCACCTGTTTCTTGGATTAATCTTTATGTCTTTAATGATACCACTTGTAAAGTAAACTTCACACACTTGTTTACATTAAACCCAACTTAGATCTACCTAATTACAAGTAATATGCGTTGTGTCAAATAATAAACCAATACATAAAAAATATGACTCTAACAAAAGTAGATTAGATCACATATCCCACATATGCTTCTTTTTTTCCCCCCTTGGGGTCAGTTGGTAATTTTTTAACTTATCAAAAAGTGATCTGTCAATGTCACTTCTGGGACTAAGTTTTGCATGTTAATAAATGAATATTATGCATGGTCCAGCTCAAGATGCATGACAAATGGTTTAAATCATTCAAAGATGGTGAAGACTTTTGAGATTTTGAAGAATGGTGTAGGTTATACCTTACATCCACACCAGACTTATACGCCACTAAAAAGCTAGGGGTTACCATTTATACTTAGCATTTCTGTGCTTGTGTTTTTGTGGCCGTTTTGTCCCAATAGGGTCATTCTTTTTTTTTTTTGGTAAACCCAGTAGGGTCATTCAGTACCTAACTCTTATACATATGCAAAGTCTTAGTTAGGTCAAGTCCTGTTCACTCTATTTAAGGTGATTAGCTCGACCCACTTCAGGGCTCCAGTTCCTTGAAAGTGAGAGAGCTAGCTAGTGGATAAACAAACAAAAAAGGCTGAAGAGCTCGCTTTCATCAGTGGAAGAAGAAGCTTACTTGTAAAAGCCAAAAAAGAAACTGGTAAATCAATTCCATTTTGGTCCTCCCAAACACTAATGAGTATGGTTTGGCAGCATCCATGAGGACTACGAATTACGAATATGTTAAGATACTAGACATTGGAGACAATCGCGTACGATGCTCATGGAAGCAGAAAAATATCTTATATAGAATCTGTAGAAATCACGTTCTATATATGAACCACTCTTTCACAGCATGTGGGACCAAAACATCTAAGAGCGAGTTTCACATGCTATGAAAGGAGAGCCTTTCAAAGTGACTTTATGAGATACCTCCTCTATCTATAGAAGTCCCTACCATCTAAAGCAACAACCTCTGTGGGCGGTCGCATGCTAAAGTTTTAACTTATCAACTCAATAAAGCAATTTATAGTTACATCAAATGTAACTTGAACCCATCTCATATATATATATATATATATATATATATATATATTCCGAAGTAGGAAATATTTGTTGCACTTAAATTATTTTACAATTTTAACTGTTTTTAAGCGGTGTAAAATTATATAAAATATTTTGTGTAATAAACACGGCGCAAATGTATCATTGAGATCATTGCTATGCAATATGTTAAGTGTAGTGCAGTCCAACATCAACATGAAAGCCACGAGGATTAAAGCGGGTATATCCATAGCCACGTGGGCCAAATGTTTTTTATTTTTTGAAAACGCCATTAATAAATTTTATAGACCACAACTTTTACTTTTTGATATAATTGGCCTGGTACGGTACCTTATTCTTAATGGTGTAGACTTTACGGTATATCTATGATTTTGATTCTATTGATATATATGTGGCCGTTATATGCTTGCTCTTTTATGGAGAAAAGAGCTATCTTTCTACTGACAGTGAAGGAAGAATTATATGAGTTTTTAACATGTTATTCTCGATCTTCTTAACGGTCAATTTCCAATCACTTTCGAATCAATAAGTTTAGGAACAAAAGTTTTTCACGACTTGATTTGAGAATTATGTATATATATATATATATATTTTTTTTTTTCCCCTATTAATTTGATAATTACAACATAAAGGAGATGACACAATGTTAATCACGAGTTACGAAAACCTTATGCCTTTTGTTTTGACATTAAAAGTTTTTTGATAAAAAAATTATTTTCTAAAAAGTATTTTCTGAAAAATTATCTTATTTTCTTTGAATTTGAGAGCAACCATGAAAATGAGTTTGAAAAGGTTTTCTGTGTTTGGTATACACAAATTTTTTAAAAAACATTTCTATAAATTAAAAATCCAAGTATGAATTTGGTCTTTCAAACAAAATTTTGACAAAAGCAATGTCATTTAGATGAGAATCAACAAATATTCAAGGATCCATTACTTGTTCCAATTGGGCCAATTACTAGAGCAAGATCCAAAAAGATCAAAGAAGCACTTAATGGGCTGATTCAAGAGATTTGGGCTGATTCTAACGCAAGACATTCCAGGCGGGGCCTAAAGGAAGATAAATACATAATAAATTTAATCCAAGTTATTGAGGGCTGATCTAGCTTAATTAAGCGTTATTTATGGCATGGATTAATGACTGATTGACTTTTCAGCTCCAAATCAGTTAATAGATATTTTTCCTAATTTAGATCTTTTAATTTTGGATAAGATCTACCTTAATTTTAAGCTTTTATTATTTAGAACGTTTTTTAGCTATTTTCCTATTTTGGATCTGCTATTTTCAGACCAAATCAGTTTTTAATTAGGGTTTTATTATTTAGCACGTTTTTTATATTTTCAACTTTCAGTCATGCCTTATAAATAGCATGCACTAATTGTAATAGAAAGGATTATTGAATAAAAATCAGAAAAAAGTGAGGCTTTGCTCTTCTCTTTGGTTCTTCAAGAACTGTGAACTTATCAAGGATTCTTCCTTGTGGCGTTCAAACTTTATACCTTTGGTTCGTGATTCAATTATAATCATTGGGTCAAGGTCTGTTGCTTATACCTTTGGTTCGCGTTTCACTTATAAATGTTGGATCAGGGTTTCTATCAAATCTGAATTTTAGCTTTCTTGGGCAATATTCTAATATTGTTTGTTGGGTCTCAAAGCGAGTCGACTGAGGTTCGCATCACATTCTAATATTGCAATAATTTGTGAAATTTAAGTTCTTGATAAATTATATACTATCAAAAATATTTTTCCAATATCCATGAACACTATCACTCATCTAGCTCATAATTGAGAAAAAAATCATTCAAAATAAAATTAAAAGGTAGAGATTTTGAAATCAAGATAATCGATAATGTTTAGCAATGATTTACATATATAGAAAGAAAGCCAGAGAGACCTTTGGGGAATTTGGAGGCCACAAGAAGTAAGTTGGTGGAAGGAGAATATTATGGTTGGAAGAGAATGGAGGCCTTGCTTATCTTCTATTTCTCTATTTTCTTTTAATTCTACAAAGAACAAAGATGCAAATCGTTGCTGAGCTTTAGCTATACTGGGGTTTTAGTTTTACAAATACACCTTCGCTGGGAAATTAGTTGTTTACTTTGTCATTTTTCAATTTTCTGTTAATGAAATTGGGAATCAATCTTTTATTTTTATTTTTTTGAAATTTTCAACAGCGAAAACAAAAAACCCTGTTACCTTTCTTTAATTAGGGTATTTACAAGTCCAAGGGGTAAACAAAAAATTACCCTATGATTTATTTTGTTAGACTTAAGTATTGTAGCGTGAGATAGAGTTGTTTTTCCAAAAAAAGAAAAAAGAAAAAAAGAAAATAACATATCTAAAAATAAGTCATATTTTTAATAGAGTTTTCGTTGACTAAAGATTGTTTTCTTTTTTACTAATATTTTTTGATACTATCAAAAAAAAAAAAAAAAAAAAAACCATAAAAATCTATCTTCACAAAAAAATTTTCGTTAAAACAAATTGAGCGTTGATAATTACGTTACAACTATATTAACAAAAGTTTAATTGTTTTGATGGATGTGATAAAAATAATAATGATATTAGCTAATATAAAAATGATATTACCAAGTTTCAAAAAAAAAAAAATGATATTACCCTAGCTAACCATTTTTTTAGATGGTTAAACTTAAATCTATAATCTATGTAAGTTTGTGAAAAAAATTATGTCTCTATTTTCTCTAACATCGCCCATTTGGAATCACGTAAAAATCAATGATCTTGTAATCTTGATAATAATTTTTGCTTTGTTTCTTTCAGGAGTGGAAGTTTAGGACTCATATATTAGTCATTAACACGTAAAATCATCACAGACACTCGATTTTTGAGGTTAAGGTTTCTCGCTTTTCAGTTGTCACATTTATATCACTTCGGACTCATTAACATAAAAAAACAAGGAAAAAAAATAAAAGGTAAACAACATAGGCCCACTCAACTATCATGCACCAATCTTGGGCTACGTATCCCAATTCAACCAAAAAGCAAGCTTGTGTAAAAGATTCAGAAGACAATATTGGGCTTGCTTTTAAGATTTCAACTTGGCAAAAGATAGAATGGGAGCCCGTGGAGTATGTCTATTGTCTTAGACAACTGTTCCGACGCATAATATCTATATTATTAATAAAGAGATTTTTTGTTTGAGTTTCATTATTTTGCATATTAAAATATCTTTACATAAATTCTTAAACTCTTTAAAATATTCTTAACTTTTAGATGAATAATTTTAAATTTAAAAATACAAACAAGTTATAAGAGTACTCTTCTATTTTTAAAAGAGTTTCTAAGTTTTAGGCTTTCAAACTTTTATTAAAATTCTAAAATTTAGAACATTATCTTTATCTCACTTTTAAATATTATTTTACTAAACTTAAAATAAAAAATAAAAAAGAGCATTATTGCACTTGCAAAGCACGTGTGATGAATCTAGCTAGTAAGTAATAACATGATTTCCTGTTTGGGTTTTAACATTTTGTGTACTAAAATAACCTTACATAAATTTTTAAACTCTAAAAAATTTCTCTATCTTTTTGTTAAATAATTTTAAATTAAAAAACACAAATTGGTTAAAATGGATGATTAATGTAATTGGACCCTATATTTAATAACAATCTAATCATTTTATTTGATTTCTTTTAAAAAATTATAATAAATCCATTACAAATTATACTTTCATTTAGTTTAACAATGTCCTATGTCATGTGGGTGTGCGTGTCAATATATATACTCAATGTTAATATAAAAAACAGTGTATCAATACATACTAGTACCGAAATATTCCATTCTAATAGTCAATCCAAAATGGAATTCAAAATCTTGGCCTCAATCCTAAAAATTGTTGATATTTCAATTCCATCAAATATTGATATCCCAATTCCAAAAAATGCTAATACTCTAGCCCCCTTCCATCCCAGTAGTCAATCCATAATGGAACTCAAAATCTTGATCTCAATTTCGAAAATTGTTGATATTTCAATTCCATAAAATGTTGATATCCCAATTCCAAAAATTGCTAATACTCCGGCCCTTACTCACCCCCCCCCCCCCTCCTTCTCAATCAAACTCCTAACCTCGTCCTTGTTTGAAAGTGAAGAGCTTGTGGACAAAATAAATAATTGAAGGGCTCGCTTTCATCTGTGGAACAGCTTGCTTGTACAAGCAAATAGGAAACTGACTCGTAAAGAAAATTTGTAAATCAATTCAATTCTGGTCCTCGCAAACACTAACGAGTATGGTTTTTGGTAGTATCTTATGTGGAATGGAACAACAGTACGAAACTACATTTAAACAAACTACTCTTTCACAGTAGGTGGGACTTCAACATTTACGAGTTTCACATGCTATGAAAGGAGAGTCTTTCAAGGCCGCTTCATGAGATACCTCCTTTGTAGAAGTCTCCAAAATATGACACTGACTGGTAAAGAAAATTTGTAAATTAATTCAATTCTGGTCCTCCTAAAAACTTCTGAGTACGGTTTTTGGTAGTATTTTATGTGGAATGGAAAAATAGTAAGAAACTACATATAAACAAACTACTCTTTCATAGCAAGTGGGACTTCAACATTTACGAGTTTCACATGCTATGAAAGGAGAGCCTTTCAAGGCCTCTCCATGAGATATCTCCTCTGTAGAAGTCCCCGTTATAAGCATCGTTGAAAACAACCTATGTGGGCACTTGCATGTGTCAGAGTTCTAACTCAATTATCAACTACATAAAAATATATGTGTAGAGTGTAGACCCTTGCTATGTAATATGGTTGAGTGTTTAATCCAACATAAAACTATGAAAGCAACGTAGTACGCTTGTTTACTTTTGTTTTTGACAATTCAGCATCAACTCTTCTAGATTTTTATTTTTTATATTTTGAAAACTAGATAAAATAAATAAATTTATGGACCACAACTTTGACTTTTTGGTATAATTGTCACGGTACAGTTGAGACAATGCCAATAATGAGTTATAAAACTCTTAAGAATTTAACAAAGTTTGTTGCGATGGACGCATCATAGAAATAATGATGATATGGGTCATCAATAAAAAAATTATATTGCTCTCAACTTTTTTTTTTTTTTTTTTGAGATGATTGAAAATACTTACATACAAAATATGCTTAACTGGACCCATGCCCTTTCCTTATTCTCCGAGCATTTTGTGCTTGGCTCAAATGATGCCATGATACTCGAACCTTTAAATTTATGACTTGATATCTAGCAAGTTGTGAAAAAAATTATCCCTACTCTCTCTAACATTGCCCCTTTGAAATCATGTAAAAATCAATAGTCTTAGTACTCTTGATAATGCTTTTTGTTTTTGTTTCTTTCATGACGTGGAATTTTACGACTCATTAACACATAAACTCATCACAAACATATGATTTTCGAGGTTAAGGTTTGGGCTGGAGCTTGTCAGTTATCACGTTAATCTCATTTCGGATCCATTAATGTAGGCCCATTCAACCAGTGGTGGAGTTAGGAGGCAAGATAAAAATCTAAAAATATTAGTCAATATTTATAACAAAATAAATAAATATTTATAAACTAATGTAATTGTCAAACAAAATCTAATATAAATGTAAATCATTATATTTTGTCAATCTAAAAGCGTTAAGAGAATAGCAATATACGTAGTATATAGGTTCACTTGATCAAAATATATAAAATTGAACATTTTTTTTTCTACTCTTATGAGTATTTAAAATTTGTATTCATAACAAAAATCTAGAGTTTGGAATCATAAAAAAAACCAAGAGATGGAAGAGAAAAAAAAAATAGAGAAAGTTTTAGTGTCTTAAAGAGCATTAAGTAGTTTATTACTATTATTATGTGTAAAATATGGGACTAGACATAAACAAATTGCAATAATTCTAGAGTCACAAACAAAATTTACAATTTTTTTTTTTATAATTGCTAAGGAGACTAGATGTTAATAGGAAATAAAAATAAAAATAATTATATATAGAAAATGCTATGTCCACAATATTTTCATAATACTTTCATAACAAATTCTAAGTGGTATGTTGTTATTGACTATTACTGGGGCCAAAAAAGTAATTTTTTATTGTGAGTTTAAATTGTAATCAATAACAACTTACCACATATGATTTTTTTTTTATAAAAATATTGTAAACGTAGTACTTTTCATAATTAAATGGTGGACCAAAATAATAACCATTAAACTTTACCTACCTTTTCTTAAAAAATATTACCAACTTAACTACTATAATATGAAATTTGTTGTTTCTATAGCGTTTTAAAAAAAAAAAGAAAAAGGAAAAAAAGGATAGGCATGACTTTTAGTGGGAAAAGTGAAAAATCTGGAACAAACTTTTGTCTTTGTTAGGAGCTTTTTGCACCCTTTTGTCTGGTGCCATCACTAACTTCATTCTTTTTTTTCTTTTTCTTTTTTAATTTCCAATTACACCTTCAGTTCTGGTTGATTTTACTCAGAATTGAAGAGTGTTGCTTTTTGTAATTATTTTATGTTAGGAGGGGCAAGACATAACTAACAAGGCCTCAAATATAAATAGCAGTTCATTCTACAAAAAAAGGGACCATGTACAATCCAGAATATACTGGAGATCATTTGTATTTAGATCCTTAGGAGATTTATTAGTTCTTAGGCTTCATTGAAGACTTTTTGCTTGAACTTTGTCTCTTTTATACTTGCGATCTTGTTTAGTCATTATTAGTTAAGTTTGATGCAATATTAAAGTGTCTATTTATATTTGATCTGATTTCCTGCTTGCTTTGAATCAATTATATGTTAGATTGATGACTTTGGCTTTAATCTGTTGTGATTGCTAGCTACACTTAACTATACTTCGAGATGATTTACTTCAATCTATAGTTTACTTCGAAATGATGTTATTTGAATAAGTTTAGTTAGATTAAGTTTATTTCGAATAAAAGCACTTGGACTTAGTCTTTGTAAGAATCAATTACTTCAAATAAGTTTAATTTACTTCAAATCAATGGCAGTAGAGACAAATTAGGCTTGATAAATCAATTTAGTCACTTAGGGTCTTTTTCACTCTTGTTGTTAACTCGCGCATTTTCCAAAAAATCCAATTAAGTGAGGAATTTCTAAACCCTAAGCCCTAATCTTTGAAGTTAGATTTTTACTTCGAGTTAGTTTCGGCACCTTAAGTTTCAATTTGAGCAACCTGCAAACATTAATAAGAGTCCAAGGTTAATCTTAAAGTGGCTTCTACTCAAACACCTAATTCTCTAGAGTTTCAAAACTTTTTTCACAATTCATTAATGTGATAAGTTATGACTAGAGAAATTTTATTATCACAATTCATATTGGTCCATCATTGATACTTTTTTCATTATATATCAATCATATCATGTCACATTAAGAATTGTGGAAAATAAAATATATCTATAAATGTATTGAAGTCTCAAACACCATCTCCACAGAATTACTAAACATTCCTCCCCCAAAATTACATGCTATTGAAGGTTGGTTCTGGTTAGAACTACTGAAAGTGCTTTTGTACTCTTATAGTGTTTTGTGTATTAAAATTGGTTTATCACAACCCACCACCCCCCTTCCCCCCACCCAAAAAAAAAAAAAAGCCTTGTCTCTAAATAATAAATATTGGAGAGGCATTGCTTAGTGGAAGGATCCGTTTTTGTTTTTTTTTAGAGATAGTTTCGCCGCATGATTTGATGTAGGTTAGGATTGAACTTCAAATTTCTATTCGACGATAATAAACTTTACTAATTAAGTTAATTGGAACTCACTTTTTTTTTTTTTTTTGTGTGTTTGAAGTTTAGAAGAAAACAATAATTTATTCTACCAAAAAAAAAAAAAAAGCAATAATTTTCTTTTTATTTCTGCTCCTTTTTGTGGGCCTGCGATTGGGAAAAAAGACTTAAACCGAAGTCCACAACTTTACCACGTTCTTGTTAAAAACATTGGGACTAAAGGGCCGAATAAAACTGGACCCGACATATGACCAGCGCAAGCCCAAAGTAGTGATGGATCAGACCCCCTAAAAATTGTACCGCTCTCTTGTTGGGCATGAATTTGCCTGCAAACCTTTTTTTTTTTTGGAGAGATAATTAACTCCCTAAACAAAATGTTTGTGACTAATCAAACATTATGTTAGTTTTTTTTGTTAAAATTTAATGGATCTAATTACTTAATTTGCACCATTATTAACAAATCAAACATTATGTTAGTCTTTTTTGTTAAAGTCTAATGAATCTAATTACATAGTTTGCACATGATAAAATTATTGATGATGTGATGAAAAAAAACGTAAAGGTGATTATATTTGTTAGTCTCCTTTAGGAATATTAATAGAAGGTTGGATTTGTCACAAAGCTAATATCTTGGGAGTTAATTGTTTAAATCGAAATTCTAATAACCAAAACAACACAAACAATCCAATGAAAATTTTTGTAAAGGAGATTAGCTAATGGTATCATAAATTTTGTTACATAAAAGTCTATAATTGATGGATTAAATTTTAAATGTAACAAAAAACAGTAATTGAAAATTTCATTTATTTTCTTATTGATGTGTCATCAGTCACATTCATTATTATGTCATATTGTAAGTCTTTTGTAATAATATTGATAGCATATTTAGTATTTTTATTTGTAAAGAAAAACACTTACTCTGAATTCAAACCATGGTACAATGGAAGAGATTCTCTTAATAAATCTCAGTTGGTATGAAGGAATCATAATAATAGAACTATATATAGAAGTACTAAGAATCCAATTGAAGAGAAAGGGTGAGATATGTGGTCTCCTCTTTGGATTTAAAAAACCAAATGTGGATTCATTAATCAAAATTTAGAATGAGGTGGTTAAGATGCATTCTTTTAAGTAGCGTAAATCACCTCTTGTGCTATGATGGTGTTAATCTTGAATTTCTCAATCGGGAAACAAAGGATTCTTGTCAAGAGCAAATGATCTTTGGTGGGTGATTTCACTTTTGAAGCCATAAACTTTGCAATTTTATTCTAAGAAACATTTCGGGGACTTATAGAAAATAAGTTGTTAACAGTTGAAGCCTTTCTACCTTTTAAATCAAAGTTATGTTGGTGTGAATGGTTTCTCTTAATACTGTGAATAATAAAGTATAATGGTCTACCTTATATATAGGTAGACAGTGTGTAATGTTGTATAAGTAACTCTACACCATGGGTCTAAGTCTATTGCGCTTATATTTTGACAACTTCCACTTTGTGTAAAAATCTCATGACTATAGCTACCACTTAACGATAATCCATGTACCAAGAATGATTGAAAATCAGGGCCGGCTCTACAGCCAGCCCAGGGGGTTCAAATGAACTCTCTGGCCTGGCCCGAAAAACAAAAAGATATAATTTTTATTTTTATTTTTTTTGTTTTGACTCCTAAAATAAAATTTTGAACACCTTGACTCTAAATTTTGTTCAAACCCAATTGAAATAAACTTGAAATATGATCATCTTAGTGCTATTTTCACAATATTTTTACAATAAAGATTAAGTGACAAGTTGTAATTGGTTTTTTATTTAAACTTATATGTGACATCACTTTTTTACATACCTTTAACAACTTGTCATCTAGATTTTATTATATAAATATTGTTCCAGTAGCATTACTCTTAAAATTGCTCATTTGTAAAAAAAAAAAAATAAATAAATAAATATTCTCTCTAGATTCTGGCTTACTTTACCGTTGATGGTAGAATGAAACAGTTTTTTCCTGCACTTTTCTTCTTTATCAGCAAAAACTTACACCACTTGTACAACCAACTAATCTATATTTACATCTATGATTATTTTCTCATTCTCTTTCTCCATTCTATGTTTTCTTTTTGTCTAATCAAATAGTTTGATAATTGTTCTACAGTTTTTTGAGTCCAAAAAGTCTTTTAGTACTTGCTCTAATTCCAAGAGAATGACCACGTGTGCGGTTAAAAATCCATACATTTCAAAAACAAAATCTTATATAAGTTACTATTTTTTTTCTTAGTATCACATTTACTCCCAGATCTACTCTTAGGTGTGTTATTATTCTTCTTTATCATATATTTTTATTTAATTGATATTACATATGATTATAATAAATTATTATTAATATGACAAATATTATGGTTAGTTATTTTTTTTAATTTATGCATTCAATTGTTGTTTTCTTACCGATCTTTAAACTAATAATAATTTTTTAAGACTATTGTATAGTATAGTTGTATTGTATACTATTTAAAATATTAGGTTAGATTATTGTATATAATATGACAATTATGTATAAAAAAAAGTAATAATCATTTTATTTTTTTACTCCCCACAATAAAATCTTAGCTCAATACACTGTTGACTCTTTTAAGGGCATATTTGGTAGACTGTAATAGATACTGTAATGTAATAAATATTCCTATGGCATAATTATTCGGTTGTTTGGTTATGTTTTTATTTCAATGAATAATTATTCTTTATGAATTGTTATTCTTCAAAATGAAAAATAACTATTCTTTATTAAAAGTACTGAATATCTATTCCTTCACCTTATGTATAAACTTTTTAAAAATTTTTTCTAAATAGTCATTAGTTGTCACATCTTCAAAAGAAAAGAAAATAAATTTTCCTTGTTGTTAATTATTAGCACTATTTTGAACACCCTAAAATAAGTGTATTTTAGAAAATTTGACTTAAAAATAATTTAATTACACATTCTTTTTATACTCTACTAAATTATGGATGCATATTCAAGATTTTATTTCTAAATAGTTATCAAATTAATAAATAGTAATACTTATTACATTTCAACTTAATATATTTTTGTAATACTTATTTTTATTCTTACGTAATAATCATTACAATGTATTCGAGAACAAATCTAGAAAAAATCTAATAGCTGTAACTGTGTCAGACAGAAACAGTGATCTACTGCTATCAATGACCAAAACATGGATCTACGAGTCAATACAGTGCGTTAGTATCTTGTCCCAGTCACGTGCATGTGAGACGCGTGCTCCATACGTCTTGCATATAAGATAATAATTTTCCCGACAACGCAACATAATAATAAATAATTCCCAGTGAACACCAGCTAAAAACAGTCAGATCTGCTCGTTTTCAAGTACTAGAACATGTTAAAATGTATTATAAGCTAATGATATTCTACAAGAAACAAAATTTTTATGTTGTACACACAAAAAAGTAGGTTAGATCACATATCCCACATATGCTTTCCCCCCTCAAGGAAATTTTTTTACTTATCAAAAAGTGAGAATTTTTCTTTTTTATCCGCTTGTCTCAGTTTTACCTGTCAATACGTCGCTTCCAGGACTAAGGGTCGTTTAGAAGGAAAATAGGGAGGATGAAAAATAAAAGATGAAAAATAAGGTGAAAAATGCTATTTTTCATTGTTCGTTTGGAGAAGAAAAATAGGGAGAATGAAAAATTCGAAAGAAAGTTTTCTCTCCAGACCCACTTTTTTTTTTCTTTCCAAATCGGAAGAAAAATCTGGAGAGAAAAGTTTTATAGTAGCACTTTTACAAAAATACCCTCTTTTTACCTATTGTTTTCAACTTTTTTTTTCTTTTTTTTTTCTTTTTCTCTCAACGTTGACCTGAAAGTTTAGTTTTTTTTTTTTTTCAACGTTTTTTTTCTTTTTACTGAACAACGTTGTTCAGCGAACAACGTTAGTCTTTTTTTTTTTTTTTCAACGTTATTAAACAATGATGTTTTTTTTTTTCTTTTCAACATTACTAAATGTTGTTTTTTTTTTCACCGTGACTTGATCTAATTTTTACATTATAATAATATAAATTTATATATATGATGTGATAAATTTTATATTATTTAATGATTAAAAATAAATCTATTTCTTACATATTATGTAACAAGGGTATAATAGTCAATTTATATAAATTATAATTTCCATCATTTCCTTTTTTTCTCCAACCGAACACAAGAGTTTTCTATCCTCCCACTTTTCCACTCTCCCAACCGAACACATAAGAGGGAAAACTAAATATTTTCCATCCTCCTACTTTTTCATCCTCACAATTTTCTATCCTCTCACTTTTCCACTCTTCCAACCGAACAGACCATAAGTTTTGCATGTTGATAAATGAATATTATGCATGGTCCTGCCCAAGATACGTACAAATGGTTTAAATCATCCAAAGATGGTGGAGACTTTTGAGATTATGAAGAATGGTGTAGGTTACTTACATCCACACACACCAGACATATATATACACCACAGAGCTAGTGGTACCATTTTTACTTTACAGTTCTGTTCTTGTGTCTTTGTCCTAAGAGGACCATTCATTACTCAACCCTTTTATGTTTTCTCTGTTGCAAAGTCTTGATTAGGTCAAGTCCTGTTCACTCTAGCTATTTAAGGTGATTAATTCGACCCACTTAAGCGTCAGAATTTCCAGTCATTAATTCAACTCTCCAGTTCAAATTCTATAGGAATATTTAAGGTTCAATTAACCCAAAAAACGTTAAACTTGGTCATCATTGATCTCTTCTTGAGCTCAGTTCTGGCATTTCGGACCTAAATAAATTTATGATTATTCTGTGAACCATCGCCCAGACTACTCTGTCTTCATTTAAAACAAATAAGAAAAATATGATGAATTGAGTCTGACTAAAGTAATATTCAAGAGGCACAGTGAGAGAAAGGAATGTGAGAACAAAATGAAGAACATGATGTAACAAAAAATAAAAGAGGCACATTGAAAAAAAAAAAAAGATTAAGATTATTAGAAGGCAGATTTTGAGGCATGTTAATCACGACATGCAAGCAGATGAGAAAAATAATAAGAGTTTGACTTACTTTTAGTACTTTTATAACTAACAATGATGTCTTTTTGTTTTTTTTATATATAATGGCAAGTGGTAATGGGTTTTAATTTTCATATTTTATTTAGTTAATAGATGATGTGACAGTTTCTCATTAAAACAAAAGGGAATTTCAGTTAAAAAAGTACTCGAAGTAAGCTAAACCAAAAAAAAAAAAAAAGGTTAAATTTTTTTTTGCTGAATAAAAAAAAAAAAAAGAACTATTTTAGTCATATAGTTTACAAAATACATTAGGACATGCATTAGTAAACTATTTTATGAAACTTTTTATGAGAAAATAAAAAAGTGACTAACTTTTTTGACAATTTTTTCAATTTTCGATAAAAAGTGTCCTAAAATAGATTATTAATGTAATCGAAACCTCTTTTTAATAACAATCTAATCATTTTATTTGATTTCTTTTAAAACATTATATTAAATCTATTACAAATTATACTTTCATTTAGTTTAACAATGTCATGTGTCATGTGGGCGTGCGTGTCAATATACATATTCGATGTTAATATTAAAAATGGTGTATCTGTACACATCGGTACTGAAATATTCTATTCTAGTAGTCAATCCGGAATGGAATTCAAAGTCTTGGCCTCAATTCTAAAAATTGTTGATATTTCAATTCCACCAAATATTGATATCCCAATTCCAAAAAATGCTAATACTCTAACCACCTTCCATTCTATCAGTCAATCCATAATGGAACTCAAAATCTTGATCTCAAATACAAAAATTGTTAATATTTTAATTCCATAAAATGTTGATATCCCAATTCTAGAAATTTCTAATACTATGGCCCCTACTCACCCCCCTCCCTTCTCAATCAAACTCCTAGCTTGGTCCCCGTTTGAAAGTGAGAGAGTTGGTGGACACAATAAATAACTGAAGGGCTTGCTTTCATCTGTGGAATAGCATGCTTGTACAAGCAAATAAGAAATTGACCGGTAAAGAAAATTTGTAAATCAATTCAATTTTGGTCCTCCCAAACACTTCTGAGTATGATTTTTGATAGTATCTTATGTGGAATGGATTCATGGAACAATAGTATGAAACCACGTTCAAATAAACTACTCTTTCACAGTAGGTGGGACTTCAACATTTACGAGTTTCACATGCTATGAAAGGAGAGTCTTTCGAGACCACTCCATGAGATACCTCCTCTGTAAAAGTCCCCATTATAAGCACCGTTGAAATCAACCTGTGTGTACTTGCATGTGTTATTCTAAGTCAATTATCAACTACATAAATTATGAAAAAAAATATAAGAAAGAGATGTTATATATCTATATAGAGATATTCGAAAATATATCATTGTAGACCCTTGCTATGTAATATGGTTGAATGATCAATCTAACATATAACTATGAAAGCAACGTAGTACGCTTTTTTACTTTTGTTTGACAATTCAGCATCAACTCTTCTAGATTTTATTTTTAATTTTTTGAAAACTAGATAAAAATAAATAAATTTATGGACCACAACTTTTACTTTTTGGTATAATTGTCACGCGCGGTACAATACCTTACTCTTATAGGTAAGTTTAGGAATTCTACAAAGAAAGAGACCATGCATAATCTAGAATATACTGAAGATCATTTGTATTTAGATTGTTTAGGAGATTTATTAGTTCTTAGGCTTCATAGAAGACTTTTTGCTTGTATGTTTCCTCTTTTATAATTGCGATCTTGTTTAATCATTATTAATTAAGTTTGATGCATTGTTAAAGTGTCTATTTATATTTGAATCAATTTTATATTAGACCGATGACTTTGGCTTTAATCTGTTGTGATTGCTACAATTAACTTTACTTCAAGATGATTTACTTCAATCTGGTTTACTTCGAAATGATGTTATTCGAATAAGTTTAGTTAGATTAAATTTATTTCGAATAAAAGCACTTGGACTTAGTCTATGTAAGAATCAATCGCTTCAAATAGGTTTAATTTACTTCAAATAAATGGCAATAGAGACAAATTAGGCTTGATAATTCAATTTAGTCATTTAGGAACTTTAGTCACTTAGGCTTTTCACTCTTGTTGTTAACTCGCGCATTTTCCAAAATCCAATTAAGTGAGAAATTTATAAACCCTAGGCCTTAGTTTTTGAAGTTAGATTTTCACTTCGAGTTAGTTTCAGCACCTTAAATTTCAATTTGAGCAACCTGCAAACATTAATAAGAGACCAAGGTTAATCTAAAAGTGGTTTCTACCCAAACACCTAATTTTCTAGAGTTTGGAAATTTTTTTCACAATTCATTAATGTGATAAGTTATGATTAGATAGAGCAATTTCATTATCACAATTCATATTAATCCATCATTTATACTTTTTTTTTTCATTATACATCAATTATAACATGTCACATTAAGAATTGTGGAAAAAAAAAAAATCTATAAATGTAATGAAGTCTCAAACACCATCTCCACAAAACTACCAAATATTCCTCCCTCAAAACTACTAAGAGTGCTTTTGTACTCTTATAATGTTTTGTGTGATAAATTTGGTTTATCACAACCCAAAAAAAAAAAAAAAAAAAGGTGTCATGTTTGTCTCTAAATAATAAATATTGGAAAGGCATCGCCTACCTATGGCTTGGTGTAGGTAGAAGTTAAATCTCAAATATTTATTTAACAATAAAAAACTTTATCAGTTAAGTTAATTGGAATTTATTATTATTATTATTATTATTTTTTTTTTTTTTAAAGTCTAGAAGAAAACAATAATTTATTTTACCAAAAAAACAAAACAATAATTTTCATTTTTTATTTCTGCTCCTTTTTGTGGGACTGTGATTGGGGGAATAGGACTTAAACCGAAGTCCACAACTTTACCACGTTTTTGTTAAAAACATTTGGACTAAAGGGCCGAAAAAAACTGGACCCGACATTTGACAAGCCCAAGCCCAAAGCAGTGATGGATCAGAACCCCTAAAAATTGTACCACTCTCTTGTTGGGCATGAATTTACCTGCACCCTTTTTTTTGGAGAGATAATTAACTCCCTAAACATAATGTTTGTGACTAATCAAACATTATGTTTTCCTCAAAAAAAAAAAAAAATCAAACATTATGTTAGTTTTTTTTTTTTTTGGTTAAAGTTTAATGGATCTAATTACATAATTTGCACCATTATTAACAAATTAAACATTCCGTTAGTCTTTTTTTTTTTTTTTTTTTAAGTCTAATGAATCTAATTACATAGTTTGCACATGAAAAAATTATTGATGATGTGATGAAAAAAAATGTAAAGGTGATTGTATTTGTTAGTCTTTTTTAGGAATATTAATAGAAGGTTGGATTTGTCACAAACCTAATATCTTGGGAGTTAATTGTGTAAATCGAAATTTTAATAACCAAAATAACACAAACAATCCAATGATAATTTTTGTAAAGGAGATTAGCTAATGGTATCATAAATTTTGTTACATACAAGTCTATAATTGATGGATTAAATTTTAAATGTAACAAAAAAAAGTAATTGGAAATTTCATTTATTTTTTTGTTAATGTGTCACCAATCACATTCATTATCATGTCAGATTGGAAGTCTTTTGTAATAATATTGATAGTACATTTAGTAGTTTTCTTTGTAAAGAAAAACACTTACTCTGAATTCAAACCATGGTACAATGGAAGAGATTCTCTTAGTAAATCTCAACTGGTATCAAGGAATTATAATAATAGAACTATATACAGAAGTACTAATTAAGAGTCAAATTGAAGAGAAAGGGTGAGATATGTGGCCTCCTCTTGTGATTTAAAAAACCAAATTGGGATTCATTAATCAGAATTTAGAATGAGGTGGTTAAGATGCATTCTTTTAAGTAGAGTAAATTAATCACCTCTTGTGCTATGATGTTGTTAATCTTGAATTTCTCAATCGAGAAACAAAGGATTCTTGTCAAGAGCAAATGATCATTGGTGGGTGATTTCACTTTTGAAGCCATAATGTTTGCAATTATCTTCTAGGAAACATTTCAGGGACTTACAGAAAATAAGTTGTTAATAGTTGAAGCCTTTCTACCTTTGCAATCAAAGCTAGGTTGGTGTGAATGGTTTCTCTTAATATTTCTGTGAATAATAAAGTATAAGGGTCTGCCTTATATATAGGTAGACAGTACGTGATATACAAGTAACTCTACGGCTTAAGTCCATTGGGCTTATATTCTAACAACTTCCACTTTGTGTAAAAATCTTATGAGTACATGCTGCTACCACTTAATGATAATCCATGCTGCAAAAATGTTTGAAAATTAATACTGACCTACCACAAGACTTGAAAATTTGTGGGACTCCATTCTAAAGACTAACCCTCTGATTTCTTCCACCAATGAAATAGAGCATAACATGGAGTGTTTATCATCGTTTATCACCGGTTGAATTATGTCTGGTATCTCTAGAGGAAATACAGGCCGTGAGGGAGAATAAGTTTTTTTTTTTTTTTTTTTTTTTTTGAAAATGTTTAGAAAGCTCTATCCAATTTCCTTCTTTTCCTGCTCTTTTTTGAAAAAGTTCAAAAAGCTCTGTCCACTTCATTGTACACCTAGCCTACTAGATAGAAAGTTTTTTAGCTTTAAAAAAATTGCATCAATTATTTGGTACAAATGAGCATTGTGTAATAATTATCTTGAGAAAAATTCTTTTGATCAACAACCATAGAACTTTGAAAACTTGAAGTACTTTGAAATATGATTTTTTGGCCCTTAAAGTTTGGAGTTTTATTTTAGTTATTTATGTTTCAAAATTTTCATTTTTATTATTTATTTTTTATTATGTTTTCATATTAGTCATGCCGTTCATTTTCGTTAATAATACAATCATTAAATACACTTCACATTTAACTATTTTATGAAATATTAGTTCTAAATTGTTGTGAAATGTAGAAATTTTATTGTTATAGGCAGAAAAACATATTATGAACAGTGAGATTACTAACGGAAATAGATAGCAATGCCCATATGAAAGCGAAATAAAAAATAAAGGATTAAGATGAAAATTTTGAAATATAAAGGGTCAAAATAAAAAACCCAAAATTTGAAAAGCACAAAGAGTGCTTTAGTCTTGAAATATGATATTTTTTAGTCTAAGAATATATCGTTTTATTTATTTTATGCTGGTACTGTTTAGCTACCAACAAGAGGTGGGGGAACCCATCACAGATATTGGGTCTATTTCTTTTCACTATTATATCTACTGATTTTGTACGTTACATTGAAGATTCATGGACTTTCCCTTTTCCATCTGTAAAAAAAAAGCTGAAAGAAAGCAATAGGGCCTTATTCTGATTCATGAATAGATTGATGTTTGGCACACACAAAAAAAAACAAAAAAAGAAAGAAAGAAAAAGAAAAAGAGAAAGTCCACTCATTGTGAGTTTTGGAGAACTAAATTGTGTTGGTCACATGATTAACAAGTACTCGGTTAAGGCCCACAAAGATATTCTTCAGGATTCATTATGTACATTTAATCATTTATTTGACATCATTCCTTCATGCATGAAGCATGAGTACTATATGATTTTCCTTCAACTATAGGAGGGAGATCAAAATATGAGAAAAGGGGGGACTATGAAAATGGCAAAGAGCTCTCTCTCAAATCTAAAGGTCAAAACTAAATTCATGAACCTAATCCATTGCTTGAGAGTCTAGCACTGAAATGCCATGACTTTGAGGGCACTTGTGAGTTACTTTTTTATTGATTTAGTGAATTGTGACTTTGTGACCTTCACATAGAAGTTTCCTTGGCTTCCTTTCTTTTCAAAAGACAAAGTGTGGATAAATGACAAGGTTGAGGATAATCTGACTCATTTTCCTATGCAATAGGTATTGGCTTTTAAGATTTAACAAGCAACATCTACTTTGGAGGCTTAATGGCTTATCAAATATATGATAACTGCTAGCATCCCCTTTTTAACTTTTTTTTTTTTTTTTTTAGGGTCAATGTTCTCCATAACATATTGTCATATTATAAGTTTCACCTAGATTAAGTGTATTATAAATTGCTGATAAGACACCGATTACAAGTTTCAGGTGCCAATTTTAAAGAGTGTAGATTGGCTAAAATTTCATATCAATTCATAAATTCTAGACCCAAAAGTTTGGACTCCAAAATGATGACCTAAGCCCCATGTACATGCATGCGTAAGTGTAGACTTTCTTTGAACGGAAGATACTGTCAAAAGTCAACACAAGAAGTTCATGACACAGAAAATATTGATAGAAATCAATAGAGCTACATAAAATTTCGTGACTTGAAAGGAATTATCATGAGAATCAAAAGTCATCGCTTTGTGACCATTGCCAAAGCCGCTTTTAAAACCTTTCATTGGTTATTCTTTATATTTATGGTAAATTTTTTATTAATTTAAATGTTAGAGTAAGGTCTCATATGTTTTGGGATGTCTCCTAGAGACTATAGAGTTTGACTTTATAATTTTCTCAAAATTTCATTTTTTTTATTGGTAATTTTTCCAATTTTCTAGCATAATTCCGTGCTTAACTTGAATTAGGGTGTTTAGGCATCTTATAGCCTTCCTAGGAATCCTTTGGGGTTTTCTAAGGGCCTCTTGGAAGACCTAATCTTTCTTTTCCTATTTAAATAAATGCATTGTAGTCTCTAAGACAATTCAACTTTATTAACAAAAGTTACCATGACTTTTGATTTTTGAGTAGAGTTGTAATGTGCTTTTGTGTTAGAACTCATTTTCTTCTCTCTTGTGTGCGTGTTTGTTTCTAAAAAAAAAAATTCATCAATAGTATATATTTTCAGAGTTCTCTCAAAAAATAAAAAAGCATTTTCAGAGAGTTTTTACTTCTTTGTTTTTTTGTAGATTGCAAAATTCGCTTTGTGAATTCAGGAAAATCTTCGTAACTTTGTCTTATCCAAGATTACTCGAACCTTTATAAAAAAAAAAAAAAAAAAGTGTTGGGTTTGAACTTTTGGATTTTAGTGGCTTTTTATGTGATGGGGTCCTTGTTACCTACTAATCCTTCAACATTAAATTTGATTGTGCTTTTCCACCCAATCATTTGGTGTGAAAAGGGTTTCCCGACGTAGAAAATCTATATATATGACCTTTGAGTTTGATGGAAAATCTGTTTTAGATACTTTGTTCCGAGAGATGTTTTGTATGTAAACAAAAACTTTGTACAAATAATGTGAGTTGGTCGTGCAATGAGCTAACTTGACAAAACACAAAGAGTGCGAGATTCTATGCTCCATCCATGTTAAAACATTTTTACATCAATTTATAGTACATAAGCATTGTTAAATCCATTGAATGAAAACATTTATTCTTTGTTTTTGTTGGTCTTGATTGATGTTATGTTTGTCGCGTGATATTTCATTCACAGCCGGCTCTAGCATATAAGCAAGAGAGGCAGTCGCCTAAGGCCCCAGGTAAAAAAAAAGGCCCCCTAATTTTAACCAATAGAATTATTTCTTTCATTTAAATATTATTAATTAAGCTCAAATATTAGCCAATAAATAAAATAGTATTTTTTTTACGAAAAAGAAATTATACGTTCATAATATTTTTCACAATACTTTCATAATAAATTTTAAGTAGCAGAATGTTACTGGCTGTTATTGATGGTTAAAAAAATAATTTCAATGGTGAGTTCAAATTAGAATTAATAACAACTTAACACCTAAAAGTTGTTGTGAAAATATTATGAATTTAGCACTTCTAAAAAAAAAAGAGCAATACACAAAAAATTTCACAAGATTTTTGACAACAATTGAGTTGGCAAAATTTTACTAATTCTCATCTAGGTCTATCACTAACGTTATTTTCTTACTTACCATTATTAATCTGCCACATCAACAGGTGTGAAATGTTTTGTCAAATTTTTTGCATCTATAGACCTTCTCAAAAAAAAAAAAAATTCTAAGTGGTTCATATTAATTAGTAATTTTGCATTTAACAAGAGAATAAAGTTTAAGCAATATTTAGTTTTTTTTTTATAGTCATTTTTAAATATATAGAAGGCCTCGATTTATTTTTCGCCTTAGGCCCCTCAATGCATCAAGCCGCCCCTGATTTCATTTCCCGTAAAGACAAAGCTCTCCCCAGATTTTGAATCTTTTGAAAGCAACAAATACCATATTGGGAAAGAAGAAAAAGGGGAAAGGGGGGAGGTTTCCATTTCCATTAGGACAATCAAAGGGTCAATTTTTTTGTATGGTTTTGTTTAGTTGGACAAGAATTTTTGAATTATATAATTCTTTCTTATAGTTTGAGACTGGTTTCAAATTGAATTGTATTTATTAAAAAAAAAAACAATTAAAACCATACATTTTCTGACTTTTACAGTCACTTAGTCACTATCAACTAATAGTAATAACAAAAATTCATAAAAGTGGTTTCTAAAAGATAAACATTAAAAATTTCTATGTAAATTATTTATGGTATTTTGTTACTAATTTCGAAGGGCTTATGTTTGAGGATATAAGGCATTGTGTTGTGGTTCGGAATGGTAGGGGTGAGGTTCTAGAAGCTTTGTCAGAGAAGAATCAGAAGATTCCCTTACAAGATTCTGTGATTGTCTGGGAAACTCTAGCAGCAAGACGTGCGGTTCAGTTTGTTCATGAAATTGGTTTCATAGCTCTATCTTTGAATGTGACTCCGAGACCTCCATTAATGCTCTTCGAAACAGGAATTTACTGCATTCTTCCTTTTGTCAGATGATTAGAGACATTATGTCTTCTACTGGCTCTCTTCATAGCTTCTCCTTCACTCATACATGTAGGCAAGCTAATGCTTTAGCAGTTGCCTTAGCCAAGAGAGCAAGATCTTTTTTCCTTTGTTGATTTGGATGGAGTTTATTCCTCTAGATCTTTATAACCGTTATCTGTTCGATTTTCAATCTATTGAATAAATGGCCTTGTTGGCCTTCTTCTCAAATATATATATATATATATATATATATATATATATATTCATTCCTTGGGTTTGATCCATTAACAATTTAGTCCCATAGTATTTTTTAGGCAAAAATCACATTTTCGTTCCTACATTTTTAAGAGATTCTCATTTTGGTCATTAGATTTTATTTTTACCGCTTTTAGTCTCTATACTGAAAAACGCTTCTCATTTTGGTCCATGTCGTTACATCAAGGAAGAAAAATGCACACGTGGCGGCAAGCGGCAGAATTAAAAAATATTAAAAATATTTTATTTTATTTTAAAATAAAATAAAATTTTAGTTATAATTTAATTACTTAAATAATAATTGTTCTTCATGTTCTTCCCCCAAGAACATGATTGCCCAGAAAATAAGAAATTTAAGATTTTCTTTTTATTTTCCTAGCATCCAAACAACCAAAAACAAATACAAAACCATGATCAAAAGGAAAATGTAGTCCATTTTCCACATTTTACAAATTCTCAATAATAATAATAACAACCACAAATCTCAATCTCTCTTCGCTGCTCTGTGCTTCTTTTCTTTTTAGTTGAAGTCCCACACTTTCTCCTCCGTCTCCAGCACCAAGGACCTCCAGATAGTTAACCAACCCTCTGCATTCTCTCGCGCCCTGAGGTCATGCGCCTCCCTCAAATCGTCGAAACCCTAGGTCTCGAGTACAACGAGAAGGTCCTCCCTTCAATCGGCAACGAGGTCTTGAAGGCCGTCGTGGCTCAGTTCAACGTCGATCAGCTCCTCAACGAGCGCTCACAGGTCTCGACGCTCGTGCAGAGCGGGCTTACCGAGCGCGCTAGGAACTTCAACATTGTGCTCGATGATGTGGCGATCACGCACCTGTCGTACCTCGATCTCAGCCTCCTCTGGTACCCGATCTCCATGATCGTCTTCCTCGCCATCTTTGTCACCTAATCTTTCCTCTACTTCCTCCGCAACCGTCCACTCCTCCTCTTCCACATCATTGTCGACTACCACATCGTCTTGGCCTTGCTCTCTATCATCACAATCGTCGCCTGTTTTTTTTTTTTTTAGAAACATTTGGGTTGGTTTTTGGTTTTTAATTATGTTTTTAGTTTTTTTTTTTATTTAGTTAAATTGATAAATTAGTTTTTTAAATATTTTTTAATTCTGCCGTTTGCCACGTGTGCATTTTCCGTTTCTGATGTAACGACAGTGACCAAAATGGGAAGCGTTTTTCAGGATAAGGACTAAAAGCGGTAAAAATAAAATCTTGGGACCAAAATGGGAATCGCCTGAAAATGTAGAGACGAAAATGTGATTTCCGCCTATTTTTTAATTATAATATTTTGACCCTTAAAGTTTGAATTTCAATAAAATTGTTAGGAGTACAATGGATGGAATCATATTTGATTTCATTAATTCTAATCGAAATTTTAGAGGGTCAAATGTAATAATTAAAAAATTCATAGACTAAATTGCAAAAACCCAAACTACAATGAGATATATTGTAATTTTTCCTAGTTATTATTATTATTATTATTATTATTATGTTGCAAATGGGTAATTATTTTGGTGTTTCAAATGTAACTTTAGGTGGTGGTTTAACCCTTTTTTGGAAAAAAAGGGGTAGAGTTAGATGTTGAATCCTCATCGTTAAATCACATTGATGCATTAACAAACAAAGGCAAGGATGATATTTGGAGGTTTACGGGTTTTACGGTGTTCCAGAGACACAAAGGAGGATGAAATCTTGGAATCTTATGAGGAATTTACATGGTAGGTTCTCGGTATCATGGTTATGCGTGGGTGACTTTAATGAGATTACAAAGACTCATGAAAAGAAAGGCGAGAGATTAAGACCTTACATTCAAATGAAAAATTTTCGTGACGCTTTGGATGAGCGTGGTCTAATGGATTTGGGTTATGTGGGAAGTAAATTCACATGGTTCAAAAATTTTGCTAATGAAATTGGAATGTGGGAACTATTGAATGGGGCGATGGGAACTACAGACTGGTTTGATAACTATTCGGCTACTAAGGTGATGATCTTCGAAAGTGGATCGTCAGACCATAAACCTTTGCTAATTCATCCGTGGGGTGTACCTATAAGGCCTAACAAACCTTGGTGATTTGACAAAATGTGGTTGGAGGATGAGGGATGCCATGATACTGTGGCTTCGACTTGGAGAGATGGTAAAGGAGGTTCACCAATGAGCATGGTGGTGGATAAAGTGGGTAAGTGCCAGAAAAAATTAAAATGGTGGTGTAAAAGATGTTTTGGAAATATTTATTGGGAAATAGCTAAAAAGAAGAGGAAGATGAAAGAAGCAAAAGTTTCAGCCTTACATGGAAACAATGTGGAAATTTTGGTGCAATTTAAAAATGAATTGGCCGGTTTGTTGGTGAAGGAGGAACAAATGTGGCATCAATGATCAAAAACCCACTGGATGGGGGATAAAAACTCAAAGTATTTCCACTATAAAGCCTCTCAAAGGTTTAGAAGAAATCGGATTCTAGGCTTACAAGACTCAAGGAGTGTCATGTGTATGAGGGATGATAACGTGGCTAGTCTGTTAGAAAATTACCACTAGCAACTTTTTACTTCCTTAAACCCGTTTGACTTGGAGGAACTTACGCAGCATACAAGTAGGGTAGTAACTGATGACATGAATAAGGAGTTGATTGGGGACTTTACATGCGCTGAGGTAGAGTTAGCTCTAAATTAGATGGCACCATTAAAGGCAGTGGGACCGTATGGAATGCTGCCAATTTTTTATTAACACTATTGGAAAAGTCTTGGAGATGATGTCACAGATGTAGTGCTGTCATGCTTAAATACTGTGAAGATCTTTATAAGTTTGAATCATACCTATCTTACACTTATTCCTAAAGTAAAAAGTCCGGTGAAAGTTTTTGATTTTTGACCTATAGCTCTTTGTAAAATTTTGTATAAGATTATTTCAAAGGTGCTAGAAAATAGGTCAAAAACAATTCTGCCACTAATTATTTCAGAGTTTCAAAGTGCTTTCCAGATTGACAAAGCCATCTCAGATAATATATTAGTGGACTTTGAAACTTTACATCATATGAAAACAAAAAACACTGGGAAAGCGGGTTTTATGGCTATGAAGTTAGATATGAGTAAGGTTTATGATAGGGCGGAATGACAATTCCTTATGAAAATTATGGAGAGAATGGGTTTTCATACAAAATGGAGGGGGTGGATTTATGAGTGTATAAGTTTTGTATCTTTCTCTATTATGGTTAATGGGGAACCAAGAGGCCGTATTGTACCAACTAGGGGTTTGAGACAAAGGGAACCTTTATCCCCTTACCTGTTTCTTTTATGCTCTAAAGGTCTAAATTGGTTGATTCACAATGTTGTGAATGATGGAAAGATTCAGGGATACTCTCTTTGTAAGGGTGGACCAAAAATCTCTCACTTGTTTTTTTTTTGTAGATGATAGCCTCCTTTTTTGTTGAACAAAATTAGAAGAGGTAAACACCATCCAAGGCATCTTGAAGGTATATGAAAAAGCTTCTGGTCAGCAAATAAATTCTGATAAGACTACCTCTTCTTTGGCAAGTCAATTTGTGAGTTAACAAAAAATTCCATAAAAGTGCTACTTGGTGTGTCAGAGATAAAACAATATGAAAAGTACTTGGGGCTGCCTGTAGTGGTTGGAAAAAAATAGGAGAACAAGTTTGAATTATATAAAAGATATAGTTTTGGGTAAATAACAAGGGTGGAAGGAAAAACTCTTATCTCAAGCTGGGAAAGAAGTGCTTTTGAAGGCAATAGTTCAAGCTATACCCACGTTTTGGATGGGATGTTTCAAACGCCCATTGGGTCTTTGTAGGGACATTGAGATGCTAATTAGGAAATTTTGGTGGGGACAATGTGGGGAGCGAAGGAAGATTCATTGAAAAAATTGGGAAACACTTTGTAAACCGAAGAATGGGGGGAGGTTGGATTTTAAGGAGTTTGCAAAGTTCAATAATGCCATATCGGCAAAGCAGGTATGGAGGCTTATATATGATACAACTCACTTTTTTATTGTGTCTTTAAGTCAAAATACATTCCCAATGGAACCATTTTTTTTGCAAAACAATCTTCGGGTTCTTTTGCATGGAAGAGTATATTAAAAGCAAGAAGAGTAATTACTATGGGTGCAAAATGGAGAGTGTGTGATGGAAGGTCCATTCTTGTCTTCAAAGACAGCTGGTTACTAGGAAATTAGGGTGGAAGAATTGCTTCTTCTCCCACGGTTTTAGGCAGTGATGTTTGTGTGGCAGACTTGATGGACCAAGAATCAGGTTGGTGGAATTCTCAAGTGATTGACGCATTTTTTCTCTCCTTCGAAGCTCAGCAGGTTAAGGCTATTCCTTTATGTGCATCGACTCAATCAGATTTCCTCTACTGGTCATTGGAAAAAAAAAAACGGTGTTTACTTGGTGAAATTGGGTTATAAGTGTATATGTGAATATTCAAGGAGTGAGGAGGCTTCGGGTTCAACTAGGAGTGCAGCTTCGGGTTTATGGTCTGGAATTTGGAAACTCAAAATGCTTGGAAAGATCAAACATTTTCTTTGGAAGGCATGTGCAAATAGTTTGCTAACCAAAGTAAATTTGATTAAGAGGAAAATCCTATCGAATCCTCTGTTTCATCTCTGTGGCAGATGTCTTGAGGATACAAAACATGCTTTGTGGGATTGTGAAGCGGTGAAAAGTGTCTAATGCAAGGACTTCAGTTGGCTTAATCAATTTGAGGCAGCTCATGGTACTTTCCTGTTTTGGTTGGTTTTTCTTTTTTTTAAAGGACCTAGAGTGGCGTTTGTGAAATGCTGTTATAGGGCCCTCAAATTTTTTTTCGAGGTTGGGCTATAGCAGCATTTTACAAACGCCACTATAGGCCCTTATAAGACAAGAGCCTATAGTGGCATTTCTAAAAAGTTGCTATAGGTCCTTCATATATATATATGAGGAAACTTTTTTAAAAAAATTTCGGTTGTTTTTTTTTAAAGGACCTATAGTGGCATTTATGAAACGCTGCTATAGGTCCCTCAAATTTTTTTTTTTTTTTTTTTTTTTGGGTTGGGCTATAGCAGTGTTTTACAAACGTTGCTATAGATCCCTCATTTTTTTTTTGTTCTGGTTGGGCTATAGCAGCGTTTTAGAAATGCCACTTTAGGCCTTACCAGAACCTATAGTGGCGTTTTTGAAACCCTGCTATAGGTCATTTTTTAATTTTAATTTTTTTTGTTAGCTTTTTTTTTTAAAAGGACCTATAGCAACGTTTTACAAACGCCACTTACCCAGGAGAGAGCACAGTAGTAATATGGAAGCATAAACAATGATAAAATAGATGATAAAGAAAAAAATAGCAAAATAAATATATTCAAATAAGTTAAAACGGAGTATGGAATATAAAAACAGAAACTAGTAAAATCTTACTTGAATTAAAACTTCTGTCTTTAAAACTGAATTGAAAATACTTCTGTCTGTTACAAGCTTTGAAAATAAACTTTGTCTGAAGAGTTATAAGATTACAAAGTAAAACTGTCTGAAAGGTTACAAGATTATATCTGTCAGAAGGGAAGGGTTACAGGATTACAAGAGATGGAGGATTACAAGAGTCTTTCTAAGGAAAAGGGAGAGAGCTATCTTCTTTTTGGAGTTTGGACCCTAATTTTGAGCCTGAAATTTGAACCTGTCCTCTGTCTTAGGAGTCTTTTTTTTTTTTTTTTTTTAAAGATAAAATGAACCATGGAAGGTCTTCAAAGGTAACTTGAGTTAAGTATAGTGGACTCAAGTTAATCTATCAGTAGGACCTTGTAGAAAATGACTTTTACTATTCATGAACAGTAGTCTGTCTATCAAGGGGTATGCATGCTGGTGAACAGTAATCTGTCATTTTTAATCTGTCATATTTAATCTGTCTATCTTTGGATTGTGTGGATCTGTCTGGATTTGTCACGATCTGTCTGAATACTAATTCGTGTCTGATCTATCTGGGAACTATTCACACATGTTTGAATAGTATCATAATGATCTGTCATATGTCAAAGGGGTGTTGAGAATCTTGGAATGCTTCTAGATGAGTTCCGAAATTTGGGGAGGAAGATTCCATTATTGTGTCATCTTCATCATTTGAAATTTGTGATGCAGCTTCAAGCAGTTGCTTCTTAAGCTGTCTTTTGTCTGAGACGGAGGCAAGCTAATACTAGACTTGACTCTTTTCTAGAAGGAAATTAGAACTTTTGTTCTAGGAAGGAGAGGATTTCTTTTGCAATTCTTGGCAAATATGATCAAAATTAAATTTATTCCACCATTTTAATTTAAACTTCTGGTGAGCATGGGAAAAGGATACTGAGGATGTCTTTCTATCTTGTATTCCCATTTAATGATCCATGGGAGATCTGGAAACCTGTAATAAAACTGCAAAAGATGTGGGAAATTCTTAAGATGTGGTATATCTAGTTCTTTCTTGAAAGTCTCATATGCTTTTAATAAATCAAGAGGGAGAATCATAGCTTAAGGACCATGGGAATTCCACCAGTCAATGAACCATCTTGGGACCATCATGTCTTTCTTTCTATGCATAACAAAACGGAAAAACCAAGTATGTCTGTAAATGTTATTTTGGAATAGAAGGAATCTATCTCAGGCTTCTACATAGTCATAATAATTATAAAACGGAGGGTTAAAGAGTTTAGAAAAGTTCCTAGTAATCCGGGGTGCTGCGTTCCATTAGAAGGGGCTGAGGATCTGTTTTATGACTACCTTAGAGTAGCCAACTCTCTTTGGGTCTTGAGAGCATGGCATATATGTTTCTAAAGTTGAGTCTATATCAACTAAAATAAACTCATAAAATTTCTGGGTCTTTAAAGTTTCTGTCTTAGGGTGTTCCCATCCTGGGGGCATGAGCTGTCTGACAAGGGTGAGGGTATCAGTTATGTGTTGAAATTCTGGTTCTATCCATAGAATAAAATTTCAGGAATCTTTTGGAAGTTCAATACTATGGTCTTCTTTTGGGGCTTAGGCTTCCTAAGAGGGGGAGGATCTGTACTTTGGTTGGTTAGAGGGAGAGGTTAAAGGGGGAAAAGATGATGCAACTATGTCAAATGGTTTTTTTAAAGGAGCAGTTTAGGGAGTTGAGGGCGAGGCATATGTTTGTTTGGTTGTTGGAGTGGGACTTGGGGAGAGTGGTTAAAAGGGGTTTGGACTACAAGTTAATGGGGGTCTTTCTTGGGGTCTATTCGAGAGAAAGTAGGTGAGGTGAAAGAGGGACAAAGGGGAAATCTGCTAGGGGGAGGAATTGGAGGGGCAGCACAAGACTGTCTGGTTCTGGGTTTTGGAGATCTGCTCTTATCTGCAAGGGAACTCATCTTCATTGTAGAAATTCATGGGTTAGGAAATCAGGAATCAAATTAATTTCTCCTTTAATATATTCAATATCAAAGTCAAAAACACTTAAAATAGCTTGCCATCTAGCAAAACATTGATTGGAAACAAGATTTTGAACATTTTCTGTAAAACTTCTTTAGCACTTTTTCAATCAACTCTGATTACAAAATTTTGATTAAAGAGATCATTTTGAAATTTTGAAACACATAATATAATAGATAAAATTTCTTTCTTAATAGTACTATAATTTTACTGGGTAGTAGTCCAGGAGTAAAAAAGATGATTGTCCATATTTCTAATCAATGTGTGCCTAGCCTAAGTGTGAACAAGCAAACAGATGATAAGCTGATAAATGTATTTATTCTATTTCCAAGCAATTAATAATTACTGGCGGAACTATTACTAACCACCGGTATCCTTGCTATCGGGACCACATCCTCGGAAAACTCCATTGTGGGACCACCCAAACAACGCCTGTCCGTCGGCTAACAAAATGAGCTGACCAACGCGAAACTATGGTTTGCTAACGAGTATGAGGCTGACTAACGCTATCAAGGAGCAAGTAGTGGCTTTGTAGTAATGTGAGTTCCTAGTAACTTCTTAATTGTAAAGAAATAAAACTCATACATCTACCATCCATGGCTCTGATACCATTAAGACCAAAACCTATAGTGACGTTTTTAAAACGCTGTTATAGGCCCAGTGTTTAAAAATGCCACTATAAAGCCCCTTAAACCCGGCTATAGATATGCCTATTACAGTGTTTTTAGAAAACGCCACTATAGGGTATTAATAGTGGTAATTTTTGTAAACGCCATTAAAGAAAACGCTGCTATAGGCAGCTTTTTTTGTACCGTTTATATCAATAGTGGTGAGACACAATTTTCTATCGATATGGAAGGAACAATTATATTTTAATGTTTATGTCAATTATTGATATGGTGATTGAAAAATGCCACGGAAATATTGTAATAAGTTCCTAATATTTGTCCCCTTTCTTGTTAATAAAACTTATCAATTAAAAAATATATAAAAAAAATGCTAAAAGCACCTTTCCATTTTACTACCCAATGTTCATAAAATATGATTTTTTATGCCATATTATTAATAAAAAAAATTCTTACTTTTTGTTTTAATTTTAAAGATTAACACGTTAATTTGTATAATTTATGTAATAAGATTTGTAATATCCTTAATATCAATTATAATAATCTAAAATTTTAGTATGTAATCCAAGATTTATTCCAAATTCTTTTTAAAGTAAGCTTTAATTTTATTGGGAAAAATTACTTTTCAATTCCTTGACTACTAAATTCTAGAGTAAGTAATGTTTGTTCTTTTTGAAATAATCATGCTTGTTAGCTTACTATTTTTTAGAAACGAATTTATTAACACTTAAACCAATTTAAAATTTTATAAGATTAAGAAATTTATTATTCAAAGAAGAAATTCTCAATATTAATTCTCTATAATAAGTTTTAGTTGTAGTTAAATTAAATAAATGGAAAACCTAAAATTTTGTACTATTCAATGTATATTGAAATAAATAGATTTCATAAATATATATTTTTTTTTGTCAAGCAATTAAATAATCGAATATATGAAACCTAATTTAAACATTTTGAATTATTAATGTTTTCCGCCTTGCTTCTCAAAAAAAAAAAAAAAAATGTTTTCTGTCTTAACTTACACACACAATTGTAAAACTATAACCAAAAGATATAGCAACAAATTTCAAAACATGTTTCACAACTAGTGAGATGGTAGGTTATTATTAGTGTATAATAAAAATGATGAATTTATCGCGTATCTGGCAACATCTATGGTAAAAATACATCTCAAATAGTTTCTAGATCATCTCTCTCTCTCTCTCCATTGGCTGGAAAAGTTGAAATGTAAATATGACATTGACACACATATTCTTTCTGATTATTATTTTCTTATCTCATTGAACAGATCAAATCCCGAATCCGTTTATTTTTCTGGTATACAATCAGATTGTAATATCATAATAATGGTTTTGGGATAAATCTTCTGTAGTATTCAAAAGAGCAATGTGAAAAAAGTACTGTTTGTCTTTTCTGATGAATAAATAAAGGTCCATTTACTTCGTAAAATTACTTTAGTTGAGCTCTTTACTCGAATAAATTATATCTTATTACTCTAGTTTGTTGTGTTCTGCTAGCTTTTTCTACAAAAGTAACGATTCTTTTCAATGGTAATTTACAAAGAGTGAATTAGAAGTTTTATTTTTATATGAAAGAGTGTGCTAGAAGTTGTTTATGTCACTTCCAAACTTCTTTATCTGTAAAGAGGGATTTAGAGAGAAATAAACAGTGGCATAGCCATTATTTAATTAGCAGCTATACCTACACCTACACATGCACCCATTGAAATTTATAAACATATTTGGTTATACATAGAAATTAGGACAGATTTGAATATATTTTTTGCAATCAAACCCGTTGAAAAAAAAAATTATGTGGGGTCAATTATGAGAGGCTTGCTGAAACAATTTAAAAACATATGGACATATTAGATAGAAAAGAACAAAAAACCTTTTCTAAAGGTGGCTCCTGCATACAAAACAACAAACTAAAGGTCTATTTGGTAGTAGCTTCAAAACTGTTTTTTAGAATGGAAACAAAATTTTTTTTTTTTTTGATATTTTTAAAATAAAAATTGTATTTGGGAAGATTCATTTAAAATAATTTTTTTTATTCAGAATAATAACCTAAAAATTTGTTTCATGTAAATAATAGTAATTAAAAAAACCCTAAACACTAACACCATTTTGGTTCCATCCTAACACCATTAAAACACTAACCAATATGAATTAACCAAACAATTTTTTCTAAAACAAAAACTGAAAAATTTCAAGATACACAAAAACAAAAAGCATTGTCTCGTAGAAATTTTTTGATTGACAATAACAAATAATAGAATAGACATCAAAACCATCAAACCAAAACCCATTACCTCATAAAACTCATCCCATATCGAAAAATTCATTCAATCCAAATCCCCCCCTATCCTTCTCATTACGCAATATCGAAAGACTCAAACTGGTGCCGATGCATGGCCAATAACAATATTGACACTGGCGGTTTGATTCACACGCAACAAAAAATTCAAAGTCACCCACAGACCAACAACCCAATTTATAAAGTTTCCTTTTGCCTTTGTTCCATCCTCTTCTCCATGTACGTCACCAAGCCAAGTCAATATTTTCTCGGTAAGAAATGAAGAAGAAATGATAATATGTGTATTTTACTCCCATTGTTTATCAATGGGTTTGGCTTCAAAATTGGCGTTGTTTGTGGCTTCGACTTCAAGATCTCACACCCATCGAATGATGTAAAAAAAAAAATCAATAAATTAAAAAAGGTGGGCACAGTTGGAGAAACCATGAAGAAGAAGAGAAAATAGTAGGAGGAAAAAAAAGGTAATGGGCGCAACAAGATTTGAAGGCTTGGTGGCTTTTATTTACAATTATGACACCATGCTTTGAGATTTGTTTTCTCTCCATAGTAAAAATGGAGTGATTTCATTTTAGAGTTTGGCTTCAGTTGAGGGGGCAAAAAAAAAAAGATTGATTACTTGTTGTTCTTTTTCATTGATGTGGTGCCACACATATGTTAACTGTCCTCATTTGAAATGAATTAATTTCATGGTTGAACTAAACTGTTGTAAATTAAAAGTGTATTTAGTATCATATCATTTAAAATTTAAATGATGTGGTACTACTACTATATACATTATCAAATAAAACTGTAATTGTGAAGTAAATTCTTTTAACTTTAAGTGAAACAAAAATAGGGAAACAAAAATAGAGATCATTCTATTCCCTCCTATGATAATAAGTGCATTCAAACATCTAGGTTAATTTGATTCACATGTGGTAGAATATGTTGATTACTCATAGTTGCACAAGCTTTTTTTTTTTTTTTTTTAATAGGAGCAAATTATGATATTAAGTGTTGGTTTGGATATAGATGATTTCTCTTGCGTTTGCATTTTTTGTTTTTTTTTTGTTTTGTTTTTTTTTTACTGACCAATGCCTCTTGCACTGTTCTTGGGACATGAACAGTGCAAACAGGCAAATGAATAGAACCCACGTGTGAACAGTAACTTTTTATTATTATTTTTTTATTGTTTTTAGTTTCCAGTAAAATAAACGATATTTAAACGAATACTAAGGGTCTGTTTGGGATCTGCTTATTTTGCTGAAACTGAAAAGTTTTTGCTAAAAGTACTGTAGATAAAGATAAAAGATAGCTGAAATAAAAGTTGAAATAATACAATAGGATCCATGAATAGTACCAAAAAGTACAGTGAGACTTATGAATAGTAGTAAAAATAAGCTGAATAGTAAAATAAGTTGGCAAAATTAAGCCATGCCAAACAGACATTAAGTGTCTGTTTTGAAACAATTTATTTAGTTAAAACTAAAAAAATTTTACTGAAAGTAATATAGATAAAGTTAAAAAGTAGCTGAAATAATACAATGAGATTCATGAATAGTACAAAAAAGTGTAATGAGACCCATAAATAATAACAAAAAATGCAACCTTAGTATGCGTTTGGCATTGGCTTAAAAAGCTAGTTTTTTTACTAATTTAGCTTATTTTTGCTACGATTTATGAGTTCTATTGCACTTTTTGGTACTATTCATGGGTCCCACTATACTATTTCAGTTATCTTTTAGTTTTTTCTACGATCCGTTTGGAAACAGCTTATTTAGTTAAAACTAAAAACTTTTTGCTGAAAGTACTATAAAAAAAAGTTAAAAAATAGCTGTAATAGTACAGTAAAACCGATGAATAATATCAAAAAGTACAATAAGATTCATAAATAATAACAAAAATAAACTCAAAAGTAAAATAAGCTAACTTTTTCAGCTATCTCGAACACAACCTAAATGTGCAAATTTTCTTTTTTATATATAAACGAATAAGTGTGCAATTTGGTATATCTCTTGAATTATTATAAAACCATATTATAAGATATATATATTTTTTAATATACATTTTTTCAATTTTTAATAATTTGAGTCAGGAGTCAGGCCACGCTGAGTTTAGCTGACTGTAGACGCGTCTTGTGAAACGCACGTGCCACAGCAAGTTCATGTGGTCGGAAAGACAAATTGGTTAGTAGCAGTACTTTACCTCTTTTATTTTTATTTTTTTATTTTTTAATAAATTGGGACCCACTAGTCAAATACACTTCAAACCCACTTCTGAGCTCTGGTCCACTGAACTATCTATGATCTCTCTCCCTCTCTTACACTCACATTTTAAAACCCCACAGCCGTTTTTCAGTTATTTCATTTTTATGTACATACATTAATCTCTCGTATCAAACAAAAGTACATACATCATACCTATAACAGCACCGTCCACACCCCGGCCCACACACTCTCTCTATAAAACCCATTCACCACTTCAGTGTCACAATGTGTGAGTCAGAGTGTACTAAAACCAAGAGACACCCCTCCACACAAAAACAAGCAAAGCTTGGCTCTCTTGAGAGATAGAGAGAGTAACCCACAAAGAAGAAAAACAAATGAAGCTTGTTTTTGGAGCTGTTCGTCCATGCACACCAACTATATCAAAAAACATAGTGGCCACCATGCACTACTACTATGCCATTGCCGGCAGCAATAATAAACGTAGCAGCAGCGGCTGTGAATTGATGAGAAACTTAGAAATCTCTTGCAGCTCACTCAAGCACGGTGCCTTAAAACGAAGCCTCGCAACTCAGTCAGCTAAGCTTGGAAAAAGGTGGATGGAATTTCAAGGACTCAACAACTGGGAAGGCTTGCTCGATCCTCTAGATGATAGCCTACGCAGCGAAATTCTACGGTACGGCCAGTTTGTTGAGGCAGCCTATCGTTCTTTTGACTTTGACCCGGAGTCCCCGACTTACGCCACGTGTCGCCACCCCAGAAGCTCGCTTTTTACTCGGACCAGAGTCGGGGAAACCGGGTACAAAATAACCAAGAATTTGAAAGCCACTTGTGGGGTCCAATTGCCACGTTGGATCGACCGGGCTCCAACGTGGCTGTCCACCCAATCTAGTTGGATTGGATACGTGGCAGTGTGTCAGGATCAGAGAGAAATACAAAGGCTTGGAAGACGTGACGTGGTGATTTCCTATAGGGGAACCGCCACGTGTCTAGAGTGGGTAGAGAATCTACGTGCCAATTTGACCAATGTGGGCCCCAATCAAGTGGGGTCCATGGTTGAGAGTGGGTTTTTGAGTCTATACACTTCTGAGACTGCCACATGTCCAAGCTTGCAAAAAATGGTGAGGGCTGAGATTGAGAGAGTCATCGAAATGTACGGTGATGAGCCACTAAGCTTCACGATCACAGGTCACAGCCTTGGTGCGGCATTGGCTACGCTCACAGCGTACGACATCACCACCACTCGTGAAAATGCACCAATGGTGACTGTGATTTCGTTTGGTGGGCCACGTGTGGGTAACAAAGGGTTTAGGTCACAACTAGAAAAGAGTGGGACTAGGATACTTAGGATTGTGAACTCCGAGGATGTTATTACTAAATTACCGGGGTTTGTGTTCCGGGATGATGACATGGCAAGCAAAGAGAGTGCCCACGTGGCGGCTGGGATTTCTGGTTGGGTTCAGAAAAGGGTGGAAGACATGCAATGGGTTTATGCTGACGTGGGACAAGAGCTTAGACTTAGTAGCAGGGTCTCACCGTACCTCAACAAAAGGGATATGGCCACGTGTCATGACCTCAAGACTTATCTTCACCTTGTGAATGGTTTGTGAGTAAATTAATAGATTCGTGCAACTTTGTATAGGATTTGTACATATACGGAGTTACTAGTGTAAAAAAGAAAGAAAGTATACTTGTTAATAATTCATGATTAGAATAGTTTGTTAAGTTTTGTTGAATGAGGCAAATTTTGACGCATCTCTTGGTCATATATAAAGCTTGAGTTTGCAGATTATGGTACTATATAGTTTACATTTTGATAAAGCAGAGAGAGATGGTTTTGTGGTTGTGAAGCATGTCCATATTCAATACCCTTTTGTGAGGGGAAGTGGCCTAGGCCAAGCAAGGTAGAATCATCGGAACAAAAGTCTAATTAGATGTGATCGTGTGAAAACAAAAGGATAGAATCCAAGATTTAGGCTTAGTTAGCTAAGGTTTGATTTGTCAAAAAGCTAGATTTATTTTGTGGTGATTTATATTTTGGTAGGGCCATGATAATAAAATACGTGGAAGTGACGTGGATCTAACCATCAATATAAAGATGACATGGTATGAAGTGGATTTCTTATCCTTTGCACCTACTCTCATTTTGAGGTGGTTCCTTTTTTTTTTTTTAATGTCTGCCCAACTCTAACGAACACCTGCATGTATCAACCCATTCCGTCAAACACAATTTTTTATATATAATTTATTAAAACTTGATTTAAAATATCTCATTCAGTAAATTAAAACTCTTAAAATATTTAAAAAAAAAAAGTTATAACATTACAAAATCTTATTGAAGAATAATAATACAACATTTCAAGTAATAAAAAATACAAAAACAATTTAAACATAGCAATACAAAATTAAAAAATAAAAAATAAAACATTAAACATAAAAATATAATTTCTTTATAAAAAAAAAACATCAAAAGATATCATAAATTTAAAGTTTAAAGGTTAAAGCACATTTTCGCCTAATTAAAAAACCAATAAAAATGTTTCTTATTTTTTAAAATATAAACATGGAAGGTATGGCATAGGAGTGGTAAAAAAAAAGTTAACCCCTGTCCCTGCTTCTATGAGCATAGCCACGTAGGCATATTGTCAGACCACGTAAATTTTCTGTATATTTTGATTTCTCTCTTGCCTCTCTTTAATCTTGCATAAGTTGCTTCTTTCACAACAAAAGAACCATAAAATTTATAGCATAATCAACTAATCAAGGACAATATGAATGGAAATAAAGGGATAGCCAAAGACCTTCTCTTGTGCTTTGTTCCATGTATCTAATGAGCCCTTTTTAAGCAATCTTTTTGGAGGCAATATTCACACGATTAAAATGACTTGTGGCAAGTTTCAGCCGTCTTAACCACGCGGGGAAATTTCTTTTGTATCTTCTAACCATTATGGTTGTGGAGATGGTGATTCCTTTCTTTTATCAAACACTTTTGTTCTTAATTAAGACATAATATAGGCCAATTATTCATGATTAGAAGTAAAATGACATAGATCCATTTCAACAAAGTCATCTTTAATTAATGCTTCCATAATATAGTAATTAATAGTTCTCCAATCTAGACTTATAGGTGAGATTATAGGAAGAAAAAATAGATGACACGAGTATCACATAAAGAAATTTCGAACATTCCAAGAATAGAAACTGTGCCCTACAATTGACAGCAAGGAAATTTATGGGACTTTTAGGCCTAAAATGACAAACAGTGAGAGAAGTGTGTAAAATATGCTTAGATGGGTGCATGGTGGTCTCGCCTGAGAAATCGATGTCATAATTGTACTTTTTGGACTGACCATTTGTGGGTACTCCGATTCATTGAATATAAGCTCTGCTTCAGCAAAATGAGTAAAAGCACTGGTTCTGAATTACCTCTATATGGAACCTCTTGAATCATGTGTTTGAATCTTATAATGAATACCTTGTTTTAATTCCTACTCCGCAAAAGAGTTTGTGCAAATTATAAAATCCCATTGTTTATTATGCAAACAGCCTGTTTGCATAATAAACAATGGGATTTTATGAGGCCCTACTTTGCAGAAGTAGAACTTTAAACCACCCTCCCAAACATTATATAATTCTAAATTGTGCACGTTGTAAAGAATAAACAGTAATCCGTTCCATCAATGGTACTCATAAATAATATTAAAAAGTATTGTAGAACTTATGAATAGTAGTAAAAATAAGTTGAATAGTAAAATAAATTGACAAAAATAAGTGTTGCCAAACATGCACTTAAAGATTTTTTTTTTCTTTTTTTTAAGTTTATTTTAACTTAGATTGGTGAAACTTTTTGAATTTGTCAATATAGACTAGAAAAAAAAATTGTTAAAACAGTTAGTAATAAAATTATACCTTACGGTGCATTTGTTTTCAAATGTAAAATATTTTCAATGAAAACATTTTTAAATATTTGATATGACATGTAAAATTTTTCAACTAAAAATCACAAAACTTGTTGATCTATTTAGAGCCTCTAACCTGGTGGTTTGGCAATCGACTGCCATCACAGATCTGCTTGGAGCCACAGATCCGATGGCGGAAGCTGGTTTTCTGGCGACTGAACCCCCAACACCGGCAACCCAACCACCAAAATGGGAGGGAAAGTTACTATTTATTTTTGTAAATTATTTTAACTGTAAAAGTAAATCTTGTTATACAATAACACCTTTAAATAATTTTTTTTTTTTGGTGATCAAATCGCCTTTAAATAACTTGTGATAGGATACATTAGGTTTTTTTTTTTTTTTTTTTTCTTTTTAATGGTCAAAAATAGAAATGAGTGGTACGCATGGACGGTCTAACTATGCGAGTAGAACACGTTAGCTCCGTGGTGACTGTTTTTGAAGGAAAGGAATTGAAACCAAATGCTTACACTTTTTTCTTTGTGATACCAGAAAAGAAGACCAAATGCTTTCACTGATGTTGCACTATTGGGAACGAATTAAAACTCTCTTTCGTAAATTCAGTTCTTTACGCAAAATAAGAACAATGTGGAAAATGCCACAATTAGAACGTGGTAGATTTTCATTCCAAAACAAAAGGCCAGCAGCCCTTTTGTTAATGAAGCCCCACACAATCATTCTTTTTTTCTCATCATCCTCAAGAATCTTTTTTAGCACCAATAACGACAAATATAATGAAGCCAAAAAAAGAAAAAGAAAATCTTAGAAATTAAGCCACCTCCTCTGTTTTTTTTTACTTGAATAGAAAAATGCCGATGAGCTGTTTGTATAGGAAAATTTAATGTTCTAGGGGTATAAATTTACTTGATAACTTGAAAGATTAACCCATATCAATTAAAGACACCCCATCTAGCTAGAAAGAAATCAAACCCCACTTTGGTGTTTCCTTTTCTTCTTCTTTTTCATGTGTAAAGCTCTATCTTTTGTGTGAATCTTCAACCTTTTTTACCTTGGTTTTGAGGGAGATGATTTATAATCAGCTTGGTTTGAGGGGAGGGAGACAATGAAAGGTTGTTAAAACTGAGCCTAACCCAACTTGATTGGGTGCCCATGGGAGCTTGATATATAAAGCTATTTTCATGGGAGCTTTCTTAAGAAAAAAAAAAATTTTTTTGTTCATATTATTAATTTATTACTCATTCATTCACATGCTGGTTTTTTTTACCTTTTGATTTTAATATTATTATTTCATGTTATTTTCTCCATATTTTATGTGAAGAAAATGCATGAACCATATTTTATATGACACATAAATGACATGTAAGAACGAAAATAAATTTCATCTCCATAAAAAAAAAATAATAATAAATTATATCTTTATTTTTCCTATTAATTTATGTGATGAAAATTAAATAACCATATGCTAGAATCATCATAATTATGCACAAGAAACATCGTTTCGTTTGAAAACTTTCAGATTTTTAATGGAACAAAAAGTTTATTTACATTCTAAACATGTTGATTCAAAGACCTATAAATCTATTATAGTCATCTACACAAAGCCCTTTTGTTACTGAAGCCCCTCACTATCATTCTTTTCTCATCATCCTCAGAATATTTATAGCACCAATACCGCGCGACAATATAATGAAGCCAAAAAAAAAAAAAAAAAAAGAAATCATCAAAGAAATTAAGCCAGGTTTGGTTTGATGTGTTTTCACTTTTCATCTTTTCTCTCTAAATTGAATCACTATAGTCGAAACTTCAAGCTCCACCCTCCTTTTGATATCCTCTATATATTTCTTTTATTTTCTTTCTCTTTATTTGTTCAATTTTCCGTTTTTTTTTGGGTTGAAAGTTTCTTCCTTTGTAATTGTTCTTGGGTTTGGGGAATTGGTTGATTTAGGTTATAAGGGTTTGAAATATGGAATTTGGATTTGGATTTAGGGTTTCAAAAGAAAAAATTTTTGTTTTGGATTTTGGGGTTTGTTTCAAAAAGGGTATCTGTGTGTATTAGTTTAAAATGTAGTCTTGTGATGTGTGTGTACATATGAACTAATTGTACAGTGGAACATGGAATGATATGCTTGTGTTTGATCCACTTTCCTTCCTTTTGCTTTTCTTGCTATTTTGCTATGCCCCTTTATTGTTTGCTTGACATTTTTAGAGAGAAAAATGAAAGAGTGGAGAGAGAAAATATCACGAAGGTAAGAGCAACAAGAAGAGTACTGTTACTATTTTAAAAAACATACTTATGGGTTGCACCTTTTTGAGTTAAACTTGAGTTTTTAAGCTGAAAACTAAAGCCAATATTTGAGCCAAACACACTGTTGAGTGAGTTACGAGAAAAATAGAGAATGCAATACGAGATATAAGAATGAGCTTTGAGTCATGGGAATTGAGATGTGAGAATTGAGATATGAGTGATGTTTCTCTTCTTCTTTTTTCTTTCTTTTTTTTCTTCTTTACTTGAAAAGAAAAATCCAAGAGCTGTTTGTAGGGAAAATTTAATGGTCTGGGCCTATAAATTTACTTGGTAACTTGAAATTCACCCATCTCAATTGAAGACACACCATCTAGAAAGAAATCAAACTCCACTTCGGTATTTCCTTTTCTTCTTGTTTTTTTTTTTTTTTTTTTTCATGTGTGAAGCTCTATCTTTTGTGTGAGTATTTAACCTCTTTTTACCTTGGTTTTGAGAGAGATGATTCATAATCAACTTCGTTGGAGGGGAGGGAGATAATGAAAGGTTGTTATAAATTGAGCCTAACCCAAAATTGGGTGCCCATGGGTGCTTGATCTATAAAAGCTATTTTCATGGTTGCTTTCTTAAGAAAAATATATATATTTTTTCATATTATTAATTTATTACTCATTAATTCACATGCTGGTTTTTGACCTTTTGATGGTAATATTATTATTTCATGTGATTTTCCCCATAGTTTATGTGAGGAAAATGAATGAACCATATTCTATATGACACATAAATGACATGTAAGAATAAAAATAACTTTTATCTTTATTTTTCCTATTAATTTATGAGATGAAAATTAAATAACCATATGCTAGAATCTTCATTACCATGCACGAAAAAACATCATTTCAGGTGAAAATTTTCATGTGAATCTATTTTAGTCATCTACACAAAGCCCTAAATTAACACATGCGATTATGACTTAACAAATCTATTTCAAGAGACAAATATATGACTATCATAATTACTTATTAACACATATCATAACTTAAAAGGTTAAAGTTAAGACAACATTTTTCATTTTTTAAAATTTTCAATTAATTAAACTTATCAAAAAATATCTATACAAAAAACATAATGCAAAGTAATAACGAATTAGGAATAATTACCTATGGACATGCATGGCTCTTCCAACAATTACCTATGAAGCTGAGATGTCCTTCAATCTTAAGCTTCTCAAACAATTTATATGACTCATTACCTTACTAGATATGTTGGTCATATCATAGATTTTTCGGTATAAATATGAAGGATGTTTCTTCACGCTTTAATGCTATAATTCTAGCAGATACTGGCTAAGTTTATTAATAAAGGTTTTCAGCATTTTCTGCAATAATGGGTTTGATTATTGGGCCTAAGCTCATTCACGACAAAAAAAAAAAAAAAAAAAAAAAGTTCAATCGAAGTTTAAATTAGGGTAACTAATGGCCAACCACAAGACATGGAACTTGAATTTTATTACATGGGTTGGGGCTATCTCAGGGAATGTTTTAAGAGGCCTTCACATGTAGGTAAAGGTTAGCTTTAAGGTCACCCACGAGTTAGGATGTTGTACCTCACAACTTGTGATGCAAGAATTATCTTGTTGGTTCAAATGATATAATTTTTCCTTCAATATACCTACTCAAGAGGGTCAAAGACTCAAATGATACAATGTAATGACGTGGTAGGCTCGCCTTTGCGATTTGTGACTACTACTAGCGGGCTTTCCGGCTAAGCATGCAAAATCAACTCTATTTACAAAATATACATATGCATGCATGAACATACCAACAATGACATTTATGAAAAGAAAGTAACATCCAAGTGTAGCATAGAAGAAATTTTTGACATTAAATCCTACTTGGAGTCTAGCTCTCAACACACCCATATATAGAGTTGCGATTGTGAGAACTGTGACCCGAAATGCGAGGTCAAATGGGTCCTAAAATGGTTACTCAATATAGATGCCTTACCCTTTATATTCAGGATTTCATAATTTCAAGTTGATTATTTAAGGATAAAATGAAGGAAAGACAAGGGAATAAAAATACATCTTTAATTATCCTGATGACCTGTGACTGGTCCCAATAAAAAAGGAAGACAAACCAGCTCTGATTGATTGGTTTTCAAAAGATTATGTAATCTTTCATTTAAAAAAAAAAAAGAGTCTAAAAATCACATGGATTTTTCTCCAAATTAAAAACTAAAACAATTACACCCCTTTCACTCCCAGTTAATTTTACATTCCTTTCAAAATGGAAAGACACTACTTTTTTTCTTCTATTTTTTGGTAAATAAGAATTTGATTAAACAAAATTAAGGATTATAAAGTCTAAGGTATGATATACTCTTAGTATTTAAAAATAACTAATACAAAACAGAGAGAGAAAGTGCAAATACAAAATAAAACTATCACTACTAAAAGATTTTTCTTTTGCTAAAAGGTTCACACGTTGATTCCTTTCGCAGTAATATGGTAAATATGGACTATCTCAAAAAACTTGAGAAGAAGTCTACTATCAAAAATTAAGATAATGAGATGAATCAAATAAAGCATAATGTCTTCTCAAGAAAAAAAAATAAAGCATAATGTGATGCGAGAATTTTAACAACTTTTAGATAGAATTGGAACACAACTCTAGATATAATGGAAAGATCCATCTTGCCTTATCCGATAATTGATCTCCTAAAAAGTAATGACCAACTTTAATCTCATCAGATAATTTCACAAAGGTCATGTCCAATACAAAATAAAAAAACACGTGAGGTATGAAAAAAAAGGAAACTGAAGAAACTCATCAAGAAAAGGAAAGAAATGTTGGTGTATGATAATTGATATGACAAATACTTATGCCTTTCAATAATGGCAAGAAAAAGAAGCTCCTCTCCTCCCTACTTTCTCCTACAGTACTACAGGTCGTGTCAGAATTTATAGTGTACTATGATAAATCATAGCTAGCTTGATTGCCCTACTTCATCGTACGCCAGTTACTGTCATGATACAACGACATAGGTCCCAAAAAGTTACTGTGGGAATGTTTTCATTGTTTTCATCCACAAACAAAGTGTCAAAATACTGTAGAAGCGGAGACTCCATAAATCTTTTTCTTAGGGGAATCGACAAAAGAATATATTTTAGAGAAGTGGTAAGTGGCCGTTTTTTTGCAATTTCTTCCGACAAAAAGCATTTTTTGAAACAAAAAAAAATGATATAAACGTTTGGTGAAGTTTCAAAACAAAACTTTTCCAGAACGCAGCTTTTGAAATGTAAAGGGGAATGCGCGTTCTCGTTAAGGGTGAGTTTGGTTCAACTTTTTTAAATTAGATTTTTTGAAAAGGTGGAGTTTTTAAAAAGTGCAGTATAAAAAAGTGCTTTTTTAAAAAATTGAGTGTTTGGTAAAAGCTGTTAAAAAGTGATTTTTGAAAAAGCTGAGTATTTGACTAATACTTGTAAAAGTGGTCGTTTGAGGGGTAAATTACTAAAAAGGACAATGTCTATATAAAGAAAATTCTTTGTTTTAATTACCTCTTTTAATGCAAGTTATGGACATAATATTTTCACAAAAATTTCACAATAAAGTCTATATAATAAGTTATTATGGTAGGAAAAAAAAATGTCACTAGTAGATCTAAATGAGAACTAATAATAACTTACTATATAAGTTTTATCATGAAATTGTTATAAAAATATTCTGTCAATAGTACTATTTTTTTTCTAAAGAAAAATAGTACTGACTTAAAAAGTTTAGAGATATAATAAAATGTCATAATATTTTCACAATACAAATTTAAAATTAATCTTTGTAAAATAAAATTTTATTAACACTTATCTTCTAAATGAGTTGTTCTAGTACCCAAAATTTTTTCTCCACCACATACCCTGTAACATCACAGTTATGAAAAAAGTTGTAAAATAATATGTGTTCCTAATCCTATATTTTCTTCCCGTTGCTTTACCCAAACCCAAAAGCTCTTTTTTTTTTTTTTTTCTTCTTTCACTTTTTTCTCATCCACACGTTCACTTTGTCTTCATCTTCTTATCACTTTCCTCCACACAAAAGCCCCCCCCCCCCCCCACACACACACACACACACACACAAGTCTGAGATATCACTTTCCTCCACACAAAAGCCCCCCCCCCCCAACACACACACACACACACACACACAAGTCTGAGATGAGATGCCGCAGCACAGAAGAAGAAGAAGCAGCACAGCACAGCACAGCAGCACAGAAGAAGAAGCAGCACAGCACAGCACAACAGCACAATAAATCAAAAAAAAAAAAAAAGAGAAGAGAAGAGGAAGAAGCAACACAGAAAAAGAAACCCAGCAGAACAGAAGAAGAAGAAGAAGAAGAAGAAGAAGAGATGCCGCAGCACAGCAGCATAGAGGAGCAGAAAAAAAAAAACTATGGGCAATTTAGGAAAAAAAAAACCCACCAACGGTCATTTTTGTTTTGAGCTAAACATGTTTGTGCGTTTTGCAAAATGGAGCTCAAAGCTCCATTTTGCAAACGCACATTTTCTTCACAAATTCAAAATGCAGCTTTTTGTTAAAAGCTGCGTTTTGAACCTTACCAAACAAGCTTTTTGGGCTAGGGGTTTCAAAACGGGCTTTTAGGGGCTGGAAAAATGGAAACAAATAGACACTAAGTAGCTCTTCAAACCTTTTTCAAAAGTTCATGCGTATTCATAAATATTACCGTTGAACTCTGTGTTCAGTAACCAAATTGTTCTTCACATTTTATTGAAAATCCAATTTTACCCTTTGATAAATCATAGCAGATCGTCATTTGTAGCCTCAAAACCCTTTGATAAATTAATTGCTACAAAGACCACACAAAAATAGCGTCTAGCCCAGGTTCAATTCAATAACAAATTTCCAAATCCAAACACAAAATAATTTTTAACAAATTCCCAAATCAATTAAGGAAAAAAAAAAAAAATCAATCCCTTGTAATAATAGTTTGAACTCCGTCTCTATGGGCGATTATACGAACCAGAGTAGCGACAACAAAGTCGAAGCCAGCGGAAGAGAGGTTGTGAGACAAGAGCAGAGGCATGTCATCGTTGAATACCGTCTCTACACTAGTTGTAGAAGCGGGATTCTTTGTCCCCTGACCTTTTACCTAGTGGCTTTTTCTTTGGGTTTGCCAAGATCTCTCTATTTTTCATTTCGACCTTTCTCAGTTCTCACTCTCACCCCTTTGTAAAGTAATAGTTTAGAGGATGTGAAACAGAGTTTGAGAGAGAGAGAGGTGTTGAAACTTGAAAGAAAACAAAATGTGAAGAAGTGTGTGGAGGAAAATAGAGACAAGGGAGAAATAAAGAAGACAAAAGGTGAAGAAGATGTGGCTGAGAAAAAAAAAAGGGGGAAAAAAAAGTTTTGTGTTGCTTATACGCGTGGTGTGAGGCACAGGCTTGAACAATTTTTTTTTTTTCAAAGTAAGCTTATGAAAAAAAAATTATTAGAGAAATGCTATCTTTAAAATATTTGTACAACAAATTTTAGTTAACAATATTTTTACAAAAAATTTTAGTTAACAATAAATTATAATTGTTATTACTGTTATTATTATCTATATATATATATATATATATATAACCGAAACCTCTGAAACTCCCACAATTTTTCACATCATCATTTTAATTTATAATTTTTTTAATTTTTAAAACTAAATAGTGAGAGAGTCCTGATAGGAGTCTCTCTCTCTTTTTTCCCCATCATTTTAATTTATAAAAAATTTTAATTTTTTAAACTAAATAGTGAGAGAGTCCTAATAGGAGTCTCTCTCTCTTTTTTCCTTAATCCTAAAGTTTTTTTTTTTTTTTTACATGAGTCTCTTTTTTTTTTAACCTAAAGTGAGTCTTTTAAAAAAAAAATTCTAACGTGAGGTCAAATTAAAAAAATATATAATTATTTTTTTAACCCTAATTCTAACGTAACTTTTCAAAAAGTTAAAATTTTCGATTTTACATTATATATAGATAATAATAATGATGTGACAATATCTAAGAATATGAGAATGCAATTTGTAAATCTACTTTCAAGATAACATAGATTATATTGGTAGTGGATAGTAGATTTAATTGCAGTTGAGTCTTATGTGAAGTTATCACCATAGAAAAGCCCACGCCGGAATGTGTTATGTGAAACCAATGATATGAAAGAAAAGGAATTTTTCTAAATCATTATATTGAACAAAAAATTACTTATTTTCATTCATTTTCAAATTATACATTTTTAAAAGTTAAGTCATATATCTTTAAGTAAAATAAGTATTTTTAATTTTTATTTAACTATCCCGTGCATTGCACGGGTTAGCGACTAGTTATTATCATTATTAAGTAAATTTTTTTTAAGTAAGTATTATTAAGTAGTTGGTTTAAGTATGAAATAAATTCCCTTATGTATACATTGTCCTTTTTGGTAATTTACAACTCAAACTGCCACTTTTATAAGTGCTAGCCAAATACTCAGCTATTTTTAAAAGTACTTTTTAATAATTTTTACCAAACACTCAACTTTTTAAAAAAGTCCAGTTTCATACCACACTTTTTGAAACTCTCACTTTTTCAAAAAGCCCAGTTTCAAAAAGCTAAACCAAACTCACTCTAAATCCTGTCGTCTACCATGTATCTTTATTACAAATTTGTCCATATTACTAGTAAGAGAATAAAAGATAAATTATTAGTTCATTTGATATATTATTTCATAATATTATCAATATACTAATTATTGTTATTAAGATGAAATCTTAGAAATCATTCATTGTTTCTAAATACAATAAACATATTTATTATTGTTGCTAAGGGAATTTTAATTACTATTGCTCAAAATTCTTTTATCTATTAGTTTTTCTTTACTCTTTACAATTCTTTTATATAACAATTCAACTTAACTTTGACAATTATTGTTCTTTATAATTATATTAAGCGCGTGTTTGGGTCTTGATTATAAGCCAACTTACTGCTTTTTTTCCCTACTATTTGCGGGTTTCATGTGAGTCTTTATTTATTTTATATTTTTTGTAAAAAGATAGATAAATTGTTCCCATACGCATACTAAGAAATTTTTTGTTGTGTTAAGATTTGCTTTTGTCTACACTCAATCACTCTCGGCCTATCCCACGCCCCAATCTTCACTCAACAAATAACAAATTAAAAGCATATTCAGATTCAACAACTAATATTTATTTTCAAGGTTTTAGATCAAATTGGTTTGTTATTGGGTTTTTTTCTTTGTTTAAAAATGTCAATATATTGGTATGAGGATCATATTCAAGGTTATTATTGTTGTGATTAAAAAAAATTAGGCTCAAAGTGTTCAAAATTTTATTTTAGAGGGGTCAAAATAAAATAAAAATAAAAATAAAAATATTATATATAAATTTTTTTTTTTTGCCAAGTTAGGATATTCATTTAAGCCCTTGGGCTATGGCTAGCGCCGTACAAGCAGCAACGAAGGTAAAAAGTATTAAAGTGAAAAAGTAAAAAGAAAAAAAAAATTGAGGCAAAATCTATTACACTGTGCAACTAATAACAATCCCCAAAAATTTTAAAATGTTAAAAAAGTTTGGATATAAGATTTGAGATTAAAAGTAAACTTTTCAAGTTTATCTCTCATCTATTAAAAGTAGTATTATATAGTGTTATAGTCCTAATTATTGCATAAGATGTCAATTCATTTTGCATTCAAAGGAGTATCAATGGGGGCATTAAGATATTTTTGTTCTCTTTTACTTTCTGATAAACTTGTTCTCTTTTACTTGGTTTCTTCGTTTGCCTTTACTATCTATAATAAACACATACACGCAGAGACACACAGCTTCTTCCTTTAATTTTAGTTATTTATTTATTTATTTAAGCTTTTATATATAGGCATGTAAAAGTGATGCTTTATTATTTAAAGTATCATTAATTAATTTTTTTTTATAATATTTTTATAGTTTCTAAAACCGTTATTAATTATAATCGAATAATACAATCTCTAATTTATTTAACAAAAATGTTTTGATTAAAATATTTGAAGAATATTAATAATAATTAATCTAATTAAAAACATAGATTGCAAATTTTATATAGTTGGTAGTATTAGTTTATAAACTTTAATATTTAAGATTCAAAGTTATTAAAAAAAAATTATGGGCAAGTCATTTATCATTGATGCATATTTAAGTGGGAAAAATAAAATCAAAATCCAAAAGTTATTCTCAATTATTTATATCCCAAGTGTTGAAAATAGTTTTAAAAACCGGACCAAACCGGTTGGTCCAACTGGTTCAACTAAGAACCGGGAGCCAGTTCGGTCCAGTTAAAAACCCAAAAATGGTCAAAAATCGAAAAACCGGTTAAAAATCAGTCAAAAACCGGGGTTAAACTGAAAATTTTAAAAAAACTGTTTGATGCTCGGTTCAATTTTTAAAACCATGGTTGAAACTTGAATAATGCTAGAGATACAAATTTTTTTACAAACTGCTGATGTGATGGTAGTTATTGGTAAATGAAAGAGTGATATTAATGGTGGGCCTAGATAAAAACTAATAAGAAGCTGGTCACATCAACCAGTTGTAAAAATATTATAAAATAGTTTATGGCTGTAGCATTATTTTTAAAATTTATATTCTAATCCCCTAAATGATGGGCCCTCACACACACACACACACACACACACACATATATATATATATATATATATATATATATATATAGTGGGAGATGAGAAAGGGAGGTTGGAATTATAAACAGAATACTACAAAAAAATTTATTATCACTAAGTTGAACCTGTATGGAGTATGGACCACATATATTATACTTTAGTTAATATATTGAAATTTCCGAAGCTTATCTTAGATTTGGGCATATCAATATATATAGGGATAGCTTCAAAATGCAATATATGGATAAATATTGAGAATTTTAAAATATTAATTCAATTAATAAAAAATTATTAAGTGATATAATATTAAGGAAGAATTACAACCCAATAGAAGAATTCAAATATGCTCTATTCCTCGTATTGCGCGCTTTACAGGATTTGCACAATGGCTGGCCGAGAAGATGGGAAGTATCTGCAGCAAAAATGGAGCAAAAAATTAAAGCCAGGAATATGCATATCTGTGACAGTGAGTAGTGAGAAATCTAAAATATATGACTGACTTGGGTCCCATATTTAGTGGTGAGGGATAGCATTAGCTTGGTTCTCACCTAATTTATCCACTCAACTTTATTGTGAATTTTCTTCTAAGAAAAAACTTTTTTTTTGAATTTGTGATTGTTACAGCCTACAGCCTACTTTTCGACCAATGAGCCGGAGAGAAATTCCAACACGGTAATAGTGTTGATTTGTGACAACTAATGAAATTTCATGAGCTACAAACTTTCAAATTTCTTGAGATAAATGGACACTATAGTAAAGTTATGTTGCTACATGTGACACGAGTCACCTTTTATTATCTACGTTTTACATAGAAAAAAATAATTACAGAAAGGAGAACATCAAATCTCAACAAAGAATCACTATGGTTTTTTTTTTTTTTTTTCCTTATGGTAATTTTGCATTGCTAGGGCTTCCCAACCTTACAATTAGGGATATTCACACCACGCAGTAAGCCAACCCACCAGTGGCCCACCACAGTCCAAATTAGAACCGCCCACCACCCTCAAAATCCAACAACAATGGGATGGTTGGCGGGTTTCTTCCTCCAAAACCCAAATCATTTGGCAACATCCAATGTTTTTCAGCGATGAATTAGTCGAAACTCACCATAGTTTACGAGATCTCTATTGGATCTGGTGAGATTCACCAAACTTAATGCATAACTTGCCCTGTACAAATTGAATGTCTTGCCAGAAGCAATGGATTTGAAACTCTTCAACCAAATTTATTTGTGTCAGTTGTGAGTTGGTCATAAACCCGACTCATGAACATTCCTACTCACAAGATTTTTTACTAAATCATGAAAGAAACAACTATTGCTTAATTCACCCATCACCTTATCTAATAGGGTCTTATAAGGTGATGGGTTCCATGATAAGAAAGTCAAAAAGTGTGGTCATTATAGAACTTCCACCCTGTGCTCTTTGAGATGGGAAAACATCATCACTATAATGCTGAAATATCAAGTGGCTGAGTTACACCTAAGGGGGAGTAAGGGCAATGTGCAAAGAAATCGTTTTTTATGCAAAATATTATACATAACGACCATACTTTCACATCAGATGTCAACACTTTATACATTATAGAAGGGTTGCCTAAGTCTTAACAGAAGTTAATGGTTTTTGTGGTGGTGGACAAGTTCACCAAGTATGTGCATTTCATTTCATTGGCTCACCCTTACACTACTGCTAAGGTTGCTCATTTGTTCGTGCAGTATGTCTTCAAGTTACATGGTTTGCCCTCTACAATTGTGAGTGATAGAGACCCAGTGTTCACTTCCAAATTCTGGTCAGAATTGATGAAACTACAAGGTACTACCTTGGCTATGTCATCTTCATGTCATCCCCAATCCGATGGGCAAACTAAAGTGGTAAATAAGAGCTTGGAGCACTACCTGAGAGCTTTTGCGGCTGACAAACCTCACTCTTGGGTGGATTGGCTACCCTTAGCTGAGTTTTGATTCAATACTAACTTCCACACCTCCATTAAGCTCACTCCATTTGAGGCACTATATGGTTATCCTCCTCCTAAGGTTGTGGAGTATGTATCAGGTGTCACAAAGGTTGCAACTGTTGATTCTTATTTGTAGGATAGGCAGCAACTTTTTTCCTTGTTGAAACACAATTTAAAGGTGGCTCAAGAAAGAATGAAGTGGTTTGCTGACAAGAAGAGGGTGGATAGGTCCTTTGAGGTGGGGGATTGGGTTTATCTTAGGCTTCAACCATATAAGCAGTCCTCAGTGCAGTCCAAATAGTTTGGGAAGCTTGCTCCTCGTTTTTATAGGCCTTTCTGGGTTGTGCAAAAGGTGGGCCAGGTCTCTTACAAGCTGGATTTACCTGAGGGGTCACAAATCCATCATGTGTTTCGTGTTTCCAATCTCAAGGCCAAATTGGGTGCTAATGTGGTTCCTCGACCTGCCTTGCCTGCTGTGTCTGCAGATCAAATCCTTGCTCCTGAGCCAGTGGCTGTTCTTGATACCAGAACACATCAGTTGAGGAGTAGACTTATCACTCAGGTGCTGGTGCAGTGGCAAGGTGAGAGCAAGGATGATTCTACTTGAAAGAGTTTGTTTGAATTGCAATAGAAGTTTCCACACCTTGTGGGCAAGGTGTTTTGAAGGAGAGGGCATTGTTAGGAATCCAATTGTATGTGTAACTGTATATGTGCACCTGGGACTGATGGCTAGTGCGTGTGGTGCTGATGGCTAGTGCGTGTGGTGCTACAGGGAGGTGGTGCTACAGAGTGTGCCTAGGCTGATGATGTGGGGGGCGTGGGTTGCTGATACAGCATGCGTGCTCAGCTAATGAAGGGTGTGCTTCCAGTGCAACTTGGGTGTGTGTAGGACTATGTTGCAGATAGTGAGTGCATTGATTAGTTAGCATTGTATACCTGTATTGTAGGGTCGTGACACATGTATTGCTATAATGGTGATGTGGCAGATAAATGGTAGCTTGTGTGTTAGCTGATGTAAGAGTTAGTTAGAATGATTAGCTGTGAAGGTAGTTACACAGCTAGCATTGAGTGAGAGGTGGAAGGTATTAGATTGGGGAAATGGGTTGTAAAGAGGGATTGAACAATTTTGTTAATTGAATACTTCTTTTCTCTGCTACTTCTTTCTATTTCCTCTATCTCTGTTTCTGTTTTTTCCTTGTCCCTGTTCTTGGAGGTTAGTTGTCCTCGAATTCAACTATCAATTCCCACACTCCTTGCAGTTTCCGGTTTTTGATAAACTTGTTCTCTTTTACTTGGTTTCTTCGTTTGCCTTTACTATCTATAATAAACACATACACGCAGAGACACACAGCTTCTTCCTTTAATTTTAGTTATTTATTTATTTAAGCTTTTATATATAGGCATGTAAAAGTGATGCTTTATTATTTAAAGTATCATTAATTAATTTTTTTTAAATATTTTTATAGTTTCTAAAACCGTTATTAATTATACTCTAATAATACAATCTCTAATTTATTTAACAAAAATTTTTTGATCAAAATATTTGAAGAATATTAATAATAATTAATCTAATTAAAAACATATATTTCAAATTTTATATAGTTGGTATTATTAGTTTATAAACTTTAATATTTAAGATTCAAAGTTGTTAAAAAAAAATTATGGGCAAGTCATTTATCATTGATGCATATTTAAGTGGGAAAAATAAAATCAAAATCCAAAAGTTATTCTCAATAATTTATATCACATGTGTTGAAACTGGAGTAATGCTAGAGATACAAACTTTTTTATAAAAAAATTTACAAACTGCTAATGTGGTGGTAATTATTAGTAAATAAAAAGTGATATTAATAGTGAGCCTAGATGAAAACCAATAAAAAACTGGTCACATCAACAATTTGTAAAAATATTATAAAATAGTTGTAGCATTATTCTTGAAATTTGTATTCTAATCCCATAAATTATGGGTCTCTCACACGTGCACACATATATATAGATACTAAATAGTGGGAGATGAGAAAGTGAGGATGGAATTATAAACAGAAAATACTACAAAAAAATTTATTATCACTAAGTTGAACCCGTATGGAGTATGGACCACATATATTATACTTTAGTTAATATATTGAAATTTCTGAAGCTTATCTTAGATTTGGGCATATCAATATAATAGTTAGGGTAGCACGTGCAAGGCACGTGCTAGCCTTGGAAAAAAAAAAGTAGTGATTAGGATCAATTATAAATTTTATTTGTATCACAAAATAAAGATATAAATCATTTGATTTTTAAAATACATAGAGATTTACATTAATCAAAAGAGACATTAATTTTAAAAATTTTGATAATTATGTAATAAAATGTTAATCTTATTCGTATAAGATTGTGATGAATCCCAATCTAATATTTTATTATTTTATTTTTACCTATAAATTACATCTTAAAAGTTGTGAATATATTGTAATATCAACAATATGTCACGACATTTTTAGCTGTGCTAAATCTCAATATGATATTTTATTATTTTATTTTGATCCATAAAGAATTGACACATGCGTCACAATATTTTCACAGTATCTCTATGTATACATATATTGTACTTAATTACAATGTAAATTTATATTGTAGACACAAAAAATTGGCAAATTTTGTACACATTTACAAAATTTGTACAATATTTACCATTTTTTGTGCAAATATGTATAATATTAACAACTTTTGTGTATTTACAATGTAAACTTGCATTGCAAGTACAAAGTAAACATATAAAGATCTTTAAAAAACAAAAACAAAAACAAAGCTCAAACCAACTGGCATACTTGAAGGGAAAAAAAAAAAAAAAAAAAAGCAAAGAAAACAAAAGTGCACCTCACTAATTGAATAAACCAAAAAAACACTATTCATTAGCCTTTGGCTTTTTTTATATAGTTAATAGAAATAGAAATAGATATGCCACCTTACATAAATACTTAAAAGGAAAAAAAAAAAAAACACAAATTGATAACTGAAGAAAAAAAAAAACCTTTAGGCACTGTAGAAATTAATGTTAAAATGTTGTGGACTAAGTATTTTTTTATTTAATCTATAAAAAACTGAGATCTCAACAATTGTGAAAATATTGTGATAACAATAAATGTTGTAACATTTTCTCAAAACATTTATTTTCAGTTGTAGTTAGTCAAAGTCTCATATTTTATTATTTTATTTCCACTTGTAAGAAATTGACACGACAATAATTGTGAAAATATTGTGAAATTTATTGTGTCAGTATAAAAATATATATACCAGCTTACATAAATATTTAAAAGAAAAAAAAAACACAAACCGATTACTGAAGAAAAAAAAAAATTTAGGCACTGTATCTACCGTGCCAGTTGAAAAAACCAAAAGCATTGCATAATACGTGTTGTAACATTTTCTCAAACCATTTATTTTTAGTTGTGGTTAGTCACAGTCTCATATTTTATTATTTTATTTCGACTTGTAAGAAATTGACATGTCAATAATTGTGAAAATATTGTAAAATTTGTTGTGTTAGTATAACAATATATATACCAGTTTACATAAATATCTAACAGGGAAAAAAAAAACTTTAGGCACTGTAACTACAGTGCCAATTGAATAAAGCAAAAGCACTACACAATAAGCGTTGTAACATTTTCTCAAAATATTTATTTTTAGTTGTGGTTGGTTACAGTCTCATATTTTATTATTTAATGTCGACTTATAAGAAATTGACATGTCAATAATTGTAAAAATATTGTGAAATTTGTTGTGTCAGTATAAAAACATATATACCAGCTTATATAAATATTTAAAAGAAAAAAAAAATACAAACCGATTACTAAAAAAAAACCTTTAGGGACTGTAGTTACAGTGCCGATTACCTAAACCAAAAGCACTGTGGCTACAGTTCATACACCCATTCGTGATAAAGCAAAAACACTGCACATTTATTTTTAATTGTGGTTGGTCATAGTCTCATATTTTATTAGTTTATTTTGATTTTCAAGAAATTAACACGTCAATAATTGTGAAAATATTGTAAAATTTGTTGTATCAGTATAACAATATATATAACAAAGTAAACATATAAAGACCTTAAAAAAAAAAAAACAAAAACAAAAATAAAGCTCAAACCAGCTGGCATGCTTGAAGGGGGGGGGGGGGGGGGGGGAGTGCACCTCACTAAAAGAAAAGTGAAAAAAAAAAAAAAAACACACAAACAGAAAAAAAAAAAAAAAAAAAAAAAAAAAAAAAAAAAAAACTTTAGGCACTATAGAAATTAATGTTAAAATATTGTGAACTTAACATTTTTTTTATTTGATCTATAAGAAACTGAAATCTCAACAATTGTAAAAATATTGTATAACAATAAGTGTTGTAACATTTTCTCAAAACATTTATTTTTAGTTGTGGTTGGTCACACTCATATTTTATTTTTTTATTTTGACTTGTAAGAAATTGACATGTCAATAATTGTGAAATTTATTGTGTCAGTATAATAATATATATACCAGTTTACATAAATATTTAAAGGAAAAAAAACACACAAACCGGGGAAGAAAAAAAAAATGTTAGGCACTGTAACTACAGTGCAGTGGCTCACGAAACCAAAATCACTGTAGCTACAGTGATTTTGTGCGTTCATTCAGCCAAAACACATCATTTAGCACTCCACAAACGGACAAAATAGAGGGACTCACCAAAATTGCAATATAGATGAACAGTGAAAAACGTTGAATGTACAGTGGCAAAACTCTGTAGGGCATTGGCACTTTTATATATAAGATAAGATATAGGGATAGCTTCAAAATGCAATATATGGATAAATATTGAGAATTTTAAAATATTAATTCAATTAATAAAAAATTATTAAGTGATATAATATTAAGGAAGAATAACAACCCAATAGAAGAATTCAAATATGCTCTATTCCTTCTTATTGCGCGCTTTACAGGATTTGCACAAAGGCTGGCCGAGAAGATGGGAAGTATCTGCAGCAAAAATGGAGCAAAAAATTAAAGCCAGGAATATGCATATCTGTGACAGTGAGTCGTGAGAAATCTAAAATATATGACTGACTTGGGTCCCATATTTAGTGGTGAGGGATAGCATTAGCATGGTTCTCACCTAATTTATCCACTCAACTTTATTGTGGACTTTCTTCTAAGAATAAACTTTTTTTTGAATTTGTGATTGCTACAGCCTACTTTTCGACCAATGAGCCGGAGAGAAATTCCAACACGGTAATAGTGTTGATTTGTGACATCTAATGAAATTTCATGAGCTACAAAATTTCAAATTTCTTGAGATAAATGGACACTATAGTAAAGTTATGTTGCTACATGTGACACGAGTCACCTTTTATTATCTACGTTTTAAATAGAAAAAAATAATTACAGAAAGGAGAACATCAAATCTCAACAAAGAATCACTATTTTTTTTTTTTCCTTATGGTAATTTTGCATTGCTAGGGCTTCCCAACCTTACAACTAAGGATATTCACACCACGCAGTAAGCCAACCCACCAGTGGCCCACCACAGTCCAAATTCGAACCGCCCACCACCCTCAAAATCCAACAACAATGGGATGGTTGGCGGGTTTCTCCCTCCAAAACCTAAATCATTTGGCGACATCCAATGTTTTTCAGCGGTGAATCAGTCGAGACTCACCATATTTTACGAGATCTCCGCTGGATCTGGTGAGATTCACCAAACTTGATGCATAATTTGCCCTTTCCAAATTGAATGTCTTGCCAGAAGTAATGGATTTGAAACTCTTTAACCAGATTTATTTGTGTCAGTTGCGAGTTTGTCATAAACCCGACCTGTGAACATCCCTACTCACAAGATTTTTTAGTAAATCACGAAAGAAACAACAGAAAAGAAGTGTTCTTTTGTTTGGCTATCCAAATTGGACAAAAATAATTTCAGAAGAGAACTTTCACAATTTTTTTTTTTTTTTTTAAATCAAGGAGTGGACGGTTAGAGCGAGTAGGACATTTCCTATATGCTGCGCCGCCATTTTGAATGAATAGTTGAATACCCCCAAAATTTCATGTTGACGTTGAACCATCATCAAGGACCATTACCAGGTTAAGGATGGCTCCAAAAATTCAATCCTTTTCAAGCAAAAAAAAAAAAAACAATGTGGAACATGCTACAAAGAGACGTGATCTTTTCTTGAGTCGGAAAATCAGTATTGTACAACAACTTCACTCGCACTGCCGTTTTTTTTTTTTTTTTTTTTTAATAAATCCATATATGGATCTGATATTTCTGACTATAATAAGTCTTCAAGATTCCATCATTATCAGAATCTTTGAGGACCAATGCAAACATTTCTGCGACCCCAAAAATTGAGAAAAGTGCGAAAGGTCACTCTTACGGAGTATAGGCCGTGTGTACTTTGTAGGAAGAAAATTGAGGCTTGGAAGGTCGGTGGTCTTCTCCTAATAATATTAATAGCATATTTGGGAGATACCGGATATTCTCAAATTAAGGTCACCCTTGCATATAGCATGTATAATATCATTGAAAGCTGACTTCTCTCTAACATGTACGCGTCCTCTTCAATCTTGATGTGTTCTTTCTTCTAGATACAACTATTGCTTAATTCACCCATCACCTTATCTAATAGGGTCCGATAAGGTGATGGGTTCCATGATAGGAAAGTCAAAAAGTGTGGTCATTATAGAACTTCCACCCTGTGCTTTTTGAGATTGGAAAACATCATCACTATAATGCTGAAATATCAAGTGGCTGAGTTACACCTAAGGGGGAGTAAGGGCAATGTGCAAAGAAACCGTTTTTTATGCGAAATATTATATATAATGACTATACTTTCACATCAGATGTTAACACTTTACACATGATATGAAAGAATGTAAACATGATATAAAATAGTGTGGACATTGCTGAATGTGAAACAATCACTACCCTTAAATATGGTAAGAAATGTTGGTTATGGATAAATCATTTAAAACTCCCAACTTTTTTTTTCCTACTATCTTCATTTTCTTTCTATAGGTTTTGAGCATTTAAAAATTTTCATAAAATAGGAAAGATTTTTTTTTAATGAATTTTGACATATAAAAGATACAATAATAGTAGTGTATTGATTTTAAGTATAATAAAAATTAATATGTCAACAAGAAATATAGTATATCCATTCCAAGTTTGTGGTCGTAAAAAAACCATATGCAAAATCTGGTAAAAATTGATTGAGTGAATCTTTTTAATAATTAAAAAAAAAAAACTAAAAGCTATCAATAAATTGACTGATTGGCCAAATTAAACTACTCACCTAAAAAATTAAAACCTCAAACTCAAAATTAAATGGAAAAAGGTTTTACCACTAAAGACTTCTTGGGTTTTTTTTTTTTTTTTTTTTTGTATTAATTAATAATTTTTTGCATATATTCAAAAATATAAATATTATGTCAATAACAATTCAACCAAAGGTAAATCAATTTACTAAAAACCAATCTTCCTTCGAGTTGATGTTGAATACAATTTTAATAATTAAGATAAAAAGATACCTTAAAAACCCTAAGAACCTTATAGATTTATGAAGTGTGGATTCATGTAAGTGTGACAATATTGGCTTTAAATTTGAGTGATGCTTGTGTGTGTGTGTGTGTGTGTGTAGGATTCGAACTCAAATCTCTTATTTGACAACAAGAAACTTTACCAATTAAACTGAAACTCACTTCAAATTATACTATATAAACCTTAAAAATGGACGTTTCAACTTTTAAACACAAAACAAATTATCATGTCATTTTTAATAGCTTTTTGTAGTATAATTAGTAATACTATTATCATTTTCTTTAAATTTTGATATTAGTAGGTGTTTAGGGCCAAAATGTTGCGAAGTTTGATAGGCTTATGGCACACCAATGAGCAGGTCCATCCCAAGATGCCCATCACAACCATTAAAAGCGATGCTCAAGCCTGCACTCACTTTCTTGCTTGGCATCGTGGGTAAAGTTTTGCCGACCTACATTACAATTGCTCGAACTAGTTGATCAGTTCAATCCCAACATCCCCATAAAAGGTCGACCAAAGTCCCTACATCCAAAAAATAAAGATTGGATGACAAGCCAATCAGAACTCATAAGCCCATCCACTCTTATCAAACCGATGACAGGTTAACGGTTCCAAGGACCGGCCCTCTTGCCTCAACAATTAATGCTAACACCTTATGTCAACCACAATAAATGTTATTCGAAGGGGAGGAGAGGGGAGGGGAGGGGAGGGTGGGGGGGATTTCTTCTCAACCCAAACCCAACCCGTCCTTGGCCTCTCCCAAGGGGTGTATGGTGTCATACCTAACACCTGAATTTTGAAGGATTAAAACTCAACACTAGACTCAGAATTAGGAATGATCTTCATGTGCCTCTAACCCTGTCAAAATTTCTACCCATAATTTGCCTCTAACTGGACCGTCAAGAGTACCACCAAGAAGAAGAGCACGCAGTTCATCCGGAACTCCGAGACTGACTTCCACTTTAATTTTTCATCCACCTACACTTCTGTAGTTTATGTTTTCGCTGTTTAGGTATTTTAACTAACCAACTAGGCCACGGACCTTGCATTTGTAGAGGCTGCAATTGGCTTTTCCTCTTGAGAGAAAACTGAAGCACAAACATGTATTAGTTTTTCCCCTTGAGCGTAGATTGATGCACAAGGATGTATTAATACTGGTAGTTTTTGAGTCATGAAAGGCTACGGCCCAATCAGCATGTCCTACTTCCCCAATGTTATCACTTGTGATATTTATTTGCAAATTCAAATGGACAAGTTCCTTGTATGATACATTTTTTTAATTACAAAAGAAAAAACATTTACAATGACAAAAATAAGGATATACAAAATGTCTATGTTTGCTTACTAAGCTTCTCTAGGTCTTTCAGTTGTGATTTCAATAGTGCATGCTCATTTCGCATCCTCTCAAGCCGAGCCTCAACCATGTACATCTCATCTTTAAGATGGTGAACTCGCTTCTCCAACCAAACCATTGCTTCAGATGATCTTCCACCTACTCCACCGCCAATGCTAGCCATGTAATCAGCTTGAGGGTTCACATGGATGTGATGTGGTCTAACTAGTAGCACAACAATGCTCAACTGCAGTGACAAAAAAAATATTATATAATAAAATAAACAAACTGTGACCCAGTCTCATGGACTAGAAAGGTTTATCCTTTTAACCCTTACAATTAAAAAAAAAAAAAGCGAGTATGGTTGCCACCTAAAATACTATAGAATAATCAATTCAAATTTGGATGAACTCTAAAAAACCACCAGGTTGATTATTTATAAGTTATACACGCACACCAATCAATCTTGAACCCACAACCTAACATTAAACCAACCTGAAATGAGAAATTTTAAAAGCCTATTTCAATGCTGGGAAAATTGGTTCAACAATTAAAAAAAAAAAAAAATAGTGGTTTCGTGAATGCTATAAACACTATATGATATCAAACGCTAATCCAGGATCTTTCATAATTGATTAAAGATAAATCACTTGCTGTATGCACTGTTAGTAACTGCTTCATTAATAGCAGTGAGATTCTTTGTTTTCAAAACAGAATGATTTGGACATAAGATTGTGCCTCAACAGAGGATAAAGTTGACACAAATTCCAGGAATCAAATATATACTATCAGAGTAAGATTTGGAATGTTATTGAGGCCAAAATATCTGCAACAGCCCCCTTGAGACTCCCAACTGAATGATCTCAATAACATTCAAAAGAATGCTTGACCAGAACATGTTAATTAACTAATCAGACCGAAATTCATAAATCCCAAAAGAAGATTAACATACCACTTTGAGATATGTTTGGTCTGAAAAACAACAAAAGGTGATAAACTATAAATATTCCCAAAAACTTAAACTGATATGACATGGTGAATTTGATCAATTGACCATTATTTTCTAATACTCCCCCTTCACATGTGGGCCCAATAATCACCCTCAATCCAACACATAGAATTTTTAATTTTTAAATGGGAGGCAGTCAGGTAGAGTGGAAATAGAGTTTAAACTCAAGACTACTTGTTGTGATACCATGATAAACTACAAACTTATTCCAGAAGCTTAAACTGATACTAAATGATGAATATAATCATTTATCCACTATTTCTAACAAAAGGAAACATGTATATAGTGAAAATTCAATCTTGATGATTCTTCTTTCACACACACACACACACACACACACCAAAAAAAAAAAAAAAAAAAACAGAAGAAGAAGAGACTACATCATTTCTTTTCTTTTTTCAAGAAGTCTTTAAGTCTTCAATGTCATATTAATAGTGCCAGAGAAAATCAAAGTCGTTTAGACCGTCAATTCATTTCATTTTCCAAATATGAAACATTACCACAAATAAGGGTAAGAATTTTTTTTCCCTTTATTACGGTTAGGATTTTCTTCAGAAGGTACTACAGTTGATCAAAAACAGGCCTGCATAATGTAATATATGCACATAAAATTCAACAAAGCACCTCCAGGAAAATTTAAGCTGGAAATCAGTCTTTTCTAGCTGTCCCAGCAAGTCAACCAAGATCAACCATATTTAATCCGAGAAATCCAATAACAAAGTTTAAACCTACAAGGGCAGGTGTCTAATAGAAGTTTGCACAAGCTAAAAAACATGTTTAAACTATTGTTAAAAACACCCAACAGCATATGTATCAGTTCTTGTAATAATTGGCAATAATTTTGTCATCTGGCATCATCAAATTGCTACAATAGACTACACTCCTAGAGACTATCCCTTACCCATTGATAAGGAGTGTAAAGTGTAAACTGCAAATTCACAGTCCCAAACGAACCAAATCATATCATAGTATTTATTTCTTGAAGAAAAATGCTCAAATTAAATTGATCAGATGAATAGCAGAAATGTAACAAGAGTTGAAAAGTACATACCTGCATCAAGAAAATCACTGCAAAGATGATAGCTGCAAGTGCTGAAATATAGTTTTGACTTTTCAATGATCTTAACTTCAATATAAATTCTCTTAACCAAGATGCTTGAGGTGTAGCATCAATGAAATTATCTTGCAAGAGACGTCCAGCTTGTTGGTCAGCATTTGTGGAATCAGATATCTGTTGCGTTCTTATATGGTCACTTGACTCAAATGAACTTTTGGAGGATTCCCGAGTTTCTGCTTCATCCTCAATATGAACTTCACCATTCTGAATCACATTAGCAGCAGCACCTCCCTCTGCTCCAACGAAATAAGGAGATGATTAGTTGAAATAGGTAAGCATCTCCACCAGGGCATAAAATATCATGCATTTGAAAAACTCTTGTATGTACAAATATCTTCTAAGGCCCAACCTTCTTTCTTTTCAAGGTTCTTCTGCTTCAACAATTCATGAGCCTGAAAGAATAATAAATATACAAGTTCTTGAGGTTGACATTATTGCAGTTATTAAACTGCAAAATAAAAAAACGAAAAATATACAAAATAAAACAGAAAGACAATACCATATCAATCCAGATCAAATATGCTTCTCGACATTCTTCAACAGTTGACTGCACTATTTTTCCTGTGACCACATACATCAACATTGCATCAAATCAAGTCAGTAAATCATGGTAACACTTCAATCAAGACAATAGCAAGCCTCAAAACATACCAAAAAAATATAAGTAAAATTAAAATTTTTAAAATTAAAAAATATATAATAAATAAATAAATAAACCCACAAACCAAAAAGGAAAAGAGAGATATTTTTTTCCTATGAGTGTTCTAACATAAAGAAGAGAGAGAGTATTTTAACAAGCACATGTTCAAAATCTGCATTTTAACGCAAACAAAAAGCATTGTATTATAAGGTTTGTCAGGTGTACAAAATGAGAAAAACCCAAGACAGACTCAAATGCCTTAAGCATCCATGCTCAAACACCCTGACTAATCCAGCACACACAATGCATTGAGGAACAAGAAAAAGGTTTTTTGACTTCAGTAAAATGTGTGAGCGCTCCTGAGATTTCACTTGACGTAAAAGAAAGTACTAATTCCAAGTCACTAACCAATAAAGTAGTTTGCTTAAAATCCTGTAATTGTTTATTCTGAACTTTCAACTGTCATATTTTATATACTTCCGCCTTCAGCTCGGGAATCTTATGTATATTACATCTAGGGCTGCCTTCTAAAAACTATATAACAGTTCCAAAACGGACAACTTCTAAGAAAAAAGTAGTTAATTGATCTAAGATTCGTTTCTTTCTTTTTTTTTTTCTTTTTTTTTTCTTTTTTTGAAAATTCAACAATTACAATGGGGGAGGGAAGACTTGAACCCAAATGTCGCCATTGGAAATACCAAGAGATTTCATTTCAATTTTTAAATATTATTACATTGGTTCAAACTTTAGAAAACATATAAGAAGATAAAAAATAAAAATAAAAATAAAAATAAAAAACCTATTTTTTAATGAAATTTAAATAAAATCACTCCTCAGTCAATTTAATTGTAGGGAACTAAATACAACAAACAAAGTATTGGCAGGGCAAACCTTTCCACACAGTTTTCTTGGAAAAGGCCACATTTACATATATACGCAAACTACAGCATTCTTTTGATCCATCAGCATCTCTTTCGACATCCCAAAGTCCCTGATATTGGACCAGGAAAAAAAAAAGTAATATAAACTTAGTTACAATGTCAACGGATTATGAAATCTTTCAGTAGAGTAAACAGATTATAATTAATAAATAAATTCACAAGAAGACGACACAACTGCACAACAATCACTTGATTGATTGGCAAAAGGAAACCCATATTAATTTATTAAAGAAGAAAGCTACTTAGATGTTTATAACATAGCTAAATGAGCAAGGTGTTTATATTTAAGCCTTCAGAGATTATTTCCATACAACTAATAGAGGACAGTATCATTTTCTATGCACAGTATAGACCAAGGTGCAAAATATTCTGCCCCATTAATAAACCCACATATGAACTAGAAGCATTAATAGGAACCAAATAGTTCAGAAAGATATTAAATAAAGAAGTAACTTAAATTGCAGTGGCATGCCATGCTTCACAGAACAGACAATCACATTATTGTAGTGCAGCTCCACAACCTCATTATTTTATTGATAGTAGCAGTAACTAAGTAAATGAGATATGAATGTATTATATCACAATCTGTTTAATGCTTTTGTACAAGGCCAAAGAATACCTCCTCCATCTTTATACAGACCGACTCTAATATCTTACTCAACTATATATCCAAATATAGGATATGCCTAAATGATATGCAAACTAATACATTATGGGAAAGTAAGTTTCATAAATGTAAGTAGATATGTCGAAATAAATTAGATATAGCTTATACCTCAACACGGAAATAATCTGAATAAGGCACGTCACTGATTTCTTGTGATGTCTCCATAACCAAATGACTGGAGAAGTAAAAGTGAGAATATCAAGAAAATAATATAAAAATTGGTAAGGGCACGATCTTGGACTAGATAAAGTAACCTCAGATAAGTTATACCCATTAATTATAAAAAATAACAACTACAACAACAACAACAATGATAATAATAATAATAATAATAATAATAATAATAATAATAATAATAATTTACACCAAGATCTAAACACATCAAGGAATGAAAGAGCTGATAAATATTTTTTTTTTTTTGATAAATAACGTAAGAATATTATTAATAATAGAAAAAGTGCCAAACCGAGTACATTGGGGATGTACTATGGGGGCAAAGATCAGGAAACAAAAGAACAACGGTCAAGAAAAACAGGAAAAGAAGAACAAGAAAAGTGAGAAAAGACCACACTCCAATCAAAGAGAGTGTGCAAGAAAGAAGACTTAAGCTCTAACAAAGAACGTTCACAACCCTCGAAGCTTTTAACATTCCTTTCACGCCAAATGCACCAAATCAAGCAATGAGGTGCTAATTTCCAAACATCAATATGACGATGTCGCGCAAACTTTCCTTGCCAAGCCTCAAACAACTCAAGAACCGTATGAGGCATAACCCATTGAATACCAAACAAGCAGAAAACCAAGGACCACAACTCCCAGGCTATGGGGCAATGAAGTAGGAGATGATCCACCGACTCCCCACAACTCTTACACATATAGCACCAGTCAAGCACTATCACACGTCTTTTACGAAGGTTGTCTGTTGTTAAATATGGGCTAGTAATAAAAGCAAGTGAAGAGAAATAGTTCACCAGCAATTGCAATCAATCATGTCAGCACAATAAATGCATCCCCTACCCAATATTGTTTGGCTGAATTCACAAAAATGAAATTATAAAAAAAAAAAAAAAAAAAAAAAAAAAAAAAAAAAAGCTTGGCTGGAAGGGGACAGATTAGAAAAAGTAATCAACTTGCTTTATATATACCTTAGCCAAAACAAGACTTCATCAATAATCAAAATGTGGTACTAGTATTATTATGTTCACATTCTTTGCAATAATAGTCAATCTCTACTCGATTCTAGTAATAAGTACTCTAGTGAACACACATCATAAAGGTCAATGATCAAATCAAGAAAACTTACCTTTTACAAGTGAAAACTCACCTTTTACAAGTTCTCTCTTCTCCCATACGAGAGGACCCTTGAGCCAAAGCTACCAAAACCATTAGGGCACGTTTGGTACACTAAATAGAGATTACATTAGGAATGGTAATCTTTATTACTGGGGATAGAAGATATTGTAATGAAATAACTATTACCATCCATAAGTTTGGTTGTTACATATGGAAAGCTTGTAAAAGATGATGTATAAAGAAAATTTATATTTTTGGAAACATATTAATTTTAAGACCTATTATATGCTCTAAGAAATAGCTATTACATCCATTTTAAAAAAGAATAGCTATTATTCAATTTAAAAAATAGTTATTCCTTTGTAATAATTAATCCATGTAATAAAGATGCTATCAAATAACTGAATTGCTATTACAAATGAATAGCTATTCCATTTCAGGAGCTATTACATCATACCAAACATACCCTTAGTATTGTTGTCTATATATAAGACTTCAAATCCTATTCGTCAATAGAGAAGAAATATTAATTACTTCTTTAACAAGGAATAGACTTTTCTTCCACACACACAAAAAATCCAAAAAAGTAACCACGTAAACTTTCCTTCCACACCAAGAAAAGAAAGCCATTTATTCTAGCTTCCATACATAGAGTTTGAGGTATTTGTACTCGAACTCTAATCTCAAACAGTAATCATGAATTAAACTAACAAGTTAACTTGAATTTTGCAACTCCATCTTCAAACTCTCAACTCATATCAATTTGCCCATTTGTAGCTTAAAGTATCCTCATATTGCAAAATATAAAGTTCCCAGAAATCGATTACATGATATGTTGCCAGTTCAGCTTTCTTGTTTCTGCTTCAGAACAATAAGGATTCAAGATACAAGGTTATCTCTACCCTCTATCATCTGGAGCTGTTTACCAAGATCATAAGTTCGTGCTGAATATCCAAGTGATTTTAGGATTAGCATCAACTAATCCACAATAAAAAATCAATGCTTAGATTTTCTGTACAATTTTGTGGCATAATATGGAATTACATACTTCTCAAATCTGGTTGTGCCCAGATTTCTGGCTTTCACACTGCAATTTTTAATTATATCTTTGCAGTTAATTGGGCAAAGGCTGATATTCAGCTTCCATTATGCCAACTACAACAAGCATTTCTTGCAAAACATGACATCTGGTCATCATGTTCTTATTGATCCACAGTATAAAAATTTATTTGCAACAGTTTGCATCTTCATGCATGTAAACAGGGATCTACTACCAATTTAATAGTTTAATATTTATCCTCTTCTAGGTGTATTTTATGTTCAAAAACTTTCCATGAATCTATTTTTACAAAATTTTGTCATATATTGCTTCTATGGTATGTAAGACAGTCACAGGCAAATTTGGACTTCCATTGGCATTCATATAACTACTCACAATTTCCCTATTGTATCCACTAATCAACTTTTTTCTCCTGCCATTCTACTACATCAACTTGAATAGGTTTTTCTTTTCAATACAATGATCAAATCAATAGTTCTCCAATTGGGTACTAACTGTGAAGAGGTGCCCTTAAAATAGGGAAACAAATTCAGTTTATCTCACGTCTAGTAAAACTCATATAAATACTCTGTTGACTAGGAACATTTTCATAATATTACGTGCTCAACTTCCTTCAAAAGTGATCTATTTATTCAGGACCATGTTTGTTACAAATGGCTCAATCTCATTCCAAGTATAACAAAGACAACCACAACCACAACTCCAACCCCAACAAAGGAATTATCTTTTTTTTTTATAGGTAAAAAAGATATATATTCAAGAAAACTATCTTATGCAGAAAAAACATAAGACAGGGGGAAAAGTACAAAGGGACAAGAAAGAGAAAAAAGACAAAGAAGGGAAAAGATATTAAGGAATTATTAAGGAAAAGACAAACAAAGGAATTATCATGATGAAACCATTGATAAAGAAGATGGTACTGACTACTGATATGCAACACAGTAAAAGTAGCAATGAATTACTAATTTAACAACAAATTCAAGGTGTTTTTTTAACTGGAATAATTAACAGAACATGTTGGCTACCTGTTTCTATAAACTCGGCATTTCTGGATCTCTTGGCAGCTACCAAACTTTGCACCTTAATGGCAACACAAAGTATTAATACTAAAACACACCGGAATACAAGATAAAGAAAAACTTATAGAACAGATTTTGGTGAGGAATAGCCAATGTGTTACAGAAGCATAGTTTACCAAACATTTTAATTATAGATTGTTGAGATAAATATAAGAAAAGGGGGGGGGGGGGGGGGGTTGTTGTTCCAAAAACACACAAGCATACCAAAATAGACTTTTATTGGATGTTGAAATGATACATCACGGGCATGCCCATATTTTTCATGAGGATACCAAGAACTGCACTGAAATTCTGTAAAGAAAAACAAAATTCACAACATGAAAAACATGGAAAATTATCTGCCCCATATTCTTCAATAAGGAAACTAAAAAGATCACATTTGAATACGAAAATTTCATAGGAGTTCCAAGAAGGCTACCTTTATCTCCGCATCTTTTATGAAATAATTCAGTACAACTAATAGCATCATCTGAGAAAAAGAAATTAAAGAAGTCCTCAACCTTTATCTGCAATTCATAAATTGGAGTTAACTTCAAACTAACCTAGCTATAATGCCACTGGCAATTGAAGCAAAGCTACTTTTAAACTTGAAAACATAAATTATAATTTCAAAAGAACAAGAAAACATAACAATACCGGAAACTTCGATTCAGCAACCCTTGTATAAAATTCTGGTACTGCAAGTCAAGTAAAAACCGTTCAAATAATCAGGACATAAATTACAACCGTAAGCACAATAGCAACAAAAGTAGGAAAAGATCTATCACTTAATTTTAAAAAAATTTAGCTCAAAAACGATACACGAACACAATTGCAATTGTCTGCATACACCACATCTGTGAGCTACTTTTTCCATTATATATCTTCCCCTGAAAATATAGATGTTCTGGTGACTTTCATCCATAAAACACATCATTCAAAGACACAGAGTCCAAATAGCTTGTACAAATTATGAATTGTCACATCAAGGACTTTGGGCCTAGTTACATCCTAATAATCAGTTTCATTTACAATTACATGGATAAAGCAAGCCAGCTCCTTTTGATCCCAATTCGTAGACTAAGTTACAAGGTAGTGATGTGCTACTTTCTCTCTGATATATGTGGCTACATACTAGTACAGGGAGTGTGCAGGAGACTAAAAATTACAACAACAAAGAATTAGTGCCAATTTTTGGAGTCAGCCACATGTATTCTTTTTCTTTCATTCTATTCTATCTAAAGTCAAACTCTTTGTTACTTCCCTAATTGACATGTCCTTTTTTATTACCTTTACTAATGTTATTTTTTGTTTTCCTCTACCTTTTTTCATTCCCTCGACTTAGATTGATTAACTCTTTCTTACTGGTACATTAATCACTCTCCTCCAAAAAAGACTAATAGAAGATCTAAAAAATTAAGATATAAAATTTCAAAATTGATGAAGAAGATAAACTACTAGCAACTGTCAGCCAGTCAAGCAACAATCTTAAAAACAGAATTGTTGGCCAAGCAACACAAGGACAAACTTTTAGGCCAGGATATGACATTGAGGAACTGTAATTCAAACCAAAACGTGGTAGCAAAAGCTGCAAAACTATCACAATATTAGAATGATAATAGAACTCTAGAACTTAAATAATGGGCTCAAATCAGGCAAGTGACACACCAAAGCAACAACCCTAGAATTCAAGAATAAACTCACTCTTTGGGGCACCAAAATTTTCCTCCTTCCATGTCCACGTCTTCTTTGAAGATGAAGATTCAGCATTTGGAAGTGGCTCTGTATCCTTCTCTACAATATCTTGCTGCTCAGAAGCTATTGCTGACACTGTCTCATCTTCAACACTTAGAGGAAGCGAATCATTCATTACAGGAGCATCCTTATTCCTGATTCACATACATGCAGTAGAGCCTAAATTAGACACTCAAAGAAAACAATAATCCACACTGAAGTATCATGATTATTGCTCATGGAAAAACCTGTCAGTAGAATCCAATTCATTGGCTGAGCTTCTAAAGCTCTTGACTCTTTCAATTGGAACCCCTCCATTCTCTTGGCTGCTTGTTTCAGATATTGATTCCTGAGGTAAAATCAGGACATATGCAAAAAAAATAAGCCTGTTAGAATACTAATGACTAAGTGATAAAATTCACTATTTCCTATCAACTTAAACTTTTGGGACTAGCAGTAATTTATCATGGTACAGAACAGGTTGGGATCCTAAGCCCAAACCATGTCTCCATCCTATCTTCCAATTAAAATTAAAAAATTCAAGTGTTGTGCCCCATGGGAGTCTAGGCCCACACATGAGTAGTGTTAGAATAATAATGATCAACTAATTAAATTCACATTTTCTTATCAGCTTAAGCTTTTAGGACTAGCAATATTTTATCAAAGCCAATGCAACAATTTCAAATTCATTGGGGTTCTTAAATCTCATTACTGAATAATGCACACAATTTTGGTGTCTTGTACATATATTTTAGGTTTAAGTTACATATATCACAGTATATTGGCATAAATTTGGACATAGAATGAAGAAATGATAATTAATCAAAACTTCAAGAAGGTAGAGGAATCTCATATACGTATAGAGCACATATTGTAGGCAACTAAAAATAGAAGGATCAAATTCAGTAGCATGTAGGTTCTGCTAAGAACTTAATAGTGAATACCTACATTAGTCACAGCTAAGTTATCTATATGTCCTAGTATGCTAGAACTTTTTCATGATATGACAATTAATGCAACAATATATATATATATATAGCCCATATTGACAAATTATGTTACCAAGAAAATAATAAGCAATAGCCACTCTAGCACATACGCAAATTATGTTAGTGATCTCATACAAATATCAAGATTACAAAAATAAAAACATCCTCTAATCCAATCAATTGACAAGTCACTCAACCGGGAAGTTGTACTGCACATCTAGGAAGCACGAGCACAGATTCGAGTTTGGGTGCGGTGCAGCGACACGGTAATTTTTGAAAAAATAGAACACGGGTGCAGTGGGATACATTTATTAATTAATTATCAAAAATATTTTTATTTATATTTTCTATATATTGCTAAGCATTTTTTTCAGATAATGGTAAATATATATCAATTTAAGAAAAATAGTAAATAATAAAGTGAATACATATTACTATATTAGTATTATTATTTAGTAATTAATAGAATAATATTTTTACTAATTGCTATTATAAAGTCAAGTAAATTAATGAGTTTAATATAGTTTAAAAAGAAAATCATAATAAAGGAAATTATAGGGTTTTTTTGAAATTAAAAGGCATTTTTTGTAAATAAAGTCAACATTTTGAGAAATTAGAAACTAAGAAACTTCTTGAAATTCACTTTTCCCAATTCCCAAACCTACCCACGTGAACCACTCAACCACATCCACTCTTTCTCACCTACCCACTCTGTCTCACATACCCAATCCGTCATTCTCTCTGTTCTTAGTTTTCTTTTTCTTTTCTTAGTTTTTCTGCTGCCTCTCTATCGTGGAAAGGCAATGGCTTTCAGACTTCAGGTGCATTTTAGGCTTTTGTTCTCGTCTAGTTCCTTTTTTTTTTTTTTTTTCTTCTTCCTCCGGTGCGTTTCAGGTTTTTTTTTTTTTTTTTTTTTTTTTTTTTTTAAAGCAGACCAATTTGGGGCCTGTTTTGGCCCATTTTGGACCGTATCGGCCCAAATCGGAAATGAAAAAAAAATAAAAATAAAAAGTTCAGCCATGGACGAGTGTGCAGCCACCTGCACGCTCATCGTGCGTATCCGACTCGGGTGTGCCGGCCCAATCGGCGCACCCATGCTTCATAGCTGAACATAAGCCCTAGGGAAAGGAATATCCATTTACAATATTCATTACACAGAGATGAAGGGGGATAAAAAGATTCTAACTTAAATAAGAGTACAGTATAATTTTTAAAACTTCAATAATTTATTTTAGAAATTTTTTTAAATTCAATAATAAGAAGATAAATTTTATTTTTCTCATAAAAGATTACATTACAGATGTTGCATGGTGTCAGTGATTTTACATTCTTAACAAAATGAAATTAATCACCACTAATGAACTGTGATATAATTAAAATACCTGCTGTTCTGTAGCTGCTTTGGTGCCATTACTCTGTTGTAACCATCCATCATTTATGAGCTTGAAAGCTTCATCACGGGAGAGAAAGGATGCGAAGAAGTACTGCCAAATCAACAAGTGAATTAAGACATTGCAGCTGATACTGAAATGACAAAGATTATAAGAATTTTCAGGCTATTTTTATAGGCATCATCACTACAAAGCCAAAGAGAAAGAAATGACATTTCACATCTAGAATTACCTTTTTGCCCCCAGAAAAAATTTCTATGGCATTAGGGAAGATGCCTGCAGTCTTTGCCCTTCGTACACTGGTCACTTCTTGGAAAGCAATTATTTTCTGAAGCATATGCTCAAAAGTTCATTGCAATCAAGATCAAGAACAAAAAGGCACTAAAACTCAATGGCAAATGAAAAATCATGAGATACAATTGTGTTCTGAAGTATAAATTCATAACAGAGCACTTGACAGGATCTAGCATAATGGTCAGTTTGGAAAACTTACTAAACCAACATAAATCCAAAAAAATTTCATCATTTGTCATCATTATATCTACCCATACAATACATACACCAACAATATATATATATATATATATATATATATATATCCCAATAGCTTATACATGCACGTGTATATATATATATAGCCCAAAGTGGTTTCAAGCCTCAGTGCAGGCTCAAAGCCTACGTGGTTTAAAAAAAAAAAGGGGGTTTGGCACTATTTTTCTCACATCCAAAATATTAGACCAATAGAAAGTTAGAAACTGAACTCAATTGAAACCCTAAACTTTTTTTTTTTTTTTTTTTTTTGGGGGGGGGGGGGGGGGAGTGTTGCAAATGTGTCGATCAATGAAGATTAATTTTCCCTAATGGCTTGAGGTTTAGTTTTTGTAAACCAATATCTTACACAGTAGATTGTCAACATTAGCCATCTAACATCCCACATGGCCACACACCAAACAATCTTGTTCTCTTTCTCTTTCACCTTATCTAAAGATAAAGTAAACCACCTTTTTAAAAAATAATAAATTTTCATTTCCTTTAGTTAAATTTTATGGGTGAACCATGATCTTCTTTTTTTTTGTAAGTATGCTTGAACCATCATCTTTGATTCTCTATATGAAATTAACCTTAGTTTGGTTAGTATTAATTCATAACATATGTGTTTAATTCTTCAAATTAACCTTGGTGGTTTGGTTAGTATTAAATAAATTTATTTAATTGATATGTAAATATAAAAGGCCCCACTAAAATTTATTGCCTCAAGCCACCCCTTTCAAGCCTATATGCAAACCAAAAAGAGAACCAGTTCAGCTGGTTTTTAAAACACTGGTCTTAACTGTGCCCCTCAGCATAGTTACATGGTAAGCTTCACAGTGGCAAGAATAACCTCAATCCAATGTTATCTTACACCCATTTTTAGTAAAACAAGGACAAACATGCAAAGTTGAATTCTCAATAAACTGTTTCAAATCAAAGAAAAGATCCCACTTGGACCATATATTTAAACATAAGGGCTATACTCTGAGAGCTTGAACTTGGTTGATTATGATGTTATATTTTATTTATAATTAAGAAATTGTTATAGCTAAGAACACTGAAGGTATTGAAGCCTAAGATACACTGACCAAGTTCCTTACTCTCACAAGGGATCTTTGAAGGGAGTAAAGACCTTCAAACATATTATATAATGTCAAAAAGAGAGACTCAATGTCAACTTCCCTCTGGCTTCATCTTTCAAAATCTAACCCAACAAGATCCACGATAGCTTGGTGCTCTAAAATTGCATGAGCTTTATTTACTGAAATCTGAGTGAAACTAGTCTAACTGGTCACTTTCAATATCAAAGCAACCCCCCCCAACCTTCCTTCTCTTTTTTCCTCTTTATATATACAGAGATTTGAAAACAATACTAACAAGCGTAGGTACATTTCCAATGCCTTCCCATTTATCATATACAATACAACATAAAAAGTCCCAAGTGAGACACCTTTTATTTCTTTTGGGTAAGTAGACCAAATGCGATACTCAGACTAGCAACTAATCTTCCTTTCCCCATCTTTCCCAAGCACATGAAATTAGAAACATAAACCTCCCAACAAATTTTTAGATTTCCTCTAATCCTATAAGCTCATAAGCCAGTGAGGTTGAGGATGAGCTAAACCTTCTAGGCGAAACAGAACATGCACAGAGCAGATGTCTCTGCCCTAAATGGTTTTCTGAATGTTTTCTATGAGTGTGCAACCATTCCAAGTTTGAGGACTTTCTATCATAAAAGCAAACTAATACAAAGAAAAAGGGAAATGTAGTAGAGCAGGTGAATATAGTAGTTTGCAAGAATTTATTTGAAATAAAGTTAAATAAGAGATACATTGTCTTACCTTTGTCTCAAACCCGAATATGTTAGAGTAAAAGCAAATATAATGCACAAACAGGTACATATGACCCTGCAAACAATACACATCCAAGTAAATTAGACCAAAAAAAAAAAATACAGAAAGTTATGCATTAAAGCCTACAATCAAGAAGTTAAAATGGATGCGTAAAAACAGAATTGGTAGCAAATAACCAATATGCTACTACTACTACAACTATAACAACAAAGCTTTAGTCCCAAAACACAACCAATATGCCACTGCCAACCAAAAAAGTAAATAATGGTAACTTAACGATGCCTACCAAAAAATTGAGATGAAGGACAAAGGCAATTATGAAATGAATCATGCACCTCACAAACTCAAACCTTGAATATAGATAAAGATCACCTGAATAAGTATATTCTCCTGGTAAGCACAATTAAAATCCTCAACAAGAACCTATAAAGAAAAAGAAATGTAACAAGGTTAAGCATGTCTTCAAATAAAAATATGTACATTATGTGCATGTACGTGTGTGTGTGTGGAGAGAGAGAGAGAGAGAGAACAATAATTTCCAAATAATCAGCAGTTTTAACAATTAGAACTACTCTATCAGATTTAACATTAATGTCTACGACATCATATACAACTCAACTCAATTAAACTGTGAACCCAATTAAGGAGGAGTTGGTGGGATAGGGAAGACCTTAGGTTTGAAATTGAACCTTCAAAAAGTAAATTAACTGATTCAATCAAAACTCAACTATAACCTAGTTTTTTTTTTTTTTTTTTTTTTTTTTTTAAAGAGTTTCAACCTATAGTGTCAGCTCCTGATGATAACTCTTTATCATCAGACTAAGACACCAATTGGTTTTTGGTGTAAGCGGAGATTGAATCTCAAATCTCTTATTCAACCATCAGAAACTTTATCAATTGAGCTAACTATAACCTAGTTTTATCCAAAGTAAAAAGGACGTATTAACTCATTTCAGCCCAATTGTAATTCTTTAAACTACTTCGTGTCTATTTTCATGAGGTAGTCTCATTTCTTTTTTTCTTTTCTTTTTTATGTAAGGTAGTCTCATTTCAATAAAGTTATTCTTACCTATCAAAAAAAAAACTCATTTCAGCTTGCCCTACTCTCTTATAACTGCTCAGCCATGGACTTTTTTCATAAGTAATAAATTTTATTGAGATACAGGGAGTACTTTTATGCAAACAGGGGGTGTACACAAAGTATTCCTAAAAGACAAGCTCAGACGTGGACATGACTCTATTATGGGGATTTTGACATCCATTTGTTCTATAATAAGCTACGAGGTTCTTCTACTGTGGTCTTTCCTTGGAAAGGTATTTGGAAAGTTAAGGCTCATCAGCGTGTTTCCTTCTTTGTTTGGACTGTAGCTTGGAATAAGATTCTTTTTTTTTTTTTTTTTTGATAAGTAAAGGAAATTTTATTCAAGAACTTAATAATGAGTCACTTGAGTGTACAGGAAATATACAGGCAGGGACCAACATAATCAAATACGTAAATTACAAACATCCATCAAATCATAGACCAAAGAAATAGAATGACTTCCTATGATAGACATCCAGTCCGATAGAGTTTTAAAGAAGAAAAGTTTTAAATCAGTTATAATCCTTTCAGAATCTTCAAAACACCGGTTGTTTCTCTCCCGCCAAATGCACCACATCAAACAATGAGGGACAGCCATTACGATGATGACCAAAATTTCCTTGCCAACAAGCAAGGAGCTCAACGACAGTCTTTGACATCGCCCAGTGGATGCTAAACAAGGTGAACACCATATACCACAACTCATAAACAATAGGACAATGTAGTAAAAGATGGTCTACCGATTCTCCATTGCTTTTGCACATATAACACCAATCTAGAATCAACACCTTCTTCTTATGCAAATTATCAATAGTCAAGATCGTTCCTAAAGCGGCAGTCCAAACAAAAAATGCAACTCTGGAAGGAACCTTTTGCCAGATACTTCTCCCAGGGAAGGATTAAGTACATACACCCAACAAAGCCTGATAGTAATTGCTTACCTCAAAACCCTTGCTCTTAGCAGGTGTCCAACACATCTTATCCTCACCAATGCCTCTCAATGAGACTCCATATATAACATTCCAAAAACCAGACAGAGAATCTAATTCCCTATCATGAATTTCTCGCAGGAATTCTAACTCCCAAAAAAGAACCCCATTAGGAAACTGCATGAGATCAGCCACATGAGACTTAGGTTTTGATTTTATTGATTAATGTATTATGTGTCATTGTTGTGGGGAGACTGTGGGTCATTTACTGCTTCATTGTGAAAAGGCTCATCGGTTGTGGAGTTTTGTTCTTAGATCTTTCGAATTTTCGTGAGTCTTACCTAGAACGGTTCCTAATCTGCTTTTTGCTTGGTGGAATTGGTTAGGGAAGCACTCGTCTAACATTTGGAATTTAGTTGTGTTGTGCTTATTATGGTGTCTTTGGAAGGAGCACAATCAGCGGACTTTTGAGGACTCCAATAGCTCCGGAGATCAGTTACTTGCTTCTTTTAATAGATCTCTACTCGACTGGTGTCGGGCTTGGGGACTCACATCTAGTGATTCTCTCCCTTCGTTCCTTTGTTCTCTCATCTTTTGTACTTAGTTTTCTTCTTTGTTTTTTCTCTTCTTTGTTACTTTTTCTTCTTTGTAAATGTTGGTTTGCTTTGCGCTTTTATTGCATAAAGTAGCTTTTTGAATATACATCTTTCTTACTTATCCCAAAAAAAAAAAAAAAAATGACTCTACAGAAACAAATCTTTACAATTTGTTCCCTTGCATTAATAGAGATTCCTATGTCCTTTGGTGTTTTTTGTAATTTATATTTCTTTAAAAATTTTCTGACTACTGCCAATCATATTAAATATCAACATTCAATTCATTTGAGAATAATGAGATAATAAAATTTCAGAATTTATGCGAAAACAATACAACCAGTTACAAAAGCAGCCATGCCCTGTAGTAGGGGATTCTATGCAAGCAAGGAATAAAACGCTAATGGAGTAAACACAACCAAAATGAGGATGCAAGTGAATAAGATAGGGGGAAAAGAAAAAGATGAATTGAAGAAAAATTCATGTTGGCCAATGGCCTTTGGGCTTGATGGCACTTCCATGTGGGGAGGTGGGTAAGATCACAGGTTGATGTCCTGTTAGGCGCACGAATCAAAATAAAAAATAAAAAACATATGGGAGAGAACAGAGCAGCAATGCCTTCTAAAGAGGGGGAGGTGAGAGTGCAGAGAATAAAAGAATGGACCTTATCTATAGGTTATAGAATTTTTTGCAGCAAGAAAAACTTCACGAAACAATCAAACCTGTAAAGAAATTTATAGGACTCAATTCTCCTAATATAGAAAGAGTCCAAATAACTAATTGAATTCAAAGAAGGAAGCAAGAAAAAATATGAACCGATAATGATAGGAAGTCCAACAAAATAGAAACATTTTAACAGGAAGAAAAACAGCACCATTAATAGGCATGTTAGAAAAGAAACAGAACCTTCTTACCATAGAAACTCTCAAGTAAAGCTTCATAAATGTGTGATTCAACTTATTTCCTAGAATACCCCTAGGCTAATATAATAATAACAAAAAAAAACAGCTCTAACAACTACAATAAAGGAAAAATTACAAAATTCCCAAACAAAGTTTCTAAGATGCAACCCCACATCAGAATTTTCACATCAAACATCATAAACTACGGACACCTTACAGGCTAAAGAGAATATCAACTACAAGACACTGAAAGAATTAATATATATATATATATATATATATTTGCAAGAATCTTAACTTCAAATAGATATCACAAAACCCTTAAGTCACTCACTTCATCTGGTGGAAGCCGAAACAACTGACGATACTCTTCACTCTTCAATGATGTTGGAGACTGTAATAGAAAAGCAGAAGAGGTAAATAGTGTTAGAACATAACATTCAAAATATATCTCCTTCATTTGTTACATATTTCATATTCCCATCTATGAGCTATGTCCTTTATTTATGACATGTTAAGTCTTGCTAAGTGTGTTTGGGTTAATCAATTTACCCTAACAGGCTAACACACATGCTTAGCATTTATACTAACAACTTTAGTACATTATTACACATTTACCTCTTAACCTAAGAAGCATGGACACAAACACGACACGACATGGTGACACAACAATTCTGAAAAAAATAGCACAAGACACAACAGTAACATAGCAATTAATTAATTAAAATTTTGTGTATTTTATATTTTTAAACAAGTTTAACGTTAGGCTTTTGTCAATGAGTGCTCTTAAAAGTTTTTTTTTTTTTTTTTTTTTGGATAAGTAAAAATTTTAATAAATAATTAAAAATAAGCACTGGTAGGGGAAGGGCTTGAACCTTCGACGTTGTGGTTAACAGTCACATGCTCAAAGAGCAAAAGTTAAGGTGCATTTAATACTCCATTAAATGTTATTTTTATACATTTTTCAAAAATTAGATTCAAACGATGCACAAATATTTAGAAAATCACATATAACCACATTAAATTTGTACATACAAAGTGATATTAATCAAAATAGTGTAACTAAACTTAGTAATAATAATTAATGATAATAATTATAAAACTTATAATAATATAATGCAAAAAATAATAACAACAATAGTTCCCTATTTTCAGTCTTATTCCCAAATTTTGGGATTGGCTACAGATCCTCAACAGATTAGTTAGCGTCAGCCACATGTATTTTTTTGTTCACAGCTTGTTTTAACGGAGAGAAAATTTGATAAGCCCGGTCTTCAAAAAGAAAATAATTCAAAGCCTCTTCCAGAAGCCACTGACTCTCAAACCATCCAAAGCAACCAAAAAGAAAATGAAAGAAAAAGAAGAAGGCAGAACATATGAAGGCAACTAACAGCAAGAATGCTGATGCAATGAGAGCGGCACTGGTGGTCTAAGACCACTGCCAATTGGCTGAGACCAGTGCTGGCCAGGTCAAAAATCCCACTCTCTTTTTCTTTTTTTTTTAAATTGTTTTCATCCCTGTCTTGCAATTATGTCCCAGATATGTCTTGATTGTGTCCAAAAAAAATCTTTGGACACCGCATCGACACATAAGCAACCGTCTCTAAGGCATGTCTATATCAAACATGGACACTGAGCTTTTCAAATTGTTCATGCTTCCTTACTCTTAACATTTATATACTACTCATAACACTCACCCTCAAACTGGGACATACATATCATATAATCCCAGCTGGCCATATAGTAAATCCAATCTAATCTTGCATAATGGTTTAGTAAACATATCTGCATATTAAGCTCCTATAGAAACATATGGCATGACAATCACTCTATTTTCCACTTTTTCCTAACAAGATGGCAATCCACATTTATGTGATTACTCTGCACATGAAACACAAGATTCAAAGCAATATGGATAGCTACCTAATTATCACAATACATACTCAAAAATTACTACACGTTAAGTCTTAATTCCTCAAGTAGGTGCTTAATCAATATAAACTCACATAATGTATGATTCATGGATCTATACTAAGCTTATGCATCAGAGTGAAACACAACACTCTACTTCTTACTTTCCCATGTAATCAAGTTTCCTCCAAGAAACATGCAATATCTAGTTGTTGATCTTCTGCTTGAGGATGATAATGTCCAACTTGATTTTGTAAACACTTCTACCTACAAGTGACCATTAGCCCTGTATAAAAGTCCATGAATAGCATGGGCCTTCAAATACTTCACAATCCAAATAACTACCTAAAGTGGATAACAAGGAATTGTCATATACTAATTCACAACAAGCACAACAAAGGATATGACTATACAAGCAATAGTGAGATGATTCAACTTGAAAACCAGGTGACGATATCTCACAGGATTAAACAACAACTCCCCATGATCCAAGTACAATTTAACATTGGGATCTACAAGACTCTACAAGTTTAAAGCCTAACATGCCAATTTCTCCCAAACTATCCAACACCTATTTCCACTGTGACAATCGACAAACTAATTTCCTCTTTTAGATCAAGCCACCTCAACCTCCAAGAAGCAATATACCTCTACTTTCCTAAATCTCTAGTTTGGAATGAACTCCGAAGGAACTCTTTTAACTCCCCAATCCCCTTCTTGCCATCAACCGCAATAATAAGTGAAGACTGAGTCTGAATTATCAGATTAGCAGCGGTGGAGCTCAAACCTGACCACCGCTTCACTAAATTTACCAAACCAAGTTCTAAGAGACTGTTTAAGCGACAAATCCTAGCGGTTGCTCCATATAATTTCCACACCTTATACATATACAAACATATGTACATATAAAATCTTCAACTCATGCATTCTTGACCTATTTCATTCCTGAATTCAGCAATGGAGCAATAAACGAGTAATGGAGAATCCCTAAAAGCGAAATCCGCTCAACTACTACTAACTATAGAGCTGTTTCACTAACTCTAAGCTAAAGTTTTCAATTCAAACTCACGGAACCTCCAAATTTGCGTATAAGAGAGTACAATTACAACAACTACTACATCTAACAGTAACAAATTCCGGATAACTCAAAATTCAAAGAAAATTGCAAAAATTCAGACCTGAGGATCGCCATCTCTGGGAGAGGAATTGGCGGAGTCGTTGCGATCAGGCGAGTCGGCGGAGAAGGAAGGCCGAGCAATGGACGAGGCTTCGGTGACCAAGTCAGCGGCGGCCAATCTCGAAGGAGACGACGAGTCCATTGGCTGAGACACGTCGACTCTCTCCGCGGTTTCCGATGCTACCGCCATAGCCAAAAACGTAGAGAGCGAGAGCGAGAGAGAGATCTAGGGCTTGAGTTCAACAATGGTGGACTTGGAATTGGGAATGGAGAGAGAGAGAGAGTGGTAGTTGAGGGGTATGTAGTTTTACGGTTTTGAGAAGAAAGAAACGGAAACGAAGAGAGGAAGCGTATTTTGGCGGAGGTTCTTAAGTTGCGGCAGCTCCACGTCACCTCTCAAATGTTGACCTTCTCACATGTACCTCGTCAAAAACATTTCCTTTTCTAAATTTATTTTTAAGATAATAATAATAGCTGGCCTCATCACACGCGCTCCGCTCCGCACGTCCGATGATTTTTTTTTTTTTTTTGAGTTTAATATAATTTTTCAATTTGAATTTATCTATCCTTAGTGAGGTTACATAGGAATGGATTTTTAAGAAACTAAAATTTAAAATTTGAAATGAAATAAACAGCTGAATTTAGTGTGTGCTAATTTTTAGAAAAAAATGTATTAAACGAGGGTGAGATATATTTAAATAGAGAGTGTGCTTCTATCAAAAAAAAAAAAAAATAGAGTATGCTAACTTTTAGGAAAAAAGCTTGGATTATCTAATTAGAGTATAGGTATTTTTAACATTTTTTGAAGTCATAACTAATTTTCTGAATCTTCTTAATATACAGAGAAGAGATAAACATATCCACTTATTTCAAAATAAATTAATTCAGGTGGATAATATTTTATTAAGACCATATGTTTCCAAACTTAGAGATTAGATGCCTTATATTGTTGTTAAGCAAGATTAGACTTTCTACAATTCTTCAACATATGATGAAAGCAATGTTGATTGTTACTAATAGTGTATTTGTTTGAGTGATTGATGATACTGCAAAATTTAATTCATTTATTTTGAAATAAATAGATAAGAAACAAAAGGCCGAACAATAATCTAATTTGCAAGCCTCCAAGATTAGAGTTATAATAACATAAACTAATCTTTAATAGGAACAGCAAATTTGGCAGTGGCATGAGCTGTTGAGTTTAACAAATAATCTCTTAACCCAATAGAACTCACACTTAACAAAAAATAAATACTAGTATTAATGAAAATTCATAGTTTACATTGTACTAGTATGTAGTTCGTGGTTACGCACAGAAATATTAACAATTATGATGATAAGATGTTAATTTTGAAAGATTCAGTTTCCACATTGAGCTTGGAACCTTCTTGGAGGCGCCAATGAAGCGGTAATGTATGAGAGTGTGAAGCAAGGAAGTGTGGGATTGAACATTGTGTTTGAACCCAGCTTTACTCTTAGAAATCCAAAAGGAGAAGGGTAGTATGTGGATCTAGTTAGTAGAAGTAAAGAGAGAAGGAGAAGACATGAGATGATGATATGGCATTAGGAGAAGATGATGTTTTACTTTTATAGTATTTCTCGTTGGACTTCTTAGTTCTGGTAGTAGGCAGGTGAGATGTTCACTCATAAAAGTGTGCAGGTGAGATGTTCTTGCTTAGGCCAATGAGCATTATCATTGTGGTTTTTTTGGCTTCCGTGTTAAATGTTAATGTATCATTTATTTGGGCACAAAAATTAGAAAATTTAAATAAAATACATGACACAAAATTGGAGTCCAATTTATAATCTAATTAGATTTTTTTTTTTTTTTGAATTTTGATCAGGACAAGTGACGCAAAATTGAAAATCTAAATCTAAACACATGACACAAAATTGAAACTCTAATTTGAAATTCTATTTGAGTTTTTATCTGTTTCACCTATTATTATATATATAGATTAGTAATGTAAACCTACATTGTAAACATACAAAATGTGTACAATGTTGTACACAATAACAATGCCAATGTATAGTACATTGTACACTTTTTCTATGTCTATAATGTAAATTTGCATTGCTAGTACAATATAAACTAAGAATTTTCATTAGTAGTATTTCTTTTGTTAAGTGTGAGTTATACTGGGTTAAGAGACTGTTAAACACAAAAGCTCATGCGGTTGCAAATGTGTACAACATCATACACATTTTATACGTCTACAATGTAAATTTACATTACTAGTATAATGTAAACCTATAAAAGTCCGCTACTAAGTTTCAAAACAAAATATATTATTAATAATTGTAGCAATGAACCAATCAACTAGAGAATTTTTCTTTGACTAAAGGCATCAAAACACAGCTACTTTTTGCAAATATGTACATGTGTCTACAATATAAGTTTTTAGTATAATGTAAACCTATAAAATTCCAACTACTAAATTCCAAAATATTACTAATGATTCTAGCAATGAACCAATCAACTTGAGAGCTTTCCTTGGCCAAGGCATCAAAACACAGCTTGGAATCACCTTTTACGACATTAATGTTCCTCCAATTTTGAACTTTGGCAAGATTTGGAGCCCATAGGATTGTAGATGCTTCATAATGTTGTAACTAGGAGTATGGGCTAGGTTGACTACTAAACTTGATTATAATGTCTCACTATTCACTACCATGTTAAAACGGCAAAAAACCAAATAATACGAGATCAATTGTAATCAATTTAAATTATGATAACCTAGGGGTGATCAAATTACACCAAATCAAAACAGCCCACTTGATCCAACCATAATTGGTGGCAGATGGTATTGATCAATTGGATTGATTACAATCAAGTGTAGCTGTTTAAAAATTTTCAAGTAATCAGACTAATGGCAAGTTTGATAAGATCTCAACCAACAAAAAATTTTCTTACTTTTTTTTTTTTTACTTCTTCTTCTTCTTCTTTTTCATTCCATTGGACATCATTTTCATGAACAAGAACCTCAATGACAATGGCAACACATTGAATTTGAGATTGAGCTCTCTTTGAGCGGTTATGGACGAGGAAGACGATATTCAAGCTCTTGGGTTATTTTTCATGCACCAACTTGTAGTTCATATGGGTTTTTTTTTTTTTTTTTTTTTTCATATGGCTTGGTAGTAGATTTGTGATTTTTAGTTGTTGGAGATGTAAATTTATGTAAATGTGGCTTCTTATAAATTTATATTATGTTTTTGGTTGTTTATACATGATGTCCCCACTTGACTGCATAAGGTCCCTAAAGATAGGACACATATGGCTTTGTCCAATCCATCAATCAGCAAAGGTGAGAGAGTTCTCCACCCAAATGAACTGGGTTGAGTGATGATTTGACCCTACCCAAACTTAACCAACCCATGACCACTTGTAACAACAAATTAAATTCTTGCCACTTGGATTTTGGTTTAGGGTAAGTATGACATTCTAAATTTTAAGTATAATTTTATGATGCACACTTCTTTTGTGTGTATGTGTCATAGCTACCTAATATTGATCTCTTTATATAATAGCTTTTGCATTATGTGGGAGGTGATTATACATTGGTTGGCCAAACTGTAAGCGCCTGGACCAAAATGCCTTCGGGCATGGATTCAAGTTCCCTCACTAATAACATGTTGCGACTCTTTATACCCCACTTCTCATCAGGAAGACACATTAGTCACCCCCTCTAACTATTTTTTAGTGACCAAAAAATTATAAAAATAAAATCATGACTGATAGAGCATCAAAATCCAGGTTCATATAGAGGTCGGAAATTGTGCATTGTAAATCTTATACTCATGAGTACGCACATCATCAAACAGGCATATTTCAAAAGTTCGATATTTGGCAACAAAACTTTTTTCTAGCTAGTAATCTATCTAAATCTAAAGGAATCCTTTTTCTGCATTAATTTCGAGTGTAAATCATAGATGATAGAGGTTGGAGTGCTTTAGATCTTTGATTACATTGAAATATTCAAGCACCTTTGACCATTGATCCCACCTTTTCAATCGATGAACAACAACAGTTTCTGGTATAAGCTCATTTGAGCACCTCCCATTTATTCCCGGGTAATCATATATGGCTGGCTTGTTAGAAAATCGATTCTTGGCCTTATTTCCTATCTTCAACCATTTCCCAACCAATTTATCCTCCGGACCATTCGTGTTATTTTCAGGGATATTAGAATTTCCAATCCATTCAACAATGTCCCAAGACAACAAAAACCCCATCCCTGACATATAATCCACATGGGGGTTCATGCTAGTGCATGGAATTACAAATCCATAGTACCAGTCTAGCCTAGGCAATGGCTCAAGGGACAATGCCAATGGTGCAAGCCTGATAAAAACATCATCATCAGCCTTCATGATATAGTCGTAAGGCCTCGAAAGGATACGTGGGAGCGAAGAAAAGTATGTGTAGGTCTTACCATTGTTCATGTTCTCGGTGCAATTGAGGATGATAATGTCATTGAAACGTAGGATTTCTAAAGCTATCAACACTCTTTGCTCAGGCTTTGTGAGGTTGCAAAAGACAAACTTCACATCTATGTGAGCTAGGGGAGATGATTGGATTCCATAAACAAGGCGAAGGAAATGGCGATGATCATAGTTGTTTGGACGGTTTAAGATTCCAATCAAGAGGCTAAACTGTTTGTGTTGCAAAGGGATTTCACAAATTGTAATGGCATTTTCGGATTTAGCAATCAAGGTGGATTTTACATGGACATTGAATAAGATGAAGAAGAAGTAGAGGAAAAAGAAGAAGAGGAAGAGAGAGGGCAATGCAACTAGAAATAGCTGCCTCCTCCGCATTATAATTTATATCTTGTGTAATTGCACTAATACGTTTGTTTTGCTTAGATTTGTTTGTAATGCATTAAGCTAAAGAAATTACAAGTTGATAATATTATGGTGGTGCAAGTGGGTAGCAAGGTTCATGTTTTTGATCTATCATGGTTAAAGTTGTCAGCCCCTATTTTGAGAAACCGTCACTCAAAAAGTCATGCTACATGTGCATAGACTTGGCTTTATTCATGCTACCTTTGCAGAGAGTTGCTCAACATACGTGAAGTATTTTAAGCATAATCAATGAAAGAAAGAGATTCATTTATATACCATATCATGCATGCTTAACTCATCCTTGGTTCATCAAGAATTGATGACAAAAGAGAAATTAATTATCTATAAAGTGCTCTTATAAAGTCTTAACCAACTTGCCACTTTACTTAGTTGTTGATCATGAGGTAGTGTACCATATATCCGATGTATGTATCCTCCCTCTGATATGGAGGTTGAACTAGATTAGCATGCCTAAAGAGTGATTGATGAAAAATACATCATGTTATCTGAAGTCGTATAGTTATTCACAAATCCTTCCCATAAACTAAGTTATCTCTTTACTCTAATCCAATTTTATTGTCATTAGAAGTACATTTTTGTTAGAGAGAGAGAGAGAGAGAGAGAGTTAATTTTACTAAAACCTTACTCTTACAGTTAAAAGACTTCTAAAAAGAAAAATCCCTTTTATCTCTGTAAGGACACAAATTAAGCGATTGGGCTTACTAGCAGCATAGCTGGAGGCCCAAACTGTATTTAATATCCTAACAATGAATTTGTAAAGAGAGTGGGCTGAAGATTACTTGGTTAGACATGTACGGGTTGAAAGCCCAAGTACAGTATCGATCAGATGTATATTGACAAGATGATTATGGGTTACAATGTTCTCTTCGGCTCTGTCCGAGGAGTGTGTTCATACAAATATTGTTTGGGACTTTTCTCTCTCCTTTCTTCCCCCCCTTTTCCTCTCCCTCTTTCTTTCATTTATATGCTCCCCTCCATTAGGTGGGCTTTCTCTTGATACTTGTCCCATCCGTTCCTATCTTCAGCCTTCCTGGGGCAGCTGTAAAGGATGGGGGTCACTGTTCAGGAGTCCTTTCTCATTAATGCGGCCATGATGTTAGTTGCAGGGCCATAAATGCGGTGGCAGCAGCCTTTTGCTTAATATCTGATTTTCGCCATCTGTCCTTACGGTCAGCACAAATCAGGGGATTCTCTGGGAGAGATAAGATTGAGACTGGTGCACTGATCTGGGACACCTTTTTCACAGTCCGAGTAGAGGGCCTCCTCGGACGAGGCTTTCTCCCACGAGATTCACATCTCAGCATCGGATCGAGCCGGGCAGATGCTTCGTGAGGTGTAGTCTCCAAGTGTATAGGTCTCCTCGGACGGGCCCACGGCCCAGAATCTGATCTTGGGCCTTCTGCCCCCACAATAGCCCCTCAAAGTTCCGGTGTTCTCCTTTTATCCGAGGAGAAAAGTGGGACTTTGATTTCTACAAGGCTGAATCCCAACAAGTGCTCCAACAACTCCACGTGGAGGCGACGTTTCGCGAGACTTCCACTTTCCAAAGACGCTTTGGAAGTTGTAGCGCATCCTTTATTACTCTGGGTGGCGCTCTGTCTCCTTGATCAACGGCTGGAGGTAGATCGTGCGGTTGGGATTTTCCTATGAAATTTTGAGCGGGATAAAGCCCACCATTTTCGCATGCTAGGTATAAAAAGGCCGTGAGAAGGTGGGTTTCCTCACTTTACCTACGTTCAAGCATCCCGTACCCCAATACATACTACCAGCATTCGTTACATCGTCTTAGACATTCCGAGGAGACCTTTATAAAGATTCCTAGGTTTCTAAGAGATTTTCGAACTTATAATATCGTCCTCCTTCGTAAGTATTCTCTTCCTTAGTCATTCCATCTTGGTTAAGTACCTCGGCCATCTTCGTCCTCCTTTCCATCTTCGCCTTTAGGGGAGTTTCTTAGCAAGCCTGTACCCTTAGATATCGATATGGGTAGATTCAAGAACTTAGTTGATACCCCCGCAGCCATAGAGCGTTTTAAGGCGAAGTATAATATTCCTGAGGGGGTTAGCCTCCGTTACTGTTCACCGGAGGACATTTTGGTTTCCCGGAGGACCGGGGAAGTGGTCATCCCGGTGATTGCCTTTTTAGAAGGGGGAATGTCCATTCCTATGGGTGACGTCACTAGGGAGTACCTTAGGAATCACAGGTTGTGTCCACACCAATGTGCTGCCAATGTATTTAGGATTCTGGGGTGTGTAGATGCCCTTAACGAAATGATGGGCCTAAGACTTACCTGGCATGATGTCGTACATATGTACGAATGTCATTCCCTGAAGGAGGGGGGATACTACTTGAAGTCCCGCTCTCCGGTCGTAAAAATGATCTCATGCCTCCCAAAATCCAACAAAGGCATGAAGGACGATTACGTCATCGTCTCGGGGGCATGGCATGACGGCCACCACTGTCCGACCACTGAGGGGGAGCCAGGTGGGGTACTCTGGGATTAGATTAAGACGATTATAGGGTTTGCAGTTTAGATTTGCCTTTATTTTACTGTACATACGTTAGCCTCGGAACCGTGATGACTAACTTCGTGTTTTTTCTCTTGATTGTCATTACAGATAGACGGTTCGTCTCCCCCAACGTCAATTTCGTGAACGTGCAAGGGTTGAATCACCTGTTGCGTTCGGAGGTATTCCCCCATACGGACGGCCAACTGCGTGCCGCTCATTTGATATTGGATTTTACTCCAATATCGGACAGCTTCCAAGACGTCGGGGACTCTATCCGAGCTGGGGACAAGAGGATTAACAGGATAGACGTATCTCGGCCGGGATTTTTGGCGAACAAGGATCTTCCTCCAGTCCCCTGGCCGCTTCAACAAGTCGCCCCCCAAGAAGTTACACAGAGGGAAAGCTCCGTTTCGACTCTACCATCGTTGGAGGCAGAAATAGATCAATTCCACTTTGAAGGAGAGGAAGAAGTTCAAAACAAACCCCTCAGCTCTCAACGTTCCGAGACTTCGGAAGACATAGAAGAGATGCCTTTAAATCCGAGGAGAGGGTTAAAGGCCTTAATAGCAGGGCGGAATGAGGGGACATCTTCGAAAGAGGTCCCTAAAGAGAAGGAGACTGGCAAACTCCCTCCTCCTCCTCCTCCATCCATCACTGCAACAGGTCTCCTTCCTATCCCTGATCTGAAAAGGAAGAAGAAGGTTGTGGACCTGGACGCCGAGGAGGGTGAAGTGTCTCCTCGGCCACAAAGAGGGGGGAAACAACAGAGGAAGGACGACCGGAGGGTTTCACCGCCAAGGCACCGGGGTGACCATCCCCGGGAGGTTCAGCTACCCCAAGTCTGGGCTCCTCGGTTGGAGGTGGATGGGGCTCCGGTCACTGTTAATGCATCCATACGGGAGTTCCAAAATGGCCACTCGGGGTACATCGCCGAGGCCTTGGAGCGTCCATTGCTTCTTCCTCGGGACATGGACACATTGAAGTCTTGGAGGCAAACCGACCTCTTCATGTCTATGAAGAGGGACTTAGCCCTAGTGAGTCCCTAGTCTCTTTCGTATATAAAAGGTTTATTTATGTCTAAGTCATGCATTTTGTGACGATATAATTTGGTGTTTCTTCTTTCGCAGCTTACCCAGCAAGTCTTTGTTGCGGAGGATTGGGTCAGGGACGCCCGTAACGTGGCCAGGGCCGAGACCCAATCCCGCAAGGAAGTGGAGAAGAACCTGGGGGAGATCGAGCATCAGAAGCTCGAACTGTCCAACAGGTTAATTGTAGAAGAAAGGAAAAGGAGGAGTGCTGAGGCCGGGTTGCAGAGTGCCCAAGACCAAGCCGAGGACCAGCGGAAGAAGCTTCACATGACAGAGATAGAGCTGGCCACTGCGAGGCAATTGGGTCTGGACCTTCGCACCCGAGCCGAAAAGGCTGAGAAAGCTGAGAAAGAAGCCAAGGCGGCACTGAGGGCTGCAGAAGCCGAGAAGGAGGCTGCCTACCTCCGCGGTATTGAGGAGACTGAGCGGAGGCTTGCAGAGGAGGTAACTGAGGTTTGCAGGGACTACTGCCAATCCACATGGGAGGAGGCTTTGAATATGGCTGGAGTCCCTGCTGACTCGGAACTTAGGCTGCCAGGGAAGACGTATTTCCACCCGGATCTCGCCTTGATGCCGGCTGGCCCCTCCTCGTCGTCTCCTAGTGCCTTGGAGCAAGCGAGCCAAGCGGTGATTCCACCAGGAGCGGCTCAGGAAGCACAAAAACATATAGCTGCTCCGGGTGAGGCACCGGTGTCCGCGGACCCTGATCGAGTCGAGGACGCGGCTCCCTCAGTGACCCTGCCAAGCGATGATGGCCATCCCCTTTCCTAGGTCGGGCAAGCTTAGAGTTAGGCTGCTAGGGCACTTTAATCGCTTTTGAGAATAGTTGCAAATTTGTACTTAACGAGCAGATCATATATTCAACTATTGTATTTTAAATTTGTGAATTAATGAAAGCATTTTGCCAGACTTCATCTGTTTCCAATTTCTGTTTATCTCTTTGCGCAAGGTTTATGTTTATGGACAGAAACTCAAAACCCTGGTTGTCATAACATTGACTCGTTAAATTAAATAAGAATAAATGCTTAGAGTGTGCAGCCTGAGTGATTGTGCAGAATTAGCTCTTTGAATAATTCTAAGAACACGATTTGAAAGGATAGACTCGTCCGAGATGGTTGATCCTTTAGAGGAGTGAGTGAAGAGTGACAGCTCATCCGAGATGGTTGATCCGAGAGATTGAACCTGACAGGGATGACGTTCAACATTCACGGGCGTTAACTTGCCCCAGGTTTGTGGTCGGAAGGGTCTGGCACGACCAAGGTTCTGTTTAATATCTAGTAATGTTAATTTACCCAAGGTAGGTGGTCCGAGGAGCCAGGCCTGACCAAGGTTCTGTTTAATACTTAGTAGTGATATTAATTTACCCAAGGTGTGTGGTCCGAGGAACCAGGCACGACCCAGGTTCTGTTTAATATCTAGTAATGTTAATTTACCCAAGGTAGGTGGTCCGAGGAGCCAGGCCTGACCAAGGTTCTGTTTAACACTTAGTAGTGATGATATTAATTTACCCAAGGTGTGTGGTCCGAGGAGCCAGGCACGACCCAGGTTCTGTTTAATATCTTGTAATGTTAATTTACCCAAGGTAGGTGGTCCGAGGAGCCAGGCCTGACCAAGGTTCTGTTTAACACTTAGTAGTGATGATATTAATTTACCCAAGGTGTGTGGTCCGAGGAGCCAGGCACGACCCAGGTTCTGTTTAATATCTTGTAATGTTAATTTACCCAAGGTAGGTGGTCCGAGGAGCCAGGCCTGACCAAGGTTCTGTTTAACACATTAGTGATGAGCAGTATCTGAAACTTTAATAAGTGAATTAAAAATTTCATTTAGTAGTAGTACCTTTTCAGGTTATTTACATTCCAGGGATGTGGCACAACCCTTTCATCTAAATCTTCTAAATAAAAGGCTCCTATCCCAGCCACTGATAGAATACGGTAAGGGCCTTCCCAGTTAGGTCCCAACTTCCCCCAGGCCGGATTCTTCGCCGTGCCAACGACTTTTCGTAAAACTAAATCTCCTGGTGCTAGTGGTCTTAGTTTGACGTTGGTATCATAACTTTGCTTGAGCTTGTGTTGGTAATAGGCTAGTTGAACTGCAGCGCTTTCTCTGCGCTCGGAGATTAGGTCCAGATTGCTCCTGAGCTGTTTGTCATTGTTGGCCGAGGTGAATGAACTGGTCCTGAGTGTGGGAAACCCCGTCTCTATGGGAATGACCGCCTCTGCACCATACGTCAAGGCAAATGGGGTTTCTCCGGTAGATCGCCGAGGAGTGGTCCTGTATGTCCAGAGCACATGCGGTAATTCTTCCACCCATTTTCCTTTGGCATCGTCCAACCTCTTCTTGAGACCGCTCACTATGACTTTATTAACTGCCTCAGCTTGGCCGTTTCCTTGGGGATATGCAGGGGTGGAATATCTGTTGGTAATGCCCAGTCCACTGCAGAACTTTCTGAACGCTTTGCTGTCGAATTGGAGCCCATTGTCCGAGATGAGGGTATGAGGTACCCCGAACCGTATAACGATACTCTTCCACACAAATTTCTGGACGTCAACATCCCTAATATTGGCTAACGGCTCGGCTTCAACCCATTTGGTGAAGTAATCTGTTGCAACGACCAAATATTTCTTTCCTCCGATTGCCTTAGGGAAAGGCCCAACAATGTCTAGGCCCCACTGAGCGAAAGGCCAAGGACTTGACAGAGGATTCAGGACTCCTCCCGGCTGATGTATATTAGGGGCAAATCTCTGGCACTGATCGCACTTCTTCACGTACGCCTGTGATTCTCTTTGCATGTTCGGCCACCAGTACCCCTGAGTTAGGGCCCTGTGTGCTAGGGACCTTCCCCCAGTGTGACTGCCACAAATTCCCTCATGCAGCTCCTCAAGGAGCAATTCGGTAGCATCAGGGTGTACACATAGCAGATAGGGTCCGGAGAAAGAACGCTTATACAGCCTATTGTCCTCTGATAGCCAGAACCGAGGGGCCTTCCTTCTCACCTTGTCGGCTTCGGTCTTGTCAGCTGGCAAGACATCTTCTCGGAGATAAAATATCATAGAGTCTATCCAACTCGTCCCTACCCTGGCCTGACAGATGCTAGGCCCTTCAACTTCTTCTGAATGCCTCTGCACATCTTCCACCAGGATAAGCCGGGGCAGCCCCTGAGCTGAGGTGGTGGCAAGAGTCGCCAGAGAATCCGCGTGCGTGTTACCACTCCGAGGAACATGTTGCAAATCGAACGACTTGAACCGCGACTGCAGCTGTTTGACCTGCTTCAGATATTTCTGCATTCTTTCATCACGTGCTTCCAACTCTCCTCGGACTTGGCCAACGACCAAAGCGGAGTCCGAGAACACCTCAAGGACGCTACCCCCCATTTTTCTGACCATAGACAAACCGATCAGCAACGCTTCGTACTCAGCCTCATTATTAGTTGCCGAGAAGTTTAGTCTTAAGGATTTTTCGATGACAACGTTCTCAGGGGATATTAAAACTAGCCCCACTGCTGAACCTCGTTGGTTGGCTGCTCCGTCCACATACAATTTCCAGGATTCAGAGTCTTGCACGGCGATGAGACCAACTGAATCTTCATCCGTGGGAATTACTCCAGTAATCTCATCTGACACGGGCTCAGCAAACTCGGCCAACAGGTCAGCTAGTACCTGCCCTTTGATCGAGGTGCGAGGCATGTATTTTATGTCGAAAGCTCCTAGTATGGTACCCCATTTGGCAATTCTTCCCGTGTAGTCTGCACTCCTGAGCAGCAACCTGAGCGGGAGTTGGGTAAGGACCACAACCGTATGTGACTGGAAATAATGAGGGAGTTTACGAGTGGCATGGATTATTGCAAAGATGGCCTTCTCAAGCGGCAGATAGCGGACCTCGGCCTCATGGAGAGACTTGCTCACATAGTATACAGGCTTTTGGACACCATTGTCCTCTCGGATTAATACTAGACTCACAGCATGGGTGGCTACCGCAATGTAGGCGAACAAGACCTCATCCGCTGAAGGGCTAGACATGATGGGCGGCCGAGCTAGGTATTGTTTCAGTTGTTGAAAAGCCAGCGTGCACTCTTCATTCCATTCAAATCCCTTCCATTTATTTAGCAGTTGGAAGAAGGGCCGACACCTCTCTGCAGATTTGGAGATGAACCGGTTGAGAGCGGCAGTCATCCCAGTCAACTTCTGCACTTCCTTTGGGTTTCGAGGAGGCTGCAGACTGTTAATCGCCTTTATCTGATCGGGATTCACCTCGATTCCCCGGTGAGTGACCATGTACCCCAAGAACTTTCCTGATCCGACACCGAAAGAACACTTTGAAGCGTTGAGGCGCAATTTGTGTTTCCTTAAGATTTCAAAGACGTTCTCCAGGTCTCCAACGTGGTCGGACTCGAGCTTGCTCTTGACCACCATGTCATCGATGTAGATCTCAATGCACTTCCCTAGCAGTGGTTCAAACATTTTCGTCATCATCCTCTGGTAAGTGGACCCTGCATTCTTCAGCCCAAATGGCATCACCTTGTAATGGTAGTTCCCAATGGGAGTAACAAAGGCCGTTTTCTCTTGATCATTCAGGGCTAGAGGGATTTGATGGTATCCTTGGAAGGCGTCCAAGAAGCTCATTCGTGGATGCCCAACAGTTGCATCCACCAACTGGTCGATCCTCGGCATGGGGAAAGGGTCCTTCGGACAGGCTCTATTTAGATCTGTAAAGTCCACGCATACGCGCCACTTCCCATTCTTCTTCTTCACCACTACGGTGTTGGCCAGCCATTCTGGGTAGAACACTTCCCTGATAGCCCCAGCCTGCTTGAGTTTGTTCACCTCATCCCTGACGGCGTCAGAATGTTCTTTGGATGAACGCCGAGGTGGTTGCCTTTTGGGTAGTGCAGCTGGATTCACATTGAGGTGATGACAGATAAACCCCGGGTCCACTCCTGGGGCTTCATAAGAATTCCAAGCGAACACGTCCACATTTCTTTTAAGGAAAGACAACAGCTCTTCCCTTTCCCGAGGGGATAGCTGATCCCCGATCTGGAAAAACTTGTCAGGATCTTCTCCGATGACAACTCTCTCTAACTTTTCACATTGCTCCTCGGGCGGATCCTCGGCTACGGGGAGAGCCGGAAACGTTGATTGCTACGAATGCCCAACTGAAGTGGTCATCAGCTCGGCATCTTGCTGATGTGAAATGGCAGCTATGAGACACTGCCTGGCCATAGGTTGGCTTCCAATGATCTCTTCTACGCGTCCTCCAGACGGGAATTTGACTTTAAGGTGTAATGTCGAAGAGACAGCCCCTAAGGCATAGAGCCAAGGTCTGGCTACGATGGCCGTATAGGGGGAATACGCATCCACGACGATAAAGTCAACCTCAACAATTTCAGATCCTGCTTGTACGGGTAGTCTGATTTGACCCTTGGGGATGACGGTCTTCCCATCAAAGCTGACTAAGGGTGATTCATATGCAGTCAGGTCTTCAGGCCGCAGGCCCAAACCCCTGTACAGATCCGGGTACATGATCTCGGCTCCACTCCCTTGGTCAACCATTACCCTCTTTACATCGTACCCTCCAATTCTGAGGGTGATGACCAAAGCGTCATCATGGGGTTGTACTGTCCCCACCTTGTCCTCTTCCGAGAAGCTCAGTGCTGGTCGGTCCTCCATTCTGGCGCGCTTCGCCTCTTGATTATCAGCCTCCTCGGACGTCCCAAGGACAGACATAACTCTAGTGGGGCAGGACCCAGTTCTTCCTGGGGCCACGAAAATAACGTTAATCGTGCCCAAAGGGGGTCTTGATGAGGCAGTCGCCGAAGCCCCTGGCCTAACATGATCTCCCTGGTTGCTCGGTCGGTAAACGAACTGCTGCAACTTTCCTTCTCTCACAAGCTGTTCCAAATGGAACTTCAACGTCCTGCAGTCCTCAGTGGTGTGCCCACATTCTTGATGATACTGGCAATGAAGGTTCTGATTGCGCCTCAGGGGGTCTCCTCCCATTTTACTCGGCCATTTGAAGTATGGCTCGTCCTGAATTTTTTCTAGGATCTGACGAATGGGCTCTCGGAATATGGTATGAACAGCTTGTGAAGCAGCAGACTCGGACTGCACACTGTAGTCCCTCCGCGGCCGGCTATTGCTGTACCTGTCTGACCTGAAGTCCCTCCTTTCCTGAGGAACCACCTTTGCCTTTCCCCTTCCAAGTAATTGATCCTCTTCGACCCGCTTGTATTCGTCTATGGGATCCATCAGTCGGCGCACGCTCCTCACAGGCTTCTTGGTCAGAGACTTCCTTAGGTCGTGCTCGGCTGGCAAGCCGACCTTGAATGTCCTTACAGCGACATCGTCGAAACTTCCTTCGATCTCATTAAACATCTCCCAGTACCTGTCTGAGTAGGTCTTTAGCGTCTCTCCTTCGCGCATGGACATGGATAGCAAGGAGTCTAAAGGCCGGGGTACCCTGGTGTTCGTCACGAACCGAGAGCAGAAGGCCCTAGTGAGCGCCTGATAGGATCCGATAGAATTTGCTGTGATACCATCGAACCACCTCATGGCCGCAGGCCCTAGGCTGGAAGGGAACACCTTACACATGAGGGTCTCGTTCCGAGAATGGACAACCATTTTTTGATTAAAATGACTCACATGCTCCACGGGGTCAGTCCTTCCGTTGTACGCGGTGAAGGTAGGTTGTGTGAAACGTCGAGGAAGGCTCCCTCCCTCGATACCGCGTGTAAAGGGCGACCTGGAAATTTGATTGAGTGCCCTTGTCATGGTATCACTACCTGTGCCCCTTGAGTACGTATTTCTGCTCCTGTGGTCATGGTGATGTTCTTCCTCGTAGGAGAAAGACTCGCTTGGTGGTGTCCTGGAGCGGGGTCTATAACTATCATCTTCCTCATCCCCATAAGAGTCATCCGTGTCAGATGGGCTGCTTGATGGACTACGTCTCCTCCGTGTGCGGCGCAACTTCCTCTCGAGATGATCAATTTTACGTTGCATGGCCCTCTGAGTCTGGCCACCAGCGTTCCGGCGTTGACTCCTTGCAGTATGGTTCGTATGCACGCTTCCTTCGCGATCCCTCTGGCGCTCGAGGTGCAAAAAGTGGTCGAGATGCTGAGAATCAGCTGACTCCGCTCTGTCTGATCTAACCATGGTTCAAGCTGTAACACACAAGTCTCACAATAATCTTCCCACAGACGGCGCCAATTGTAAGGACACAAATTAAGCGATTGGGCTTACTAGCAGCATAGCTGGAGGCCCAAACTGTATTTAATATCCTAACAATGAATTTGTAAAGAGAGTGGGCTGAAGATTACTTGGTTAGACATGTACGGGTTGAAAGCCCAAGTACAGTATCGATCAGATGTATATTGACAAGATGATTATGGGTTACAATGTTCTCTTCGGCTCTGTCCGAGGAGTGTGTTCATACAAATATTGTTTGGGACTTTTCTCTCTCCTTTCTTCCCCCCCTTTTCCTCTCCCTCTTTCTTTCATTTATATGCTCCCCTCCATTAGGTGGGCTTTCTCTTGATACTTGTCCCATCCGTTCCTATCTTCAGCCTTCCTGGGGCAGCTGTAAAGGATGGGGGTCACTGTTCAGGAGTCCTTTCTCATTAATGCGGCCATGATGTTAGTTGCAGGGCCATAAATGCGGTGGCAGCAGCCTTTTGCTTAATATCTGATTTTCGCCATCTGTCCTTACGGTCAGCACAAATCAGGGGATTCTCTGGGAGAGATAAGATTGAGACTGGTGCACTGATCTGGGACACCTTTTTCACAGTCCGAGTAGAGGGCCTCCTCGGACGAGGCTTTCTCCCACGAGATTCACATCTCAGCATCGGATCGAGCCGGGCAGATGCTTCGTGAGGTGTAGTCTCCAAGTGTATAGGTCTCCTCGGACGGGCCCACGGCCCAGAATCTGATCTTGGGCCTTCTGCCCCCACAATCTCTTTGCTCTTACAAATTTTATGGCTATTGGAAGTCCAGTTTTGTGCATGATAAACTAATGGGATTATCTATGAAAAAGGCAAAGCTTTATGTACGCCTTGGTATATCTGATGAGATTCAACATGAAACTATGAAATATATAAAATTTACAGGTCCTTGAAAATACAAACAATGTTTTTAGTGATTTTTAAAAATATATATTGGTTTGTAAATTATTAAGTTACTTGCTTATAATAAAAATATAAATAAAATGGGTTTTTGGCTATTGACACATCAAGGAAAAAGAAGTAGCCAAATTTAATTATTCTCCTTGTAATGTAGACAAGGTAATACTACTAAACTACAAAACTCTTGGTATATTAGAAAGAGTAATGTTTATTACACACTTCTTGATATATATAAAGTTGTGTGTACAACTTCAAACTTTGTGTATGTGTTTGTTTGCACTAGTCATTTTCCTTATGCATTAAGCACTAGCTACTCCGACAAAAATGAAACCTTATAAACTGAAAAAGAAAAAAAAAAATTGGTAATTAGACCCAGATGTGAATATTTGAGGCAAGATTGATCATCAGCAGCCCAGCCCAAAAAAAATTCCACACTCTCAACCCATTCCAAATCATCCATATTATGGGCCCAAAGACCATCATTAACTTATAGTTGAGTCACACCGGTCCATAGATTTAAGCATAGCACCTTTAACAATTTTAACTTTCATATCAAAAGGGAAAGGGGTTGAAGTGATAATTTGATGGCAATAATGGTATCCTTTGCAGTATTTAATGCAAGGGCATAGCCACATATATGGTTGGGCTCCCCAAAAATTGTTTTTCAAAAAAAAAAAAAAATTTTTTTGAGTTAGCCCAATTATGCTCTTAAAAAAATAAAGGAATTTGTCAATTGATCTATTGATTAGAGAGATAATGTACTTTTTGTTTTCTAAATATAATTTTTTATTTTAATATTTACACTTGAATTTATTAAAGTTTTAGATCATTCATGTCTTTCAAGATTTCATTGAATTCTTTTATTCACTTTGGAAGACAATTTTGCAATTTTTATTAAAATTAAAAATTTTAAGAATTTATTGTAAAAATATAAAAATGGTAAAAGAGAAAATTTTTTCTATGAAAGATCTTCATTGAGCACAAAGTTTATAGGAGATACTAAGTTTTTTGTTGTTGATATTTTTGTACATATTTAATATCAAACTAGACAACTTTTGATATTAGAGTTCAAAAGATGATAAGTTCAATGTTGATAACTTTGTATACAATATATTTATGAGTTATCACCTATTTTAGTATTAAAATATTAAATTGTATGTGTGTGTGTGTGTGTGAGCATCAAAGTTTGTCTTGGCTAATATATAAATACGACAATTTCGCCCCCTAAACATAAAATCCTAAATTTATATGTTCATAAACGTACTAAGTTTGTTGCTGGAGAAACTCTTCCGGATCGAACTATGGGCTTTAAAGATTTTGGTATTGCGTTATATTGATTGACATATTACATTTTTCAAATTACAATTATACTTTTACACAATAAACAAAAATAAGTTCATTTAAACGTAGACATAATAAAATTTGAGCAGTAGCACAAATGATAAAGGATCTTCTTTTCTTTATTGAATGTAAGAATTGATAACCTTTCTTGTGGGGCAAGGTGAGACATTTTGCCTGGACCAAGTGATATATATATATATATATATATATATATATATATGCCATTTTAAGCTAGTTTGGTGTAAATGAGTAATGAGGGTCCATCCAATTTGTTATCTAGTTTGGCAAATGAGTTAATGAGTAATTAAGGTAGTTTGGTATTAGTTCTGAAACAAGGGTTGGGCCTCCCACCATTAGTTGTTTAATAAGACACAGCCCAGTTTCTCTCTCTCTTCTCTCTTCTCTCTCTCTCTCTCTCTCTCTCTCTCTCTCTCTTTTGTTGGACCTTTTGTAGTGAACAGCAAAAGTGAGGCAAGAGCTGACCAAAAACAAAAAACAACAAAACTGAGGTACATTAGCTGGAAGTGGCAGAAACTGTTCCTTTTTCAATTTTTTTTTCTCTCTTTTTCTATCTCTTCAGGGACATCAATGGACCATGATCAATCATAACTTTATAAATTATAAGGAAGACACAGAAGTTCTTTCTACATACTAGTTTTTGTCACCACATTATACTGGATTTTCTTTTCCTTTTTTCCTTTTCTTTTTTATCAGAACAACAATGGTTTTTTTAGTTCTTCTAGTTGTTGTTTTATGCATTTTCAAGATTATCACGTAAACAAGTCTTTGTTTCTCATTGCTAGACAAGTACAAAAACTTAGAAAAAAGATTAACCCATCAACATAAACAATTCTTTGTTTCTTCTTCTTCTCCTTCTTCTTCCTGTGCACTTACTCCAGTTGATTAGGAAACTAGTAACACCTAGTAGACTTCTCCTTATGTTGAAAATTGACTCAAACGAATTTGGACTTCATTACCTACTTAACTATTCTTAGTGTAAAAGGAAAATAAATATATTTCTTGTTAAATAAGTAATTTAGTTTCATTTTTCAACAGCACTCATGTAAAAGATTTGGTGACTTTACTCAAAGAAGTTATATATGGGGAGTGAAGAAGGTTCATATAAGAATGAGTTTCTTCCAAAAGTAGCTTGATGGTTATTTTGGGGTTAAAGATTTCTTTTGTGTGTGAGTTGATAGTTTACTTGTTTTGATACCCTGAGAGTACCATTAAGTCTATTGGGGTTTTAGAACTATTAAGAGTGTCAAATTAGTATTGAGTGAGAGTTTGCTTTAGGTGTATTATGTTTGAGTTAGTTTGTGCCTTTGAGAGTGGTGAGATTTATGAGATTTTGTTGAGTATGATTGTAGTCATCATTGTTAATAATGGATTTTGATTGGTATAGTCTATGAAAGTTGACCAAATCATGTTAAATATATTTTTCTTGTGAATATGTTTTTAACTTTATTTGTGTGAATAGGATTCCATTAATCTAAAATGACAAGTTTGATAATGTGCATGTCACCCAAAAGTCCTAAAAGATTAAAAAAAATGAGCAAATAATAGTAGACCATCTAATATCATTCTATGGCTAACTATGAACTTTATTTTTTAGTATGGGAATGAAATTTCTGGAAGGAAGTTATCTATTTGCAATAGGCATATATAGAAGAAGAAGAAGAAGAAACTCCTTATGATTGGCAAATTTGCTAGTAAAGAGCAAAAAAATGATATTGGATCTTTGATATGAATTTTAGGTTGTTTACTTTTTAATAAGCAAAACATGGACTCAAAATGATTAATTACAAATGCATTAATGCAAGATTTTTAAGATTTGAACAAAAGTAAAGACAATTGAGATTACTACATTCAAAATTCTACAATTTCTGTTTCCAAAACCTAAAAGAAATTTGGTACTTCCAAAAATTAGGATCCCTATTCCTCTTAGTTATGAATTTAAAATTCCAATTCTAGTGAGCTCAAAAACCTTCCCAACTTTCTATAGTAAGAGTAGTGAGTACTGCACGTATGATATTCTAATGAAGTTACTCATTCTCCTCTCTCTCTCTCTCTCTCTCTCTCTCTCTCTCTCTCTCTCTCTCTCTCTCCTTTTTCCCTCTCACTCTCATCAAGAAGAAAAAAAAAAAGAAGTGGACCTATGCTCCTTATTTAGTGCATCATTCACAGCTAATAACTTAGAACACTCACTGAAAAAGCCTTTAATAAGTGGACCAAACACAAGTGAGAAAGGAATCATGAAAGAACCCACCTTTGAATGCCTTATTACACTTTTCCTAATTCCAATAACCAAAATCCCACACTTTCAAACCTCTTATTTGCCCGACTTTTCAAAAAGCAAAGGGAACAAGTGCAAGGCCCACAACAAAAGATAGCAAAATACTTCTTTTTTGGAAATGTGGGTATGAGTTTTTAGCAATTTTGAGTGGGTAAAGATTTTGAGCTCTATAATAATCATTCTAATCACCAACTATGTAAAAAGCTTTTCATGGGATTGAGATTTCCACATGACAACTTGTCCATTTGATCGTGACCATCCGCCACAAAAGATTAGCCAATCATGATCCCCATCATCCATCTAGATTCTTGCCACATCAGCACATTTCACAAATTTGTTTTTTATTAAAAATGATTGTAATTCATGTGCCATTGGATTCGACTTTCTACGCGTGTCCTATTATATGTTTTACCATAACCTTGAAATTAGAGCTTGAAAATTTTACTAAACTCAGTTAAGTCACATTGTGATAACAGTGCATTTTGGAATTCAATGAGTGCGGCTCAAATTGGAGATTAAAATTTTGGTTGAGTTAAATTTCAATTATAAAACCTATGCTTTGACTAAGTACTTTGGTCAATTTTTGTTAGGTTACTACTTACTTTAGTTGTTATGTTCTTGCTTATTTTATTAATCTCTCTCTCTTTCACTGTTATGTATATAGTTTTTTTTTAATTTCATGAAAGAAAAAGCTCAAGCTATGCTGATGGACTTTTTCCACCCCCTCAATCAATCATTTATTTCTTTTTTATGTTTTCTTGCAAACGACAAACGTTTTTGTAAGATCTAAAGAGAAAGATAGAGAGATTAAAGGAGTTACTTAGTTCAATCTAATGGCCTAAACTAACTATACATCTTCACTCTACTTAATTTCATATAACAATGAACCAAAAGTGGAATAATTATAGGAGGCTAGAATACTAACCATACATTAACCATGGTTAATAGACTTATTGTATGGGTAGAATACTTTGTTTGCACATTAAGAGTAAGGTCATTGATGGGGTCATAGTTGAGGATGTTGTGAGAGATAGAAAAATATTTCTTGTCGTTTTCGGTGTGATCCCTAATCTTTGTATTTGCAAGTGAGAGCTACAAGAGTGTATTCAGGATTTGGTTTTGTGAGAGTACCTCTACACTATACTTCCATCTCTAAATTTGTTAGTGAAAATTTTTTATTTGTTGTTGCCCATGGACGTAAGCCAAAGGCCGAATCACGTAAGTGATCTCTTTTGCATGTAATTGTCAATGTTTTGAGTCTTCCTTATTCCTATTATTTGTTTTGGAGATCTTTCTCAAGTCCATAATATTTTCTCAATCACTCTTGATATTTTGAGCTTCTGTTTTTAAAACAGTTAGAACCCAAGTCAATTATATTATTGTGTCCTAAATTCCTAACTGTACGCATACTCCTAACCATACTATGCTAACCTAGGGCTGGTCTACTGTATATATTATTTGATTGATCCATTGTAATGCACATGGTTCAACACTTAAAGATATAGCTAGCCGTTAAAGAATTTATGTTATAAGTGAATATACCACTAAGAACGAACCAAATTAATTCATAGCGTCTCTTTCTTTTTAACAGCGAAAAAAGAAAGAGGAAATATGCATTTCGGTTGCTTGAAAAGCTAGAGGTTTTACAATGCTGCACGTAAACAAATTATTATTTCATTTACTGTTAACTAATTTTTGTATTTTTTTAATACATGTTCTTTAAACTCCCATCCTTTTCAATGGAATAATTGAGCAAGAGATGAAAGCAGTTTTGTTTATAAAACGCAAAACTTGAACCTCAACTCTAAAGTAAACTTCGATTAGCTAGTTTGAGAATTGAGACTCCAAGCTACCCTAAAGCCAAGTTTGTAATTTTTGTTTTGTTTTGTTAACTAATATAAAGACAGGAAACAACGTATGAGCCACATTATTAAAAGCATAATCATGTTAATTTCTATTATTTATTAAAATAAGGATCGCAGAAATAGACGACCAGTCAACCAATATCTTGGACATCTCTATTAAAAATGGACGTAGATATCCTACACGACATGGAAAGTCGTTTTCATTTTAATTTAAGAAAGTGTAGCTATGTTTTCTTGAATGTGACATATCAGAAATGGTGGCTCCATTATGCCTGGACATAAAATAATTAAGATGGACAATGACTCATGCATGCATCTATGCATTATCAAGTTGTGGAAATATCTCATTAAAAAACGTTGTGGAAGTATATTCTTTGTAATTGATAGTTAATTAGTTCGTAAATACAGAATCCGATAAGATTTTTTTTTTAATTTCTTAAAGTAAATTTACAAGTTTTTTTTTTAATAATTCAATAGTTACAATTGGGGTGTGAGGATTTGAATCGTGAATATCTTTATTGGAAACACATAAATATGTCAACAAAGTTCTTATTTAAGCAACTTTATATATAATTGAGTTCTTAGAATTCTAATCATCTACAATTAAACTAATAGTCCATATTTTGCCGCTTTAGTAATATTTAAATAAACACTGATTAATATTTTTTGTATCTAATTAAGATATTAATTACTGACATTGTTATAAAGTCTTAATTATTCATTTAATCATAGATTATTATAATTTTAATAATTCCATAGTAAATTATCCTAAGGATTCTAAAGAATCATAATACAAAAAAGGATTTTCCTTTAGGATTTGCATCCACTCATCAAGGACTCAAAACTATGGTGACTTGAGCTTTCTTTGAACTCGGTATAACAAGCGTAAAAAAATATTGAACCATTACTCATCAATTAAGTGATAATTAGGTCAAATTAAATTTGAAACTTATAAATTTAGCATATTTAATTTTCATTTTCATCCTTATAGTTTTAATTTTTTTTCAATTGAATCTTTAACCTTTCAATCTGTTTCTAATGTTGTCCTTCCATTCACCTATGTCCATTTATCACGTTTAAGTGCAACAAAACAACGTAGTTTTATTAATTTTTAACTTCCAAACCAATAAAAAAGTCAAGGAATTAATTTTAAATTATAACATTCAATGAAAATAAAAATTTTCCCCTAATCCAGGTTTATTTCATGGGTGGAGCCAAATACAAGATTGGGAGCCATGGTCCTCCCAAAACTTAAAAATTGCTTTATAATGTATAATTTTGATGAGAATGTTATGTTCATTTTCAAATATTTTAATATATTTTATAACAAATTAAATTACTTTTATATGCTCATTAAAGCTTGCAAACTTGAAAAATGAAAACAATATTTAAGCCTAATACGGTCTCATAAACACAAATTCCTGACTCGGCCACATATGGTTTTATTTAATTCCTAAAAACATAAAAGTATTTTTCCTCCATCCTTCAATTCCTTGAAACTGTTTATAGTTACCAGATGTTGTTGACCTCTGAGAGATTGGAAACTAAAACTTTCCTATTCCCCAATTCCTTTACCACCAAATAAAGGCCAAAATGCATCTCTCAAATGAACCTAAATTGTTATTGGCATATCCATTTTTATTTCATGAATAATGTCCACACTCCAAAGCATATATTATTACAATTACTATTAGTATATAGGCCAAAATTTATCTCTCAAATGAACCTTTGTGATTAGCATATCCATTTTTATTTCATGAATAATGACCAAATTAAGCATTATTACAATTACCATAAAAGTATTGCTATACAAGTTATAAAAGGAATAAATGCCTTAAGGGAGTCAGGAAAGATTGTCTTAAGCGGCTACACAATGGACCAGCCGTAGCAGTGAAAAACACACACAAGCTGACCAATCACACGATTCACACTGGCTTTTTTTCTATTGAGTCTCTCATTAGTCACAATCCCCTAACCGTTCTTACTACTATCCCTTTTTTGTCAATTATTGACTGCCAATCTGCCATGCTAGACACTGATTGACCATGCACGCTCTCAGTACTCATCATTTTCTTTGAAATTGTCCGATTGACCATTGTTTTTATTCTCTAGAGAGAGGCTTAGGTTAGGTGCATCCTGTGCATTAGATCCGTTAAAATGTTGTCAAGTGGTAAATCGAGTTAAGTGAATGGGACACTAGACCCAAGTTACAGTGTCTACATACAGGAACCCAATGAAATGCTGTCACGTAGTAATTTTTGGACATGTGACAGCATCTTATCGAGTCTGGTGCATAGGACACTGGACCCAAGCTGCAGTATCTCCAAGTGTAACAGTCGTCCAATGTTAAAAATAAAAGAGTCTCCAAATGTAGGAGCACAAGACAATGCATGCATGATCATTCTTCTGTTTGCGATGAAATTGACTGTCCTAGTGTCATAAGTCATGCGTTTTTTCATTCCTAAAATATGAATAATTTTAGGAATACGACCCAATTTTACAACTTGCTAATATGTGTGTCTGTGAGTGGTGAATACTTTATGCTCACTCATGTTTTTATAGACCCACTACTTTTGATTGATCACTCACAGTCGCACAAATCAACAAATTGTGAAATTAAGTGTGAAAATACATGTGTCTATAAGCAAACGGTTAAATATTGATTTGGAACTTCCAGTTATATATGGACAGTTCATATTGAAGTAGACAACCCAAAAAAACCCTTTTTTATCCCTTACATTTTATCTTATTAGAAATGGTTAACCATTTTGTAATAAAGTGGTATCTCTAATTTTTTTTTTTTTTTTGGTAAAGAAAATGTTTTTTAGTTTACCCATAAAAAGGAGAATTATCATTCAATTCTGAATGTGAGTAGATCAAAGTTCAGAGCCTCCATAACTTGTGGAGGAGAATCTTCTATCCAAATAATTTAGGATGCACGAAAATGGTACGGGTACGAGTATAATATGGTGACATTAGCAACTTTTGAAAAATTATAATATAATACAGCAAATAGAACACCATTACGATACAAGTACAGTACCCCAAATGAAGTGTCTATGCATCCTGAAATAACATCATCAATGACAAATCTAGCATGCCTAGCCAATGAATGAGCTACAGAGTTTGCACTTCGTTTAATAGAACTCAGTGTCTTCCATCTCATACTATGGATAAGGAGTTGAACATCCTGTAATACATGAGTACATGACCCATCCGAGACAAGTGAGGGCCAGTCGAAGTAAAAGACTTCATGACAGTAGCATTATCACCCTCAATGACTTGCAAATTCCAGAGCACTCTTATTTTTTTTATGAATCCGAGCACTCTTATCGTCTTATTAATCATTATGTGCCCTATAATTACTATAAAGAAAAAAATATTGTGGTTATAAGTTATCTATTTTTAAAGAATTTCATGTTTTTTAGTAATATTAAAGTTATTTAGCTATATAATTAGAACAATTAACATAATCAAGCTAAGTACATTCTATGTCCATTATGATGTCTATCAATTACCAGACTTGAAATGGCAAGTTATTGTCTAAAAATCCAAAAATCATTAATCAAGCATTAGATTGTCCATCAAGGATGTGATGCTAAGCTAGAGTGGTTTTAAGTTTTAACCTCCCAATCACGTTTTCATCTCAAATACTGGTTGATTGATACATGAACAATTGGGATCCAGAAGCTGCTCCTGTCTTCATTTGTCATTTTTGGATTTTAATTCTTCACCTAATTGACATTTCAATTTTGTGCTACAAAACATTGAAACATAAAGCATAGTTTTTGGCTTCTTTTCTATTTGGTGCTGCATGGTTCTCTGGATGACAATCATTCTTGATTTGTAGATAAAGAATACAACACATTTGTAGGGTTCAAGTAAGTTCAACTGGTAGATCATTTGTTGTCGAATAATGGACCTATGATCGAATTCCCTCAACATTAAAAAAAATTATTATTATTATTTGTGTCTTGACTTGCTGATATTGAACAATCGTTACAAAGTGGATATTATAATTAAATTTAAATCTTATTTTATCTATTAAATAACTACATCCATTATTTGTGTCTTGACTTGATAATATTGAGCAATCGTTATAAAGTGGATACTATAATTAAATTCAAATCTTATTTTATCTATTAAATAACTACATCCATAAAAGAAACTATACTATATATAGATGAGGATTGTGGTCATGATGGTTTTTTTTTTTTTTTTTTTTGGGTAAACTATTTTAGACTAATGATATCCAAGTCTAAAACTTTTCAAAACTAACTAACTTAATCCCTAAACTTAACTTGTACCCTAAACAGTTACTTATTTTTTTTCTCTCTCACAATGATTAAAGATTAAGTTGGTCAATTTTAAATCTAGCTGGCATTAACCCAAACCTCAAAGTTGTTAACGGTGTATTTTCCTTTTGTTCCTTCTAGATAAATAAGGGAGGGGATATAAGATATTAAACCCCAAACACAAAGTAGGACATAAGGTACTGTTTTTTTTTTTTTTTTTTTTTTTTTTTTTTGGCCTAAACACTCAGAAGGTCCTGTTATTAGTGGACTATTATTCGAATCTCAAGGTCATAATACTGTATGAACTGTATAACTTTTAAAGTAAGATATGAACATAGTCTGTCGTCGAAGGAGTTTACAATTTGCCTCATATCTTTTTTCTTGATCAGTTCTTCTTTAATCTTTTGACGTTTGTCATAATTTGGGTTCTTTCTTACAGATTACTCTTTAGTCTTTTCGTTTTCATAGCCACATCATGCAGCAGAGTACGTCTCGGCCTTGCACCCACACTTCTATCCAAAAATACTAACATAATACCTACGGTGGTTGGTCAAGATTATATAAAAGTAATGGAAATTCTATACTAAAGTAACTCCACCTTGGCCTGCATTGTGGACCCTATCTTTTTTATTTTTATTATTTTGTGTTTTAACATTATATATGGTGCGCCTAGTCATCATTCTCAAACCCACATATCAAATTATCAATCTCTTTTGGAATTGAACTTCTATTAATTAATAATAACTAGCATTTGTTTAATAGAATAAAAACAAGAAAGAGAGAGAGAAGAAAATTGGAAAGAGCTTCTAATCATTTCAGGACTCATTACTTTATATGTAACCTTAAGGGATTGATCTAGTGGTTTTTAGACCTTATGTGATCCAGAAAATCGTAAATCAAGTCTTTTAACTATGATTATTCAGATGCTATTTTTAAGAACTATTTTTTCTTTAATTATTCAAATGCTCAAATATTCATAGCTGACTGTGTCTACACATTTGTAATAATCATATAGACACTCAATGCAAACAAAGGGAGGGTTGGGGAGCTTCTAGATGACACAACTTGTGGAGTGTGGAAATTTTCTTTCTTTCCTTTCTTGTTTTCAAAGGGATCTTGGAGTTCCATAGTGAAAATATATTCAAACAGGAAAAAATTTCCACTCTTCCATTTTCTTTTTCTTTTTTAAAAAAGTGTTACCATTCATCATTATAAGTTTGACAAGACTTTTATAAATATCTCATGCGTTTTAAGTCTTAAGCAAAATGATCTTGGATATTTTCGTTACAAACACCAAGAGGAACTAATTGAACTATAAAAATTTTGGGGAAATCATTTAGTTTCAAGTATGTTTACTTACAATAATAATAAATAAATAGAATCTATTCATTGTTCTTGTACCATTGCAACAGAATCTCACAAGAATTTATGGTGCTAGCTCACCATAGGTTGAAAAAAAAAAACTTATATTAGAACCCATTACAACTTAAACTAAAAATGTTATGAAAATGTCGTAAGATTATGTGGCTACAGGCTTTTCAGTTCGCCTATGAACACATCCATTTTCACACCCAAATATATACCCTGCTTGTGTATTAACTCGTGATTGAATTTCAGCACTTTCATATAACTGTGAGTCCATCACAGATATTTAGTATGTCAACTTATGTATCAATTAGCAAGCACAAATACTTCATTTAAGCTACTGTATTTGTGTTATATCCATGTCGTACTCATATCATACCGATTGTTTTATCACCATGTCGCACCCGTGCTTCCTACGTCAAGAGTTATTCCAAAATTTTTCTTGGTTTAATTATTGCATAATTAAAAAAATATATATATGTATATATATATATATATATATATATAACACAGAACAACAAACAATAAAACCAAACAAAAGAAGACAGTGGGAGGGATCCAAAAACCAGAATCCAAACCCGATCAGGGAAAACGGTCGGAGGAATCATCACTTCACAGGTTGATGAGATAGAAAGAAAGAAAGAATGACAGAAACACACACACACACAAAGTCGCAAATGAACAACACCTTGAAAAAGAAGTATAGAGTGTAGCTCAAAGAAGGAACACAACTGGTCCCACCCTCTCTCACATTACATTGGGCTCCACTCGTTGGACCCCACCTTTTACCATCATGTCCCCACAACCAACCAAATTAAATAAACACAGACAAAGAAAATCTGTCTCTCTCTCTCTCTCATGCACAGTCACACTTCACTGTTACACATGAGTCTCGCTGCAAAAAGTGCACATTTTGCAGCAACACAAACCAAATAAAGCAAAAGCAACAAAAACAATAACCCACAACAACATTTAACATTAAACCAAACACAGAGTAGTTGTTGTTATTATAGTTTTATAGTGAGAGAGAGAGAGAGAGAGAGAGAGAGTGACTGATATCTATGTTTATATAACAAAAAAAAAAAAAAACAGTGATATTATAGAAGAAGAGAGAGCTCGAGCAATTCTCACAGCTCGGGCTCTTCATATCTTTATATGCACTAAGCTCTGTAAAGAAGAAGAAGAAGAAGAAAATCCCTTGTACAGATTCAAATTCCAGTGGTGGGTACTTTTTATCTCTCTCTGTTTTCTTCGACAACGTATATATGATCCCTTTTTATCTTTTGCTTTTTCATTTTTGTTTTTTTGGGACTTCGAGATCTCTCTCTCTGGTTCTCACTTTTTTTGAATTCCAGTTTCTTTCTCTCACTTTCAAGTTTCTGGGTGTGTGGAAATTGTTTTTAGTGGAAATAAAGGGATCATTATTATTAATACTTGGGAAATGTAAATTTCGAAATTTTTGGTGTTTTTAGCTGATGGGTATTGCTTTTTCAGTGATTTTAGTTAAAAATAAACATGGGTTTTTTTTTTTTTTTTTTAGTATTATGTTTTTGTATAATATAGTTGATTGTGAGTGAAGTAAGGGACTTGATTGGTTTTGTGAGTTGCTTGATCTGGTGGGTCTTCTGAGAATCTTGCAAATTGGGGTTTTTCTGCTCAAGGGTTTTGCAGTTCAAGTCCCCGAAAATAAAGGGTCTGTGTGGATTTTTTGGAATTTTATTTACTATCATGCATCTACATGCTCTCATTCACATTCCAAATTTGCTTGCTCTATAATGTGGAATTTTTTTTTTTTAACTTTATTGTGCTACCATATGTTGTAGTTGAGCTGTATGTCTTGTAATTTAGGAAACTAAATGAACAATGGACAATTTTTTGGTATATTATCTTGTAAAAGGCTTTCATATCAACCAAATAGAGGGCTAGGCAGTAGATTTGCTTGTGTGTGCCTCTTGAAATTTCTTTTTTATGTTTATTTATTGATGATTTTTGACATTTAGAAGCCTTAGTTGTTATAGAAAAATACTCTATTATGTAATGCTTTGTGTTAGCTAGAATTAAAGTTCTATGTGACTGGTTTTTCACTCATTAGGAAGGAAGTTTATATTTATTGATATTGGATAGTCTTTGGAACGGAATAAACACTATGCTGTTTGGTAGAGTATTCAGTAAGATCTAAACAAAAATGTAGAGCACCTACTGAACTAAATCTCATTCTTATTTGCAGATTTAATTGACTAGAAGAATATTTTATATGTAATGATACACGGTTTCCGGACATGGAGAGGGCTAAAGAATCAAAGAAACTTATGGTTATGGGGAAAGTGCCCATTTCCGGTGAGGTGTCATATGCACATAAGGCCTCAGTAAGGGAATTCAGTCAGCTACCACACTTGCACTTGCATGATGTAGTTCAGCTATCCAATGCACACGAGCTACTCCAGCTATCAAATGCGCGTGAGGTAGGCCATCTATCAAATGCGCGTGCAGTCTCAGTAAGAGAATTGGGCCAGTTATCAAATGCGCGTATAGTTTCAGTAAAAGATGTTCGTCAGATACCAAATGTGCCTATGGTTTTCGTAAGAGAAGATGGATCTGAAGCAAGGGACTCTCAAGATTCAGATTCACCTGCACCTCTAAGGACATGGAGAGGAAAAACCTCTTTGCCTGAACGTGAAGAACTTATGCCTGATGTCATCACATTTAAGGGAAGTGGGGATTCATTTGAGGAAGGTGGTTCTAGTTCTTTTTCTGGGGCTAGTCATCCCCCTGAACCTGTTGATACAGATCTAATGAGAACGGTTTATGTTCCAATAGGTCAAAACAAATCTGAGGCAGGATGCTTAATGAAGAGCTTGTCCATGAAGGGTCCTTTTCTAGAAGATCTTTCAATTCGGGTTCCTGCTAAAAAACCAGGCCCAGCTGTTCTTTCCCCTGCAGAAAGTTTGGTTGAAGAACTAAATGATGTTGGTGCTCTGTGTTCACCATTTTCAGTTCCTCGTGCATCACAAAATACAGAAAACTCCCTCCACCCAGATTCTGATGACAAGGAGTGTGTGTGGGATGCTTCTTTGCCTCCAAGTGGCAATGTAAGTCCACATAGTAGCATTGACAGTACAGGTGTTGTTACAGCTATGAGTGTTGTCAATAGCTGTGCCAGCACATATCGGAGTGATGCAATCACAAGTGATGGAATGCTTAGTGTGGAGAGGAACTTTGAGTATACAAAAGGGAGTGTTAGAGGGGATTCACTTGAGAGTGCAAAAACTAGTGTTAGTCGAGCAAGTGATAGTAGTGGCCTTAGTGATGATAGTAATTGGAGCAACATTACTGGAAGTGCTAATAAGCCTCACAAAGGAAATGATCCCAGGTGGAAGGCTATTCTTGCCATCCGAGCTAGGGATGGAATTTTGGGAATGAGTCATTTTAGATTGCTCAAGCGGCTTGGTTGTGGTGACATTGGCAGTGTGTATCTCTCAGAGCTGAGCGGGACTCGTTGCTTTTTTGCAATGAAAGTAATGGACAAGGCATCCCTTGCTAGCAGGAAGAAATTGAGTAGGGCACAGACAGAAAGGGAGATTTTGCAGCTGCTGGACCATCCATTTCTCCCAACTTTATATACACATTTTGAGACTGACAGATTCTCCTGCTTGGTCATGGAATATTGTCCAGGGGGTGATCTTCACACTTTAAGGCAACGGCAACCTGGGAAACATTTCTCTGAGTATGCTGCACGGTATGTTATATGGTGTCAAAGCATTCTCTCATCTGTCTAGATCATTTTTTTTTTTTCCTTTTTTTTCCCATTAGGGCTTCATTCTCATACGTAAATCAGTGTTCTTTCTTTATGCAGTCATTTTATATCCATTAGAGGTCATATGTCATTATGTGTGCTCAAGATCTTGCCATCTCAAGAGTTTTTGAATACCATAAATGTTACAATCATAGAGATATGCGTTACAGATGCTTTATTTGCAATGCATTTATGGTTATCTTCTAGTTTCATGTGATTTTTCTATCCATGCAAACTTCCACTTATTCATGATATTATCTTACAGACACACACACATGTACTAGATGTACAGAGTTGCTTTCTGATTCTCCCATAGCATCATTATAAAATGGCTCCTTCCTATAGGTAAAGCCTTAGCAATATATGAACTCAATAATGTATCTAAACCCTTTAATATGCCTTTTGCTGCACTTTATTTGTGTAATACGTAACATTTTAGCTTTGAACTATAAGATTGAAATGTTGAATTTTTTTTAGAAGCTGACTCATAAAGTATTAAAGAACATATATAATGTAATTTAGGCATATAATATTCCAAGAGAATAATATACGGGGTTAGCGGTTAGTTCCGGTGTATTAAAATCAGACTGGATGGTTCAACTTTCAATGGCCTCTATACCAGTCCATTTGGCACCCTATAACTGGTGATTTTTCAAAACCAGTGAAAATAGGACCCAGCGCTTCGACCATGAGATTTGGGATCTGGGACCGATTTTACCAGTTTTTTGCGTCTTGAAGACTGCATTGCTGATTTTCATCAGTTTATGATGGAGGTATAGGTATTGCCATCCCATTCACGACACAGTGGGATCATGGGGATGTACAGGTATCCACTAGTGACTCTTTTCATTAAAAAACAGAATGTGCCAGGTATGGTCGACACATCTGTATCAGAATGTTGGGGGAAAGGGGGGGGGGGGGAGGGGTGTTGCCCATACAGGCCAATGGGAGAGGAATTTTTCTAATGCTCCAATGGAAGGAGACAGCTATTTGCAATGTGTCCATGACTTTCTAATCCAGAATCCTCATCCTTCCCTAATTCTTGTCTGTCTTCAATTCTTGGCCCTATGTTTCAATTTAGTAGGATCAGTCTTTTCAGATTCCTTTACTCCATTGATATTGCTGCCTTTGATATAAAAGGATGCTCTGTTGTACTTGATGAACATCTCTGAGGCTTTATCTCAGTGCTGTAACCAGAGTTGTTTTACAATTCTGGTGGTCTTAGTCCGCTTGAATACCTCTTCTGTGGTCTGTTTACTGTTCAAGCTCCTATGAAGAGATCAAAACAGAACTCTGAAATTGTTTTAGTACTTTGTTTAATGATAAGAAGTAACAGTATCAACAAGATAAGCATATTAAATGCTTACATTGACCAGTTGCAACCACCTTAACCGTTTTAAATGCTCTACATACTGTTTGAAAGATTAAAATCTTGGGTGTTCAACTGTCACTGAATAACGTTTAGCATGTTAAGAAGTTGTTTTTATCTGCTTTTGTCAATAGTAACATGGCAGTGCTGTGTTGTTATCATGCTGTCCATGCAGGTGCTTTTTCACTTTGTATTTTCCAGTGGACAGAAATATAGTTGCTCTTTTCATTTATGCGTGCAGGTTTTATGCAGCAGAGGTTCTGTTGGCCCTTGAGTATCTTCACATGCTTGGAGTTGTGTACAGGGACTTAAAACCTGAAAATGTTTTGGTTCGTGATGATGGACACATAATGCTTTCAGACTTTGACCTTTCCCTAAGATGTACTGTTTCCCCGACCTTGATAAAAACCTCCTTGTTGGATTCTGACCCTTCAAAACGGGCAGCTGGTGGTGCATTCTGCGTCCAACCTGCCTGTATTGAGCCTTCTTCAGTATGCATCCAGCCTGCCTGTTTTATTCCCCGGATATTCCCTCAAAAAGGCAAGAAGAAGACCCGAAAAACTCGAGTTGAGCTTGGGTTGCCAGCCAGTACACTTCCAGAGCTTGTTGCAGAGCCTACTGCAGCCCGATCTATGTCATTTGTTGGAACCCATGAATACCTAGCCCCAGAAATTATCAAGGGAGAAGGCCATGGCAGTGCAGTTGATTGGTGGACATTTGGCATTTTCTTGCATGAATTACTGTATGGTAAAACCCCATTCAAAGGCTCAGGAAACCGCGCAACACTATTCAATGTAGTAGGGCAGCAACTCAGATTCCCAGAGTCACCACAAACTACTTATGCAAGTCGGGATCTGATCAAAGGCTTGCTGGTGAAGGAGCCACAGCACCGACTTGGGGTGAAGAGGGGTGCAACCGAGATCAAGCAGCACCCCTTCTTTGAGGGCGTAAATTGGGCTCTAATACGTTGCAGCACCCCGCCAGAAGTGCCTAGACCAGTGGAGGCTGAGTTTCCCGGGAAGTTTGGACCAGCAGTTGACACAGTTGGGGTTGGTAGTGGCAGTAAAAGGATGGTAGGAGGAGGAATAGGAGGAGGAGGAGGAGGAGTAGGAGGAGGAGGGACAGACATGAAGCCTGGGGGTAAATATCTGGACTTTGAGTTCTTTTAGTTTTGGGAATACAGGGTTGTTGTGCTATGTTGTATTAGTTTCATCAGTTGATCCTACAAAGAGTTTTTCCTTCATTACTGTCTACTAGTAGTGAACTTTAGCTTACCTTTTAAAAAAAAAAAAAAATCCACTCCATTTGGAAAATTGGCACCTCAAGTTCACAGAGTATGTGAATTAAGCCTGTTGGGTTGTAAACGTGACCTGACATCAAAATCAGATTAGATAATCCCAAACGTAGTATTATATGTAGAAAACTCATTTTTCTTAATTACAGCTAATGTTTCATTTTAATTAAGTTATTGGAACAAATATTACCAGTTGCAATTCATAAAGATTTCTTTGGGTCTGTATCCTCTTCGGCTGTTTTTCCAAGGTGTTCATCATTTTATATTCTTGCAATGTAATTAGGTTTAATATGGTGCATGGTCGCCAAAAGCTTTGTAGCTTAATTAACATCTCCCTATATTTCCAACAAGAATGGTTTGATTCAAATCTCTTATCCCCCAACTATGAAATTATATAACATATTTTCAGTTTGAGCAAATATTTTAATGAAACTCTAATTTTGTTAAAATGAATTTTGTTCATGAACTTATAAAATTATAATCACCATTCATCACATCAATCATATATTGTTAAAAAACTATGTATATATTTGGCTACAAATTATACTATTTACATCATCAATAATTTACAATTAATAATTTGATAACTTATGAACTTATTTATAAATTTACACAATCCAATTTTAAGTCTACAGAAGTGATTATCACTTATGTTTGTGTGTGTGTGTGTGTGTGTGTGTGTATTTGAATTTGACTCAATTTAATAGTGAAGCCTTAAACTTGACGCATTTCTTAAATAAATGAATATAAATAAGTTTTTTCTCGTAATGAATCCAACCTATTCATGACACATATTTTAATTTATCTATCACCTTACTCCTTTCTCCTCAGTGGAAATTATACAATTTTGCATATAAATTCACATATAGAAAATTAAAGTATAGAATCTTGCATCTTTTTATATTTTCAAGAACCTCCAATTTTACTAAGAATCCCTATTCCCCAATTGGATCATCACAATTTTTTCAAGAATCAGGAAGTAATTCTTTCTTTATTTTATTCAAATTTATGAAATTCAAATTATAAGACAAAAACAAGATAAGAAACAAAATAATATAATGAAGATCAATAGTAATTTTCTTTTGTTAAGTAAATTTAGAAGGAGAAAATTGATGAAAACCATTGGCAGGGCTTATTTTTATCTATTTGTTTCATACCTTTTTTTTTTTTTCTCCGATTGCATTTAATAAATAAATAAAAATTGCATTTCATATGGGCTGGATCAGGAGACATGTTTAGCCTCGGTTTCAAATACAACTAAATCGGCTCTAACGCACAACCTTTGTTTAGACCTAGGCCCTTCCATACACAATCCTACCCAGATGTTTTTAAATAAAATATTAGTTTGTACCTATGTTTAATATTACCAATTGTATCAATAAAAATATTACCGATATTATTTTTTAACTTGTCAACTTAAAAAAAATACAATAATGTCATTAGAATTTTTTTTTTTTTTTTTTTTTTTTTTGAGAAACAAACACACAATAATATCATTAGATAGAGTATGCAAAATTGTTATTTCTTGATACCTCTGTAATAACAATATAAGGTAGTTTGTTGCCTAATTTATATACTTAGTTTTTACTTCTTAACAAGAATTATGTTTGTGCGATGCACAGTTTAATCAAGAATAATGTGTAAACTGAAGAAATTTTTTATTAATTAAATTAAAATTAAATAATAAAAATAAAGTAATCTTTTGCGCTATGTTATATAATGAATGCATATTATGTATGACTAAGGATTTTATATAATAATAATAATAATAATAATAATAATAATAATAATAATAATAATAATAATAATAATAATAATAATAAATTCAAATATAAGTCTTGTAAGGACACAGTTTGAGTTCCCAACCCAAATGATGAATGAATGTAGGCTCAAAAAGCTCAATACAATGAATTTGTAGAGAATAGATTAGAAAATTAAGCTTTAATTAGACAATCACTGAAATAGATTCAGATCACAAGAGAATAGAGGTAGATAAGTTTGTATTGATGGAAACCGTCCTCGGCACATTCTAAGGAGATCCGTTTTTATATTTATCTCACTAGTTTGATTACAAGTTCAACTATTGATCACTCTCGTCTCCCCCTTCTTTAATTTCTCGATCCCTTTCTCTTAATGCCTTCTTCTCCTTTTATACTTTCTTCCCCTTTTGTTCTTTACCCTCCACGTGCAAACCAGATATTTGGTGTTGATACTTGTCCCATTAGCACATTCTTGAAATCTTCATGTAATAGCTATAAGGCTGAAAAGCCATTGTTCAGGTATCACATCCACATTAATGCAGCTAGAGAGTTAACTGCAGAACATTTAATGCGGTGGTAGCAGTTTTCTCTTAGATATTTCTGAACTTCCATCTCTCCTGTACATTCATAATTCACATCCCGGTCAATGAAATTTCCTAAAAGGTCACTTTGTACGATAGGATATACATTTGAGATGTGTTTCGTTAATCCGAGGAGATACTACTCCTCGAACCACCTTCCTTAACCTTTCTAATCACAACACACTCATAGGACCCTAAGCTTTACACCCTCACTACTGTTTATTCGTCCTTGGACCAACCAACATCCTTAGCCAAGGCCTAAGGCCCAATATATAATTTTGGGCCCTTATCCCTACAATAGCCCCTCAAAACTCCAATTTCTCCCTCTTATCCAAGGAGAAAATGGGGTTTTGATTTTTAAGAGTTAAGACCATTAGTTTCTTTGATTTACACACATGGAAGTACCGTTTTGTGCGCCCCATAACTGTTACTGATGCTTTAGAGCTCGTGATGCGTCATTAATTGCTTCAGGCGGCACTCCCTCATCCAACGGTGAGACGCAAATCCTGCGATTGACATTTCCCTTTGAATTTTGAGCAGGGTAACCCCCACTTAATTCCACTTCCTATATAAGACACCCGGGGAAATCATTTTTCCTCATTTCACAAATCTTCAAGTTCTCGAGAGATCCCAAACATTCTAACCCTCAAGGCTTTCTAAGTTCCCAAATTCCCCAAGTCCTTTTCTTAAAAAACTCTTTGAATCTTTTAAAGGTTCAAGGATCAATATGCATGCTTATTCTTGTAAGTTTCTAACTCTTCAAGCATTTTTTTCTCGACCAATCTCCTTGGCCTTCTATTCTTTATTTTCTTTCTCTGAAAATTTCTTTCGCATCCCTTTAGCTCGCCTAGATGGGTAGGCTCAACCATCTCGTAGACTCTCCTATTGCTATGGAGGCCTTTAGAGCTAAGTATAATATCCCTCTAGGAGTAACCCTGAAGTACTGCCCACCAGACCAAATACATACCAATAAGGAAGTGGGTGAGGTGGTCATTCCCATAATCACCTTCATAGAAGGGGGAATGACACTCCCCATAGGCACAATAACCCGAGACTATCTCCGTAACTATAGGTTGTGTCCTCACCAGTGCGCACCCAACCTATTTAGGGTCTTAGGGAGTGTGGATGCTCTTAATGAGCATATGAACTTAGGGCTCACATGGCACGATGTCATTCACATGTACGAGTGTCATTCTCTTGCCGATGTGGGATTTTACCTCAAGTCTCAGTCCAACATTGTTAGAATGGTATCATGTCTTCCTAAGTCCAATAAGGGCATGAAGGATGATTACCTGATCGTGTCCAGGGATGCGTGCTTATTCTTGTAAGTTTCTAACTCTTCAAGCATTTTTTTCTCGACCAATCTCCTCGGCCTTCTGTTCTTTATTTTCTTTCTCTGAAAATTTCTTTCGCATCCCTTTAGCTCGCCTAGATGGGTAGGTTCAAGCATCTCGTAGACTCTCCTGCTGCTATGGAGGCCTTTAGAGCTAAGTATAATATCCCTCTAGGAGTAACCCTGAAGTACTGCCCACCAGACCAAATACATACCAATAGGGAAGTAGGTGAGATGGTCATTCCCATAATCTCCTTCATAGAAGGGGGAATGACACTCCCCATGGGCACAATAACCCGAGACTATCTCCGTAACCATAAGTTGTGACCTCACCAATGCGCACCCAACCTATTTAGGGTCTTAGGGAGTGTGGATGCTCTTAATGAGCATATGAACTTAGGGCTCACATGGCACGATGTCATTCACATGTACGAGTGTCATTCCCTTACCGATGTGGGATTTTACCTCAAGTCTCAGTCCAACATTCTTAAAATGGTATCATGTCTTCCTATGTCCAATAAGGGCATGAAGGATGATTACCTGATCGCGTCCAGGGGGTGGCACGACGGTCTTCACTGCCCAACCCGGGAGGGAGAACCAAGTGGGTTACCCTAGGATTAGGTCCCTCGGCATGGGATTTAGCCCTTTTAGCTTTACCACCTTTCCCCCTTAACATTTTGTCTTCTTTTGATGGCGAATTTCATTGGTCTAACCTTGATTTCCTCCTCGAATGTTTTCGCAGATAAGAGCATACTGCTCCGAGACTTAGCTTGATCAACGTTCAGGGTCTCAACAAGTTGCTGAGGTCGAAGATATTCATAAGTGCAGACGAGCAGCTGTAAGCCGTGCACCTAATACTCGATTTCAAGCCTCTGTCAAACATATTCCAGGACGCAAGTCAAGCAATAAAAGCCGGTGACCCAAGATTAGCTCATATATACTTTTCCGTGCTCGGCTTCTTAGCCCGAAGAAACCTTCCACCAGTTAAACTGCCTCTTCAACATTCTCCCCAAGAAGTAGCCGTTCCGAAGGAGGAAACAACCTCCTCGCGTCTATCCCTTGAGGCGGAGATTGACCAATTTCGCTTCAAAGAAGAAGAAGGAGTGCCAGAAAGGCCTGTGGAGCTCTTGGATTTTGAAGTTGAATTTGACAAATCTTCTGCGACCCATTCTCCTAGACTTGTAGTTGCCCAATACCAGCTCCGAGGAACAGGAAGAAATGGCCTTGAACCCGAAGAGGGGCCTTAAAGATCTAGTAGCTGGGAGGAATAAAAGGTCATCATCCAAGGATGCCCCACAGACTCAGCTTCCTCCCAATCCTCCCCTCCCCCCCTTTCCCTCCCCTCTCGGCTTGCTTACTGATCCCAATTTGTAAAAGAAGAAGAGAAAAGGGAAGGATATTGAGGAGGGGGAGGTTGTCCCCCCGAAGGGCTCGAAGCAGCAGAAAACTGCTAAAGATAAACGAGACTCCTCCGTAGAGAGCAAAGATGCCTTAGGGCTAAGGTGCGCCGACAGCCGCGTAATTGGGCTCCTTGGCTAGAATTGGATGGCGTTGCCATCCTATGAGACGCTTCAATTCGAGAGTTCCAGAGAGGGCATTTAGCCTACATTGCTGAAGCCCTAGAACAGCCTCTACTCCTCCCCAAAGACATGGAGGCTCTCAGGCACATGAGGTAGCCAGACCTTTTTTTGTCCCTGAAGAGGGATCTTGCCATGGTGAGTTAACTAACATATCCTTGAATTAAATGCTAAGAGCTGCACCTTCATTCTTCTTCTTTTTCTTCTTCTTCTTCTTCTTCTTCTTGTTTACATATGGGATTCCTTCATTATTCTTGTGTAGGTTACCCAGCAAATTTTTGTGGCCAAGGAATGGGTCCGAAATGCCCGTAATAAGGCTGAGGCTGAAGCCCACTCCTGCACTGAGACTGAGAAGTCCCTAGGGGCACTTAAGCAAGAGCATACATAGTTGGCCAAGAAGCTAACTGCTGCAGAGAGGGGACATTTAAGTACTGAGGCTAGTTTGAAAAGCTTAGAGACCCAGGCCGAGAACCAGCGCAAGCAGCTTCATATGACCGAAATAGAGCTGGCCACCCAGAGACAGCTGTTCCTAGATCTTAAGGCTGAGCTGCAGAAAGCTAATGATGTAGCTTGGGTGGTCAGGGAAGCTTTTTTGGCCGCGGAAGCAGCATTCCATGAACTTGGGGTGCAAGACACAGAGACATGGCTGGCTAAAGAGGTGGCAGGGGTGTGCAGGGATTACTGCACCGAGATATGGGCAGAAGCACTCAACCGTGCAAGAGTCCCTGCTGACTCCAAGCTGAGGAAAGCTAAAAACATATTCTTCCGGAGGACATCCGAGAAGTTCCAACAATGCTACCTCCTCCTGTTGCTGATCCTCTTCCTCCTCCTGAGTAGTTCTCCACCATCCAAGCCCCTTCTCCTAATACTGAAGTCTCAGTAGGGGCTGGTAAGGGTAAGGAGGCCCAGCAACCGATCAAGATCAATCTCTCCAAGGATGCTCTTACGATCAGGGATGTGGTTTTCGAGGCTAAGGATGCAGAGTCTAAGTCCAAGGCTGGGGATACCCAACTTAAGGCAGCTGATTCACAAGAGAACCCTCACAAAGCAATGGCCTAATTGTAGGATTTTTCTTTATTTCTTTCTTTTTGCATTGTTGTGGTATTTCATTATTGTTTGTAACATACTCACCTTTTGATCAATGAAAAGACTTTACCTTTTGTTTCATGAATCTTTCTTTTTCCTTGTAACCTTGATTCTCTTATTAATTTTGTTATTGTTTCGCCCCTTAATGAGATTTAAGGATTGATAAGATTGCTAACAATAGTGGATTGTTATTACTCATACCTTAATAAAATCTAATAGTAGTACATTACTGCCAATTCAAATAAATTGAAAAAGTGCCAACAATAAGGAGAATTATCACATACCTGTACTGAGAGTTGGGCCTTCTGTAAAGAAAGCTGAATCTTATGGAGATGAATAATATATCTTGTAAAAGATAAATAGGGCGAACAAACCTATTCTGCTCAACACTTATATAAATATGCAAGAACATTAACTTACTTAAAGCCCCTGATCTGAGAAGTTGGGTACAACCTAAGTTCTATTTTGACACTTAGAAAAATAAATAGAAAATACTAATTTATTCAAAGCATGTGGTTCGAAAACCAGACATGACTGAGATTCTGTTCAACTTAGAAAAAGTAACTTAATATATCAATTTACCCAAAGTATGTGGCCCGAGGAGCCAGACATGACCAAGGTTCTGTTTGATACTTAGAAAGATGTCATAGTGTTAATTTTCCCAAAGCATGTGGTCCGAAGAGTCAGACATAGTTAAGGTTCTGTTTAACATTGAAATAGATGTCAGGGAGTATTAATTTTTCCATAGCATGTGGTCTGAGGGGCCAGGCATAGCTAAAGTTCTGTTTAATACTTAGAAAGATGCCATAGTGTTAATTTTTCCAAAGCATGTGGTCCGAGGAGTTAGGCATAGTTAAAGTTCTATTTAACATTAAAATAGATGTTAGGGAGTATTAATTTTCCCAAAGCATGTGATCCAAGGGGCCAAGCATAGCTAAGAATCTGTTTAACACTTAGAAAGATGTCATAGTGTTAATTTTTCTAAAGTATGTGGTTCGAAGAGTCAGGCATAGCTAAAGTTCTATTTAACATTGAAATAGATGTCAAGGAGTATTAATTTTCCTAAAGCATGTGGTCCGAGGGGCCAGGCATAACTAAGGTTCTGTTTAATACATAAAAAGATGTCATAGTGTTAATTTTCCCAAAGCATGTGGTCCGAGAAGCCAGGCATAGTTTAGGTTCTGTTTAACACTAAAATAGAACACATGATGCACAATATAATAAACCATCAATATGGTAAAGGAAGCTTTTATTAATAATAATACCTTCTCAGATTGCTTACATTCCAAGAATGTAGTACAACTTTCTCATCTAGGTCTTCAAGATAATACGCTCCTACCCTAGCCACCGAGGTAATGCAATATGACCCTTCCCAATTAGACCCCAATTTTCCCCATGCTGAGTTTTTTGCAGTACCAACTACCTTTCTCAATACTAAGTCTCCTGGCGCTAATGATCTTAACTTCACGTTGGCATCATACCCTTACTTGGGCTTCTGTTGATAATAAGCCAATTGCACCATGGTCATTTTTTTCTGCTCTTCAACTAAGTCTAAACTCTTCTCTAACAGCTCATCGTTGTTGTTCGAGGTGAATGAACTCGTTCTCAACGTTGGGAACCCAATCTCCAAAGATATAACAGCCTCGACCCTATAGGTCATTGAAAAGGGGGTTTCCCCTGTTGACCTACGAGGTGTAGTCTGATAGGTCCAGAAGACGTGTGACAATTCTTCCATCCAATTTCCTTTTACATCACCTAACTTCTTCTTGAGTTCATTCAGGATGACCTTATTGGCAGTCTCGGCCTGTCCATTCCCTTATAGATAAGTCAGGGTGGAGTATCTATTTGCAATTCCCAAATTACAGCAGTACCTCCTGAAGGTCTTGCTATTAAACTGAAGGCCGTTGTCCGAGATAAGGGTATGAGGGATCCTGAACCGAGTGACAATATTTTTCCATAAAAATTTTTTGACATCCAAGTCCCTGATATTTACCAATGGTTCAACTTGTACCTACTTGGTGAAGTAATCTATGCCGATCAGTAAATATCTCTTATTCCCAACTGCTTTAGGGAAAGGACCTATAATGTCTAAGCCCCATTGAGCAAATGACCAAGGGCTGGACAGCGGATTAAGGACTCCTCTAGATTGGTGAATCTTTGGTACAAACCTTTGACACTGATCACACTTCTTCACATACTCCTATACTTCCTTTTGCATGTTTGGCCACCAATACCCCTGAGTGAGAGTTTTGTGAGACAAAGACCTGCCATTTGTGTGGCTTCCACAAATCCCTTCATGCAACTCCTCAAAGAGCAATTCCGATGCTTCAGGATGTACATATAGCAAGTAAGGCCTAGAAAAAGAGCGTTTATATAATTTTTGGTCCTCGAACAGCCAAAATCGAGGAGCCTTTCTTCATATCTTGTTAGCTTCTGATTTCTCCTCTAGCAAAATATCTTCCTTAAAGAATAGTACTATAGGATCCATCCAACTAGGCCCCACCCTAATTTGGTGGATATGGGCTATCTCTCTCCTCACCTCAGTGGGTTTGAATAAATCCTCAACGAGGATGACCCGAGGTAAATCTTGTACCGAGGATGTGGCAAGCGTGGTGAGAGAGTCAGCATGTGTATTTCTGCTTCTAGGAATCTATAGTAAAGTGAAAGACTCAAAGCCTAACCGTAAATGTCTAACCTAATTCAAGTATTCCTGTATTCTCAGGTCTCTAGCTTCTAACTCTCCTGTCACTTAGCCTACAACTAACCTTGAATTCAAGAATATCTCCACTGCCTTTCCGCCCATTTTCTGAACCATTGTCACCCCTACCAAAGGAGCCTCATACTTAACCTCGTTGTTTATATCCTAGAAGCCCAGTCTTAGGGATTTCTCAATAGTGATATTCTTAGGAGATACTAGAAATTGCCCCATTCAGGATCCTCTTTGATTTGCCGGGCCATCAACGTACACCTTCCATGACGGAAATTCCTTTAAGGCGATCATGCCAACTAATTTTTCATCCATGTCTTGCCTCTCGGTATTCTCTTCTATCGAGGGCTTAGCAAATTCAACCACCAAATCAGCTAGAACCTGACTCCTTACAGAGGTGCGAGGCATGTACTTGATTTCAAAAGCCCCTAGAATCGTCTCCCACTTGACAATCCTTCCAGTGTAATCAGTGCTTCAAAGTAAAGATCTAAACATGAGCTGGGTTAGGATAACTACCGTGTGTGATTGAAAGTAGTGGGGGAGTTTATGCGTAGCATGCAGTACCGCCAAGATAACCTTCTCCAATGGTAAGTACCGCACCTCAGCCTCATGTAGTGATTTACTGCCATAATAAACTGGCCCATACACATTATTATCAAGTCGTACCAGTACCAAACTCACCGCATGGGAAGCCACCGCAATGTAAGCAAACAAAACATCATCCACCTCGGGCCTGAACATAATGGGTGGTCGAGACAAGTATTCCTTCAACTGCTAGAAGGCCAAGGCACACTCCTCAGACCATTCAAAGCCCTTCCATTTATTCAATGGCTAAAAGAAATGTCTACACCTGTCTGCTAACCAAGAAATGAATTGGTTTAAGGCAACAGTCATTCCCGTCAACTTCTGGACCTCTTTGGGATTCCTAGTGGTTGTAAACTATTAATTGCTTTAATTTGGTCAGGATTGACCTCAACTTCGCGGTGAGTGACCATGTAGCCCAAGAATTTCCTTGAACTAACTCCAAAAGAACACTTAGAAGCGTTAAGCCATAGTTTGTGTTTCCTTAGTATTTGAAAAATATTGCCGAGGTCATCAACATGCTCAGACTCTAGCTTACTCTTTTCCACCATATCATCTATGTAGACCTCAATATTTTTTCCTAACTGTGACTCAAACATCCTGGTCTTCATCCTTTGATAAGTGGACCCTACATTCTTAAGACCAAAAGGCATTACCTTATAGTGGTAATTCCTAATGGGGGTAGCAAAGGCCGTCTTCTCCTGATCGTCCAAAGCCAAAGGAATTTGATGGAACCCTTGAAAGGCATCCAAAAAGCTCATTCAATAGTGGCCTACAGTGGCGTCCACCAATTGATCTATCTGAGGCATAGGGAAAGGATCCTTAGGTCAAGCTTTATTCAAGTTCGTGAAATCTACACATACCTGCCATTTTCCATTCTTCTTCTTTACTACCACTGTATTAGCTAATTACTCAAGGTAGAATACTTCTTTAATAGACCCAACTTGCTTAAGCTTGTTCACCTCTTCCTTGACTACATCAGAATGCTCTTTAGATGAGCGCCGAGGTAGTTGCTTCTTGGGGGTGATGGATGAATTGACATTGAAATGATGGCAGATGAAATTCGGATCCACTTCTGGAGCTTCATAGGCATTCCATGCAAACACATCAATGTTCCTCCTAAGAAACTTCACCAGCTTTTCCTTCTCTCGAGGAAGCAGTTGAGTTCTAATTTGGAAAAATTTATCTGGATCATCACCTATGATAACTTTCTCTAAATCCTTACACTTCACCTCCTTGGCTACCCCATCCAAGGGTAACACCGTTGTCTTTAACTGCTACAAATGCTTATCAACAGGGGCCGTGGAACTAGTCTCAGGTTGAGGCATAATGGCAGCCACCAAGCATTGTCTAGCCACAAGCTAGCTCCCCGCCAACTCCTCGATTCGATCCCCAGATGGGTACTTTACTTTAAGATGAAGGGTGAAAGAAACAACCTCTAGGGCATGGAGCCAAAGCCGTGCTACAACGTCCGTGTATGGAGAAAAAGCATCCACCACGATAAAATCCACCTCTACCACCTTTAAGCCGGCCTGCACGGGTAGTCTGATTTGTTCTTTCGAAACAACAATCTTTCCATCGAAGCCCACCAAAGGTAAATCATAACTCGTCAGATCTTCTGGCTTTAAATTGAGCCCTTTATACAAATCTAGATACACAATCTCCGCCCAACTACCCTGATCTACTAGTACCCTTTTCACATCATACCCCCAATCCTGAGAGTGATCATAAGGGCATCATCATGTGGTTGTATGGTCTCAGCTTTATCATCATCCGAAAAGCTTAACACTGGTCGAATCCCTACCTTAGCCCTCTTAGGCTCATGTTCAGAGTCCTCGGTAGATGGCCCGAGCCACCAACATTACCCTAGACGGGTAAGATCCTATTCTTCCTAGAGCAGCAAGGATGACGTGGATAGTGCCCAAAGAGAGCCTTGAAGAAGTATTCCCCTGAGTCCCCAAGCCTGCATGGTTTCCTTATTCGTTGGGTCGATACAAAAATTGCTTCAACTTGCCATCTCAAACCAACTGCTCCAAATGATTCCACAAGGTTCTACAGTCTTCAGTGGTATGCCCCAGCTCCTGGTGGTATTGGCAATAAAGACTCCGATTGCGCCTCAAGGGGTCCCTGCTCATTTTGCTTGGCCATTTGAAGTATGGCTCGTTCTTAATCTTCTCCAAGACTTGATGCACTAGTTCTCGGAACAGAGTGTTAACCTGAGTAGCTGTAGAACCAGATTGTCCGTTAAAATCCCTTCGTGGTCTATTGTTGTTATAGCGGTCCGATCTGAAATCCCTCATCTCCTAAGGGATAACCTTACCCTTTCCTTTACCTTAATGTTGATCCTCCTCAACCCTCTTATACTTATCAATCCGATCCATGAGCTGGCGTACACTAATAACAGGTTTCCCAATCAAAGACCTCCTCAAGCCATGCTCGGTAAATAGGCCGACCTTGCAAATCCTGATGGCTACATTGTCAAAGTCACCATTTATCTCATTGAAAATCTCCCAGTATCTGTTCGAATACATTTTCAGGGTTTCTCCTTCTCTCATGGACAAGGATAGTAAGGAATTTAACGGCCGAAGAACCTTGCTACACGTTATAAATCAGGATCCAAATGCTTGAGTAAGCTCCATAAAAGAATCAATGGAACCTGCTTCCAAGCCATCAAACCATCTCATCGCAACAAGCCCTAAGCTGGATAGGAATACCTTACACATCAAGGCCTCATTCTTAGAGTGTATAGTCATTCTCTGATTGAAGTGGCTAACATGTTCCACAGGGTCTGTTCGACCATTATACATGATGAACGTGGGCTGAGTGAACCGTCGAGGAAGCCTCACTCCCTCAATTTTGCGCATGAAAGGTGATCTGAAAATTTTTGCCCTACTCATAGCATCATTTCCCAGGCCTCCCGAAGATGAAAATCTGTTTCTACGCTCATGATGGTAGTCTTTTTCATACGAAAAAATCTCGCTAAAGGGTCCTTGATCTGCACCTATAGCTACTATCCTTTTCACCATCAGAAGAGAAGTCAGAATTGGAAGACGCTCACTTTCGCCGTTTGTGGCGTAAGCTTCTCTTCAAATGATCAATTTCCAGCTGGCTCTGGTATCTTTCTTTTGAGAAGGGTGACTTCTATTCCTGGACTGGTTATCGCTCGTATGGGTGGTATGAACACTTCCCTCACGGTCTCCTCTCTGTTCAAGGTTGAGGAAGAGATCCAGATGTTGGGACCCATTTGACTCTGCCCGATATGGCCCTGAACCCACCATAGTTGAACGTTGTATTCACTAAAACACAAGTATTTCCCACAGACGGCGCCAATTGTAAGAACACAGTTTGAGTTCCCAACCCAAATGATGAATGAATGTAGGCCCAAAAAGCCCAATACAATAAATTTGAAGAGAATGGATTGGAAAACTGGGTTTTAATGAATGAAACAATCACTAAAGTAGATTCAGATCACAAGAGAATAGAGGTAGATAAGTTTGTATTGATGGAAACCGTCCTCAGCACATTCCGAGAAGATCCGTTCTTATATATATCACACTAATTTGATTACAAGTTCAACTATTGATCACTCTCGTCTCCCCTTTTTTTAATTTCTCGATCCCTTTCTCTTATTGCCTTCTTCTCATTTTATACTTTCTTCCCCTTTTGTTTTTTACCCTCCACGTGCAAACCAGATATTTGGTGTTGATACTGTTGTGAAATTTTAAAATACTCGCAAGTGTACGAACCGTACCGAAGTATAGTTTGACAAGAACGAGGTCGAACCCACAGGGACTTGAATGAACGTAGGAAAATTAATTAAACCTTAACCAAATTAATCCTAATCTAGTTTAATAAAAATTGGTTTTTCTGAGATTTAATAAACTAAGCAAATAATAAAATTAAGCAAATAGTTAAACTAAGCAAAAGATATAAAGCAATAAAAAGATGTAAACAATCAAGAGAAAGGAATTAAGGTTTTGGAATCCGCCTTGTAAGTCATATCAGTATATATTTATGATCATTAATTTTTCCCAACTACTGCATGATAATCTAGAAATCAATCTTGCTATCATGGAAAATATCATCATTAAAACTTATGTTTAAAAATCTAAAGCATGTTCTTCTTCGCTTCTTAAGTATAAAACCAAATCATCAATTGTATCCGTAGCCAAACAAATCACAAGATATATCCAATTCTAAAAATCAAATCATAAATTGTATCCATTGACAAACAAATCACAAACGATATCCAATTTTATAATCAAGAATTAATAAACCAAGCATTCAATTAATTAAGACAAATCCTAAATCATGAGAAAAACATGATTGAACTCATATCTAGAATTCCATCTTAATCAATTGATATGAAGCAAGAACAATTTAAATCATTAAAGAACAATTATTGTGGGAAAAATCAAATAACATAAATATTACTAATAATCCTTAACAAGGTTTCATCCTCAACCCTAATTATAAATTTAGCTACTCATGATAATTGAAATAAAATACAAGAATAAAATACTAAACATTAAAATAGACAAATAAAATAGAGAAAGAAATAGTCACAATGCTATCATGGAGAAAAGCTACAGAGAAGCCACATGCGGCACTGCCTCTTTCTCCAATTTTCTGTTTTGCATCTCAGCCCTAGCACTAGCCTCCCTGAATTTTGCCCTAAAAAGCCTTTAAATAGGTCAAGGAATCCTATTACAAATTGAATTCCCGTTTGGAGAAAATCCCAGATTTTTAGGCTTCACTTAACCGACTATTTTGGCCCATTTAACGTCATAATTTGGACTTTTGGTAAACTACAAAGTCGTAGCCCTTTAAGTTAACTTTCCAGCCCAACTTGAATCATCTCGATTGGACATCTGAGCCGAAAGTTATGCCAAAAATACTAACTGATGTGCAGGCTGGAATCCTAATCCGAATTGGACTTGGATTTGGTGCAAATTTCCTTTGATTCCTTGCTCCAATTGGACTTAAATTTAATTGGGTTGACCTTTTTTTTAACTTCATCATGGCCCTTGTAAAAGTAAAGTCCATTAGCTTTCTTCTTTGCACAAATTCACTTATTTAATTCCATTCTCCTACAAAAAAAAAAACAAATTCACGCAATAAGATTCAATTAAGCACAAAATTGATTATTCAACATTATTCCAAAATCAAATATAAAATGCATGAATTACCTCAAAATAAGTATGATAATGCTTTCTAATAGTGATATAAATATGCAAAATTAAGCTATTATCAATGCACATCAGATACTATCAACACCTTCCTGAAGTCTTCATGTAATAGCTGTAAGGCTGAAAAGCCACTGTTCAGGTATCACCTTCACATTAATGCGGCTAGAGAGTTAACTGCAAAACATTTAATGCGGCAGTAGCAGCATTCTCTTAGATATTTCTGAGCTTCCATCTCTCCTATACATTCATAATTCACGTCCCTATCAGTGGAATTTCCTAAAAAGTCACTTTGTACGATAGCGTATACATTTGAGATGTGTTTCGTTTATCTGAGGAGATACTACTCTTCAGACCGCCTCTCCTAACCTTTCCAATCGCAACACACTCATGGAACCCTAAGCTTTACACCCTTACTACTGTTTATTCGTCCTCGAACCAACCAACACCCTCGGTCAAGGCCCAAGGCCCAATATATAATTTTGGGCCCTTATTCCAACAAGTCTATTAATGGAAGATGATAGATAACTATATAACTATTTTTTCTTTTCTTTTCTTAATGCATGCATATTGTGTAAGACTAAAGTTTTTATATAATAATAAAAAAATCAAATATAAGTCTAGTAATGGAAGATGATAGATAACTATATAAATCTTTTTCTTTTTTCTTTTTTTTTAATGAGAAAAAAAAGTATTAAGGGAGTTTGCATAATATATATTAAGCTTTAAAGCTTGAGTACTCACCATTGCATTTATAAATCCAAAAACCTTGAATTCAACAATTATAAACAATCCAAAAATAATAATTGAAAGCATATATTTAGGTCGTAACCTTAATTCAATAGTCAAGAACAATCCAAATTACTAAACTTTAAAAAATGAAAGTGGAGAAACTCACATGATAATTTAATTTTTGTCTTTGAAAGATGGGGAGGAGACACCAAAACTTGGGCGAGTTTCACCCTACAAAAGAAAAAAGAGGGTTTATATATACACAAAAACTTCAATATTTTTTTAATAAAAAAAAGTAAAAGTTAAAGCCTTGGCAATAAGTTTGCATTGATAATTGAAAATAACTTTTAAGATATGATGAGAATTCAGAAGTAAATAACTTCGTCGGCATTGAGATTTGATGAGAATTGAGAAGTAAAGCATGTTATAATAATTAAACAAAAACCTATTCAATTTGATTATAATTAAAAAAAATCATAGTATACAAATACATACCTTTGTAGTTGCTGTAAATAGAAGAATGGAAGGCTAAACCAAAAAACCATACAATAGGTTGGAGAATTAAAAAAACACCTAATGGTATATATATACACTCCACCTGAAAGGAAACCAAATAAAAATCAAATGCCCTAAACTTATTGAAGTCTACATTAATATAGAGTTTTTAAGAAACCAAATTGCAAAAAAATTTAGATAACTACAAAACATTAAATATTACACTCAATATATATCACCATATGCTACATACCATTATGCGTGCTATTCAAACTCATTAATTCACGTGGTTTCAAAAAAAAAAAAAAAACTCATTAATTATGTGGGACTCTAGTTCTATCGTTTAAACTTTTTTTTTTATGAGACGTTTAAAATTTTTATAAGAAAAAAGAAACCTAATTTTATATCATATGTATCAAACTTTTCTTCTACATGTAAAATTTGTATTTTCACCAACAATGTTTTTTTTTTTTTGGGATATATACGGTTTTTTGGAGAAAAAAAAAAGTTTGATGCCGATTAAGATAATTTACAATGATTAGGTCTCACTTAAGTATAGTGGTTGTGTAACACCAACCAACTAAATTATTTTTTTTTAAGAAATTTAATGAATTTTCTACAATTTGGATAAAATTTTGAATATCAATTAAAGCATATCATATCATAATGGTGTTCTAATAAAATTTACATAAAAAAAAAACAGAGAATGTAAAAAATTTTTGTAAGGATGCAGATTTGGTTCCCAAGCCTAAATGATGGATGAACTAGCCCAAAAGGCCCTCAATAATGAATTTGTAGAGAGTAGGTTAAGAAAACTGGGCTAGAATGAGTTTCACAATAGAACAATGGATAGGATAGATTTATATGACAATTAAAAATAACAAAGATAAGTATGGCTTCAAAGAATAGTTCTCGGCAATGGTCTGAGGAGATTAATTCTTATATATGGTTCTTGCTTTTTCTACAAATCTGGTTCTTGACAACTACAATGTTTTTCTCTTTCTTTTTTCAATCCTTTTTTGTGGAGGATTTTTTTACATTATATAGTTCTTTTTGGACCATCTTGATCATACACTTGTTGATCATTTGAGTTCTCACTTGAGTGTCCGTCCCATCAGACTCCTTCTTTAGTTTTCTCTGAGTTGCAGTAGCCAAGACAATTATTCAGGGGTTTTTTCCACATAAATGCGGCCAGAAAAGTAGCTATAGTGCATTTAATGCGGTGGAAGTAGTTTTTCTTTAGATATTTATGGTTTTTTTTCCCTCTAGTATACTCATGAGACACATTCCTATAGTTGGGGCTTACACAAAGATCATTCTCAACATCAGAACACACCATTGGACTGTACTTATCATATCCGAGGAGGAGTACCTCTTCGGATCACCTACCACTTATTCTAAATCCATCACCCTCTAGACTGGGACCTTCCCCAACTATTTATCTCTCCTCGGACTTTTCCTCGTCCTCAGATGAGGCCAAGGCCCAATATGTGATTTTGGGCCCTTATCTCTACAATTTTCTGTCTAGGAATTTTAGAGAATGGTAATTAATGGTGGAGAGAAAGAGTTGATATGAAGATACAAAGGTAGAGTTTAAAGTTTATATATATTAAAAGAAAGCTAAAGTAGTCGTGTGTCTATCCAAATTGTTTTTTTTTCCCCCCTTAAGAGAAGTCTATATTTATCCAAAGAAGGGATTGATATATTATTAAATTATTAAGTTTTTGTGTTCATCAAAATCTTTCCTTCTTTTTAGCACTATGTGTCCAATACTGTTGGGTTTACTTGAGTGTCCAATATCCATTTAGAAATTATAGGAGAAAAAAATTTATATATTTTTTTTCTAAAAATCTAAGAAAATTTAGTAATTTGGTGAAGCTATTTGGCACAACCACGGCTTTTAAGTTCAACTTTTATTATATAAGCTCTGTTTGTATTACGCGTTTTGCGCGTTACGTTTGCTGCGCTTTTTTTTTTTTTTTTTTTTTAAGTCCAGCGCGTTGTGCACTGTTCATTGGTCATGAACAGTGCACAACACTGTAGCAAACAATAAAAAAATTATTTTTTATTTTTTTCAGTTTTCAGCAAAATAAGCGGTATCCAAACACATATGTAGTATATGATATGATATAATTTTTTTTTAATTGTGATATGATGAATTTTGTTAGTATTTATTATATTCAAATATTATATAAAAATTCACTTATTATGATAATTAATTGAAAAGACACAAGTTTTCGGAACATGATTAATATTTTATTGTTTTAGTTTATAGTTTGAAGGTTGAAACGAGTAAGTCTTTTGAGAAGAGAATTTGGGTTACTTTCAAATGGGTTGGCAACTTGGCGTAGTCTTAAGTGGGCTTGAAGTAGTTTCTTATGGGTCTAAACTTAAATGGGCTTTTTCTTTTTCTTTTTTTTTGTTGGGTGAAAAATTGGCTTTTTCCTGGGAGAATTTAAATGGGCTTAAAGTTGTTTTAAATAGTCCATAAGTATTTCTAGAACACCTGGCATATAATTATAGTTTATTTAAAATCCAATTTAAGAGACTTGGCACAAATTGTAGTAGAATAGCTTAATCCTTGGTGAGCTTCCACCTAAATATATAGCATAGATATAGGTCGGTTTTTAAACTTTGTAAAATTCAATTTTGTCCCCAAACTGTAAGATTATATCAATTTAGCTCTTAAAATTTTGAAAATGACTCAATTGCATTTAAATTACTCAATTTCGAAATAAGAAATGAAGATAGGAGTAAACACTGAATTGTATTCAAAGCTTTAGGCTGGTAAAACCAGTAGTTCATGGACAAATTGAAATCCAACGCACGAGATTTATGATTTTCCCTAAATTATTTTATATAAAATCACCTCTAATCTACAAACCCTAACCAAACCTTAGAAAAGAAATACCAAAGTTATTGAGGCCAATGTCCCAAAAAAAAAAAAAAAAGTGACGCATCGCAGCGTGTCCAATGCAAAAAAAAACACTGAACACAAGCCGTATCTATTATTATAAATAATAAAACGATAAATGATTTTAACATATTATGAATAAATGTCCTTTGTCTTATCTCAAGTGTTAGATGTATTATGGACAAAGTGATCAAAGTTCCAAACTAATTGTAGGCTTAAATACTTGTAGAACAAACAAATTAACCCTAAATTAGTTTACGATTAGTCTAGTGAATATAATATCAATATATTACATATGTAGCCCCTCAAGGGCTTTCACTTTGTGAATATAAGCTCTCAAATTGATCCATATAAACTTTCACGTACTTTGTTTTTCATATATCGACTCATTATTCAATCATCATCCAAAATGGGCCAACAATTTTAACATTGATTATTTCATTTTGTCTTCCACCAACCCTTACTATTTACTACGCAATGAAAATGCAATGAACCCGGGCGGGCCCAACCATATAATGACAATTTGGATTGTTCGACAATTCTATTAGCTTTTGGCAGTCTTTCTTGGTGCAAAGTTTCTTACATGTTTTTTTGTTCTCTTCAACGTAAAATATGATGGATTTGGCTGAAAACTTTTTAATGGATTTGAAGATCCAATGCATAATAGCAAATGAACAGAATAAACCATTTGTGGGTTGCTTATTCAAGAGGTTATTGGATTCTCTGATTTTACATTTGAAGGTGTTCAAAAAGGATTTATTCAAACTTCAATGTATCTGTTGATAATATGAATATAAGATGGGATTTTCAGTCTGTTTAGGAACTTACTTATTTGCATAGTTTTTATCAAAAAATTTGATTACTTTTATTTTAAATGTGTTATAAAAAACTAAAAACTAGTTTATTTATAAAATAAATAAATAAAAACTAGAAGTTAGATTATTTGCTAAAAAACTAAGACCGTAAAGAAGCAAAAGAATACATTAGTTGGCCTATTGGTAAGGGCTTGGACCAACATGCCTTACGATATGGGTTTGAGTCTCCCCCACTAGCAGGGTGTTGCAGCTCCTTATACTTCACTTGTAGATTGTTTACCTAATTCATTAGTGACTATGATGTGGAGTCTTAGCCTAGAAGCAGTTAAAAGCTCCAAAAGAAAAGCCACACAGTGAGGTGTTGCCTCTTCTAACAATTTTTAATTTACCAAAAAAAAAAAAAAAAAAAAGAACCAAGTATGATGTCCCCATATTACAGTGTAAATTTGTGAGCTAAATAAAAGTGATAAAACCTGACACAATCTATTTATTTGATTTTTGCAGGAGCACCTAACTGGTACATTCACAATTTCATGAAAACGTAAAGCAACCACGAGTACAATGTGCACTATGTGTGTGACAGTGTGTGATGTCTAGTTTTTTTTTTGCCATTGACGGTAAATGGGCGTGCCCGGAACTTAAGGCTTCATACTTTATATAATGAAAAGACCAAACTCAAATGTCTTTAGTGCAATGATTTTATTAAATGGACTCGTCTACCGACCTCATCATTTTTCTTTGGATGCAATGAGCAAATGCTTGAAATGTATTGTAGGGCACTTAAAGTAGTGAGGAAGCCATAGGGTTCGAGTTGGAAGAACATAACAAAATCCATAGGGTCTACTCCAAATAAATATCATATTAATAATGACTTCAAGAAAATGCTTTAAATTATTATCAATTTTATTACAAAAAGTTGATAAAGTAATGTGTTAAATGAAAGTAAAACATAATAAATAAATATTTGAATTACTTTTGTAATACATCAGTTTGCAAGGCTTTCATAATAAAATTTGTAATTTTTTAGCATCACTTGTTTTGTTGATAAATGTTGACTTTATTGACTGACAAAAGTAGCAAGATCATTCCTCAATTGATCAACAATAGGAGAAGAAAGTGAGTGCTTATTACAAGAGCCAAAATACCTATATTCAGAAGCAAATTTAGTAAGGGCATGAGTAGCTAGCACAATTAGCATCTCTCCTAACCCAGCTAAATACATACCAAAAACCACAACTATTTCTAGCTAGCACATTACTCTTCAATAGAGTGGATATATACCACTCAACAAAAACAAACCTAGTTTAACCCATCAACACAAAATTTAGCGGGTGAAGCCTATGTCTAGTGTATTTGTGCACTAGACACTATAAGATGTGGATATGTGTAATGTGTCCGCATCATATCGTGTTTATATCATATCATGTTCAGTACAGCACAAACGCACTGGACACAAGTTCCACAAGCCGTATCCTAGTTTAGCATCACCCTCCACAATAATTTACTGCATTGGACACAAGTCATATCCTAATTTAGCATCACTCTCCAGAATAATTTTCTGCAGCACTTCAGCATGTGTGACAAAGCTCAAAAGGAAGTATGATGCCACCGTCCACAATGATCTTCTTAGCATCACTTTAACTTTATCAATCATCTTCTATGTATTGACATTGGAAAGTACTACCGCAACAATATTAGAGAGGCCCAGCCAAGGATAGATCGTAGGGAAAGGATCTAGTGAAGTGACAAATCCTAAAATGATAACCCTTTAATTGGAATTCCAAACAAAAAAAAGCTGTTAGCAATAGCACGATGAAAAAGAATTTATAGGCCCACAATAGTTATAGCTTTCTCTTTTGCTTTATTTTCATTCGTATATGTTCTTGGCCCCCTACCCTCTTCACCACTATACACAAAGATCATAGTAACATGCATGCGGAAGCTGCACCTTCTTGTGCAGTCTTTTCGGCCTCGTTGTTGTAACAGCTTATACTAGTCTTGACTCTTTGAGTCATGAACTATCTATTCCACTTCTTTAGACATAAAATTGTACATATGAAAGCTACCACCATATGGTTATGACTATGAAAGGCCAAATCACACCTGAAACTCGTGCATTTGTCAGAATAGATAGCCTCTGAAACCCCCAAAGAATCATACTATGCCTATGTAACTTATTAGTGTCTGTTTCTTTTTTCATTTATGGTCAGTTAAAGTAGGGTTGAAAGCTTTGGCAAGTACTTTTATGTTAACACAGTCAAATTATCCAGTTTCAATGCTGTTTTTTCATACAAAATGAGCTCATCTTGTAATCATAGAAAAGACAAAGCAGAAATGTAACTTATAGTTTGTTAGCTGTATTAGAGATTGTAAAATACATAGATCTAATCTTGCAGAATTGGGAGCCTTGTGTCCCGGGTACAATTTCCTTATTATTATTTTTTAACCCACCATGCTTTTTTTTTTCTTTCTAAAAACAGGAAAAAGTTCCATAAAATGTACTCAATAAACTTTTGTTCAATGATATTGAATTAACAAAGTATACTCTTTTTTATATGATTGTAATTCAAGCACTCAATCAAGCTGATATTGTAATTGGATTCAAAAAAAAAAAAAAAGTTGATATTGTAATTAATAGACTATAAAGCAATGGTTTGTGTCATAATGAAAGTGTCAAATAATAAGGATTCATTGTCTTTACCTCATCAAAAAAAAAAAAATCTTGTCTTTACCTAACGTGAGAGGTCCTTGAGTACAAGAAGCTCAGGATGTCCCAACTCCAATCACCCCCCAATACCCTAAAAAAACTGTGTGAAGTGCAAAAGTTTTTTGATCCTGTTCAAATGATATTGTCAAAACACCCCTATATAACTTTAAATATTAAATCTCCTCAAGTATTAGAATTAGATGAATGAGGCCCAATATTCTTCAATAATATAGTAACTATACATATGACAAATGTTAACATGCACTATAACCATAGGATACTCTTTAAGAATGAGTTATTATGGAATTCAGCTAATAAAAAATTAAAAAAAAATTGATGAGAGAGACTTAAAGTATAGCTGAAGTGATAAATGAAACTCAAAAATTGAATCCATTGATTATAGACCCTATAAAACCGGTCAAAATCTATCATAAAACAATTTCTTAACGAACAACTGTACTTGTTAAATAACCCAACATATATATATATATATATATATATATATAAAAAGACTTGGGTCTACACTTTTAACCAATTCTATTATCATTACAAGTTTGACAAACAAGACAAAGGGACAAACCTACGTTACCCCTTTTTTCTTGGATAAAAGTATCTATGTCGCTCCTTGTTAAAAGCATATTCCTCTCAGGATTCCTCTTACATTTTTTTCAAAATATAATACTTATCGATTGGCAGGATTTCATATAAGTGTGAACAATATGCTATAATTTAAGAACGTGAGGCATCAGATCCAAGAAGACTCGTAGACTAATAAGGTGAATCTTGGAAGATAACACTTTTTTTCTATTTTTTTGGGGCAAAAGGTTGAATTTCATTTGAAATGATTAGTCACTTACACTGGCTTTTAGCACGCAATGTCAGTGCAAATCCTAACTTGTAGCCGGTTAAGTCAGCTGTGAAGAAGGTTTACAGCCCGAATGTCTTGCCTAACCTTAGTTTGTTAGTTAGTTAGTTTTTATTTTTATTTTATTGTAATAGTTAGTTAGTTAATATAATCAAATGTTGTCTTTGATTAATAGTACAAATATTTTTTTGAGATTCTTGTTTTCTTTTATCAATAGTTGGGAGGGAATGGGTTAATTTGAATTTTCAACCGTAACATTTGGTGTCAATTGAGTTTTAAGGCTTTTAATTTGGAGATAATTAATAGTAGAATAATTAACAAGCAAAATAAATAATAATAAAAAACAATGTAGTGTAAATCATTGTTATTGAAGCCTCAAAATCGTTGTTATTTAAGGATGAAAAGTGATTTAAAATGATAATATAAGGTTCTAAGTTATCATGACTTTTATCATACACTAACCATTTTCTTTTATTTTGGGGGGATTTTTTCGAGAAAAAATGGAAGAAGAAAAAAGTTGGTTAGCATTTGTATTAGTCCGCACAAAAATTCCTTTATATTTTAGCATAAAAAGTGAGTGGACGATAATTGTTATGTGTGAAAAAAAAATTTAAAAAACAAAAAAAAAATTATATTTTAAAAAAAAAGGTTCTTACGCTAAAATAAACACAAATTTTTGCATAAACTAATACAAACGGTTCGAATTACAAAACATGAGAGATTATCAATAAAATATGGTTTTTTTACGTTAAAGAAGTCATGTCATGCAAATTGAATGGAATAATTGTTCATAACCGCTAAAATTATTGAAACAGAAATACGGCTTCTATGTCACACCGACTCAGACGCAGGAGAGAGAGAGAGAGAGAGGTTGAGGTTGAATGGTTGCTGCTACTAAGCTATGTAGACACTATAGAGTCAAGTTGCACGCATGCACCTTCAGTATTATGCGCTGTATGCTTGTCTCCCAACGCTTTATCAATCATTCACGTGAAGCTACGTAATTGTCCTGATTAGCTGTCTGCCTTTTTTCTTATCTTCATACCTCAACATAACCCCTTTGCACCGAAAGAAAACAAAGGGATATATATATAGCATTAGCATTATTCTCACTCACCACAGCTAAAAGCACTTAAATAGATCAACAGGACATTTGAGCCCACATCAAATAATAGATTATATGGGTCCCTTGAATAATGTTAAGTTGCCCAATGTTAAATTATTGATCATCTTAAGAGCTTAAATTATAAAGAAATGATGAATTTAATCACTTAATTATAATTCTATCACTCCCGCTCAAACTCCCTCTTAATAAATAAGGCTCGAACTCAAAATCTCCTGTTTTAATACCATGTTAACTTACTTATTCTCCCAAAAACTTAAGCTCTTAAGAAATTGTGAATTTAGTCATTTAGGCTGCGTTTGTTTTAGGTGTAAATGATTTCTGAAAAATATTTTACATCCAGCAGCCTGTATGGGTGCACATGTAAAATAATGATTTTCGAAAAATCCTAAACTTTGACCGTAAAATAAGCCCTTTGACCTGAAAAATCATTTACGCTTCTGTTTTACCTTCAAATGATTTCCAAACTCACAGACACCCAAAGAGAGAGAGAAAGAGGAAGAAGAGAGAGTAGAGAGCGTGAGCTAGAAGAACAAACATCGGACCACTGAGATCTTCGAGATAGCGTCGCGATCCAAGCCATCGAACCACTGTGAGACCGCGCCGCGAGATCGTCCCACCGAGGTCGCGCCGTTTGAAGCCTGCCACCGCTTGACCGGTCTCGTCGCCCACGACCCACCCATGACCAATCTCTCTCTTTTTTGATCTCCCTCTCCCTTTCCCTCAATTTGCGATCACTCTCTTCCTCCTCTCTCTCTGAGACCGAATTTTTGAGTTTAATCGAATGATTTTGTTTTGATTTTTGTTTCTTAAGTTTATTTATTGAAATTTTTTTTTATAAAATTTCTTTGAACGCTGAGAAAATGTAAGGAACTAGTAGGCAAATAGCATTTTTAGAATGCAACCAAACACCTGAAAAATATTTTCCAAAAAAATTTTCATAATGCAGCCAAACACTTAAAAATATTTTCTTTTCCTGAAAATATTTTCACTTAAAAATATTTTACACTCGAAAAATATTTTATTTTCCACCCAGCCAAACGCAGCCTTAATTAACACCTTCCTATATACAAAGTGCTTGGATATCTAGGAAAAAAAAGGTTTCAAATTGCTAGGTTAGAAGCATATTGTAACTGTCAAAAAAAAAAAAAATAGTGATATATATATATATATATATATAGAGAGAGAGAGAGAGAGAGAGTAGAAGGTGTATATTTATTCATCTGCTGAATTTGTGAACATCTGATACAACAATCCAAAGCAATTTCCTGTACAGATACATTTTTCATTGCCATCAAAAGAGGAATGATAAAATCACAAAATTGAAAATTCCTCCTATTTACATTGTCAAAAGAACCCCAAAACTAATAACACTAATACATAAAAAGAGCCTTCCGTCAAAAAATCCCAGCCCTTACCAATTCCATATTACCTCAGACACCCAAGTAAAATAATTTTATGTAAATCTATTAGATAGCATAGGAACGGTTGCATACCGTCTGGAGAGCCTCTGTAAATAAGGCAGAGAAACTGGTTAATGCCCCGAAAACGCCTGGCAAGCCCGTCTGAAGATTATTTAGCGTCATTGCTCTTGTCACCTCTACGGCCTTTGAATGCCTCAGAAACTCGTCTTCCACCCGCCTTTGGCAGGCTGCAAGCTCGGATTTCTTCTCAGCAAGTGGGTCCCGGGCATCCAATGCCTGCCCATTGTCAGGCCCGGCATCAGGAAGCCCAATACCTACCATAGAGTACGAATGATAGAACTTCTTTTCTATAGTTCTAAGAGATGAAGCCTTTTTCTCAAGCTCCTTTGATGCAGTTTCGGTACGTTTTCTGATCTTGAACTCTTCACTTTGTTTTACAGTTATTACATGGACAACATTGACAAAGCTCTTGATAGCTTCAGAAGCAACTGTGTCTGGAACACGATCAAGGGCAAGCTTCCACTCATCACAGAAGGCAAATACATCAGAGGTTTCCCTGTTGGCATTGACGTTGGCATTGACGTTGTCATTGTCAACCGGTAGAAGGGTGAGCTTGAACCACCCATGGAGGGACCGGATGAAATCCCGTTGAAACCTTATAAGGCGGCAGAAACTAGAGTGCCAGGCAGAGACAGCTGATTCAAGGTCACGAGTTGCCTGCCGATGTAACTCAGAAGTTGAATCACCCTTGGTTGACTGATTCACGAGGCCCCGGACTTGCTGCACAATATCATTTTGAACTTCATGGTACTGGTGCATTGAATGCCACATGTACATGAACCTGCACACAGTATGACATAACACATGAATACATGGATTAATTCAGAAGTCCCAAAACTCCTTCATGGTCAGCTCATTACCTACTCACAATATCAAGATGTGGTCGTTATTATAATGCAGATCCGTGAATGCTGGTGAATATACCACATCTACTCACTTTCTACTCAATGTTAGCTATGAACTTATCAAAACAGAGGACAATGACTATGGTCACCTCAAGACCGGGAACTAATCAGCAAGGGCAGCAAACTATGCTCCTCTCCAGTGAAATTCCATTCCAAAAAAAATAATATTTTCTTTATTTTCCCACCCCATTTGTTTTAGAACCAGGTCAGAAAGTTTAATTTTCTAAATCATTCTTATTACAGCTTATGTCCACCAAGAAGTTCCCACTTGTACAGCATATATATATATTAAGAGGATGAAATTACAAAATTACAGAGAGCTTCAGAAGCTTTGAAGCAAACTTGTCAGGCAATGCATTCAAGCTCTGAAGGCCTTTCTAGTAGCCAGAAGCTACCACACTGAATGGACGCACAGGTGACAAAAAAGGGATCTCATGATAAAGCATCAACCCACAATCATTATGCTGTTTACTTTGGTTTCTACGCTTTATTATAATGCCACCATGTCGGCCCTACTAAATGGTTTGGAATAATTACAATAATGATCATGATCATGATGATAATAACAATGATGATAATTTCTTGAATTAGTTAATCAACATCTAAGCAACCAGTCCATTCACCTAGAAACAGACAACTGTGGGTCATATTACAGTCAAGTCTTATGTACTCACTTCTACCCATTAATTACCTTTGGCCCCAAAAGGCCTGCAGATCAAAGGAAACATAACCATCAGAGAGGTGGAGTTATGGGCCCCTGTCAAATTTAAAGATGCAGCCAGCAATTGAATAGTCCAGTACAATAAAGCACATGTAGCTACAGAGGGTCTGAAGCAAGTGGCACAGCAGAGCAGTGATTCACAATGCTTCAACCACCAATTCAAAATGCCAGTGATCAGAACTAGCATGTTTTACATGAATTTTTCAAGTCATGATTCATTACTTAAATATGAAAGGTGCTCACCCTAACACCATAGATTATGTACTATAATAAAGTGAGAAATGTACAACCATCCTACATTGACATTGGAGAGGCATACAAGTGATATATTTTTAGATCACACAAACTAGTGATCAAACTTAAGATAGACAATATACCTAAATTTGAAAAAATTGGTAAGAATCCAATTAAATTTGGTATCAATTATAAAAGTTAACTTTTCCATTAGGCTCAAAATTTGAAATACTTTAGGTATGTCAAAGTGGTTATTATTTTTAATAAATTCAGAAATTCAATCCAGCTATATTAACAAGTATTTAAAACAAGACAAATTTTGGTGAAGAGAAACATCCGTTTAGTTCAAAACTTAAACATCACTCTAAATTGATTTTATGGATTTACCTTGATTATGTTAAGGCAGCATTATGACTCATGACCATGGTTTTAAAAACCGGACCTTCAACCGGTCCAGTAAAAACCATAAAATCTGGGAACCAGACACTTTTTTGGTTCTTTGACCGTTCCGATTTTTAAAACCATGCTCATGAGTGATCTTATTGCCACATCCCAAGGATGTTATAACTGTATTTGCATCATCCCATAATCTATGTACATCATTAGAAGAAATAAAAAGAGAAGAGACATACCCATGACAAAGTTCAACAAGCTGACGAACAAGATCAGAGTCTCTAAGACCGATGATAGCAGTTGAGGTGGTAGAGACAGCCTGGGATGTGACAATCCTTAATGACTTCAGCTTATTTATTGAAGTCTTGGTCTTGTCTAACTTGGTTTCATCCTCTCCTTTGTACTCCTGACTCTGGAGAGCGGATAACTTCTTTTCACACTCAATCTTCACACCTTCTCTAGCCTAAAATTCATAAACAGATTGTTACCTGCATCAGCACTTAGCAATTTGAAACCTTATAGTTTCAATATAAATTAAATGTGACAGCACAAATACATCTTACCCTCCACCTAGCACTTACAAAGGGAGGAGGTGTCAGTTGAGCTAGAGCTCTTTGGCAAATATTTTTCATCTATATAAATATAGCCACTAATTGAAAGCTCTTTCACCCATCAAATAGAACCTACAATGCCAAGAACGTTGAAACATAGTGGCATGGCCTATTCTCCTTTATTAGGAGAACCAGCCAACCAGGGTTGAATCTCTCTCCCATTACTGTAATTATTGAATTATCAAAAAAAAGAATCACTTGTAATGGGCAAAAAAATTATAAGACCATAGATGTGCTGAAAAATATTGTTCCAACTTCACAAAACTGTCCTAAGACAATTACATAGCCTCCTTCATGTTACATGGAAGACATAGAAAAAAAAAAAAAAAAAACCTCTTTGATTACTAGCCCCAAAAATTATAACAATAAAAAATTCTTTGCCACGAGCACAAGAGGTTTGTCTTTCAGGGTAGTTAATATAAGTACAATACTTAACCCAAAAAAAAAAAAAAAAATATATATATATATATATATAGTACAATCCTAGAAAGATGTCAAGGTGTAGGAGAAAATCCATGGTATATAGGGCATATGCAAGTGTGGGACCCACTTCCTATGTGAGAGGGTGGTTAAATATGTCAATATACTATCCACTATCTCGAGGTGTATAGGCTGAGCTTATTTTCATTGATTTATTTTGTTTAAAAAAACATAAACCGTGTAAATGTACTGCTGTACTCAGTAAAAAAAGAGTTTTAAAGTGTTACACCCAATCAAATAAATACTAGAAAAATAAACTGAAACAAAGGTACCCTAAATTATCGTTAACTCAACCAACCCACAAGCATAGTTTGTCAATATCAACCTGACAGTTTGTCAAGGGCATTATTGTCATTATACCAAATACATATGAAACCAAATACCAAGAGATTTACACTAAAAGATTCATATTATTAAGAAAGTAGTGCCTCAGCCATACTATTCATTATCTCATGCCCGGATGTACGAGACTCATGTCTAACTTATATATACATCTTCAGTGTATAAAATCCACGTGTTAGTGAGACATTGGTCTCGTAAGACGACGCATATAAGATTTTTTCCTGCCCATGACACCTCAAAAACTCTATAAACCATAGTATTTTTTTTTTTTTTAAGGTTTCCCACCATGTATCGTCAAAAATTTCAATCAAAAACTAACCACTGTTCGCGACGGATGGACTTTAGAGCATTTGTAGCGGTGTAGCTAAATAGCTATATTGCTATTTTAGCTACACTGAAATAACAACAAGAAGGGGCAGCAGTGGAGCTAAATCTAAAAGATTTAGCTCCTCAGCTACAATACACATCTAAAAATAGATGTGTACTGTAGCTCAAAGCTAAAAAAAAAAATTATTTTCATTCTCCCCTCAAATAAAAAAACCATTTCCGCTCAACGTTTTCTGCCTCACTCTCAACTCTCTCAAACTCTCAGCTCTCTCGCAACTCTCTCCTCGCTCACAACTCTCACCGGCCAGCTCGCCGACCCACCCCGTCGCCCATCACCGATCGCCCAAGCCCATCGCCGACGCCCATCGCCGGTCGCCCAAAACCCCATCGCCGATCGCCCCAAGCCCATCGCCCATCACCGATCGCCCATCGCTGTGCTATGCTGGGTTTTTTTTTTTTTTCTATGAATGTTTTTATTATTATTTTAATGAGTTATTCTGTGGTTTTTTCTTTCCTGTGGTGGTGGTGGCGGTGGTGCCGTGTGAGGGGCTGTGGGTTGAAGAGAGGGAAGAGATGAATAGTGTTTGTGGACTGCTGGTGGATTTCGTGGGTTTCGTTGGTGGGTTTTTTTTTTTTTTTTCCCCTTGTTGTGTACTGCTGCTGGTGGTGGTGGTGGCGGCGGCAGCGGCGGCGGTAGTGGGTGTGTTTGTGGCTGTGGCTGATGGTAGAGGTGGTTATGGTTGGTGCTGTGGAATTTTTTGGGCAATAGGATATATTATTTTATTGTAGGGAATGTATTATTTTATTGTGATATTTATATTATTTTATTGTATTAAAAGCTAAAATAGATCCACTGCTGTAGCACGTGTGTAGTTAAAATAGATAAAGTAACTTTTGGTGGAGCTAAATTGCTAAAAATTTAGCTCCACTGCTGTGGATGCTCTTAGTAAGGTAAATCGCTGGCTCAAGGAATTTTTTCAAAATGCGGGCACTTGGACTTGACTTGAAAAGCACACCCAATCGAACACAAGTCAGGCACTTTGAAAACAAATGCCCCATCACTTGGCCAACCCACAGTATAGTAGATTGAACTTATGACATTTAGATTTACATCACGTCACAAATCAATGAGCTCCCGATTCCTGATTCCCCCACCCGGGTAATTTTTCTAATGTACCAACAAAAAAAGGTTTATTTTTTTCCTATCATATGACCCACCACCATCTAGTAGGGTCATTTCCGTCAATCTCGCCAAAAAAAAAAAATCACCATGACAATGAAAGGGCATTTATTACGTTACACTCGTAGTCAAATAGTCAAATTTTGCGGTGGAGAGAATTGAGAATTTACCTTGACTTCTCCATAGAGCTTCTTCTCCCAAGCTAAGAGCCGATCCAGAGTGCAGCAGAGGCTTTTTGAACCGCCCGGTTCATCTAGCGAACCGGTGTCGAGCCGGTACTTAACTGCCAGTGGCGGTTTTGAAGTCCAACTCGAGCTCAAGTTACTCAACACACTATTTGAATGATACACAGTCTCTGCAATAAAAATAATTATTTAAAAAAATTAATTTACTACATTTTCTCGGTAACCAAACAAGTTTTTTCAAGTGAAAGCAGAAAATGAAGGAACTCAGTGACTCACTCTTGAGCTGTCTGAAACTCCGATCGAGTTGAGCTCGGCCGACCTCGAGCATCTCCGAGACCTGGTCTCCAGCGGCGGCTTCTTTATCGAAGTACTCCTTGATCGCCTCCACGATCTCCTTCAAGTCCTTGTGCCTCACCACCATCCTCCGGTCCGACATCTCTCCGGCCGTGTAGCTCATCCCCGCCGACGACGACGCCGCGGCGTCCTCCAACTTCTCCGATCTCGTCGGATACTTCCGCGGCAACTCCGACCTCACCGACTCCGCTCTCACCGACGAGCCGAAATTCGACCTCGCTCCGATCTCCGATCTCAAATCCCTATCATCCTCATCACCGCGTCCACGCGCTCCTCCTTCTCCTTCGTCCTCCTCTTCCTCTTCCTCGTCAGACGAACTCGTCGTCGTGCTGTAATGGTCATCCCACTCGCTACACTCCACCTCCTCCCTCTGCTCCGTCGTCGTCGCTTCCGGAATTTTCCGATTATTCTCAACCTTCTTCTCAAAGAAATCGTACTCCGATTTCTCCGTTTCGTGTCCATCGTGCACTTCACCTTCGTCTTCTTCGTCGTCGTAGTCAGGATCCAAGTGGTGGTTCCGGTGAGGATCGCCGAGAGACTGAGCTCGCTGGTGGAAGAATTCAGAGTCGGGAGGCGAAGGAGGATAGAAATTCTCCCAGTTCCAAACCGACGAACCTTGAGACTGCGAAGGCGTGCTCGAATACGTCGAGCTCGCCTGGTACGCCGTCGGTCCATAATTACTAAAATGCCCAAAGCTCTCGCTCCTCGGCGTCGAGGAAGCCAAGCTCGATTCCGATAATATGTGAGGCAGCTTCGGCTGCCGTCGTTTCGCGACTTTCGCCGTCGTCTTGACGCGACGCGGAGTCGTTGAGGCGGAGAGTATGTGAGGGAGCTTGGAGGTTTGGATGGTAGGCGATGGCGAAGGAGAGAAACGAGGTTGAGGCTGCTGCGGCTGCGGTTGCGGCGGAGGAGGAGGTTGGGAAGGGACACGTGGCGGGATGTGATTGGAGGGGGAGTGGAGGAGGACGGCGGGGGTTTGGTGAGAGACGGAGAGGTGTTCGCCCTTGGCGAAGGTGGAGAGAGCGGAGCCGGTGAGGCGGAGGGACCTGATGTAATCGGCGTGCGCCGCCGCCAAGTGGTGGCGGGCGTAGACGGCTTGTTTCATTAGGCTGCGCCGCTCCTTGCACCGCCGTACCGTGTCCTCGTTGTCCAGCTTCGACGCCGTGCAACCCATTTTTTATAATTTTATAATTTTGGGTTTGAGGTGTGTTGGTTGGTTAGAAATGGAGAGTGAGACTGGAGTGAGAAGGAGGGAGTGTGAGAAAGGGAAGAGGGTGCAGTGTAAAAATAGATAGGTGGATTTATAGGACTACTGTGTTGAATAAGTGTTTGTGTCTTTTCTTTCCTTCTTTTTTTTTCTCTTTCTTTTTCTTTTTGATTTTTTTTTTCTTTTGGGAGTTTGGCTTTTTTATATTTGAAAATTTTCCTTTTTTTTTTAACTTTCCCTTTCTAATCTCTATGTTTGAAAGTAACTTGAATAGGAATGAATTAGAGTTTGGACATAAATTTTTTTTTAGAGATAGTTTCTATATTATACGCGTTTATAATTGTTCTTTATCGTTAGATCAAGATATTAATTGGTTTTTTGATGTAAGTGGGACGACAAGAGATTTTACCAGTTGAGCTAAGATAGAGATCGAACCCCGAATCTCCATTCGACGACAATAGACTTTATTAGTTGAATTAAATAGAACCTACAATTTAACCATAAATCTAATGGACAATGGTGTGTTTTTTAATGTGAATGTTCTATATTTTTCTAGATAGTGGGGGGAAGAGATTTGAATCTTCAATAAGTGTGTCATTTGAAACCACCGAAAGGTGCAAACGAAGCTTTTGTCTTGGCTTTCTATGTTTGATTAAGGATTAATAATGTCTGACGATTTTATTAATTAAATACGATCATCAGATTTCTATTGAAAATTGACTACATGAATAATGTGAAAACAACTTAGAAGTTTAAAAGGTCCAAAATGTACTGTAATCTTGAAAAGTGACTTAGATTGGGCAATAATCTAATGGGAAATGATGTGGTTTTTAAGTGGGTTCTATATTTATCTATGTTTGATCAAACAGTTAAGAATGTGGGTTGGTTTTGATTAATTAAATATGGGCTGCAATAGATTGCTTTTTGTTATTGTTGGTGATGTGCTGGGATGGTGACAAGGGGAAAGGATCTTCTAACAAATTGTGTAGGGCCAAGTGGCTGTTGGTTTTGATTATTGACCATATAAGATTAGACTGCTATAGCTAGTGTAGTACTGGATTTTTCGTTTTCTTTAGAATTAGGTCTAGCTGCGTAGGGTTGATTTTCCCTTTTAAAATATTTTTTCACGGTTTGGTATTTGTTACATTTTAGTGTTGGGTGTCAATGATATGGAAGAAAGATGGAACGATGTTGATGTTTTAATTCTGTGCACAAGATGGAATCTCAATTTGTGCTAACTTTCCTACATTTTTTATTAGTTAATCTGATTACTGTGCTCTTTGGATCCTCAATTTTATTTGTTTTGATTCAATCATAAAATATTTGAACCACGAATATTTTAGTCGAAAACATTAAAAATTATTAGTTAGATTACAAAGTATTTGACTTCATTCTCAATTTTTAATGGAGTATCTTTATACTAATTTTCCAAATTCTATCTATTTGTCTAAAAAGAATCCCAATTCTATGCTTAATTATATATGTTTTATATTTTATACTTAATTACCATATAAATGTTACGTTTTCTTATATAATAGATAACTAAATAAAAATTACTCCACAAATTAAAGCTTATAAAAAACAAAAAAAAAAAAAAAAATATATATATATATATATATATATATATATATATATGAACACACATTTTGCCACCTACATTACCACAAGGTGAATATTATATATGGTAAAAAAGAATATGATATAATATTGTATGGGCCGGACCCAGAATCTGAATATTGGCCTTTGGGCCTGGCCGAGAACATGAGTCGTTTAAGGGGGAAACAAACTGTAAGAAGTAGTTTAGACCCGTGATTTAATGGTGGAGGTATGAATAAAAAGATGGTCCGAGGAGGAATATATCCTCGGATACGGCAAATACAGCTCCATTATGTATCCCAACAATCAGTATGATCCTCCGGAGGGCTACTTTTGTAAAGATGTTCCCCCTGAACACACAGAGGAAAAGGAAACCAAAAAATATCTAAAGAAAAGCTGCTGTAACCGCATTAAATGCGCTATAGCTATTTTTCTGGCCGCATTTATGTGGAGAAGACCCCTGAATAGTACCGCCCTAGCTATCGCAACTCATAAAGGGCCAGGAAGGGTGTCTAATGGGATACGTACTCAAGTAATGACATAGATGGCCATCAAGTATAGGATTAAGATGGTCCAATAGAAGATATATAATCAGCAAGACCCTCAATGGAAAGAGGGGGGAGAAAAAGAGAGAGAAAAGCACTATAGCAATCCAAACTATTATTACAATCATTATTGATATTACTCCTAAACAGAACTCCTCGGATTTAAGCCGAGGATAAACTTCCTTATGTAATTTTGCTATGGCTTTGCTTAAGCAATTGAAAAACTCTGTTTTAATTAATACCACATTCATTTAGACCTAACTCTTCAACCCACGTTCTATAAATTTATTGTGTTGAGCTTATTGGGCTTGAACGAAATTGTATCTTGGACCCAAAGTCAAACCAGCCCTACAAATATTTATATTATTAATAATAGATATTAGCTGTTCAAATAATAAATTTATAAAGCCTTCAGTTTTTTTTTTTTTAATAAAGCATGAAAGTAGACCTTTTTTTTTTTTAACCAATAAACAAACATGCACAATTTTATTTCAACTTGTGCATATATCAACTTATGATTAGATTCCATTATTTACACATGGGAAGATGTGACTACCACCAGTACTTTGGTAAAATGCAATCAAATCACCGTTTTACATATTTACAAGTTGTTGTAACGTGTGTTGCAAAATGTGTGCCCATAGATTTTTTGCTATACCTCGTGTCCTCACCTAAGTTTTCCACCTTCATTAGTACAAATTGTATTGTGCAAATGCTATATATTGTACAACTCTACGCTTCTTGCTCTAGTATCTGAAATTTGTTCATTGAAAGTATGAATGACGTTCTCGTAGTGTACTTTGAAATTTGTACTCATGAATTAGCAAGAAACACTTGTGAAGTTTGAACATGGTTCTAAAGAATAAGAAGATTTTCTGACTGAGCACATGTGAAAAATTGGACTACAGCTAGACCGTCCTATACCTGCATAACCTTTACCCTCTGTAAATCTAAGTAGGTGGGGTATATGTATATCTAGCTCCATCACTTTGTGACTTTGTCTATCATATCCATGCATATAATTATAAAAAATGTTAATTATGTTGCTCATGTTAGTAATCTTTAATACAAAAATATTCTCAGTATAGGATTGCTGACACACAAAGATGAGACATTGTGTGTTGTTTTACTTACTATTGTATTCATGTAATTATAAGTTTGAACATTTTGAAAGAATATATATATTTGGCAAAGGACATTTTGATCTTAAACAATAGAAATATTACATGTAAAAACAATTTTACCAATAGAAAGTAGAACATTTTATAATTCATGAAAAAGTATGACATTCTATAGTAACTTGTCAAAAGGGGGTGGGTGACTAATGAAGGCACAATGAATGTTCCACAAGACTATATGATCTGAACAAGTGTCTGCTGTGGAATTACTATCTGCTTCTGCAACAATCATTTATAAGGTTCTTTTTCATGTCCCTTTGAGAAAAAGTCCAAGGAAGATTGCGGATCTCAAGAATTTGATGTTTTTAACTTTTTATAATGAAGTATTTGATACGTATCTCAGGCATTCTTTTTCAAATCTTGAACTATCTATGTATAAAACTATAAATTGATACAAAATAAGAAAACAAGTTCACCAAAGGATATACAAATTACTTGTTAAATTTTTAATTCAAGAGTTAAATACCTTTATGTTAATTTCATGCATTAGTAATTTGCTTTTGAGATAGTGATAAATACCTACAAAATTAGGTTTTATTCATATCTCTCAAAAATTTCACATGAAAAAGCCTCTACTTAATTGAGAAATCAATTATCAGAACAAATTCAAGCTAAATAAGCAAGGCAGAAAATTTATTGAAAGTGAGACATAGGTGGGCTAAAATCAAAGTTTCCTACCATTGGTTCTTTATAAGGTACACGGCTTGAGTCCAATGCACCAATGCAATGGACACGGTCGCAACCCCTTTATAAATGCAATAGAGTACTATACTGCTACAGTAGTCATTAACTTATGATGATTTGAAATTATTTGGAATTAAAATTATACTATCATTTTTTTTTATAATTAGATAATTACAACGAGTAGAGAAAATATGAATACTAGATGTCTTTGTTGGAAATGTTATGAGGTTCTAATGATGCTAGAAGACTCTTGGTAATTATACTATCATTTATAAATTAAGAAAAACAAAGATATAAAAATATTGCTTTTATCCTCCCTTTAAGTGTTGCAAGGGATAAAATTCCCTTCAATTGTATCCTCCAAGTCTCTCCAATTTTTATTTAGATGTAAGACAAGTGGCATTTAAAAGTCAAATAAATATTATATACATTCAACCAAAAATAAGAGAAAATTAGAGGATTCAATTAGAGTGTCCTTTCTCGGGTTGGAAAAAAAGGTTCTAATCTCATCAACCATCTTATATAAAGCTGAATTGCACCCAAGGCTATTATTCACTCCATCCATGCTATTGTAAATGTCTTAGAGCATCCGTAGCAGCTGTTGTAAAAAAAATGCCATTTTGCCACACCAAAACACTACTTTATTATTTTACCACATCATTTAAAAATGTCTCATTTATCAGATGTTCTATCATTCGATTCTATATATTAAAATAATATTTACTACACATTAAAATAATATATTAAATTTCTCTACTATCATCATCATCATCAACAACACCTACAACGACAACTACAACAACATCCAGAAAAATGGTTGCGGCCACAATCACCAGAAAAAAAAAAAAAAAAAAAAAAAAAAAAAAAAAAAAAGCTGAACATAAACATGAAACTCAACCCAGCCACTTAAATCACTATTATGCAACAGCTACAGTAAATCCCATGCTACAGTAATAAAAAAAGTGGATTGTACTGTAGGCTACGGTTGAACGGAAAAAAAAAAAGTAATAAAAAAATTTGTGACGCTACTGTAACATGTTGCATAATTTTTAGCATTTGCAACATCTGATAAATCACTATTTTTTGTGTTTGGTGTGTCAAATGTGCCAAATATTTAGCATTTGGCACATTTGGCACAGCTGCTACGGGTGCTTTTATAGCCATTTTGGCAAACTGGTCAAATTCAAGAACCCTTTTCAAATGCAACCCATCAATAAATTTTATATGGGTTATTCCTAAGGCCTAACAGCCTCAAAAATCTTCAAATGGAATCATTGTTTTTACTCTCCTTTCTGTAGTGTTTTTGAACTTTACTCTTATTTTTTCTTGATGTGTCTTATAAATGGTTTTGCACTTGCAAAAATGCAAGCAAGCATAAAAAGGCACATAAGCATAGACTAGATATTCCACAATAAGTGGATCCTTTAGAGAAAAAGCAAATGAAGAAAAAGGGCGAGAGGAGTGGTGAGTGAACGGAAGAGATTGAAAATGGTGAAAGGCAAGTCTTTTTTCCTCCCAAGCTTTCCATTCCACAGTCAGAGTCTCCCACTGGACCCAATATCCATACAACCACATGCACACACAAACACTTTTCCCTTACACTACTTTTTCTCTTTATTTAATTTTTGACCAAAAGTTTAATTTTGGGTTTTCACCATTAAAATGGACAGAAAACCTAACGGTGTTAAAAGACCATTCCTGGCTGGCCTTCTCAAAAAGAAAAAAAAATTGGCAAATTCTACCCCACCTTTTTATTTATTTATTTAATATTATTGGCCAAATTCTAGTGAGTATCTGATTCTTCAGGAATTTACAGAAAATGTCCCTATCAATAAAAATTCTTCAACTTTTTCTTCTTTTTTTTGTCCCTATAAAGCTAAAGCATATTGTGCACATAATTATAGTACTATAAGCTCTTTTAAACATTTTAGATTAGGAGTAGAGGGAAAAGGTTAAAAAAGAAAAAAAAAATACACTGAGCAGAAAGTAATAAATTTATTTAGGCATACCATCCTCTAAATTGGCTTAAATCCTAAAAAAATAGTAACCCATAAAATTTCTTACTTTTCTTAAAGTTCCAATAAAACGACTACTAGTTTCTTCATTTTTGTATAATAAAAAATAATGAGAGCATTCACATCAGCTCTTCTGTGGGGACAGGGGCCCAAGAGTATATTTCTGACCGTGAAGGGGTTAAGACCCTAAGACTTTATTTTGGGCCTTGTAGGGCTAAAGGCCCAAATCCTCGCACTGAACCTCCAACCCGGTCCGAGGACGAGATCAGGTCCGAGGAGAAGCAAATGAGTGCGTAGGATCCCAGATCGTAACCCATGGCTTTTGGAACAGATAAGGATGGTCCGAAGAGTGATCCCAATACCGAAGAGAGTATCTGCCCAAAATACCTAAGGAAAGGCTGCCACTACCGCATTAAATGCGCCGCACCTACTCTCCTGACCGCATTTATGTGGAGAAGACCCCTGAACAGTGTAATCTTGGCCACCGTAACTCACAAAAAGCCAAAGAAGATACATGATGGGATAGGTACTCAAGTGGAGGTTTAAATAATCGACAAGTGTAGGGTGAGGATGCTCTAAAAATAGCTATATAATGTAAAGGAACCCCTTTTAAAATGGGGGAGAGAAAAGAAAAAGAAGGAAACTTGTATCGGAATCAAGAACAGTGAATTAGCCTCCTCGGGTCATTGCAAAGGACAGTTTGTTACACGTAAAACTTTTATTTTTGTCTTTCTTATACTTTTGATTCGCCATGTTGATTGCCTAATCCAATCTAGCCCAGCTTACTTTTCACACTCTCTACAAATTTATTGTTATTGGGTCACTTTGGGCCGGAGCTCGAAACTGTGTCTTTACAATTGGCGCCGTCTGTGAGAAAGTTGATTGGTTAGAATTATAGATTCTTAATCATGGCAGGCTTAGGCTCACACCACTTAGAGTCTGCAGAATCTCAACGAGAAGAGCATCCTCGAGAGGGTCAGGAAGGCAGCGTGCATACTGTCCATTCCGGCGAAATCCAGTCTAGGGGAGACAGCCATCCTTCTCGTGATGAACGTACCAGGGCCATGCAGAAGGAGATTGACCACCTGAAGAAGAGGTTGTGCCAAGAACGGAGGAGGCGGAGTCCCTCATCCTCTAGTCTTTCATCAGATGGTGAAAAGGATGGCGAATATAGGCGCAGATCAAGAACGCCCCCAAGCGAAACCTTCTCGTATGAAGAAGACCATTGCCAACAGCGCAGGGGGGGAAGTTCGTCATCGAGGAGCCTGGGGAATGATGCCATGAGCAAAGCTCTAGACCAAATATCCAAGTCTCCCTTTACACGCAGGATAAAGGGAGGAAGACTTCCCAGACAGTTCACCCAGCCAACCTTCACTCTCTATAACGGCCGCACGGACCCCGTTGAGCATGTTAGCTATTTCAACCAGAGGATGGCGGTGTACTCCAACAACGAATCTCTGATGTGCAAAGTGTTCCCTTCTAGCTTGGGACCTGTAGCGATGAGATGGTTCGATGGCCTGAGGGCGAGTTCCATCAACTCTTACAAAGAGCTTACTCAGGCATTTGGGTCCCGTTTTATCACATGCAGCAGAGTCCCTCGGCCTCTTGATTCCTTGTTGTCCTTGTCTATGAGGGAGGGGTAAACTTTGAAAACGTACTCGAACTGGTATTGGGAGATGTTTAACGAGATCGAATGCGATTTTGATGATGTGGCCGTCAAAACTTTTAAGGTCAGCTTACCTGCCGAGCACGGCTTGTGAAGGTCCCTAACTGGAAAACCCGTTACCAGCGTACGCCAACTCATGGACCGCATTGACAAGTATAAAAGAGTGAAGGAAGACCAACAGCAGGAAAGAGGCAAAGACAAGGTTATCCCTCAGGAGAGAAGGGATTTCAAGTCGGACCATTACAACAACAATCGACCTTGGAGAGATTCTGGAACTCCAGTCACTCAGACTGTTAACACATTATTCCAGGAACCAGTGCATCAGATCTTGGAGAAGATCAAAGACGAGCCATACTTTAGATGGCCGAGAAAAATGATAGTAGACCCTGCGAAGCGCAACCAGAGTCTGCATTGCCAGTATCACAAGGAGCGCGGCCACACGACTGAAGACTGTAGGACCTTGTGGGGTCACCTTCAGTAATTGATCTGAGAAGGCAAACTCAAACAGTTTTTAACCCAATCCGGTGAGCAAGGGAACCAGCCAACTTCAAGAGTTCAAAGCGGCGCATATTCTAGGCTCCCTTTGGGCACTATCCATGTCATTCTGGCCGCACCGGGCAGAACAGGATCTTGCCCCTCCAGAGTGATGTCCATTGTCGGCCCACAGGCCGAGGTCTCTGAGTCAGTGCCCAAAAGGGCCAAAACAGTAGCTCACCCAGCATTGAGCTTCTCAGAGGAGGATAAGGCCGGAATCATACAGCCACATGACAGCGCCCTAGTCGTAACCCTCAGGATTGGGGGCTATGACGTTAAGAGAGTACTGGTGGACCAGGGCAGCGGGGCCGAGATCATGTATCCAGATCTCTACAAGGGGCTTAATCTCAAGCAAGAATATCTGGCTAGCTATGATTCACCTCTGGTCAGTTTTGATGGAAGGGTTGTCATTCTGCGCGGACAGATCAGATTACCGGTTCAAGCCAGTTCAAAGGTGGTGGAGGTGGACTTCATTATAGTGGATGCCTATTCCCTGTATACGACTATCGTGGCACGACCCTAGCTCCACACCCTTGGGGCCGTCTCATCCACCCTCCACCTTAAGGTAAAATACCCGTCCGGGAGTCAGGTTGAGGAACTAGTGGGAAGTCAGTCTGTGGCCAGGCAGTGTTTAGTGGCCGCTATAGCGCGCCAACCCGAGCCAGGGTCCCCTGCCCTCGTAAGCGAGGGATTATAGCAGTTAAAACCCAAGACCTCAATTTCTAGTGGGGAGGTCGAAGGGGCAGAATGCAAGGAATTGGAGAAAGTTGCCATTGATGATGACCCAGAAAAGTTTTTTCAAGTCGGCGTCCAGCTGCCTCCCCAAGAAAGGGAAGAGTTGGTGCAATTCTTGAAACAGAACATTGACGTATTTGCCTAGAACGCTTATGAGGCCCCGGGGATAGATCCAAGCTTCATTTGCCATCACCTGAACATTAATCCTGCCGTCACCCCCAAAAAGCAACCACCACGACGCTCCTCCAGAGATCACTCTGATGCCGTCAGGAAGGAGGTCGCAAAACTTAAGAAGGCGGGAGCTATTAAAGAAGTATTCTACCCAGACTGGCTGGCTAACACTGTGGTAGTGAAGAAGAAGAACAACAAATGGCGAGTCTGCATGGACTACACAGACTTGAACAAAGCCTGCCCGAAAGACCCTTTCCCCGTACCTCGGATCGATTAGTTGGTAGATGCAACTGTGGGACACCCTCGCATGAGCTTCTTGGATGCTTTCTAGGGTTATCATCAAATACCTTTGGCCTTGGAAGACCAGGAGAAAACGGCTTTTGTCACCCCTACTGGAAATTACCATTACAAAGTAATGCCGTTTGAACTTAAGAATGCTGGGTCCACTTATCAACGGATGATGACATAGATGTTTGAGCCGCAGCTGGGGAAGAACATCGAAATCTACATCGACGATATGGTGGTCAAGAGCAAAAAGGAGACCGAGCACATTGCTGACCTTGCAATTGTCTTCGAAATCTTGAGAGAGTACAAGTTACGACTCAATGCCTCCAAATGCTCCTTTGGAGTGGGGTTAGGAAAATTTATGGGCTATATGGTCACTCATTGAGGAATCTAAGAGAACCCAAGTCAAGTTAAGGCAATTAACGATTTGCAACCACCTCGAAATCCCAAGGAAGTACAGAGATTGACTGGGATGACCGCTGCCCTGAACCGATTCATATCCCGATCGGCAGATAGATGCAGGCCTTTTTTTCCAACTATTAAACAAATGGAAAGGTTACGAATGGATCGAGAAGTGTGCCTTGGCCTTCCAGAAATTGAAGGAATATCTTTCTCGGCCACCCATCATGTCCAGACTTGAGGCGGACGAAGTCTTGTTTGCCTACATTGCAGTAGCTGCCCATGCATTGAGCTTGGTGTTGATAAGAGTTGATAATGGCATACAGAGGCCTGTGTATTATGTTAGCAAGTCTTTGCATAAAGCCGAAGTCAGATACTTGCCACTTGAGAAGGCCATTTTAGCCGTGGTCCACGCTACACGCAAACTGCCTCATTATTTTCAGTCCCACACCGTTGTTGTCCTGACCCAACTGCCACTCAGGGCCTTACTTCGAAGCGCCGATTACACGGAGAGGATCGCAAAATGGGGAAAAAAGCTGGGTGCCTATGACATAAAGTACATGCCTCGCACCTTTGTGAAGGGGCAAATCCTGGCCGATTTTGTCGTCGAGTTCGCTGAATCCTTGGCAGAAGAGGATGCAGAAAAATTGCGCATGGATGAAAATTCAGTTGGAGTAGCCTCTATACAACTAGCATCTTCATGGAAAGTTTATATTGACGGTGCTTCAAACCTCAAAGGGTCCAAGGTGGGGCTAGTCCTGATCTCCCCCGAAAACATCACGATTGAAAAGTCATTATGGCTCGGGTTCTCGGCCACCAATAATGAAACAAAATACGAGGCCTTCTTGGTAGGGATGACGATGACCCAGAAGATGGGTGGAAAGGCCGTAGACGTATTCTCAGACTTCAAACTGGTTGTAGACCAGGTCCGAGGGAATATGGAGGCTTAGGACTCCAGAATGTAGGAATATTTGAGCCAGGTTAAACATTTGCAGTCCGGTTTCGATTCTTTCAATTCGATACACATTCCTAGAAACAAAAATACACATGCGGACTCGCTTGCAACATTAGCGACCTCCTCGGCACAGAATTTACCAAGAGTAATTCTGGTAGAGGATATCGCAAAACCTCGCGGGTCGGGAGGGGAAGTGTTATCCATTCATCAGATTAAAGCAGGCCCTAGCTGGATGGATCCCATTGTTCGATTTCTGAAAGATGATATCTTACCTGAGAGCAAGCTCGAAGCAGATAAGATACGAAGGAAGGCTCCTCGGTTTTGGTTGTCTAAGGATCAAAATCTATACAAAAGATCTTTCTCCGGACCTTACCTGCTGTGCATACACCTTGAAGTGGTTGAGGTCCTCCTAGAAGAGCTACATGAGGGAATTTATGGCAGCCACATTGGGGGAAGATCTTTATCTCACCGAGCCCTCACTCAAGGTTACTAGTGGCCCAACATGCACAGAGAATCCCAAGAATATGTAAAAAAGTGCAATCAGTGCCAAAGGTTCGCCCCAAATATCCGTCAACCTGGAGGAGAGCTCAATCCTCTATCCAACCCATGGCCTTTTGCCCAGTGGGGCTTGGACATCGTGGGCCCTTTCCCCAAAGCGGCAGGAAACAAGAGATATCTTGTGGTTGGCGCGGATTACTTTACTAAGTGGGTTGAAGTAGAGCCATTGGCCAACATCCGAGATGCAGATATAAAGAGGTTCATTTGGAAAAATATTGTCACCTGATTCGGAGTCCCCCACACCCTCGCCTCAAACAACGGTCTTCAGTTTGACAGTAAATCCTTTTGGAGATACTGCTGTGGGCTAGGGATAACCAATTGGTATTCCACCCCGGCCTATCCTCAAGGCAACGGACAAGCCGAGGCCGTAAACAAAGTCATCGTAAGCGGACTTAAGAAAAGGTTGGACAATGCTAAAGGAAGATTGGTTGAGGAACTAGTGCATGTGCTATGGACGTATCGAACTACACCTCGGCGGTCCACCGGAGAAACCCCTTTTTCGTTGACCTATGGGGCCGAAGCTGTCATCCCGTTGGAAACTGGGTTCCCTACGCTAAGAACGAGCTCTTTCACTCCGAACAGCAACAACGACCTACTAGGGAAAATTCTGGATCTGATTGATAAACGAAGGGAAAGTGCTACGGTCCAATTGGCCTACTACCAGCATAAATTTAAGTGTGGCTACGATGCCAACGTGAAATCAAGGCCTCTAGCGCCTGGAGACCTGGTGTTAAGGAAAGTGGTCGGCTCTACAAAGAATCCGACTTAGGGCAAACTAGGACCCAATTGGGAAGGACCGTATCGAATCACTTCTGTAGCCAGAATAGGTGCATACTACTTGGAAGATTTAGAGAATCAGGCAGTACTGCACCCTTGGAATGTAAACAACCTGAAAAGGTATTATTATTAATAAAAATGCACCTTATTTTATCTGTGTTCATTACATAGTGTGTGGCGATTAATCCATATAATTTTTCCAAGTATTAAACAGATCCTAAGCTACGCCTGGCCCCTCGGACCACCTACTTAGGAAAAATTAATACTGCCTATAATTTTTCTAAGTATTAAACAGATCCTAAGCTACGCCTGGCCCCTCAGACCACCTGTTTAGGAAAAATTAATGTTGCTTATAATTTTTTTAAGTATTAAACAGATCCTAAACTACGCCTGGCCCCTCGGACCACCTGCTTAGGAAAAATTAATGCTGCCTATAATTTTTCTAAGTGTTAAACAGATCCTAAGCTACACCTGACCCCTCGAACCACCTTCTTGAGAAAAATTAACACTCCACTTAACTTTTCTAAGTATCAAACAAACCGTCACTCGTACCCTTAGTCCTATCTACCTTCCCGTGATCTCTCAGATCAAACACTTTGATAAACTTAATACCATGTTGTTAGATAGTTTCTCATTACGTCTAGCCTCTCGGATGAGAATATTTGGGATACATGGTAAACCGTACCTATGACTACTTGGAGTTTTATAAATATACAGCAAAATGCACTTCAAGTTACCAAGCCCGACGCATTATGCTGAAATCAATTAGAAACAATAAGATATGAAATATAAAGGATGAACACACGAGCAAAAGAGAGGAGAATATTTTCATTCATCAAATCATGTATTACATTTCCGTTCAAAATGGCGTGCATGTACAACCGAACTCAAAACATAAAATGAAATTACAAAAACAAAAAGCAAGAAAACCCTAGGTTCTAAGTTTTTTCCTTGAGGGCAGAGGGGTCTTCTTCTTGGCTCGGCTGAGCAGCGGAGACTTCCTTAGCCTTACGATCATCTTCTTTGGCCTTAGCCTCCATTTCCTTTACCTCTACAGCAGCTCCTTGGGCCCCAGGGTCGACTCCACTAGCCTCAACTTCCTTGGCCTTTTCAGCACCAGTGACTTTTGTGAGATCGGCATCTGGAACCTCTCGGATGTGAGGGTGATAGTATATGTTCTCAGAGTGCCTCAGGGCCGAGTCCGCGAGGACTCCCACAGCATTGAGAGCTTCATCCCAAGTCATGCTGCAAAACTCCCTGCACGACTCGGCTAACTCCTCAGTGAGCCTAGCCTGCGTCTCTTCAATTCCAAGCTGGTATGACGCTTGTTTCTCGACCTCGGATGCTTCCTTGGCAAGTTGAGCGGCCTCCTTAGCCTTCTGCAGCTGCGCCTTCAGATCAAGCACAAGCTGCCTAGACGTAGCCAACTCTAGCTCCGTCTTATAAAGCAACTTACGCTGATCTTCAACCTGCGCCTCGATGCTCTTCAATCCTGCCTCCGCGCTCTTTCTCTCTCTCTCCTCATTCACTAGCTTTGAGTGGAGCTCCTTGTTCTCAGCCTTGGCAGCTCCTAGGGCCTTCTCGGCATCATGGCGAAGAAGCATCTCGTTCTTCGCCTTGCCACGAGCCTCTCTCACCCATTCCTTGGCCACAAAGACCTCCTGGGTGATCAGCACGAAAATAACGAAACCATCTTAGTAAAGTATAGGTAAAGAGAATTGGCACGGATAAAGAATAAGAAACTTAAGACTCACCATTGCGAGATCCCTCTTCAAGCATAGAAAGAGGTGCTGCTGCTTCAGGTTCCTCACCGCCTCCATGTCTTTAGGCAGAAGGAGCGGCTGCTCCAACGCCTTAGCCACGTAAGTAGCTTGGCCCCTCCTATACTCCCGGACCGAGGCATCCTAGGCAATGGCTGTGCCATCAACCTCCAGCCGAGGAGACCAAAAACGGGGCTCCACACGCACGTCGGCCCTATTCTGGTCCTCTCGACTGTCCACAAAGGAGGACTGCTTGTCCTTGGGCTCCTTCCCCGTTTTTTGCTGCTTAGCCCCTTTTTGCTGCACGATCTCCCCCTCCTCGAGGTTCACGATCGGTCTCTTCTTTTTCAGATACGGACAGGCCTTTAAGCCAAGGTCGACCGGAGGAGGAGGAGGAGGAGGAAATGAGGGAGGGACCTTAGATTTGGGAGCTTCCTTTGAAGTTCCCCCCTTACTCCTCCCGGCCAGAAGCTCTTTCAGGCCCTTTCCCTTCTGATTCGAAGCCATTTCCTCCTCAGACGTACTATCCAAGCAGGTTACCATGACAGCAAGCGCTTGTACGCTTGAGCAATCACCGGTCTCGACCCCAAGAACAGAAGATTGGGCTGGCCCAGGTATCGGACCCTCCTCCTCCTCAAAACGAAAACGATCTATCTCCTCCTCTAGAGATAGATGAGACGAGGCAGTTCCCTCATCGGCTACTGCAGCTACTCCTAATGGAACTCTTTGAAGAGGAGTTATGTGTAGCGGAATACCCTGCGGAACCGAAAGCGCAATCGGAGGAAGGTCGCGAGGCCTGAGAAAATTCGGCTTCGACACGTCGATCCTGTTGAGCCGAGAATCGCCGGCCCTAATGCTGTTGCCTACTTCTTGGAATGACCTCGAAATGGGCTCGAAGTCCAAAATCTTGTGGACAACGCGCAGTTGCCCGTTCTCGTTCACAAAAATCTCCGCTCAGAGCAGAAAGTTAAGGGCCGGGACATTTATATGGCTGAGCCGAGGAGCTACAATGTTCTTATCGGCAAAACCGATGAGAAATAAACAGTTAGGGAATCAAGTTGCATCACTAAAGGAGAACGAAAATAGAAAGGAAATGAGGACACAGCTAACACTCTAAGATTTTAACTAGAAAACCTAACTTAGAAGCTTCCCACCTGGGTCCCCCTCCTTAACAGGGCAGTGGACGCCATCATGTCACACTCCAGAGGCTATGAGGTAATCATCTTTCATGTTTTTGTTGGATCTAGGGAGACAGGAAATGAGCCTAACTACGGGCGATCGAGATTTAAGGTAATACCCCCCATCAGTTTGCGAGTGGGCCTTATACAAGTGCACCACATCGTACTAGGTGAGCCCTAGACTGAGATGCTTGTTCAAGGCATCGACACTACCTAAAATCCTAAAAACGTTGGGTGCACACTGCTGAAGGCACAACCTATGATGGAATAGGTAATCGCGGGTGATCTCACGCCTGGGAAGCGTCATTCCCCCCTCTATAAAGGCTATTACAGGAATGACAACTTCCCCCTCTTTTCTATCCAAGTCTATTCGGTCTGGATGGCAATATCGCAAACCCACCCCCTGGGGGATCTGGTATTTGTCCTTAAAAATTTCTATTTTTGTGGGGGAATCCACTAATTCCAAGAACCTACCCATATGGACAAACAAAAAGGGGAAATAACTTAAATCGGCTAGCTAGGGAATGAGGTCTACAAGGCCGAGGTGTTTGGCCGAGGAGAAATTCAACTACAGAGAACAAACTCACGCTTCAACACTTTACAAAAAGTAGGAATACTAACCTTCGGGCTCTTAAGAGGGTAAGGTGGGTTTCGTTAAAAAGATAGAGAACTTAAGAAATCTGTTCGTGAAGGAAGTCTTAAGGAGAGAACGTTTGGATTCCTTGAGAGTTTGAAGGTTTGACAAGCAAGAGAAAGTGACTCCCCCAGGTGGCTATTTATAGAGAGAGAGCGGGAGTTGTCCCGCTCAAAATTCGAGGTAAAATGCCTACCGTAAGATCTATCCCTCACCGTTGGATGGACGCAACATAGCGCCGCCTGCAGTAATCAATGACGCTTCGCAAACTTCGAAGCATTAATAATGCTCGCAAGGCGCGCGAGACGGTAATCTAACACGTGTTGGCAAAGGAATAAATTGACATGTCTTTGAGAAGTCAAAACCCCACTTTTTCTCCTCGGCTGAGAGGGAAAAACCGGAGTTTTGAGGGCCTATTGTGGGGACAGGGGCCCAAGATTTTTTCTCTGACCATGAAGGGGTTAAGACCCAAAGACTTTATTTTGGGCCTTGTAGGGCTAAAGGCCCAAATCCTCGCACTGAACCTCCAGCCCGGTTCGAGGACAAGACCAGGTCCGAGGAAAGGCAAATGAGTGCGTAGGATCCCGGATTGTAACTCATGGCTTTTGGAACAGATAAGGATGGTCCGAAGAGTGATCCCAATACCGAAGGGAGTATATGCCCAAAATACCTAAGGAAAGGCTGACACCACCGCATTAAATGCGCCACACCTACTCTCCTGACTGCATTTATGTGGAGAAGACCCCTGAACAGTGTAATCTTGGCCACCGCAACTCACAAAAAGCCAAAGAAGATACATAATGGGACAAGTACTCAAGTGGAGGCTTAAATAATCGACAAGTGTAGGGTGAGGATGCTCTAAAAATAGCTATATAATGTAAAGGAACCCCTCTTAAAATGGAGGAGAGAAAAGAAAAGGAAGGAAACTTGTATCAGAGTCAAGAACAGTGAATTAGCTTCCTCGGATCATTGCAAAGGACAGTTTGTTGCACGTAAAACTTTTATTTTTGTCTTTCTTATACTTTTGATTCGCCATGTTGATTGCCTAATCCAATCAAGCCCAGCTTACTTTTCCCACTCTCTACAAATTCATTGTTATTGGGTCACTTTGGGCCGGAGCTCGAAACTGTGTCCTTATATCTTCTTTAAAAAATGTCATTTTGATACACCAAAAATCTACTTTATTATTTTACCACATCATTTTACAATATCACTTTCATCACATGTTTTATTCTTCCATTCTATATAATAAAATAATATTTTCTTAAAATTCATCCTAATATAAAACTGGCCACCCAACAGGCAACAGCCCTTGCCCACCGCCACTAACCAACAACCACGGCCACCGCTCACAATCCAAAACATAATTCAAGACAAAACCAAACAAATCCAGCCAAATACCCCCAACAAATCCATTTACAAAAACACTCACCACCACCACAAAAATTCCAACCACCACCATTCGTACAACAACAATCACAACCCAAAACCAATGAACCCAATTTGAAAAATTATCCAAGACCTACCATTGTGAGTGGCTGAAACAACACAACCCAACCACCATCACAATCAATCCCACCCAATCAACCCACAAAATAAAAACCAGAAAAATAAAACCCAATCAACCCAGAAAACCAGAAAAATAAAACCCAGAAAGATGAAACCCAGAAAAATAAAACCCAAAAACTAGAAAAATAAAACCCAAAAAACCAATCAATCCCACTGTTGTTGGTAACAACGAAGGGTAAGGATAAGGCTAATCGAGTGGCAACGCATGTGGAGGAGAGGCTGGTGATATCTGGGTTTTGTTTGTGTGATCTACGGCCCAATGAGGTGGCGGCAAGGTGGAGGAAAGGCCGGTGGTTTGGTGGCGAGATTAGCTGCATATTCTAGAGAGAGGAAGAGGCTAGAGTGAGAGTGAGAGTGAGAGTGAGAGTGAGAGTGAGTGAGGAAGGGAGGAGAGGCGGCTGGGTTAGAGAGGAGAGAGGAGAGAGGAGAGGCTGTGATAAAGAAAAGCAATGGGGAAGAGAGAAATTAAAGTCAGAGAGGAGATAGAGTATAATAAAAAAAAATGAGAAAAATTTACAATTTGTGAACAGTATCGTCCCAAAATTGATATGGTACTATGCACCCATGCCAAAATTTGAAATACCTAATAAGGGAGCTTTTTTGGTGTTTGGTATGTCAAATGCCAAATATTTGACATTTGGCACATTTGATGGTAATGCTCTAATGATCTTGACCTGTTTGGTGCGTCAAATGCCAAATATTTGACATTTAGCACTCCTAATGGTAATGCTTTAATGATCTTGACCAAGGGCCAACGATAAGGACATATCTCTCTCTTTCTCTCTCTCAATTCCTTCATTTTTGTATAATCAAAAATAGTAATGATCTTGACCAAGAGCCAACGATAAGAACATCTCTCTCTCTCTCTCTCTCCACCTAAAATGCTATCCCTATTTATCCCAACAAGAGATAATGTCTATTCCAAGAAAATTAAAATAATAAAAGTGTGTTTTTATAAATTGTTGCGAAATGGCATTTAGAGTTTTAAAAACATGCTTTTTAATCTCTCAAATCACTTAACCAAATGGACTTTTAATATAGAGTAACTCTAGGAATATAAGCTTCTTTTTTTTTTTTTTTTCTTTTTTTTTTTTTAAGTTGTAGTCATCACTAAATTAGAAGCCTCAGTTCAAAACCGGTTTGGTTCCCACAAGTCACAAACAGTAACCAAGTTAATTTCAAAACAATATTTTGAATAAAGAATTGAGAATAACAATTTCATGGTGCTGGAACCAAAGGAAGACAGGTGATCTGCCTCAGAAGCTAGCCACATTGTTAGCTAAGTACGACTATCTGTACCCTCATGATTCATGAACCCTTTAAAGGTTTAAGTGCTTAAACAATAGACCAATGTGACAAAAAAAAAAATGCCTAAAATAGAACTCAATACAAGTACATAACTGAGATTTTCCTATGCTTTTATTGCTTTTAAAAATAGTTTAAACTAGTCATCCAAAATCTCCTTCTGCTCTGAACAGTAAAACAAAAGCTTTCTGTTCACTTCATAGGCTGCGGTAATTAATTAATTATCCCTTAAATTAGGGGGTCATAACCATGCAAGCAGACAAATAAAAAGGTTGAGAGAGAAAAACAGAGAGGTGGGAATGGCAGCAATCCAAAGAAAAGTGATGAAAGAAACTGTAATCTTCTAAAAAGATAGACTGTGGGATCCACAAATAGATGATCAAAATTGAAAATCCACCCAATTCCAATTTTTGGTGCCAAACATTTCCTAGCTGTGGGCCCATCAAAATTACTCATTTTTCGCATATCCCTCGAGATTCATTGGAGGCAAAAGCTACCATGTACGTAAAAGATAATAAATTGTGATTAATTAACATCCCTTTCCACACTGCTCATGCGTGTAAAAATAGTTCATTAGATTTTAACTTTTTTTTAAAAACATGGTAGACTTATGTGAAAGTATTAAAATTTAATAAAAAAATTGACAAAGTAAACAAAGTAAATTTAGGTAAATTTAGGCGTGAAAAGAAGTACCCCTAACCATACTCAATTTGGTTTTAGATGGATTGCGGGTACACTTCCGTCTTACTCTAAAAATTGAAATGACATAACATAAGAAGCTTCAAAAGAGGTCCGAAGGGACAACTATCTCTAACCAATCTCTCTACTCCATGATTTTGACATTGATTGTTCTTTTTAATTTTCATTACCTGCTCCTTGATTAAATAAAATAGCCATTTCTTCGGCTAGGAAACAAAAGAGTCATTTCTTCACAGAAGTGCCCCAAGGCCCCCAATGGAGTAAGAAAAGCATATTCCTTTAAACAGATTAAAAGGTAAAATTTCATTTCTTATTGCTTGTTGCCTCAACCTTTGTGTACGTCTTTTACCCCAATTTGAACAGTCAAAATTTTTCTAACTCCTGGTGCATGTACTTCTTACACTTGAGCCAACACATCTGAAAAATGAGGGCATCTTTTTTCAGAATAGTACGACTTTTGGTCCCAATGCCATATTGATTTTGCACAATCTACCCATCTCATTGGCTTTTAATGTCATACTAAGAAAAATACAAAATAGAAACAGAGCAAGGCAGCCAGCAAATTGATAAGAAGAAAAAAAGAAAACGGAAATTACATTGTAAAGGAAAAAAAAACACCATGCAAATTTATCTTTTCCTATTTCTCCACATGGCCAAGACCCCACAAAGCCAATACTATGAGACATACATATTGGTCCTCAGTGGAACCCACCACGTTTTTTCTTTGCTAAAGAGCTATATCAGAGAAGAAGAAAAATATATATAATAATAATAAACTAAGGTAAATAAAAATAATATAAAGAAAAGATCTGTTTTCTTTGAAAAAAGAAACAAAAACACAGTTCCACACAAATCATCATCCTTTTGGAGACAACTAGTAGTTGAGGCTTTATAATAACAGATCCTTCTTTACCTAACCAAACCCCCCTTACTGTAGTTGCTGAATTGCCACGTGTCAGTCACGAGCTTCACTGTTTCTTCTTCTCATGGCGATGCTGGTGAGGAGTTAGGCACGTGTTGCTGGTCGATAGGAAAACCAAAATCCCCAAACAGACCCTGAAGCATAAAAAAGAAAACCCAAAATGATAAATGCTTTAAGCCTTACCATATTGGTTTCAAAATGAGCAATTTAAAAGCATTCACACCTCTAACCCCACCTTCTAAAAAGAACAAGAAGAAAAGAAAAAAAAAGTGGCAATATATACCTCCTTGCCATAATATCATGGCAAAGGAATCAATACCCACCAAATATTGATGCCTCTCTCTCTATATATCACCATCACAAAAGAATCAGGACCCATCTTTTATCCTTGGTGGGTGCTTGGTTGAAGGATTGAAATAAAAATAACCACAGCTTATGAATTCAGCCATTTGATTCTTGGTTAAACATTTCTGATAATATGTAAATTAGGAACCAACCCAGTTCTTGTACACCATTGAATGGGTAAAATACTAACATGAACGGCAACTTTTCCAAGGGTGCAACAAGATTAGTTGAGTTACCTCATAAATAATGAAAGTATATATCTCGTTTAGGAATGCATGACCACAAAAGCAATATCCAGAGAATTGAAGGAAAATCACATGGCAAAGGATGCAAAGACAAAATGGGAAAATGATAGACCAGGCTTTGGGGTTATGTGACATACCATGGCATCGTTGATTGCATAAGCCACGCAGTAGTGCTCCTGAAAAATCAGCAATTTGGGACAATAATTAATGAAAAGACAATAATAGAAAATAATAATACTAAAAATATTAGTCAGGTAGGCTGTAATGCATGGGTCAGGCGACCGACTCTGTTGAGTAGTGTGAGCTTGCATCCCAACAACTGAACTGTTGGTCGCTACCAGTACACTTCAGGACCACGGTGGCCTCACAACACACACACACACACTGGGAGAGACCAACTCCATTTAGCCAAGGCCCACCCAGTCCATTCAGCCGCTATAAAAAAAGAATGCCACTCATCTTTTTCTTTTACAACAAAATAAGGATGGCTTGCCTGCATCATGTGCCACTCTTCAAATTCATCAAACAATTCCAGCCGTTCAATCCTAATCAACAAACGGCAAAGATGAGAATCTTCACAAGATTATTACAGAAGCAATGGAGCATTCCAAAGCAAAGTGTAGAAAAAAAGGCACCCTTTATATCCTACTAAAAACAAAAACTTTAGAACCTTATAAAAAGACACGATTCCATTATCTCACAACTATAGGATCCTGGAACAACTAAAATTATTATTAAATAAAGGGATCACTGAACAGCTAAAAGTCAGGAAAAAGAGTTCCTAAAGGAAGGAAGCAGAGATTCTCCTTTTCAGTGGAGGAAGCATAAAAAAGAGCAGCAATGGCACACAAACACATACATTGATTGCTTGAACCAAACGTTTTAAGATGTTACTTCCAAGAATACCCTTCACATAAGAAATTAATTTCCATTCCCTCAAGAATAAAATTTAAAAGTCAATGAAAAGTTTGATATTACAGGAACTCTTGCTAAAATTTAAACTTGCAAAGGTGGAGTGCACGGTGTACCAAACTGATTTAGGTTTAATCAGAAACTAGAACTCACATCTCAATTGATATCGTGAATAATGCAGGTGCACTATCTACTGTGTATGTGCATGTTTTCATATAGTAAAGATGTTTGCAGCTTCCAAATAATTTAAACAGTTTCCAAATTTACTTTTACAAAATCAAAAAAAGAAACCAATAACATTTAAGATCAAATTTTATTTTTTTAATTTTAAAAATATAGATAGAAGAAACTTCAGCAGGAGAAGATCATTTGCAGAACGAAGGATCTGATTTATTTAATTAGGTAGCCATTTGGTTAGCAATTTAAGATGATGCAGTCCAACTAAGTTTCAACATACAATAAATAATGCCCTACTAAGCTTTGCTTGATTGGCATATGGCCCTCACTTGTCTGAACGAGAGACTAACACTATGAGATGTTGACTAATTACACCTGTCACAAGGAGGTACAGATTCCTATCCAGTTTAATTCAAACCAAAAAATACTCATCCATGTGGTGATGACTTTTAATTTACTAAACCATTCTGAAAGAGACAGTCAATTTTATTTATTCATACAAAAAGGTCAAATTAAATAAATGGTTTTAATAAAACTATTTCATAAGATATAAACATCAACCTCAGTGCTAAACTAGATAACTTTTAGTGACAGAAAGATCAAACATATAAGTTGATGATATTACATGCATTGGTGGTTTTGAGATTTGGCATAAAATGGAGATTGTTTTGCATAAATTTTGTTTTTAAGAAGACACAGAATTGAAAAAAAAAAAAAAAAAAAAAAAAACCAAAACCAAGTTGGATTGCAACAGATCTTGAAAATACAAATTCAGAACAAAGGAGCATTACTACTGTAAAACACACCACTTAGAGAGCTCTATCATGTCAAAAACCAGTTAACAAACACCACATTGGAAAAAAAAAAAAGTTTCTTGAGGCGAAAAGAACGAAAACTTTACTAACCCAGCCCAACCCGAAGAATTGCAGGCAGTTTTGATCAATATAACTGTCAGATGACGGGTTTATAGTTTTAAAATTTTCAGGTGGTCAGGCTTGTGGGAGGGTTAAATGAAATTCCACCTGACCCAACCCAACTGATTAATATGCACTGCCTATTTTAACAGGTGGCTTCTTATAATTGGGTGTGTGGCTTTATTATTTTACTTGTGGCAGCTTTCCCACCCTTTGTTCCTAATTTGCTCATCTCTCTCTCTCTCTCTCCCCCCCCCCTCTCTCATCACACATTTCTGAGCAATGATGGAGAATCATATAGGCGTGTTCGATTGGTTTCTGACCAACCCCGCCCCCCCCTCAACATCAAGCTCCTGCGATGGCATGGCCATTAAATCCAGTGTGCCTTCAACTGCGGCCATCAGATCTGGACTTCCCAATACAAATTAGAAACTTATCAACTATCGCGCTCAAGACACAGCGAACTATCCCCCCCCCCCCCCCCCCCAAAAAAAAAAACAAACTTGAATCAGTATGCATTGTTTGGTTCCTAAGAAAAAGTAAAATAAATATTAAAACCAACGGAAATAGGGACATCCAAACCCAAAAGCCCTAACCCAAGGTCCAACCACCCCACCCGAGAGTACAGGCAGATTCACCTGACCCATTAGTTGGCAGCGGATAGAGGCATCCTTCACCTGACAATTTCAGTTTGGGTGATGGGCATGAAACCCAAGCCGACCCGGGATCACCCCTTGCTTGCTATTCAAGGGAAATAAGATAGAATAGAGGCAGGATGTACAAGTTTTTAGATGACATACAAAGGCTAGACTTCTAAGAAATTGGTAGTTCAAATCTTTAGACTTTTTAATAAGAGAACAGATATTTAGATGAGATCATATAAGATGGAGTAAATAAAGTATGCCTACTACCTATCAAATGTACCATAAAATGGGCCACTACCTATCAACCACATCATATAAGGGACCACTTACCCTCACCCCTGCATTCAATTGGGAAAATATACGAGAATGAACTTCATGATTTTACAAGATTTATAGAGCATTTACCTTCGCCTTTCCTGAGCTTCAATAAAATTACTATAAACTCTCAGCATGTCCCAAGCAACTGCCCTCTGATATCCACATAGAAAAGTATTGGAGTTAATGAAACAGAAAAAGAAGATTAATTCAGTACTCATAAAAAACTGAAAACGAGGATTGGTTCAGTGAACTTGAGAGAAAGATTGGTGGGAGGAAAGTATTATTCCTTCAACAAAAACAACATAGCCTTAGTCCCAAATTTTTTGGGGCCGACTATGGATCCTTAACAACGTTAGTCAAGGTAACCAATAAAATGAAAGTATCAAACCCAAATTACTTAGAAACATCTCAAATGTACTTATGTACATCTAGTGACTGCCTTCTGAAGCTTCCATCATGACTCACACTCACACTGCCAGTGAGCCTTGGCTCAAATGGCACTTCCTCCTCTCACAAGTGTGGGTAGAGGGTGAGGACGTTGATTCAAAACCACTAAATGCATGTATACCTCACCAATAAAAAGAAAAACATAACTCATGAAGTGTAAATCTGACAGAATTTGAGTATCAAATCTGCCCCACCCCGCTCCATCAACCCATCCATCCATAATCTGTCCATGAATCCATATTAAACAACTATACCTACATAAATGACTTTTCAGATCTAGGTAGTAAATTTTAACCTTTTTTTTTTTTTTTTTACAATTAGGTCAATTATTCAAATAAAATTACATAGCCTGGTCATGTACGTGTCATATACACTAGTAGGATTGATATTCAAGTAGTTCAGCATTTTCACTATGATATAACTGTATCCTAATTGGGTCAGATTTGGTGCAATTGACAGATTTGTTGACTGGGTGACTTCTCTATCATCATTTAAAAGGATGGCCCACCTTTGAATGTAGAGTTTATTCATCTAAATTACATGCATATTAAACAAGAATAACAAACAGATATATATATATATATATATATTTTTTTTTTTTGTAATTGGTAAGCTATACACATACACAGTGGAATTTGAACCTACAATCTCGCCCACCATCTACTCATGTGGAAAGAGGAAGTGCCATTTGAGCTAAAGCTCATTGGCATATTAGAAGAATAAATTCTTACTTTCAAGAGAAGCAAATTATAAGATATACCTGCCATCCCTGGTCAAGAAAGAGTTTTTCCTTTGCAAGTAAAGTTGGTGTAGCATGAAGCCCCAGGAGCGCACAGCCTCGACTCTGAAACAATCAGCAACAAGGATTATTACATACAGATGAAACGTTTTGCAGGAAACAACTTAAATGAGATTGTGGCAAACATCATAATTTCAGTTGATGAAATAAAAAATTGAAATCAACCATAGATATCAAAATCGATAATGACAATTTTCTATCTAGTTAAGGCATTTTGGGAACACCTAAGCACTGAAGTAGACACTAAGGGTGTGTTTTTTTAAAGGTGAAATAGGGTGGCTGGAAAATTTTGAAGAGAAAATGGGAAGAAAAGCTTTTTTTTTTAGTATGTTTGGTTGGATTGAGAGGAAGGAAAATAAATGGTGAGCCCCAAGTATTTTCTCCCTGGGTCCATCAAAAAGTTTTCTCCCCATAATGGGGAGAAAACTAAGAGGGGACGTTGGACTTCACCTCCAATGTGTTGGCTTTTTTCTTTTTTTGATTTTTTCTTTTTCTATTAACGTGTTGCCTTTTTCTTCCTCTTCTTCTTCTTCTTCTTCTTCTTTGATTTTTTCTTTCTTTGTTAATGTGTTGCTTTTTTTTTTTTTTTCTTTGATTTTGTCTGGATGTGTTGGCTTCTTTTCTTTATTTTATTTTATTTATTTTTTAGAAAACAGTTTTGGGTTAATTTCTTATGCTATTTTTTTTTTTTTATAACTTTCATGAAGTGTCCATCTATACACAATTTTTTTTTAAAGTATAATGTTTTACTTTTTGTTTTATTTAAAAAGGATATGATGGTAAATTTATACAAACTTTATTTTCAATCAAACCAAAAAGTTTTTCATCCCTCCACTTTTCCACCCTCCTAACCAAACACAAATGAGGGAAACTAAAATCTATTCTATCCTCCCACTTTTCCATCCTCTTTCTATTTTCTATCCTCCCATTTTTCCATCCTCCCAACCAAACGGACCCTAAGCAAAATGAAGTGTAAGGTGCATCAAGCATTAAGCATGTAATTATTTATTTATTTAAGTTCCATAAAACTTGCATATGTAAACTCAATACAAATATATGTAATTGTTAATAAAAATAGTACATCCCATTGATCCCAATTTTAAAATTCAGGAATCCTTGCATTTCTAGGGAATGTCTCACACACACACAAGGGCTAACAACCCTTTCAGAAATCTATTCATGTCAATTGTACAGAAATTTTAACATCTAGGGTTGAAAAAACCATATAAAATCACGAGTCAAACCCATCTTTTGAAACCCCCTCTCTCTGTGCACACAACCCACTATAATCTCTCCCCCAATATCTCTTACACCTATTTCTACATTTCCTCAAACAGAATCTTTCTCATTAAAAATATTCAGACTTGTAATTAGGGTTTGAATCTGATAGAATGGCATGCACCATTAACTAGCCCATCAGAAGGAAACAAATGAAGAAAATAAAAATAAAAAATAAGTAAGAAAATGAATATGAAAAGGATAAAATAGTTTAAAGCTCTGTTTCCAAAAACTAGGACCATGGTTCACTAGATATCAGAAGAATTCTACTATGTGGACCTCAATGAGAATCCAAATTGCTTAAACCAGCATGCTTTGGGGAAAGGAACATCAGATTACCCGAATGACTTTTTTGTGAAATTATCTTTGCTCGTTCAACAGTAATATTGGAGAGAATTTTCACAATCTATCAACATGCAGAAGCAACAAACTTTTATCACATAAGCAGTCACAGAAAGTTCCGTGACTCTGTTATTATTTGTTCAGTGCTCTAGCAGAAAATTGCTAGTTTGCTACACTCTTTTACCTATAGTTAGTTTCAAATCAAGGAAACTTACACTCTACATGTGCTTCTCTGGTGTTCTGGTGAACTTAGTTTAGGACTCTGCCTTCCTTGGTTTAAAGGTTGGTGAATGAAATTGTAAGTTTGCTCTTTGAAACTAAGGAAGCTTAGGAAATGTTCTATGATCTCTCTCTCTCTCTCTCTCTCTCTCTCTCTCTCTCTCTCTCTCTCTTAATCTACTTTGTGCTTCTGTCTGGCACTCTTTTACTCATATTCTGTCCTCTAATTTCCCTATACATCTTTCATTCATTACCAAATGGAATAAATAAACATCTTTAGAGCTCAAATGAATCCACTTCCAGACGAAAGAAGAAAATAACCTAAATGGTTCAAAGAATGAAGCCTAATATGTTAAAGAAAATTTATCCATACCTCCAAATTTCTGATCATTTGCTGTCCAAAAGCATCATCTGGATGGATCTGATGGGAGAGAGAAAAAAACAAAAGGTAAACTGTAAATAAACAATATTTTTTAAACCATCTTAAGCAACCATGTAATAATAAAATATCACAAATGGAAATCTGAAGCAGCTGGGAACTAGGAACATCAAGAAAAGAAGCAATCAACGAACAGGAAAAATGAATATTCTTAGATTTGAAAAGTGTATACCTGCTCATATAAGAAAAATATTGCCGTAGAAAATGATTTTGCAGCCCAGCCAACAATACCACGCGTTGAATCTGGGTCCAAGTATATTAAAACACACTCTGCAATGATAAATGTTGGCAGACTGATAACAAGATCAGAATTATCATCCCTCAGCATGAATACAAATAACCATATTTCATAAAGCCCTAAAGTGGGGACACCCCTCAAATACAAAACAGAGCATATTAATTTAGAATTCATCTGTAAACAGAATCAGCAGAAACCCTGGTAGTTATCACCAAAGGTAAAACATGATGGAGATTTAATGATTACAAGTATAAAACACAAGAAATAAACAGAAAGTAGCTAGAGAATGGCATGGTTGATTACATAAGCCTTAAAAGGAGACATCAACTGTCTGAATTTCCCAAAGTATGTAAAAGACTATAAAATTTTAACTAGAAAAAAAGAGAATTGATTCTGTGCACATACCTGGGATCCATATGAGCCAAAGCTATGACATCATCTAATTTTTGCAAATTACGTAGATCAATGGGGAGTAACTTGTAGTGATCGCTAAGCACTTCTCCTTTCTCTGAAAAGCAAGATATGAACAATTAGTTTAAGCAGAACAGATCAATATCCAATTACGTACATGCAAGAAGACGCAATCATCTTGAGTTATATATGCATCTATTTTAACCATCAAAGAAAAGCGTATAGGGAGTCTGCAAATCATTTCCAGCAAGTGTATCAGTGAAGTAAACGCCACTACATTTTGCACACTTAGCATTAATACATAACAAACCAAATGGAAATCCCAACAGCCATACAAGTTTTGCACTTTTTCTGAGTAACTTTTTATATAAACGCAACTACAGCTCAAACATGTGATAGCCCTCCTAAAACTTATAACACCTTTGAGGTATTTAGTTTCAACTTATACGTCCGTTTGGATACCGCTTATTTTGCTGAAAATTGAAAACAATAAAAATAATAATAATAATAATAAATTTACTGTTCATCAAAGGGTTACTGTAGATATGCCTATTTGCATTGTTCATGGAAGGCGCTGGTTAAAAAAAAAAAAAAAAAAAAAAAAAGCCCTGAAACGCGTTTTGCGTCCAAACGTGGACGCAATAATCGGTACCCAAACGGTACCTTAAACTTTAAAAAACCTTACACCTACACAGTAAAGATACTTTCAACTTCACATTAAGTATTGCTTGAACAAGACATCATAGAGTGACTACCATAGAATCCATGTCACTCCTGTAAAAAGGATATACACTTGCACGCTAAAGATTTAGTGCAGATGAGTATGTGAGAGGTTAGCTCAGTATGAGACAGGTGACCAAAGACAAACAGCACAAGCACTTTCAAAGTGTAAGGCCCAGTGACAAATTTATTCAAAAACCATCATGGATTTACAGCATCAACAAACCCAGGGGCTTACCTCTGGAGATTGATGCTGATGCACCAACTTTGTCCCTCAACTGACTGTAGCTTTCAATGAGTGCCGCCTTTTTACTAGTTACCTAATAATCAAAGACCACAAACTACTTATTAAAAAAAGGCCCTAACTTTCTTGCATAACATAATAATAGTAGTAAATACATTGAGTTGTACGCAACATTTGTTTGCTATTGGACAGTTAACTAAAGATCTGGTGAAGTGAAAGCAGACTTTATCTGGCAGGAATTGCCGAATTGGATAGGTTCACATAAGTTTCTTCCACATAATATGCATTCTTAAAAACTAACCCACAAAAATAAGCTAGTGCATTGCTAACGAAATCCATGGGATAGTGAAGATTGTGTCAAACTTGCACCTCCTTGAAATCCAGCTCCACATATAGATATGGTACTTTCCCCTCATCCTGCAAAACAAAAATCCAATCACATCGCAGACGTGAACCTTTTTGTAAACAAATCAATAATTAAACTAAAGTTTACAAAAGAACTGTACAAAATAGTAACAACCATAGGCATATAGAGAGGAAAAAAGTATCACATTCGGAAACTATTTTACAAAGTAATTTTCATTTTGGTCTGTTAAGACTCACCCCCAGTGGGTATTGACCCACAACCTCACCTTCCACCTTGCTCTTACATGTGGAGGAGGTGCCATTTGAGCTAGAACTCATTGGCCTTGTAGAGTGAAATTTTACAAATGTAATTAGATTTCACATCTATTAAACCTCAGAACATACAAAATATAACAGATAAACATGTAGGATGCAGAGAGACGAAAAGCAAGTGTTAGGTTCATCATGCATTCATGTGCTAAAATTAACACAGCTCCCAAGAAAACTCACACACCTGTAACTGAAAAAATGTCGTATCAAATCCAGCTCCAATCGATAATATCTGTTTCTTTGTGTGACCTTTGTCGTCTGTACCTCCTTCACAATCAAGAAACTGAAAGAGCAGCTTCCGAAGAGCAGCCCAACGGGAAAAATAACCTTAAAAAAGCAATGAAATTCACCTAGATTATTAACAAAGCAAAAGAATAACCAGTACGCCCAAATTTTATACTCAATACTTTTGCAGCGAATATATCATACCGCGGTTAATAATCGGAGATCTCCTCACGGGTCTTCTAACAAACAAGTGAATGTAGTCATCTTTCATGTACCCCTTTTTGACACAGGACCTATTAACAATACAACAACAATTAGTATCATTCTCCAAAAGCTACACATCATAGACTACTGAGACTTTGATTACAGGTTCTTTTGGTGCTTAATATGCAAGCCAAATTCCATTTTTAATCAGATGTTATTCACTATCTGATTCTTAAACTCGTGTTTTATGTGCAATTTTAAAAAGCAAAAAATTTGAAATTAAAATATAGTAATTCATCTCACTATCTCAGATCATCTTGATATTTTGCAATTACAAGGAGAAAATTTAATCAAACGGTAGGCACAGAAAATTTTTTGATGAGTGCATTGACAAAAAATTATATTGGGTAAATCACCTATTCAGTCCCTAACTTTTATATTGTGTGTCAATTAGGCCCTGACCTTTCATATGTGCCAATTTGGTCCCTAGTTTTTTGGTATTGTGTCAATTTGGTCCCTGATGGATGGAAAATGCTCGCCCTTATTATTCAAGGCCGGATCATTTTGACACAATACCAAAAGGTTAGCGACCAAATTGACACATTTGAAAGTTCGAGAACCAAATTGACACACAAACTAAAGGTTAGGGACCAGATAGGCAATTTACCAATTATACTTTTTGATGAGTACATTGAACAAAAAATTATAGCAGGTGAAATATACACACACACACACACACACACACACATACACACACACACATATGTAAGAATTGGAATGGATTTGAGTGTTGTTAGCTTGTAGATTCAAGCCCAATCAAAGGTAGAAAATCAGAATTGGACAGAAAATATACTTGCATAATAATGCGCCGTTTGGTTTGTGAGAAAATTGAAAAATGGAGAAATATGTAATACATGTCTGTTTGTTTAGGTATTTCCTCAAAAAAAAAAAATTCCCGTTTTCTCGGGAACCAAACAGAAAGTAAAGAGAAATGAACAGTTTCGACAAGAAAATATCAAAAAGTGAAACGTAAAAATTGAATTATAATTAGGCATTAATAAGGCTTAAATCTGAGAGAGAGAGAGAGAGAGAGAGAGAGAGAGAGAGCACAGTTTACTGGCCGAAGCGTCGTCGTTTGTGGCTTGAACTGCTACTGTGTTGCTGTGGGAATCAGACGCTGGCTCATGCTGCTTCGACATCTCTCTCTCTCTCTCTCTCTGTTTTTCTTCTCTTTTTTGGTTAAGGACTAAGGAGACTACGAATACAAGTCGTGAGACTGAATGAATGTAAGAAAATCTTTTTTTTTTTTTTTTAGTATAAAATGATTTATTTATTTTTTAAATAATATTTTTGGGTGTTTAAAAACTTGAAAATGTTAAAAATATTACCATTTTAATTTTTTTTTAGTTGATGTGTTAATTGTTAATGGTAATGAATGTAATTAGTACCACTTAAAAAAACATAAAATATAATAAATAAGTGTTTAAATTACTTTTTTTTCTTTTTTAACTTGTGATATATCATTTTGTACTTTGTAAATCCTATGCAACAAAATTTGTAATTTCCTTTTTTATAACATATTAGAAAGAATTTTTAGATTTTATGGCATCACTCTAAAAACGTAAAACATCATTTTTACAATAAATTTTAAATAGTAAGTTGTTTTTAGCTGTTACTAGTAGATAAAAAAAAAATAAACCAGTAACAACCTGTCACTTAAAATTTGTTGTGAAAATATTGTAAACTTAGCATTTCTCATTATGTGTAACCATTGCATGCAATACTTATCTCATATGGAAGTAAATCACATACTTCTAGGGTCTATTCCAATATAAGAAAGATGTTTCATTGCATGCAACACTTATCTCATATGGAAGTAAATCCCATACTTCTAGGGTCTACTCCAATACAAGAAAGATGTTTCATACCATAATTACCCAAAATAATAAGTCTTCGTGATGTCAGGAATGAAAAAAAATTATTAGAAACTTTTGAAGTACACCAGCTTGGTATTCCTTATCTCGCATAAATGGTAGATTCTATTATAAGTTTAATTAATGAAACTCACTTTTTATGCAAGAAGTTGTTGGTATTCCCGAAATACTTAATAATTACTTGGCATACATTATTGTAAATAATCAATATTTAAAAAAAAAACTTGGATAATTTACATTTTATACCTAATAGTATCCTTGCAAATTTTTTTTAAAGTGTTAACGAAATATAAAAATGGCCATCAATAGTAATTATATATAGAAATTATATTATGCATTTTATTATATATTTCTAAATGTATCCATGCATATGCATGAGATTACAAGCTAATTACTATAAAGTTATGGCATCTTTGCATGATGGAGAGCAATCATTAAAGCATTCACATTAAAGCTCTCGAAAGCTAAAAATGCTGTTTTTCAGCATCTCATTCCAAAAAAGCACACTACAACAAAGGTGTTAGTATTAAAATTTTTTGCATTTGAGTTATAGTGAACTACTATGTATGAGAGTTCACTGTAGCTCAAATCTTATAATATATAATAATATATTTAATACTATTTTAATGAAAATATCTTCCCTCTCTCTCTCTCTCACTATTTCTCTTTTCTTCTCACCAAACTCTCTCTCATTATTTTTTCTTTTCTCTCTCACTATCTTTGAAGTAGTAAAAAAATATAAAACCTTTGATGTTGGGTGTATTGTAAAGTGGGTTGTTAAAATAAATAAAGTAAATTTTTAAGATGATAAATTTTTTGAGATCCTCGATGAGAATGCTCTTATGGACAACCCCCCTAAAAAATATGGTATTAGGACCCCCTCTCTTTCTCTCTCCTAGTAAACCGAAGGTGTGGAAAGGATGCTTCTAGGGAGATAGTTGCTATTGGGTGACATTTGATACATCTCTAAATTTATAATATTTAAAATTAATTATTTTTATTAGATGTAGTGTGTTTGGCATGACTTAAAAAGTCAATTATTTTTACTATTCAGCTTATTTTTACTACTATTTATGGGCTTCACTGCACTTTTTGATACTATTTATGAGTTCCACTGTATTATTTCAGCTACACATTAGTTTTATCTACATATTTCCAATAAAAAGTTTTCACAGGCTTTTCAATTATGAAAAAAAAAAAAAAAATCTTTTTAAGAAAGAGGAGAAATTATAATGTATACATAGTGAACAAGTGATGTGATTTACTATTCTACTAAAAGACGCTCATTTGTTTAAAATTGCTAAATTATAATTTTTTTTTAAAAAGCAACTGATTACTGATAGAGCAAATTGAACAGGAGTCTTATTAGTGGAAGGGTAAACAAATAAACGGTAAAATATAATTTCTCGAGAAAGAGGGAGAGAGAAAAAGCTCCTACACTACAGCCTACAGGTTGCCACGACCATCGGGTATTAACCGCAAGCAGGCAGAGAGTGTTATGTAGTGTAGTACTATGCTATATATGCAGGAGACAGAATTAAAGGCGCAAAGCAGGGACATACAGCTTTCGGCTTCGTGGGGGCGTCCCTTAAAAACTCACCACTCTTACCGTAACTAACACACAAAAAAAAAAAAAAAAAAAAAACACGCACACCTGTAAAGCTGAAGCTGCTGTAGTAGTATCTATCTGTTGCACCGTTACAGATTACATTAAACACAATCCCCCAAACCCTAAAAAACCCCCCCCAAAATCCTAATCCCTAAAACCCCTAAATTGAAGTAGAAGAAGAAGAAGAAAAATGGACATAGAGCAAAAGCAAGCGGACCTGATCGAGCAGTTCGTGAAGCAAGCTTCGTCTCTCCATGGCTCCGCACTCGCTCCCCTCGTCGCCGACGCCACCTCTCACCCTTCCCTCTTCGCCTTCTCCGAGATTCTCTCCGTCCCTTCCGTCCTCCAGGTTCGCCTTATGTACTCACAATTTGATTGAACTGGCAGTGGAAATATTAAAAAAAAAAAAAAATTCAAATTTGTAAGATATGTGAAAACTAATAATGGTTATTCTTTTATATTATTATTATTATTTGACATTGCTATATGAAATTGAAAAGTTCATCATTTGGTTAAGAAAAGAGGGGATTCTAAAATGTTTGTATGTTGGTAAATTATATATGGGTAAAAAAAAAAAATTATATACAATACCGCAGTATATTAGGTTCTTGAATTAACTAGAGCAGTACCGGTGTCGTAACCGCTGTTTCATGATATAATTTTTCAGAAATTGTTCGTGTCGTTGTGTTGTATCCGTACCCATGTCCGGGTTCGTGCTTCCTAGTGAATTAAAGTTAAACATATGGATGTGTTGAATTTTAGTTGTCCCTGGAAAAGAAAACATTATTTGTATTTCAATGGTCAATACCTTAGGTGCAGTATTTTAGGCTAGGAAGCACAGACGCAATATCTGAAAAATTATGACATAAAAAAGCCAGTACAACACCCTGAATGAATTGTCTGTGCTTCTTAGATATTAGGTTTAGTTGTCCTTGGAAAGGCGGTCAAACATATGGATATGTTGAATTTTAGTTGTCCTTGGAAATGAAAACACCATTTGTGTTTCAATGGTCAATACATCCATGTGTTTGAATTTTACTGGGGAACCTTATGTACTAAGTTTTGCCTATTGTATTTCTGCTCTATCTTTTAGCTACATCAGTTGAACAGTTGTCGAGATGTTTGTAAATGTGTCCTATAGACGAATAATAGGATTATTGATTAGTTTTTAGTGGATTGCATTTTACTATGTTGTTTTTATTATGTGTATCAGTTATTTTTCTCATTTTTTAGATGTTTCACTTGATTTTCATTTTCCATTTTTGTGAAGGTTTTTTCCTCTTTATTGTTGCTTGTGATTGTAGCTGCCCCCTTTTGTTGGTATTGTTGGGTTTGAGGGCATTGAGGCATTTGGCTATTTAGTATCAAGTAAAATCAACTCAAAGTTATTCCCCCATTGGGTTTTTAACTATAAAATTGTGCAGCTTGGAGGAACAGAAAATTCTGTATACCTTGATGTGCTTCGTTTATTCGCACACGGCACTTGGAGTGATTACAAAAGTAAGCAAATGAAATCTTTTTTAATTCTTTTTATCTGCATTCCTTTTTTGTACACACAACTTGTTCATGTTTGAGGCATTGTTTTATGTGTCACTCAACAACTTGTTCATGTTTTGATAGATATTAATAGGAATATTTTGCTTATATGCTTGGAAATTAGGTATATTTTTAATTTTCTATACAGGGGAATACGATGTTGAAAATAGAAAGTTGTAATATTAGCAAGGCTAGTTGTTGTACTATATGCTTTTCCTGATTTGATTTGCGTTTAAATCTTGGTGCCTTGAATGTGATGGGATATTCTTTTATTATCCATTTTTCTTTGTTTTCATTTATTTTGAGTGCCAAATGTTTTACTATTTTATTTTCATCTTCTAAATACATTCAGTGTAAGGTGTAAAGTAAGGGTGATTATTTGATAGCAAGGAAAGATGCATTAAGACTCTTCTCAAAAATCGCTTGGGCGTGAAAATTTTGAAATAACTCCATAATTTGTGGTTTAAAATATGCCAACATGATTGAAAGAAGGCCATAGAGAAACCATCTAGGCCTGGAGCCATATCTCCATTAAAGCCTTGGATCACCCCAACCACCTCATCCTCCTTTGGTATCCTAGAGAACTCTAAATCATTTTACTATGTCTTTGGCGAGAATGGAATGTTAGAAGTTTTGAGAGATGTGAATGGTCTATCCTTGAATATCAAGCCTTTATCTTTTGTACTTTGTTAGATTGAATCGTTGCTTTTCATTCTTCTCCTTTTTTTCTCTTTTAGATATGTTTGAGCATTGTAATTTGAGAGTTTGATTGTACTTCCCGGGTTCCCCTGAGTACACCCCCGATGTACTTGGTATGTGTTTTTTTAATAAAGTATTACGTACTTGTATAAAAAAAATGTATATGTATCTTCATCGTAAAAGCATACAGTAGATATTTGGATGTATGTACTAAATTTCTTGTTATATCAAAGGTTAAATTACTCATTTGGTCCCTCAACTATTAGTTGTGTAAATGTCATCCCTCAAGTTTCAAAATCAAATCTTTGGGGGGGGGGGGGGGGGTGTGGTTTACTCATTGGGGGTGGGTCCAAAGGGCCTTGTCTTGGTGAGGTTCCACATCATAAAAAAAAAAAAAAATCAAGTCAATTTCAGCCCTGGGCGCCCTCTCTCTTTTTCTTTGATTGGCAATCAAAGAAATATTATTAATGAAAATAGAAAATAAAAATACAAATTGTTCATGATGATGAACAACAAGAAAAGGATAAATCAAACAACAGAGAACACCTCCTAAGCAAGTGGCTTTCTTTTTGTGGACAGCTGTTCATGGTCAGATTCTTACTTTGGATAATCTCATGATTAGGGGCCGTTCTTTGGCAAATCGGTGTTGTATGTGTCGTTGTGATGGGGAGTTAGTGGACCACCTTCTTCTTCATTGTCCTGTTACACATACCTTATGGACTTTTATGCTTTGGGCTTTCGGTATTCATTGGGTTATGCCAGGAACAGTGGCAGGATTGTTATTTTGTTGGTATCAGTGGCTTGGGAATAATACTTCAAATATCTAGAATTATATTCCAGGTTGCTTGATGTGGATTGTCTGGTTGGAACGAAATTGTCGTTCCTTTGAGGACACTGAGAAGACTTTGGAAGAGTTAAAGGTTTTATGCCAGCGTAGTATGTTTGAGTGGTCTTGTTGTTGGGGTTTTACTGATTGTTCCTCTCTCTCCGAGTTTATGTTTTCTCTTAAGATTAGTTTCCTGATATCCCTCTTCTCTGTTGTTTGGTTTATCCTTTCCTCTCTCTGAAAATCTTAATGGAATTATTTGACAATGATGTTGATGAAAGAAGTTATGAAGTGTGCATTTGTTTGTGAGCTCAAGTAATCTTGCTAAGAATTTTAATGAAGAGGAGGCTTAATGGTGAAATTGACTTGATTTTGAAAGTTGGGGGACAAAATTGATACAATTAATAGTTGACGGGTCAAATTGAACTTGGCCCGAAAGTTGGAGTGCCAAATTGATAATTTAACCTGTGGAGGATCAATGTATATTTGTTACTTGGTTGTGTGAGATATGGGATAAGCTTCATGTGATTTATCTTTTTTGCTAAACATTTAGTGTGAATACCTCATGAAATTACCAATCTATTAATCGGCTGTCAACAAACTTATTGAATAATGTGGCAATAAACTAATAGAAACTTGTATTGAACTATCATGTTATCCTTTTCTGTATGATTTCTGTAATTTTTTAAACACTGTGTCATCATCGTGGGTGTGAAGTGATTTACATATTTAATAAAATTTTATTTATAAAAAAGTTGTTATTTTAACAATTTCATTTCATTGAGCCTGACTTTTGAGTTGTGTTTCTGCAAGACATAATGTGATGGAGTTTTGGAAAATTAAATATATATGTTTGTAGGTAATGCTGGCCGTCTTCCACAATTGGTTCCTGAACAAGTCCTCAAGCTGAAACAACTTACTGTGCTTACACTGGCTGAGACGAACAAGGTATCCTTCCTTGAGTTTCAACCCTTTTCTTTTCAGATTCATACATTTGACACTTGACAGGTTGATTTACCTGCCTGATTGAATGATAGTGGTTACAGCTCTAGGGTTTTGATTTTCAAGGAACTTTTTCATTTTAAAAATATTGTAACAGTGAAGTCAATTTGTGGCCTAATTCAGACAAGTTGCTTGTCTAGTATTCCTGCTCTTTATAGAGATAGTGAGTGATTCAAGGATCTATTTGGAAGCAAATGAATTCTGATTGTAGTAAGTTATTATCAATTCTGTTGAGACACAGGAAGTATATTAAGTCAAGTTGAATTAAGTTATAAGTTTGGAATGTCTTGGGTGCATCCTTTCTCACGGATACAAGTTTTATAAAAAAAGTTTTAGAATATCTTCACTACCCTGAAGTATATCCAAGCGAATGACTTAGCAATGTCTGAGTGTCAATGATCAATTATAGCTTGGGATTTGCTTACTGAAGTTAATGAGGTAAAAGTGGCTACCTTTTTAAACAGTTATTGTGTACATTCTTTACTATCAGATTAGATACTGAAGAGTGGAATCATAACTTTTTCAACTAACCTCTCCCTCTGAACCTGCTCTTGATGGATTTTGCAAGTTCTGTCTGCCTCTTGACCAATTATATTTTATGGGGAGTCATCTAGGTCATGGGTATTCTTCTTTCTGATATTTCTTTTGATCTTTCTCAGAGTCTAATTGTTGTCCTTTCCCAGGTTCTACCTTATGATCAACTAATGCAGGAGTTAGATGTTATGAATGTACGTGAACTTGAAGATTTCCTAATCAATGAATGCATGTATGCGGTAGGTATTCCCCACTCAAAGTCTATATTGTTGCTCCAATCCTAACAACCTACGAAATTGGGATTTTACTCTTAACTGCTGAACAAACACTTTGATGGGGTGAGGAAGCAGGAATGCTATTACTACAGATTTGTATTCACTACATCAAATGTGAAAGGAATCATTCCATTAGTTGTGCTCGTGCTGCATTTCAAAATTTTAATAATTTTTCAGGGGTTAATTATGTTTTGAGTGATGTTTGGAGTATAACCATTCTCTCTCTTGCATAACACCATATTTTGAATGTGAGAAAATGGTGCTTCAAATGCTGTAATGACTTGATGGCAGTAGCTCTTTTTTGTTATTTCTTTCATAATATTACATATGATATGCATACACTTGGTGGTCTTGAACCTATGATCCCACTTTCCACCCTATAGTCATATGGGGAAGAGGCGCCATTTGAGCTAGCATCCATTGGTACTAATGTTACAAATGATATAGATGGCAGATTGAAGTTCTCTTTACTCTGTCTCTCTCTGGCTTTGCCTTTTAGTGACATCTCTAATATGGGCCTTTATTTAAAAATAAAAGCTGGGTGGGGGTGGTGTGATGGAAAGTTGCACTATTATAATTGTTAAGATAGAGAAATGACATAAACAGAATGTGCTGATTGTTGTGGAATTTGTTGCATTCTATTAGGGCATAGTCAGAGGGAAGCTGGATCAGCTGCGAAGATGCTTTGAGGTTTGAGTTCATTACCCTCACCTCTCTTTAAGTAGTTACTTATCCTTTTAGTGACTTATTTATGATTTTGTACTACAGGTTCAATTTGCAGCAGGGAGGGATCTGAGACCTGGTCAACTTGGGAGCATGATACAAACATTGTCAAACTGGTAACATCACTTGTTCAAATAGCATCTGAGTAACTTCTATGCTCATGTTTGGTTGCTTGTTTGATTGCTAAATCACTCTCCATTTCTTGAACAATTTATTTTCTATTTTCTATTTTTTATACTTATCAAGTGAAAATGCTATTTGAAAATACAAGAATAGGGTTGCATAGGTTGACGATTAGTGTAAAATTTAGTCACTCTATTATGAAAAAAGAATAGATGCAACATGTTGTGTATATCATCCTGTCAAGCGCTTACAACTAAAAGTTTAATTCATCAGTAAAATCCAAGAAAGCATCACATTGGATGCTACCCAAAGCACAAGAAAAATAGAGTAGGTGGAAAGATGGTTTTAACTTTTAAGAGAATTTCTATTCAGCTCTACATCATTAAAAGTTGGGTTATTTCTCTTCCTCTGAAATGTTCTCCTAATATAAAAGGGCCTGTCCCCAGATCACTCCACTCTCTTGCCTCTTGCCTGTCAAGTTTCCCTTTTTAAACTGTAAATACCTCTACATTTTGAGGAATCACCCAATGGACCCTAAATAAAGTTTTAGGCTAATGACTACAAAGCAACTGTGTACTCCAACAATGTTGTTGTCCATTGAACCTTTTCACTCTTATCTAAGGACCTACAGCCATGCGTGATACAACCTTTGAGAGCTTCATAGAAAGGACAACCCTCAAACTCACCATTCATAAACAGTCTTAAAATGTCCTATACCCCCCTGCGACTGATTGACAATTGCCTTTCCATGTGGTAGTCCTGTGTGGTGCTGCATTTGCACTTATAAACCCTGGTGTCTTGATTTTTAATACATGAAATATGTTACTAGCCATGAGTAAGCTGCAATTATCTCATGTTGCATGGGTCTGTAGTATACTCCCTATGTACTTGGGCCTCAGCCCAGGTTCTATTTTCAATTAATTTTGTATTAATCTGGTAAAAAAAAAAAAAAAAAAAACTCATCTAAAGTGACTTTTAATCTGTTCTTTTTAGTGAATAATATTATATGTGACTATATTAGCCTTCGTTATTGCCTCAAAGAGTAGCCATATGAACTTGGATTTCATACCTGGCTTAGTTAGGAGGCAGATATCAAACTAAAAGGCCTTTTTGAATTTAAGGGGACTCTTTTGTATCTCTCTCATCTGTTTTCCCCTAAAAAGCCTTTCACATTTTTCCCTCTTTACTTTACTTATCAAAAAAAAAAATATATATATATATATATATTAGCCTTCGTTTAATCTAGCTGGAAAAATTCAACAAAATTAGTGTTCCAATTCTTGATCTAGCCTGCCATATGCCACCATAGATATGGCTACTAGTTTACAATTAAAATTGCTTAGTCTAGTTGCTTCTTTACCTCTTTTCCTCACTCTTCATGATCTATGAATCTTCTTCTAAAGATAATTGGATATCTTAGTTCTTGGTATTTTGTCTAATATTTTTCTACAATTGTTGAGATAGGTTGGCTACGTCGGACAATCTACTTATCTCAATTCAAGAAAAGATTAAATGGGCTGATTCTATGAGCGAGTTGGATAAGAAACACCGAAAGGAGGTTGAAGATAGGGTGGAAGATGTAAAGAAGTCCATTTCACTCAAGGTCAGTTGAATCTGGTTTTATATTTTGAATTGCTAATCCATATTGTCCTTATCCTCTGTAATTTAAAAATAGTAATCTAAATATGGAAGATAGGACATCACATGGAATGGCCGCTGCTCCCCAGAGAAGCAGCCCACAATGATCCTATGTTTATTCTAAAGGTTTTCAAGCTGAAACTAACTTAGGGATTGGAATGGAAGTCATTCTGATGCGGTGAGGATGACATAGGTCTTGTGTAGTAGAAGGGTTCAAGAAAAAATTCCAGCAACAAACAAGATTAAAGCAAAGAAAAGCATAATAGGATTGAAGTTGGAACAATCAACTATCAATTTATGGGCGCAAAGAAGAAATATTTAAATATGAAATTTCATAAGGTAGATTAAAAAAAAAAAAAAAACTGCCTAAAATGACTCAAAAGAGGCTATTTATAATAATAAGGGGCTTTGGTAGCCTTAGATCTAGCCCTTCACTTTACATATAACAATTAAATCCTAACCATCCAATTTTATTAAAAGTCACTTGTTGGTCACATGACCATTTAATATACTAAAAACATAATAATAAATAAAACAACATAGAGAAATAAAAGACTAGTCTTATGGTAACAATTAGTCAGAAAAGATAAACTACTGGGTCTTTTTAGCTTTGGGCTTTAGATGCTCCTGCATCACATTCAAACTTGGACATAAAACTGCAAGACTCTAATTCATATGTACTAGAGTTTCGCTGGACTCATTTATATTTGTATTTATGGGTGTAGCATGACTAGCTCACTTTAGATATAGCAGAAACTACACTTAACACCCAGTGTTAACTTAAAACATGGGGCTCTCCCCTATGTTTTTTTTTTTTTTTTTTGAATTTACTCCTTGTATTTGTCTCTGTTACACTTAACCTAAATGGTATAGTTCTTTTTGTGCATTTGTGAAAACGAGGTTGTTTGAAAAAGCTGTACCTATCAAAGTTTTAAAAAGCTGTACTTTGAAAATTTTGATAACATGTTACCAAATGGGCAATTAAGATAAAGATAGATACTTGAAACATGTTGGACACAATATGCAACCAGTCTGGAGGCATTTAAAATATGAATGGGCAATTAAGATAAAGATAGACAGATACTTGAAACTTGCTGGACACAATATGCAACCAGGCTGGAGGCATTTAAAAAAAAAGAATGGCAGCCACAATATCCATCCATCTCAGCCACTACTCACATACTCATCAATTGAACGGACCTAAGTATAGGTTTTATATAATGGAATCTTCTCAAAAGAAATAGAATTTTCTCAAAAGGAGACATTGCATAACACATTAGAGAACTCAATACAGATTCTGTTGAAATATGGACTTTCAATGATAGAGTAGATAACTCAATGCTGTTGAAGGTATGATTGTTTCTTTCTGGCCAAACTGTCCACATGAGGCAAAGTGGGCAGCGCTCCAAATATCAGGCATTTTTATGTCTACCAACCATTCCCTGCCAATTGAAAAACACAAACTCTATGATTCTATACATGATCCACTCCTTTTAAATCACCTGTAGCTATAATGTTATTATAAGAAAGTCTTTTCAAATGTTTGGGACATGTTGGTCGATGTGTCTTACTTACATTGTGGCAGAAGTTACAAACTGTAAGCAGGCCGACATTGACTTCCGAGGGCATGAGGAGATCTACTCTGAACCTGGTGGAGTGATGGACTATGAGGAAGACCGAAGTCGTCCGAAGAGGTAATTTAGTAGACCTCGAGATTTTAGTGATTTTGCATATGTGTTTTCATTGCCAAACTTTTGATATGATTGTGTTTATGCTATTTTTGGTTTCAACTCCTGATTTGGAAAAATGCAGGAGGCGGCATCCAATAGGTTGAAGACATGCAGGGAGTGTAGCTCATTGGATTGGTGTTTAGGTTACTTGCCCGATCTTTTTTGTTCATTGCATTCCAGCAACAGATGATTCTGCTTTTGGGGACAGTCCTTTGATGGTGAAAATGTCACCGTTGCCTTAGACATATATTTTGAAAATCCTTAGCTTGTATTCCCGAGTTGGTGAGAACAAGATTGGATTTGATGGTGCGGCTAAAAACTATTTATTTAGTTAGATAATTGTAGTTTGCTTTGTGTTATTTGATGTTGCTATTGAATCTCGTCTTGTGAAGAAAACAGCTGCCTATATTAGATTCAGATGTATCAAAAAAGATGTCACTGGCTTCATGGTTCCCTTCTCTGTGTTTTTTGGTAGGTCAGATAAGATATCACTAAGAAAGACTAGGACATGGGAAAAACAGGTGGTAGCCACAAAAATACAAAAGAGACATAAAGCTATGTACAATAAGAAAGGGAATCTAAAAACATCGGGAGGGACTTGCACCAAACCCGTGAGCAATCAAACAAAGTCCCTATATAAAAGACTCGCACCAAACCCAGATTGCACCAGACAAGGGTAGATAAAAAAAGACGATGCCCTCAACCCACAATAAAAAGACTGAATCTCAAACTCTTCAATCGTCCTCAACTTCCACCTCATCCGGTCTCTAACCTCATCAGAAGGAATATGGGTCTGCAAGATGTGAATAAAAGCTGCCACTACATCCAATTCTCAATCATTAAAAGCTCGATGGAACTGCACATTCCAACTCGTCTTCTCCTCCCCATGATGCAGCACCAATAAAGTTTGTTAGTACCAAAGCCTCCTAATCTGTAGCAATTTCATACAAGATTGGGAAAGCCTGCTTAAGAGATTGATCTCCATACCAATAATCTAGCTAAAATCGCACCCTATTTCTGGTACCCGCCTCATACCAAATATATCTACGAAAATCTTCCCAATCCATCCTAATAATTCTCCACAAGCCACAACCGTAAGGACCCTCTTTAATAAAATAGGTCTATGGCTATGTAATGATCTAAGGCTAAAAAATCAGATAGAGAAAGAAAAAGGATATGCTAAAAAGGAGTTAGGAATTTTTTGTGAACAATATGACTTTGATCCGTTAATTGTTCCTTCTAGGAAAAGAAGGAAAGAAAAGAAAGATGATAGGTACAACAACAATAATAGAAGATATAGTAAAAGTAGGTCTAAAGAAAAGAAAGAAGAGTCTAAAAGAAAGAAACATGATAGACGTAAAGATAACATTATTTGCTTCAAATGTGGTAAAAAGGGACACATTAGAAGTCCATACCCCCTCTTTTCCTTGAACTTCAAAGCTATCACATGCCTCCTAAGCCTAGTCTCTTCCTTTCCAAACCGCCATAACCATTTACCAAAGAAGTGATCTTCCTTATCCCCAAACCACCATTTGTCATAAGAGTACAAACTGTTTTCCACCTCACCAAGTGCAACCTGGGTTTTTCACCCATACCTCCCCATAAGAAGTCCTTTTGCAGCTTCTTAATCCTTTTAGCAACACTTGTAGGAATAATGAACAAGGATATATAATAATTTGGAAGGCTTCATGGTCCTTGTTTTGCCTAGCAGTAGCAGTATCTCAGGTTCTGAAATATCTTTAAAGGAAAATGTCCAGCTCCAAAACGATTTGGAGAAAAATTCTTTCAACCTACTATGTTGCAATTGATAAATAATATATGTGGATGGTTTTATGAGCAAGTTAGAGAAGATTCCCTCAAACCGATTAGGAGGAAACCTCTATCCATCTTTAAATATCTTGTTTCGCAGTTATTCCCATTTGACTTGCTGCATCTGCACTTGTGGTACTCATTTAGAGGGGTACAATATCTATGTTGGAGTATGATGATGCTATTTTGTTAGTTTGCATCTATATGAAGAAGCCTTCTCAACAAGCAAGATCAAATGTGCAAAATTAATTACCCTATGCATGAAACGGATGGTGGATATTTTGAGTAATTAAAGCCATGCACTGGGTATTCCAAAACATTTGTGTTGGCTGCCTGAACAGAATTCATCATACAGATCGAGAAAGGACTGAAATGAATAGATTTTCACCTCTAAAATCTGAAATCTACTTGCTTCTTCAGTGTTGTTCTATACCTCACTGAGCTTCAAGTGTCTATTCTTTGTTACTTGGAATGCTCATATATATATGTATATAAATGCGCATACACCAGAACTCTTCACACCATGCACTTCCCTAATTTAATCTACGTTTTGTTTTGCCATTATCCTCGAATCCTTCTATTTTTTTTTTCGGAATATCCTGGTGCATTATTCATGCTCCACATATTATATCCATGGAGGTAATACTTGGGTCTTGATATGGATTACGTTGTGAAAGATGTATTACTGACTGTTGTTGGAGCTCTACAAACATTGCTCTTACCAATGATGCCTAATTCATGGGATATGGTATTTTTATTATCATCTTATTTTGGTTATATCTCATTAGATATGTCTAAGACAACACAGAAGGAGATAGACATTAACACACTTACTAATGAATGAGGCCTAATTCACAGGATATGGTGTTTTTTTTTTTTAATTTTTTTTTATTATATCTCATTAGATATGTCTAAAGACAACACAGAAAAAGATAGGTATCAACATGATCACTATTGGAGATAAGAGAGACTTGAACCCAAGATAGAAGTGAACCCAAGATAGAAGTCTTGTTGGCCCAAAACTTGGCCCCTAGACCATATACTGGGTTGGTATGAGTTTATACTTCAATTGTTTCATTTCATATTTATTACTTTGGTAACTAAAATTGTTGCACCTTTATTTTTGAATTTCCAATACAACTGTTCTACACGTTAATTGTCTAGCTTATTTTATACCTACATTATTGTCTTATCATGCCACTTTCTAATTACTGAAGCTAATTATTTATTATTATAAACATTTTGTAGACCAATTGACCAGGTTATAGTCTTATGAAATTGTTTATAACATGCTTGTTATTGCCTCTATATATATATATATATATATATATATATATATATATATATATATATATAATTTTTTTTAGAGGAGGTTTCATTTATCATGGGTTGCAAACGTTATTCTTAGGCAGACCAGTATTTTGGGCCGTAACATTGGAACTTGGGCTTGCCTTTTGTAATGAGGTGGGTTGGACCATTTATTAGGAAGCGGAGATGTTTTAATTAATTAATTATATATATATATATCATGGGTTGCAAACGTTATTCTTAGGCAGACCAGTATTTTGGGCCGTAACATTGGAACTTGGGCTTGCCTTTTGTAATGAGGTGGGTTGGACCATTTATTAGGAAGCGGAGATGTTTTAATTAATTAATTATATTTATATATATATATATATATATATCCACCTATTTTGTTTATCATCAATATTTATTTATTCTTGTTTCTGAGAGATGTGGCTTTTGGACAATGAGGTTGCTTTTATATTTATTTATTAAAATAATGATTAATTTCACGATGGGGTTGCGTTGTTACTTGTTAAGCAATCAACTTCAGCCTTTCCTTTAATTCATTTACTCTTTATAATAATAATAACAATAATATGTTGAGAGGGACAAAAGCTAGTCATTCTGAATTCTATATAAGAGACATGATTTCGTCAGCCATTATTGATAATAATGGTTATAATTTTGGTTCTATTTTCTTAATATGTAGCAACCATACCAAAAAAAAAAAAAAATGATAGAGAGGTGAGTAGGATTTTACAGTTTGCTCTGTCTAAAACCAAAACCTGCTATTCTCGACATCTAAAGTGGACTCTTCCTAAATGACACACCAAGAATATCTATCCATAGTGGGATTCAAAAAAAAAAAAAAAAAACAAGTGAAGATTTCATATGTGTTAATCATTAAACTACAGGGACAATGAACTAATTATTAACTTCTATGTGGAAGGGGTTGGATAAGCCATAATTGCACAAATTTGGATTGCTTGCCACTAGTTATAAACAATTAACAACCCTCATTTGTCTATCAAAAAAATAAAAATAAAAAACACCATCACTATCATGTTAAGAAATAGTCTTGAGGAGTTAATGGCCCAAAGACCCCCAAGGACTTTAAAAAGGAACCAATCCACTCTTGTAAATGAGACGGGTTTTTTCAAGCAATGAATGCTCAAGCTTTGAATAAAGTTTACTAAATATGTTTAAAGTTGAGCTCATTAAAAAGTCCAACAACTTGATCTTAACTTGATTCTTTAGTGAAGCCAAGTTCGAGCTTATTATTAAGCTCTTGGGCTTAAGATCCAACACACACATTATTCAATCCATATCAAGCCCATTTGATTTAATCAAGTGGTCCTAACTGGTAATTAATATTAAACTTGGTAAGATATGGGTTTATTTGTCTACTTTATATCAAGCTTATCACTAAGCTTACAAGCAAGCATAAACTCAACTTATTTTTTTCGAGCATTATTTTTTACAAGCCCATTCATGAACAATTTGTTTTTTGGGCACAACTCGTTTATTAAACAAGCCTAAAACTAAAGTCAAATTCAGCTTGTATATAAAATAAGCAAATATGAATAAGTTTTTTATTAAGTCAAGTCGGAATAGTTTATGAATGGCGTAATCCATTTACAGCCCTACAAAGAAGGTAATAATTCTTGAATAAATAATTATTTTACTAAAAGAGAGAATTACAACTTCAGTGTCGGACGATTGGATTACTACACCAGTGTTCCAGACTCTCCTTCTTTATCATTTTGTAAAGTTTCGAAGTAATTTGGATCTACAATCAAAATTATCATAATGTATTAAAATTAGAAAAAAGAAGATTATTTATGGATTTGGATCTAATACAGTAGTTAAAGCTGCTGCATCGTGTAATTGCCCTTTAATACGAGAGTAAAATTTATTACCAAAAACGAAATGGAAAATGGTTAGAGGTTAAAAAAAAAAAAAACTGATCCAATGATTGAAATTAAAAATGATCATTTTAACTTTCAATCTCAAGATTTACAATTGCACACTGTAATAACTTGTACCGGATCTTGATCCTATTCTTTTACGTATTTCCTCTAATCAATTATTAATGTTGTTGTTGCAATTCTACGTGGCGTGGCGGAAAGAATAGTACATGCTATTATTATGGAGAGAGAGAGCTTATACTAATTGCTTTGTCCATTATACTTTATTTATTTATTTTTTTGAGAATCCTGTCCATAATACTATTTGTAAGCAAAGAAATGGGGCTTTTTTTTTTTTAATTATTATTTAAATAAGAGATGGGGCCTATTTGATAAATAAGATTATTATGAAATTGATAATTGAAAACTTGCTTATAATTTATGCATGAATTAATAAAGAAATTAACTTAAAAGTATCTATAATTGGGCCAAAATGGGCATTTGTCACTTTCGCAAAAACTTTTTAACAAAATACTCATATTCTGAAACTATCTAGCAAAATGCTCCTGTTTTAAACTCGATTTTCTAAAAATCGAGTTTCGAAAAAACTCGATTTTTAGAAAATCAAGTTATGTGAAATCAAACTTAAAAAAAAAAAAAAAAAAACATGGAACTCGAGTTTCATGTAAAATTTTTCACATTACTCGATTTTCATTGAGTAGAGTTTTTCATTGAAACTCGATTTTTTAAAATTCAAGTTTCCAAACATGAGCATTTTGTTAGATAGTTTTAGAATATAGGCATTTTGCTACATCTTTTAGGTGAAAGGGACAAATGTCCATTTTGGCCTCTATAATTGCATGTTGGGGATCACTAATAAAATGTTATAAGATTAAGCTTTAAAAAAAAAAAAAAGGTAACGTTAAAACTTAAAAGATTGCTATTTTTTTCTCCTCCTCGTTAAGTTCTGAAACTTTGGTTAGATCTCTTATAATATATGGTTTCTCTTGGCCTTGCTTGATGACATGATCAAAGAACGAAGGCCTGAAAATTATGCAGGTCAAAGACTTCTAATTAAAATTATTGAAAATGTTCTTGTTATTTTATTCTCTCTCTCTTTTTATTTTTCTTTTTTGACAAAAATGCAAAAATGACCTTCTAACTTTCACATTTTTTTTTCATTTCAATTCTCTAACTTTCAGTTTTGTCAATTCAGTCCTTTAGCTTTCAATTTTTATCAATTCAGGGCTCCGTTAAACTTCAGTTAGTTCTGCCGTTACCACCAATAAAACGATGCCGTTTTGCATGTTTTTATTTACTTATTTATTTTATAATTCGGAATAAAAAGAAAATAAGAAAAATCTGAAAAAAAAAAAAACATTAACAGGAACGACGTTGTCGTTCCCTTTCCCCTGAACGAAAAGAAAGCAAAGACCCAAATCCCTAACCCATATGACCAAAACAACCAAATACTGTAACTTTGAGAGAGAGAGAGAGAGAGAGAGAGAGAGAGAGAGAGAGAGAGAGAGAGAGAGAGAGAGAGAGAGAGAGAGAGAGAGTTCACCAGAGTGAGCCGGTTCTGCTACTACTTATACCAAAAAAAAAAAAAAAAATACACTAAAAAAACTAGGTTTTCATCACTTACCCACAACTTGGCCGGAGTTGGAGCTACGGTAAGGCAAGGTAGAGCAAAACTTAGCTGGAGATGGATCTACAGAGTACACCCATCACCGATTCAGTTAAGGCACAACAGCGAGGGTGGTGATGGTTTACACGGCAAGCAGGGGCGGCGACGTTCCTCGCCACTGGTGAACTCAGTCTCTCTCTCTCTCTCTCTCTCTCTCTCTCTCTCTCTCTCTCTCTCTCTCTCTCTCTCTCTCTCTCTCTCTCTCTCTCTCAAAGTTACAGTATTTGGTTGTTTTGGTCATGAGGGTTAGGGATTTGGTTCTGTTTTGTTTTGGTTCCGGGGAAGGGGAACGATGACGTCGTTCCCCCTAATGTGTGTGTGTGCGCGCGCGCGCGTGTGTGTGTTTTTTTTTTTTTTCCAGATTTTCTTATTTTCTTTTTATTCTAAAAACACACACACACACACACACACACATGCAAAACGGCGTCGTTTTATTGGTATTAACGGCAGAACTAACTGAAGTTTAACAGAGTCCTGAATTGATAAAAATTGAAAGTTTAAGGACTGAATTGACAAAACTGAAAGTTAGAGAACTAAAATGAAAAAATGTGAAAATTAGAGGGTTAATTTTACATTTTTGCCTTCCTTTTTTTAGGGGTGGGACCAGGTGGGGATTGGACTTTCAAAGGTGCAATAATAGCTTTTTGTTCCCTGCGTGCAATAATAATTAATTAATAAACAGGTGATTTATTTTGTCAGACAAATAAAAATGTATATTTTGATTTTAGTCATGTTGGATTCAATATTTTTCTTATAAATAACTAGTGAGGATTTTTTTTAATTAATCAGAATAACATGTGGAATTCATGGTATAATTGAAAGGTCTTACGTACACACTGTTGCTTTTTATTCCAACTTTGCTTTAGATCTTCCTTATGCAGATTAAAAATTGGATATTGTCCAAGGTACGAGTACACTTATAAAAATAGAAAAGAGTTTATCGTGCATGTCGATAGTAAACAACTTATATAGAAGCAGTACAAAGAGAATTTATAATATTTCCTTGTGTTTAACAAAAAGGAAAATGTTGAAAATATAATAAAATTTACTACTTAATTTTTAAAAATTGACTTGACAATAAATATAAATGGAGAATTATATTTTTCAAAAAATTTTAAATTACTTTTTTTTGTGTGTTGTAATTGGTAACATATTAATATGTAAGAATTATATAGTAAAATCTGTAATATATCTAGCATCACTCTTAATAAAATCACATGCCAATAGCCATTTTTCATAATGACACTGCTCATTTTGTTGGGTTTAGGTTTAATGTTGAATCCCTTTGACTCTAACTAAAAAAGTTTAATCACCATTTTTGTCCCTGATCATTGTCCTATATTTTAAAATGATCCCTACTCTTTCACTTATAATCATTAACCTATTGTTAGGATGTCAAAAAAGTCTTTGCGATTAAGTGGGTGGAAGGGAAAATTTTAGGTGGCAAATAGAAGGAGTAAAATAATGTAGTAAGGGTGTCAAGTGGCATTTGTTTATTTATTTTTTTAAAGGAAAACCTATTAAAGAATATCATTAAATCAGCTGTCAAAAAAGGATGCTATATTTCTAGGTGGAAGATAAATGAAGAGATTTCTCTATTTACTTTTCAAGGAGTGTGCAACATATATAGCAAAATCTCATACTACTATATGTAATTTGATATTCTTACTTTTATAATGACATACATAGTTTTTTAAGTAAAATTTGAGGGAATTAAGTTCCCAAATTAAATAATGGTAGAATTCCATTCAACTTGATGGCCATTGGCAATTTGTTGCATTTTCCTGAGAAATGGTAAGATAAAAAATTTATTTATTTACTTTGTATAAAATGGACAATTTATTTCAAGAATAATTTTCTAGGGTAACAATACCATATTGAAATTCACTCTCCTTATTCCTTCTGGCTTCTGCCACTGAGCTACTTTCACTCTCTTTCCGTGTTTTAGTTTTGGAGAATTACTCTGGTTTGACATAGATGCTATATATGTAACATTTTATTTTTTTTAATAATTCAATTGTTTTAATAAATAAGTGAGATTTCAACCTTGTTCTCTTTCTAAAAGAAATTTGACAATATCATTAAGTTACAAGACTTATAAAATCAATTATAAAGCTTTGAATTGTATGATTTGGGAAGGTTTATTCTATATATAGAGAGAAAGAGGTTGGAATATTAAAGTGGTCCATCAATGAAGCATAAATGCACATTCCTTTTATTTTTTTATTTTTTTGAAAATGGATTCTTCATTCAATTAATCAATAAAGTTTGCATCTTGATACAAAGCTTCCATAGCTAATGGAGGTAAATCTTCCATCCAATAGATGTCATTTATAATAGTTCTCGCATATTGAGGTAACACATGAGCCACTTTGTTTCCCCCCCTTCTTGTAAATTCTATACTCATCCAATGCAACCCTCTAAGCATTTGCTGGATGTCCCCCACCACATTTCCAAGCAATGACTGATCTGCCTTCAGAGAGGATATGGCATGCATGACGGTGCTGTTATCTCCTTCAATGACAAACTCAGAAAAACCAGCATCCATTGCAAATTCAATTGCCTTTCTGCATGCAAGCAACTTAGCTTCTTCACTGCAAAACACCTCTAGTCCCTTGGCTGCCATGACCTCCCCTTTGTCATTTCTTATCACTGCTCCAAAATCGGATTTGTCCAAACCCAAGAACACAGCTGCATCAAAATTGAGCTTATAAACCAAATGTGGAGGAGGCTTCTAGGTATCCCGAATGGACTGCTGCATTTGGTCTGCTACCAATTGATCACGTGTGGCCCGATACTCCTCCAAATAATCTAGTGCATGCTTGTTAACCAACTTGGGTCATGAAACTTTCCACCGTGAATAACTCTATTCCGCCGATTTCAGATAAACCATGCTTAAACCAACACCAGATTTAAATCTTCAAAAGCCAACTGCTCCATCAAATACTCCAATAGCTGAAACATATCAGTCATTCCATGGACTCCTTTCTGCAAAGATTTCAAGCTCCCTGCCCAAACATCCTGAGTTGCATCACATTCCTATAGCACATGTACAACTGTCTCTGAGAACCTAGTATAGATTGGACATGCTGCTTCCTCAATGATCCTTCTCTTTGTTAGATTCATCTTTGTTGGAAGAATTTCATTGCATGCTTTCCAGCTAAATACCTTAATTTTGTTTGGAATTCGAAGTTTCCATAAAGCAGCCCATACCCTCTTTCTAGCATAACCCCTTGAGCATTCGGCCACATTAGGGATGGCAAATATAATTCGACCCGCGGGGTACTCAACCCGACCAGTTAAACAATAGGGTCGGGTTGGGTCCTGGTTTTATGCATACCCGGCCCGAACTCGACCCATATACACATAATATTAATTTTTTTTAAACCCTAGTAGTATAAATACTCTCTTTCCTTTTCAGATTTCATTTTCTAAACACAAAACCTAACCCTTACCTCTCAGTCGCCACCTCTCTCTCTTTCTCTTAAGCTCTCATCACCGGCCACCCTCCCTCACCCTCAGACGCTCCCCTTGTGGTCACGACCTCACTCTGCCTTGCCACCCCTTACCTTTCTCACTTTCACTCTCGTTTTTTCTTAGCCGCCCCTCACCGTCACCCCCATTCTCATTCACTCATCGACACACCCTCACCCTGACTCTTATCATGTGGTGGTGGTTGTTTTTCATGGAGGAGCACGAATCTTGTGGTGGTTGAAGTTTGTCACGAAGGAGCACGGGATTGTTAGATCGGAGCATAGGATTATTAGATCGGAGAAAGATCAAATGATCGGAGGACGGGATTGTTTCTGTTTGTGATTTTTTTTATGAGTGAAAAATCTGTATTAACAAAGAAGAACCAAAAAAACAAGTTGATTTGTGTGTGTGTGTGTGTTTTTTTTCGATGAGTAAAAAATCTGAATTAACAAAGAAGAGCAGAAAAAAAAGCTGCTTTTTGTTTTTGTTTATGTTTGGGTTTGTGATTTGTATTTTTTTTTTTTTTTTTGAGTTAGAAGTCTGTATTAACAAAGAAGAGCAAAAAAAAAAAAAAAAAAAGGAAGCTGATTTGTGTTTCTGCATCTGTGGTTGTGATTTCTGGGTGTAAAATTGATTTTTTTTTTTTTGTTGTTATTTATGATTGGGTTGTATTGGGCCATGGCTTTAGAATAGCCCCAAAATGGTTGGATGGGGCCCGTGGGGCCTGAAGGGGTAGGTTTGGGTTTTTTTTAAAAAAACCCGTTTATTAAACGGGCCAGGTTTGGGTAATAGGTGAGGGCCTGCGGGTTGGGTTCAGGCACCAAAAAACCTACCTCGAGCTCGACCCGTTGCCATTCCTAGGCCACATTCCCTCCTCTCACCAACTCCTTAACCACTTTGTGTAAGGACACAATTTGGCTTTCAAGCCCAAAAAACCTAAATAATGAATTTGTAGAGAGTGGGTTGGAAAACAAGGCTTTAATGAGTTAGGCAACAAGTAAAGTGGATCCAAATGACAAGAAAATGAAGATAGACTGGTTTAATTTAAAGAAAATTTTCCTCGGCACAATTCAAGGAGATCAGTTCTTATATATTTCTCTTAAGTTTGATTACAAATTCAGCTTTTGATTGCTTTAGTGTTTTTCTCTTAATTTCCCGATCTCTCTCCTTTAGGGTCTTCCTTCTGTTTTATACTCTCTTCTTTCCTTTATCTCTGCCCTCCAAGTGTAGAGTAGATTACTGGTGTTGATCTTTATCCCATCAGCACTTTCCTGAAGTCTCTGGTAATAGCTGTAAGGCTGAAAATTACTGTTCAAGTATCACTTCTTCGTTAATGCGGCCAGAGAGTTAGCTGCAAAGCATTTAATGCGGTGGTAGCAACTTTCTCTTTAGATATTTTAGGACTTCTCCCTATCATTCACTTCTGTGATGCTTATTCGTATCAATAGAATCACTTGGAGCGTTACCTTGGATGGCAGACCACCCCCTCGAACCTCGGCTTTGCTCAGCCGAGGAGGCATTCATCCTTAGACCACCCTCATGGACCTTTATGATCAAAACTAACCTCTTCACTTATTAACACGGACTCCTCTAATAATGTTCACCCTTCCTCAAACTACATATATATATATATATATATTTATTTATTTATTGCTGGGCCTAACACCCCTACACTTTGTATGTATATTTGACTATAAACAGCCTCTTCTTGTTAGACAGCCAAACTAGAGAGTCTTCCACATGCCTCCTGCTTAATGGGATCCTGCATATGGCTTCAGCATCTTCCTTCTCAAACATCTCCATAATAAAATCACTCCACAAACTAGCAAATCTGTTTGATAATGCCATGAAATTTCCTTCTCGATTGCCATTTTCGACACATGCTTTAGATGGGACAACACATACTATTTGTTTATTTTCTATGCTGGTTGATGTCTCATATGTTCACTTGTTTATTTAAAAATGTATAATTATAATATGAATATATCATATATATATCATGTCATTCAATCATTACTGTTGTTATTCTTGCTAACTCGTTGATTTTGCCTCGAACTTTCGTTCCTGATGTCCATTTATCACACATTTTATCTGGGAATACAATTAAGACATACTATTTTGTTTGCGTGCTTAATATATGCATATGCACACTTCACAAAGGACCAACTGTACATTTAGACTGAATATTTTAATAGCTTATATATAACCATCCAACAGCCTGTGAAAAAAAAAAAAAAAAACCCATTTGATATCTATGAAGCTACAATTTCACTCTAAATTATACACTATTTTATATGTGTATATATATATATATATATATGTATATATATATATATATATATATATATATATATATAACGTTTGCTACATGAGGAATAGCTATGCAGACGTGATAGAAAGAATATAATAGTAAAATAAATTAATCTTGAATGATGCTATGGTGGACTAATTATCATTGCAACTCCTATTATTAAAATTAAAAAAATAAAAGTGAAGTACACTATGTTAGGGACTATATCTCGTGAAGTGGAAATTAGTTGAGGCCTTTGTTTGAATCTCTTTGCTCTTTTCCTCAGCTTAGGAACACTAACTCATTGAATATATATAATTATTTTTTAAGAAGAAAAAATTTAATAAACTGAAACTGAAAAATGGAAAATGATTTTTTTTTCTTTTAATTCTTTCCTTTAAAAAGTTCCATATTTTACTTTAAATAAAATGTTGTAATGGGGCATGTTTTCCATCCTAAATCCTTTTAACTTCGATGTTCCCAGAGAGAGAGAGAGAGAGAGAGGTCTAAATTAGGGTTAAGAGCCTTTAAAAGAGAAGTCTAAACCTTCTGGCTTAAACTGCTCCATTTGTTTAATTCTTAGGGATCAACTAGTACTTGGGCTTTGAAATTCCTAATTACTTTCCCTTTTTGCTAAAGGAATGTGAGTATGTGAGCTCCACACGTTTCTATCCTTTTCAAGTTGAAGACTTGAGACCTAATTTATGTTATGTTCCCATGTGTCTCTAGTGCATAAAAAAATATGCTTTATTTAGTGCATAAAAAAAAAGTGCATTATTTAGTCTAGTAATGAAAGCTTAAATTAGTGTGAAATACTAGAGCTTGTTTAGACCCAAAATTAAAAATTATGGCTAGATTGTTTTTATTCTAACTTAACAAAGTGCGGAATAATAGTAAATATGCACAATGAACTGATATCTCTACTCTAAGCCATATCCAACCACAATGAACAATAAAATGAAAGCTTAAAGAGTAGGGAAGAGAGATGCAAACACAAGATAACACCAAGACGTGTAATTGAAGAGGAAACTGAAGAATTTGGCGAAAAATCTCTTCGAGACCCTCCAAGTCGAAATCGATCCACTAGAGAATATAATTGGAGTACACGAATAACAAAAGACCCTCCAAGTCTAGTCTACCTCATGTACTTGAGCCCTACAAGCTCCTTCTACCAATGAACTTCTTGGAGTCTTGTCTTCTCTAGCTTTTTGGATCCCGCAATTCAGCCCGATTGCATTTGCCACTAAATGGCTCCTTTCAATGCTTCCCAAGCACCAAAACTTCAATTAACACTCAGATTAGATGTGGTAAGTGTTTGGGCTAAGAACCTCTCAAGGATGTAGAGATGGAGAGATCGAAGTAAAGGAAAACCAAGAGGAAATGTGTAGATGATTGTGGGTATAACAATCTCTAATTCTCAAGTGTATTTGCTAGGGTTTTCTCTTTAAAAAGCACACATTAAAATTCATGAGTAATGAGGGTATTTATAGTGTTGGTAAAGAATTTGGTAAAACAACTTAACTTTTTGCTAAAGAATGTTTTGCAGGTACCTCGCGAGATGGACTATCTCGCGAAGTACTCGCGAAATGACAGGTTGGTATGATTTTTCAGCTTCTAGTCATGTGCTTCACACGTGGCTTTTTTGCGGGTTTCTTTCTCGCGAGCTAGTCGCAAATTTGCACTGATTCATCTTTAATGCTTGATTCTTCACTGATCTCTCACACTCATCCCTTACAAATAAACTCACAAAAATATAGGGAAATGATTGAAAAAATTACAATCAAATTTGACACGGAATTTAAGCCAACGAAGGCTAGTTGGAAATCACAACTTTACAATCTCCCCCTTTGGCTATTCTGTGACAAAACCTTTAAACAGACTCTAGGCTTAAACATGAGTTTAGGAACATAGGAAAAACTCACTCACACCTAAATCTAAAAGTTGTAAAGCACTTGAACCATATACATCTGTATCCTAAAACACTTGCACATAACAAATAAACTTCATTAAGTACGAGACAAGTAGAACACAAGGCATGTATCAAGAACAAATAAAGTGCGATCAAGATAAACATAAGATATGTGAACATCTAGCATAACTTGATCAAACATAAACAGTCATTAGAAATGACCACAACGAACATTTAGCGAGTAAATGATCATCCGGATATGCAATGCAATTAAGAAAAATGCAAAAATTAATTGCATATCCAACAAACCACATGGTGCATTAAAGAAACTAAATCGAGAAGCAAGAGAAAACTAAAAGCATCAGGAAACGGCTATAAAAACCATGATACACAAAGTACTAAAGAAAAACTACGTTTTGAACTAAAGTACTTGAAAATTTTAAACAAAAGCACTGTAAATAAACATAAACCGTAAACAAAATAAGCCACCAAAATAAACCAATAAACCAATGGTTTTACTACTCCCCCTTAGGCTGTACTCCCCCACAAGCTAATCTACTTCCCTTTTTTGACTGGAATGGCCAAAGGTCCAAGAAGGTATCAGACTTTGAGTCTAATCTTTCCAAGTCTTGGATTTGAGAAGATAGGCAGTGATTTGACCTTGAAGTTTTGTGAGCTGCCTTGTGGAGTAGTCGATGTGTGAAGTCAGCATGGCATGCATTTCTTCTACCCTTCCAAGTATAAAATCAAGGTGGTCGGGTGCTCTAGCTTGTGCTTGAGAAGAAGGTTGTAGAATATCCTCTGGTACAAAAGTGAATCTGTAACATCCTAACCCAACCTTACAGTTAAACTATGTGTTTGAGTAGTTAATTATTATTTTAAGCCACTTTCTTTCTATAATTAATAGAAGAGTATTTAATAAACAAATTATTTTATAATGCCATTAAATAAGAATTGTAAAGATTATAAATAATGAATGGCTAATTGTATTATAAATATATACAAAGTATGTACAAAACTATACTAAGTGGTTAAGTTATTAGATATATAGTTGTTGGTGTTTAATTAAGTGTTTAAGGTAAGGGTTTATATGCAAAGTTATTTTATAGTTTGGTTCTTTATGGAATATAAGCTTATAAGGGGGGGGGGGGGGTGGTATGTAAATTTTAAAAGTTTCAAAGGTGAGTCATCAGCTCACTCTTTCCTTTGCAATACACGTGCCCCACCCAAAATTTCTCCCTTATATTTTCTTGGCTGCTCCAGAAGGTTCATCTCTTATTCTTCTTTCTCTATTCCTTTTCTTTGTTCTTATTTCTTTCTTCTTCCCTTGTTCTTACACGGCAGCACCTTACTTCTCACCAATAGCCCTCCCTCTCTCACCGAAACCATATATCTCTCTCTAAGAAGGAATCAAACTTTTACTAAAGTTTTAGCTTTAGTTGTGGGTAAGTATATATGTTTATTTTCTGTTATGGGTATTTTAATGGTGATATAATTTGCTTTAGTTTCACTTCTATGTTCTCTAATATGATTGTTAGAAGCTGAAATTTGTGGTTTGTGAAATTAGGAAATCCTGAACTTGTAAGTCTCTCTCTCTCTCTCTCTCTCTCTCTCTCTCTCTCTCTCTCTCTCTCTATATATATATATATATATATATATATATTTATAAATATATATAGTGTTTTGAGAAGCTTTGAAACTATGTTGGTGATTTGTTGAAGGTAGATTAAGGTTTTTACTAATTAATGATTTTATATGATTAAGGAAGTAAGAAAAAGTTAGGGTGAGTACATTTGATGTTGCTGCCGGGATTTTGTTGTATTTAAATTTGCTATAAATGGTTAAATGACTGTATATAAGTGTTTTCTAACATGTCTAATGAGTGTACAAAAATCCCCATATGATAATAAGACAATTTGCAATCATTTTATAATTTCACAAGAAAATGTTACAAAACTGTTACTGTGACAGATTCTGTGTTTACGCATGATAAATTATGTATTAAATTGTATACAGTGAATTTGGATGCTAGGAGTAGTTCTTATAAATGCTAAGACACATATGATTCTAATGGAAGTGGTCTCATAGCCATTGGATCAATATAAAAATAATGGTTTAATTTCTAATTTTCAAGAAATTCTATCAGGACAGATTTGAGCATGTTGTCTTGCATGATTTTTAGTAAATCATGGTTTTTATAATTTGGCTCTGAAAATGATATGGAATCTACTAGACATCCATAGGAGTGGCTCTGTAAATTGGCGTGAAAATTGGATGTGAATTGATAGCCCATTTGTATTTCATAAGTGAAGTATATGCTGCTGGAATAAACAGTGAACAGTAAGTGATATACCTAACTTTGGGGATTTAATTTTAAAGTTAGAATGAATGATTTGAGCTATTAATTAATATGCTCATCATTTGGTATGTCTAGATTATAGATAAATTTTGTATAACTTAGTTCAAGGTCTAGTACTCAAAGGAAGGGTTCTAAACCATTCTACTGCTTTTTCATGTTGCTGTATTGTTCAACGTATTGTAAGCTGCCATGTGAGTGTATATGGTTACATGACTATGCTTAAAGGTTTTTTATGTTTATGCATGCATTATTGCCCTAATCTCAAAGAACTTTTTGAAATGAAGTTGGCTCCTCTGGATATATGATATAAATATAAGAATGTTGGTTTTTCTTTAGTTCGGTACATCATTTGTTGATTTGTACATAATATGTTTGTGGGAATCTCTTTGAGGTGGGATTATGATTTCCTTGATTTTAGGAGATTAGCTTTGAGATGAATGTGTAAGTTTATGATAAAGAATAATTAATAATAATAAGCTTTGATATTTGGTTTAGGTATTACTAGCCCTTAGGTCTGAGCTCTTTCGACTTTAAGCTCTTGGTTCCTTTTTCTTTTCAGGTAAGGGATAAGTTATACGGGCATTTGGTAAGTCATGAGGTTATTTTAGAGCGTATTATGTATTAAAAGGTTTTTGATTAGAGATATGACATATAATCATGTTTCAGATAAAGATATATTCGTGAGTTTTCGAAACCTTATGTATATGATTTAAGCATATTGATGCTATTACTAATTCCACGAACATGATGTTTAAAGAAAGCAATGGAAATGCTATTATAATGAAATGTTATGCAAACTATGAATTTCAGTATGATGTATAAGTATGAAATGTTTTCGGGTTATGTCCTCTGGTGATCTAAACTTGGCCAGTAGGGGTTAAATTATTGGTTTTCCAAGGAAAATGTTATCTGATTGGCCATTAAAAGTGGGACTCACTCTGCTGTACCTGCCCTTGTTGGTAACGGCCAACTTGTGGAAGATGCCAATCGACCCCCATAGTTGAATATATGTATTATGATATGATCTCGGAAATCCCTGGCATTGTGGGGAATGCTGGATGCCTAGCACAGGGGTGCTAGAAGCCTCCCAAATAAGTACAGATTTATCAGATATGGACTAACCAATATGTTATTTATGAACAACTATATTATGTTATTAATCATGAGAAAATGATTTTATTTAAATGCATTATGAAAAGTTAAAGCTCTCAAGGAAAGAAGAAGTTTCTGATGAAAAGAAAAGCTGTTCTTTAAAGATAAAAGTTTCTGAAGTTCTATTGTGCTTTAAAGATAAAGAATCTGATGAAAATGTGTTAGTGTTTTATAAAGATAAAGCTTCTGATGAAAGTACAAGTTTATATTAAAAAGTTATCAGATATCTGTTCTTTATGAAATGTTAAGTTTTATGACCATGAAAGTTATAATATTTTATGAGAAGAAGTTTATAAATAAAAGTTTTCTTATTCGGCAAGATGTTTCTAGTTTAAGACAAAGTTATCAATTATCTGATTTAAGTTAAAATGATTATTTTGTAATGACAATACATATATATTGATTTTAAACAATTAATATTATATTTGGTGACTTTGTAAGAAATAAAAGAAATTCAATCCGAAAGGTTTTAGTAATATTATTCTGATAAGAAAGAGGAGAACAATTATTTTCCTATGAAGAGCGTATAAGTTATTATTATGAATAGTATAAAATACTATGCATGAAAAGATGTTCTCCTATCTGAGTATTTATAAAATGAAATGATTTGATTTACGTGCATTCTTATTAAATTATTGTGTATCTTACCCTTACTGAGCTGTGTAGCTCACCCTTTCCACTCTTTCAGTCAACTAGTTTTATTTTGGAGCAGAGGGAGCCTTGGTCGAGTTTTGGAAAGAACTGGTTTTAGTTTTATATATATAGATCCCAAATTAGTAATTAGATGTTTAGCTTTGTAGTATTGTGTATTTTAGGATCTAATGAAAGTTGTGTATCTTAAAGTATTAAGAGATGTATTATGTGAAAGTGTGGATATTGAATGATTGGTGGATTATGTTATTCTTTGAGTACAATGTAGATGCTTTGAATATCAAGTGAAAAGTTATATCAAGAAGTAAAGAAACAAGAATGAAAAGAAAGAAGGAAGCTTTTGTAAAAGTTTTTGTACAAAGTTTAGTTGGTTCTTGTTAATACCAGGTTTAGAGTTGATATTAACATGCCGGTCATGGTCACAAATCTAGGTATCGGGTTTGGGACGTGACAGAATTGATCAATCTCCTCTTCGGTGTTGCCATCTTCTTTTGCAGCTTCATCTCTTGGAATTTGAGATGCATCAGTTTCTAGACCGGGAATGTGAGCTTTACTCTAGATAATGGTGTGCTCATTGATTGGTTCTTCCCTTTGCATGACCGGGAGACCACTTGGAATCTTCACCCTTGCCTTTGATATTAGAGACATGACAAGGCTTGGGAGTGGTAGAATTAGCCTTGACTTTCTCTTCTTGATGCACTAGACGAAGAGATGGTAGATGTGACCACAAATATCAATCTCTTTGTGAGTGAAGAGATCATGAAGGAAAATGGTCCTTGGCCCCGACAATGTTGTCAAATATTTCTTCACCAGATAAAGGTTGAAGATCATGATATAGGCCAAAGCCCTTATCTTTGGAGAGAACTCAATCTTGTGCAAGGCCTTTTTCTTGAGTTGACCTCCAAGAACTTATACAACAGGCTCAAGCTTTTCTTTCCTCTCATCATAGTGTAGAGAGGTGCTTGAAGTCGTCGGTTGGATCTCTAGTAGCTCCTGGATTGACTATTTTGAGACCATGAACTCTCTCCCCCTGACCTAGCAACTGATGTGGTCGCCTTCCACAAACGCATTCGCAAAGAATTCCTTGATGATGCACTCATGCACATCACTGGAGGGTTTCAGCAATTTGGTCCATGTCATCTCTTTGAAAACTTCCGGAATGAATATGTTCTCCAAGGACTCAATGTCCATACTCCTTTCCATGATGATCGAAGCACTCTTGTAATGATCATAGTAGGCCATGTTAACATCAACGTTTCTAAATGAATCGGGGGAGTGGTGAGGACACTTTGCTGATTTCTTTGCAGTTGACTTATGAGGAGACATCTACAAAATGAACAAACACACAAACCATACACAAACATGTCAACAAACTTGATTAGATACAAGTTAGTCCATAAACACGAACAAAATGAGAAACATTGTCCTATAGAGAAAATAAACAAGCAAACATAGACACAAGGACATATTATAAGTGCTAAAGGTCTAAAAAGACATAAATATCATGAGTGAATGCAAAAATGTCAAGTGTTAGAGTGTGTGCATCAAGTGTGCTTGTAGTGTGTGTGTGATGCATGAACAAACGTTCATGGGAAAAAGTGTGTAAAACACACAACCAATGATCAAATCATGTTAAACAAGCATAATCATGGTAAACCCCAAAAATTGGTACTCAATGGAGTCCAAAAAAAAAGAAAAAAAGAAAAAAAATACTATGTAGGCATTTTATCAAACACTTAGAGTGCACACACTACACTAACATATGAAACAATGCACGAGCACATGTAAAACTTGCCTAAATAAATGTTAAAATGCCACTAGGGGCCAACAAAAACACAAACAAACATAAAGGGACACAACCCAATCAAAAAAATTTGAAAAGATTTGACAGAAATTGAAATTTTCCCAACCCCTTTCAAAATAACCCAACCCCAAAAACCTAAGGATCTAAGGCTAAATCTAAGGAATCAAAGAGTAAAAGATGTAAAAACATACCTTAGATAAGTCTTAGAGTTGAAATTCTTTGAGTTTTGGTTGAGATTTGAGTGAAAAATGTGTTTTGGGTTGAGAGGGACACGAAGGAGGCAAAAAGAAATTTTTGAAAAATTGTCACCGTTTGCCTTTTTGAAAACTGAAAATCCGCTCATTTTGCGGGATAGCTTCTCACGAAGTACTTGCGAGATACTCGCGAAGTACTCACGAGATACTCGCGAAATGCCTTAAATTCACAGGGCAAATTTTGTGGGAAGCTTTTTCTCGCGAAGCACTCGTAAGGAAGTCGTGAAACTCTCTGTGTAAAATTTTGGAAGAAATGAAAATTTACTTCCTCATTTTCGCGACTAGGATGTGAGATAGCTTTTCTTGTGACTTACTCGCGAAAATGTCTTTGGGCAATTTTTTCAACAAAACAGATTTGGCTTTTTGGAAAAATTCTCAAAACACAAGTGATACATAAAAAAACTTTCAAAAACAAATAAAATACTTAAAAATCTTTTTGGGTTTGATCATCAAGCAATTGAGTATACACAAATCACATTTGAACACATACAATCATACAAATAAAATAGGCATTCATTGAACATTATTTTTGTATGTCTTGTGTGTTGCTTTCTCACGAGCTTCTCGCGAGCTAGTCGCGAATTTGCACTGATTCATTTTTTATGCTTGATTCTTCACCAATTTCTCACACTCATCCCTTACAAATAAACCCACATAAATACAAGGAAATGATTGAAGAAATTATAATTAAATTTTGCACGAAATTAAAGCCAACAAAGGCTAGTTGGAAATCACAACTTTACAAGTAATATTTGAAAAGTCTTCATTCTTATAAAAATTAAAAAAATAAAAAGAAAAAAAAATTAAAAATTCTTCATTCAAGGTTCCCATATATTGTTACATTTTATTATTATTATTATTATTAATTTAAAAGCATCACTAGGAGAATATGGAGGAACCTAAGCCAAAATTTTGAAATGTTAATTTTTTAAAGTTGACAATATGTTTGTATTTTGATTTTATATTGGTTGTAGATTTATTCTTGGTTAGGAGTTCAAACTTCCTTTAGATGCTAAAATCAGGCAAGAACTACAAAGGCATTGCATAGGTTTTGTGGTGCAAGTTGGGGTGGAAATTACTTCCTCTTTAGAATTCATATTCTATTTAAAGTTGAAATTCTTTTTACTGTTCTTCTAGAAAGGAATACAATTATTTTTTCCCAAAAGGTGTATGGGTTTTCTGTCTCCCCATGAAAGTGACAAAATATATCATGCTTTAGTTAGTTAAATGAGAATTATTTACTATAAAAAAAGTAGAGAGAATTGATTTATAAATAAGTTGTAAAAAATGAATAAGCAGAAAGAACAGGTTATTACTTATTAGGGTATTTTTAATGCATTATTTCATCCATGCACTGCTCAAAGGTTATGGGTTTTTAACCTCATTTCATAAACATTCCTGAAAATGTCTAGAATATTTCATCTACATCGATCTCTAGTTTATATGTTTGCAATTGGTATACCAAACCAAAGTTTACTAGGGTTTAATGTTATTGATCAAGAAAGCAATGAAAATTATTATACATAGGAGGTTGAATTGACTTGAACGATGTGCGTGTTTGACGGTCAGAGAGCAGTCTTATCTATAGGTAACAGACGCCACTGAGTTTCTCCATTATCCACACCTCTCTCTCTCTCTCTCTCTCTCTCTCTCTCTCTCTCTCTGGCCCACTCCTTACTTTGTCGTTCTTTTAAAACTGAAATTTTTAACTTTTGCTTAAGAAAAGAGGGATGAGGGCCACGAGGCAAAGACCTTCAACCTCGTGCATACCATGGCTTTAGATTAATCCACGAACCTTTTTTGACCATTTTTTGTCTTCGTTTTGGTAGCATATTTTAACCCCCCCCCCCCACCCCGATATGTGTGGGGATTGGGTTTAAGTTATATATAGTGTAACTTTATTTTAAGTAATGTTACACTAGTTAATATTTTTTTTAATTAAATGTGATTTTTAAAAAATTCACCATTAGATTATATTATTTTCGTATAATTCGATGATTTATTTGTCAAAATTTTTATCTAATTAAAAAATATTGAATTTATCTTCAATTATTTGCTATGCCCTGGGGCTTTTGGACAATGATATGTAGGAGGTTGAATTGATTTGAAGGATGTACGTGTTTCATGGTTAGAGAGTAGTCTTATCCATAGGTAACAGATGCCTCGTGTTTCTCCATTATCCCCACCTCTCTCTCTCTCTCTCTCTCTCTCTCTCTCTCTCTCTCTCTCTCTCTCTCTCTCTCTCTCTCTCTCTCCGGTCCACTCCTTACTTTGTTGTTCTTTTAAAATTGAGCAAAATTTTTAACTTTTGCCTAAGAAAAGAGGGATGAGGGCCACGAGGCAAAGACCTTCAACCTTGTGCATGCCATGGCTTTAGATTAATCCACGAACCTTTTTTGACAATTTTTTGTCTTCGTTTTGGTAGCATATTTTAACCCCCCCCCCCCCCCCCCCCACATTTGTGTGGGGATTGGGTTTAAGTTATATATAGTGTAACTTTATTTTAAGTAATGTTACACTACTTAATATTTTTTTAATTAAATGTAAATTTTAAAAAATTCACTATTAGATTATATTATTTTCGTATAATTAAATGACTTATTTGTCAAAATTTTTATCTAGTTAAAAAATATTGAATTTATCATCAATTATTTGCTATGCGTTGGGGCTTTTGGACAATGATATATAGGAGGTTGAATTGATTTGAAGGATGTACGTGTTTCATGGTCAAAGAGCAGTCTTAGCCATAGGTAACAGACGCCACCGTGTTTCTCCATTATCCCCACCTCTCTCTCTCTCTCTCTCCAGCCCACTCCTTACTTTGTCATTCTTTTAAAACTGAGCAAAATTTTTAACTTTTGCTTAAGAAATGAGGGATGAGGGCCACAAGGCAAAGACCTTCAACCTCGAGCATTCTAGGCTTTAGATTAATCCACGAACCTTTTTTTGACCATTTTTTTGTCTTCATTTTGGTAGCATATTTCAACCCCGAGCACGTATGTGTGGAGATTGGGTTTAAGTTATATATAGTGTAACTTTATTTTAAGTAATGTTACCCTACTTAATATTTTTTAATTAAATGTGAATTTAAAAAAATTTACCATTAGGTTATATTATTTTTGTATAATTCAATGATTTATTTGTCAAAATTTTTATCTAATTAAAAAATATTGAATTTATATCAATTATTTGCTATGCACTGGGGCTTTTGGACAATGATATATAGGAGGTTGAATTGATTTGAAAAATGTACGTGTTTCATGATTAGAGAGCAGTCTTATCCATAGGTAACAGACGCCACCGTGTTTCTCCATTATCCCCACCTCTCTCTCTCTCTCTCTCTCTCTCTCTCTCTCTCTCTCTCTCTCTCTCTCTCTCTCTCTCTCTCTCTCTCTCTCTCTCTGGCCCACTCCTTACTTTGTCGTTCTTTCAAAATTGAGCAAAATTTTTAACTTTTGCTTAAGAAAAGAGGGATGAGGGCCACGAGGCAAAGACCTTCAACCTTGTGCATGCCATGGCTTTAGATTAATCCACGAACCTTTTTTGAACATTTTTTGTCTTCGTTTTGGTAGCATATTTTACCCTCCTGCATGTATGTGTGGGGATTGGGTTTAAGTTATATATAGTGTGACTTTATTTTAAGTAGTATTATACTACTTAATATTTTTTTAATTAAATGTGAATTTAAAAAAATTCACCGCTAGATTATATTATTTTTGAATAATTCAATGATTTATTTGTCAAAATTTTTATCTAATTAAAAAATAATGAATTTATCATCAATTATTTGCTATGCGCTGGGGCTTTTGGACAATGAGATTGCCTTTAATTAATTAATTTATTAAAATAATGATTAATTTCACGATTGGGTTGTGTTGTTACTTGTTAAGCAATCAACTTCAGCCTTTCTTTTAATTAATTTACTCTTTTATAATAATAATATGTTGAGAGGGACAAAAGCTAGTCATTCTGAATTCTAAGAGACATGATTTCGTCAGCCATTATAGGTGATAATGGTTATAATTTTGGTTCTACTTTCTTAATATGTAGCAACTATGCAAAAACAAAATAATATATGATAGAGAGGTGAGTGGGATTTACATTTTGTTCTGTCTCAAATTAACCAAAACCTGCTCTACTCGACATCTAACGTGGACTCTTCCTAAATGACACACCAAGAATATCGATCTATCCATAGTGGGGTTCAGGAAAAAAAACGCATGAGGATTTCAGATGTATTAATCATTAACTACATGGACAATGAACTAATAACTTCCCTGTGGAAGACGATAAATAAGCCAGTAATGCATGAATTTGGATTGCATGCCAGTACTTATTATGAGTCATAAACAATTAACAACCCTCGTTATCATGTTAAGAAATAGTTCTAATAGCCCCAACGAGTTCAAAAAGGAACCAATCCACTCCCGTAAATGAGCCAAGCTTTTTTAAGCAGTGAATTCTCAAGCTGGAATAAAGCTTACAAACAATGTTCAAAGTTGAGCTTGTCAAAAAGTTCAACAACAGTCTAAAGAGCTCAACTTGATTCATTAGTCAAGCCAAATTCAAATTTATTATCAAACTCTTGAACTTGAGATCCAAAACATACGTTATTAAACTCATGTCAAGCCCATTTAATTTGGATAAGTGGTCTCAACTTCCAATTAATTTAAGGCTTGGTAAGAGATGAATTTATTTGTTAAGCTCATATCAAGCTTATCAAAGCTCATAAGCAATCCTAAACTTTACTTGTTTTTTTTTATTGAGCTTTATTTTTCACAAACTCATCTTAAGCCTATTTGATTTGGATAAGTGGTCTCAACTTCCAATTAATTCAAGGCTTGGTAAGAGATGAATTTATTTGTTAAGCTCATATCAAGCTTATCAAAGCTCATAAGCAATCCTAAACTTGTTTTTTTAATGAGCTTTGTTTTTCACAAGATTGTTCTTGGACATTTTTTTTTGCTTGGCTCATTTAAAACTAAGGTTTGAACTCTGCTTGTTTATAAAGTAAGCAAACATTAATATTGAGCCAAGTTTGAGTTGTTTATGAACGAACCTAGTTCATTTACAACCCTAAAAAAAGTAATAATTCTTGAATAAATAATTATTTTGCTAAAATGAGAGAAATATAACTTGAGTGTCAGAGGATTGGTGACTGGATAGATGCTCCTTCCTTATCTTTTTGTGGAGCTTGCGAGTAATTTGGATTTGCGATCAAAATTATCATAATGTATTGACATGGAAAAAGAAGAAGAAGAAGAAGAAGAAGAGAGAGACATATTTTTGGATTTGGATCTAGTGTAGTAATTAAAGTTGTTGCGTAGTACGATTATCCTTTAATATGAGAGAGTAAAGTTCAAAAAAAAATGTAAAAAGGTAAAATGTTAAGGATAAAAAAAAAAAAAAATCTTATCCAAGGATTGAAATTAAATGTGATCCTTCTAACTTTCAATTTTAGTTCTTGATTTACATTTGCACAGTGTAATAACTTGCACCGGATCTGAAATTCTCAATCCCATTCTTTTACATATTTCCTATAATCACTTATTAATGTTGTTGCAATTCTAGCTACGTTGCGTGGCGGAAAGAATAGTACATGCTAAAAGTTGCTAATGACCTTATTATGGAGAGAGAGAGAGAGACCTAGAGCTTATACTAATTGCTTTGTCCATTACACCATTTAAAGCAAATAAATGGGGCCTTTTTTTTTTTTTTTTTTTTTTTTGGATAGAATGGGGCCTATTTGATAAATAAGATTATGATGAAATTGATAATTGAAAACTTGCTTATAATTTATAATCAAATGTCATAAGATTTAGCTAAAACTAAGTAATGTTAAAAGATTGCTAGTTTTTTCTCCTCCTCAAGTTCTGAACTTCGGTTAGATCTCGTATTATCATATATTATTGGTTTCGCTTTGCCATGCTTGATGACATGATCAAATAACGAAGGCCTGAAAATTATGCAGGTCAAAACTTATAAAATTATTGAAAATGTAAACAGGTGGGGATCGGACTTTCAAACTCTCTCTCTCTTTTTTTTTTTTTAAGGGGTTAGGACCAGGTGGGGATCGGACTTTCAAACGTGCAATAATAGCTTTTTGTTCCCTACGTGCAATAATAATTAATAAACCCATTTTCCAGTCTTAATGTTGGATTCAATATATATTTTTCTTATATATATAACTAGTGAGGATTTTTTAATTAATCAGAATAACATGTGGAATTCATGGTACCTTTCATACTGTACGTTTCTTTTTATTCCAACTTTGCTTTAGATCTTCCTTATGCAGATTAAAAATTGGATACTGTCCAAGGTACGAGTACACTTATAAAAAAGAAAAGAGTTTATCGTGCATGTCGGTAGTAAACAGCTTACTTTAGAAGCAGTACAGTGAGAAGTTATAATATTTCCTTGTGTTTAACAAAAAAGAAAATGTTGAAAATATTATAAAATTTACTATATAATTTTTAAAAATTAACTTGAAAATAAATATAAATGGAGAATTATTTTTAAAAAAATTTTAATTATTATTTTTAATTGGTAACATATTAATATGTAAATGTAAGAATTATAAAGTAAAATTTATAATATTTCTAGTTAGCTAGCATCACTCTTATAAAATCTCATGCCAATAGCCATTTGTTGGGTTTAGGTTTAATGTTGAATCCCTTTTTGGTTCTAACTCAAAAAATTTTAATAACCATTTTGGTCCCTAATCATTGTCCTATATTTGAAAGTGATCTCTAATCTTTCCAGTGGCGGCTCCAAGAATTTTTTTTAGGGTGTTCCTTAAGAAGTATAAATTATACAATTTAATAAAAAGATAAATTTATATATTGACAACAACAACAATAAAAAAACACGCAAATACATAAAGTTTATAATTGCCTTCTACGAGTTTTCATATTTTGAAATCGTTGCATGATAGTCTCATTATCAATGCTATAAGCTACATCTCTTTCAATGTACATAATCAAGCAATCATTCATCCACTGAATCTATAACAAATTATGAAGCAAAATTTAATTTTATTGGCATAAAAAAAAAAAACTGAGGGTGTTTCCAAAACTTTTTTGAAGGGTAGACAAATAAAAAATTTTAAATTATTATATATATATATATATTTATATATATAAACATTTTAGGATGGGACTACCCTAGCCTTAAGGTGGTGCCACCCCTGAATCTTTCAAATATAATCCTTAACCTATTATTAGGGGGTCAAAAGAGTCTTTGCAAGTGTTGGATGGGAAAAATTTGATGGCTATTGTCAAGTTGCATTTGTTTATTATTTTTTTGAAGGCAAACTTATTAAAGAATATCATTAAATCAGCTGTTGAAAGAGGACACTAGATTTTTAGGTAGAAGATATATAAAGTGAAGAGATTTTTCTATTTCGTTTTCAAGGAATGTGCAAAATAGTAAACTCTCATACTACTATATATAATTTGTGATTAAGTGGTAGATGTGAAAATTTGATGGTCATTGTCAAGTGGCATTTGTTTATTTTTTCTAAGGCAAACCTTTAAAGAATATCATTAAATCAGCTGTCGAAAGAGGATGCTAGAATTTTAGGTGGAAGATAAAATGAAGAGATTTTTCTATTTCCTTTTCAAGGAATGTGCAACATTGCAAAATCTCATACTACTATATATAATTTGATATTCTTACTTTTATAAAGACATACATAGATTTTTAAGTAGAATTTGAGGGAATTAAGTACCTGTTTGGGTATAGCTGAAACAAGTGCATTTCAGCATTTGCGTTTCCTTCCTTTTTATTTATTTATTTTTTGGGAAAAGCGCATCTCAGGCCAGACATGTGGGTCCCATGCACTGTTCACGAGACCCACAAACCTCTTTTTTCAACAAAATTTTCATTAAAAATGAGTTTCATGATACTGTTTACATATTTAAAAATTATTTTGCTACATTGTTTTCAGTCTTTAGCAAAATAAACGGTATCCAAACGGATCCTTAAGGGTTCGTTTGGATACAGCTGAAAACTGAAAACACTGTAGCAAAATGATTTTAAATGTGTGAATAGTATTGTGGGACTCGTTTTTAATATTTTTTTTTGAATAAAGTGGTTGTGGGTTTTGTGAACAGTGCGTGAACAGTATTAAACAGTGCTTGAACAGTGAGTTTGTCCCCTCTGAAATGCGTGCGGCAGGGGAAAAAAAAAAGAGAGAAGAATACGTGAAAACGCAAAACGTAACGTGAAAACGCTATAACCAAACCAAGAGAGTTAATTTCGTACCAGAGGCTGTACCGGTTTGACCAGTAGAACGATATATTTTGGTACCGGTCAATACCGGTGTACCGTTTCGGGTTTACCGTTATTTTATTTATATATATATGTATGTATGTGTGTGTGTGTGTGTGTGTGTGTGTGTGTGTGTGTGTGTATTATAATAAATATAAAATTTTACCATAAAACATTTCCTCAATTCAGAACAAATTATTCATAGTTTTAGACTTTAGCACCAATTAAAAGAAAAAAAATAATATAAAAAATAGAAAGCTTAATTGTTCATTGCATACTAAGATAACAAATTATACTAATAAGTTAATGTAAATAAGTTACCATTCTATCCTAACAAAAATTACAAAACTAAAAAAAAAAAAAATTATGTACTAGCTGGTATGGCCGGTACAGCTGGTATTTAAACCAGTACGAAATGTTGACGTTTCGATATTGATATATACACCAGTACGGTACGTATTGACCGGTACAGTATTGACTACTTTAAACCAAACGCATACTTTTTCTAATTTAAAAAATGTTAAAATTCCATTAACTAGATGGGAGTTGGCAATGTGTAACATTTTTCCGACAAAATTGTAAGATGAAAATTTATTTATTTACATTGGATGAAATGTATAATTTATTTCACGAATAATTTTCTAGGGTCACAATGCCACGTTGAAATTCACTCTCTCCTTATTCCTTTTGCTTCAGCCATTGAGCTACTTTCGCTCCTTTTTTGTGCTTCAGTTTTGGAGACATACTCTGGTTTGACATGGATGCTATATGTATAACGTTTAATTTTTTAATAATGCAGTTGTTATAATAAATGATTAAGCGAAATTTCAACCTTGTTTTCCTTATAAAAGAAACTTGATAATATCGTTAAATTACAAGACTTATGACATCAATTATAACACTTTGAATGATATGATTTCATAAGGTTTATTTTATATCATAAAAAGAGGGGGCTAGAATATTAAAGTGGTTTATCAATAAAGCATAAGTGCACATCGATTCTTTAATTTCTATTTTTACTAGTAAATCTGTTTGATATTGCCATGAAACTTCCTTCTCGATTGTCATTTTTATCACATGCTTTAGATGGAATGCATACTATTTGTTTATTTGCTATGCTGCAGGTTGATGTCATATATATTTTCACTTGTTTATTTATTAATTTTTTTGAGAAACGTTCACTTGTTTATTTAAATAAGTATAATTGTAATATGAATAAAGCATATATATCACGTCATTTAATCATTACTGTTGTTATTCTTGCTAACTCTTTGATTTTGCCTCGAACTTTCGTTCCTGATGTCCATTTAACACACGTTTTAGCTGGGAATACAATTAATACATACTATTTGTTTGCTTGTTTAATATATGCATAATTAAGCACACTTCACAAAGGAGCAACTGTGTGTATATTATATATATATATTTATTACGTATGCTATATGAGGAATAACTCTGTATAGTGAAAACGTGATAGAAAAAAAATTTTTTTTGAATGATGCTATGGTGGACTAATTATCATTGCAACTCCTATTATTAAAAAAATAAAAAAAGTGGTTCATCAACTTCTAAGGGTTGTAGTACCCTATGTTAGGAACTATATATCGTGAAGTGGAAATCAGTTGAGGCCTTTGTTTTAAATAAAAGAAGAAGAAGAAATGTAATAAACTGAAACTGAAAAAATGGAAAATGATTTTTTTTCTTTTCATTTTTTCCTTGAAAAAGTTCCATATTTTTTAGGTTAATACTTTAAATAAAATGTTGTCATGGGGTTTTCCATCCTAAATCCTTTTAACTTCGATGTTCCCACAGAGAGAAAGAGAGAGACGTCTAAATTAGGGTTGAGAACCTTTAGAAGAGAAGTCTAAATCTTCTGGCTTAACCTGCTTCATTTGGTTAATTCTTGTGGATCAACTAGTACTTGCCTTTGAAATTCCTAATCACTTTTCCTTTTTGCTAAAGGGATGTGAATATGTGATCACCTCCACACGTTTCTATCCTTTTCAAGTTGAAGACTTGAGAGGACATAAAAAAAAAATGCTTTATTTAGTCTAGTAATATTTGAAAAGTCTTCATTCTTATTAAAAACAAAAAAAACAGAAAAGAAAAAAGCAGTCTTCATTCAAAGTTCTCACATATTGTTACAAATATTTTTAATATTAATTTACAAGCATCATTGGGAGAATATGGAGGAGCCAAAGCCAAAATTTTAAATGTTAATTTTTTAAAGTTGACAATATGTTTGTATTTTGATCTTATATTTCTAAGACAATGACATGTTGAAGACATTATATTGGTCGTAAATTTATACTTGGTCAGGAGTTCATACTTCCTTTAGATGATAATCCAGTCGGGAACTACAAAGACATTACATGGGTTTTGTGGTGCAGGTTGTGGTGGAAATTACTTCCTCTTTAGAATTCATATTCTGTTTAAAATTGAACTTCTTTTTCTGTTACAATTACTTTTTCCCAAAAGGTGTGTGGGTTTATTGTCTCCCCATGAAAGTTGCAAAACATATTATGCTTTGGTTAGTTAAATGAGAATTATTAATTTATAAATAAGTTGTAAAAAATGAAAAAGAAAGAGAAGGTCATTAGAGCATTTTGTAATGTAATATTTCATCCATGCACCTATTGAAGTTTATGGATTTTTAATCTCATTTCATCAGTGTTCCTGAAAAATAATGTCTAAGAATATATTTGGTATAACAAACCAAAGTTTACTAGGGTTTAATGTAATTGATGAAGAAAGCAATGAGAATTATTCTACATAGGAGGTTGCTGAAAGTTGAATTGATTTGAAGTGTGTGTTTCATGGACAGAGACTAGTCTTATTCATAGGTATCAGACCCCACCGTGTTTCTCAATTATCCCCACCTCTCTCTCTCTCTCTCTCTCTCTCTCCTTAACTTGTGGTTCTTTTATAACTGAGCAAACTTTTTAACTTTTGCTTAAGAAAAGAGGGACGAGGGGGACGAGGTCAAGAACTCGTGCCATATATGGCTTTTGAATCCACGAACGAACCTTCTTTGACCATTTATTCTCTTGCTTTTGGTACCATATTTTGAAAAGAGGGACAATATAACGTGTGATTTGATGGTTAATTATATATATATCATTTTATAAGTAGAAATTTAGAATAACATGTAAGTTTATTAAAATCGTTATTTTGAAGGGAAAAGAATAAAGGAGGGTATACGTATCTCTCCCAAAAATATTGAGTTCTTTCAATTGATTATTCTATTTTTGATGATTCTTAAATTTTAACTTGTGGCCTTTTGCATTCTTTGAGGGTTTATAAACGAAGACATTTACAGAAAGACCATAGTAAAAGAATAATGTTAAATATATATTTTTTATCTGTTCACGTAACTATGCTGAGAAGGAAGAATACAGGAGTGTTCTTTGACTGTTTTTTTGTTTTAGTTCCCCTCCTTTTTCACATGGTCATGGGACTAGAAGCAATCACCTACCCAGGAAAAAAAAAAAAAAAATCCAACATGGAGCACCCCATTCTTAATTAATTTATAGGGAGTTAATCGAGCATAGTAGAGTTAAGTATTAAAAATTTAGGATTGGGTTTGCTCTGCCTTCTTAGTTTTGAATATTAGGCGAGTTTGAGTTCGTAATCAATTTAAATTACATATTTAGATTTTGTTTATCTTTTTAGTTGAACAAGTTAGAGATTTTTCATAAGCTACTTGATTTTTTTTTCTCCCTCATATTAAGTCAACATCATGACTAAATTTTTTTTTTAAAATCCTATTACGTATTTATAAATTATGGTAATGATTTATGATTAATATTATATTATTTGAGTTAGTTAGACATATTACTATTCATTTATAAACTTTTAAAATTAAATTCATTAACCTTGTACTATTAGAAATTATATTAACTTTTACTATGAAAGTAACTATTTTATCATCAATTAATTAAAAATGAAATTTGATATTTTATGAATTTAATTATAAGTTTAAACAATCCAATATAAAGTCTATAAGTATATTTTATACACATACATATATAACACAAAAATTTAACTTAAATTTAATGCCATGTTCATGGGCTTCTTAATGAATGAATGAATTAATTTATTTGATTTTGGCTCGTTTAATAATTATACCTAAATATAAGCTTAAGCTTGGTTTATTATTGTATTTGCTAAATAAATAAACACAAATAATAAGTTTTTTCTTAAACTAACTTAGCTTGTTCATAAATATTTTGATTTATTTACTGTTTTAGTTAAAAAGATATTAGTCAAAACTTTTTTTATAGGAATCTTAGTCAGAACTTGGCTCAATGTTTGTACGAACGTAGTTTACACCATGCATGTCTTATTAGCAGTTTTACTACAAGAGAAAGGAAAAAAAAAGGGGTAAAGATTACTTCTTTCAATTCAATTTAAATGTTTTGATTTCCTTTTTCAGATATCACAAAAATAGATGTCCATTTATTTTTTTTTTTTTACTTCTTTAATTTCTTATAGTAGCGCATTTCACCCAATTTTATTTTTTAATTTTCTATAGTGTCTTCACTAATACCTATAATCCTCATCCACCTTTTTATTTTATTTTTTAAAGTAGACAATTTTTTATTACTAACACCACCACATCTAATTTAGAAAATTAGAATTGGGTAGTCATCTTGGGTGTACAATTTTCAAATATCACATGATATCCTTTTGTTATTTCGAAAAACCATTTAATATAAATACTTAGTATTAAGGTAAAGTGCAACAATAAAATTTAAAACCATGTATTAGTGAATTTTTTTAGAGAATATAACTAGTTTTTGTAACTTATTGTCGATCAAAGCATAACAATTTTCATGCATGTCTTAACCAATCCTCTAACTAAAGTCAACTAGCCTGAATAGCTAATTTTGAAATATCAAAATTTTGTAACTCTTATGTGAAATTACTGTACCACTAATTGATCTTACACAATGATTAAGAAGTTTTTGTTTACAAGTGACCTAAAGGTACCGTTGACCAATTTTCTTTTTGTTTCTAATGGTTAAAAATTACCTCAATAAAGAGGATTTTGTAATTTAATAATGTTGTAAAATGATAAGCAAATAAATTTCACACATGACAATGAAAAACTTACTTGTATTAATATGGTTTGAGTGGTAGAATCCTCACTCGATCAATCAATTACAGTTGTCTACACTACTCCAAAGGTTAAGGTTAAGACTACTTTTAAAAATACAAGATAAAAGATATTGATTCGAATGATATGTGAATGTCCTCCTTTCTTCATGTCATTCCTTTTTATGTGAGTCCATTTTCTATCAAATTTTTTAATTTTTTTTAGTTAATTTTTTTAATGTATTTTTTTGATTTTTTATAGGTACAACTATATATTTTACTAAAATTTTAGAAATAAAAAAAACCAAATAATACAATGCCAAACAGAATTTGCAAGTTCTTGAAATAATTTTTTAAATTGCCAACCACTTTAAATGGAGTATTTTTGAAAGGAAAAACTTAGATCCAATGTCTTTTAGTATATGGAACTGAATTGCCAACCTCTAATTTGTAGAATCCACATTGATGTGGCTTTTAGTTTCAGACATATGGTGCATTTTTTAACCCCAAAAAAAAGTTATGGTCTATTAAATATTTTGTTAAATGATTTTCTTAAACTTTTGAATAATTTCAAAACGTGTATATAATATATATTCCACTTCAAATTTATGCCTCTAAAACAAACCGACAACTGAGAAGTATATTTTTATTAAAAGAAAAAGGTATTCTAGTCCATAATTGATTATTTAGCCTCCATTCGGGAAGCGCATTTACGTTTTCTAGTGGAGCATTTTTTACAAATTAGTGGATCTTGTGTACTATTCACGAAACTCGCAAACTACTTTTAAAACAAAAAAAACCTTTAAAACTGCGTTTTACAGTACTATTTGCACATTTAAAAATTATTT